>CM053981.1:16026306-17413806 GCA_028641955.1 Protonibea diacanthus
AAACATCTCTGATGCAGCACATTTCTTTCAAACTTTTAAACTTTGCGTGTACAGTAGGGAACTGTAAAACTATCAGCTCATTTTCCAAATTTTACACATCCAATGTGACTTGAGAGACTGAAAAGATTCCCCTCAATCTTGTTGCAATCTTGTAAATGCACTGAGATGATGTGAACAACCCTGTACCCTATTACACTTTCATAAAGTCAGTTAATAATAAGCCAAAAGGTCTCGCGTCTACAACGCTCGCGTGTTGCCCTGCTTGTCTTCCTTTCTCTCTCTATCGCCTTTCTTTCTCTCGCTCCTCATCTCCCAGAGTCTGCTGTTCTTTCTTCCCTCCCACCAGAGAAGAGGGGAGGTCCAAGAGAGGGCAACCTCCAAATAAGTTCCATTAATCACAAGCCAGAGTCTAATGTAACTAATATTTTACAATTAGAGGAGACAGCAGTGGGCTCTGAGCCATCCATCTCTTCACCACATGATCCTCCATTCATAGGCTGCTCCAGTCACAGCTTTAGACCAGCCACACACATCCAAACACACACACACACACACACACACACACACAGACACACACATACGCACTTCTATGCATGTACACATATACGGATGCACAAATAGACTGCACAGGAAATGAGAGGGGTGGGATTGTGTGGTGTTGAGATAAAGAGTGAAGAAAGAAAAAACAAAATGAGTGATTACTGACTTTGATTCTGTGACTGTGTTAAAGGACAATTCTGACTTATTACAACTTAGGTCTTATGTAATCATGGCCATCATTTCCATCTGTTATGATAACATTGTACTCACCAAAGTGACTGTTGAGATCTGGGAACACGGCAACATCACTACAACAAAGTCAGACAGGGCAAGAATCACGGGCAGTCAGACAATCAGACAAAACAAGCTTAAACAAGCTTACAGTTTAGCCAGATAATCTAAACCACTTTATCTGGAGGTTACACTGGAAGTAAGCGCACATAAACTAATAATACTCCCTCACTACACAGGAAAATTGTGTGTGCGCACAACTGTGGCAATATTGCTAGGTCTAAGATGAACCAGTAAGTCAGTCTATCAGCACTGACGGATGTTTACAATGGACTTTGCTAACCCGGAAGTATGACTTATGTTTTTTGCCTGTTCTTCACAAAATCACTGCACCCGCCGAGTCCAGTACACAACTCAGTATTTTACTCTGAGGTTTATGTACAAATTTAACAAACAAGTAGTTTACTAGAGGATTTTAGAGCTGCTGGTAGGTAAGACTTTATGCTAGTTGAGCCAACCTTTTCCTTCATATTTAAAAAAAAAAATTGAGAGTGGTACCTAACTCAGTAAGAAAGCAAAAACTGTCAAACTAAACTGTCAAACTGTTCCATAAAGTACAAGTTTGTACTGTTTGTGCTATAATAGGGCTATACCTGATCTCAGTGTACGGACCGAAATCGAGTGTTCGCATTAAACCTTAGGTCAGACTTGTTGTCTCCTTTCTGTTATTTCTAAACACATGTTGACTGATACTATTTATACAATAAATCCGCATCTTTTTCTGTATGGGTCGTGACAACATTTTTCATTTGAGGACTTTTGGGTTCTTTTGTTTGATGGTGAAACAGTTTTGAAGAAAAAACTGTTTATTATTTCTCCAAGTAAGGTTTCCCAAAAAAAAACAAAAACGGTTTTATTCTATTTTCTACATTTCATACGCACTAGTATTAAAACATTTCACACCAGACCTTTCCCTTCTCTTCCTAAGTGCATATTTGCATGAGGTTGTACACATATATATATTTGCACCTGCATGCATGTTTTCCTGTGTGTGTGTGTGTGTGTGTGTGTGTGTGTGTGTGTGTGTGTGTGTGTGTGCGGTGAGAGTGTGTTGTGTGTCACAGGCTGAGATAATGACCATGATGACAGTGGCGGGGCCGACGGGGGCCAGAGGAGCTGAATGGTGACGGATGACACAGGGCTGAGCTCTGATGGCACACAGACAGTGAGTGATGACTGCACATCCTTCCCAGTGCTCCACCCTTCATTATCTCTATGGGGAGAAGCAAGGCACAAAGGCAGGCCGCGCTGCCCTCTCGCTGCCCTCAAACGACATCTGCTCATGGAGACAGCCGCACTACCGCTCCTCTTTCACCTCGCTGTCGCTCCATCTATCTCCATCTATGGTGATCTTTCTCGCTCCTTTTCTCTCTCCTTTTTCTCTCGCTCTCTGTCACCCTCTCTGCGGAGGGTATACAGAGGTCAGACAATGAGATAATGACTCACCCCTTTCAACCTTTCAAATCAGGGCCTTTTCTTTCCCTCTGTCCTCTGTTGTTCTTTCATTCTTAATCCTTTCTTTATCGATCTTCTCATATTCACTTGTTCTCATGCATCTCAGAGGCCTGGTCTGATGTCACAGAGGAGACTGGCTGGTTTAGTTAACTGGTTAACTGGTTTAAAGTAGGACAACAGCCTAAAATTCAAAATCCATGGTGCTGCATGACTGTGCGCTCAAAAAAAAAAAACAGTTGCCCTAATTATGCCTGTGAAATATGAAAGCACGTCACAACACCTGATAAAGAAATGTTCCGAAGCTTTGCAACGTCCCAGTTGTTAAAGTGGTAAATGTTGCCATCTAGTGGTTTAATATGAGCAGTGCAAACATGAGAGCTCCTGTTTAAAACACAGGGGAGGGCTCAGTGAGACTAATGAGCATGCAGACAGGTTCAACCAGAGGTCACCATCTGGCCAATTACCACTGCTGGCACATTGGAGCCGACCTGAACTGTCATCACAAACACATCACTCCATGTCCAAACTGCCCAGCAATATGTCACCATGCCACTCGACGTGCAATACAGTATGGAGAGGATGGGGGCAACAGGAGACAGCCCCATGACAAAGCCACCTGGTCAGCACTGCAGACAGGACAGGCTGCTGGGCCACCTGCTTAGTTCAGTTTTAGAGGACACTCGATGGACTCTCAATGTCAGTTACCCGTCTCAATGTCCAGTTTGACTGACAGGTGTTTATTGTGTCTTTGACATCTACTTCCTCAGGGAGAGAGAAAAATAAATGAAGGATCAATCTGCGGCAAACAAAAGGCGAGGGGATGCTTGAAATAACTCCCAGCAGCGAATGATACATTGATCGGATTGCAAAAGAAAAAATAGTCACAGCATAATATGCTGCTTTTGAAGTAAGAAAGGTTGAATGATGTCAAATTGCTCTTTGATTTTTAAAGGAATTCAAAACACCATGTTTGCTCGAAAACAACGCCAAACTGCAAACTGCTTTTTCCAAATCTCTGTTTTTTTTAATTCAGCATTATGCACGATAAAAGCAAGAAAGACACATGAGCAGTATGATGGCTGTGACAGGAGTTGAAGTGGAGGGGTGCTTTTCGGCATATTATAATAACCATCTGTACAATCAAATAGAAAACTACATCTTGCTGTTAGAATCATAAAGAAAGGGAACAGATGTTAATCCCTAATGGAGTTGACAGGCACTTTCCTGTCTTTCACATGAACATATTGAGTTTCTGAATAAGAGGGGGATCAGAGGGAAGGTGTATCATGTTGCACTCATAATACATGCATATCAAAGACCCCAGCTGTTGGATTCCCTCTCCTGAGAGACAGCATTATTAAATCTGCACTCAGCAAGCATATCACACCAGCACAAGAGCTTAAGCCTCTCCATCAGTGGGCTCCATTGGCTTGGGCGATTTGTAACCTATCACACAAGGAGATTATATCATCTTTTAAAGTGTAGGGGTAATCAGTGCCACACACCTGTGTCTTCTTTAGTCCTTATTTGAGATCAGAGATAAGATCTGGCAAAGAGGGAAAAAAAAAAACTTAACAAAAACTTAAGTGCTATAAGTATAAGGGAAATGTGTTGTTTGTAATTGGCATGATTTATTCACACACTCACACTCACTCTTCGCACTTCCTCTCTTAGGTGATGAGGGCTGAGATGCTGACTTTTTTTTGGATTTCTATAGCAGCATCCTTGTGGGTGACAGTGTCACATACTGGTGCAAAACCCCGCGATATAGAGTTAAATTAACCAAATGCAAAATTGTTATATCGCCATCTGTAGTGGTCTATCACATTCAGATGGGGTGGTACAAAGCATCTGAAAGAGATAACAAGATGCGAAAAAAAAAAAGAAAAAAGAAAAGAAAGGACCAGTTTATGTCCACTAGGTGGCAATAGATTCTTTCAAATGTAAAGGCAGCCCTGGATACATCTTGATAGCAGTGACAGCTGCATATAGTGTATATGATATATAGGCTTATGCTCACCTGATGCAACATCTTTCTCCATGTCCCCCCCACCGTTCAGACTGACTTTGTGTGCGCTGGCAGGTGTGCTGCTCAGGCTCCCCTGGGATCTGAGAAAGGAAAGCAGGCCGCCCTGGTGCTGGAGCTGATCGGACTGTCCTGGAGTCAAATTCTCCAGAGAAGAAATAGGAGATTCAGGCACAGCTCTGCCCCAAGATCCAGGGTTGTCGTGCTTCTTCTCGCCAGGACCCTGGAAATCAGCGTTGGCTTGTACCACCTCCTCTTGCTTGGGGACGTTATTTTTCAGCATCTTCCACTTGGCAGCATCGTCATTTTCGTCCTCCCTCCCTTGCTCAGATTTCTCAAATTCACCTTCACCGTCGTGCCCTGTGGAGCCAGCATTCTGTGTGTTCATCTCTTCTTTTGTTCCCTGCACCAAAAGGTCACACTGATATGCGGGTTTCACACTGGGTTCAGC
This sequence comes from Protonibea diacanthus, assembly GCA_028641955.1. Lineage (NCBI taxonomy): Eukaryota > Metazoa > Chordata > Actinopteri > Sciaenidae > Protonibea > Protonibea diacanthus. The sequence continues at coordinate 16,031,070 of CM053981.1, forward strand.
TGCGGCATTAGAGTAACTTTGTAGCCGGCGGGTAATGGAGGAGGAGAGTCCATTACTAAAAACGCCAGACATCTGTACCAATACAGCAGGAGACATGGCTGAATGAGACATGACAGACTCTGGCCTGACGGACAAATCTAAAGGCTCATACTGGGACTTCCTGGTTTGAGTAGATAAAGAGCTGTCTACACCTGCATCTTTGTCAGCGAGCTCAGACTGCTTGTTGATGAGCAGGGCATTTTCACTGTGGCTCTCCAGACCAAGGAAGTGACCTGCAACTGGGCTCCAGTCTTCCCTGGATCTAGGTCTGAGCTTGGGGTTGGGGTTGGGGCTTGAGCTGCTGCTGGTGGGCTGCAGTGGAGAAGAAAGATCCCTGCTGTTTTGCCAGTGGGGGAAGTGGTAGCGATCCAGATGGAAGCCAAGGGAGGCCGTCTGTGCAGCGGTGTAGTCAGTGGAGAGTGGACACCTGTAGACTTTCTCACCTAACACAGACAATAACAGCAAAAACATAATACAATCCAAATCAAATTAGGAGACTATGTGTATATGAGGCATACTAAGCTTTTTTTTTTCCTGAGAAAAGTATGTACCAACAACTGTTGTCTAAACATGAAAAATGTTGCAATCCTACACCAGGCTGAGTTGAATGATTTAAGCGCTGCCCTGCAGTAAATCAAGCTTGTAATCAGCTTTCAGCTCCAGTGATCCATCATTTTACAGTATGGACGCCACCACCATGTGCAATAAATACACCCAAAGATGTTAACACCAAACAAGATTCTTCCAGAAATAATAAACAGTGGAATTTAAAGCAACTAGAACAAGGCAGATGTCGCAGACAAGAACCTCATTCCATCAAAACCAGTAAGTGGGTTTCCCAGTCAGAAATAACGAAGTCCAACATGTGAGCAGTTCTGATTAACCGCGCCATGTACTGTAGCTGAGTTTATTTTTGCTTCATACTTGAAAAATGGCGTGTTGGAACAATAATTCAAAAAGTACAAAGTGTATTATTGTGGAGAATGACAAAGGGTAATTTTTCTCCTTTTAGCCAGTGAAAAATATCCATCTGGAAACAAGATTTGATCCCACTCACCATAACTTTTAATTAGGGGTAATTTAAATGCCTTCTTCCCTCTGTTTACCTACAGTTTAATCCTTATAGCCATCACAGAAACTCCCTCTAGGGTTAAACACACTCCCTGTGACCATTTTGAGTTAGTGATTGTCTGAGACCTCAGCCTTGCACTGTCTTTAAACAGCCCAGCTGTTTCGCTGCCATTCCAATTACAGTAAAAGTCATCCGACGCCATTAAGCCACAAATATTGGCAGTTTATTGCCCAACACTCTCCTGGCATTTGAAGGTCAGGTCATACATTATACTGTGTCTTTTAGGGATGCGTCTGGGATAGAGAGATAAACCCACCACCATTAATTTAATTCTATGCATATTGATGCCTTATTGTTCTTCTTTAATGGACTAATATCTGAGTTACAACAGTGATTCATCCCCGCCAGAGAAATATCAATTTCATACACCTCAAGATCTGACCCTGAGGTAATTCTCTGAGGTAAATCTAAATCTAATGATCTGTAGTTGTTACTTTACTTTGTTTCCAACTTTAATAGAAAAACCGCCTTTGTGAGCTGAATCGCTGTAAAAGGACGGCTGTTCTTTACTATTTCAAATGTACAAAACCATAAAATAGCACCTGCATATTAATCAAATAGACCTGAACATAATGGAATTGAAAAAATCTCTGCTGAAATGGCATATTCGTGTCCTTGATCTGAAGTCAGTCACCCCTCTTTGTAGCGTATGTATGTGTTTGTGTATCTACTGTGTGTACAGTATGTCTGATTTAATGTCTGCATACATTCAATGTGTGTGGCGACGTGCATGGGCGTGCAAGAGCGGGAAAGAGACTTCAACAGTGCCACACCCTTGTCTCCAGTAACAGACAAAAAAATCCAAACAGCTTAATGGAACTCTTTCAGACACGCTATATATCTCAATTATTCTGTGGCTTAAATTACGATGACATTACCGGCCAGCTCCAAATGCAGAAAACACATATATCTGACCTCATCTTTCAGCATGGACCTTCCTAAACCCATTTGCCAGCCTACATGAGAGCGGTAAAACAACACAAAGACTGAAGACTCTGCCTTTTTTCTCTTCCTTTGGACGGGTGCCATCTTTGTGATTGCCTGGTTCATGCTAACTTAATCAGTTTAAGATTTACTTACACTGCCGAGGCTCACATTATGTGAGGGGAGTAATTTTAGAGCTTAGATTTATCAACCAAAACTCCAATTACTGCATCATTACAAACCCCAGCCTCTCTCACCTAACACAGAGCATCTAATGAAGTGATGCGTATGAGTTATCCGCCCTTACTGGATGTGCAAGGCGGAGGAAAAAGGTAAATAAATAAATAAATGCCTCAAGTGAGCCGTCTATGGAAAAAACATGCAGCTGGGCTTGGACAAGTGATTCATTTCATATGGAAATAGGGGTTTAAGATTTACAACCATACATCACGTCAATGCAATCACAGGCTCACATACTATGCTTACATAGGCATTTGGCAGTTATATTGTGGATATCAAACTATATACACAGTGGAGCTTTGGCTCTTTCTATATATGCAATCAAGCACCTGAAATGCAAGGCAGAGATACATGGTAGCTGGTTTAGTTTAAGATGAAACAGAGTGAGCGAGAGAGAGTCACACACAAGACTGGTGAGAAAAACAGGGGCACCAGATGTTCTTTGATGTTTATAATAGCATATATTATTAATATTAATTAGACCACATAGTCAATGACGCATTTGGGACGTTTCCAAGTCAATTAAGCCAAATGGCATTCAGGAGACGGTGGAACAATATTTCAAGGCAGGTGTTCAGAACTCCCTGGGTAAATCTTTTTATCTGCATGCTAGGAAAACAAGCATTTTGAGCTTAATTTGAGCCTCATATCTGCAATAATAATTAAAAAGAGGATTAAAAGACAGAAGTGAGAGGGAGACGGAAAAGCCAACAGGTAATCAGTGTAGACAAACCAGTCAGACTGGCTCTGATCTCTGAATAAGAGCTGAATTTGTTTCAGCCTGACACAGGACCGAGTTAGATAAGGACTTGTTTAGTTAAAAGATGCTTTTACTGTCAGCAATCACAAAGAATAGACTGATGTAACCGGAACAGCCAAATGAAAAGTGATACTCTGTACACCAGCCTGCTTTATCTGTGTTTCTGGGTAAACGTCTGCTCATATTACCATTCACAGTTTTACAGACGCTTATCATTTCAAGCTCTCTTAGCCGTAACGCTTACAGTAAAAGAAGTGTAAAAGCACGGAATAAGGGAGAAAAACACATGTGGGGACAACATCATTACATGGTGTCTGCTCATTGACCTTGGGGTTAAGAGTATTGAATGGGACTAATTAATAACTGTCAGAGCATTTTATGTTTGTTAGGCATGTTTTTATTCTGAGCTGGGATCTAACTGGTCCAATGTAGGTCAGAGGCCCGAAGCATGCACCCTTCATTAGTTTATCATTTTAAGAAGAGTCATTATTCTTAATCTCAGATTATAATTAAAGTCAAAGTGCATTTTGAAATCTGTCCTGATGACATATTGAGGGAAGTAATTTGTATCACACATCTTCTATTGAAATCGAAGCATGATTTCTAATTTAAGATGCTGGGCATTCGTAGTTAAAAATCTAAATCTTGCACTGTATCTGGATGTATCAAGCAAAGGAGCTGTCTCTCACTCTGACAGCCATGACTGTACTATATTTGCTATCCATATTGAGAACATCAATAACTTCATGACCACCATAGGCTGACTATGAATAATGCAGCCAGTAATTCTGGACTAATCAATGTTCCTCAAGCTGAACATCTGGCAGTGGTAATTCTTCCTCAGCATCTCCGCTCTCCTGAATTAGAAAACACTCGCTCTCTCCCTCTCTCTTCCTCCATGTCCAACCATCGAGACAGACAGACTTGATCAGTTACAACCCCCCACCTCCGAAAAAACTTATCCCTGTTATTAAACCCTCATCAAGTGGTGCGTGTTCTCCATATGTGTAGGATTTACCTATCTGTCCCGCAGCAGACCTGTGTGTTGAGCCAGGGCCAGCAGCGTGTGATTGTGTTAATTAATCTGTCATTGTGAGCGCAGGGAGCAGCTGCAGAGGTCTCTGGGATATATTGTCAGAGCTAAACAATGCGGTGCTAAGCCCCCAGAGTGAGTCTACCATTACACAAGACTAAGAACAGAGAGGAGAGGAGGAGAGGGGGAGAGAGAGCCTGCCGGATCCATCATTGACTAAAGCAATGACGCCTGACCTTTACAATGAATTAGTTTCCATGCTTAATATTGACTGAAATTAGAGTCTGATACTGAATGTGCCATCCCAGAACTGTGTGCACTCAAATCCTCAGCTAGCCAGCTATCATAAATGTTTCTGGAAGTGACACCGTATGGTCTTGGTGATAGGGGAGAAGAGGGAAAGTAAAAACAATAGAGCTTGAATATGTTTCTTAAAGAGCAACCAGAGAGGGATTTGACCATAAACTTTTAGCATTTATATGTAAATATGCAGATACCAGTATGTGTGTACAATATGGAAACAAAACATCTAATGAGATTAGACCTGATCCATTTATCTCTGCTATACGGCCAACATTTAAGGGGATACTGGATCAAATCCCACAGGGGCGCACCAGGCTTAGATGTACATAACAGCATTACTCCAAGTGAGAATAACCATAGGCATAAGCTAAGTAGAAACAGAACAAAAGTTTGGATTTATTCCTCTTTTCTTTTTACAAACACTGTTATAGCAGTAATTTAGGCTCATGATAACATGTTAGCAGGATGCCATGACAAGAAAGGCATTTACCCAGAGAGCCGAATCATCCAAATCACCAGGTGGAACAGAAGACTATCAATAAAAATACCAGGTGGTAGATCAAATCATAAAAATCACTGGGTGGTATATATCAAATCATTAAAAACACCAGATGGCATGCATTAACATCTTGTGCCCCCGTAGGCAAGGGGTGGGGATGTGACGGATAAAAAATAGAGGGTACTAATTATCCCTACAATTCAACATGATGCCATTATCTTTAAAAGGAAGACAAAGTCTTTCTGCATGACAGTAATATCTGTGGTGGTGTTGCTGACCCTGCGCTTCATGTCCACCTACACTCACAAGCGGGAAGACGGAGGCCTCAGCTGTCACATAGCTATTATATTTTTTTGAAAAACATATACAAAAGATAATGAATTTGTTGTGATATACTGAGCTGTTTTTTTTTCTTTTTTTTAGTGCACTGTATTAACATATGGTTGTAAAAAAAAAAAGAACAGTCAGGGTGTTGTGGTAGCCTACGCACTGAGGTGTGTAAACCAGTCTCTCTCTCTCTCTGTCAAATTCAAAGCCACAGAGGCCAATATATTCAGATTTTTACTTCCTAATATGGGTCAAACTCCATAAACAATAGATCCAATTTTCCTATAATACAATTGGATCATGTCATCCATTATTTTTTCCGCACTCCCTTCAGGGCCACAAAAGACAGCTACAATGTCTCCTAAACTTAATGTGTAAAATTATTGGAGTGAATTCATAAAAGAATTACCTTTCCTTGACTGTATTACCTGTAGCTGGTGAAGAAGATTGTGGTCGAGGGTCGAGAGCACTGCCAGAGTGGGAGTTCCCCATCTCTGTCATGGTCTCTGATGGCCCGTGGTGGTTCATGCTGCCTGGGGTACCGGGTCTGCTGATGGACTTGGTGTCTGGATCACCAAGACACAGTTTCCCATCATCCACAGGCAGGTAGGAAGAGCACTGCTGCTGATCTTTAGGATTGAACATTTGCTGCTCAACAGGCAGTCCCGGAGTCATGATCTGCCAACCTGGGTAGCTGCTGCTGCTGCTGCTGCTGCTGCTGTTGAGTGTATCTCTGTTAGAGATGATTTTCTGCAGATATTCCATGCTAGTGGAGCTCAGTGGAGGGTGGAGATGATTTAAACCCAGCAAAGAGGGGTTCTCTGCATCCGTCAAAGGGCCTGGACCTGAAGAGATCATCCTCCCTAACATTTCCCTAACCTTCATGTCAACACCTGCTGTGGCAAGTATGTGGTTGTGGTTATAATCTTGATGGTCAGCTCTCTCAGCTGTGAGGAACCTGTTGTGAATGCGGGAGATGTACTGCGAGTAGAGGTTACTTTGATGGTCTTGTGTTAGACTACTCATGTTAACAGAGGTGTCATGCTCAGCAGGGGGATTACGCTTAGCTGCCAGCTTATTAAGGTGGACTTTCATGTGGTTCTTGAGAAACCAGGGTTCCTTGAATCGACGGCCACAGATTTGACAGCAGTGTTCAAAAGAGTCCTTGTGTTTCCTCATGTGACCCTTCAGGAACCAGGCCTGGCTGAAGGTCTGGCCACACACCTCACAGGGGAATTCACCAACGGGCTTCCTCTTGTCACCGGCCCCCATCACAGGCTTCTGACCTGAGCCTGAATCCACAGTTATATGTGTTGTCTCAACGTGGCCAATGAGCTCCTCCTCTTGTGAGGCAGCAAACTCACACAAGGTGCATTTATAGGGTTTATGTAGGATCCTGATGTGGCGCTCAAGCTCCTGCTGTTTCCTGAACTTTCCCTTACAGAATGAGCAGCGGAAACCGCTGGGTTGGGCCTGGATGGGATCATCAGGGATGGTAGTCACCTTGGGAGATGTGGATGTATGTGGCTGGCTCTCCGTAGCACCAGAGTTGGTTAAGAATTGGGGTTGTGTCGGGACAGTCTGTGGCAGTTGGGGGTTCTGCAGTAGGTTTATATTAGATGTTTGCTGTTGTTGGCTGACATGACCAGCTCGTGTCTGTCTATCCCTTAGTATTGCCCTTTCCTCAAGCTCATGAAGCAATCTATTCTCCTCCCTAATTCGCCCACGGCCTTTACCCAGAATGCCTTGCTTGTGAGTACGGAGGTGTATCTTCAGGTTACCTTTCTGTGCGGCCCTGTGATCACAGTATGGGCACTTGAAGGGTTTCTCACCAGTGTGTGTGCGCATGTGAAGGGAAAGTATGCTGTTGAAGCGGAAACGCTTTCCACACAGCGGGCAGGGATACTTTCTGTTCTTGCGGTTGTCATCCTGGGTGGAATTTACTTGGGAGGCGATGCTTTGATTGGTGACTCTCAAGAACTGGGAAAGCTCTGCTCTCCCATTCATACTGCTGAGAATCCTTGCATCCATTATTTGATTGGCCAGAAGCGCCATCTGGCTCCTAATTGGGTGGGTGGATGGGGTAATGAAGCTGTCCTTTCAGGGACTGGCTGATGTTACAGTATGGTGGTCAGGGGTGTCTATATGGGACACTCCGTAGGTTAGCAGTTGAGTGTATGCTGAGTGTTTGCACTTATTCTGTTGAAACAGGATGTGGATTCATGCTGTTCAGATGAAACGTGTCTTCATAGTAGCACCAACCTAAAGATAAAACAAAAGAAACATTGAATGCATTCAGATTCTGCCAAAACAAAGAAATAATTCAAATGCATTCATTTCCAGGCCAGAAACCCCAAGAACAGTAAAATGTCAGTAGGTTTATGAGCTGTCAATGAAGTAAATCTGTACTTTTGCAACTGTTGTATAATGCCAGTGATGCACCACAAATAGGTCAGGAAATAGAGCAAAGTATGTTTTCAGTCTCATCATCCTGTGTTAAGTATGCCTGTGGTTTTAGATTATTGTTGGAGTCTATGAAAATGCTGATTAAGTCTAACCACAAAGGCTTCCTCAACAAATATCTCATCTTTACTAAAGGGTAAGGTGAAAATCTTTGTCTTGATCTCATTTTGTACTGACACACAATACAAAGGTAGCACAAACATCAAAGAGTGTCTGCTTCTACTTGGCCTTCTTATGCATTTCACAAATCTTGAACCGCTTACAAAAAAAAAAAGAAAAAAAAAAGATTAAAGTAAAAGTATTAAGCTTTTTCAGCAGGTCTATTGCATATTTGAATAAAACCTTTACCAGGATAATTATGTCACGGGAGTACTAAAGAAAATAAACAACTTGATGATGCAAAAATGCAAACTCAAGTTGAAGAAAGAATATCCAAATGGAAAGCTAAAATATGCCTCACTTCTCCCATGCCCGGCTTCCCTTTTTTTATTCAACTGTAGCAGCAAAACAAAGCTTCAAATTCACATCGTGCTACAATGGTAGAGGTCACATAAGCGAGCCCTGCACAGCTCTAGTGCAGCACCAAAGGGCACAGAACAAAGCCTGCACTGTCCACACTGAATTAACACAGGCTTACATCATCCTGGATTGCAACCTCAGTCAGTCATGAAAATGATGTACACAAAAACACACAGATAGAGAGCTGGCAGCAGCGTCTGGTGTGAGCTCGCTCTGAGCGGTACATCAGAAATCAATGTAACCATATGGTACTGACCTAATCATATCTGACAGGGAAAAGTGAGTAAATTACATTAAAATGTAGCAGATCCACTTCATATTTCTTAACCTGCTTTTCAACAGTCGTGCAAAAACAGAGAAGGGGGAGCAGGGGAGCAGGGAAGATGTTCACCCCCTCCTCTCACCCATTTTCAAGGATTACCGTCATTTGAACTATTATTGCATTTGGCTCTATTAATGCCATCACTGCACTGTAACCTTGGATGTGTAATATTGTACAGTGTATCCAATCTGAAGTCTGCACCCAATCGATAATGATTGATCAACCTCGACTTCAAATGGCTTTGCGTCTGCAGCATCTTATGGAATAACTTTGACCACCGCGCATCTCTTAAGCAATGCTCTTGTGCTCTCTCTTACCTGTCTGTCACGGAGTGAGGCAGGTTAGTGAGAGAGTAACTGAAAGTAAATATAACCTTATTCAAAATCAAGACACTAGATTTAATGTAACTAAAGGCCTTCCAAATAAAACGTCTGACAAGGAGCCTGAGCCACCTGCTGCTGCTGCAGTTGCTGTCTATAGTGCATAGCAACCTCAGTCAGTCATGAAAATCTCATACACAAAAACCACACAGATAAAACCCTGCAGCCATGGCTGGAGCAAGCAGTGTGTCTGCTCAGAGCTGAGATCAATGTAAGGATACGGACCTGACCTAATCATATCTGACAGGGAGAAAGTGAGCGAATGATATTAGCATACACTAGATCCACTTCATATTTGCTAAAGTGGTATTCGTCTGATTAACTAAGCATACCAAGAAGGCATAAAGCCGTCATCACTTCTATGTGTATGTGTGTGTGTGCTGGGTTATGTAGAAATTGGTGGAGATGGGAGCAGGATGCAGGGCCATCAGGTGTTTTCTCTGTCAGAGTGGATTAGGCTCTTTTGGTGCAGATTGAGAGAGAGCTTGATTGTTATTAAGCATCGTGTCACAGTAGCGCCTCTTAGGTGTGGCCGCGTGTAGAAGAACAAGGAGCAGGTGTGATTTAGCGCAGGCAATAAAAAAAAGAAAAAAAAGAAAAAAGAAATGTGACACATACACAATTAAACCAGCCATGGGAGCTGCATTCTGGATGATTTCAGATCTGACAATATCAAACATCGTTACTTTTCATTTTACTGCAGTCTGCCTAAGGATTCTGTATTTCAGTATCTAATCTGCAAGAGGGTGGGAGTATAATCTTTTTAGTTTGTGGTTGCAGCATATTGTCAGCTAGGATGGATGGACAATATTGTAAATCCATAGAGATGTGACACTGGAATGAAACGCATGACTGGAATTTATAGATTAGAAGTGCATATTTCATATTTCTTTTTAACAGCAGTTAAAAAGCATTAATAATTTATGTTGATGGTTGAGCTGAAAGCTACAATGAATGCACCACAAACATTCACATAAGCCTGCAACCGGTGCCTCAGCAGTTACAGTAACCCATCTAATGTCACCCAAAATAAAGATTATCCAGTGTTGTAACTAGTTACATGTAACAGCATAATTAAATTACACATAATTAAATTACAAAATAAATATAAGTGTAATCAGCTTCATTCATTGAGAAAAAAATGTAATTAAATGACATGGCCTGTAATGTAGATCTACCAATTAAAATGTTGGTGATTATAAAGGGGTTACATACAAATAAATACTTCTAAGTAAAATACTTAGAATATATTGCTAATATTGAATATTAACGAATTATTATAATGCTGTAATACAGTTCAGTAGTGCCTTTTTTCAACTTGCTGGAATGCCTTGTTTTAGTATATCACCAGACAACACTGGTCAACAAAGTTGTTGGGAGAAAGAATGTCAAGGTTTAATACATATATATATATATATATAGTATAATATACTATGATCGCTATAACCAGCCCAAACTACATTTGGGTGTTGGTGTCCCACTGGTGATTTTGACCACGGGGAAGAAGAGAATTTTTGCTGACATGGAGCAGAGCCGGTGTCGTGCCAGAACCGGAGCTGGACAAACGGGCAATGTAAATGGGCTCAACAACCTCTATGGACATAAAGACAGAGGTGAAGGATGTTGAAGAGAAAAGGGGGCAGTGAATGAGCATGAAGCTGCCACACAAGGGTAAATCTGGGACCAACTTTTATTCACTGGTGAGAGCTTCGGAAAGTAAAAGGCTGAAAGACAGATGCTGAGCTGGGCTTCTTGCTGTTGGACTAGTAAGTAATATTAGCTGGCTGTTATGTCTTGTGTCGTTGCACCTGTTTGATGTTTGGCTGTTAGCAAAGTTGTCGACTTTTGTTTGTGTTTTGTTTTAGTTTGTGATCACAAGTAATATAATCATAAATTTTCATTCATACTTAGGACAGTGGTATTGCACTCTGGGCACACTAAAATGCAAAAATACCAATTTCTATGCAATGTTGCTTTAACTTGGTGAACAGCATGTCTGGTTTGATATACATGGTTTCACTTTGTGGCATATCTGTCAGTGTAAAAACATGCAACACAAATTGGCAGCATCAATCTTTTTGTGTAATATTTACTTTTGAAGTAGAGTATTTAGATCAGGTTACTATTTTTTAATTCACTGTATTACATTACTAATTACAAGGAATGGCATGTAATTTGTTTTCAACTACATTTAAAGTAATCTGAACCAACCCTGACAACGGCAACATCAAAATGTCAAACCTGATGAAACATCTACAGGTATATGAATGTAACTCAGTTTAAAACAATTAAAAAGAAAAAAGAAATCAAAAAGTAATTCAATGTAATAAGTAAAATTGTTTTTTATTAAAATTGTTTTATTTATTACTTATTACATTTTAACAGGGTAATTAGTCATCTGTAACCTTCCCAACACAGTTTATGAGATAGATTGAGCAGGCAGAGCGGGAAAACTGCTAATAAGTGTCAAAATATAAATGCATATCTGATAATAAAACATGATGTCTTTTTAAACAACTTATATAATTTTTTTTTTTTTGGATTGCACTCATTATGATTTAAGACTCAGTCTGAAATGGGTGATCAAAATCCTGAAATATTCTGTTGTACAGATGATCAAAAATTGCGATGGGTGTTTGCTAACTTTGTCTCAAAGGTCCTCGTTATTTAACTAGCATTTGTTCTGATTCCACTTTTAATGCAGGCTGGGTGTACTATATGTGATAATCAGATAAATATCTAATGATACACTCTCATACCTCATGACCTGATGATATGGCTTGATGCTATACGTATCTGCTGATGTCCCACATTATTTGTAAAGTGGGTGCAAAATCACATAACATGAGATCATGACTTTCAAAATTCCTGGAATTCCCTGACGTCCCAGTTTGCACATAACAACAGTTTTATTCATTATTACAGAGCAGGCTTATGTGCAGACAGTAAAAGCCCCATGCCACGCATTATGCCCCTCATGTCTCACTTCACCCACGCGCCCACCCACCAGATCAGCCAGCCAAGCCACGCTGTAGACTGCCCTGTCAGGGCACGAAGAGGCAGCACAAGGAAGAGGGCAGTGGTAACACAGCTGCCCACCATGACCTGTACAAAAGATAGCACCCATATACTTTCTGACAGCCAGATTAATGAAACCCTATAGGAGCTTCTCTGTAGGCCCCCCAAAAGCCTGACGGAGACAGAATAGTCTAACCAGCACCATTCATTACAGTACAGAGCACAGAGCACAGAAAGAGCACACACAGCACTGACAAACTAGCTCCTTGTGAGTAATAGCTAAAGAACTCATAAAGGAATACATACACATTTGTTGTGGATGCAGTAAATCTATGCCACTCCTTTTACAACTATCAAAAATCTGGCTCGTGCCCTGTAAAAATAAATCTGGTGTGCATGTGGCGCAGTGGTGATGTGCAGTTATTTGGGAGTCAGCTATTCCACATGTTCAGTGAAAGGAGGCTTTCGATTCATCTTGTTTGTCTCATTCAGTGTTGCAGATTAACGGCATTGAGTGCAATAGAGGGAAAACAAGTTTATCTGGCAACATACTAAAAGCTACTGCGCACAGAAACAGCAAGTCAGACTGTATATAGTAGGTTTGGTTAGAGGTGACCGGATTGTGTTCGTACCTGCATGAGTTGGTGGAAAACCTTTCTTCTAATTCAATGTGACTATTCACAGGTCATGTTTATGCAGAGGGAAAAGATGTGAAAATAAGCGTACATGAGTGTTCTGGAGGAAACCTGCAGTATCATAACCTCATTACGACGTGTGTGTGTGTGTGTGTGTGTGTGTGTGTGTGTGTGTGTCATCGTTAAACTTTGCATTCATGAGCTTCCTCTGATGCTTTCAGTGGCGCTCACACACAGTGAAGCGCAAGGAAATATAAACACTGTCTCCTCAACTCATTCTCATCATGCACACCCACTCTCACATGCTGTCTCATACACACACACACACACACACACACACTCAGGCACGTGCATATAGAATGTATTTTAAATCACTAATGTGTAAACAGTTGCTCTTGTTTGCACAGACCACCTGTTCTTTCTGGACACAAACAAAGCTTTGGCGTACGATGGGGTGTGTTAACAGTGTGGGGTGCGTAGGGGATGCCTTGCACAAGAGAAGCCTATCCACATGGTGTAGGCTGCATCAGATGGTTGGGCCCTGCAGGACAGCAGCCAGCTCCAACAGAACTCACACAAATCTCAAAGAATGGAGCTTCTTCAGTCCGCAACATACTGACATGTTTTGCTTTCTTGAGGAGTACAACTTCCCCCCCTCCCGTGCTAGGACAGCAGGCTTGCCAGCACAAAACCCTTGTCACTATACCATTTAAGGAAACAGTATCATTTTTGTCTTCGGATCACGCTTGTCTTCTGCATTGCTCGATATCTGCGAAATTGAAAGGAAATGGCGAAAATGGAGAGAGAGGAAAAAAAAAAAATCAAAAATGGGTGTCTACTTTCAGTAGCTAAAGCACTTGGAGGCACTAAAACAAAAGTCATTAAACGAGTCATCACAAAATCACAGCAGGAGTCTGGTAATGCCACTTACAGTATCTCATTAAGCTATGGCATCTACAGGAAAAAACTGACAAACAAAGAGCATAATCCAAGGCACATTAACTGGGCTGATAATTCAATGAACTCTCATTTGGCAGCCATCTTGCCCTTGTGATGGTCTTTTTTCCGCCGCAGCAGCAGAGCACAGACCCCTCATGAAGTTCCTCTCTCTCTCTTTCTCTCTCTCTCTCTCTCTCTCTCTCTCTCTCTCTCTCACACACACACACACACACACACACACACATATTCTTCTTCTCTACCCCCCCACCCCCCTCTCTATCTCTCTTTCGCTCTCTCTCTCTCTCTCTCCCGCGCTCTCTAAAACAACAAAACATCCACCATTAGACAACGGGGTACCAGCGTAATTAGAAAATGACTTCCTTTGCAATCCTAGCTAAGTAGTTTACACACTGTAATTACAGGGACAAAATCATCTTTTCATCATTTCACTGATTGAGCTCATCAACCCAGTGGGATCCCAGGACTGTGCTCAGGCAACATCTGGGCTAAGAGAATTAGCCCTTAGTTTAGCAGGCCTTCCACAGTGGCAAGCAACGCAGCATGAACACCGGACATGGCCGTGGCACACATCTATAATTGAGACTGTTTTTTGTGGATTGTGTATCAGATTGGGTGTTAGATCACAACCTCTACCACAAAGCGCTCTTTCACTCAAATATTTAACATTATCTTGCTTCAAATAGGAGACAATTCAGGAGGAGTGCAAGGTCACTGTGTAGCAACTGTCTCTATTTCCCACACTTCCAAAAATGCCATATCAAACTTTGACTCCCCTTTCCGAGTTGCTCCTGTACTTGTGAATTGAAGCATTGAAGATTGACCTTGGTGCACAACAACATGCCTTTTCATGGGGCGCTCTGTTTACTCTAATTCTCGGCGTGCCCTGAGCCTTGACTTTCTAACAAACACATGTGGTCCTGGAGTTGAAGGTGAAGTGCTTTCGTTCGTCTCTGTCCTGTGGAAGGGCTCTGACTCTGTGTGTTGGCAACAGAGGCAAGTGTTTAATGTGGCAGCTGTTAGCCTCGTGGATTTTCACTAATCACTCTCTCCTGATTACTCTGATGGGTGTATGATGCTCTTAAATAATCAACCCGCAAATAAAAAAAAAAAAAAGAAAAATAATTATCATCATCTCCCTAAGTAGTGCAGCTGCACCCGCCTGCAATAATTACAACTAGAACAGGGCGCCTTCTCTCGTCACTTACAACCACTTATTATTAGAGATAACGCTAATTGGTGCAGTGGTGGGCGACAATTCTTCATGGGGTTCATCATAAAAAGCCAAACCTTGAAAGTTATGGCACATTAGAGGTCTTAAAGCCAAGGTGCGGTACTAAACATCGCATGCTGAGACACGCCAATAATCTGAGCCAGGGGAGTAGTAGACGTCCTATCAGTAGCCCCTTGGTTGCATCGCTGCCTTGCCCTCACTCCACCCTTCCCCCACTCCTGGTATCAGCCTGGCAGACACAATTAACATTTTCATAAAAACAATTCCCTGCCTCCAATAGTCCAATGTAATTTGTTTTCCATCTCTGTTCATTAATCATTGTTTAAATCGGTGAGCCATCCCCTCCACTCTGCCATCTGCACTCAGCTGTGTTACAGATATGACACCTTCCCCCTTAATGGGAGCTGACAGCCAAGAGAGGAGGCCTGTGGAAAATAGCTTCCTGCATGTGCACTTCCACCTCACATACTGCCAGCAGGTGAGAGAGGGGTATTTAATGGGTTCTGATTAATCTCAAAGGCAAACAACATTACACTACAATATCATGCGGCATGCAACACTACAGCATATACACATAACAACGCAGCAGTATACGAAGCGTGCAAAGCTGCACTGGCTGGAATAACTAGACCAAAACTCATGCAGACATGGTTTATAACAATGGCGGTGTATTTCAGATTTTGTCGAAGTTGTCGACTGTTTTTTTTTTTTTTCCCTTCCTCTAGTTAAATTAGTGCAGTGTTCCTACAATATGCTATTGTTTTCCTGGAATTGGGAGCAAGGTTATTAATTATTCACTGTTGTGTTCTCATATGAGGGGGCTATGCTTTTCACTGTATTGCCTCATAGCTCAAATACTTAGGGCCATGGTAGTCGGGCAAATTTCACCAGGCAACATCACAGAGATATTATTATCACAAGGCAGACACTTAGGAGATTAAAAGTTTCCTGAAGAGTTTGAATGAGCCTAAGTCTAGGTTAGCTTAGGCATTTTTTTGGTGGTGGTGGGGGGGGGGGGGGGGGAGAGAAAATCCTACTCAATGTGTTGGGTGAGAGGGTGCCAAAAAGTTCATCTGGCCTGTTGATTTCAGCATGGATTACAGATATTCAAATCATGTGCCTGGTGTTCAAACAAGTGCCTCTATCGGGGGAGAAAGTTGCCAAGCGGAGCTTTGTCATGTAAGCTGTATGAATCTACTGCAGCATAATGAGAAAACGGCTGTGGCGCTACATTTAATACAGTTTCATCCACTCACTCTCCCGCCCTCTAATTTCCTCTCAGTTATGATGATAATCATTTCAAATACTCCCCCCCAGTCTCCACAAAGCCTCTTGCATTTTAGACAAAGATTGTGTCACCTGAACATACTGAACATACACACAGACCCTAATTTTTCACCAAGAAGTGTGCCACAGCGCGCACATGGTCCCAGTTACAAAAGAAAAAGAAGAAAAAGGGAAAAAAAAGAGAGACAAACACCCCAACTCTTTTTGGGGTGTTTCTAACAAGGACAGCAGCAGCAGCAGTAAATGATGTGTATATTCAAAGCTGAATATTTCATGTTGATTGATCGCGCTGACTGCCACCCACCTGCTCCTCCTCCTGTCCCACCGGAGCTGGCATGAGGAGAATTCAGTAATTGAGAAGAGCAGAGCATGGTCTCTCTTTGCTCACATATGACAGATGGGGCATCATCGCTTCAAAGGAGAGCATTTGGAAACAGGAGGAAGGGGGGGGGGGGCAGAGGGTGAGGGTGGCTTTGAAAGTAGCTGTGCCACTCTGTACAGGTGACAGTAAAAAAAAAAAAAAAAAAAAAAACAATATGTAAAGCATAGCCACTCAAAAAATGGTACATCTGTAAGAGGTGCAACTTTAAAAAAATAATGATAAATAAATCATTTTAGGATGCTCAGGTTAGACTGTGATGTACAGACACTTAGCATCATTATTCTCAGCCACAACCACACAACTTAATTTGTTCATATTTTGCATGAAGCCTAGTGTATCTGCTACTTTGTATTTTTTTTTAAATGTAGTGACATATATATATGAAATTAAAGACACACCTTATGGCTTATTAAAATGTGATATGATAGAAGGTTGTATGGAAAACATATGGAACACGTTCATGGTGCTATACACACAATGTATGCACAAATAAACACCCAGGAAGCACACACACACACACACACTCTCTCTCTCTCTCTCTCTCTCTCTTTTTACAGTAACATTTCGAATTGAATCCCTCGCATTTTAGCCCTCGCCATTACTTTCTTTTTCACCCCCCCCTCCTCCTCCTCCAAAAAAAAAAAAAAAAAAAAAGCCAACAGTGGCAGCTGTGGGAAACACACGTCTATCACAATCCGACTCGTCAGAAACTTAAAACTCACTCACTTCTCCCAAAATGACTCGAGTAAAATCTCTGAGGAGAGGCAGTGATTTCTCTTACCTGTCCAGTTCGCGGTGGAGACGCGCGGGGGAAGACACGAGGTGACAGCAGGAGTTCAGCAGGAGAGTGATGTTGAACTGGATGACTGACTGCTGACTGACGGACTGTACGCTTCACACGCTTTATCACAGACACCCAGCGCGCACAGTCGGACCCAGATTTCCTCTCGGAGCTGCCGCTTCCTTATTAAACAAACAAACAAAAACACTTCTTGAAAAACCTCTTGAACGCGCTCGCCAGGCGAAGGCGTCAGTGCGCTTTGCACTGTAGTATTTCCAGATGAAGAAAGAGGTAATGAAATCTTATAAAAATTACTCGGGATACTTCGACATGTCCCGAAGCCGTATGTCTCCCTCATCTGGCCGCTGGTGTGTAAGTGTAACAGACTGGCACCGTGCGTAAAATGTGCACTGCCGTCCTCAGGACGCAGACCTCGTCAATCCCTCTCCTGAGGATGCTTGCATTTGGAAGTATCATGTGGTATTATGCATGTCAAATGTAGTAAGGTGATTACCTGCGAGACAAGTACTTTTACATTCTTTGGAAAGTTCTGTGAAAGGATGGTGGATTCAACAATGTCGTGCTCGTTCTTTATATAAATATGCATATTAGTGCACAGGCTGATCCTGTGTGTTGTGCTCACCCTTATGTCTCTTTCTTTACCTACCCAAACTGTTTGTTGACACGACGAGGGAAGAAATAATGATTTAATCTCAGTGATTCAGCAATTTAGCTGGTAAATGCCTCTATTAAGGATGCTTATGAAATCAGTGAATGCATTCCAAACATAGTCCTCTATGAGAAGACATCATCAAAAGTATGAAAATGAAGGGAAACACACACAAACACACACACACACACTCAAAGGACGCCTACACAGCAACAGGTCTTTGGTTTTGGTGTTGTGGTGAAGGTTTGCTGTGGTTACCATTACAATGTGGAAGCAGGTGTTTTATTTTAATGCTTTATTTTCTATTAAGCAACCAACCTGTTTTCAGAGGTAGCATTATAATGATTTAAGTTGAAACTAATGGTTATTTCATAATTTTCCCAGTGAAAGAGAGGCAGCTAGTCCTCACATCTAAGAAGAAACCAGACAACATTTGACATATTTGACTGTAAGGATTAGGTAATTAAAAAAAAAAAAAAAAAAAAAGAGTTGCAGATTCATTTTTCTGTCTATGGACTGATTATTTCAGCTCCAATGATTATTTTCTATAGTTGTTGTCCACACCAAAGACACACCGAACACAAAGCAGAGCTAAAAACCTAAAATCACAGTGATATCATGAAGTAGTTTGAGCTGAACTGCGAATTACTTTGAGGATGGAAACAGCAGTGTGATGATCAAAGTGTCATGAAACTGCGGAGCTGTGACATCACCGTGGATCACCTGAACATTCGTTTCTCTCCTGTGATTTCCACCTGAGGTTCATTAGTGGAATAAGCGAGGAATGAAAAAGCAGTTCCCCTTATAGGCCGAGAGTGTAAATGATGTAGGTACGAGACACTTTGTGGCTGAATCTCTAATATCTTATGTTCAAATAGCAGTGAGGCAGATATGCCGGCTGCTGTTTAATCCATTCCACTGACATTTGGAGCTAAGTGCAACTCTTCCTCTCCTCCTCTCAGGCCCGAGCACCTGTCTGGAAAACAATACCTGCTTGAATCCTTCATCACACAACTCTTAAAATCCCTCTTAATCCTCGAAATGTAGATCTCGAGTGTGTTCGGGCCCATTACATAGTTTGTATGCTAGATTTCTTTGTAATGTAGTTCTACTATGTTCCAGCATATACCTTCACAGCTTAACCTACATAAGTCCATTGATCCGTGTCTCACCAACACAACGCTAGCGTGTTAAGCATTGCCTAATCTGTCTCATGCTACCTGGATTTTCATATTGGAGAAATAATCCTGATGAAGGGGAGGGGGGGTGGAGGGCAGAGTCACCTCAGGACCTGTTTAAAAGCTTCTTATCAGAGACCTGCACTCCCACCATTTAACTAAAAGGGGAGTGATAGCCTTTCAACTCACAAGCCGCAGCTTTAATTAAAGCTGCTTGTGGGGGGAGATGACGTACAGGGTTGTGTATGAGTTGCCCCACTAAAAAAAAAAAAAATCAAAACTACATTAAACAATGCAGCTCCGTCCAGAGTGATGGTCTTTTCATATTCACTGTTAAAGAAGACACAAATGTCTTCATCTGGCTCTAAACATATTAATCTGGGTTTAAAATCATTATTTGAAGTAACTCCAAACATTCACAGAACACAAAGCAAACCAGGTCAGGAAAAAAGAGTCATTAATTAAACTATATTAAAGCATTATATAGATACATGAATAAAAAAAAAAAACACTCATGTCAAATCGTGTTGAGGGAATATTTAAAAATGTCTTTATTAACATTAAATATATGTTTTACATTTGTTGGATTTAATTAAGTCATCATAATAACACTTCTTTGCTGAAGTATTTCTTTTTCTCCTACTTTCTACTGCTTCTGTGCTACATTTTAGAGGAAAATACAGTACTTTATATTCCACAGCTACAGTTACTTTTTAAAAAATATTTTACATGAAAAATATATAATATAAAGATTAGACCACTGACTTTTAAGCCTTTTTGGTGTATGACCCCTTCAAGAAAAGCAGTGTCTAAAATGTTTCTCACACAATGATGCAAGTTTCCTGCTTCTGAGGCAAGAAATTGTGTAAGGGGTCAATATGCACAACTTTACCTAATACCACCCAGTGTGGGGGTTATTTTTTATATTTCTATTGGAATACTGGATTAAATGATATAATCTCAGTGATTCAGTTGGTAAATGCATCTGTTATGATGCTTATGAATGCTTGTAATATCTATCATATTTCTACCCTCCTTACCTTCCTACCATTCTTACTTCATGTCATTGCATACATTCCAAAAATAGTCCTCTCTGAGAATTTCTTAGACATCATCAAAAGTATAGAAATGAAGAAAGAAAAACAGCATAAAGAACATCTATACAGCAACAGGTCCTTGGTTTTGGTCTTGTGGTGAAGGTTTGCTGTGGTTGACATTAAAATGTTTAACGCGTACACACAGTTTTCCTTGTTTTCTTTATTTAACTTGTAGTCGCCATATTAGATGAATGAGAGACAGAATTGTTGTTAAAATCTGAGTTAAGTTAATTTCTAAAATCTAGTGAAAACATGATATAATGTAGAGAAGACATCACCTGTTTGACTCTTTTATGGAATCTATGAATAATTGAGTAGGTGAAGTAAATCTCATTTAATTAAGTTAAATAATGCATGTTGTACACATCATTGTTTTTCATCATCATTTTCAAATGTACTGTATTTTTGTTTATATATTGCAGAATATAATATGACTTTGTTGGTACAAGTAAATCAAGGACATTGTGTTTTTTTTTTTTTATTGTTAACCATGTTGACTCTCCGGCTTGAACTGGAGACGCGGCCTGTCAGAGTATGTAGGTGTTGAGAATGGGAGAGAACTGTTTTTTGTTTTATTGTTTTTTTTTTTATGCTATGTGATGAGCAGCACCCTAACTTTTTTTTGTTACATGTTCATTTTTGGTGACTGATAATAAAAGTCAACCTGCACTCCTCCTGGACAGCATGATAGTTTGTCTGCTTTGCTACCCTGCACCTATTTTGTGTTTTATCCTTTTTATTTTTTGTATACTATTGGGTCACTGGATCAAAACAACTCTTCCTTTTGGGTGGATTTCCACCCATTGGTACTGGGTATGTATTGACCCAACGGGGGTCAGTTTTATAGTATATAGCATAGTATTTATATATTGTTGTACAGGTACTACTTCCTTCCGCCAGCGCCCATAACACTTCCAAGAGCTCGTCCAAGAGCTCAAACGTTTACGTTTTTCACCTCAGTCAGGGACGTCATGGTATTTCCCCATTATCCACACAATGAATCATACAGCAGCGCAGTTTTATGTACGTTTTATATCACAGGCTTTTCCTGAGCTCACCGACAGCAACCACGAACTGCAGCCTTCTAAATCAGGACTTCCTTCCTGGCCCTTCACAGTTAAATGTGGTTTTTGGACTCATGCTAAAACATGATTTGTTGTCCGAGCGGTTGCCTTGAAAATCCCTTCTCTCTCATTACAGCTGGAGTTTGATTGAACTTACTAACTGGACGAGGCATTTTGTGTTCAGTTTGCTTTACAGCCAAGATGAAATGTTATTGCTCGCTTACAAAGTTTGGCTGCAATAAGCAGAGATGGTGCTTTACTCAGCTCTTCAAATTTTAATGCAAATTCCAAGTTCCAAGAGTACCAATGATTCATAAAAAAGCGTATTAGCTCAGCCTGTGTCTAGTAGTAATAGCGATTGAAAGACTAAGACAATTTACACTATGTATCAGGGACAAACGTGTTACTATTACACATCATTACTATGCAGTGTAGTAACAATTTGAATGAGTCTTTCCAAACTGTTTCTGACTAAGATACAGAACATCGGCCCGTCTGTGGAAGATGAATGAAACAATACAGAACAAGATATTGTCTTTTAAGAAGAAAGAAGAAACAAGACTAGTAGCCAAAATCTTTTATTTTCCTTTTAGCTGTCATCAATATTCTTTTTTTTAATTTTTTTTTATTAATCTTTACATAAAGCTCGTCACAGAGAAATACATACATTCATTAGGTACGTCAAGAGAAGCTAGCGGGCACCTGATCTGTTTAATAATCAATGCTTGGAAAAACTAAACAAAACAAGGCAACTCATCGCAAGTGACAAAGCCTAGAGTCTTACCTAAACTGGCAACAGCATGGCTCAACAGAAAAGCAGAAGACAGGTAAGCGTGTGGCAGACAGCAATCTGTTTAAAGAGGCCCCATAGGAAGACGGACAATTGTTAAGTGCCATTTATACTGTGGGAGAAGATAAGCTTTCACCGGGTTGGTTGTTTAAAAACGTTTGTTACACATAAAGCTGATTTATTAATGTTGCTACTGTGCTTTTTCCCTCACCGAACAGTCGTACTCAATGACAGAATGCATGTGTGTAGTTAAAAGTGAAAGACACATGAAAGAAAAGAGATTAAAAGAGAGGGATGGTGTGTGGTTTTGTCCAGTTCATCAGTTCAGTCAGAAAATAAAGGCTTTAAAAAAAAAAAAAAAAAAAACAAGACCGTAATGTAAATGTGGCTATCTGCTCGGTAACCTTCACTTCTGCTGCAACCTGGCAGCTTTAAACTTCGACACCCTTTTCGGGGCTTGCTCGGGAGGGGGGGCGTCAGGCGCCACCTCCTCCTGTTTCCTCTCCAGTATGGTCGGCAGAGCTGGTGGAACGATGGTCAGATGGGGGACAGCTGAAGGCATCGGGTCCTTTTCTACCACTGTACCTGAAAAAGCCTGAGGAAGAGAGAAAAAGAGTGGGAGAGAGACTTGGTATTTCATGACTGATCACGTTTACATCACCGGAACTAAACTTACGTTAAAGGTTTAATCTACAGAAGAGCTTATCCTGTTTTATTGCTGCGTTTACTTGTTCGTATTGCCTCTCGTGACTGACATTTAACGATCATTCGACCACATGCGGCTCCCGTATTAACTTAAAGAGGCTGCTGTGGGAGTTTTGTTATGTTCTCATTAAGGGATCTGAGGCGCAACGGTGTAATTTTCATAAGCCAGGTATATTGCAGATTCCTTCACACTGCAATTGTGATTAAAGACTATACAAAGAAACGTGACTGAGATCTGTGGAGGAAGTAAAAAGAAAACTAAAAGACCAGCCATATGTCGTTTACCTCAAACCTGTTGGCGGGGTGCAGTGGGATTGCTGTGGGACTGTCCTCCTCCGTGATGCCGTCACTGGTGTCGCTGTGCGTCGCCTCATCGTGGCTGAAGCTGCGTCCGATCATCCGGCGCTCTTCGAAGTCCGCAGCGCTGCTCTCGCTCGTGTCGCTGCACACGCTGTTCTCTCGGCTGCGTGACTTCAGGATGGACTTCCTGGGGATGGGTTCCCCGTTCTTCACGTCCACAAACAACCTGACAACCACAACGGACCTCATAATACCTGGAATCCTGGAAAGTTTTTTTGTGTGTGTGTGTGGAATATTGTAATGTTTCAATGATTTACTGTTGTTTTTACCTGTATATGTCTGCTGGTGTGGTGATTTTGTGAAGTTCGTGATGGGAGTGTCCGTTATTGTGGCCGTTTTTCTTTTTCCTCTTCGAGTGTTCCTTTTGCTCTTTCCTCTCACTGAACTTCAACGTGGTGTTTTTTCCTGTGTTGATCCTCACCTGAAGCACACATTCAGAGACGGGGTTGAAGCGAATGTTGCCAATATAACATTCAACTCAAATGCATAAAAGTTAAGTCAGGTTATTTATCACTCTGACCTTCTTAGGTTCAACTGTATGAGAGAAAAAAATGGTGGGCAAAGAGCTGCCTTCCTCTTCCTCATCGTCTTCTTCCTCTTTCCTGTCTACGCCGGTTGAGGCTTTACTGTGAGGCACGGAAGTCCAGCTGGGCTTCAGGCTCAGCCCGTTTACCGGAGTTGCAGCATCTCCGTCCTTCTCCTCTTCTGAGGAAAGGGATGATGTGTCCTCACCGTTCATGTCTGCATTATCAGATAATCTGGAGAAAAAACATTTTAATTGTTTGAGAGGTTGGAACATCCGAAACGATTAAGGCTACTAAGAAAACACAGTGAGCGCGTTAATTACCTATCCTGTTCATCTTGTAGCTGCTCGAGTTTCTCAAGCTCGTCTAATCGAGCCCACAACTCCTCCTCTGTCAGGACGCCTTTTCTGCTTTCTTCAGCTCTGCCCTCTCCTTCAGTCTCCTCATCCTCTCTTAAATCCAACACGGCATCCAACTTGGGCTTTGAATTTGGTTTGTGGGCTATTCTTTGTTTTCCTGTTAAAGCAGACAAGGTGGGAAAGAAACGTTTCTTAGTTTAAATGTCACTGAGTTGTGTGTTGAATTAAAGAATGCCCTTCTCATCGGCAAAAATAGCAAAAGTAAAATGAGGGCAGAAGAAAAGCTGAAAATGATACCTTTGGAGACAGCAGTGTCATTGTTCCCAGCCTCTTCCCTAATGTCAACATAGTCACCTTTATTCTAAAAGAGAAACAAAGTCAATATATTTGTCCGCATTTGTCTTACACAATATCTGTGAGTCCACCTGTAGTGATGCAACATACGGCCGTCATGGTTTCCAAATTCTTCGCAAACCCAACTCTGGCTTCAAAGTTCTTCATCGTCTTTGTCAGATCTTCTAGCTCGCTCTTGACATCTGCAGAAAACAGACGTATTGTCACCAAAACGTGCATTCAGAGAGTTGGAGGCACACTGACACTGAAACCCGGGTGTGCAAAAACTGGCCGCAGGCTAACAGAGATTTGAGGTTTAACAGAACGATGACAACCAGCCGCTAAAGAGTTAAAATCCTGAACAAGTTGGGGGGAAAAAATTGAAAAATGATGACACAAACAGTTCATAATATCTTCTGCCCTGAATACTACTCCGGATCATTAAATCTTGACAACAATTAAGCCCTTTTACTAATAGCAGCAGAGGGCCCTTGTTTCCATGGCGATTGGGAGCCCCTCCAGTCAGTGCATCAACTGGAAGTGAAGAAAGGTCAAACACAGAAGGCCTGACAACTCAGCCGCTGTCTGACACATTTCAGCTAGCTATGTTTGTATTACAGCACTTAGCTCTGTAATAGCGGGGTGGGCAGGGTCAGGAGATAGGGGGAGGGGGAGGAGGGGGAGGAGGAGGAGGAGGGGGGAGGGGGGCAGGCAGACGGTTGCGGATGGACTGTGGCAGCACATTTCTGCTTCACTAAACACTCTAATAATGTTCACATCAGAGATCGTTACTTGGGCCCATTTGACTCGATATGAGATTTTCAGACCTGGAATGAGCAGCAGGGCAAACAATTTGAAAGTATGCCTCCATAGAAGCCATGTCAGAATAAACACATTTTATTTTTTTTTTTAAAAAAAGGGGGGTTCTTTCCTTTGATCGAATGATAAATGTTACATTTAGAGGACGCGTTTTCACCACAGGAGAGCAAAAGGCATGAACTGGTATCTCAAGACGGCAGAGAATGAGTATTGCAAAAAAAAAAAAAAAAAGTGCCTTGCAGCTTGCAGCGTTTTTAACCACATGTGAAATAAAGTACCCCGTGTGTGCCATGAAAATCGTGCACGCTCCAGCATCTCAGCACAGTCATTAGATGCAGCAACAGTTCACTACACATATCCCTTAAATAGACCAAACTCTGCAGGCATCTAAAAATCTAGTGCTACATCACGGCTCAGCTAAAAGGAAGTTTGTCACTCCGGTGATTCTTCAGTGCTCAGACGAGCCCTCTACGCTTGATGCAGCAACACCCTCTGCTGGATGATGAAGAGCGGTGTAAGAGGGATTGTGTTAAAATGACAATGCTGTCTTTTTGAGAGAGGGGGGGGACTCACATTTCATCCTGTGGTTGACAATTTTCTGGGCCTGCTTGGCAGAGCACTTCGCGAACCAGTTGTCACCCAGCAACGCTGTGACCTCATTGGTGTGCACCAGCTTCCCCGGCATGAAGGCCAAAGGGCCAAATGGCACCTGTTTACGGCACGTAGGAGAAAAGTAGAAAATATTGAAGGTCAGCTCCTGCAAAGTTACAGACATCAACCCAGCTCCAGTCACTAGTAAATGATAAACACGGTGCACAACAAGAATAACACTCACCATGATGTCATAAGACAGTTGGTCTGGAAGAGTTTGAAGTCGTTCGTTCAAGGCTTCATAGTCACCTGACACCTTCGTCCTGCAAAAGCATGGATTCACAGTGATGTTAGGCCAACATCTCTCAAATAGATTTAAAGCCACGGCTCTCCTCTGAAGCCATTGTTGCCCAAATTAGTTTGTTTGTTTTGGACGGTTAAGCAGAACAATGGGAGGCAAATAACAGCTACAGAGTAATGAGGAAGTGGAGTCGTCCAGTCGAATAGTTCATTTTGCTTAGGAAGGTAAGTATTTATGTAGCCGCCATGATGCCATGAAAATCTTACTCTCAAGTTGTTGCAAAATGTTGTTAATGACAGGACAGCCTTTACGTTACTCTGACCATTGGAATGAATATATTAACATGAATATTACATTATTCCATGCGAAGGTCACACAAAGGTGACGTACGCCCCATTGTCCATGCAGATTATCATGGACGTTACAGTTTGTTATTAATCATTCATCTTGCCTTCTTTCCTCTGTGAAAGTCACAGCACTGGTTTGGACAGTCTGTAAATGTAACACATCTAAGGAAGTTCATTTGTTGCTTATTCCCTTTGCAACACAAACAAAGTGTGTTGTAGCAAGACAAAGTGCTTCAACACATAAGAAACATATTGACTTCATTTTATAAATCTTCTGCATGGGTCAGTCTATTGTGATCTGCTGGAAAAGCTAGCAATTTTATGGAAATAGCAGTTTTCAGTCAGTAACTGTTGCCATAATGTCGAGCTACAGCTGGAGGAGGAAGTTTTGTTTTTATTTTAATAAGATGGTTGGCTTGAGAGTTCATGTATATGCTTTGAATAAACATACACCACTTGTTTTGGCAAAGTGTGCTCTACCTGTAATTACAGACTGCAGGTACATTGTGTACAACAAGTGCAGTGTTCAGAGACAGGAAAAGTGAATGCTGACCTTTTGGACCCACATTACAATCTGGACTAGACACTCACAAACTGACAAGAACAATTTCACAGTTTTTTAGTTGCACTTTTTTTTTTTTTTTTTGAAGTCACCAATTAATTTACTTGCATTAAGGGCCTTACACACCCACACAGATGTGTTCAGTTATTCTGCCTAATTAGTCCTCTGTTTAGATTAGAAAGGTGGGCGGGGATTACATGAGGTCACTGGATTCAATGTTACCCAATAAAAAGCAAATTTGTCCCGTAGCAAAACTAACAGGAGAGTCAGAGAGAGATGTCAAGCACAGTTTGTGCACACCCACACAATCCTGGTACGAGCTCTAATGAGACAAATAAGTGAAATCACCTCTGTGGGTGTGCCGGGGCTGGGTACAGTCGTCAAATATTGACAATAAGGCTGCTAAAATTGATTAAAATGATGGTTGGTTTGCTCAGAATGAAGATATTTCCTACTTTATGGTCTTATGTACTTGTAAGTATTGTTTGTTCCTTCATTTCCACATATTTAACAGAACTGTCCTTTTCATCCAATCTACTGCTTTACTACTTCTGCTCCCGATAGCAGCACACTGCTTGCAGTCAATGAAAATGAACTCTAATGGAGTTACACCACCGTAAAGCCTCTACACAGTCATGGTGCACTCACACCGGTGTTTCCACTTTATCCACCTGATTAGTACTCTTTGTCAGGACTCTACGTACGCTCAGCTTCACTCACTCTCCTGTTAGCTTTGTTGCATCACTTTTATCATTCCCATGTCCCCTTTTCTCAAGAAAGTCACGCAGTAAGAAAAACACAGGTATCGATAATAAAAATGATGATGGCTGAATTCCATATAGACGCTTCATTTTCTGGGTTCTGGATCACTGACACATAACTGGAACAGAGCCATCATTAATATTATTAGTGACACCTGTGTGGCAAAACGTCTGCTGTGGAAAAAGGCCTGTCGGTATGTCGAGTTTGACGTCACGCAAGTACTACTGTAGCTCTGCACCAATTACAGCCTGAGCGCAGGTCTTATGCAGTGGAATACTGCAAAAAAAAAAGTTGGAAGATTGTCTAATGAGCTGCTAGATGGTCCAAAGACAATCAGATAGAACAACTAAAAGCCACTGTGAGGGTGTACAAGGCCTTTATAGTCCCCTTTGGTACTGAAAATGCCCCTTCTTGCTACTGCAACTGTGTTTGGGAATCAGGAATAAACAGGCTAATTGCAGCATACTGGAAACAAACGCCTGTGATTGGTTAAGGAGTGTCTAATTTGTCGAATTTGACCAGAGTTGGCACTCTAAATGCAAAGCATCAATATTGCACAGAATCATGCTTGATTAACTGTGGAAGCCAAACTCGTGGTGGTTATTATTTTATCAGAAAATAAATTGGAATTCTAAACATGGAGCTATGACAACTGTGTCTGGACTTAATGCAAAAAATGAGTAGGTAATTGGTTATATTCATGGAAGTAGATCGGTCTGAGACAAGCAAGTGGAGAGCCATATAAATCTTGGCTGAAGAGTTAAGAGAGAGATTTGCACAACAGGACTTGGCTTAAACATTTAAAGACATAAAGAACAAGCTTTGGAGTCACTCCAAGTAAAAGGCCATTGTAGAACTTGTGTTGACCTGCTGATTTTCACTGCTTTATGTGACAAAGATTTTTGATAGATGACTCGAAAACAAGTGACAAACTGAAGAAGTGCATGGGAGATTCTTAATGCTTACCAGTGCAGAACCCGACTTTCACAGTCTTTCACCACCTGTTGTTAGGACAGATCATTTCAATGTGAATCACGAGGAACATTTTATGCAACTTCAGTCAACGGAGGTATGCTAAAATGGCAAATGTGATTATTGTCACAAGCACATTGTCGATTCATAAACATTTTCTGATCCATGCAAACACACAAAAAATGTAAATATCTCGTCCAAGTTAAAAGAACAATACTCCAGGAAGCAGGAGAGGAAGACAAACACACATTCAAAATGGTCAGGACATCTGCACGAACAGCCCTTCGCTGTGATGTATGGTGCACAGACAGTTTATGTAGACAAACGGTTTCCAAACTTGGTTGCACTCTGCACACAACAATGAGGAAAAACTGATATAATTTCAATATGAAAGAGTGGACAGGAAAAGGATACACTAAAATAAAGTTTAATCTGACTTTCTCAGCGTAAATGTAATGCATTTTATACAAATAAACCTTGATCATCTGGGACTTCCTGCCTGAACATCTGTGTGGAGGGGCTGCGTTGACATGGAATATTTAGCATACTAGCTAACCAACCTATCGTTAGCAAGCTTGACGCTAATTAAAGAGGTTAAGAGCCAATTCCCCAAAGTCTAAAGGCCAACAAACAAGTAAAACTAACAGAATGAGCGCAGACGTGCGGGGAAACGAAACTGAAAAAAACAAACCTGCATGCAACTTTTACTTAACGAGAACTTGGAACATGTGAGTGACTGCAAGAGAGAGGAAGCTTCTGGAAAACGGACAGTCAAAACAAACTCACAACTTACTAATGTAACACATAGGTTAGTCAATTTAGTGCACACACGTCTAGGCTGGATGTAAAAAGCACTTCAGTGGATCTAGTTGTGCTTCAAAGACCTTTACTGGTCCACCGCGTGGCCAGTAGCTGGCTGTGGTTTGGCTAACGTCGCACGTTAGTCACTAGCCAGCAGCACAGTGTTTGAACTCGGTGCTTTTACCTTCTCGTGTTCCTCTCGGAGCCTGACAACTCCGCCAAGATGGTCTATATTCATTTGACCCTTTTCAGCCATTGTCAACCCACGTGCACAACAGGAATATGTAGTGTTTTTGTGACCCCAAAACAAAGCTCAGGGGTTGTTGTGAGTCCTAAAGAAGTGTTTATGAATGCAGCAGCAGCAATTCCTGAGACCCGTTCTGCTCGTATTCATCAAAGAGGCAGTGATAGTTATCCTCACTTTCGGAAGTGATACCATCTCACACTCTCATTTCAAGATTTCTGCATGATTTTCCAAAAATATCCACGGATTTAATATTCCCAAGATTAGCGAATATTCCTGGTTCACTCTCGCTGCGACATGCACCCTCCGTCCAACGGTCAAACGTCAGCAATGACACCGGAAGTACTGGTCAAAATATTCAAAATAAAAGACGTCATAGCTACGTCTTTTTTCAAAGATAGCAGATATGTAATTAAACCGGTATATTAAAAAAAAACTTCACTAAATTACTCCATTACAAGTACATCAGTTGCATTCAAACGTTTAGTTAACTAAAATAATTGTCATATTAATCTACTTAATTGGAATTTAAGGATTTTGTTCATTTACCAACTTTACATTGACAGTCGCAACATGAGGAAAAAAGTACCTAAAGTTACTCAGCAAAATGTACTAAAATTGTAAAGGTAAAGGTTAGTGAGTTGGTCAGTTAGGTCGAGATTTTGTCAATGTTAACACTGCACTGTTGCATTGCATTTGTATGATTTATTATGCCTTACAGAATTAATTTAAAATTAAAGTGAAGCGACAGGTATTCTGTTGGTTGCAATGCGCAACTTCACTTCTAGATGCCACGAAATCCTACACAGGAACTCTAGTTACTGTGTAAGCAGCATTTTAATGTAGTTGGTTCAGGTCGAGTTCATTTAAATTTGTTCATTTGAAGGGTCCCCATTTATATTCATAAATATAGTGA
The DNA here is from genome assembly GCA_028641955.1 of Protonibea diacanthus. Taxonomy (NCBI): domain Eukaryota; kingdom Metazoa; phylum Chordata; class Actinopteri; family Sciaenidae; genus Protonibea; species Protonibea diacanthus. Next base: position 16,061,700 of record CM053981.1, read on the forward strand.
AATAGAAGTATAAAGACGCATAAATTGAAAATATTAAAGTAAAGGACAAGAGCCTCAAAACTGTTCATAGGATGGAAAAGTGTTTCTTTCTTCAATCTCGTTTCATGTTTTTATTTTGACGGCAGAGCATTGTAATTTCCGTTTTCCCGCCATAATGTGACTAACTTGACGCAGCTGTTTGTCCGTGTCTCCCGGTGTACTCTGGGTAAATGGGACAATCGCACAAATGTAAACAAAGTGACATCCAACGACGTAACGAGCTCAAATCCTGCTGCACCGACTAACACACGGGGACACAGTCACACAGTGACACCACTGTTCTCAGAGATTTGTGTGTTAGGAAAGTAGCAGTAGGTTTCTGACATGGTGGATCTGCCTGTAGCTGCACAAATATCGCAGTTAGACAGAATATTTAAACACACGTGTGTCCATGTAATCGCGCACATAGCTATGAGTGGAGATAAATCAACTTGGACGTGACGGTGATGTGGCGAACAAGTTTGGTTTCAGAAAATGAATATAATGCATCCATGGTTCCAGCCCCCTTCTTGTTAGACGCTCATTGGCTGGTTTTATTGCGTTTAATTGCTGTCGGAAATATCGCGAGTAACAGTAATAATAGCAAAGACAAATGCAATGTGAAACAAAAATCCTTTAAAAACATCAAATCAGCCTGAATTAACCTCCAGCCAGAGGTCCCTTTTTTTCCACATTAATAATTCATTAATTGCTCATTAATCATTCAAAACATTCTGACGAACTTTCTCCACAAATTCTACATTACTTTAAGCAATATTAAGTAGTGAGTAAACATTAATTATCAAGTTAATGTATAAGAGGCAAATAGCAAATCTCTTAAGACCCTCTTCATTTATAAATATTTTAGTCAAAAAATATATCCTTAATTATCAATTTATGATTTATTGATTATTATTATTTAAGATGGCATTAAATCTTAATCAATTCCCGAAAACAAACAAAAATCCCTGTATTAATAAATGAAGCACATTTTAGTGGCTGCTGTTATTAATAGAAAGATGATATCCTAATTCCATATTTCGTCTTAACGACGATAAAATATCTTATCAAATAAAAATAAAAAAATTAAAAAGATGTAATCATGTGACGAGCATGTTCGGTGTCTTCTTGCATTGTGACCAATAAAAAATAACTAACCCCAAAGCTGTATTGATTTTATTCAACCGTTAACCACAAATCAAATGTCCCTGAACGCAGCATTCGTTTTCCCCTTGTTTTCCTTGCTTTCTCCCGTCATGCATTGCGGTCATAGCCATGCAGGGCAAGACTCAGACATCAGGAGTAACCGGCTGATGCCGAGCATACTTAGCATCACGATATCATTATAAACCTGACAGTAAACTTTGATGAGGATCTCCTAACACAACAAGGTGGGTTAGTAACGTGTGTGTGTGTCTATAACAGCGGCCTCTGCTTCTTATCGAGTGTGTAATGTTGTGGAGAAATGTCCTGTAACATGAGATAACATAACTGTGTAACGTTAGCTCATGTTATGACGCTTTCTGATGCAATCAGGTCTATTGCACTATTACACTGGTGGCTGTAGATAAGTGCATTACTGTGTCACTATATTCACTACAATTCCTTATTATTCACCATTATTATTAATTATTTTGTAATGGTTTATTTGTGATTAACTAACGATAAGTGCTTGCATTTAAACCATTTTAACTTCAACTATTCTGCTGATGTCTTATTCTGTGATTGTTGTTATATTGTGTCAGCTACAGTTTCTGTCATGTCTGTCATAAATATATAAATCTGATCCACAGTATGTGTCATCGGATTGATGATGTCATGAAGCTGTGTTGTGAGTTATCTGCCAATCAGCAAATCCAGACCACAGTGAAAGGCTCGGGGAAGGGAGCAGCAGCAGCCGGGGGGCTGGCCTTCGCTGGAGGGCTGGTCGGGGGTCCTCTTGGCATTGCAGTCGGTAAGTGGGAAAATCCACACAATCGTCTGGATTCTTATCATCTTGTAGGACTAAGTCCAGATTCCTGCTGTACAACAGTGTCCATATTGATAATAAACTTCACAAGTTTAAAACCCTCCTCCCCTCCAGGCGGTGCTGTCGGAGGTCTTCTGGGCTGCTGGCTGACCAGTGGGCAATTCAAACCACTGCCTCAGATCATAATGGAGCTCAGTCCTCAGCAGCAGCAGAAGCTTTATGATGATCTTATGGTCATCCTGGGAGACATCCAGTGGACAGATTTGGCCCAGCTAACAGCTCTGGTGATGGGAAACTCTTCCCTGAAGCAACAGCTTACAGGCGCTCTTCTCGGGTATATCACGAAAGAGCTCCAGGCACAGGTGCACTACGTGGACTAGTGTCTGAAGAAAAGTCAGAATCTCCCTGATGAATGTGAACTGTTTTTATGAAGCAGGAGAGACTCTTTATCGCATATGATGAAATGGATGAGACATCGTCACAGGAAATGGTGGTTAATAAGAGGTTAGCACTTTATTGTGATTCAGAACAGCCGTGAAACTGGTTTATTATTTGAAGTGTACTTGAAGAAATTATTTATTCATTAAGCCTTTAATCTCACTGATAATCATATCTGACTTTAAAGTTAGGCCTGACTGGGTGGTTCAGCTACAATGAAGCACTGTTTTCAATATTTAAATTACAAAGAATTATGCACTACATGAGTGCCAACTGTACAGTGTGAAATATTTTGATTTGATTAGACTTTAGTAGTACTTTCCCACCATCTGTGTACGGTATATTGTTTTTGCAATCGCTGAGTTTTATTTGCTTTAAATGATTTTATCAATAAAAACAAAGTTTGTGTGTTACAGTGGTGCTTTGTTTTACATAGCACACTTTATTTCTTAGGATTAAAACTGTGAAACACTAAATGATAGTACTTTGTCTTACTTGAATGTTTTAAAACATGTCTTGGTACTGCAATTACTGGTATAAAATTGTCATCTTGTCTGACATGAACTCATTAAAAGGAACAAAAAGTTGGTACTTTTGTAGTCCATGTCTATGAGCAGTTACAACAGCTCAGCTCTGTCACCTTGAAATACACACCAATCACTCCCTGATGAAGGGTAGAAAAACAGGAAGCTAAAAATCTAACTGATCTTAAAATGCAATCTTTGCAACTAAGAGATGCATCACTTCTGTGCTAGCTAGCTTGATGATTCTCCTGTAGTTTTTGAGACTCTGGCCCTTACTGCATGTTTATTAACCTCTTATGGGCATGAATGTAGTCTAAAGGATTAAGCTTCTAGATAACCTGACTGGCATTGTCAAAAATCACTAAATTCAAAACAGAACTCAGGCTAATGAAACTGTTTTTCGTTTTCTTCTCTTTTTTTGAAGGATTTTTTTAAAATTAAATGAAGTTGCAATTGTAGTTGCACATTCATTCTGAATTTTGTTTTCACCTTTCTTATCCTATTTTTAGCATCTTCTGCCCTCAACCTCTGTCTGACATTAGTTCCATTTTGCTTTCCATTTTTTGTGTGAAGCACTTTGAAGCTTATGCATAACGTACTGTAATTACCAAACTCCTAAATCCATATGTTGAAATGAGAGAAATCTATTGAGATAGATCAAGCACTTCAAAATTACAGTAAATCGAAGTCTCAAAACTGACTTTTTAATAATGCAATAACTCAATCATAGAGTTGGAAATATCTTTATTAGTAAATTAACGTATTTTATCCCACTTCCAATTCTCAAAGCCTTCTAAAAATACATATTACAGAGAGGAACTGAGACCGAGCTCTAGTATTTATCCCACCACAACCGTGTCTTCATCAGGGAATTCATAGTAGGGAACTTCCAGGTTAAGAGGAGCAGGTCCCTTTCTTATTCTTCCTGAAGCATCATAGTGGGACCCATGGCAAGGACAGTAGTAGCCTCCAAAGTCTCCGGCGTTGGCGATGGGCACACAACCCAGATGGGTGCACACACCAAGGACGATGACCCATTTTGGGTGAACCACTCTCTCCTTGTCATGCTGGGGGTCACGCAACTCCCCCAAATTCACAGCCTCCTCTGTGGCGATTTCTTTCTCTGTGCGGTGACGGACGAACAGGGGCTTTCCTCTCCACTTGAAGGTCATGTTTTTGCCTTCGGGGATGTCACTGAGCTTGATCTCGATCTTGGATAAGGCCAGGACATCTGCAGAAGCGCTCATCGAGGAAACAAACTGGGTGACCACTGTCTTGGCTGAATAGACACCAACCACAGTGGTGGCTCCTGTGAAAAGGTAAGAGAACACCCTTCTCCCCTCGCTGCTCTCCTTTGAGGACTTGTTGGGGTCGATGACCTCTGACCGGCGGTAGTCTGTGAAGTCAGGAATCTTGATATCTGTGTGGGCAAGGCGGATTCCTCCAGGTGCTGGAAATGAGACAAATGATGTAGTTTGTAATGTTTGTCTGGCATGCGTCTATAACATTCACTTAACACTTTCTCATACAAAATGTTGGTGTCCATTTGTGGATTTTCAGCATATCACAGTGGATACACTGTGTCCTATCTAAGGCTTAATTAATAGTAGACCTGATAATGATTAAAAACACAGACAAAATGGTTTGTGGTGCATTCATGTGACCTTGGAAACTGATTTCACTTTTACTGTGATAAAAAACACTTTTGCAAATTCTAATTTTGGATTAAATCAATACTGTATTTGTATACTGTCTCCATGCATATATATATATATAGATTACTGAAGTCAGATAAACCTTTAAAAAACAAACAAGAAAACAACAACTCATAACAGTCTAGATCAGAATTAGAATATTTCTATATTTCTACATGTGAGCCCAGCTGCACCTCGCACTGTAATACACCACAGATCAGCTGTTTGCGCAGCATTACACTCACCATCTGTGAAAGCTTTAGAAACATGCAGTTTGTTTTCGGTCTGATCTCGCAACTTTCTGACCCAAACAGCTGACCTGCAGCATATTTACAGCACGCAGCACATTTGGACTTATGGATAAAGGTCTAGGTTAGTGCCAAAGACAAGGGGTCGACTGAGGGATATGTTTCATTGCTAACCCTGCCCACTGTGCCAGGATCCCTGCCAGCCTCATCAAACTGGAGACGTGCTGACGGCTGTCCACTGCAGGGAGCACGCTGATAGCAGCTCATAGAAGACCACTTCAAATGATCCAAAACTATTCCTTTACAGTCTGTCTGCTCTCTTTACATTACACTAGTCTATATTTGGTCACCCTGGTAGACTTTGTAGTCAATGGACTGGTTGCACAGCAGACATTTTGACTTGTCACAGCAGGACAAACAACAAGTGGACTTTATTGACAGTGAACAGCAGCAGGATCTCTATTAAGGGCAACTATCATTATTATACCTGTGACTCTCATGCAGTGACAAGTCAACATGTCTGATGTGCAATGCCTCCTGGCTGCCGTCGAAGCCTTTTACGGCTAGTTCCTGTTAGCCACAGGAAGTTGTTAGCAGTAATGTTAGGTTAGTTCCCAGTTAGACAACAGTAAAAAAAAAAAAATCAAGATACGAGAAAACTTACACGTTGTCTAACATGGAAATATGATCTAGTCGGTAAGATATCACCACGTTATGTCACTGCGTCATCATTACACCTCAATGACATTAGCAACTCAGGTGTTGTGCCTCTCAGCTGTGTTTAAACTAACTGGCTCCCTGCCTCACTAGATTCGTCACATACTAGATACATATTTATTATATATATTACATATTTACCAGTTATAAACCGCATCTCGTATGTATAGTTAGTTAACCTGGTTTGTAAACCAGTTGGTTAGACATACGTCCGTCCTCGGCCTTACCAGCAGCGGGCACCAGCTCCGTCGCTCCGGGGAACAGCAGGCTTTTAGCTGTGTGTTTTGTCGCCTGCAGGTACGGGGAAAGAACCCCGCGACGACCGGCTATGGACATCATCTTTGGTCAAAATAAGAGACCTCCACCCCACAGTTGGGGACACGACCTTGCGTTTTTAAATCTGCGTGTGCCTCTCTGATCTTCCACCAGAAACACGCTCCGCCTCAACGTTCCGTGAGGTATGACCGAAGTGCCCCTTTCGTTTTTTCTAATATATTGCCTTATTATATTGTTTCACAGTTATCATTTGATACTAAAATCACCGTGGATATATTTAGTGCTGACACGGCGATAGTTTGATCTAAAATACACGTACATTTAAATGAAAAGCTGCTTTGGGTCAGGCATCTCTCAAGTCAGCTCGTTTGAGCGGTCCTCGTGATGTAAACAAGGGTCCTTTGACAAAATATGGAGCCGAGCTACACAATGGTAACCTGAGAGAGGAAAAAAGAAAATAAAGATGAAAATACCAAAAAGAAAACTATTCCTTCTCATTATTTTTGCGTATGTAGCATTTTCACTCTATGCTGCGTACAATGTCTTCTTCAGCACCAAAGTAATCTCCCGCGTTCACAGGGTGGTGAAGAAAGAGACAGGAGCACCGGGTAATTTCGCCTAACACAATCATTCTCTGTCCTCCGTGGCAAATGAGCCATAATAATTTTCATAAAGCGACAGTTAGGAAGTCATTTCTTTTCACGGAAGTTAAAAGAAATGTCCGTAAGCTAAATGTAAATCGTGTGCTGTGTTTGCAGGTGGTGTCAGAGATGGCGGTGCTGCTCCGTTTCTAGCAGATGATTGGAATCCGTGGGAAGACGAGCAGGTGGAGTACAACTCAGCTCTGAACAAGAAGAGAGAGGCCTTCAAACAACACCTGGATCGAATAGACAAGAACAAACCCAAAAGGTTCAAGGTCCAAATCTGGGGGAAAGCTGCGATAGGTAAGTCACATGAGTAATACGAAATATTATGAATCTGTCAGCCGAGATCAGAGAAGGTCTGTGTTGTGTGTGGGCGTAGGGCTGAAACGGTATGAACATTTCATATGATAATGTGTCAGAAAATATGGTAACATAACACGGTATATGGCATTATACAAACCTTCTTCTTTGTGTTATTATTATTGTTGTTGTTGTTGTTGTTGTTGTAAGTTACAGGATTTTTTTTTAAATTTTTTTTTTTACAAACAATCATAAAATTGTTTTCTAATAAAGGGTTAACATATTGTTGTTCCACTTTAAATCTAATCTAAATCTTTTAATTCAAGTGGTGAAAATATAAAAACAATCAAATTAATTTAATAAATTAATAATTAATGAAAGTATTAAAATGTATCGCGTAATAATTAAATTAATTAAGTGGATTTATTAAATATGATAGAGAATCTGTATGTTATCGTTAAAGTACAGTTTGCAGTGTAACTGCAAAGAGCAAGAAGATACTTTGGTGATTTCGATTGGGGGAATTGTATTTTACATGTGCTTAAAACAATAAAATTTATCTTTTGTACCAAAATGGTAATAATAATCCATGTTAATTTTGAATTTCAAAAGTATATTAATCATATCTGAGAGTGTGAATAAAATAGTCAAAAAGTCAACCAAGATATAGTAGCAAATATCAAAATTATGCCATCTGAAACTATAACTGAGGCATAATCCCACTTTGATGGTTCCTGTGAGAAAATTACATAATTATTTTTTCTCATTTGGAATAATAAATAAGTTTTTAATTGTAAACATTTCAGTCATATTACACTTTAACCTGAGTTTTTCCCCTCTCCCCTTTTCTGCTTATTATTATTATTATTATTATTATTATTTTTTATTTTTATTTTTTATTTTTTTTTTACATGTTTCCATATTTCATCAAGTTAGTGAGGCCCAATTGGGCTCAGTAACTGCATATACTGTATATACACCTGATACTGCCAGGAGTGCCCACATACATACTGTAGATGTAGACAGACGTACATAAAACTGATTTATGTTCTGCTGTAGAAACCAGGCAATGGTACAACATAATGGCACTGCACATGTTGGCATGTTTGCATAGCAAATTGAACTGAACTTGTTCTTTTCCCCTCAGGGCTTTACCTTTGGGAACATATTTTAGAGGGACCCCTCAACCCTACTGACAAGGTAGCACAATGGAGAGAAGGAGAGCTGCAATCAGGAAATATCGATTTCAGGTAATGAAATACTTAAAAACTGACAAACTCAAGCATATAGTCTGCTTTTGGCAAAGTGTGAAATACACCACATTATATATTAATCCCTCCCTTTTTTGCCTCTCCATCTTTAGTTTCTACACAGGTCCGGCTGTGGTCCAGGGTCATGTCCCTGTGGATATGAACAGTCTGGTTCTGGTTCTGAATGGCCGCGAGCAGCAGAAGGTTTCATACTCCACACGGTGGCTCGAACATGCCCAATCCTTGATACAGTCCCGCAAGGTGTCACATGTGGCCGTGGTCCTGCTGGGCAATGAGCACTGCAACAATGACTGGATCGGCCCGTATTTAAAGAAAAATGGTGGCTTTGTGGAGCTGCTGTTTGTGGTGTATGACAGTCCCTGGGTCAATGACAAGGATGTCTTCCAGTGGCCACTTGGTGTTGCCACGTATGTCTTTTCTTAGTAGTCCTGTATGTGCTGTTTTTCAAATGAATGACATTGTCTAACATGTTGCTCTGTTTTTTCTGTCTCTCTGTAGATATAGGCAGTTTCCTATGATCAGGCCTAATGCCCAACTGATCACCTCCAACAGACCATACCTCTGCAATTTCCTAGGAACTGTTTACAAAAATTCCTCCAGAGAAACTCTCATGCAGGTGCTGAAACAATCTGGCCTGGATAAGGAATGCATCACAACTGCCAGGGAGAAGTAAGTCATTATTCAGCTTCAGAGTCTTTGTTGGAACAGAATATGGAAGAGTAAACTTTCAAAGTTTTTGTTTTAGTGACGGCCTTGTTTTTATAACATTCAATAAGGCTGACAGAGAGAATATTTATATCAAGAGCTTTTCACAGAGACCTTCATTTTGTATGTTTTCAACAATAATTTAGATTATTTATAATAGAACAATTTTTGTCATCGGTCATTGGGGTTATTTTACACTTACTGAGGAGGTGTGGTGAAATTCAAGTACTTAAATTAGATTTAGATTAAATTAGATTTTAGGGACTAATGTGGCATGGCGTTAATTTACAGAGTCTTAATAAGCTCTTTGCTTATTAAGTAAACAATCCCTGGTGCGATACATTAAAAAACAGCTGTTGTATCAACACAAATATTTATCATTGAGTTCTGACGTTCATAATGTGTGTGTGGTGGCCTGGACAACTGAGGCATGGCTATGAAGTCAGGTGCTACATTCATCATGGAAAAACGTAAAGGCCATACAATTCTTCTAAGGCCTTATTTTTCATGATTTCATAAACTAAAAAATATGTCCAAGGCCCCTTAACATCTGTAAAATGTCCTATAGGATAGGGACACCGTTTTTTAGGTCTAACATAGAACTCTACTCCTGTGCCCGTATGTACAGTCAAAGAATAATTGGTTGCTGTAATCATTCCTCCTGTCCATAGTGGTTACAAAGAGATCCTGTCCTGAAGCACTTCCAAATAAATATGGGACAAAATCCACAGTACTTGTTCTGTGTAAAAATGTATTCAGATCCTGCACAGACTTTTTTCAGCAGGGTTCACCTCTGTATGAGGACACATTTAAATTTAAATTATAAATGTTGTGGTGAGATATCTACAACATGAACGTATCTCATTGGTACAGTACTGGAATATACTCTTATATATTAATATATTTATTATAGCAGCTTTAACTGTTGGCCTAAGTATCCTTTCCTCCCTCCTTGCCTCAGGTGGATGCCTCAGGAGACAGCAGACAGTCTGAGACGCTATCAGACAGCTTTGGCCCAGAGCGAGCTCACTCTCTGCCCAGTCGGGATCAACACAGAGTGCTACCGCATCTACGAGGCCTGCTCTTATGGCTCAGTGCCTGTGGTGGAAGATGTACTGACACCTGGGACCTGTGCGGCCGGGCCCAGCTCCCCGCTACATCTGCTGAAAGCTGCAGGAGCACCCTTCATCTTCATCAATGATTGGAAAGAACTGCCGGCCATTTTGGAGAGGGAGAGCAGGATGAGCCAGGAGCAGAGGGTGGACAGGAGGAGGAGGCTGTTGGAGTGGTATGCCAGCTTCCGTCAGCAGATGAAGGAGAGGTTCACTGAGGTCATCGAGGAGACTTTTTTCAAAAGCGGCTGACCGTGCTGTTTAATTAACAAACCTTTAAAAGATAAACAGGGGTAAACGTTATATATGGATTATTGGTTTTATTTATTTTGTGGTTTGTGGAGAGATGTGACATACTACTGGTGTCGTGAAGATGATTATGTTCAGCATAATATTCCTGTGCGGGTTATTGTAAGTCCATTTGTATGTGTAGTAAAGTGTAAAAGTTGCCATTACTAGTCAGTAAAGGACCCCATGACATTACTGTTTAGTTATCATGTTAATGTTTACAATGGTGGAATGTCCAGGTGTTTTAGAAATAATAAACGATAAACTGCCTTTGAATTTGAAATTCCTCATATGATTTCAACAGTTTTATATCTCTGTTTGTATGCACTTATTATTGTGATTTTAAGGAAACACTAAACTTTAGGTGTAGAATGAGACAGTGATGTGGTTGTAGGCCTTGTTTGGAAATGGTACATAGAGCTCTATTGTTTCGTGAGAAGCTTGAAAATGGATGTTGTTGCTGTGGCATGTGTCACCTTTATGATCAAAACAGAGCTAAAACATTTCTTCTTTGTTATATTTATTTTAGTACCGTGCTGCATGGATTTTTTTTTTTTTTTTTTTAAGAGTGCAATATAATAAACTGGAATGTTGTCCTGAAAAGAAATCAGTAGATGTTCTTGTCCTGTGCTTTTCATTTACCCTGCAGATGGCGCTGCGGATCAGTTACTTCAGTTTGGGAAGCTTTGGAGGGGGGAAAAAAAAGAGGAAAAACTTTTGACTTTAGCTGTATCCATCACAGATCAGGCATCATAACGGTGGCATGTTCAAGGCTTGTTTTAGGGTGGCTTTTAACTTGATGACTTCAATTATTAACTTTAACTTAACATCAGCAGTTAATTGTAGTTGTATGTCACCTTAAGGGACATACACCTATATTATCTGCAGCCTATATGGGTGTAGCTGAGAAATATGGGCCCCATGGGTGTCCTTGTACTGGACCTTTTATGGGCCCTTATATATATATGTTATTCCACTTTGTACGGCAGTGGATGTCTGTATATTTGCTCTTGATTTTGATTGATGAGCTAATAATTGCACATCCTTAGTGTATTTTAATTTAGTTGGAGATTGAGTGTATTTAAAACTGTGACTGTTTAAGTCACAATGAATATTATATTATCTTCAAAACAGCTGACCACTAGGGACAAATTAAAAAAAAAAAAAGTTGGGATTTGGGAGTGTCAGTCCACTGGTGTCCACTAGCAGCTGTGTGTGTGTGTGTGTGTGTGTATGTGTGTGATCCCTCCCTCTCCTCTCTCTGCCTGGCTCCAGCTCCTGTCTGCTGCAGTCGGACTGCCCTGTCTGCCTCTGAGCCTGCTGGGAGTTGGAGGGAGAGAGAGAGAAACCGTCGAGGGAGAGCGAGCAAGAGGGGGTAGCGTGTGTCTGCGTGGTGTGTGTGAGAGGGCGAGAGAGAGAGAGAGAGAGAGAGAGGGGAGTGAGTGTGTGTGGTGCGGAGCCCCCAAAAAAACTGGAAACCACAACCAAAAGAAGAAGAAGAAGGGGGGAAAAAAGCGCGCACACACACTCACGATTCAGGCGGACTTTAAAACCCCCCCTCCGGACGGCTTGCTGGCACTACGCTTACGGAGAGCCGTGGAAAGCCGCCGAGGAGACCCTGAAACTTACGTGATTGTTTTTTCTTCTTCTTCGGTGGTGGTGGTGGGCAGCAGCGCTGTTGCGCCGAGCGGACTGCACTGAGTGGATTCATTGGTTGGAGCAGGATTGCGCATTGGCTCTGCTGTGTATGCACCGCTGATCCAGAGAGGGAAGAGAAACCATGAAGAACTAAACCCCTTCTTCTCCTCCTCCTCCTCCTCCTCCTCCTCCTCTTTCTTCTTCTTCTTGACTTAAATCCTTTTAAAAACTAGCATTTCGTCTTCTCCTTCTTCTTCTCTCGTCCTGTTGTGGGATGCGTCGGCAGCGTTAGGGTCCCGCTTGTTGACAAACAGTTTTTTTTTTTTTTTTTTACAACAAGTTTAACAACAAGCTTCAGGCGCAAGAAGACGGAAAATGTCCACGCCGAGGTTCAAAAAGGATAAAGAAATCATCGCGGACTACGAGAGTCAAGTCAAAGGTAAGTGTGTGTGTGTGTGTGTGGGTGGGGGGGGGAGAGGGAATGTTTCGCTCGGGAAATGTGCCTGTTGGAGCCGCCTGGGATAATAATTGGGACCAGGCTATCGTTAGTACAGCACAACCTGCATATGAGTCATAGCCAGGGAGGTGGTGTGTTCAATTTATGTGAGAAAAAAGTTGGTGAAAATGACCTCCTGTTGGTGTTTACTGCAACTGCAAACAGGCACATGTTTCATCCACTCCTCATATGACTTGGATTTCTGCGAAATTCCACACTCGTATAGTTTAACGGTATTTATGTCAGCATTAAAAGGGGTGTGAACTTAATTTACAAAATAAAGAGATTGGTAATGAAGTCCTGGAGGGGGGCTTTTTTTAGTCTTTTGTTTTGTAGTTTTTGCATGTGAAAGCCAATGAAAGTGCTGAGCGGAGAATAGATCACTCCACAGATACAGCCCCATCAGTTCAGTTCATGTGTTGCAATCTGCTCAGACACATTCTGCTATTACTTCTTGGTCTGTTGCACGTTGTTATGTTGACGTGCTCAACAACCTGTTAGTGAGACCATGCAGAGCTGGCTGGAGGCTTTGTTCCCACGAGTACGACAATGCACCTGAAGACAGGAAGAGCACAAGTTCAGGCAGCACACCTGTGTGAGGATTCAGTTTGTTGCTCAGGGGCACTTCAGAAGAGCTTGTTGCTTGTGCTCGGGTCCTTTTTTTAAAAAAAAAAATCTTTAAAAAATCTATTATTCTATACCCTCTCAAGCCCACACACTCACTCTAAAGCGTAAACCTGATTTAGGTGGGTGATTTAAAGGTGTGCAAGACACCGTAATGATACCACCCAAACTTATCCCCCCCCCCCCCCCCCCTTGTTCCCTACCACATGCATGAAGAGCAGAGGTAGTTTATTCCCACACAGAGCAACACAGGAAAGAGGCAGTTGCTGCTCCAGGGTAACCATGGGGATTTGGCCCCCAGCCAGACAGCTCGGTTCTTCAGCGCCGTTAGCATGCTGAAATACCACCTATTCATGTCCCTGTATCCAACCTTAAATCCACAGAAAGGGGTGGGGGTGGTAGCAAGGGTTAGAGAGAGATAGATAGATAGAGAGAGAGAGAGCGAGAGAGAGAGAGAGAGAGTAGAGAAGGGACCACTGCTGCTTGAGGAATTACAGGATTGCACGAGGTTGGGCACAAGCCCTCATTTGCAAGGAATGCTCAGCGCCCTTTCTTCTCCCTGCGAGGATGACTAAGGGCTTTCAGCCTATAACAGAGGATGATGCACGGTCAGAGGGGATTCTGAACAAGAGATGACGAAGCCTCCCATTTGTCATGCAGAGCCCCAGCAGGGTAATAACAACAACCTGATGCTGCTGAGAATAGCTGCTGCCTGATAGGACCACCGGAGCCTCAATAAATCGATGTTAAGGTGCATTGTTCTGTTGAAGATGCAGAAGTCAGCTCTGAGGGTAATGCACTGAGGCTTGTCATGTACTGTAAATATTCCTGCGAGGATATATTTTGTCATCCTCACAGGAACATCACAGGTAGTTCTTGGGTATTTGTATAAAGTACCGTACTTGTTGTCTTTGCATTGCAAATAGCCTGTGGGCATTGAATTTGAGTTTATTTCATTCAAATGTATTTTTTGGGCAAAGATGATGTAGACCGACAAAATATTACACTCTTTCTATTTTTATACAAATTCTACTGACTGTAATTAAGCACAAAAGACTTTATATGACATATATTCATGCCCAGCATATTCAGACATGCTGTCTCATCTCTCCAAAACATATGTGTTTATGCTTGTCGTCAAGCAAAACAATAAGAGTCTTCAGTAGGTTGGAGGACTCCTGCAAATGCAGTTCTCTGTTTGTTTTGGAATAATATCTGCCAGGCTAGTTAGAGTATGAGGAGTTAGCAGCAGAAGAAAATGCATCCAGTCAACGTTACACGTTCAGTTTCAGAGGGGCTCCTGATTTTGCAGCTGTGAAGGGTTTTATGAGTTAAGAGTTTGCAGTGATAATGAGTGGGATCACATCTGCAGTGGAGCTGTGATAGCCAGAGGCAGGTTCTGGTGAACAGACATTGATTACTCAAGAAGTAGAACAACAAGCAGCTCAGAAAACAGCCAGAGCCCATGATTGATCTTTTTGCTCCGTGTCCTCTTCGGCTCGCAATGGAAAAAAAAAAAAAAGTTTTAATTCTCACAATATTTCAACAAATATGCAGAGGCCATTCTTGCCTCATCTTATGTAACCGCATTGATCTGCATCCTGAAGCCGCCTGTCATGGCATTCGGTGGTCGTCTTGTTAACCAGCATGTATGCAAATTTAGATCAGTGATTCCCTTTTGTCCGACACATCAGATCTATATTTATATATTTTTAACAGAGTGCTGAGTGACACTGTTATTGAAGCCAGTAGATGTGAGTTATTAAATGTATTTTTCGATGGTGACTGTGTGTCTGAAAGCCTCTCTGTGAAGGCTGACACTACTGTTCTCAGGCCCAACTTGTCATTCAGCTAACATTGACTTCTTAAGTACCCTCCAACAGCCTTTTTTTTTTTTTTACATTCCAACAGATGAAATGAATATTGATGTCATCTTGGCAATTCAAGAAAATTAGCCTTTTATTGAAGAAGCTCTGTAGCATGGGGATTTAATTTTTGCTAATTGCCAAAATCGGCGTCTACATCGAGACTCGGCTTGTTTCAGAAAAACAAAAACATTAAGAAGATTGGGTTAAGACAGTGGAATTTGTTTGTGCTTTCGAGCTCACATCAGTTGCAGTCGATTTAAGTCATTTTAAGCAGGCTAAGGAAAGATTGTGGGTACACTGGTATTCTCTGTGGGCCTCCATTTCTGTTGACTGGTGGATCGGGGCATAGCAACGCTGCCGTGTTTTCTCTTGGGCAAAGTGTTGGGTTTGAAGTCAGATCGTGGTTTGCTGTTTGTGGCCTTGGGGTCGTGACTCCGGTGGCAGGGCCCCTTGAGCCTCTGTCAGGGGTCCTCTCCCAGATCATCATAAAGGTTGCCCCCTTTGACCTGCCTTCACTGCCGTTTGAAATCAGAGCCCTGCCCCTCTGCATACTCAAAGAGAAGGTCTGCCCATGTTTGTATGCAAGTGGATTAAAGGCAGGAAACTGCTTGGAGGTGGGGTTGTCTTGATTATCTTTCAAATTAAAAGGATTTGTCTTGTGTTTAAAAGTCATTAGTGTATTTACATTAGTAATATAGTGGGAGTTAATGTTGTTCACTTGCACAGCAGAGGATGAGCATGTAGCCTACGTGTTGATCACCGTTCATTACATTCCAGATGTCGCACATATGTCACATCTGGATCATGCACAGTCACAACTGTAATTTTGCTTTAAATCGGTCTTTTGTGGGTTTTTTTTTTTTTTTTTAGTGAAATAAATTCAGAGTGTCACCAGATTTCAGCCTGTGATGATGTGGTGCGCCTTCTCTTTATTTAGAAAGGTTCTGCAGGCTCATCTTGCTGAAGATTATAAAGCACTGTGAATGCTTCTGAGTACTTAAGCAAATATTCTCTTGAGGATATGCATACAGTCACTTGCAGGGTGTTGTACCCAGAACGTGTCCTTGATTCTTGTATTCACAGCGACACTGCAGTTAATATTTTAAAAACAATATATAACAGCCAATAGCCATCTCATATAAAAAAAAACTGTTAGAATATCTTGATGTTTAGCACAGGTTCCTCCTTTTTGTGATTTTCTTTTAAATGTTTTTCATCATTGTTTATTGACCTTACTTTCCTTATTTCGTGACATGAAATAGTAGGATCAACACAGGTGTTACCAATGATGCTAATTAACCTTAATTAGACTCATTAGAGACACCTGTGTTGGTCCCACTATTTCATGTCAAAATGGCTGCTGTCTATTCTGTCAGTTATTGCCTAAATTCTTCAAATTTCTTGTTGTGTTATTACACTGCTGATAGAAAAACTGAGAAAATAAACACATTTGATAATCATCAGGAGGCATCATCTTTTTTACTTGATGGGTAACTAAAACTTGTTACCAGTTAATTTTATCCATCCATTTATAGACTGACGGTTGTAATCAATGCATTCTTCACTCAGAGTACACTTTGAGATTAGAATGATTATGAAAATTAGAACAGCTGTCAGACTCATGTGCCGTTATGTCACCTTTGGCCTTCCTTCATGAGTAAATATTGTCAATTGTGAGTGTGGGAGCGTGAGTGGCTAAGAAGGCAGCTGTCAATATAACCTGACCTCTCATGACGGTCAAATTCTGTCCCATTAACGCCACGCTGGGACCACACGATGATGCGTCTCTCTCTGCATGCGAAGTCATGCAGGAATCTGTTGGGATACCTGAGGATAGATTGCAACTTGGGAGCTATTGCTGTCATAAAATTTTAGCAACTATGCCGCAGTGGATATTGGTGGATCTGTGATGGTCCGTCTTAACAGCTTCTCAGAGGTGTTGATGGAGGTTAGAGGTTGAAAGACTAACGGAATCGCCCCCCTGGAGCACTTCTCTACAACATCACACACTTACCATCTGTTTTTAAACCCCCTTCTCCTTCTATAACTGTTTGTGTGTCTGTGTGTGTGTGTGTTTCCACCCAGTGGTATGGCATTGGGTGTGGCATTGGTGTGTGTGTGTTTTGTGCATGAGCTTGCGTTTGCATGGGTGGGTGAATGGTTATTGACAGCACCATCTGTGGCCACTCAACCTTTTTGCAGTTTTAATAAACTCTGCTGAGCACAAGCAAGGCTTCACTTTCCCCTGCTGTGCTTTTCATTGAAGCCATAAAGGCCACCAAGACATTGGTGCCCTCCAACCCCTCATCCCCCTGACCCTTCACCCCACCTAAAATCCACACCAGCACCCTATCCATGCCTCCTGTATCCCTGAAACCAAAGAAAAAGGTTGCAATTCAAGTGGCAGTGTTGCAAGTTAAGAAAAAAATATCTATCTCTTGTTGTAACTGATGCTGGTTACTTCAGTTTATTTACCGTAAGGATCAAGTGAAACCATGCCGTGCTTTGCTGCTAGTTCTACCCCTCTCTGTTGGTGGTGTTGGGACGTAGAGAAGAATCCCTGTGTGGGACTGGAGTGCCTGTTAATGAGCTGGATGAGATTCAGTGTGTAACTGTACTGCATTAGCTAATAGGAAGTTCAGGGTGTTAATGAAATTGGACCATGCTTAGGGCTTAAATCCAAGGGGGAAAAAGTGAAATAAAAGGCAGACTTGAAGGAGGATTTGGAGAGATTTTGGCAACTTTATAGACAACTTTAATTCCTTTGAACCACTGCTGGGGCCCAGCAGATGGACAGACAGGAAGGCAGACAGCCACAGTTTGACCATCAGGCCATACTGCTGTCTGCCACCCAGTAGGGCTGGATTAAGGGGAAGAAGATTGGGGGGGGGATGGGAAGGAATGGCATGAGGTCAGTGCAGTGAAGGCGGAGGTCACAAGCTCTGCCGTGGTTGACTTGTTTTAAGCTGTGTCCGTGTGTGTATGTGTCTTAGTCCGATTCATCTTCCGAATGTAAGCCGTTTATATGTTTAGCGGCGGCGAAAGCTTTTTTAGACGCGTGCGAACATGCCGCAAGTGAAGTCTCCTGTTGGTTCTTATTTCCTGCGTTCACTTAAACAATGTGACATCTGCCACTTTGGCTTCCTCTTTTCCGTGTCAAAGCTTTTACTGACCACGACAATCTGTTCACAAGCTGTGGCTTGCTGCTTGGCTCAGGTACTCCAGTCTCATCAGCCTTCTGGGAACTAACTCTGTAGAGGGTCCCACATCCTCCATCCACTCCCACTGGCAAAGCCTCATTACGCTCAAGATATTACCTCAGCTCCATATGCGACTGCTCCAGGTCATATTTACTTTGGATTGGTGGATAGGTGGAACTCTCAACAAGCGGCCATGCTTTGTGAAAAGCTTCATTTCCATATGACGTAAACTAGCGGGTCAGTAATTCACAAAATCAACTACTGATGTGCTCAGAGAGGAGTGTCATAAATGGATGTCACACTGCTTCAACAACCACTCATTTGATTATGACCCAACTAAGAGAAATCTCCTGTTACAACAGGCATGACAGCACTTAAATCAGGTTATTCCACTCACATTAAGTCACATCAACTGTAGTAAGCATAACTAAGTTAACAACTGGCTTACTTATCAGTCCTTATCAGTCCCCTCGAGCATGTGTACATAATCTGGTTTCTGTCTATGTTGTGGTTTTGGATACAGGGCATTGGATTTAAAAACAGCTGCATGGTTAGCAGTGGTGGAAAAAAATGTGGCCAGTATTTTATAATATAACTCCCCAGATATTAAAGGTGCACTGTGGAGTTTTCTTGTTAACAGACAAAAGTTAAGATTACACTTTCATTGGCACTCAACACGACACATTGCTTGTATTTTTGAGGTCTGACAAAAGCGTTGGATGCATTTACGTCTTCATAAACCATCTGCAAAGCTGTTTTTAAAGGTATTTTAAATCCAACACTCTTTACATTAATGTACATTAGCAAGCAGTCATCTTCTTCTTCTCCGCCTTTGCTGCCACTTGTAGATCAGTGTAGCCTCCATTGGTTTCACCCTTTTGTCTAAAATGAGACAAGGGTCTGCGTAATATTTTGACTTCATTACAGCAGTCAGACATAAACAGTCCGAAACCCAAAGGGATAAGCAATGCTTGATTAAAAAAACTAAAAGATGTATTGTCTCTTAGTAACATCTAAAGCACCTTATCTGATCCTGGGCCTTCACTTGTGCCTGTATATCGTTTCTACTTTCAACTGTCGTCAGCTGGCAGGCTTCCCAGCTCTCCTGAAATAATGCAATTCAAAACAATCAAATGTTTGGCAGGAATGACAACCAAGCGGCTTTTATTGTGCTGACAAGTCGAGCCTCGTCTGCGTTCATCAAATGGGTAGTCATATTTCCTGCACCTGACAAAGACGAGCCAAATTACATTTGCGACTTGCGTGTTCTTCTTAAGTGCTATTATCTCTGTCAATGTATGCAGATGTTTATGCACTGTTTCACCACCAAAATTCACATTGGAGAAATGCTACTCCAATTAAATCTAATCACTGCGATTATCTGCATAAATAATTGAATTAAATTAATCCCTGGTGTCAACAATCCAGCTTCATTTTACTGACGCATTATATCCTCTGGGACTTTATTTGTCTTCTCAGGCAGCCATATAACAGCCAGCAAGCTCCTTTCAATTTTAAACATTACCTCAAAGAGGTAAATGCCACTGTGAAGCCACTAATTTCCACGTCTACCTCATTAATCACACAAAAGAATATTTGTGGTCTGATAAATAGCACACATAAATACAATTTCCATGAATTGTAAAGCTTCACACAATGTTTCTCCAAAACAATTCCTTCCCCCACCCTCTGTCGTACACCATCTTTCCCATCCACCCTTAACACTGATGAACAGAAGTTTAATTTACTGATCATGCAACTCCTGGTCCCCTTCCCCCCCCTTTTTCCTTTCTTCTGCCTTGACCTCACGACCTGAGGGAAACAGGCTTCGAGCTAGCTGCCCTCCTAATCAATAGCCAAAGACCACCCCTCAAGGCATGGCTGCCATGTGGGGTTGCCTTGAGGAGATGTTTGAGGGGGGGAAATAGTGTTATAAAAAGAAGCAGTCAATGAAATGTGGACTAAAGGCTTTATTGTGTCTGCAGTTTGATTGATTATGACTAAAATCAAAGAAGCCAGCCGTGTCTTTTATTTGAAAATATAATGCAGCCCCGCTGCTGCGGACACCTCAGCAATGTCTGCAGAGTTTTATGTGGTCACTTCTCCCTCTGGTTCCCTCAGTGCTCTCGGCCTGTTTTTAGTAGTGCAGAGAGGAGCTGGAAAGAGTTTCCCATGGTCTCAACTCTTAGCTTATCAGTCTCACAATAAAGGCTCATTGTTGGTCGCAGCAGCAAGAGGAGGCCCAAGCCGAGTGTGCAGCCGTGGCTGGTGTCTGAGCAGCCCCAGGCAGGTCTTGTGTGCTCTGGTCTGAACTCTCATCCACCCTCCCCTGAGATGGAAACTGGAGCCATAGCTGTGGTTACAGCCAGAGATATGTGGGGTGCTTGGAAATTAAAAAAAAAAAAAGAGCCATTTAAGGGATAAAGATCTGTCAACCATGTTCTTCCACTGCTCATTGTGTCCCACATGGAGAAAATCACAGTTCTCCTTTGGCTGTCATGTGCCTTTCAGACCTGTTCTGTTTTTGAGCTCCAAAGAGTTTCTCAGTGGCTAACAGCTAATGTTCAATTGTAAAATAAAATAAAGGATGAAGAATATCATATTTATAGTTCTTTTATCTTTTTATGTTTTTTATATCTTAATATGTCTTTAAAAAAACTCTTCCAGCTGCTACGCAACGCTGGTCATCCGTTTTTATTGTCACGAGACCTCATGTCATGTGGTTTTTACGCAATAGATGATACAGCTGATAGTTCTCTGCACTGTCTTCTTGCCTGTGGTTTACAGTCAAATGAAAGAATATAATCCAACTGAGTCATCAACTATTTCTGGCACATTTACACGTTTACACGTACAGCAGACTAATCCATGCTGAAAGTTGCCAAGTGACGTGCAACATCTCATTTGTCCTGCCTGTTGTCTCTGTCCTCTCGCTGACCCCCTGCTGGCAGCACTCTGTCCAGGACAACTTGACCCTCTGGTCACCAAATGACTGATCTCTCCTCTTGACCCGAATCCTTGCACCACAGCAATGCCAAGTCTGTTCAGTTGAATGGGTTTGCCAGTCGCTCTGACCACAGGGACACTCGCCGGCCATTCAGACGAATCAGTAGTTTTCAGTTTTTCAATTAGAGAATCAGACTCTAATGTGCAATTTAACTACAATGGAATCAGGAATCAGGAACAAGGAATTGTGGGTTCCTGTTTGTGTTTCCACCACATTTTGAGACAAATAAGTCTGAAAATTCTGATGATCTTTGTATTTACTGTGACACAACTCTGATGTTTGGGTGAATGCAATGAACGGAAACGACAGGAAGTTTTATTTCTTTTGTTCTCTCTCAAGCTCTTTAATCGCTTTTCTTTTTCTCATTTTCTGATCTTGTTTGCAAATACACTCACTCTCTCTTTTTCCTCAGGGAGCAGACAATACAACTTGGTTAGTAACGTCAATAATCGTTATAAGTCTGTCTCCTGTCCTAGTAATGATACCAGTGATATCTTAATCTAGTTCCTAGTGGCTGGTTTGAAACAAATGTAAAGTTCCTGAATTTCTAATAATTCCTGTGCAACTGGAAAAGTTGCTACTGTGGCTTTTTTTTGTTTCCGCTGTAGAGTGAGAGAAGGTTTTTAAATCTTCTTCTACCACATTTCCATCTACTAATTGTTTTAATGGTGCCTATCTGAAGAAATCCTGTGAAGGAACAAGCCTGGCTGAGCTCGGTAGCACCGCAAATAGCTGCAAGTGGCTTCTTGGAAATCTTTGTCGTGTCATTTCTTTTTCTGGTGGATTTCTTTTTTAGGTTAAGATGAAGTGGAGCACGTTGCTCTCTGCAAGAAGTCCCTGCAGACTACTGACAGCCTATTTTATTATAATTTAAACGGAGTGGCATGAGCTGCAAAGCAGTTCGTTTTTTTAGATCACACTGGTCTGGAAATGGAACAAGCGTGATACTGTCCTGGTCTGCTTCTTTTTCTTATAACCCTAAGTAGAGCACAGCCTATCTGACACAAAAGGCCATTAAGAAAACAGTACAGAGGACACTCTTTATCTCCTCTTTAGATTATGATATGCTCTTAGAGCAAGATGACATAAAAAATGAAATACTGTTTAGAACAATTCAAAAATGACAGCATAGTGTGTGTGTGTGTGTGTGTGTGTGTGTGTGTGTGTGTGCATACGCTTGCTCAGTCAGCTGCCCAGCATGGACACAGACTCTGTGGCCTCATATATCTTACTTTTTAATCAGGCAGTGTGGAGGAAGCTACCATCTCCCCTGGGGTTCTGTGATTTGTCCTGGTTAATGGCGTGTCACAGGGGCGTGATGCATGGCAACCTGGCTGGTTGTGTGGCACATGCATGGCTGGTCTGTGGTCTCACACACACGCATGCACGTCCGAAAGGATGGCCTCCATCTCCCGTCTCTGTGGGAGACAGAAAAGAGAAAGCTCCAGTCTTGCTCGCTATAGTGTAGCGAAACAAAGAGCAGTGAAAGCTGATCTGTCTGTTCTTTTCTTCTTCCTCCCCCTTTGTCCCTTGCTTTCGCACTCCGAGCAGCTGCCCTAAGGTCGATCACATTCTCTGGCCGCGCTTGGCTCAGATCTCACATGGTAATCCGAAAGCATTGGGCGGATCTCGGTGGCGTTGGCCCCCCGTAGGCAAAACTGGCATCCGATTTCACCTGTCCAGTCTTGTCAAGTTTGTGTTCACGCGGGGAAGATGACAAAGGCTTTTAATGAGATATTCTGACGGACATTTTTTTTAGTGGAAGACATGTCATCTCAGCGCCTGAGAGCCAGACTGAGAGCCTGCTCTCAGAGTCAGCCACTGGTACTTAGAAAACTGGGAGAGGATTGGCAGTTAAAGCCTCCCTGAGGGTAGGTCGGAGGAGATAACGGCACGTAACTCTCTGTCACTTCCTCCATATTGGCTTCCACTATAATTATCTGGAAATGAGGTCTTTGTGAAGCCTCCTCATTTTCTCGTCTTCTCTCTATGTGTGTATGTGTGCATCGGAGCTGATCGTGTTAGCCTATCTTGGCCCTTGGTGCCCAGTGAGACAGGGGGCTGCAGGGGGGTGTCATTGTGGACTTCCTCATTCTTCACGGTTTGGTTTTCACTGCAGATGCTTTGTGAAAAATCAGTCCCTGCTGTCTGGGGCTGTGACTGTGACAAGGGCCCTGATTGGGCCTCAGGCTGCAGTTTGGGACAGGGTGACGGTGCTCGATCTGAAATCTGAGTGACAGGCGAGATAAGGATGTGATTTTAACTAGAGCTATGTCTATCACAGCAATGCTGAGCACAGGAAAAAGGCCTTAAAGCGACCTAACTGCCCACAATCTTCTTATAATGGTCAGAAAGTATCTGACATAAAACAAAAAAGCTGCAAAGTCTCCAATATGTTTCCATTGTGTGCATACACAACCCACTGTTATATTAGAACAGGCTTTTCACTGATGTCAAACATATTGTCATTTACTCAGGCCTGGAAAAAATTCTAAAACAGTTTTAGAAACAATGGCTTAACATAGAAACAAACGAAAAGCAGAGCTCAACATACAGCAGACAACTACATGGGTGAATATCAGCATTTCCTGTGTTGCAGAAAAAAAGCTACATATTGTAGCGATAATTTTAATAAGACTAAAAGTCTACAGGTTGTACAGTGCTAGTATGCTTACATGCTTAACGTCAGGCAATATGCTGATGCTTACCATATATAGTGTTTACCGTTTTAATTTAGCATGTTAGCATGCTAACATTTGCTAATTAGCACTAAACGTGGCAAATTTCCCAATTAGTTTTACGTATTAAGTATTTGGTGAAAAAATATATATACATATAGCTTTGACGTGATGATAGTGCTATCCAATAGCTGCTGAGACCTTTCACTGAAATCCAAAAAATGTCAGCTTCATGGTGGTGTGACAGAAAATTCAAGGCGTCATCAAAATCACCATCTGGGGAACATAAACGTCTGACCAACCGACACTGCCGTCCCTAGAGCCACTACGCAAACATGTCTAAAAATGTATTTGGACATGAATTCAGCCACTCCTAGTGCACAGGGAAGATGTGAGCCCAGATCTTTGGTGGGGTTGTATCAGATGTTGGTAAAAGTTTCACTTGGGAAATTGTCTGTGTTGATTCAGTGTGTTGTCCTCAATCTGACATAAGCATGTGATTATCCTACCTGTTTCTGCTTCCCCTCTTCTTAAGAGTCCTTTAGTCAGGTGAGGCAAGGTTGATCTTAAGGTCTGAGAGGAGGAATGTGGAGCAAATATTTATCCACGCCTCAGTTTAAACAACCAAACTCAACTGCACTGCGGTGAGCTGTCTAGATCGAGGCTGCCTCATTATTATGCCCCTTGCAGTGTGGTTTTGGCCTTACAGATGTTTGTTGCATCAGACAGGGCAAAAAAAAAAAAAAAAAAATCAAATCCTCTAGTACAGCATTAAATCCCATCTCTCTTTTAAAGTTTGCTTGGTGCTGTCAGTGTGGTTAGTTGCAACTTAAGAAAGACGGATTTCTGCTTTTTATTTTTGTTTCAGTTCTTGAAGTGTTTGAAACTTGCATGATAATGAAATGATGATGATTACAGGCTGATCCCTCTTTCTTGGGCTGACTCATTCACAGCCCTTTTAAACAGCCATTAAAAATGCATGTATGCATATTTGGTTTGAAGCTCTGAAGTGTATCATATCAGCATAATTATATCTCTTTGATTTTAGATTATGCTTTTGCTTTGAAGTTTGGCTCTTGGCAGAATCCTGTGGCTGTAGCAGAAGCCCCTCCACAAATGTCTTTGTTGGTGGAAATCTGCTTAAATATACTGTACATTTTTCACTTAATGTCATGTATCAACATAAACACAATATCTGTTAATGTCCGTGCGAACCAGAATTATGCATCCATAATATCACTGATCAGTTTATAAGATTTGTCTTTGTGCATGAGTGGATTTACTGCCAGGGGAGTCCTTTCCTCTTGAGCATACGAAATGATTCTTCTACCAGCTAACACCCCCAGCTCTCATGCTGCCCAGCTCCCCACATCCTCCACCTGCCCTTAATTCTCTACCCTCAATCTTCAATCCCAGCTTTAGCTCACCCATCCATGGACCTCATTACTATAACCCCCAACCTGCCCTTCCTATAGCCTCAACCCCCGTGCCCTCAATCCCCAGCCTGTGACCAGCTAGACTGAGGCCAAAGTCATATTTATGTTCTTGTTCTGACATTCACATTGAGCTAGTGCGTGAACAAACCAGATCATTATGTATAGAGGTTATACACGTCTCTTTGAGTTTGTGATCAGGCATAGTTTGGTTTGGATTTAACAGGCGCTCAGGTCGCGACACTTCTCAAGGTGTTCTGACATCAAAACCCTGGTTTGCTGCGTATAAAGCTGCCAATATCTGGCTGCATTTGTGGTTTCAACACAAGAGGGAAGAAGGGAAGCTCAACAGACTGTGCCCCTCATCAGTATTGCTTGTTGGAAATCCGGGTAGTGGATCTGTGTACGAGATGCATGGGGCGATAGTACCGACATTTGCACAACAAAGTTGCAGAGTAAATCCAACTAAGAACCAACGAATTCATTGCGTGGCAATCATAATAATGCAATCTCAATGTGTAGTATCATTTTCCCTGTTGTAGCCAGTTTCATAGCTAAGCAAACCCACAAATGAGGCAGACAGCTAAAACAGAGGATGTGGAGGCAGACCTGATCTGACTCAGCTGGCTCCAGCTCTCTCATTCTCCTCATGGGACAGCAGCTGCCCAGATACGTCAGGTGTGTGATCTGCATTTACTCTGATCCCCATGAAGTCATCCACTGTCCGCAGGGATGACCACGTAGCCCGTAACCTAAGTAACTTCACTGGGAACCAATGCAGGAATATATTTTTTAGCACTTCAGTTAGTTTGTTATACAGCAGGTGTTGTTAGATGTGGAATTTAGAAACATCTAGTAAACACAGGGTTGAATGTTCTGAAGCTGATGTGGGTTTTTTTTTGTCAGCATTGTGGATATTAGCAGGCAGACAGACTCCTGAGACACCACCAAGATTTAATTAATCACATTTTGTCACATCTATTAATGTTCGCAGTGCATTGTGGTGGTTTGCGTCATTATAATCGTCAATAACAAAATTCAGTCTCACTCTCATCTCTCTGACGCCCCGAGGAGTTTAATGAAGCCTGTATATTTTAAATGCTGTTGAAGGACAGCTCTTATATCACTCTACCCTTCCTGCAAGAGATCAGACTCCACATTCCCCAAAGTGAAAATGTTTACACGAGGCCGAAGCCGTCTCCACCAGTGGATTATTTCAGCTGTCACAACTTTGAGCGCCAGGTGGGGAAAAAAATGAACTGCGTTTCATCAGAAGAGTTTGGGGGAAGTTTCTGCTTCTTGTACAGAGTTTTCAGTCACACTCCAAAAAGGTTTAAAATAACATGATAAATGTTTTTTTTTTTTTTTCATAGCTACACCAGAGCTGGTAGCTGATTTTATGGTATGGTTTGATCTTCATGTCATCTCTTTGTAATGCTCTTCATGGTCAGCTCCCTTTTTAAAATACAGTTGCAAGGCCAACAGTCTACTTAATTTTGGCAGCTGTCCATGTAATAATTTCATGAGCTGTGTTTTCCCAGTCAGTTGATGTTATGCTGTATTTTCTGCTCATTTATGGGTTTAATTTATTTGGGGGTTTTATCCATGATTTAATGGATTTTTATATTTTGTAATCATAGTGCAATGGACTCTTTCAAGACTGCCAAAACAGCTGTTATTGTATTTTTACTTGACTACTGGCCTTGTCCTTGAAGAGCACCTAATTTTCTACTTTGCATTACTGCCATCTGTTTTCCAAGTGCTGCACTCCCTATTTTGTCCATGCATTTCATTTTATTTTGATTAAATTGACCAAGTTTGTCTAAATTGGTCAATTTAATCTAATCTGTGATTAATGGATATGCGTAACTTCACCCCACTACGCGTCTCCTGACCTGTAAATCTTTCAATCAAAAGATTTCAAGGATGACAAATGGGAGTGTACAGATGGAGAAGAAGACAAATAGCACACAGACAGAGCACACCACTAAACAAACAGTAATGCCTCCTATTAACACTCACAAGGCCACCACACAAGGAAGCTGTGTGCTGCTTAGAGTTTAATTTAAAGGCATTTCCCTGGTAATCAATACTGTCTATGTGTAGACACAGTGGGGTTTGTGAAAGTATTTTTAGAGACGGCCGAGTGTGCATGTGCATCTGTGCGTGGTGCATGCGTGATAGCACAAACTTTCAGCTGTGCTTTGTCTCAGCCAGCTGCTTCTTTGCAGATAAGACGTCTTAACCATCTTTTTTGACCTTGAACGTAGCCTTGTCTTTTTAAACTTGTCCCATGACAATCTAAATAGGAGACTGGAGCTGATTTTTTTTTTTTTTAATCGTCTTCACAGGACACATTTTTGGCTTGTATTTATTTTTTAATGTAGGCTAAAGCTTAAATTGAATTTAGGGATATTTCTTCTTTCAAATACATTGTTTGAAGTGGGAGATGGGAAATATGAGGAAGAGAGGGACTAGTCTACTGAAGCAATCCTCAGATTTACAGATTAACTAAAAGAGAGAAACAGATGGAAGCATTTGTGTACAATTGAGAAAAGGCTCCATTGTTTGTTGTGGAGTGAACATCGACATGTGCAGCCATAACTCTCTGTTGATCTCTTTCCAACAAGTGAAACTTTCTGTCCATTGAAAACTTCTCTGCGCGATGTTTGAGTCTGTTTGCATTGCCTTTTATCGATGTACAGATTATAAGGGTCCGCATACCAACAAAGTGCCTCTGAATGCGGCTTCAGGTCACCTTAGAGTTAGTCTTTCTGTACCGTTTCTCTTGTCTCTCCTGTAGCAGCAGCAGCAAACTGTGTAACTCGGTGCATTTTTGTCTGAGAATTTAGTCCTCCATCCTCATCTTCCCCAACACTTTTTCAACTAATAACCGGCCTCGTAACCGGCTCCTTCCTTCTCCCCAGCAGGCTGGAATTACAGACCTGCTCTTGAATAGTAGGGTTGTTCCTCCTCAGTCCCTCCAGCAGATCTGCTGGCTTAACCCTATCAAAGGCCCAGAAACCACACATCCTGCGAGGTGCTGTTTTTTGTGGCAGGGCGAGGGGAGGAGTGCAGCGAGTGGTGGTCAGTAACAAGAAGGAAAACACATGATTGGAGGATCGTGTTTTCCTTTGCTGTTTAGTGGATACAGTACAAATCGGGAAGGAATGGCTGATGTTTCCCATGCGGGTTTTCGCTCTGAATTCAGCGTATTCGTGCACCCCTCTGATGTTGGCCCTAATGCAGTGTGCTGTAAAAGTTTGTGGTCGGCTGACGCTCTTTTCCTTCTCTGGCACACACGTTGTGGCTGGCCGTTTGCTTTCCTAAAGGTGCCATCAATCACTGATGTAACCACAGGACGAAATGAGGAGGAATCAAACAACATATCAGCGGAGATAAATCTTTTCCCTCCCTACTGTAGGAAAATAACCACAAACACTTTGTATCTAAGTAATTTACTTTTCATCCATATTCATTTACTCTTGAGGACTTCTGACCTTTTTGGAAGAAATATTGGTACATATGTTAACATTTTGTTGTCAGGAACAATCCGTCATCTATAATTTAAAGCTGTAGCTGTAACATTGCAGTATGGACTGATTCAGAGGTTTCATAGGCACTGTGGGTTGGTGTTTTGGCCTCTCCATCAGCACATTGGTCCAGACACAATATCAGATGGATTACTTTGAATTTTGGCTCATATATCCACAGTGCCCGGGGGGTGAATCCCAATGACATTGCTGATTCTTTAGAATCTTTTATCACAAGCCGATTCGCATATCCAATGAAATACCTCATCCTCTATGGGTTGTGGCACAGATATGTGTGGTTCCAGGACAGCATATCTTTGACGCGTGATTCCCTGACTTTTCCTCTAGCACAACCATGACTTTAACAGTTTAACAGCCACACAGACACTAATATTACCCTTAAGTCTTTGGACGTCTCTTACTGGCATGCTAATATGCTAAACTAAAACATTTTGCTGAATATTTTTGATCAGTTATTTTGTCTATAAAACACCAAAGAACACCCATCACAATTTACTTCAGCACAAAGTGGTGTTGGTGTCGTCGCGTCTTTTTTTCATCTGACCAGCGGTGCAAAAAAGAATGAATTTTTAAAGATGTAAGACCAGATGAGACCACAAAGTCTCTCATTCAAGAAGCCTCACAACTATCTTAGCTGGAAAAGTGATTCAAGTGTGAAATATTTTTTTAGTTAATTGACAAATTGTTTTGGCTTGTAGCATTACACATGCTAACGCCATGCTAGCATTGTTCTTGTGAGCAACTTAGCCTGGGCACATTAGCATGTAGCTTAACCGGGACTGTAGGCTTTTAGTCTTGCTATCAAATATATATATTTTCAGATGTTAAAGGGGGAATTTCAGCACTAGCCTGGAACATTTGGAAATACTGTTTTCATACAGATGAATCCAGCCTTGCACAGTAATAATGCAGACTGTGACTGCAGGACAAAACTTAATTAGATTTCAAACCACCAGAATATTATTTATTGCTTATCTCGGGTTGTTTGTGTTTTTGTTTGTGATCTTAAAGCCCAGACATGAACCTGCTCCCACATTACCATATTTTTGAGGTTCAGAGCCTCCCTTCATATACAGTTTTCTTTCTTGGAGTCATTAAATGATGAAGCTTTAAGCTTCATCAAAGGCAAGTCTTTTTGCTGGTATTTGTTTTCATTAAGTCGAAAGATGAAACATTTGATCACGAGAAGAGGAATGAAAAATAGCCTCCAGGTGTGTTTCTCCTTCCTCTGCCGAGGTAATATGCAGAATTCATCAAAGAGAACTGTCCACTAAGATTGCATTAAGGACCTCAACGTTTGTGAAGAGTCTGAAGGGACACATGCAGGAAGGTGTTTATGGAGATGAAGTGTGTAATAAGGGGGGCTGGGAAGCTTTATTAGAGATCTCTGTAAGACTGGGACTAGATTGTCTAAGCTGAGCCAGCGGACAGTTCCAGCCGGGATGTTAACAAGCACCCAGCAATAATACTGGAACTTTCTCTGTATTCTCTTGCGTGGCTTCCTTCATCACTCAATGTTTTTTTTTGTGCTTTGCTTTTTAGCAAAATTAAATGGATCTGATACATGAGGCCCAGACAAAATATTGAACTAGTAACTGAAGGAAGCTCTTTGGCTTTGAATTATTAGATGCAGTGTTCACTGGGTTGAACTTTATAGGAAGTTAAATGCATACACGCCCTACTCACATGCTGTAAAACTGCATGGTTATGTATGTGTCGTCTTGTTGTGCAGTGTATGGACTCAAAATGAGTGACTGAGTTACCAATTTATCTTCTTTTTTGGTTGTATGTTGACTGGGCGGTCCGGCTTTGTCAATGACCCACCTCGGCTGTAGCCATGTACAGTCATCTCTGTTTCCTCTGGTCCAGCGGTGCCACAGTGTCCCGACTGTGGGAACACGATGTCAACCCAATGTGGCTGCAGCTCCAGCTGGCCTGGGGCCATGTATCCTGATGTCCCTGCCCTGCTCTGGTGTCTTCACACTGCCGTGTGGGAAGGCGGACAAAAGCATGGGCCTTTTTTTTTTTAAAATGTAGGTGCACATACTGTGAAAGAAGGCAGATGTACAAACACCTTGATGAACAGACAGCTGGACAGAGAGACAGACAGACAGATGGCATAGGAAGGCAACTATGTGGATCGTCTGGTCAGAGACAAACAGAGGCAGGTAGGCAAACACGCTGACAGCGCGAAGACAAACATTCATTCAATTTTGGGATGTGTCATGAGGTTCCAGATTTGGTTTATTTGCACAATAAAGTTTAATATTAGTGTCCAAACATGAATGTTCCAAAAGTATTTTTTGTTTTTGCAGGTAGCTGTTGTAGTCACATTATTATTTGATTAGTGGTTAAGCCTTCGGCCACTGATTTATTATTTGTTTTTCAGTTTTTCAAGCAAAAAGGTACATTCACTGCTTTGAGCTTCTCAGATATGAAGTATTTTATATATTTATTTATATATATATATATATATATATATATATATATATATATATATATATATATAATATTGAATCATTTTTGATTCATTTTTGAATCAATGGATTATAGCCCATAATTGGACTATTGGGTTCTTTTGATTTGGCATTTAATTAAAACATAATAAATAGTTAAAACAATAATAAACTAATCAGTGGTTGAACACTGCATTTTTATACATCATATCTCACCTGATCTCATCTGAATTCATCAGGGATAAAAGGCACCAAACAGACTAATCGCCTTACATACATGCTCACAGACAGAAATCAGCGTTAGGGTGGAGGAGCAGACCTCAGCGGTGCCATGTCGGGGGCTGTCAGCGAAGGCAGAAACTGTCCAGTGTGCAGCGGAGAGGCGGGTGGAAAAGAAAGAGGTCAGGAGATAAAGGAGCCCAGGGCAGAGAGCTGGTTAATTTGACAGAGCTGTTGAATTGATCCCCCTCCCCCCCACGGAAATGTCTCAGCTGTCTGGTCTGCATACCTGCGCCCCCACCTGTTGTGTATGTGTGTGTTGAGGGTATATGCAGGTGTGTGGTTGAGGAGCCACATTGTGTGAGTATTCATTTATATGCTCTTTCTCTCCTTCCCGCCTCCTTGGGGGCCCATGTGGGGGGAATATATGAGCAGTCTCCTCTTGGAAACCCTTCCTTCAAAAGCTTATCACCGCAGGCCACATAACTGGCCGACCATTCGTTAGGTTCGTCTTTCAGAGGTTTGTATTATTCAAGTCTCTACCAGCATGCTTCATTTTGCAGTTTCCATTTGTTTACTGCGAGGGGAAGTAAATATTCCTGTAGATGAAAGCCTGTGTGCCTCCGTGCCAGATGTTTCTTGTGTGACACCCTTTTTTAAAAGCATTTATCTCTACAGCTGTCTGACCGCAGCATTTTCATAGTATTGTTACCCCAAACAAACATCCCAACTGTAAGAGCTGCAGGCCTGCCCAGCCAAGTCTTTTGCCTGAGGTTGGCTTTGTAGAGAATGAGAGGCTGACTGGCTGCCTTGACATATGAGCTTTAGCTCCTTTATCTCTCTGATCACTAATATCCTCAAACAAAAGCACAAAGGCAGGCCAGATATAAGAGGAGGTGTCATTTTTCACATTTTTCCATTCCAAAAAACAGAAAAAGTCAGCACATCTGAGGTATAGACGCTCAATGTGCCGTTTTCTGAAACTCCAGCACAGAAAATAGTCTTTAAATTAAAACAAGCTGAGGGCCCTTTGGACTGGACTGGAGCTCAGTATCAAGATTATCTACACCTCTTTTTCTTTCTTTATTTCTTTCACACACAAGCACCCACACTGGTCCCTTTAGGGCAGCAGACAGAGCAGCTGGGTATGGTCTAGAGATGAATGAGAAAAGTGGGTGAGGTCTGGCCAAGAGACTGAAAGAGATCAATGTATTTCTCACAGATTTCTCTTTTCTCTGATGTCGAGCCACGCAGATGTAACCGCTTCCCATCCTGAGCGTTACTTGTCCAAATCGTGCCATCGTCTTTAGCATGAAGCGCTAAAGAGAAACAGCGCCCAGCATGTTGTCCCTTCTTCCTTTTGGGATAAAATCTAATTTTTGAGTATCAAAATGCCACTCTCTCTGCCGCTCTCTGCGGTCTTGAAATGTTTGCAGCTTGCAGTGACCTGCAGCTGTGGTCTGTTTTGATTCTTAGCAATTACAAAAGGATTCCACCGGTGACCCAGAGTTACGTTCAAAATAGAAAGAAATAGTTTGATCGTCCATGGAAACGTTTCAAACTGCTTCTGCTGTATAAAGGCCATGCCATTTGCTTGCGTTCCATTCAACTTAAGCAACCTTCAAGCAGATGTATGCCACTAAAAGCGAGTCATCTAGACAGTGCTGATCTCTGAGGGCCTCCTCTGCTGAGATGATAGTATAAATGTTTTTGAATAACCTGTATGAACTTAATGTCCTGTTGAACTTTATTATCCAGCAAGCATACCAGCTACTATAGTTGCAGAGTAGTAGTCGCTATGTGACCAACCTTTTATAACCACATATTTGATTAAGAAGTAGATAAATTTTGCTGTGCCATTTTATGCAGTGAACACGCCCTAATCCAGTTCTCTGCCTTTGATCCACTTAGTATGTTTTCCAAAATCTTTGCAACATCCCTAAATCGCAAAATATATTACTTGTCACTGAGCTTTGGAGCTATGAGGAATAGCTAAAGCATGGCATGGCAAGTATTAAACTATGTTGTAGAGAAATTATGAGTGTCAAGATACTTCATATACAGATTAAACACAAAGTATTAGAGGATACTGCAGGAGTGATGTGAGATGTTTCTTGACACCTCTTTGCTAGTTCTATGGACCTAAAACCAACTGTGTTTTGTGCTCTTAAATAAGAAGGAAGCCACAAACATTTTAGCGCCACCTTACAAGTGTACAGGCGAAACATTCCAGTGTCAGCGTACTAACACACAGACGAAAATGAACAAATACTCAAACAGGCGTCGGCACACATCCAGTCAAATGTTGGCCGGTCTGTCCGATGGGCCAAACACACATCAGACTGGTGTCCAGATCAAACAGAATGTCTAGATGTTAACCAGCAGCTGAACAAACAGCTCTGCCTCTAAAGT
The DNA here is from genome assembly GCA_028641955.1 of Protonibea diacanthus. Classification (NCBI taxonomy): domain Eukaryota; kingdom Metazoa; phylum Chordata; class Actinopteri; family Sciaenidae; genus Protonibea; species Protonibea diacanthus. The sequence continues at coordinate 16,095,489 of CM053981.1, forward strand.
GTGCTTACTTCTCCCAGCATTCAGCTCCTCGCTCTCTTATTTTGTTTGGATCAAAACGATGGTCCTCACAGGCCACCATAATGTCAGCGGTTGATTGATCTCCCCCATGCTCGCTGCAGGCCCCTCGTCTGTGGGGGTGTCGCCTTAGCAACCGTGGCTTTTTGGCTCATATGCCGTTTGGCAGAGCTGAACGTAATTGACAGAGATTATTACATTTCACTTATTGAAATTACGCGTTTAAATATTACCCCGTTAAATGGATCTGACACAGATTCAAGTGTTTATTTTGCTCGGTTAGAATCGCCTAGTCTAACATCTGTCTTGTTGACTGCTGCTCTGAGTGTATGGCGTTTGAACAGTAAGCGCAGTTAGCAGCCGTGGCTGAGCTGTTTCTGAATCAGACTATAAAAAGGAAGGAAGGAACCTGAGATCTTTGGGTCTGCCGCCCACAATGCTCCCGGGCCCAAGAGAAAACATAAGAACTGAAATCACAGCCACGACTGCATTTCCTGTGTGTGTGTGTGTGTGTGTGTGTGTTGGGATTGTTTGAAGAAGTAGCGTTTATGTCCATGTCAGAGGAAATTTACACGAGCTAATAGCAGAATACAATCTTCCTCTCCTCAGCAGTATGAACGTGGCAGCAGTGATCAACAAACAAAGCTGTCATCACAGATGAGCTGCTGTAAAGCGTACCTCTAGCGAGTCGCTTCACATTAGTAGCACCATACTCCTGTTGGATCATAAAATATCCCAAAGGTTCAGCTCGCAATGTTTGAAAGAAGCAGAGAATTATGGGCCTTGCTCTTTTCCACTCATTCTCTGGATCACAGTAGCCTACAGTTCTGGAACTCTCTCTGTGGTTTCGGGCATGTCAGTGAGATGTTGTAATGGGACCCACATTGCCAGTTCTGTAATATTTCTGAGATAAAACGCTTTAGTAAAGCTGGCAGCGTGGCTGTGTGTAGTTTGGCTGTGCTGTGTGCGGTCGGAGAGAATCTACTCAGCCTTGTTGGCAAGTCTGTATTACTTCAGACACATCTGACTGTTCCTTAAGTAGCCACGGTGTCACTAACAGCTTTATCTCAACCCAAAATGGGATCTGATCAACGTCATGAGATATCTTGATCAAAAGAAGTGGACTTGGATATCGGTAATTGAATCTCAGTGGTGATGTAATCTCAGATAAAAAACCACACAGGAATCAGTGACACATTCCCACAGTCATGCCCAGATGTAAGGCAGAGTGAGTGGTTGGGTCCAACAATGTCTGACATACCAAGCACATGATGAATTTCTGACTGGTCCCACCAATATAATGAAGTCACCGCATAAGTCCTCCTTCACAAGAACACCATGTGATCTCTATAGGTTTAGTCACCGCACAGTTAATTATAGTAACATGACGATGACCGCCGCACGTAGTCAACAGTGGTGCTGGTGAGCAGCTGTTACACCGTTGGCTGAGGGTTTTGGCTCAGTGTTGCTTTTGAGTTTTCATAAAAAGTGGTCAATTGTGCGTGAATGACAATGACAAGTCTCTGATGATTCTGCTCGGTCTAATCGTTTAGCCTTTTTACAACATTTACCGTACATGTAGTTTACATAAAAGTCATCAACGGTCACAAGACACTTGTCAGTGCTCATCGCAGCTTTCCCTCTAGTGTCTCCCCATCTGGCCCAGGGCCTGGCATGCCATGTGTTGGTGATAAAACACTTCACGACCGCCTAGTGGCACAGTGCTGGTAAAGAGTCAGTCACCCCGTGGGCCTTTGCATCCATCTGCCTCTCATTAATGGTGTGGAGAGAGAGAGAGAGAGGGCAGAAAGCTTCAGGTGGTGAGAGAAGATGAGCGCTGGATGGCCTAGAGGTTCAGAGTGCTCATAGTAGTGGATTTTACATCTGGGTTTAAACATTGAGCCATTGGTTTTCATCATGCGGTTCTCTTGAACACTGTGCCTGCGTGCTGGTAGCTTCATTGGCGCAGGTGTGTGCCACGTGTCTGGCTTAGGATCTACAACATTCCTATCTATGATCCCTCCTGCATGGTTCTTGCCTTTTTAATTGAGTCTGAACGTGGCGTCGTCACATAGTTTGCTTCTGTTGTGCTGGCACATTAATGTGTTAAGAACAGTAGGGAAGCTTTCACACGCAGGAATGTAAATGATTGTAAAGTAAGAATGTAAGTCTATTGTTTTAAACAACCAGGGATCAAACAACAGATCAAACATCAGATCCCTGGTTACCACAAGAAAACCATTGCACTGCATGGTGAGTCATGCTCAGCGGAAATTAACAACGTGGTAGGCAGATCTTTTACCAGTCCATTTGCTTGGATGAAACTACTTTTTGTATAATTTCTGCCACATGCATTTATCAAAGACGAAAGATCATGAATAACAGCCCCTTTATAATTAAGCATGTCAGTGGACCCTTTTTGAATTATCAGTTCACTTAAATATAGACTCTCGGCTTTTCCTGGTATGTGATACCACTCCATCTCTAACTGAAAGCTTATGCTCTGTTAAAAACTGATTGGCCATTTCATAATCACCTTTGATGGTATTTATGTCATCTTGTATCCAGCCTCTAGGAGAGGCATGGGCAACGCCCCCATTCCCAAACCCTACATCTGAAGCAGATGGTGGGGCTGGACACCCCTCCTGTACCATCCCTCCCCAGGCCTCAGCTGCTATTTCAGGTGCTGCTGATGAGCCACTCTGCATGTGGAAATGCAGCTCTGGGACTGATGTGGTACGGCCTGTCCCAGATAGCTGTTGGTGAAGACTGTAATCAACTAGGAGAAACTGTAGAAACTCTGAGAGTTTTTCGTCTTGTATAGCGCCCAAAGAGGAATATGTTGCTGCACTCAGCAAAACTAACAGATACGTCTTAGACAGACTGATTCATAGCAAGGTTAATTAGGAGCATCAGGGGAGAGCATATTGTTGAGTTTGAGAGAGAAAGAGAAAACTTGTGGCCCTCTGACAGCGGGTGAGTTGTTTTTACTGAAGCCCAGTTTCTCTCTCTCTCTCTCGAGGTCAACAATGTGGGTCAGTACCCATCCTGCTTACAAGGCAGTTTCTTTGACAATGGAACAGGCCTATCTGGCAAATCAGAAGCCATTCTGAACTGCAACTTTGGACATATTTGTCACCATGAATGGGGTTATGGGAAGTATGTGATGTGGCCTCCAAAGGAGCACTTGGATAACATCCAGTTCAGAAACAAAGGGGCTTTGGTCCAAACTGATTGCCACAAAGACCCAAACAGCGCTCTCTCTTTGTCCATATCGACATCATGTGCATGCTGGGCCACATTGACTGGATGTCCATCAGTCAGCTGGAATTGTTGCTGACAACTTTTTAGGCCCTGCTCTAATTCTGCAAGCCACTATTCTCTGTACCTGAATAACAGCCTGCGTAACTGCGAGACTGCAGATTGTTTACTTGCTAGATAGTTTTGAAGAAAGAAACGGAGTGACAGTTATTACCTCTCTGCAACATTACACTGTTGTTTCTTTCTGTATCCTGTAGTGTCATTTCTCAACATGGCGCACAGGTGCTCTTGTCTCCCCTCGACTCCCCAGTTTGAAAGGGATCACAGAGGGGCTTTGATGCCCCCGCCACCCCCCAGCCCACCCTCCCTCAGCACAGAGGCCTCCACACGTGTTTACAATACAGATGACCTCAGGACGACAGGAATGCGCCATGTAATAGTAGAGGAACACTCTCTATGACAGCAAGATGGATCTAAGTTGAGAAAATCTGTGATTACTGTGGTTATTTTTAAAGAAAAAAAAAGAAGTGCAAGGTCCCATGTGCCAGTCTGCTCCTTGTGTTAGTTTTCTAAGAAACCAGTCAGACGGTTGTCTGATGTTGCCTGCAGCTCAGCATCAGTATGATCAAAGGGAGCTGTTTGGCTCTCCTCAAACACTAAAGTGTCTTAGTTATTCATTTCAAATATTTGCCTATGGGATTAGATAACTTTTCTTATGTAATTGTCAGCGCATAATCTAATGTCATGTTCACACGAAGGCGGATAGGCCTGACAACGCCTTTCTTCTTGGAAATGACTTTGTCCACACTTTTCTTTGGATTGCTCACATGATTCCTTTGTTGAACAGCCAATGCCTGGCGAGAGGTGACACTGACACGCCTCAGTTAGGGCTGAAACCTGCTTCTCTTTGGTCTCTTTGGGTGAAAAAGTGCACAGGGATTGTTTGGAAATGTTTGTATCGCTCTTTGCATCTACTTACGCACAGTATAACTTGACTTCGGATGTGTGCGAATCGGCTCCTCTGCAAGCCTCTGTGACCTACAGTCATTCACAACACCCCATTGTGTAGGTTTACAGAGGTGTTATTATCTTTAGCATAATTCCAGCTTTGGTCTCCTTCTGCAGGTTAAATATCCACTGCTGATCACAGATAGTATTATTGAGACAATTTAGCTGTGCCCCAACGTTGTGATTTGATTGTCAGAAATATTTCCTGTTTACCAAGACGATCAGTAATTGCCGAGCAGCTATAATGTAACCACTGATTAAATCTCTGTTTTATGTTTGAAAAACCGCCTGACAACAGTGACAGAAAAACAGATAAATGACAACAGCTATGCTATGTGCTGTATTGGAAGTCAAAATCACAGAGAGAGTTGTTGGCAACAGATTGTTGCCTGCTAAACATGCAACTTCAGACATAAAGATGGCAGTTTTAAAAAGCATTGATTTTGGGTTGAAAAACACTAGCTTAGTGTGGAAGGATAGCCACAATGTTGAGAAAAAGATAGCATTTTCAGATGCATCTGCCTTATTGTGGTCATGGACCTGGTTTGACCCGGTTGTTGGCGCTGAATTTCTTAAATTAGAAAGTGAGTTTTCAAAGTCCGTCCTACTTTCAGGAAGCGCTAAACCTGTAATTTCCTCTGACAGGTGGTTGCCTTTTAACATTAATTCCTCTATACTTCAGCTTGGTGCTGCAGCGTCAATGGCCAATGTTTGACTTGGAAAATGAATGATTTAATGAGTTTCCTTGTGCAGTCACGAATGTAATTGTGTTAAATGATCCAGTAAGCTCCTTTGTGTCAGTGCCACGGTAGCTTTGTTTTAATCCCCACATCCTCTGAGGATGGAAGCAATTGCAAGGTTTACCCATTCATCAAAAATGCCTGGTCGACTGTAATGCAGTCACATTTAAAACCGAGTTCCTTCTTAATGCTCATTGGTGGTCTCGTAGTTTTGTCAGTGGCCTGATGCTCGTGAAGTTTGGAGTTCTTGATTGCAGTCAAGCCTCTGCTTTGCTGTTGAAATCTCATTGTCCATGTTAATGATGTTTGTGGTTCACTTTAGTTGAGTAACTGCTGTGATAAGCATCCATTCAGATTTAGTATTGCTGAAATGCCTCTCACACGCCCTGTCCTTCTCCGTCTGAGTGGTCTATTTCCTTTTGAGTGCCAGAAGGAAGGCGCTGCTACTTGGAAATGAAAAAAAAAAACAGTTTCTAGCAGACCTGAAAATCGTAAATCTGTAAATCGTTAATACATCAAGATTGTGAGAACCTACAATGCTGATGGATGGAGCGGAGCCTTTTGGTAATTTGATTACTGCATTAAGGACACGTGCCCAATACACACTCACATATACACATCAACGCTGCTGTCACGCCTCTTTGACTGGAAGCTTTCTAATTGAGTCAGCGGTTGATTGGCAATTAAGTATCTTGATGGACTGAACTATTGATGGCATATTATAATAGCTCTTAGAGATCTTTTGGGTTTTTAGCAACAGCAATTGTTGCTGTATTATTGTCTCATCAAATACTTGTCTTTGATTCGAATTCACAGCCAAGTAGGCATTTCCGCTGCTCTGCTCTGCTACTTTTTATCTTTACAGTTCAAAATGTATGTTAAAGCAGCATGTGTCAGCAGTGACACAGATCTCAGTTACGAAAGGGAATAAATTAGTCAGCACTTAGATTACAGTCTATTACCCACAGTTGTTGTAATATTCAGAAAGCTGGTAATAGTTGCAAAAATGCTATTCAGGGCCGGCCTACATATCTTCCTTAATAGGTGTGTTTAATTTGCACCACATGTTCCAAAATATGTAGCTCTGTGGTCACCATTTGTATTTCTGCATTTGTAAAGAAAACAGCGAAACAAATTGAAAAATGCTGACATTAACTTACAGACAGCTAACAGTACTGTATATCTCATAGTGCAGAGATCATGGTGACCGAACAACTCGTGATCCAGACAGTAAGGATCAGACTGACACAGATTTATAATTCATTAGGTCGGCAGTATACAGTATCCTTGTGTCTCAGAGTGCACAACATTTCTCTTATATAAATGTGCTTACTTCATCCCCGAGGCACACACATTATAAATTATACAGTATTGGACAAAACGATTTTGTGTATTCAGATAGTGTCCAAATCAATTCATCTTGTGCCTTTATGTACTGGCAGCTCCTTCTCCCAATTCTTTGTATAATGAACAGTTGATGTGATTCATTTAAGGACATTAATGGGTTACGGTGCAGACGCTGTTTCAGACAGAAACTTTCTGCGGGGTGGCAAATTGGCAATACCCTCTGCCGAGAATTTGATCTTTGTATATATTAGTGGCAACAATATGATTTATTTTAAGCTTTGCCCTGAAACATTTGTTTTTGCTGTGTTCCGCTTATTAGTTATTTTCCAGATTTAGCTGTGCTGTGACCTACCTTACTTTTTACCTTTTTAAAATGACGCCCAGTCCAGCGAAATGTGCAGATAATTTGTGAAGGCGTGTTGCAGCCTGAGTGTTTTTTGCCTTTTAATATGAGGGATCACTCTGTCCCCCTCTCTATTGGTGTCCGCTTGGCTCTAAATCACCTCATTAATCTGTTTCCTCTGCTGAAGATGTCTGGCCCAGGCCACCTTCCATTAGGAGAAATCCATTATACATGGCCCTGGCCAGAGAGGACACACAGAGGAAACAATTTGTGTGTCCTTATGTGTGTGTGTGTGGATGTGTGCATGTATTTGTGTGTGTGTGTGTTAGATCCCAGTTGTCCTGTTGAGGAAGTAAATTTTAAATGTGGGGCTCTCTGACAAACATGGATCCTCAAAAAGGACCTCAGAGGGTAATTTACCTGCACATACAACTTGTTTAAGCGAGGTCTGCTGTCGCCTCTCTCGCTTGCTTAAGTGGCTCGAGTTTTCAGTCACAGGCACTGATGAGGCTGCGTGTGTGTGTGTGTAGTCTGCACTGTGCTGTAACTCTGGGTGTGATGGGCGTCAGGTTATTTTCAGCCTTAATGAAACACCTGAGACCAGTTTTACCAACCTCACATCTCTACAAGCATTTAGGAGACTCATAACTAAAGGATAAGAAGCTATTTTGGACTATTCTCTAGTACTGATGTGTGCATGTGCTGTACTGTAACTACTCATCTTGCTGATTCATTGTTCTTTTAACAACAGTCGATAGATTTGAGATGTATAATGTTTGGTTGCTGATTTATAACTTTGAGCTGTGCACCTTAATAGCTGACAGTTTTTAAAATTAAGAAGTTGTTTTGCTGTTGTCATTTTAAAAAAGTTTTAAGAGCTAAGCCTCTGTGAGTGTTAATTATAACTGATGCTAACAGTCAATTGTGATCATCTGCAGCTCGTTGATGTCCATGAATTGAAGCTGGCCAAACTGAAACATGAAAACCTTCTCTGTTTTTTTAAGGCTTTATGTCCTGGTGTCTTTACTACAGTGCCTATGCTCCGTCAAAGATGGTTTCCTTGTGAAACATCTGCCACAGAGTTAACCCTTCTTTGAAGATAGACACAGCGCATTATATTTCTGCTATGCAAACCTAAACCGAACATATAAACATCATCCTAAACAATATTTTTTCTTCCTTGGTCTCCTCAGAGATTCGGGCCCAGCTGGTGGAACAGCAGAAATGTCTGGACCAGCAGACGGAGATGAGGGTCCAGCTGCTCCAGGACCTCCAGGACTTCTTCAGGAAGAAGGCAGAGATTGAGATGGAATACTCCAGAAACCTGGAGAAACTGGCCGAACGCTTCATGGCAAAGACTCGGAGCACCAAGGACCACCAGCAGTACAAGTGAGGAGACGCTGTCTTAATGTTTGTCTGTGCTGTTTGTTTGTGATCTGGCTTCATTTATGGGCCCGCAAATACTACTAAGAATCAGAGTGAGCATTGTCATTCATACCTAGTATAATTCATTTTTTAAATGTAATTTTATTGTGGCAGCCAGATGGAAGTCTTACTGGATTTCAATGTAATTTTGAAAGGATCTCTATGTCCTAATGGGATTATTGTTCTGATGAGATGTATCAGTCTTCATTTCACATTCAAATGAAAACAGAAAAGCACCACAGTGATGGTGTTTTTATTTTCATTTGTGTCATTTATCTTTCAATAATTTTCAAATTTCTTTATTTCCAATACTATATAGTGCCAGACTTTTTCTTACTCCTATATTAACCTCTCCAGCATAAGAAATATATCTACACAAACCTATTGCTTGCTATTTTTTCCCATTTATACCCTATTAATGTGGATTTAACTATCAGCTTTGTATAATTTGTCTTTGTCTTTCATGTTTGTGTGGGTGTTTATATTAAGGCTTGTGTTTTAGCCATTCACACTAATGAAGTAGTGGAGTTTTTCTGCACACGATTTAGGCTTCTTGACTTTTCCCCCCCGTTTATTCAACAAAATGTACCAAATTTCTTATAGCATGAGTATGTAACAAAAGAAGCTATACCAGAACTTTGACTCAAAGTTCTGATTTATGTCATGAAACTGTCGAAACTTGACAGTTTTGATATTACTATACTTCCAGTCTACTTTTATCCACTACACATGCAGTATTTTATGTATTTTGGATGAATACTGAAATAGTATTTTTCAATACCTGGCCCTACTTGCACATGCTCACTGGCAATAAAACAGTGACACTCTTGTAAAGTATAAGAGAAGTGGAAGAAGAAACTAAACCTTGAATTTCAATCTGTCTTGGTCTTATCAACGTTGACCCAACTACTGAGGTACATATAAAAAAAGATCTATCAAATGAGATTCTTTCTCCTTTTTTTTTATTTTTCTGTCTGTCTTTTACTCTTTCCTTTGTCTCTCTCCTTCTATCTTCACGGTGCATCGCAGTATGACTTTTTTAATGATCTTGACACAGTTAAGCGTGCTGTACTTTTTGGCCTCATTACACTGTCGGAGTCTGCTCCTGGAAAAAAAGCAGACATTAGCATATTGTTTGAACTTGTGGTGGGAACAAAAATAAAATGCTAGTTTGTCCTCGCCGTCCGCAAATAGCCCCTGCTCTATGTCTGAGTCTCCAATGGCTCTAGCAGCTGTGTGTGTGTGTATGTGTGTGTGTGTCCGTTTGTGTAGCTGGTGAAGGGACTCTGGTATGGCGCTCTGTGGTTTTCATCGCGTGATATACAGTCTGGTCACTTCATTCACAGGTTAAACATTTTGGCAAGAGCCTAGGAGCATATTTCTTAGGTAAACACAAGACGTCTGAATAACATTAAAAACCTTCCTGTGGGTTTTAAATCATGCAGTCTATATTTTTGTATTCACATACGCAACGTGCGTACAGTAAGGCTTCTGTGTTCTCCATATTCTCTGGCTTGTTTTCATTGGACAGGCACGTCTGTGGTGTGAAAAAGTGCATTTTTAATCTGTCTGTACCCTGAAGCCGCTATTCATATGACAGGTCAGCTCGGCTGAGCCGCAAAAACGCTAAAGTTGCATTAAAATGAGCAGCTAAATCTGTGGGTAATTAGTCGGGACAAGCTGCATTCAAAAGGGGACCACTGCTGTGGCTGTCGTTGGAGCCACATTTTTGAATCTGGTTTACATAACTGATGTTTGGACAAGTTGACAAGTTGTCATTCTAACAGTCAGGAGTGCATCAATGTACACTGTGTGACGTGTTTAGTTTGTTTGGAAGAGACAATTTTACCCCTTTTTCTCCCTAATTTGGAGTGCCCAGTTCCCATGTAGGCAGCCACATGCTTCGAGTCAAGAAATCGAGTATTTGTTTCTGCTGCCACCAATAAGATGAACACACAGGTGAAAACTGATGCTATCCCTCCATGGCTCCACACTTCTCCATTCAGGCCATGTTGTTAGTGAAGCTACACAGTCATGATCCTGCACTGGCTCCCCCCTCCAGGCTGCAAAAATTGCCATTTGTGCTTGCCGGCGTTCGTGACCGAGCTGCAGGAATCGCTACTGGAGATTGATACTAGGTCTCTGCATCTTATACAAGTCTAAATCTGCCTCTCTCTCTCATGCTCCTCTAAGCTAGGAGAAAGTTTCGGCACAGTAGGAGTTCAGTCCGCAATCCTCTACTGCAGTGAGATAAAGTTTGTGTTCATCAGACAGCACAGACTTTGTGCCACCTGTGAGAATATTGTGCCAGCTCACTGCCGGAGAGAAATCCATCTTTGCTTCAGGGGAAGTGCTGCCCTGTGTCGAGCTGTACTTCTGTGTCTGAGTCGGATAACACTGGTGGCAAGACAGCAGTGAAAGATGGATGATGCCCATGCTAAAATAAAGACGGATGTTTTGAGACACACAGACATAGCCTCCAATATAACCGATTCCTTAAAATGACGGTCTACAGTGAGTGTAGCTTGACTAAGTTTTTACGTTTGTAAGAATACTTATTTTCTTCACAGGGATACATAGGCACAATATTTCATTATGACTTTAAGAGATGCAATGCATCGGCTTCACTGACTATGATTGTATCCTCAGTCTAAACACGCTGCGTCTTTGCCACATTCAGAAGTCACTGCTGTTTGTCTCCACTTGTTTGCAAAGACTGTTCAAACAGTTGCAGAGAGATTCTGTTTTCGTCACACTCCTTTTTAAGTGACATGTATTACTAAATGTTTTACTGGCATGACTTCAAGACATTGTTCTCTTGCTCCAGAATATATGAAGAGGCTCTGTGTGTTTGTTCTGTAAGTTTCATTTTTCCTCTTCATTACCACTAGAAGTAAATGCAGCGTGCAGTAATGGAAAAAACTGCAAACAGCCGCAGTTAAACTTTATAATCGGGTGTTGTAAAAATCAAGTTCGGAAACTCAGACTGTTTGACATTATGTATAATGTTGGACAAAACGGCAACATGTTTCTGTGAGCTGTTGTTAATGGCTTCTTGAAAACATTTGGCGCTTATAGCTTCCAGGATGTCAGACAATGCTGCAGCAGTAAAGACGGCGACCGCCAGCGATTGTATTAGATTCATCTGTGGGTTTAGACATTAAATGTCCATTAATGACCTTAAGGAAAAAGTTCAGTTCCACTAGTGTCTTCCTTTTTCCTTCCTGTGAGAAAACAAAACAACAGCCCACATCCCGGTGTCCAACCCTCGGCAACAGCCCGTGTGAGAGCCATTCAGTCCTGTCTGCCCAGTCCATTTGTGTTTCAGTGGCTGTTTGCAGAACACACACTCACACACACACACACACACACACACACACACATGAACAAATATGGGCAAACATTCTCCTCTGTCTCTCTCACTCTTTTTTAAACACACACTCATACACACACACATCCACAAACCAGATACTGTATTATGTAAGGTTTGCTCAGGGAGGGACATGGAGATGGTAAGCAGAGGAATCATTGAATTATTTATAATGCCAAAACCACGGCTGAGATCATTTTAAATAGGCTGCTTTTTATCCAGAATTAAGTTCCTGGTTAAAGGACTTCCTGTCTTTGTCTGTGAGGATAAAAGTAGGTGTAAAACGCGCTGCTGCAGAATATTGTATATATTGCCAGACACGACTCTCTGCAGTGCTTTCAGCTTGAGTGGAAAAGTCGAAACTACAGTTGTTCATTAGGCGTTTGCCGTTTTAAATCTTAACCTTTAACCCTCCTTCATATGATAGGCCTGGTCCAAACTGGACCTGCAGTGATCACTTTGCTTGAGTAGCAGCTATTCGCCTACATAACAGGTGAATGCCTTTCACTGCGCTACAGTTTTAAAGGTCACAGTTCATTAATGAAAGATGTTATCAGTATGGCACTGGAGAACATTGCCATTTTGACTCTGACGCTGATAAGGGCTCTTGTTTCAATGCCTTGCATACTTAAGTGGTAGCTATCCTCCATTGTTATCACCCTACAGTATGAGAGTGCAAGCACGTTAACAATGACTCAGTCACTCCTGGATTTATGCTACACGAATAGACAGAACACACACACATATGCACACATTGTTAAAAGGCTATACGTCGCTAGTGAGTTCGCACTTCTCACTCGTCTTCCTTCCTGCCTCTCCTGGACATCAGTTTCCCCTTTCATACCTGTGTTTTTAACCCCCTGAGGGGCCTGTCTATCTGTCTGTTGGTCTGACCCAGTTCCTGCCCTGGCTGAGGGGGGGAAATGATGACATTGAAAGATTTTCCTGCCATTATGTGGGGTAAGCAACTCCCAGAGGTTATTTTGTCGTCACGGCCTGTGTCAGTACAACCCTTGTTCTCTCGCTGTGTCCTTTTTCACTGCAGGCCTCCAGTTTGATTTAGTAGGTCAGCCCATTAACAGACATGCAAGGTACTTAAAGAACTGTTGCTGTCTTTGTGGGAACTCTTGTGGGTACATTAATGACTCGAGTTCTATCATTTTTCTAACTCAGGTGCTTGATTTGCTTTATTTCATTCTTCAGCTCATTTGTAAAGAATTCTGGGTCATTCCCATTTTTGTTTGTTCACTTATAAGAATAGTGTTGCCTTTGTTGACTGGCCATTGTGTGACATACTGAATTTTCCACAGACCTGTACATGCACCGATGCCAAATTAGGTCAAACTTTTCATAGTGAGGGGTCCTGTTGTGGTTTGGGCAATAAGGTAGGATAAAGCAACGAGCAGAGCAGGTTCAGCAATTCAGGTCCCGACTGAAAACTCTCTATACACTCAATCTGTTTTACATCTCCAATCAAATTAGCTTAATTATTGTTTCAAATGAGACAAAATTGTCACATTGAGCAAAAACAAACGACTACTTTGGAAATCTACAATATGCATGCATCTGCGCATGCAAGTGTCAGCATGAATTAATAAACACACACACACACGTGCCATCTTCACATAACTAGATTTATACATAATGCAGAAAGGATTAATGGTAGTTGTATTTTGACAGCGTGTCCATGCGTGATGCTGTCCAGCAATGGTGCTGCTGCAGCTCTGCACTGCTTCACTTATTTTCTCCTTTCCTATCTTTCCCTTTCTTTGCACATATCCTGTAGCCCGGGCATGCTGCACCAGCACATCACTCAGCTTTTAGCTAAATCTTTTTTTTCTCCTTCTCATTCACAGTTTTCCCAGCGACGTAACCATCGGATGTTTTTTTTGTGCCGCCGTGTTTAGCTCTGCCTTTATCAGATGTAGTTTGCTTCCTGTTTTCGCAAAGCCTCGAGGATCATTTCAGCTGGTTTGAATGTTTGTATCAGTTTTGGAGAAATGCTTCATTTTTGCTCTCGCGGCAGATGTTGTGCCTGGCTCAGGGCTAGTTCAGGGCTGAGTCACTTGCCGAGTGCAGAGTTTCACCTGTTGTGTTGACAAGTGCTGCATGTCTATGCAAACTAGCTTTGTGAGGGGGAGAGCAGAGGCGAGTCTCCATATGGTTCCTGCAAGACTTGACCCTCAAACCATAAAACCTCTCCCTGACACACACACACACTCGTATGCTGTGCTGCTCTTAGTAGGCAGGAGGAATGTTATAGATTAACCCAGAGGAAGTCAGCCTGCAGGCCAGTGCTTACGCAGGGCCCCAGTGTGCTCTGGCCTGGACAATGTCCTACAGTTCGCTTGGAAGCAGCCAGCACACAGCACAGGAAGCAGCTCTCACTATTTCTCTCCTAAAGCTTATTTTGCACTCAGATCTCTATCTTCCCTCTTTGCTTGCTTGTCTGTCTTCTGCTGTCACAGTTCATATGTAATTCTACTTTTCAACTTTACTTAAAATACATTCATGGCTTCTCAAACATCATTCCGCTAAGTGTATTTAAAGCCTGTGGCACACTCTTTCCTGGTTGTAGGAAGTCAGCTTGGCTCAGAGCGTTGCAAGAGCTCTGCCCCAGAAATGTCACCGATACAAAGTATTTCCAACCCAACTGCAGAGTCCATGCAATATACAGAGATCTTTTTAGGTTCAGAACCAGCAGTATATGGGCCATTTAACACCAAGGGAGGCCTATGACGCATCTCTCTTCTGCTTCTATAAAAGGCCACGGCACACTTGAGGTGTTTGCAGACATCCTGCTAGTTGAGGAACTGCCACAATCTCCTTGTGAAAACGAGAGATACGGTCTAAGGAAATTAAGGCTGGGACATTGACATGGATACAGACACGCAGGAAAATGTTGGAATGCAATGACACAAACCATAAACACACAATATAATACTGCAGTGATCATGTATCTTCTTGTTCATTAATGTGTTTACACATGCGGCTTAACAGGCAGGGTGGCTAACAAAATGCTGAGTCACCCATCTCATAATTCCTTCCTCTTTCTAATTCCTATGAATAACATGTAGTAAATGAGACGCTGCGGTGTTCATCTTCCACTTGAATCTTTCACAGCTGATCTGACAGCTGCCTCCTTCCCTGCTTTATTTTTTTTAGGAAAGACCAGAACCTGCTGTCCCCAGTCAACTGTTGGTACCTGCTGCTGAACCAGGTGAGGAGGGAGAGTAAGGACCACGCCACACTGAGCGATATCTACCTCAACAACGTCATCATGAGGTTCATGCAGATCAGTGAGGACTCCACACGGCTACTCAAGAAGGTGAGGGTGGCAGATACACACGCGATATGATCTCAGTAAAGATAAATGCGATCGTTAGGGCGTTTCTTAAGAGAGCGCCTTTACAGACATTATCCACAGAAAACAGAGTGATGACTGTATTCTACAACTTTGTTTTATTGGTGATTCTTTCTCATGATCGCCAGAACCACAATGGACAATATGTGATGTCCCAATAAGAATGATGTAATCTTTCAGGGCTTGAGTTGATTTGTGGTTGCTAAAAGTCATGTTTTTTTTTTGTTTGTTTGTTTTTGTTTTGACTGAAATGGATCCAAAAGAAAGTGAACAGTTATTCTTTGGGGCAAATTACAGTTCTTGTTCATCTCCAGACTCTCTATCCCAATTGACACATTCATTTCACAATTTAATGCGTATGTTTAACACAGTAACGCACAGTTACAAACAAAGACTGGGAGTGTAGCCTACTGTCCTCGCATAGTTCTGCCTCACCATTTCTTTGTCTCTTTCACGCCCGTAAAATCTTTTTTTGACTCCTTCAACCTTTTTTATTACTTTTTACTGCGCTGATGTTTAACCTCTGCTAGAACAGGTCAGATGGGACTTTTCTTTGATCAACAAAAACAGAAGTTTGAACTCACCACTAACACAATCCAGATTTTTCACAGCGGTCAGATCGGGCAGCAGTGTCTCCAGTCGCTCATGTTACACAAACAGTCTTTCACTTTCAATTAACCCATTCATTTGACGGCAACGTATATTTAGTCGATATGCAGGATACATACAGTATATATTCAGCTTTGCGTTTGATGGGATCAATCTCTGTTGGACTTCTGTGGTTTAGTTTTGTGAATTAGAGTAGAGAAACCTTGGTCACCACAGTTTCAGATCAGTATGCCTTCACTCTCCCTTCTGAAGACTGTGGCTTCATGGCTGAAACCGGGCCTCTGCTGCCTTTTCCACCACAAAGACGACAACTCCCTAGAAGATTATGAGCTCCTATGCTGCAGGAGACACATGAACTCACCACAGGCCTAAATTACAAAGTGGCTTTTCTTCAGAGGAGCGCCTTTGTGTCAGTTTAGCTGGTGCAACTTTTTCTGTCTTCCGATGTTTCTCTTTCTTTCGTTTTTGCGCCGGTTTTTGCTGCAAATCCCGACAAGTGAACCAAATTCAAAAAGTAAAAGTGAGCTTCTTGTATTGGTTCTCAAAGTAATTAACATCTCTTGATGGCTGTGGTTTCATCTGATTGTATGGGGGCGTGGTCTTTAAATACTCACCCAAACCCCCCAACACACAAACAGGAAACTGGAGCACTCATTTCCTTTTGATAGTGTTTAAAGGCTTATGGTTCTACTAATGAGGCCAGATGTGAGTCATTTTTTTAGATGTTGCCCTCCATGTATCCACTGACTCAACACACTTTGATGATCATAATGATAGACTACCATCAGTGCTGATTTACATTTTGTCGTGTAACTCTGAAGACGTCTGCCAAATCCTCACGGTCCCCTTTTAAAGTTTGTAATGCAGTTTCCCAGTGGATCAGGTGACATTGTGCAGACAAACAGCAGACTGGTGGGAGGTCCCGGTTCATAGGAGACCTGAGACACCGCTCGCCCTCTAATTAAAGCTTCCCTGAGCCTTTTGATCTCGACAGAGCTTCAGTAACGAGGCACAAACAACAGAGAAGTCCCCCATGTTACGTGGGCTCCCTCACAGCTTTGAGGAGACAGCTGTACTGTTGTCATCCTTCCAGCACATCAAAGACCAGTGTTTTTATTTCCTTGTATGTTTAGGACTCATGCTGTGAGGTGGAACTGCAGAGGAGGACCCCAGAGTAGCCCCACTGTCTTCATCAACATCCTCTGGTCAACCTGTTTGCCGCTTGACATGCATTTATTCCTTCAGTGCTGCATTGTGGTCACTTTTTCATACAACTACAGCCTCAGTTTCTTTTAGAAAATACCCCATTTGGGCTTTTTTTTTGTTTTAATAGTAGTCCTCTCTCTCCTTCTTTCTTTATGCTTGGACAGATCTTATCACATGTATTCAGTTTTCATTATTCATACAACTGGCCCGTTGTTTTATTCTGCCCTGTTTTATTTATGGAAGTCACGTTCTGTGGCTGCAGCTACGAGACGAATTTCTCAAAGCCTCAGGCAGTTTTCAACTTTTCCACAGGCAAAGCCGTGCACTGGATAGTGTTTATTTTACATGCAATCTTACAGAAAACATTTTGACATTTCACAGCAAGATGTTAAAACTAATGATGGCTGAATTCCATTTAGCTTATTCGTTTTCAGGGTCCTGGTGTTGTACATGTTGTCACACTGTGATGACTTAATGAGGAACTAGAAAAGGCTTTGTTATTTGTTGCTTTTTCTACTATTACAAGTCAGAATATGTGCTATGATTAAGGTCTAACTTGCATTTGCAGCTGTCGTGATTGCTGCATGAGGTGTTTTATTACTTGATCAAGTGAGGGTGGCACATGACAGTGCAGTGTATCTTAAAGAAGTAGACCAATAGGCAACTTGTGAAAAACCCCAATTAGTGAATAATGCTGTTTGACTCATTCACACACCCAAACAGTCACACATGCCTGTCCCCTTGTTCTTTCGTTTCACGGGCAGCGAGGAAGAAAAGCAAATGAGGAAAACACCGAAAATTGAGGAGAGAGACCAGGCAGAGTCTAAGTTTCTGTCGCCTTCGTTTACACAAAGAAACTCAACACAGTGGCAAAGCAAACCCACCGGCAACTAGCATTTTGGCTGTGTGCATTTGTAGAGCAGCACAGACGCACCAGTGCACAAGTATAAATGCTCACAGCGGCCTAGGTCACTTGCATAGGCTATGGTGGAGGCTCTACGTAGAGCCTACGTGCAACTAAATCAGCCTTTAGTCTCATGTCTGGAGCTGAAGTCAGGATGTCTTTAGCCTAGCTTAGCATAAAGACTGGAAGTAGGGGATACAGCTAGCCTAGCCCATTTCAAAGTGAAAAATATGCCTACCAACCCTAACACTAATCAGCACACTTTAACATGTACATAAACAATGTGTATATGACAGCACAAATGTGTGTCTTTGCATCAACAGCTGGGTGCAGTGAGTAGGCACGGGTTCCCAACATCCAACTGTCCCGGTGAGGATGCCGGGTTTGGTGTTTCAAATCTGTGCTCATTGACCATATCTGGCGACTCACTGCATAGAACTGCTGACAGACGGATAGACTGTTTGCTAGAACACGTAACTCACCCTAAAACCACAAATTGATGGGGTTTCGCCTTACATTTCTGTTCACACGCAGGTTAAACAAACAAGACACACTGTGTACATAAGAAGGTTCAAGAGTTGCGCAAAGCTAGGCTAGCTGTTCCCCATGTTTCCAGTCTATATGCTAAGTTAAGCACACCACTTTCTGACTCTGACGTCTCACCCGTGTAAATAAATAGTCATTGTAGTAGTCCTGAAGTTTTAAACTTTCTTTTGACATTTAAATAAAAAAAAAAGATTTCATATCTACAGTATGACACTTGGTCAAAGCTTGTTTTTACAAGTGTAATCAGCTAAGACCTTGTCAGATGTTCTCCTCTGTACCTTAACACTGTCTACATTATACTGGCAAGACACTCAGATCTAAGCTAAGCGCCACACACACACACACACACACAGGCCCCCGCAGGGTATATAACTGCCATCTCTATACCATGATTAATGTCAGTGGTAATATGAAACCCATCACTCCCCAAAGGCCGACTTGGTTTCTCCTCTCTGGGGTTGTTTCATCCTTCTAATGTGGTTGGAATACAGATGGTGTGAGCTTAAAAGGGGAAACCCATTTGTAGGATCTTTTTAATGAATTTAGACCAAATTGGAGCCCCCCCCCCCCGCCAGATGAGATTCCTTTCAAATCAAAGGGGGTAAGTTGTGCAAATTAAATCAGAGACATCAGTTACACAACAGAGCATTTAGTAAACAGCCCTTATTGCTTGTAATTTGAGGTATGCAGTGTCTGCGTTACATTTAACAACACTCTGAATGGAGAGATTATCGCGGCGTTCTTAAATGCGTTATGTTAGGTGTAGCTTTTCTGGTGAAAGCACTCTCGTCATGTCTTGAATGCAATGGCCCCTTTACTTTCATCTCTGTCTTTGCTTCTCTCTCACACACACACACACACACACACACACACACACACACACACACACACACACATACACACATACACACACTCACAGCTCATGTGATCCCTGAGAAGGCTTTTCATTGAGATCTGGATGACTTCCCAGCATCCTCAATGGAGAAGAGCTGACGAGCGTTAGATCTGACAGATAGTCAAAGGTTCTGTCCTCTGAACTGAATGCTGCTAATGGATTTTCCCACAGGAGAAGGCCTGTGTTTTTATGATCTTTGTAATATGTAAGAATCCACAATTGATAGGCAGTTTACTCAAAGTGTGGTACCATCATCGTTTGCGAGATAGAATTACAAATCTACTATAAACTCAAGCACCAGATTGTCCTATAATTTACCTCAATTTTAAATATAATCTAACTCGAGCCCTTTCTGTTCCTCCCTTATCTACACTCCATTCTCAAACACGTTTAATTCTCAAACAGGTTTGGTGCTTCTAAAGCTCTGGTTATCCTGGCTTACAGTCTGTTTGCCCACTGATTAGGTAAGAGCTACAAATCAGGGAACTGACAGACAAGGTGGTGGTTGAGAAGGCTTTGCCAGTTGGCTGGGTCACCTAGCATGACACTGTTATTTCACTAGCCTGGCAGCCCCTAAATGAGAGGGTAATCCTCTTTGCTATCTATTCACATGCTCGGACATCATGCTGCTTTACCTGTGAGCAACTGGTGAAGAGTTTGTGCATGCAGGTTTTTACTTGTCGTCGTCTGTTGCAACTTTCCAGTTCAACATAGTCCTTGTAGAGGTAAGAAATGGTGTCATTTCATGTCAGAAACATTTTGTAAACTCACCTAGATTAATGAGGTGTGTGACCTCAATAGAGCCTCTTATCCGTTGCCAACACCCACGAGTCCACACGTGTGCAAAGCAACAGAGTATCATCTTATCTCAAGTCAGAACAATCCCGTGCATTGTTTAATGTTAGGGCATCATTTCCAGACTGCTTCATTTGTCAGATATGGGTAACTAGCAACAGTTAAAAACATCAAATACAGCCAAATCCATACAAAGTAACAAGGGATATATGTTGAGTTAAATGTAACGATTTGGCCCTGCTAGTTTGCTTCAGCTTACTCACTGTGTGTGCACAAGGCCAACTTCTCACAAAAGCTGACTACCAAAATCACATATTATTCCCGTCTTTCAACATTTGCAACATCATCTTTTAAAGATGCCTTGTGGAGATTTTTTTTTTTTTTACAAATAAACAAACATTATATTTTCACTACATCTTAGCAGTTAACTCTTCTAACAGTTCATCCTAAAACATTTGCAAAGCTAACTTTTTAATATTTTAAATCCCGTCTTCTTCTGTCTTGCCTTTGTTGAGGCTTTGCTTTGTTTTTTGGCACATTCTCACCCCCAACTGTTGATCAGCATAATAACCTAAAACCAGACAGTTTGCATATGTGCATGATTAAAAACCTACTCATGAAAGCATCGCTTCTTAATGTACATTTATCCCAAGTGGTTGCTGTTGTAGGTGTAGCTTGAGTTTATTTTTGACCACCATAACCTTTTAAAAAAATCTCCACTGCACTCCATTCTTGATCAGAAATATATCACTCTCTTCTACTACACTTGGTGGTTCAATACCCTCAGAACCCTCTTACAGCCCTTTGCCAGGAGCGGCTCCCAGAATGAGATTTGTCTGCGAGTAATTGGGTTAAAGAAAGACGTGAGTGTGGGCCAACGCTGTAACATCATCCAGGTAGCAGCGCGTGGTATCAACTGTAGTAGAGATATCAAAAATTCATTTTCATGACTCATAATCTCATAAACATGTGATACAGTATATGAGTCAGTGTGAAGGAAATATGGGAGCGGCATAGTTAAATGAATAGTGAAAGCCCCTCTAAATCCATCACTACATCACCGTTAAACTGTATCCCACAACCATGAGATGCATTAATGTAGGCGTGAGTGTGTGATAGTATTACTGAGTCAGCCTTGTGGCATGGCTGATTGAGTTAACATATTTGGGAAAAATCTTTCACATTGAGGCGTAGAAGCAAGATAATGTGTTGAGCATGTGGACGGTGAAACTCAAGCTGTGTTAGACGAATTGAGTGGAAAAGCCGTTGCGACACTGACACCGCTCACACCGAAACTCTCTGACACAGGACGATAAATCCAATGTTCTGTTTTGCATCTGTGCCATTCAAACCACAGGTCAATGTCTGGTCGTCGTCTACCATTCATATAAAACCTAATATACAGTAAACAGCGTGCATTTGCTAAATAGACTTGTCATGTTTCACTTTAATGAACGTAGCTGCTGCAGTGTTTACAATGGAAATTCAACGTGGCTGAGAAAATGGTGCCACTGTGTTGGTTTGTATTAACTATAATTTTTGTTGGGGGGAAAACTCATGTTGTGTATTTCATTACTGAATTACTGATTTGTTGTAACGAGCTCATTGTGTTTTCTCTTCTGCTTTCTTTTTTCAGAGCAAGGAAATAGCATTTCAGCTCCAGGAAGACTTAATGAAGGTCCTAAATGAGCTATACACAGTAAGTAGTAATGACTGCCCCTTTTTTTTGTTAACCAATGCACTTAAGTACATTGGCCTTTGCTGTGGTTGAGATTGGTTTATAGCACTGAGCTAACTAGCTTCTAACTGCTTGTAACAGTTTGAAGCCTCAAAACTTGGTGCTTAAGCATGTCTGAGGGATCAAATGTTGAACATCGAAGCAAATAGACTACCAGCAAAGATTGCTGGAGCTGAAAGGAAAGTCTGTCTAATTTCTTTTTGAAACACAATCTCTTTTACCCTCATTCGAACTGTGAAGTATTATGTTTGCCTGACTCATTAGAGTTCATATTCTCTGTTTTTGATGGCTCTTATCAGCTGTGTTTTTTCCTGCTCTTCAAAACAAACTCATGCAAAGCCACACCAGGGGGTTGGAGCCAAATAACAACTTGCTGTACACATTTTTTGGATGGCTTATTTTTAGCATTGTTGACTTGATTCAATAGTCCGGTCAAGGATAAGCTATATATATTTTGAGAAACAGAAAATAGTTCATGTAACAAACCTTTGTACCCAGGGTTCAATTTTCTCTGGGTCTTGGTAACATTTCACCAGACCATCAAACTTCCGCAGCGACAGCTGCATATCTACAGCCTGGTTTCTATAAGGGCTTTTTTGTAAGTAATTTGTCTGAATGTACCTCCAACCTTGGTGGAGAAAGGTGCTTTCATCATAAATCAATAGTTAATTCCACTTCCTTAATTGCCCCAGTCAGCCTGCTAGCCTTCTAGCTTAGTTTAATGCCTTTAATGCAACATCTTGTTGGACAATTATATGCTAGTGTATCCTTAGACAGGATGACAGGGTGGAATCAAGGCCTGATTTTATTTATCCATCCATCCATTATCTGTAACCGCTTAACTTCATCAGGGTCACGGGGGTGGGGGTTTGCTTATACAGTGTCCAGTTACTCACTATAGAGGATTACAGTGGTTACGCTTGTAGTTCTGCTCCAAATGCAACAACGTGTTACTCCAGACTCACTGTGTGTCACTGTCACCACAGTCCACACTCCAGATTTGACCTGGTTTAGCCCCTTTGGGAGGATACACACACATCCCCACACATACACACTTGGTAGCTATTGCATCAGACAGCCACAGTCCTGATGTCGGCCTCTGCCAATGAAATAACAGGTCTGCTCCGTCTTTAAATATGTCCCTCTAAAAGAAACACCAAAGTAAACACACCAGCGGCAGACTCCAGACCAATAAGTGAGGAGTACAGGGCCCAAGGTCAGTCACCCATCTCTAAACTGGTCCCAGTTAGGCCAAACTCCACCAAAGGCAGCGCGCTCCAGACAAATCAGGCATTGCTCTGTTGTTCCACTCAAACAGAAATAACTCAGTTTGGGGGAAGGATGTTTAGATTTTTAGATGGGTGAGTCTCTATGTGTGCTGTAGTTGAGGTTTTGTGCAGACAAGTGTATTGCATACACAGGTTGTGGAGCTGTAATTTGCTGGAGTTGGTTCATTCCAGGTTAAACCACTGGTGCTCTGTATTGCTGCTTTCTACTGTGAGTTTAAATGTATTTTCTGCCTTTGTTTTCAGTTCAGTGCACTGGGCTAGCTGCCATGAAATGCCTAATGAGATTCACTCAATATAATTATTGATTGTTTTTTTAACACATTTAATTCCGAAAAACAAAAGAAAAACATTTATTCCTGTTTTTAATATTGGTTTGACCATTTTTGAAAGATAGTTGTAGACTAAAGTTAAAGTCTAGAGTTAGTCTCTGGTCCTGTCCTCATTTCCTTTCCTTGTTCCCTTTTCCTTTTCCCTTTCCTCTCCTTTCCTTTCTCCTCTCCTTTCCTTTCCGCTCTCCTCTCCTCACATCCCCTACTTTGACACTATGCAAGTCGGCAGCTTCAAATGGCATTGAGACGTGAGAGGACAAGCGACACTCATCTCTTAATAGTGCACCTGTTTTTTTCTGGGAAAATAATCTGCACTGTCTCAGTGGTTAGGGAATAGTTTGCTTTCTACTGCAGTCTGTATACTTGTTATATATAAAAAAGAAATAATAATACTGTAGATATGGTCGTTAATTATAATGCAGCAGTGAGGGTCAGTGAGTTCTCTGGCTGATGACTCCATGTTAGCCTCGATGTTTAGCCTGTGATTCATCCGCACCGTCCTCAGAGCAGATGTGTTTTTGTCCCTTCTCCCATCGACTTGAGCCATTAATAAGACGTTTATAATCTCTCCGCTCGTTTGAACAACTCATTGTTTGTGTTTCGTGGTTTACCTGCTACTTCACGATTGAGTCACCGCTTAATGGATCCACGGAGTATGTATGAGTAACACTCACACTTTAACCTCCTCTCATGATGATGACTGAAACTTCAGGAAGTAGTGCTAATCAGCTGAATCGAGCGCCGCCGAGGCCACGCATTTCCCTTTTGCTGAATTGCTACAGTGTGATGACACAAGGGGAGGAAGCGTTCAAATTATTTGCCACTATAGCCTATGCAAAAGTTTTATTTAGACATATGTAAGAAACATATGCTACATGTTAGTTGTCAGTTCCCATACCATGTGAGTTAGAGAAGTCTTATTAAACCAATAAACTCCCATTTTAATAATCACACGTCAAATTCAGGGGGGCAAAACCATGTCTTCTTTCTGACTCTATAGTTTTTTTTTTTGAAGCACAGAGTAATGAAGGGAGCATGTTGGATTTAGCTGCAGTGATTTGTGGTTGTTGTGGTTGTATGAGAGCCTCATATAAAAAAGGCTGCAGAGAATCTGTCTTTGGTTTGTGGTTTAGGGAGAGACGAACCGCCTGCTGTGAGATGAGTTGAATCGATTTGTAATGAATGAGCGGGTCAAAGGATGGAAGCTTTAGTTGTGGGTTATAAAAGGGCAGTCCCGTCTATGAAGATGGATTGTTCTGACCTTTGGCCTCACAGAAACTGACCCGAAACTCATCATTTTTTAACTAACACAGTGCGGTTTCAGGATGTTGTCCTACACTAATCTAAAAAGAAAGGAAATACTGACAAACAGGCCTTCTTTTCAGCTTATTAACATTTTTGTTTGTCTCCAGGTGATGAAAACCTACCACATGTACCACTCGGAGAGTATCAGCGCCGAGAGCAAGCTAAAAGAGGCCGAAAAGCAGGAGGAGAAGCAGATCGGCAGGGGAGATCCAGTCTTCAGCATCCGTATGGAGGACAAATACCAGAGGCGCAGCTCTGTGAAGAAGATCGAGAAGATGAAAGAGAAGGTAGAGCACCAGGGGTTCAAAATCCTTAAATAACTTTAATCCAATTTGTGACAATTGCATTTAAACTAATAGTCACACCACTCAGCTTTCTTTTTTAGTAGTTAGAGCACAGCCAACATCTGATCAGGATTTTAAACACAAGGAAGCTCGGCCTTTTCTCAGAGGTCCCGCTGACCGGAGTGAAGGAAAACACACCGTGAGTGCTGTCAAACCAGCGGGCTTTGTATTCTCAGAACAGGCCTGTTTTCTGTTACATCCCTGTGACAAATGATTAAATAGCCTTTTTAACATTGGTCTTCCTGGAACGCATTCGGAAAGTGTTAAAATATGGATGTTTTGCAAGTGTGTGAGTCAGAGTCCATTGGTCAGTGCGTGGTGACTAACTAGCAGACTTGTATTTGTCTGGCGGAGAGGAAGTGTAGGACAAAGACAGATGGCTCAGACTGAGGAACCCCAGTTGAAGTGAAGGACACAGGCTGTTTTTGGTTTATATGTTTCTTCTTTTCTTCTTGTTCCCCTTTCTGCTATTTTTAACTGAACTGAACTTATTTCTCCTCTAATGCTTATCGAAGCTGTAGTTTTACCAGTAATCCAGCCTCTGCTCTGAGACGCGCCGCACGTGCAGACATAAAAGCGCAATCACTTGTCAAAAAGGCAATTCTCGACTCATTAAATTCACCCTCCCTCATTTGGTCTGTTGTTGTCTGTTTCTCATTCTCGCCTCTAATTCTCTCATCAGCGTCAAGCCAAGTACTCCGAGAACAAGCTGAAGTCGATCAAAGCTCGGAACGAGTACCTACTGACACTGGAAGCGTCAAACTCCTCCGTTTTCAAATATTACATCCACGACTTGTCGGACTTAATTGATGTAAGTATGCAAGACCATGTGCTTTTGTCAGCGCTGTTCTGAAATGTCTTCATCTGCAGCGCAGGCTTGTTTGTCTCCAGTGAGGCTGCGAAAGATTTTTTCCTGAGAACTGTCTTACATAAACAGACACAAACACACACTTTACATCTTTCTGTATGCTGATCTTTCCCCCCCTTCTAAGATAGAGTTTCTTTGTGCTCCTCATGTATACCCACGACGGGATAGACTGATGACTTTAGCAGCTGGCCCTGATATATAAAAGAAATCTTAGGGCACCAGACTGTGGGATGGAAATTACAGTGCAGGACAGAATTAAAGCAGTTTATTAACGTTTGTGATGAAAACTATTCTTTTCTCCTTTCCTTCTCTTCTGTTATTATTGAAAACCAACATATTCTATTCATTTCTGCTGTGTTTTGCTGACATTTGGTCACTGTTCTGAGATGTTTCTACATATTTCAGACTATCTGATTAGGAAATGGGAGTAGGATTGAACTTGAAACCTATTTTTTTTTCCCCTTGTTACGTACAGCTGCGGGTCATCACTTCATTCACTACAATACTCACATCTCTACTAGATTGTTGACCTCTTTTTCTGTTAAATCTGGCTTAATTGTGATATGACTCACATTTAACATTAAACCCAGTTTAGTATTAAATGTTTGTTTTTAGAGAAATGAACATACCACCATTTTCTGTAGCGAAAAAGTGAGGAAGGAGAGAGCGTTTGGCAGGATTTTATATTCCAGACAGGACTGAAAGAGAAGAGAAATGCAACCTCAATTCAGCGACACGCTGTGCGCTGAAATTACCCCTCTCCCCGCTCTGCTCACAAGCCGTCACATCTCACCGGGGTGCGCGTGTGAGTGCGTGTGTGTGGGATGTGCTCTGCGTGAGTTGTATGTGCAGACTGACACACATTTGTTTATTGATGAAGGAGACTTTTTATAGTCGGAAAAGCAAAGCGTACAAGCTGGCTGGTAGTCGTTTGTGTTTGCCTATCACTCAGGCCATGTCTGTGTGTGTGTGGGGGGGGTGTAACCGTGTGAGTTATGGGTGCCTGGGGTGTGTGTTTTCCCAGGAGAGACCTTGGCCAAGGTTCTAGTTATTCAAAATCAGCATTAGATCCTGGAGGTAACATTATGTAACATGGATAAAACACTGATGGCTCAGAGAGAACCGGACTGTTTACTAGTGAAATGTATCTTCCTTAGAGGTATATTTACACATGTAAAGACTTAAAGTTAAGAAATATACATTTATTAACTTATTTTTCTGCTATATACAAACATCACTATTATGAACAAACCTTAAACCGCACCAGAAAACATTAGTATCTAGTATAACATTAGTATCTATTAGTATGACTCAGCTGTTGCTATTTGAGGGCATTCAACTTTTAAGAAATTGTAACATATTTTTTTAGACTGAAAATAAGAACAACAACAGTTGCAGGTTTAGTCTGCCTTTTTGTTTTCCACTGCTCATTTCCCTGAGTTTCCATCTTACGTCAAGCCTCTTCTTTCGTCTGTCCCAGTGCTGTGATTTGGGATACCATGCCAGTCTGAATCGGGCCCTGCGGACCTACCTGTCAGCCGAATACAACCTCGAGACATCACGTCACGAAGGTCTTGACATCATAGAGAATGCTGTGGACAGTCTGGACCCGCGAAGTGACAGACAGAGGTTCATGGAGATGTACCCTACAGCCTTCTGCCCACCGGCAAAATTTGAGTTCCAGGCTCATATGGGAGACGAGGTACATAGTTCAGTCAACGGGAGTAGCTGTAATGGTGAAAATATCTGAATGCTGTGCGCATTTGTAATATTTTTAGAATAAAAAAATAAACCCTACTTATATCATCGGGTTTACGATGTTTTGTTTCCAAGGCAACAAACAACACAGAAGTGAATTTGGAGTTGATTTAAAAAAAAAAAAAGTCTCAGACTTAATGAGGTCTGATTTTCAGTAGCTTAAGTGCAACGTTTTATTACGTCTGGGCTGCCGGATCAGATTTTACGAGGCACTGAATTTGACAAATCATTTGCTAATTCTCCCCCTGCAGTCATGTAGCGCAACATGTGTTATGAGTTTTACTGTTTGGCTGGCACTGCCAACGCTGATATCATGTCTGTTTACTAGCAGTCGGTATGTGGCTGTCTGCATTCAGTTAGCACTGCCGTCTGCTCTGCAATTGAAGAAGAATCTGGATGCCTGCAGAGGTTACGCGCCCTCCTCGTTCCTTCAGTAGGTTGTAATTTCAGATTCCTGATCATTGACAGTGTATTTCCTCTTTTTTTTTTTTTTTTTTTGTCCCCCGAGGTGTGTCAGATCTCAGTGCAGCCCCCGGTAAACGGAGAGCTCATCCTGAGGTTCCAGCAGCTTCAGTCTCGCCTGGCTACTCTGAAGATTGAGAACGAAGAGGTAAAGTGATCCAAACAAAAACTAATTATATATAGATATTTGTGCTGCGTTTATCAAACACAACTATTCTCTGCTGCTCCAGTTTTGTTGTTCAGTGACACTGTTGTTTGTTGGTTGCAAGTTGTTGTTGCAGAGCATTAAAGCTACTAAAAAGTTAACTTTAGCCAGAAGTCATCCAAGGTGAGACACTGAATAGTTGCTGATGATCTCTGAAGAATCAAAGCTTTTGTTGCATATACACACCACACACAGACACACACATCTCCTCTCTCTCTCTCTCTCTCTCCTTCTCATGCCCTGCAGGTAGCCATCAAACCCTCTCTGTGAAGCCTCCGTTTTTGCTCCCACTGGTAGAATTCACTGTCTCGCTTTTATTTGCACAAACCTGTCCTGCGCTGCTCCGTTTTGACATCGGGGGTGCATCTCTGGCTCTCAGGCTGGATTGTTTTAATCTGTCTGCAGCATGCTTGAGTAACTCGACATTTTCTATAAAACAAAAAGCTAATAAGGGAGAAATAGCAGGACTGCTGCAGTTTCACAGAGTGCAATCGCGTCAATCGGGCTGGCTTTTGTCTGACCTGCTTCCTTTTCTTATGAGCTCTCACTACCTACTGTCTTTATCATCTCTCTTTCTCCCTCCACATCAGTACACTTTCTGTCTTTTATTCAGCTACAAAGACGAACAGAAACACAGAGGCACGTCACTCAACTTCCTCTGCATTCGCTGTGACTTCAGATTTCTTTTCATCTTAAGGTCAACGATGACATTTTAGTGATATTAAATGAAAATACATCCGGAATGATGGAACAATGATGGATAGGTTAAATGTATTTGAAGGATTATTTGAGCGTGTTGATTACTAGAGCTGAAAAAATAGTCGATTAATCACTGAAACTGAATCTGTGAATTACAGCATGATTTTGTCATTGAATCAGGCAAAAGTCACAAATATTCACTGCTTCCAGCCTCTCAGATTTAAGAATTTGCTGGTTTCCTGTGTGTTTTATATCACTCACAATTGAATAAGCTCACCATAATGGAAAGAATCCTTAGTTCCAGCCCAGTTTGTTGGTTATGCTGTGTATCAGGCCTGGTCAGGGTCCTGCTGGTGTCATCACAGTTCACAAAGCCTGCAGTATGTACAGTATTTCTGCAACATGGCACATACACAGGCACCCCTGTGTGTGTGTGTGTGTGTGTGTGTGTGTGTGTGTGTGTGTGTGTTTGTGATAGAGGGAGAGGCTATGATGACAAGCCGTGGTTGCTTCATGTCCTTTTCCGCCCGCCTCACTGAAGCGGATGTCCTGGTGGGTCAGAATTGGAGGGCGCTGCTGCCTTGTGTTAGGATCACCAGATGGCCTCTCTTCCCGGGCACAGCACGCCAGATACATCCTTGAAAAATGAACTTTCAAAGCGCAGTGAACGACCTACAAGCACGACTGTCAAATGTACAAGAGAGAAAAGAGAGTCTGTCTTTATCCGGCCAGGAAAGGCTGCAGGGCAGTGCTTAATAGAAGTGCAGCTGTTTCCTCAAACCTCTTGGACTCCCGTGAAACCGTGAAAGAAAACATTGCTGAATAATTTACTCTGCATCAGTGGCGGGTGGGGAGAAAACTGGAAAACTGTGGATCTCAGGCTTTCTAAGCAGTTAGGGTTAACATCTCTGCTGGGTGCCTCGCTACAGAAATTACAGTTGAATTTTTTTTTCATTAAGAAAAGTCTGAGAGTCTCAGAGGACGTCGTTCATTTCAGCTCCTCAGTCAGTCGGCGTGGTTCATCTCTTTTTCAGATGTAATAATCTGGCCATTTAGATCTTATTTGCCTCCGTACGAACCAAAGCTCACACAGGGCGATTTTCCTCCTCTGCTCTCGTTTGTATTCTCAAGACGTCTCACACCGAACTCTGGCAATCTAATAGCATCTCCTTTAGCAGGGAGTGTTTGTTTTTCCTCAGATAAATCTCAAGGAAGCACATCAAAGCATGTGTGTGTGTACCCATGGCGGGATGATCAGCAGATCACACACTTACTCCGTGGTCTGTTGAAAGCTATGGACTGCAGTCTGCCTCTTGCAATGTGATGATAGATAGGTGAAGTAACGGGTAAGCGATATCACACCGCTGCCCTGCTGAATAACATTGATTTAGAAGTGCGACGAGTTGAATCGTTTTGGATTTTGACAGCACGGGAGTTATTTTCAGTCCAGTGAATGATGCCAGACTGATGTTTAGCTCCTCATATTGGTGGTCTGTCCGTATAGCAACGTAGGAAATACCCGAGTCATGGTTCTTTATTAAAAATAAACAAACTTAATTCAATCCCAGGGACTTCTCTCCAGGTCTGTTGTGCAACCACGGGGACTAATAGGCATGTCCAGTGAGTCCTACTAAGAGTGCTGTTGTAATTGAGTCCAGCAGTGAACACTGGTAACTGTTCGTCTGCTGAATAATGGATATACTCAACAGCTTTTTTTTTTTTTCACCGGGAGCGATTCTCTCGCATGCATGGGTCCTGTCTTCATGATGACAGCTGGGCCTCTCGCCTCCATGGGGGGGGGGGGCCACCATGGATGAAGCTGCCAGGCACATGGCAAAAGAGAGGCCAAACACCCTGAGAACTCGTATCTAAAGATTGTATGTCGCAAGTTACGTGTAGATATCTTTGTATTTTCTGTGTCTATTGAAGGCGGCAGGTTCTTTTTTCTTTCTCCTTTAATCACTGAATGACTGATCATCCTCAACTGTTTTCACAAGACAGGATGATGTTTTAGCAAAGTTTTATGATTGTGGAATCCCTTGTTTCCTTTTCCACGCTGTCATTAGTCGTGTTCAAACCCGCAGTATGTTTTTTTGCTTCACGATAGGATGCATGACAGTGTAACCACATCCACCTCACATGCCCCAAGCGCGCGCGCGCGTATGTGTGTCAACACTGTAATCCATCAGTGCAGCACATAATAGAGATGAAGTCCACCTTGCTTTACAGGTGGGTTTGGTTCTGTTTTGAAGGCCAAATGAGTCACAGGTCAAACTGTTTAAAATAACAAGCTAGAAAACCAATGCTGTCTGCGTGTTACACCGGGAATCCACCTTGTTCTTTCATTAGCTCTGAGGTCACAATCACTTAATAACTAAGAAATGGGGTCGCTACCTTTGAGTGGGGAGTCCAGACCATTAAGAATAATTAGGAGGAATTCCAGCTGCATCTCACTCAGGGCCCGTTGACCTGTGATGCCCCCACCTTTTAAAAGCACACACACAATCGAGCCGCGATGGTTGGAGCGCTTCACTCTCCCCCCCCGGAGTGTCTCTGCTGAAGGAGAAGAGAGTTTTGCTGATTTTTTTCCTGAGAGATGGTTGTTAATGTTTCACCATCAAATTAGCCTCTTTCCCTCTGCAGATTTTCACACACATCAGTGAGTCATGCCTCCCTTTTGACATGGCCTCTTCCTCATTGTATGTTTCTCTATCCTATCCTTTTTTCGCAAATGTCTGTTGGCTCTTTATTAATATTATTTTAATAAACTGGGCAGTCAGTGCATTTGAAGGATGAAACATCGAGCAGAATGATCACCGTTTTGACCCCTGCCTGACCCCATAAATCATGCTGTACATATAGTTAGAACAAAAGAAATAAAATTGAAATCCTCACAGTTTTGCATAGTTTTATGCAGATCACATATCAAACAGTGCTAGGGCCAGTGTGAGAAGATGCATATAATGACTTTTCATCCATGTGAGTGAATGGCTGTGGGGGGTTAGCAGTATTGGTTGGTTGGTCGGTCGGTCTACCTCTTTGGCTCAGGCAGAAATAGCATGACAAATATTGAATATATTGGCATAAAATTGTTGGCCATTAATAGGCCACAGCGTTCATTTGTCTAAGATGTTTTTATGACAAAGTACCTGCAAAACTAATGACATCCCCATCAGCCTGAGCTCTACTTTATGTAGTGCTAATAACAAACATGCTACACTAAGATGGTCAACATGCTACATGATAAACCTGCTAAACATCAACATGTTAGCATTTTCAGTGTGACTGCGAGCTTGTTAGCATGCTGATGTTAGCCTTTAGCTTAATGCCTTGCTATTCAAAGTTTAAGTAAAGCTTAAGCTTGGATGTAGACAGACGAAACACACAGAGACGTCTCATTTTTCTCACAAAGTATGATTTAATTTTCAAATTCTTATTTATAGTTTACACAAACAGCATCTATCTGTCTTGTTCTCGTTTTATGGAGCCCTTACACTCATTTGCCCTCCCATTTGTTTGTCATATCCTCTGTCATCATTTACTGGACACAGTCACGGCCTGCAGCACTTGCACTAGCTAAACATCTTTCGCAGTAAGTGGTGGGGCCCGCTCAGCAAAGTCCTGATATTTATAAGCTCCGGCAGAAGCACTCCTGTTGACGGAGACGGGCGGTTATGGAAATGAATCTTAAAAGCCCGCGACTGAATGTACCATCTCCAGCAGACACTGTTCACCTCTGGCCCCTCTGAGTGCATGCAAATTGATTGCTTTGGCTGGGAGTCATGTTCATGGGCCGGTGGATTTTTAGGAACGTGCATCTTGTCAGAAAACACCAGAGTTTTTCGCCAGAGTGTCATGGGATAGAGAGAGAGAGGCTTTTACAGAGTGTGATGATACAAGGCGCTGAGTATGCTGTCATAATAACATTGTGATAGTGAAGAGATGACATGCAGCTTTTGAGCAGACTGTGAACCAATCCCTTAACTCTTCTCCTTCGCTTATGTCTCCAGATCAAAAAGACGTCAGAGGCCACCTTGACCACCATTC
This sequence comes from Protonibea diacanthus, assembly GCA_028641955.1. Classification (NCBI taxonomy): domain Eukaryota; kingdom Metazoa; phylum Chordata; class Actinopteri; family Sciaenidae; genus Protonibea; species Protonibea diacanthus. The sequence continues at coordinate 16,128,361 of CM053981.1, forward strand.
AGGACATGGTGACCATTGAAGACTACGACGTGTCCGAATGTTTCCACCACAGCCGATCCACAGAGTCGGTCAAGTCCACTGTATCGGAGACGTATCTCAGCAAACCCAGCATTGCCAAGAGGAGGGCCAACCAGCAGGAGACGGAGCAATTCTACTTCATGGTGAGGGGACATGATGTGTGGTTTCAGAATATAGTATAGTAGTATAGTATGCTGATGTCAGATATTAGTTTTTTTCCCTGTATGAATAGAAAATAGAAATTAATCTCTCTTAAAGACTCTTTTTGATGCCTTGTTAGCTTATATGTTGCACTTAGATGTGAAAATACCAGATATCTTTTGTCTGATTATGATTTCTAGCTGCTAAACCCTAAATGGAATCCAAGAATATGAACTTAAGCTTTCATCTGAACTTTAAAGTGCTTTAATCTCTGCAAGCAAATTTTAAAACTCTGAATCTCATGCACCAAGCCCCTTTTTGAAATCTTTGATCAGTTGGCAGAGGGGGAGCTCACCCCAAAATATTTCCATTTTGTAAGGCTAACTGCTATCCTGTTCCACTCTGAAGATGGACATGCTCTGATAACGGCTTTAAAAAGGCTCTCAGCGTGTCCTTTGCCCTTGGCTTTCTTATCGTAGATTGCTGTCTTGAGAGCGGGCGCGCTGGCTGGCACTCAGGGCCACCGTGTAATTACTCTCAATTCTCCACAGAAATTCCGGGAGTTTCTGGAGGGCAGTAATCTCATCTCCAAACTGCAGGCCAAACATGACTTGCTGAAGAGGACCCTTGGTGAAGGTGCAGTCACAACTTTACTTTTACACTCTACTCTTAGGGCTCCCTCTGTTCCTGTTACACTGTCACTGAGTGTTTGCTTTTGATTCTTGCTTCTCAGTGTCAAATACGCTTTAACCTGTCTGCATGTTGCCATCCTCCAGACAATATGAGGACTTATTTCAGCCATAATCAGTTGAATTTTGGTCCTTCTGAGAACTTTTACTGTTCTCCTGATTTTTCAACTAGTCAAAGCTCCTAGATGGTAATGTGGGTTTTATCCAGGCAAGCCAGAGCTGAGGGGGATTTTGAATTTGCATTACCCGTCTTAGTGATTGATTTGCTCCCAACTTAATGGACTGCCATGTATTAGACGGCGGCCATTTCCAAGACTCTCTCTCTTTGTTCTGCATTGGTGGTATCTCCTCGAGGCCTTAACCGAATTTACCGTCAAACCCAGAGAGTGTCTCTCAGTCATTGTTCTAACCAGCAGACCTGGTGGTCTCAGTCAACTTAAAAAGTAATGGAGACGCGTGCTAACGAGGCAGCGAAAAGCCTCCTGCTTCTCCCACGTGCTCCTTAATCATGTCTTTGTCAATGAGCTGAAGTACAGTATGAGTCACTTACACACAGACAGGTCAGATCCTGTTCATGGGAACAGATGGCCACACATTTGAAACTACTCCTGTTCTCCAAAACCATTTGGAAGCTATTTTGTGCTTAATCTTACTTTGCCTGTCCAAACTTGTAGCTTTGTGTATTACTATAATGATTAGTGTGTCTGTGCGCCTATGTCAGTTGTAAACGTACACCTGTGTGTCTGGTAGTTGTTTGTTTTTACTCTAGTTGTGATGTAGCCCAAGTGTACAAGTCGCTATGCAAGATCTGTGTGCGTAGGTCTGTGTGTGTATGGGTTTTGTTTGCGCTGCTCAAGAGGGCCAGCGGCTGTGGACAGATGGCAGGCTTCAAATGCTTCACTAGGTGTATGCAAAATGCACCGCCGAGACCTCAGAGACAGGTCTCTGCATGTCCACACGTCTAACTTCCCCTCACATCTCTTCTCTTTTCTTTCTCTCTCTCTCTCTCCGCCCGCAGGCCACAGAGCTGACTACATGACCACAAGGTAAAGTACACGCTCACACTTCAGGACCTCTGCATATTCAAGATGCACATCCAGTCCACTCTTCTTTCAGCAGCGTCAGAAACACTTGTCTTGAAGCTCAAGGCGAGGACAGTTTGCCTCAGGAAAATCTCCCTGTGAATGAAACACCGCGAAAGCAAAGGAGTCCATAGTTGGACCCTAGAGAGCACTGAGCAGATGTGCCGGCCTCCATGTTTTCTAAGTCCAACCTGGTATCGTGTTCATGGGTTACTGTACTTACTATTCCCAACAGTATCGTATGTCGGGCCTTTTTAAAGTGAATGAGAGGTGGTAAAGTGAAAAGAATGTTTGGCCTAAGAATTGAGAGGAGAAAGAATTTGCATTAAATTTAAATATTTCAGCATTTGTACAACAAAAGATGAGCAAATGGGAACAGGTGGGTCACTTAAATCCTTAGTCTAACCAAGTAATCTTACTAAGATTAGATACTAACAATATACTACTATACAACTATATTTTCAGGTATACATTAGCAATCTAAACAAAACAGTCATTTGCAGCGAAAGGTCAGGCAGCAAAGAGTTTTTCGCGAGTTCGCAGCCACCATCTTTTTCTCCTACACGCTTGGAAGACAGAGGTTTAGGCGAGGGGTATTCAGTTTGTTGCAATCTGCATTCTCAGCGCTAGATGCCACTAAATTTATCGAGCAAAAATTACAAAGACTTCCAGCTCGTCTATTGTTAGGATCTTCAGCTTTTCTTGAGACAAGACAGGGCGTTCACAGCCGTCACCTTGAGCTCTGTGAAACATTATATGGGCTGAAAAAAAATCGACCGAGAGAAGAAGAAGCTCTGGAGAAGAGAGCAATACTAGTATTTGTAATCAAATATATGTCAGCAAAGTCACATCTGACGACTCAGTTTAATTTAGATTTTATGTTTTGTGTTTATTTAAAACATCTTCAGATCTTTCTCGCAGAATAATTCTGTCACACTGTTTGAGCAGCAGAGTCCAAGACTATTTCAATCTCATACAGGTCGCAGGGCATCATACTGCATCAAGTCACACACACACACACACACATCCACACAAACTAAGCGAGGCAAATCCCCCGCAGGGCCTGTCATGAGGTGGATGCTGACACATACAATGTTCCCAGCAGGTCTGATATTTCACTGGCCTGTGATATCTCGCGGAGAAAGAAAAGACAGGATTATAAAGAAAAAGTTCATTCACGGGTTTCAGCAGTGCCTGAAAATACCTTCATTCACCTGTCCATCATCTTGAGACGGATGGTTTATAAAGATTAGTCAGCCTCAACTTCAGTTTTGAAGGACCTAAAGGTTATTGGAGAATAGGTAAACCACTCTGCATTGTTTACTTATTCTGATGCATCCTTTGTATTCTAGACATCCAAATGGGCCGCTCAAAACCCACACTGGCACCCGACGGGCTAGACCCCGCTCTGTTTTTAATGTTAGGTTATTTAATGGCAATTTGGAGTCATTTATCAAGGTACTGATTACCAGTCTGCCCGCTTGACATCGCTCCTCCTCCTATCTATTTTCTGTCTTGCTCTGGCTTTCTGGCCATTTTGGTGGGTTCCCCCAAAGCATCTTAGCTTTGATTTATCTTTTACCAATATACAACAACAACAACAACAAAACAACATATTTGTGCTAAGATGGATTCTGGAAACCTTCCTCATGAGTCAGTGAGCTCTGGTGGTCTGCGTCCAAGATGTAAAGGGTGGCACTGATAGATTTGGAGGGCTGCAGGAGGAGAGGAGCGGCGGTTTGAGATAATAAATGATAAATGTTTGTCTCCATCAGCTCCCCTGACTCACTGCTGACCTGGCATCGCCGAGTTGCTCTGGCAGAGATACTCTTTCTGTCTCCTCCTCCTGAGCGAGGGTAGAGGCCAGTGAAAAACAGCAGGATAAATGGCAGTCAGGGAGCAGATGTCAGACTGATATGGTGCTGCTGCCTCCCTCCTCCGGGCCTTTTCACCGCCTCTCACTGGTGGCCGTGTCCAGTCCTGCCTGGCCCCTGTCCACTTCCTATTGTTTACTTTCGGGTTTGATGCCAGCACAGAGTGGAATGAGGGTGCGCTCTTTGGTGGGTAGCTGCTGTGATCCTAATCTGGGTCTTGCCTTTTCTCTCTCTCTCTTTCTGTCTCTCCATCTCTGGCTTTTGTGACACTTCTCTGTAGCCGCGGACGACGGAACTCACATGCTCGACATCAGGTAGACACCTTGAAAGCATCTTGGGGGGACCCATGCTGCTTGCCTGCGCACATTTCCTTTACCTGTCCTGCCTTAACAACATTTTAACCCCACGTTGTGTTTGTCTGTGTTGTCTTGTATTCGTTACCTGACCTCTGTGAGTCAACTGAGACAGACTGAATTGATGGTTTCCTCCTTGAGCAGTGCAAATTTATCTGAAGTTCCTATGGTGAAATTCCCAGCACGAACCGCATCCAGCTTCAAAATTAGTATTGAATTTATGCGACATAAAGCGGTCGTCTCCAGTCTAACATATCCAAAGGGATAGTATTACATAATATAATCCTGCTGCACCAGACCTGCACTTCAACCCTCACAGTTCCACTCCAGCCATAGATAGTCGATTTTGGCATGGTCGCTGTATTTGGACCGTGTGTATACCCCCGAGGGCTGTAAACAGATCCACTGTATCATTAAAAGCATGTACTGAGTCCCTGTCCAGCACTGAGCCTCAGGAGCAGCTGGCACCAGGGCAGAACACGAGTGCAGTCCACGTCAAAGTGCGTGAGAGGAATGTGTTTTCTCTGGAGGAGACAGCGTCACTCCTCTCATCCCACCACTTCTGCCCTCAGCTCCACATCAAGTGTGTGGCTCTTTTAGATAAGTTCTCATTAATTTAAACAGAGGATGCACTTGATTGCCAGCATAGCAAGACACAAAGTATATTTAGCAGCACTGAAGGCCAACGTGAAACATGTGGGACGACACGTTTGTACATGCTTGTTGCTGTAGATAGTGAGTGAGTTTTGTACAATCTGTGATATTTTCAAATCAGCAAGTTATTATGGGAGACTGGGCATGAACAGTCAAACAGCTGGTGAAGTAAACTCAGTCTGTGTCAGTAAGATCTCAATAAAAGGCAATCCTCACTTTGTATCTAAACCTTCACTTTCACTGGGTGTGCATGTGTGTGTACTTTTAACGTCACGTTAACCAGTTTCCGTTAGAGCCTGACCGATACACCAGCCGTTTATATTGGGACATTACAGTTATATTGGCATTGACCTACATGCAAAATAGAAATTGTAAAGAAATAAACTGACATAATAAATGATCATTTACATTTGATATTACACATTTTATGTGTTTATGTAAAGAAAAAAGCCAACATACTGATTTTTATCAGTCTTAATTATTGATAGTGGGGGGGGGGGGTCTTCAAAATTCTAGTATCTGTCGGGCTCTAGCTGTTGTTCATGAAATAAAAACAGCAAATTACACATGATGTGACATTCCGGTGTTTTGGTTTACCGTTGCCTTCAAAGGACTCTGGACAAGCTATCCCACGTGTGGTTGAAAGCTGCATTCGCTACATCAATTTATATGGTGAGTTGGTTGTCGTTGCACAGTGTGGAGACATTTTGTCACTTCAGCTAAGCAGTCACAAATTGATGATTGTATTTATGCTTCCTTTGATGAATTCTTCCCATAAATCAACAGCAATCTGCTTTTTTTTTTTTTTAAGTTTATCTGACTTTGATGAAAAGTATCACTTCAGTCATTCCAGGCACTAATTGTTTGGGCGTGTGCATAGTTTTTACATGTTCGGGTTTCACTGCGTTCCACTTCAGCTGCAGTCATGGGAAAATACAGATTCCATCCTGTTTACAGCGGCGTAGCCTTTTCCACCCAGCTTCCCAAACATACCGTGAGACAAATAGACACACGGCTTAGACTGGCACAAGTGATGAGTTATAATATTGGTTTTAAACCAGATTAAAAGAGACAGTTACGATGTGACAGTAGTGAGATCTTATGGTTTGCAGGCTCGCCCACTGAGCTTCTGATGATGTACAGAGAAGAGACAAAACAAGAGACAAACAGCAGACTAATCATTCTTCCTTCTGACCCATGACCTCTCCCTTATTAAGTCCCAATCCCTGCTGGAAGAAGCTCTAGTAAAGCTTGATTGTGTCCTCCCTGACTCATTAATTACCCTTAATTAGAAAAGTGAAGGGGCTTAACGAACAGGATGTGCCTCTTAGTTCCAACTAAAGTAGGCTTTATTTACTGAGACCATCAGAGTGGACTATGGAGAATGGTTGAGTGTGTCTATGCTCTTCTTTTAATTTGCGTTTCTCCATCTTTCTCCCGTGCAGGCCTCCAACATCAAGGAATATTTCGTGTATCCGGATCTCAGCTGGAAGTCAATGACATCAAGAACTCGTTTGAAAGAGGTCTGTTAAACTATATTAACAGCACATTATCGCTCGGATCTCTAAGTGGATCTCTAAATGATTTTGTTGTTATCAGAACCAGATGTTTGTTACAATTAGGAACTGTAATTAAGGACCTACTATTGACCTCCTCACTTGTCTTGCAGGAAATGACCCTCTGACGGATGACGAGAATAATCATGACATCAACTCGGTGGCCGGCGTTCTCAAACTTTACTTCCGTGGCTTGGAGAACCCTCTTTTCCCCAAAGAGAGGTTCAATGATCTGCTGGCCTGCATCAGTAAGAACGCACACATTCACCTTCAGTGACGTTATTTTATTCTGAGTACGTCCCTTTATTCTTCATCACAACAGCTCAGTCACAATTTAACAATTAGGGTTTCAACATACATGTTGCTGTGTGAGCATTCTCAAAGTCGCAAACATTTATAACATATCAAAGACACACAGTCTTTTCATCGTGACTATAGCATCTGTTGTAGTCTTACACACACTTGTATAGATTCCTCAGATGAAACGGTGTAATTAACCGTCTGTAGTGTTTCGTCAGCAGAAAGGCTCTGGCCTCTCCTTCTCTCTGACACTTTGTGTTGATGCTACTCTGTGGTATTTGGTTGAGCACTGAGAGGGATTATTATCTGTCGTAAGTGGCACAAAGCTGACCATGCTTACAGGACCGTGGTGGAATGTTAAATGTCCGCAGCACTGAGTGTATGAATCCAGAGCTGAAGTCCTCTTTAGAATAGTCACATTGTCAGTTTGCCACGAGTCGGTCCACAGATCAGTCAGCTCTTTGTGTGGCTTGTCCCGATCTTTTAAGACATTACATGGGAGACTTTTAGGCTTTGTTAAAGAACCATTGAACATGCAGAGTCACGCGGAAACGTGCACTGTAACGCCTAAGCTCTGCGTATGCCATGTGTGTTTTCGTTGTGTACCCGTGTGTGACGTGTGTTTGTGTGTGTTTGTGTGTGTGTGTTTCCTGGGTGTAGAAGATGTGTAATGGGGATTCCCTGTTTACATTCCCAGCTCAACATGCCAGTGATTGCAATGTGGGCTGAATGCCCAGCAGGCTCCATATTAAAAACCCTCTGCTTATTCCATATGGAGCAGCTCGGACCAGCTACAAGATCACTTTTCCATTTAACTGCTCTCAGTTGACTGTTTTTTTTCTCACTACCGCAGCATATTGCGGCTAGTGATATCTTTCACTTTGGCAGCAGGGATGTTTTGCGTGGGTGTGCTCATACGTGTGTTTGTAGGTGATGTACAAGGAGTGGATCTTTAAATAGTAGCTTCTGAAGTGCTCAGGAGCCTTGCAGAATCCTAGTTAGGTATTCATGAAAAATGTTATACATCACACGGATCCCAGAAGCCCAAATCCCAGATGGCACAGAGTGGCTGGAGGGTGACAGGGCTATTTTTAGCAGGCGGCAGAGCCCCGGCTCAGCCAGATAAAATACGTTGCTTCAAGTGCCACAGCAGAGCAAATGAGATAGTAATGAAAAACATATAGGTTTTCATATATATGAGCAAGATTTAAAATGATTTGCTTTTGTTTAAAGTTCTGATTCGGTTCATTCAGTACATGTTTTTGGGGAAAAAAAGTTACTCCTCGGTAGAGTCATTTCTCCAAGTTCTCCAAGAGGAGAACTTGTTTTCATTCAGGGCAGGAAAAACTGCTCGGCGTCGTCGTTGTCAGGTGCTATTAAAGAGTGCTGACTTCCTTCTCCTCTTCCTCTGTGGTATCAGCAGAGGAACACAGACTGAGGTGAAGGTCACGACCACAGCTAATACGTTTCCTGTGGCTTCTACGCATTTTACATAACACTGCATTAGTAAATCTTTGCCGCTCCTTCACAGACTTACAATAATTCTGATAAGCTCAGCTTCAGTATGCTTGTATTGTATGCTCAGACGTGGTCATTATCAGGCAGATGAGTGTAAATATACAGCTTTTTAGAAACAAAGCAGTCTAAAGTCTTTAATTTAATATTTTTCCTTCTTGTATTACAGCAGTATATTACTGTATTAACATCATACCCTCTTTTTTCTGCCTTAGGGATAGAGAACTTGTATGAGAGAGCGCTCTACATCCGTAAGATCCTCTTGACCATTCCCAGATCAGTCCTCATCGTCATGCGCTACCTCTTCGCCTTCCTCAACCAGTGAGTTTATAGGCACAGCCAGTAAATCTATTGCATATTTCACCTCTGTGAAATGTTCCTCTAAGTCTGAAAAGTCTGAAATGCTACCCCCAGCGCTTGTCCTCTTCTGATTTAGCCTTTTTGTCACTCTTCTTATCCCCATCTTTCTTTTCCTACCTCCCTCCATCCACCCTCCTCTCCTCAGCCTGTCCCAGTACAGCGACGAGAACATGATGGACCCGTACAACCTGGCCATATGCTTCGGCCCCACGCTCATGCCCACGCCAGACAGCCAGGATCAGGTCTCCTGCCAGGCCCACGTCAACGAGATAATCAAAACTATCATCATCCACCATGAGACCATCTTTCCTGATGCCAAAGAACTGGATGGGCCCATCTATGAGAAGTGTATGGCTGGAGGAGACTATTGGTGAGGACACAAATGGCTTTTTTTTTTTTTTTTTTTTTGCAAATGGTGGTCCTGTCACTGGCGTCTGGGTTTAAAAGTGAACGTGGAAAGCATTCTGATGAGGTCACTTCATGCAGCTGCACAGATTTCACAACGAGACGTGGGTTTGAGAGTCAGACAGACGCTGGTGGTTTTCTTATTCCATTATTTTATTTATTTTCGGAACAAAGGCACGCAGCCAAACCTCCGTCCTTAGGGACTCACTCATACTCATGCAGGTATGCGTGCACGCTCATCGCTGCAGCTGTGTCGATAGTATGTCAGTGGAGTTGATATCAGTAATTACACACACCAATTAGCCGTCTGTGGTTAAGCGCCATAACAAGGTAGATGTTTCTGCAGTGACTTTCCGTGGCAGACTCCCTTTTTTTTTTTTTTTAGGTGAGGCAGGCTGAAACAATCACTTTAATTACCACGATCACAATAGGAGGAAAAAGAGAGGTCACCTGGCAGGGAAAAAAGAATGATTAGTTGAATTGCAGCCCAAAGTCAAACAGATCAAACATCAGGCCCTTTGCCAGCTCCACATCTGTAAGCAGTGCCTATCACTTGTTTCTTCTTCTCGTTATCTGTCTCTATTTCTCCTGTTCTATGACCCATCATCACCACATGCTGACAGGGATTTATCCCTACACAGAGCTAATCGTCCATCTCCGCATGACCATGTCCACCCGGCAAGGCACATAAGGCCCTGGGGAGATTTGTTGTCTTGGCTGTCTACCTTTCTTCCAGAAGAGGAGGCGGCTGGTGACATGTTAGCATGGGAGCAGACAGTTCAGTTGCTTGCAGGGGGGTAATCTGTGAGATGTTCGTGTGTGTGTGTGGCATTACTGCCAGCTCTCTTAGCATGATGCCGGAAGAAGACCATTTTGAAAAAAGAGGACCAACCATAGATAAAGGATCTAAGTCTCTCGTAGAATGGCCGCTGTTTGAACTTGCTCAAGCCCTTCTTAATCGCAAAAACACCTCCCTTCCTCCCTGTCAGCTTCACTGAAATTAGCCTGAGTGCTGAGACTTAATTTGCAGTTAAAGTCACTTCAACTTGCTTTTATTTCCTGAAAGAAAATGAAATGAAGGAAAATCGTACTCGACGGGGGAAAAAAAGTGTAAATTTTGTCTTTTTTGAAACTGACCCTTGACCCCATTTTGTCCCCCACAGTGAGAGCCCCTACAGTGAGCATGGAGCCCTGGAGGAGGTAGAGAATGAGGCAGGGACAGAGACGCACACCAGCGAGGATGGTGAGTAACAATACAAACGTGCACGCGCATGTAGTACATAATCATATACTATAATCATGCTATACTTTCCCGTCCATATTCTTTGTGCAAATTTAAGCTTTCCCTCGTGTCCCTGGTGCTGCAAGGGTTAAGCTCAGCTCTCTGCAGCTAATCCTGCCTTTCAGCCTGTTAAATGCAGTAACCTTGAAGGGCTAGAGAACTGGGCTCACAGTGACGGACGGCCATTCATATTCTAATGGTTCTGCCTCTCCCTCAAGGCTTTGGGACACTTCCACACCCCCGTTTTACAAATGCCACAGTGGTCTGCACCCACAGGACCCCTTGGGACAGGGATCCTCATGTTCCCCCATGGGATTTTTTACATTGTGAAAATAGCGATTTGTAAAATAATAGCAAATGTCTGGAGTTGTGGGTCAAAACTGTCACGCTTTAATAGCTTTTCAGAAATGATACGGTCTGTGTTTTCTCTACCTTTAACTACATTTCCATGTGTCCAAGAGAAATATGAAGAAATTAAACACACCCGACTCATATAGACACTGGAGGGACTTCTTGCAGACATAGTGGGATATGGTAAATTTGTGTGATCACACATGGGGTCCTTTGACTGAAATGGATACCAGTTGGTCTGGTCCAAATCAAATAGTGAATGAGTTGAAACCAAAATATCAGCCGGGGTCAGACGCCGCTGTTAACATGTAGCGAGAAAGCAGGAAAATACAATAAAACTTCCAGCTCATTAAAAAGTGATAAATATCCGTGACAGAGAGCCGACCAAATGTAGACGATGTGAGCAAACCGAGTCAACCTATAGTCAAGCAAAGTCTTTATATCTTACCTTAGTAACAGACTTCCCTAAACCTGTTTCCATGGTGACGACAACGGCCCCAATCCTGTCTGCTTTTCACACCCAGAGATGATTTTTTTTTTTTTTTTTTAGGGACACCCTGTCACAATTTATCATCAGTCTACATAGACAGAGTTTGGAAATGTGGTTGATTTCTTCTCATTACATCAGCTGTTAATCACTCTGCTTCCAAATTAAAGTAATCATCTGAATGTCCTCCGTAAGTAAAAGGGACATCTGATTAGACAGGGAAACTTCTGTATGTGAGGATTCCCACTGTTAAACACAGATGGCAGCTATGAACTCTTTGAGTAATTAACGGAAGATTATGTTTTCCAGAAATCCCTCGCTACCATGGTTTTGTTCCAATAGCTTCTTTGAGCGGGCTGGGAAGGATGTCCTCACCGACTTAAGTCCCTCCCTGTGGAGTCTTGAACTGTGGTCAAGTTATTGTCATCAGTTATTTTTAAATCCCCATGACCTCATTTGGATCTCAGACACAAAAGCAAACCCCCTTTTCCTGTTTGGTTACCAGCAATTGATTCTGCAGGATGAAATAGTTTTAAACGTTTGTTCTCTTCACTCGTCTCAAGGCCCAAAATATGTTTGCCCTCAAAGTAAGGGAACTCAAGACAGACAGAGAGTGGAGTAAAAGTCATTCCACATGTTGGTCTAAGTAGCTGTCCGGAAATCTGGTCGGCGCAGCCCCCCTGGAGTATGTTAGAGCTCATTAGCTCAGATAGATGATCCGGACTGGGCAGATTTAGACAGGGCGCAAAGTAAATCTAAGTGATTGTTGCTTTGATCAGATGAAGGAGAAGAATTCTGCGGTTGGCTTTTCATTTTCAAGATAAAGATCGCGTCATGTTAGTTGTTTGTTTTTATAAAGCCTAACCCCGGTTTGTGCCTCTCATTGTATTACCATTACATTCAAGGCACGGAGCATCCGATTTACCAAGAAGTGAACACTGTGGGAATTTTTGGGGGAACAAAAGTAATTTAACAGCATCATAGACTTCTAACCGCAGCACAATAACACGAAAAAAAACATATTTAACTCAGCAGCTGTTTGCTACCTCAAAGAAGACATTCCCGTCAACCTCAGCTGTACTTTTCACTAGCTAGCATTATGATAGCATGCTAAAATATTCAATTAAGATGCTGAACATGGTGAACATTATACCTGCTAAACAAAATGAATCTGTCGCTGTACTGATCAGAGTCAAAGCCGCAGTACTTCAAACAAGTTCAAACAATTCATTCAAATTGATCAGAAAAATGAACCCCTAAACATACATCAGCATGGTGAGATGATGGTGAACTGACAGATACCATCTTATGGAAATTATATATATTTGATGTGTACTTTGATTTTTGAAGTACTGCGATAATAACGCATGAGAAACTGGGACAAGGTCTCATAAAACCATGACGCCATCTATATTTTGAAAGTCGTCCACACAGTTGTTCTCCTCTTTATTTCTTCCACTCATACTTAATTAAATAAACAATACAGGCACACTAGGGGCTAAATAGAGCCATACTGACACACATGAGAAGTCTCATGGCCTGTGGGCGGTCGTGCCTGAAGATGAACTGTCTACTTTTAAAGTGACGCTTCTCGCACGCCATCAATACATTGATGTTATCTGCTAGTAAATTTGCCACAAGGTCAAAGGTGAGCTAACTGGCACATTGATTATACATCACTGTGCAGCAGTACAGTAGGATGTCCTTGCTGTCAAGTGGGCCCAGTAGGCATGCTGTTTATTGGATTGCACATGTCAAAGGGCAGTGTATATTTTGCAGTACAAGAAAGGTCATCCTTTTCCCGCATAAAGAGCTGTGTCTGAGTTCAGCGTGAAGCCTCCTGCTCTGGTCTGTTTGTAGCAGCGAGCACCCGAGATTAATATTTGTCGTCAGAGAAAAGGGTGCGTAGAAGAGAAGAACTGTTTTAAACCCTCTCCTGCATCCCGATCCTGCTCCCCTATTTCTATGTATGAACACGGATGTAGAGCGACACACCCATCGACTCTGCTCCACTGGCTTGTGTAAGACATCTGACAGTTCGTATCTCTTACACCGCAGGCCTCCAGCACTTACAGTTCAACATTTCCTTAACTCCAGTTCTAGTGTGTGCGTGTGTGTGAGGGTGTGTGTGTGTGTGAAGTAACCTCGGGTGGTTGGGTCTGAAGCGATTCTCAGTTATAATTGCACAACATGACAGAGGGATCCTTTACCGCACTGAGATTTGAGTTTATGGCCTGCTGCTCTCAGCTGCAGCCACGTCACTGCACTGTTGGTGTGTGTGTGTGTGTGTGTGTGTGTGCCTTGTATAAACATTTACAGATGGATGGATAGGCTGAAGTGAGAGAAAGAGATGGATAAAATGGAGAGGCAGAGAAACCCCTCGCACCGATAAAGGTTCCGTCAACTTTATTAACAGCCTTGTCCGCTGCAGTGCAGCCCAATTAATTCAGGCAGTAAATTCCCGCTCGTTACATTTCATTGGAGCCACGTCACATCTACCCTGTCAGTCCTGACGACCAAGTGAAGCAAGGAAGGTGGCAAGTTAAAGGTTGGGGAGGAAAATATAATAGAAATAAATGAGGTCGAACAGGACACTGTGAGAAGCCTCCTCTGCTCGGGATGGTGCCTGTATTTCCTCTCTCACATGGCCTCTCCGCTCATCTGGGAATTATTTTACATACATGCCGTGACATACCATGATGGCTTTTCACAGCCAATACAAGCTTCAGCCATTTACTCTGTTCCCGGTTTATACAGAGAGTCCGTGTTAAGGTGAGGCTATGTCTGTCCAGGGACCCCCTGTCTCACTTGTGAGAAAGTGAGATGGGAGTGGGTGGCAGAGGTAGGAGTGAGAGGAATAAAGAAGCTATTTTTAGACCTGTGTTGCTGTAGTGCATGCATATTAGCTTGGAGAGACGTACCTTCTTGAACAGTCGACTGCAGTCGTCGTGGTTGAAAGTGCAGATGTTTTCTTCGGGGCACATATCAGTCTAAGATTTTCAGCATTTAAAAAAAGAGACCAATCAATACAAATCTAAATGTGAATAAATCATCATAGTAACTGATCTATCACTCAACCCTCTGTTATAACTTTCCCTGCTCTTTCCCATGTCACTGATCCAGGCCTCTACTTGTACAACTTATTGAGTAGATATCAACCCGGTCTAATGATCCATACAGTGACTGACATGCCCCTGAGTCATATAGATCTCCTCTCACTAGCTACTATAATTATCCTGCTAAAGCTCCTCAGGGCCTGTTGTGGCTCAGGCCTGGTGTTGTAGAGCCGGGTTACTATTGGCTCCAACTAAAATAACCAACTGGCTCAGCACACTTGAACTCCATGTGCACAAACATGCCAGTATTAGATCTAATACTAGACCCTCCTGCATCAGTGCCAACGTGTATTTAAGTGCATTTGCTGCCTATCTGGATTAAGATTTTTATTTCATAAGACTGCGCCACTTGCATCAGTCATTTCAGATGTCTGCACATGCGATAATGGCCGTCTGTGCTTGATGTCTTTGCCCTGTCTGACATACCTAACCTGTGTAATCCTCTCTCCGTTGACAGAGGGCGAACCCATTGAAGCCATTGCCAAGTTTGACTACGTCGGGCGCTCTTCCCGAGAGTTGTCCTTCAAGAAGGGCGCCTCCCTGCTGCTGTATCAGCGGGCGTCAGAAGACTGGTGGGAGGGACGTCACAACGGCATCGATGGCCTGGTGCCACACCAATACATTGTGGTCCAAGATATGTGAGTGTCTTTTATCGAGCATAATTTTAGATACGACTGGCTGATGCATTAATGTATTCAATCAGCTTCAAGCTTATGAGAGTATGATTTATGGCTGAGCTATAGCAGATACATTTATAGTAATATGGGAATTAAAGAGAACACATCAGATATATGTATAATAAAGGCTGCACTGATGTATTCCACAAATATGGGATGGATTGACATTAAATTTAGTGCTCATGGTCGTAGCAGGATAAATTAAAATAACTTTCCTTTGTATATTGCGTCAAAATCACGTCAAAGTTTAAATTTGTGCTTTTATTACTTGCCAAACAAATTACCTTCTCGCCAGCCTAAGCTGGATAAGTGCAAAGTAGCATGTTAGCATGGTCATTGTGAGGTTGTTAGCATGCTGCCATCAGTCAAAGCATCACTGTGCCCAAGTACAGCCTGAAAGTCCTGCTAGCATGGCTGTAGACATACGGTTCTCACATAATTCCCTACAGAGGATATGTTTCTTTTAACTCCTACCAGCTCCTCTCAGAGCTGTGGTTTTAAGTATAATCCTCCAGCTCTCCCTGATGATATCCCTGCAGGTTAAACAACACACTTGTCCTTGTTGACTTTGCTCTGTAAGAGGCCGCAGGCCATCAGTTGACTGCAGGGTCGTGCATACAGGACCTTCCGCCTCGTTTCTTCTGCATGCCGCTGTCGTCCTCACTCAGCTGTGGAACATTCTCCATCTCCAGGGTCCTCCACTAGCCCTTCTGTCACTGTCGTCCGCTCTCAGCACTAACAAGCAGACACTCTGCCACGGTGATTGTTGGTGCTTAATGGACTGGATTCACTGTCTCGTTAGGACGGGAACAAAATCACTCCAATCACTTAGTAGCTGGCTGACAAAATGGCCATTTAGAGTGCCTCCCTCTCTCCCCTCTGCTCTTCTTTCTCCTGCTGCTGTCCCGTCAGTGTGCCTCTATCAATAATTCACCAGGAGGGGCACTGCTGATAGGGTGTCTTCTTAGTTAATGAAAGAGCTGGGGAATTTACAGCTGTACGGGTTGTCCCCAAGCTCAGTAACATTGTGCTCTCTACTTAAACAGAGCAGGCCGAGGAGTGTTAAGAGCACACAGGGTTGTGATCTTCACTTGTCCCATAAAAGAGTCCAGAATAAAACATGCAAAGGAGACATCTGAGAGGCCGCTTCAGCACGATCTCTCTCTCAAGACTCCTCTGTCGGGGTGTTTAAACTTTCCCGTTGTCCGTCTGTAAATTTTGTTTACTGCCACCTTTGTGCTCGTCCTTGCTCTGTCTCTGTCTGCGTGCACTCATGTGGACACACTGAAGAAGTGTTTTATATCGGCTAATACACCGCATCAGATGCAGCAGTGCAGCTCACTAGCTCTGATTACTGCCACCTGACAGGCACCAACTGTACCCAGTATCCAGTCACAAACCCCTCTGAAACCCATACAGCTGGCTTGTGTGTGTGTGTGTGTGGTGGGGGGGTGTGTGATGAATGCGTGTCACCACAACAGTGCACCACCAGAATACTGAGAGGCCCAGGAATATGACTCATCTGACTCACTGGACCTTGGGGAGGAGAGCGATACGTGCTGACTCACAGGAAACGGATATCAAATACTGTCATAGAAGAACGCCGCAAATATGAAAGATCGACTGATTTGCTGAATTCTGTTTTTTTATTATTATTTTTTTATTTTGCCCGTGTGTTTTCCTGTCACTTCCTCTTGCTCTTTCCATGTCTCAATGTCACTCTGTCTCTGTGTCCCAGAGATGACAACTTCTCGGACACCCTGAGCCAGAAGGCTGACAGCGAGGCCAGCAGCGGCCACGCCGGAGAGGATAAATGCTCAGGAAAAGACATTGGCTCGCCCACAGACACCAGGATCTCTGAGGCCTACATTACCAGGTTGGTTTGCGCTGGCTGGCACATTGAACTGCAACATTAAAGGCTCTCCTAAGCAATTCCCATTAAGATTTTTACAAACCTTGACATTGTGTATACTGCGTAATTGAAAAGTATGAATTTTATGTGTTGGAAAGAGAAGAAAGTCACATTGATCACCAGAAAATTCAAAAGAAAAGATGTCACAACACACGACAATAAAGATTTAACCAAAGTCCATGCAGTATTTTAGAATAACTGAGTTCTTATTGGCCTCAGCAGTGCCGTAGACATGAAGACATTCCTTTCAGGCTTAACAAGCATCGCACTGTGTTAATTACTGCCAGTCCTCCTGACACCAGTGTGACCAATGTATGACCATCTTGGACTTCACGTTGGCTTTATCTAATGAGATATGGCCAATCCAATAATGGCTGACAGCCCAGCAGCAGCATGTCTGCAGCAACCTCACTGTTGCATCATCTAAGATGCTTAAATAGCTTCAGGTGTGAATACACACACACACACAAAAACACACACAAAAAAAAAACACAGAAACCCAAGATGCTTGATATATGAACAGACTTTTTTTTTTAATAAATGTTTTATATAGAGATCTCTATGATATTCTATGAAAACAATCCTTATTTCCAACCTTTTACTTCAAGTCAAGCTTAACTCCGAGAGCGGTTTAATAGCATGTATCTGATTTGCCTGTTACATGAGCAAACCTGAAGGAAGCACGGACGGCAAGTACAGCGTGCACCCAATCCTCAGTGTTACATACGCTGCTTCCCCCAGTCATCCTGTATCCTCAGCTCACCTCTCTCAGCCTAATTGCCAGTGGGAGAATAAACTTCTCCCACTCTATTTTATTCCCACCAGACAGTTGCAGTTGTAAAGTATGAGTATTAAATACCCATTTCGCAGTGGTGGTTAGTCATCAGCTAGTCCCAGTGGAACATACTGTACATACACATGCAAAGAGAGCAAGACACACACACACAGACACACACACATATCCAATCACACCTCAGTCTTTTTGGCAGTGTCTGCTGGTTGCGTGCCAGCATTTCGTCTCCTGCTCCTCTCTACATTGCTGCATTTCTGGTGGTGGAGTAAGCGACCTTGAAACGTCTGTTACTGGGTCTCGCCAAACGCACGAACAAATGCTATTTTATTCAGAGCCACGCGCACGCCCGCTCTACTTCGCTGCTGAAATGTTGATGATTCATCCTAGAGGCAATATTTACACCAGCTGCAGGTATTTGTATGCGGATGGAGAATATATCTGAATGAATCATCTTTTTCACATCGGCCCTAATGAAGCTTCTCTAACTCCCAAAGCCTCACGTCTCCAACACTCTCTACCTGTCATCAGCTCCCAGGTGACCACCCCGCCCCCCACGCGTCTCACTCTCTCTCTCTCTCTCTCTCTCTCTCTCTCTCTCTCTCTCTCTCTCTTCACCTCCTGTCTTCCACCTCTGCTCACTTTTCTGCTTATCCATTCAGGCAATCCTCATACGTGTTGAATCATTTATATCCCGAGCTTTATTTAGATACCTTCCTCTCCCGGTGTTCTCAATCAACAACACCCTCACCAGACAGGAGCTCTCACTGGAGTTTGGCATCAGGATTGTAGCAAGCGCATTAGTTATATTAGTGCCTCTTTTTAGTGGCAAGGGTACAAAGAGAAGGGATCACACTCGACGGGATCACACCGTGTATTACAGTTGGTCTGCTTTCTGTTTCGAGGGAGGGAAGCTCATGGAATGTCTTGTGATTTACATTATTATTAGCTAAGGCCACAGTAAACAAAGGTTGAGCTGTGAGCGTGGTGACAGCCTGCAGAGTAAGTTGCAGTGCCTGTTGGTGTAAGCTCTGTCCCACAGGGCAGCTGGTGTTACAAATGTAGACTGCTCCCCCTGCTGGTTATCAGTGATTCTTGCAGTTGTTTACTATTCCTGATTTCTGACTGCAGTCTGGAAAAAAAAAAAAATCTTTTGACTGACTGCAGGGACACCAGCCAGCACCACCAAATCATGTCTGTATTTTTCAGTGTCTAAGCTGTTATTCATAGGTATTGGTTCAGTTTATTTTTGTGCACATTAATTCATATTTTTTTTATTTATAGTGTTTGGCAGGGTGTGAGCAGGTATGGGTTTCAGAGTCTTACATAAGCACACGTGGCCTCTGGGATTGGCCCGAGATTTTCTGGTTAATGCAGATGAGTAGTTTTCTGTGATGAAGTGACACGACTGGGGGAGATGCCAAGCTGCAATTACATTCCCCGAGAGCACTACGGCCCACCATATCCGTACTGATTATTGCTTTTTTGTTTAGCGCGGTGATGAAGTTTCCTGTAAATCTTAATGATAATGGCTGACACAGCGTTCATTAGGCAGACGTAAACTCTCGAATGAAGCCATTTGCCTCCGAGAAGTGATTAAAGGATGAGTTATACTCCGCTTGTTCATCGTCACAAAGAACCAATAATGCGGACGGCGGACTAATTAAAACAGTCAGTCTGTCAGGTGTCAGCTTTCAGATGTTATTGATTTAATATTCCAAGTTGTCGCCATTCCAGAAAATGTTCTAACGGAAAGAGTAACTGCACAATTATGAAATTATATTATCAGTTTATTTTTACCTTAAGAAAATCATCTACATTTCTGCAATGTCACATAATAAATCTATAACTGTGTTATTAAATTGTAGCTCTTAGGCTTAAATTTAGTTATCTAGCTGCTAGAAGCTGATCTTCTCTGATTAAACATGTGCATCTCTTGACTCAGGCTGTGTGTAGCCACCGTTGTGCCTAGTAGTCATAATTATACAAAGCATAGTGAAGATGATATGCCGCTTATTGGCCTTTTATGGAGCAATAGAACCAAAGGAGTGGATGTTAGATGTAACTGAGCAAACACGAGTCTGTGTGAGTTGTGTGTGTGTGTGTGTGTTTGTGTGTCTGACCAGATACATACATGCATTCATGTTCAGCTCTGTCTCCCCATGATTCAAATGTCAGATTAGGCGCGTGTGGTGCCGTGCTGATCCAGGTTCAGATAGAGGACAGTCGTACTGTGCTGAAGCAGCTGGAGCTTCTCCCAGGGAGCCTGTTTTGGTGCTCTGACAAACTACAGGCCTCCTTCCTCTGGCTGATAGCCAGGTCCACTCTACCTGCTCTCCATATAAGCTTGTCGTAGCTGTTAAACACTGACTTCAGAGTTCCTCTTACAGCACTGATGATTGACGATGCGGCATGCCCCCCCCACATATTGTAAAGTAGTAAACTTTGTGGATCCAGTTTAGGTGCTGAAAGGTCTAGATTTGGGAGATGCAAGGTATGTGGTAACATGTAAAAATACAAAAGCTACAATGTAATAAATATTTCTCTTTGTTGTTTCCTCCCCATCTCTTCTATCCCAGCAGACACAAGAAACGATCAGAACCACCATCACGGCGGCCCCCCGCCCGCCCCACTGACGTCCACTGCATGGTGCATCCCTCCCAGCACGGTCATGGAGGGCATGGAGGCACTCCAGAGATGGGCTCCCCAGTTCTAGGCCACTTCAGCCCAAGGGACATGCTGCGGAGTCGTAACCACATGCCCATGGACAGCCCTGAACGTCGGCGCCGCACTGGGCACGGCAGCCTGACAAACATCAGCCGTCACGAGTCACTGAAGAAGATGGAGAGCCCCCCGATCCGCCGCTCTACCTCTTCGGGGCAGTATACGGGCTTTACTGACGCCCACCACCATCACGGCGGCAAGCCCCTGGATCCGGAGACCATCGCACAGGTCAGCGCGGGACGAGCGGCGACCCGACCGCAGCTCCCTCCACCATCAAAGCCCTGCCCCGCCCTGTAAAAACATAGTCAGTCCCTGTCTTCTGCTTCCTCTGGCTGCGACTGTGTCCGTGTGCTAAATACACGCAAAAGACTAGCTTCACAGGCAGCAGACAGCAGGGAGCATATAGCTCGACACTGGGACTCATCACAGGATGTTACGTTTACTTGGTAGCACTTAAGAACACTGAAAATTGAAGTTATTACAAAATATCCTGGTAACTGGTAATAATTTATATTCAAACCACATCACTGCCCACGTGAAGGGGGTGGCTCTAATTTGACTGACACACACGATGTTTGTATAGAGACTCAGTTAGAAAGCAGAGGTCACAGAGAGCACTTTAAACTGTGCTGGGCTGTCTGTCTGCCTACTGGGAGCATGCTCAGATGAACATTCCTTGTCATCTCTGCATCTCCTTCGCTGTCCAAAGTCATGAGCATGCAAAGGGAGAGGTACCAGTGCAAAGTGATACTCTCTACTAACTCTCTGCATGTATAATGCATGCTTGGTGTTTTCTTGAAAAACTGTCACTGTGGTCTTTTAACATCACCTTTTTATGTTTTTCTACCAAACTGTACTCCACCTTCTTCCTACTCTCACATCTTTGCTGTTCATCTCTCACTTCTTACCTCTCTGTACTATCGTCTCTCGCATCTCTATCATCAGTGTTATCGTCCTTTCACATCTCCACTCTTCCCTTACACGCATTCTCTCTCTCTCCCTGTTTCTTGTAGGACATAGAAGAAACTATGAACACCGCTCTGAATGAGCTGCGCGAGCTGGAGCGGCAGAGCTCGGCCAAGCACGCCCCCGACGTGGTGCTGGATACCCTGGAGCAGCGGCAGACCTCTGGCAGCAGCGGTGGCGGGGGTCCCACGCCGGCCAGCTCCAGCGAGTCCCTCAGCCCCATCCACGGCGTCATGCTGAGGTCCACCGCCAACACTGAGCCACCTATCCGCCGCAGCACCAGCTCCTCCAGCGATACCATGAGTACCTTCAAGCCTGTGGTAGCGCCCCGCATGGGGGTGCAGCTCAAACCTCCCGCCTTGAGGCCAAAGCCCATGGTCCTGCCCAAGTCCAGCCAGGCCTCACAGCCTCCGGCTGCTCAGGACCCTCTGGACAAGTCCTGCACGATGTAACTCCTGGGACAGGAACCAGAGATGCAAAACAAAAATTCTCAGTCAACTTCCAGGGGGGCTGCAAAATGCTACCAGTGTCTGGACTTCAAATAACAAACAATATCTGAGAGTGTGTAAAATACTTGGACCTGGACAGGACGTATGTTCCTTTGTGGTGAAAATAAAGAGGACTCTGACAGGGAGACTGATGTCGGAGTTACAACATAGACAGATCTGTCAGTCAGACAAATCTTGTGTCTTAGTAACGTGCACAGTTATGTGTTAATATGCTTAGGGTAAAATGATCTAACAAATGTCTTTTTATTTTAAAGAAATTCAAACAACAAATCACAAAGGCTTCCTTCGAGGTTTTAGAAAGTGTACACTAGATAGTTTAGTTTACAGACATTCATGAACTGTATGATTTAAAGAAAGCACGCTGCATGTACAGTAGCAGTTTACCACTGAACCTGAACCTGAACCTGAACCTGGAGCTTGATGAGAACTGTAGTGACCGGAGTGGCATTCTCACACAACTAGATTATATAATTTTTTATTATTGTTTTTTTTTGTTTGTTTGTTTGTTTTTTTTGCTCTTCCTTAGGAGGGCCCTTAAAGGTGTTGTGAACTGCTTTAACGGCCTTATACTGACTTTCATTTTCAATTTTCAAATGTTAAATATTATAAAGGTGCTGTGACTACCTGAAGAGAAACGATTTGAAGGTTGGACTGATTACGTGCTAACAACTAACGGTACTTTGTTAATAGTTAATAGTACTGATGGCAGTGTGCTTCTTTTTTTTCCACTCGCGTGTAAACTCTGCAGCTGTCTTTGGCCAGGCGTACCATCTGATCACCTCTGTGCTGGACTCACTCAAATTTCTTTGAACATATTGCCTGGAACGACTATTGGATAAAACCACTACTTCATGATGAACCTTGTTTTGAACATTTCGATGCATTCTCAACTTCCTGCTTAGATAACTCATGCTGCAGGGATAAAATATGCCGAATAACGTCTGCCTTTGCATCTGTATAATCTATGGGGTGTGACCAGTGTGAAAAGTTCTGATGATAAGTCATCTCCTGCCTACAATATATACAACACATATGCTATTATATGGTGTGGAACACATGCCAGAGCTTCTTTTATGCCTTGCTTGGCTTTATCTACCCAAAGACATGACTGTACAAGTGAAGCATGGATGTTGACCCTCCATATATGACGTAGGTATTCTTCATATTGATTGATGTGTATAGACTCATGGCAGCGCCCTGTGGGAGTGCTGCCCGTAGCCATGGACCTAATGACTGTTAGTGTGTAAACGCCTCCTGATATGTCCCCCCCTGCTTCCTCTGCTTCTCTTTGTCAAAGTTTCTGAAAACAGCAGCTTGCTTCGTGTCCCTCTAATCTGTTTTATATTCAGGTGAGAATGTCAGTAATGTGTGTGTGTGTTTTTTTTAATTTTATTTCATTGTTCTCTGACTGACACTGAGGCTTCCTCTGTCTGCATTTGTGGATGACGACACCTCTGAATGCCTGACATGTCTCACACAGTGATAAACAGCCCGTGTCAGCCAGCTCATATGTGTTCCAGGTCGAGTAATTTCAAATGCAATAGCGCCCCGCATCCCAAAAAAAAAAAAAAAAAAAAAAAAAAAAAAACTGTTCCAACTGTGTGACTGCACCCCTGTATGTCTTTTTCAAAATAACCTCCGTACTGTAGAAATAACAGAAGTGGGTGCATGTCCTGGGAATGTTTGGCTAGCATAACAACACAGAGAAAAGACTTTGTTTGCAATGAATAAGCAATGTTATCTAACAGCAGGTTTACACTATCTTTGACTTGACAGATATTGTGTGTATAATAATCAAAAGTTGATTGATTTTCTGACTTACTAACTTTTATTATTTTTGTAATCATTTTTGTTATGTTTTGTTGTGTTTCTGGGTAGAAATAACTTAGAACAAACTATGTAGATTAAATATCCAGAGATACGAGTGTCCCACCTCCAGTATGAAGCCAGTTGTATAGTGTGCTTTTGTCACTCTGTTAACATCATCAACAATAGGACTCAGTTATGCCGTCTGTAGGCTTTAAGCTACTCTGTGGTGTTCTGTACATCTGTAGTATGTACTTGTGAAAGTGCCTTTGAAAATGTTTTAGAGGAACTTCCGACATTCTGTACTGTTGCATTTTCATGTCAGATGCTGTGTTTTTTGAGAAAATGCAGTGCAGGAAAAGAAAAAAAAAACACATGAATAAGTAATGATGCCATTTTCCAAAGTTATATGACAGAATTAATAATAAATAAACAGCTTACCCATTGTGACATTGCACTTTTATGTATATAACTGTATATATGGCATGTAACATCATAACGTTTAGAGTTCTTTGAGGGCTTATACCTCCAAGGATTTCTTTCTAATAAAGGAAATAGTTTGTCGAGTCTGAGGTGGATTCTTTCCCTCCCTTTTTATGACCAGTAACTTCAACTTTAGTTCATTTATTAATTAGTCTTATATGGATTATTGTATTACTACTGTATGTAATGGTTAATATTGGGACAGCGCTTTAATAGAATATTATTTTAGCTTCTGTACATATCATTTATAGTCTTCAACAATCCATAATACTTGAAAATGATCAAATATTTTGCATTTAAAATCTAAATAGAGTCATATCTGCCTCTGAAATCTGGTGGAGCAGAATTGTATAGTAACATGAAACAGTAATATTTTAGTAGAAGCACCTCAAAATTGTACTAAGGAGCCAAACTGGAGTACATGTACTCAGTTACATTCTACATTTGTGACCTGAGGTTGTCTCTGCACACTTTACATTATGGGTAAACACATGCAGCACACATGCACACAGACAGAATCCCCAGTTGTCACAGGTAGAAATTATGACAGAACTGCCCCAGTCTGTGACAGTATGAGAGCACAAAGAAATGAGTGTTTCAGCACAGATTTTAATCATTATTTTTATTCAATATAATTCAATTTACAAAGTTTACATAATGACTGAAGAAATAGAACTTGATGGAGAAAGGTCTTACATTTAACATTTCATTCTTCATAACGGTGTATAGTAAAAATCAAGTGGGGAAAAAACTAAAAGACACGATGAGGAGTAAAGCTGTATCGTGTTCTCTCTACAAAGTTTTCTTTATGCCACACATTTTGTAATGTATCCAGTTGTTTTTTTTCCAATTCTCTGAACCTCTATGTGCTGTTTTCTGAGATATATGGGAGCTTTACTGGGGTTTGGTATGCTGCAGATCTTGCTCCAGCCTCAGTACTGTATGCAGGAGTAAGAGTGGGTCTGTTCCAGGCTTTAGTGTGGGTCTTCAAGGCCATCTGGCGAAAACAGAAAATAGAGGGCCCATTGTTTTGGATACTGTCACACAACCGTTTCCCACCAGCTGAACTTTTAGGCTGTGGTATGATAGAAGTGGAGCAAATATTCTATTTTTGCAGAGGTGACTGAGAATTCTGGAGAGAGCTGATTGTATTTTGAGGAAGAGAATAAAACACTGCTCACCTGAGCAATCCCAACTCTCCTCTCCCAGGTGTGAATGCTCTGCCGCAGCTTCTTGTGTTTGTCCTTGACATGTATGTACTCCATGATATCAGGAGCTTGATAGTCTCTCATCTGGCGCCGCAGGTGTTGGTTGAGCACCTCTGCCTTTAAACGCTCCTGAAGAGAGAGAAGTGACAACTGAATGCAAAGTGGATTTGTGGAGGCCACGCTGGACTGTTGGCTGTTTAAGGTTTGACTTATTACTGGACTGATGACAAACCTCCTCAGTACGCTGTATCTCCTCCTCAATTTTTGCCATCAACTGCCTCCTGCTGCTGATGTCATTGCTCAGCTCTGTGGATTCCAATGTCACACTCTGCAACTTCTCCTGACAATGACACACACACACGTAGAAATAAATTGGAGCTATGTTCAAGGTGATTAGCTAGACTGCAAAGATGAGTTCATACAGCTACAGGAAATCACACACACACACACATTTCTGAGTTACCCTGTGTGAGCTGAGGACACGTTGCACTTTCAGATTGTTCACTTGAAGTTCATCCAGGTTTGTGTCAACTCTCTGCTCACTGTACTCCTGGAAAATTTCCTAAAGACAACGCGCAGACCGAACATCGCTACATTTACTAAAACACAGCAAATCACAATCGACTGACAAAATAAAACTCTATTCCAGCTTTCTTAGCCTCTCTGGGCATTCATTATGTACCTCGTACTCTGCTTTTCCCACGTCTTTTTTCTGTTGAAGCTGCTGCCGGAGCTTCTTCTCGTAGATTTTCAGTGCCTGGATCTTCAGATTAAACTTCTCCAGCTGGGTGACCTGTTTGTAGTTTGTGATCGTGAACAGTACAGATGATGAGAACAAAGAGAGGACAGTGATGATGATGAATATGAGTAGGGTTGACAACAGTACTTGTAAAGACAGATAACATTCATCAGAAAAATATAAACAATTGAAAAAAAAAACTCTCACAGGGTTTTTATTTGTCCAGACCGGAAATTTTCTGGTGAATTAAAACATCAGATAGAAAACAACAGGATTTTATTTTTGCCGATGTTTCCCCAGCTAAGATGGCACTCAGTGGACTAAGTGGAAAGTCTAGTGTAGGAAAAATAATGTAATATGTGGAGAGACCAAAGTTATTGTATCAGCATTATATACCAGCATTATTTGGGGAAAAAATATGCAAGTCTGCTTGAAATTTGTATTCATCTAAAACAGCTGCAAACATATAAACTTCTTTTGTAAGTTAGGGCGAAATGAGTAGTCCAGTTATGTTTCAAATCTGTTTTTTTTTGTGTAATCTGGTATTGTATAATGACAATAAAGCTGATCCCCAAACCCTCGAAACTTGAATCTACTCAGATGCTGCTTTGCACAGCTTGTTCTCATTAGACTGAACCTTATTTTTACCTTTGTCTTGTCTTCGATGTACTGGAGCACCTTCTCAGTTTCCTTCATTTCTAACTTGTTGTCTTTCATAGGTTTGAGCAGTCTGCGTTCAAACTCATTTTTAGCCTTTCGAATATCTGCGAGACGCAATTCTGCTTCTTTCAGAGAGGCCTGGAAAGACAAAATAAAATCTAACTGTACAGTCTCTGTTTGTTTTGTTTTTCTATGCAAGGGTGTGTTGTAACCTTGTAGCTGTCCTGAATTCTCTCATATCTCTGTTTGAGTTTTTCCTGGTCTTGTCGAGTCTCTGTTACTTCTCTCTGTGCCACATGAAGCTTTTGTTCCAAGGTCAGCTGATTAAGGCGCTCTGATATGTTAACCCGGGACTTCCGCCTCCTTCCACGACCCTGGCAAGGCACGCACACACACACACACACACACACACACACACACACATACGCATATACTGCATATTGTATTTCTTGTGTGAAAAATGAGCAAAATCTGTGGAAAACCTACAATCACAAACGTTACTGTGTTTTGTCTCGTTACTGGGTAGAACTTACCCCACCCTCCAGCTGGGAGGCTCCTGCTGCGCCCAGACCGTCTCCCCCAGCATGGGACACCAGGTCCTGAGGATCCAAGTGGCTGATGAACCGCTCAAACATGTCATTCTCTGCCAGGAGGGCTGCACTGGTGCGTCTTGGGTGGAAGTGAATATTAACAACTCCAAAGTCAGATAAAGGAAATATTTGAAGGTTGATTACGCTGGAAAGATAAATCTAAATGTGCAGAAAGAGGGTTCATAATTTAAAGGACCAGTGTGTAGGATTGGGTGGCATCTAGCTGTATAATTGCTGACTGCAACCTCCACCTGTCAAATATTACCCGCCTAAAAATGTATCTAGAAAAGCAGAAGCATTATGTATCTAGCTAGTAGTTAGTACTGAGGACATTAAAATGCAGTATGTGACACAGCATATACACTTCTGTTAGCTTAGCTCATTGCTCTCATATGATGTTTTAGTAATATTAGCTAGCTAAGCTAACAGCTACAGCCATATTGGTCAACAACAAAACAAGCTTAGCGTTAGCAATTTGCAGAAAATAGATGAATAATGTCGATTAAATCGATTAAAGGGAGTTCTTGAATATTTATTTCCATTACTTTAGCTCTTCGACTCGGTGGTAGAGGAGTTCTTTTTGTTCTTGTGTGACTTCTTCTTCCAGCAGCGAAAGCTCATCCTCCATGGTTGCTATAGTACACTAAACCCCTCCACTGGTTGCCAAGGCTGGTGTTGCCTTCAGGTGCTTGCCTCTTTAATGTGTAAACTTTGCAACAAATAAAGAAAGCGTAGTTTAAGGGACCGTAATTATGTACTTTTATTCATTTGAATATTTTTATATTCCTATTATCACGTCCGCTATTATGTCACTGTCTCACTCTTTCTCCCCCCTTTCTTTCTTTTTTTCTTTTTACTTTCAGTTTCATTTCTCTGTAAGCGTACGTCGCTGTAGCTGTGAGAAATTGCAGTCGCTTTAACAGCGGCGTAGGTGACTTCGCCAAACTCAGAATGGCCGCAGTCATTTCTAAATTAATCACCAAAACTCTGTGCGACAATCAGGGATGTTTGGACTTCAAGCGCCTGGATGAGAGCATCACAAAGAGTTTCACTGTCGCGGAACCAGTCCTGCGAAGTGTCCTCTTCGACGACGGTAGAATAGCCATTCAGGAAGGCAGACAGAAAGCTGTCGGAAGTCAAATAATCAGCCCGGACAGTCTGATAGTGGCTAAAACCAACCTGCGGCTCTGTCAGAAAAAACCCGGAGAGTGTCCGCAGTGCGACGGGTTACACCTGTGCAGGTATTATGTTTGCGGTGACTGCACTTTCGGGTAAGTAGTTGTTGCTGTACTAAATCTGGAGGGGTTGTCTTTGTCCCAAAAAAAAAATACAAACAAAATCGAAGCCAAGCAAAGTGAGGCCATGTAGTTTAACTTCAAAACCCAACACATGCACACAGGTGTTTTTTTACTTGGACTAGGTCTTTTTCTCTGGGCTGTCTGGGTGTGTACTGATCACTCCTGTTGGTTTTGCATTAGTCAGAACAGCTCACACATTCATCATCTTATTTGTGTAATAAGTTTAGTGACCTGTTCCCCAGCAAAGCTCCACCCATCTTCAGCCTGAGCAGAGGCCTAATCAAACCAAACAGCTGAGCTTGAAAACAGCTGGGCCTGCAGGGTTTTAAAGGTGTAACAGGGTGTAGACACTGAGCTCAGATCAGTATCAAAGGTGATTACTGATCTTATGCTCAGGTGATATTTTAATCTTTTAAAACAGATATTTGCTCAAGAATACTATGATGACTCGTCATTATGACCTCTTGCTCTATAGACTTTGCTTAAACCTAGGCCTAAAACCAAAGGTGACCAAACCCTTACAGTTGTGGCTCCCACCCTCTTGAACTGTCTTCTATGAACTCAGAAAAAAAAAACCCACAGACAAGTCACTTGATAGCTTAACAAAGCTTTTATTGTTTTTTGTTCTAGTTGTTTCCTTTTTTGTAAACTTAGCATCATTGTTTTATTGCTTTAATACTGTTATTTCCTGTTTTATCCTTGTATGTGGGATTTATTGGCATCTAGTGGTGAACTTGCCATGTCCCCTATGTAGATGTAAAAGGTTTAATTAAAAGGTTTAGTCTAAGGTAACAAAAACAAGTTCTTCTTTTCAGGTGCTTATGCACAAATGAAAACATACTTAGGACTAGTATATTCCATACCAGTGATCAATGGATTTGATCAATAGATTCCCATAAATCTTACACATTGGATCTTTACTGCTGGCATTGTGCAAACAACAGAAAATCTTTATGTTAAGAGAAAAAGACATAAACATTTTACAGCTTCACAAACTATTTCTGTGGAAACTAATATTGACAAAGACCTAAAATCAGAACAGAAAATGCATACTGCAGGTCTAATGAGTGCTGTTGTCCACAATGAAAGTATGGGTTATGCCCAGACACCAAATTGAGGCATTTTCTTAAAACTAAAAACTTTAACTGAAATAATATATTCATTTTGTTATTTTTCAGACACAAGTGTAAAAATCCCCATGATGTGGCATGTACATACAATGCAGAGATTTTGAAGAGGTATGGCCTTCACGAATTGACAGAGAAACAGCTGTTCCAGCTGCTACTGCAGAATGATCCATATCTGCTTCCTGAGGTAGGTTGTACTTGTAACAGCAGGAGACAGAGGTGGGAATTCAGAATATTACTTTTGTGTATAAAATGATGTATATTTCTGAAGTGGTCTGTATTTTTCTTGTAATTTTCCTCTGTACACTCCTCTCTTTTAGATTTGCCCACATTACAACAAAGGCAATGGGTCGCACGGTTCCTGCAGGTTCACCACTAACTGCATCAAGCTTCACATCTGCCAGCACTATGTGCAGGGTGACTGTAAGTTTGGCTCTTCGTGTAAGAGGTCCCATAATGTCGATGCACAGGGACTGAAGATCTTTAAGGGATTCAGTCAGGAGAATATTACAAACATTCTCCAGATCTACAGAAATAAATTCATCATCATGGGACAACAGAAGAGACAAGCTGTTCCTGGTAAATAATACGGACTGTAAAAAGAAACTTATTGAACTTTTGAACTGCTCAATACATTTGATATATGTATGTGTATCTCCAGTAGCGCTACCCGAGGTGAGAAACTCCCCTCAGCAGCCTTCCCACAGCAACCCTGGATCCCCTACTAGTTCTGTTTGTCCATCTAAACCCATGAGTGATGCTGACAGGAATGAAATCTGCCTCTTCTTCATTCGCAGACACTGCAGCTTCAAAGGTAATCACACACACACTCACACTCTTTATCCTCCACACAGAAGTAGAAGGCTATAATGAAAAACTTGTCTCTCTCTCCTCATCCTTGTTATCTAAAGTCTACCACTGCCTTTGTACTTTGTTTTTTCCCACAGAGAAGTGTGCTCGTGTCCACTGGCACCTGCCTTACAGATGGCAAGTTTTAGACATAGATGGTGTGACCTGGAAGGACATGCCCGATATGGAGGACATTGAGAAGGCCTACTGCGATCCAGGACGTGACACAAGCAGCACGGACCAACCAGTGTCCACCTTAGGGCTTTTCAGATATCTGTCTTTTCAAAGGTGAATGGAGAAATAGACCACAGTTCTCTTTCTAAAGCAACAAATAGATTGTTAATTTATTGACATTAGTTTTTAGAAATATCCTCTTGAAGTAACTGTTGATGTATGTACCCTACTTTCAGCTCTGCATCCCCAGCTGTGCAGTCAGTTAACTTCAGAACAATGACATATGGAGGGTCTCCAGTTCGTCGCCTGTCCACTGTCTCCTCTGTCTCTAAGCCCCCTCACTTCATTCTTACCACACAGTGGCTTTGGTACTGGAAGGATGACAACGGGACATGGGTCGAGTTTGGACAGGTCAGTCAAACATTCATGAATAATGCAGCTATGTGTCTTAAATTTGATCCTTTACAGTTCCCTTCTTCGTTCTTTACTCTGCAATTTTTTTCCATTTCGTCGGCAGCAAACTTTGATGGATTCCTGTCTGATTCTTCTCTTTAGGGCGATGGTGACACACATGCCTCTGTCACCTCTCCAACTCTGGAGAACGTGTACCTTGCAGACAGAGATACAGAGGTTCCTTTTGGAGCTGGCAAACAGCAGTATATCCTCCACTTCAAAGGAGGACCAGGAACCCCGCAGATGTATCAGGAGAATATGAAATACAAAACCAGGAGAGAGGTCAGACGAAGACCTCGCTTTGTGTCTGCTCATGATGTGGAGGCCAAGCTAAAGAGGTATTTTTTTTATTTCTAGTTATAGATGGAGATTTATCTATGCTTTGGATTGGGTGACTTCACAGTTATTATGTTTGCTTCCTCTTTAGCACATCATCACCCAGCTCCAGTTTATCCACAGCTGAAAGTTTCCCATCCCACTGGGACAAGAATGCTCTACCAGACTTTGGATACAAGGTAATAAGCTCAATATTGAGATTTACTGTTTTCTTTAAAATCATATATATATAAAATCATATATATATATGATTTTATATATATATATATGATATATATATATATATACCCTTCATCTTCATCTTTATACCCTTCATTAATCCACATTGTTCTCTTTCATCTTTCAGCTCATACCTCTGTCCAAATCTGGGAAGGAGTATAATATGATTGAGACGTTGTTTAAGCGCACCATGCCCCAGCATAAAATTAGCAACATCCAGAGGATCCAGAACCCGTCACTGTGGGAAGTCTTTCAGTGGTAAATCATCGTCCTCTACCTGACCTACACAAAGTTATCACCTGAATCTACAGCTCTCCTCAGCGTTATGGAGCTTTAAAGCAAGTTTCAGCTCATTGTTGTAGCTGTCTGGCCCACATCTATACTGTTTTGATCCACTCTCACAGCTCTTAAAGAATTGTTTGTGGCCTCAGCAAGAAGCTGTTTGAAAAAGCTCTAAAACAGCAGACAGACGGAGTTAGCTGATGCACATGGTGAAGCATTTAGCAGCTAAAGAGCCTGATATTTGTCTTAAGAATTCATGTTTTCTATATTATGTGTTCAGGCAGAAAGAGCATATGAAGAAGAGGGATGGTGGGAAAGCTGTGAATCAGCAGTACTTGTTCCACGGGACAGACCACTCCCTGATTGAGGCCATCTGTGAGCAAAACTTCGACTGGAGGATGTGTGGTGTCCACGGCACGGCCTACGGCAAAGGTACAGTGAAGCAGCTTCAACAGCTGAATATGATAGAATTAATCCTGTTTTAAAGTTTACTGTTGTGTGCAGAAGAAAAGAACCTACGACTCTTGTGTCAGTAGTAACACTCTCTACGCTATTATCTTTTAGGGAGCTACTTTGCCAGAGATGCATCCTACTCAGACAGATATTCCAGCATTAAACACAGCCTGAACAAGGTCATGTTTGTTGCTCTGGTCCTGGTGGGAGAGTACACCAAAGGACGCAGCAGCTATCTTCGACCTCCGCCGAAAGGAAACAGCAATACCCTCTACGACAGCTGCGTTGATTCTGAGAGCAACCCTGGCATCTATGTCGTCTTTGAAAAACAGCAGATTTATCCAGAGTATCTTATCAGCTACTCATAAATTCAAAATTCTGTTGTTTCCTGTACTGTAGTTTTTGGCTCAGGGGGAAAAGAATCTTGGGATGTTCTTTACTTTGATCAGAAACAGCCAGTGGCTTTCTTGCAAAGTATCAAAAGTAAAGTGGAAGTACTCATTATACTCACAGGATGGACAAGTATTGGATTGAACTGAACAGTTGAGGCAGATTGAGAAGGAGATGATTTAAACTCCTTTAAATACTGTTTCAGATTTCATGAACAGATGATATGTTACCTTTTTCCTCTGAGGTGTAGTGGAGTCATTTTGTTAAGAAGATAAATAATACTCGTAATCAATAAAAAACTGATTGGTGTCTATTTTGTTTTGTTGTGGTGAGAATGTGTAAATGTCAAATGTGAATAAAGGACACTGAGGGGGACAAATTATCTGCGTGTTCAGTTTTGTAATGAAATCCATAATTTGTAATAAACATATTACAAATTGTCGCTAAAGCAGACAGTGTGATTATATAACAATAGAACAAATCAACAAAAGAAATGTCATTAAAACGTATAAATAATACACACAAGTGGCCCATTTTTAAACACCGCAAACCATCTTTAATCGCAGGTGTTACATGTTGTTTCATGGACACATTTTAATCAGTAATCCATTCGTATTATACATTCAAAATGAAAATGATTCAAGTGTGTCATTCTCAAGCATCTCTCCCAGACACTGACTGGACCTGTATGATTTACTTTGTTAAATAAATAATGGTTGAGTAACATTTTCATTTCAGTTAGGTGTAAATGTTCTTCACAAACAATAATGAAATACTGTCCTCAAGAGAAAAGTGATAAAATGATTTTATTCCTACACATTATAGTTGCACCTAAGGAATGTGAGCTAGTTGGGGACACCTGATATACACTGACTCAGGTGATCGGGAATAAAAAATTCTTTCACAATCTATGTTTCACTCTAAAATAGCAGCGTTCAGTTGTTTAATCATCAAATAAAGTCTTCGGCATATTCAAATATGAGTCACACTAAACACACAAAACAACACACTATCCTGTTGCCAAAAAAATGCCATTGTGCCATTTGTTTTTTCTGCCTGGACTGGTTCTGTAGGCTCACCTCATCATTATTGCATTTTAGTACACTTTGTACATCAAATTTCTGCCTTTTTATCCATTCATTCAATTAACTGCAGTAACTTGTGAAGACCATAAAATGAATTAAAACCTTCTATTCACTCACACGTTAATAACAGAATCACACAGTGTAAGGAGGAAGAAAAATGGTAACCTGATGAAAGTGAAATTAAACCACTGATCTGATTAATGGTTAATGAAAAAAAAAAGTTAAGATAATATCCTTTCATTACCATTCATTATCCTATCATTCACCACGCAGTGCTGTAACCTGTTCAAAATGTTCACCACTCAAAACAGTAGAAATATTGCTATATATAGAGTGATAAGAGGCTGAGAGTTGCTCTCTGTTAGGCAAAGCACATTTCTTTTCCTGTGTTCTCTTCTCTTTATTCATACGTCCTCCAGCTCCCTCTCTTCTTCTTATTATTTATCACCAAAACAATTGATGAAACTATCAACACAAAGTTAAGAAGTGCCTAAAATGTGTCCTCTACCGTGCCTGACTGGACAGGCGGCAGCAATTGGATCAGTCATACTATCTATATAACTATATAGCTATCAGTTGTGTGCGACATCAGTCCACTTTCCAGTTCACTCCCTGAGAAAGAAAGGTACTACATGAGCACTGTGGTCGAGTTATACAGAGTATCCAGAAAAGATCCAGATCCAAATGTCTTTGTCACAACATGGACCTGCAGAATGATTTGTATTTTTTATAGATTTTTTTTTTTATATATATATATATATATATATATATATATACCATCCAAGAAGATGAACTGTGACTTTTTAATTGTCTGGTGTAGAATTCCCTTGACCTTCTTCGAAGTGTCTTCTTTGAAGTTTCACAAATATGCCGTTCTTAGGTCCTAGAGTGCTTGATGACTTCAGCTCAAGAGGGACCTGCACAAAGAAAAGAATGTCACATGTAAAGAGCATCTCCCATACATGTGTAATGGAAATTACACACGTCACTTGTTACATTTAGGTTGTGTGTATAAATCATTTTACTCTGCAGACTGCTGACCTTCTTTGCAAAGAATGGAACTATCCCAAAACAGCTTAATTCTCTAGTTCTCTTTTAAATAAGCTGATACAAGTAGCCGAAATTAGCGTCCTCCGCCGGGTAGCTGGGCTCAGTAGAGCCACTGCTCCTTCACCTTGGAAGGAGCCAGCTGAGGTGGTTTGGGCATCTGATTAGGATGCTCCCTGGGCGTCTGTGTGCCCTGCTAAACCTGCTGCCACCGCGACCCAACCCCAGATAAGCAGATTTTTAATTGATGGATTTTAAATCCTTTGTAAATGTGTCTTCTGTGTCTATGGATCCTTTCTTAGACTCAAACATTGTTTTAACAGATTGTTGTCTTTCGTGTTTAAAGAGTCTAGCTCACCTTGGTCTCAGAGCAGGCCACGATGCTGAACCTTTGGAACAGACGCACAAGAGCCATCTTGATTTCCAGTTGTGCAAGCCTCATTCCCACACAGTTACGGGGACCGGCACCGAACGGCAGGTATACAAATGGATGGCGGCTAGCTTTGGCCTCTGGTGTGAATCTGGAGATCGACCACAAATAATATTAAGAAAATGAGTCAGTCTGTATCCATTCTTGCTTGTGAATGACTGAATGAAATGAAATACTCTAAACTGGGAAAAAAAAACAATGAAGTTTATCAGTTTGGATGTCAAATATTTTGTCTTTGTTCTGTACTGAATTGATTATAGATGCAAATATTGGAGTTCTGCAATCAAGGTTGTAGTACTGTTAGACATACATGACAGCAGAAAGTTTCAAGGTCATGTATACAGCACATGTTAATGCTAAAGACTTTGACTTGTGTAACAAAGTCAAAGAACAAACAAACATGTTTATGCTGTTGCAAGTTGCATGAGACAGAAAACGTTTCTACAAGACAAAACAAGGTATGAGTTGTCATTATGTCATGACAGCAGTGCCATGACATCTTCCTGACCCATGAATACAGGCCTTTTGTCAGGTAAGACAGCGTTAACAATATCAAGAAGCTGACGCAGCATAAAGGAATGCAGCCATCATTAATATTTACACCTGGGCGTGTCCTACTGTGACCTCTGTGAGTCCTTTTGAGTCATGATGTTATATCCTAACATCGTTCAACTTTTGAGCTGCTTGAGTAATATCCACACACACCATTTCACACTACCTTCACAAATAAGTGTCAGATTTAGATGATAATGAAACATGAGGTACGTAGTTTCTTGTATTCATTAAGAACGGTGTCCTACCGCTCTGGGATGAACTTCTCAGGCTCTGGCCAGTGCTCTGGGTCGTAGTGGAGGAAGCCTGCTGGGATCTCCAGCGATGCTCCTTTAGGGAGGAACAGGCCGTTCACCACGCAGTCTTGTTCAATGTCTCTCGCAAACCTTTGGGAGGTAAAATGCCGTTTTTTTTCCCAGTACTGCATGTATGTACAGATATAAGTGAACTTGTACCATGTGACAGTACTAAAAACTAGTAAAAATTTATCTTTTATCCTCATTTAATATTCTTAATTTACCTGAATCCAGGGGGATAGAGACGCAAGGCTTCACTTATAACCATATCTAAATACTTCAGCTCCTGGATGTTGGTGTAATCAGGTGACTCCTACAGCAAAAGAAAAAAAACACAAGAGATGAGATAAATCCACACCTAAAATCTTATGTCGTAACTATTAGATCAGCAACACACTCACATGTCTGGTGAAGAAATCATCCACCTCTTCCTTGACTTTGCACTGACATTCGGGGTGGATTGCCAGGAGGTAGCAGGTGAAACCCAACGTGTTGCTGCTGGTCTCGTAACCCGCCAGAAGAAAGACAAAAGCCTGACCCACGATCTCATCCTCAGTCATCGTCTTTTTCTGTGGACGCCTCGTGGGGGGCTCATGTGGGTGTTCCTGATCAGAGGCCGACGGTTGTGTCTGCTGGTTCCTGTGATCAAACTCACCAGCAGAGTTTGCTGTGTCAAAGTGTTCCAGAGACACAAACTCCTTGCTAGTTCGTGCATCCAGCATCAGCTGAAGGAAGTCTCGACGTCTCTACATGCAAAAAAAAAATAAATAAATAAATAATTTTAAAACAATTCATCAGAAATTATCAGGCGTGTTGTATTTAAGATTATTAAATGTCCATGCTGTTCACCTGTTCAGGAGGTTGCTCCTCTCTCTGCTTGATGATCTTCCGAATACTGTTGATGAAGAACTGATTCATCTGGTCTCGTCTTTTGTTGGGGATGACTCCCACCAGAGGAGCCGCAATGAATGGAAAAGCAACTGGACACACAAATCAAATGTGTTGGTGGGACTTTGTACACTTACACAAGACTGTACAATCAGTACAAGAAGCAAATACAATGGACATATTTTTATTCTTTATGTGTTTCAGGTCTATGCTTATTGTTATTACTATGTCTATAATTTACATATAAAAACAATAAATATTAGATTGAACTGACTGAAAAACATTATGATGGGCCTGAAGAAAGAAAACGAGAAGAACATCTGCGCATGGTGGACAAACGGGTCATCTGGGTGGTTCTGAGAATCCACCTGAGTTGCGAATGCCACGCTGGCGATAACGTCCATGGTGAAGGAGCCAAAACACCTGCAAAAACACACACACACACACACAATTATGATGGAGGACAGGAAAAGATGCCAAAAGTCTAATAGCCTCTGTCTGCTGCAAGTGTGATTACCTGTGAATGTCAAAGGCTTCTCCTGACTCAGCGTAAACGTTCAAGTTGTTCATCAGGGCATCGGTGGCTGTGTTGATGAGCGGAACCATCTACAGGAAATTTAAGAGACATAACTGCTGTGACTTTCTGCGAAAGGGAAGACAACAATCAACCTGTCTGGTAAATATAGCTCATTAGGAAAGGCTCAATGAGCTTCCACAAATATAAAAAGCAGACTGAATCTATACAGCTGAAGAGGCCTTCATAGATCAAAAAAACAATAAATACACAAACTGAGTGGATGAACAGTAACAGCTTTAAGGCGTAAATAAAAGATGAACACAAGCTGCACTTTGAAAGCAGACTCAGTCTGACTGAGTTGTTGATATGTAGACATAAAGAAGTCAAAATGTGACTAACGGGTCGTAAAAATTTGAACTAGTTTCAATAATTTGAGTAATTGAAGAGAAGAGAGAACATCATAGCAGTGAGGCAGCACCACTGTAAATTAATGAGGCATGTTTATCAGCAGTACTAGGCCTCATCCACCTGAAGCTTTAGTTTTATAAGAAACTGTGACATCACAAGTTAATTTCAATATGTTTTCATACAATTACTTAGAACTGTTTGATCTGGCTCATGCAGCCATTTATGACCTTTTTCTAACTGTTAAATTTTAAAACCACAAAAGATCTAATCAATGGGCACATCTGTATCTCACCTCTTTCATCTTGGCAGCGCTGAACGATGGGGTCAGGATGCTCCGCACTCTCTTCCAGCGTTCATTCCTCAGCAAGAGCAGACAGTCAGACATGGGCTTGGTTGCAAAGCGAACAGTCTGCACAGAGACAGAGACAGAGCACAAAGATCTGTTATCATTATATCATCGAAACTTGTGTTAGAGTCACAAGTAAGCACATAATATACATGGGCATGCTTTGGTTATTGTCTTCACCATTCGGTTTGAGAAGCTGCTGAAGTCCCTGACCATCACTTGTCTGAGGATGTCAGGGTCTGCGACCACCACCACTGGTCTGCGGCCCAAATAATACCTAAGATATTCCAAGCAGGGTTTCAATGAAATCAAACAACAACTGCTAATATGTTTTTAATCAAGCAAGCATTTATTTAATTTTACAAAATGGAATAATTCAAATCAGTAAAATGTTCAGACCATCATTTTGTTAGATGCTGAGATAGAAAGTATTACTTCTACTTACCCACAAACTCTGCCATATGTTTTTATGATATCACTGATAGGGTTGAAAAAACCCTGAAAGTTAAAGAGCAATATCACAACAGAGTAAAAATAACACCCCACAACACCACATGTAAAAATGTACTTAGGGCTGAATGTATTGATCAAGTAGCAAAATTATAATCCCCTCAGTAAAACACAGTGTTAAATAATCTTGACGACCTTGTCTTGATAGCAAACCACAGGCTGACTCCAAATAAACTAAAAACCCAATATAATTATTCATACGTTAATCTATCTGGATTACACAGCACATCAAACAATGCTACTGGGTGGAGCAGTAATATGTTGTAAGGAAGATTTTTACATCAGTGTTTAAAATAGTACAAACAGAAGTTAAAGACAAAGAAAAAAAAAAAGGTTAGAGAACTACATAAGGGCTCAGTTTAATGTGAACTGGAGCGATATCTTACCTGGCGAAACAGGAATATGTTTCCAAAGAAAGGTATTGGCTTTGGGTGTTTGATGCCGCATCGAGAGAGCACCGAAAAGGGGTAAACTGAATACCTAGAAGACAGAGCACAGAGATGTGCAGATGAGTGAGAAAAAGGGGTTAGAACAAAGGAAATACAGTGAAGAATATATCTTTTGCCCTGTCGCCTCCAAAAATCTCGACTGATGTGAACACGTCGGTTGCCTGGTTGAAGAAGACAAGACCCCCTGTTCAGTTTATTCGAGTTTGAGCTCGAGCTTCCCCATTAAATGCTATCAGGGCATCTGAATGGGAATATCTGAACGGGTGTGTTGGATTCGTGTGATTAGGTGACATAACTGACAGTAACTTCAGCATCACAAACAACATTTAGAAAGCATTTACTCACCAGTAGAGAAGACCGAGGAAGACAAGGAAGAGGCTGAGTGTGACGGACCATCCACTGGCTTCACTGTGGAAAACATTCAGTAGGCCAGCCACAGCCTCCATAACGTAAAAAAGTCCTCTCAGTTCTTCGCTGCTGTTATTAAAAAATGGATCCTTAAAAAAAGGAGAAGAGAAAAAGATCAGCTCAGTGTAAACACACACACACAGGAACCTACAAAAACACTGTGTAGCTGCCTCTACAATGAGTCCACATCTCCAGAGTTATGAAATGACCCCCCTAACGGAGCACATGACCATGACATCTATTTCTTGACTGGATGTGACCTATGCTCCGTTAAGTCAGTCTCTGGGTTACATATTTGTTTTGCTCACCTTTCCCCTGCATGTAAAACAAAAGCAGCATGACTGTCTCTGACATTGGCATGCAGAAATACTGCATTTGGGACCAGTTTATATGCAAACACCTATCATATTATATCAGTGTTAAAGCTCAATCACATGCACTTTAGTATTCATTTGAAATAACAGCGTTTAACCCCCCCGACGTCGCACTGTACGTGGGTACGTTTGTGACGCTAGGCTACGAGCTACAACTAAATATCGCAGGTTGCTCTTTGCGTGAGCATAAAGTGTAATATATATATATAGTGTATATAGCGCATATATAAAATGCCTGTTATTGAATGTCCACTCACACAGTTACACTTGCCTCATCTCACCTCCTCTCACTTGTCAATATTGTTTTCAGTCCTCTTCGTCCTGTCAATAAGTCGTAGTCCAACAGACAGCTGAGGTCCATACTGCCACCTACTGACGGGAGTGTAAAGCATCCAACACCAGTTTAGAGAGATCCAGTATTGTGTGTGTGTGTGTGCACTGGTGGTGGCATGGTTATGGGGACAAAAATCGTTTACACAGTCACCTCATGGGGACCTCAAACGGTATGGGGACAAAAAACAGGTCCCCTAAAGGGAAACTTAGCGTGTGTGTGTGTGTGTGTGTCACTACCAGTCTTTTTTGGGCACACCTTCTCATTTAGATGTCTGATTATTGGTAATTGTTAAAACGTATCTTCTACAGTGAAAGTAACTCTTGGTCTTCCATTCTTGGGGCAGAGTCTGTTTCATCATATCATTTGATGCTTTTTTGTGAATGCACACGATGATACAATGTTGTATATTGCAGCAGAGACAGCTAACCGTAATATTCATGTGTCTGCGTGGGTTCTCACCGGGTACTCCAACTTCCTCCCACACTCCAAAGACATGAACTTCATAGGTTAATTGGTGACTCTAAATTGAATGTGAGCGTGGATGGTTGTTTGTCTCTATGTGCCCTGTGATGAGCTGGTAACTTGTCCAAGGTGTACCCCACCTCTCACCCAAACTCAGCTGTGGTTATAAATAATGGATGGATGGATATATACTAAATACATTTTATTATAGATGTTAATACGTAATTTGTCCAATGTAATTTGACTTATGTTTTGGACCTCACTTTCAGAGAAAACCATTCTAACCACCTGTTTCATAGGACTTATGAAAGGATGGGGATCAAAACTGTCTTTTCGTAAAAAAGATCAGGTGCCTAGCCTTGTCCCCTTGGTCTTGTTTTCCCCATTGGTGTCTTTTTACTCAAATAAGAGTGGATGATCCCCTAATAAAAGCACAAGTTTGATAGTGAGCCTCTTATCTTCTTGTTGAGCAGTTGTAAAAAAAAAAAAAAACCTTTGGCAGGTCACGCAACAAGTGTTTCCTCCTGCTCCCACTGGTGCCCCTCTTGCTGTTCCTGTCATGTTGGCCTTCCTGTTGGTATTCAGTTGCTGTTCCTCAAAGATGGACTGTCAAGCAACCTGCAGGTACCTCTTCAGCATTAGCAGCCTGCGGGGCAACATCAGAAACTAAAGATCAGTTCAGAGGAAAGTAGCACTGAAGAGTCAGCTTCCCCAACTTCTGGCCTCAGCTCTTATCCAATCTGAATTTTTGCCATGTGGGATTTGTAAAGTTTTTTTGCTGTGTGTATCACAATAATGATGAATTGTCAACTCTTGCTTTCATGTGTCTCAAAGCACACAAGTCCAAAAAGTCTAAATGCCACCTCTCGAAAGCACAAAGATTGTAGTCATGCACCAGTAAAACCACAAGGTTGTCTGTTGCAGTTCCTCAAATTGCCAGTAGAGTGCATTCACACACCATATTATGTGTAAGAAAAATGGGTAACAACATCAGCATCAGAAACTGTGTGTTTTAATAGTCCCCCCTATTCCACATAAACACATGAATCAAACTTTAACTATCTGTTAACACGTGACAGTGGGTAGAGTGTATCCTAGTATAGTCGACAGATGGCTCAATTTTTGCTGAACTAATATTTCACCTTATTGTAAGTGTCTGTGTACCGCATCCGCAGGGCACATAAACCCTGTTTATGAAATCATTTTGATTGACTGTATTGTAAGTGGCATAGAATGATGAAATCTTCATTTAATTGTGATCAATCTCAGCTGTTTTGGGGTAAAAATCAGCAGCAAACAATGCCCTTCTTTCAGTGACGTAGGCCCACTGATGATGCGCTATTCTCCAGAGTTTGACTTCTAGGAAAAATGACGGATCACCAGGGCAACTGCCCTTTCTGAATTTAGATGACATAGCATCCTAATTATGCAGATCCAATACGATCACTTATCCAAATCCTTTGAGGTGTTAAACAAAGCTGATTCTACAAGTCTACAAGTGTGTGCGTGTGTGTGTGCGTGTGTGTGTTTGTGTGTAGGTGTAGGTGTGTGCATGCGACATATGTGCGCTGAACTGTGCACATCAGCTCTTTAACGAACAAATACACACATCAGGTGTGTCCAAAAACTCCAACATACATACACCGGTACACACTTCACCTGTAACTGAGTACAATCTGTCGAGCAGTGCTCTGGCTGTTTACATTTGGCCTCAGTGTTCGGGCTTTTGCAGAACCTCCATCATAGAGGGACAGAGAAAAGGTCAAAGAGATCGACAAAGATAAAAAAAGTTATTGAATACAAGAAGAGGACATCTGGATTCAGAAGAGGCTTTCACTCAAAGTTCATTCTCCCAAAGTAAAGATGCACAATATTTCTGGTCTGATAAACATGTGACATCCTTTGCGCAGCATGCAGCCAGGCAGGAATAACAATGGGAGCTGGAGCGGCACTAAGCTATTAATAGCGAGACTAGCAGAGGAAGAAATAAGGAGTTGGATATAGCCTGCTCTCAGGTCCGCCAGAGGGCACTGGGAGACTAAAATGAAACACGATGAAGACCCCTCTACCCCTCCTTCGTGAGTCTACTACCACTCAGAGTCCCTAAAGCCACTGGGTGTCAAAGTTTGACGTATAGCTGAGTGTAGCCTGAAAGCAATATTGGAGAGTTGATGCCCAGTTAATGGTGCAAATGGGCACATAGGCACATATGCAATGTCACCATTTCTTTTATAGCAAGTGTTGGTTTATGTCTCTTTCTGACCCTCTATCCCCGTTTTCAAGACCTTTTCAGAGACCTTCAGACCCTTTTAAACCATTCAAAATCTTTGCAGTTTCCATGAGGGCACAGTCTGTAGAACAACCTTTAAAAGGGCAAAGCCCCTGCAGGAGCACTTCAATCATACACAGAATCATAACCTGCTGTTATATCACTCTGTTCTTTTAATGCCAAAGAAACTAAAATCCAAAGAGAAATGTAGTTCATTTGTCAACGCATGTCAAAGTTGCCTCAGGGTTGCACTATAAGTTGGGTTTTTTATGAGGTACTTATGCATAGTCAATGTAGAGGACGGTCAGCACACTCCCAGTTTGGAGAAGCAGACAGAAGTCCTGGCATGGAAGTAGAGCAGAGCACTGCTGTGGACAGGGTCAGCAGAAAAATGTGCTTTAGCCTCTTAAAAAAGACCCAAATAACCCAAAAACCCCAAAGACCCAAAAATATCCATTTAAGTGTACGCTACAGTGAGCATATTCTCACCTCTTTACCTTGCTGTCAGATCTGCAGCATAATTTGGTCTTAACAGTTGGGCTTGTGGCCTTAGGCATTGCAATATGCAAGTTCTGCGGTTGGGACAATGTAACGCCAAGAAAAACGGTTGTCTGGCAGCAAGGTAACGCAGTGAGAATACTCACAGTACGGCATACACTTGAAGAGATACTGAGTTTCCATGACTGGACTTCTGCCTGCTTCTCCAAACCGTCCAGTGTAGAAATAGTAAACAAATATATGTCTAAGCTCATATAAAACACAATCAATGCTTAAATTTATCATTTATGAGGAAGAGCAATTTGTGTGGTAATACACAAACTCACATGGCTGTCTGTGGTTATAAGTATGATTTTGTGATTCAAGATCAATAGTACATCTGTATCATATTTTAAGGAGGAATCTCCCACCAGGCAGGCTCAAAAGAAATTCTTAACAGAGTTGAATTTAAGCTCTTAAGAGATAAATACATTTTCACCCTATGACTTTACTACACAGTTCTGCAGAAAGCAGGAAAAGCCATGACTAAATACTCCGTTTAAGACAAATACACACCACTAAAAGCAGAGGAATTTTTTAGGGCACGAGAGAAAAGAAGCTCTCCGCTTTGGCAGGTTATTCAGTGAGGGCAGACCTTGGCAGAGTAACAGCCTGAACGCT
This sequence comes from Protonibea diacanthus, assembly GCA_028641955.1. Lineage (NCBI taxonomy): Eukaryota > Metazoa > Chordata > Actinopteri > Sciaenidae > Protonibea > Protonibea diacanthus. Next base: position 16,172,722 of record CM053981.1, read on the forward strand.
GACAGAACAGTCTCTCTGATGTGTCATGTCTGATGCTTAATGAGTCCAGGTAAAATGTTTGCTGTGAGACAGGGGCAAGGGAACTAATGAAATCCCTACCACCCTGCCTTCAGAAGCAATTACTTCAAAATAAACATTAACCACCAGACGACGTGTCAAATAATGTCGAACAGCTCAAACCGCAAATGCAGCGCTGCATTGAAAATTCACAGAAATTCCTTGAATATTTCTGTATTCCAAGGAGCCTCTCAAAAACATCATGGGACAAAAGAGCATTGCCAGGCCGGAGCATTAAACGGCCTCTGTATGCTTATATTAGCCTCTCCTCTGTGAAATGAGGTTAAGTAATGAAGGCATTAAAAAATACTTGGGATGCAGTGCAATCTCTTATCAGTGGTACTACCTCCTAAAAAGCCGTGGTGTCCTTATTTCTATTTTATTTCCAATCCATTCTTTTACAGGCTCCATTTGATGGAGACAAAAACAACCAATTACTGTGCAAATAATGTCAGCTGTGGTGGCCCTCCCTTTCATGCCTGATTTGTCTTTGTGTTTGGGCCTCCATGTTCCTTTGTGCTTCCTCCCGTTCCAGTCGGTGCCTGCCTGGCTTCCTGGCCTTGGCTGCTCCTGCTGTATTCTCCTCCTGGCTTATTTACATTATATTACATCCCATTTGAATGAAACCTGCTGTGAGATGACTAGAGACGTAGACAGACTGTGGACACACACAGAGAAAAGTAAAGCAGAGCAGGATCTCACAGGATCGCTGGTCTCTTTTAGCTTCCTTACCCTCGCATTCATGTATGGTCGCCATAGAAACCATTATTTGTGGTTATTGATAAAAATGCATATATGTTCAAACAATGGAGAGCTTTGGGTGAATTACCTGCAATGCTAATATATTGATTGCCAGCTTGTGTTATGTTCTCATGGTCAGAAACTACAGACGGGGATCGGAATGCAGAAAGGAAAAACCCTTTCACTGCGGATATGGGGTCTGATGTACTTTAGCATCCTGCTGTGAAAACAAACCTGAGTATTTTAGGGCCAGTTATGGTGGTCATGTTAAAATATCAACATGTAAGAGGAAAATTGTCACTTGCACTTGTAGTGACAAACCAACTGAGAATTATTGCCTAAACTCTGCAGCTCTTCTCAGCTCTATGAAGCATTTCAGCCAGGGGTAACGTCAGACGAGGTGGAGGTTGAGGCCAGAACTGACGCACAGCCAGGCACTTTCTCCATTTTCTTTTCAATTTCTAGTTCTTCGGCTGTCTTCCAGTTGTTAGAGTTGTACTATTCTCTAGAAAGGTTAAAGCATATTTGAAAGCTTTGACTCCCTGTTGCTATGGTTAATCATTTTAGATTCACTGGAAATGGAACTACTTCGTATGTGTCTTCCCTGCAGCCAACTGAATATTTACCCTTTTTTAACTCATGGTTTTGTTTTGGGGGCCTACAGCTTTAATGTTGTGTTCCCTCTTGTTTCCAGCTCCGAACAGTTTGGGTTAGTTACTAGCTGGTGAACATAATGAAGCGTTTAGCAGTTAAAGAGATGTCTATTTTCCTCAGGCATTGGTGTTGACCAAAGGCCAAGTTAAATGGAGGATAAATATTGAACTTACAATGGCCAGGTTGCCAATATATGATGGATATGTAAATATGTTTGCTAGAAGAAGTTAACTTAATGTTAGTGGCCAAAGAAAATCTGTTATTGCAGGTTTAATGAAGAGTAAGAGGTCCTGCAGTGTCAATCTCCATTCATCTGATGTTCAAATACTGAAGAAAAATGGTAGCCAATCACAATTACGGTAGCGAGAATGAGGATAGAACTAAACACTCAAGTGTGCTTCTCTCTGCTTTACTAGAGGTAATTATTCCAGTGGCCAAGTTGTTAATTAGTTTGAGTAATTGCTAAAAGTGTGCATGTGTGTGTGTGTATGTTGGGAGCTGAGGGGGTTGATTGTATTATTGTCTGCCAAGAGACCAAAGAGAGACAGAAGCGCTGAAAAAAGACCTGGTCACTGTGAGCCGGTTGTTCAGGTTCACTAGCTAGCCACCCTTAAGCCATCAAAGCAATGCAAAGCAATTAAGATAATGATTTGAATGACAAAAACACAAAGCTACCTGTCTGGCATACAGTACAAATAACACCACATTTGCCTATCAGGCCATATGCCAAACAGAGGCAGGGAGAAGATGAGAGTTCCTCTGGGAAAATAAATGAATTTAAAAAATAAAAAAAAAGGGATAGAAAAAAGGATAGACAAGGTTCCCCCGGTGAAACTCATTTATGCAAATACTTATTCATAGACAGTCACTGCTACACGTACACCCACACTCACCCACACATTGTCCTCATAAAGGAAAAATGGTGAAGAGCTACTAAAGGAGTACACACTGAATGTAAGGAGGGAACTCTTACAATCTATTTAGCATATCAGAGTCTTCACTAATGTGGGCTGAAAAAGAAAAGAAATGGAAGAGAAGAGGAGAGGAGGAAGATGCAGAACTAAATGTACACCGACCGAAGAATACACGCCAACAAACTGAATTGTGAGAGATTGCTCCAATGAGGTCTGATGGGACGATTTTCTCCCTGTTCATTATCCAATAAGGCCTGGGATTTCTGGCTGAACACAGGTCATCATCCTGTATCAGAAAATTACCATTTCAATTACCGTGTTAGCGGAGGCAGCTGATGGCTGCGGTATACATCCATCAACTGCCTTTCTTCACAACCACTACCACATTTATATACAGTAAGCCCAGGAACACGGGAAGGGATAGGGGCAGAAATGACATGAATATTGAATGACTATTACCTGAAGGCAAAAAAAGGACTCTGTTCTGTTTAAGACAAAAATAAGAAAAATACTATAAGGGCCAGAAATATGAGAGAAATGCAAAATATATTCATGCAACAAATCTGACTGCATTGTGGTTTGAATAAATGATAGGGATGATATTTATAGTAGATCACATAGGCTGGCTGTGGTAAGCATTGCTTTATACCAACAGAAATGTTGATGAAATATGTGAAATAGTTGATGTAAAAAAAAAAAGGCAGATCTATTAACAGCTATCAGAAACTCCTGCTGTGAGTGACATGAAAGAGCGAAGGAGCCCTGAAGCCATGGGGTTTCCTTGCCACACTAGCCAGGGGGTCTTGTAGTGAGCGGTACAAATGCAGGTAGCTGGACAATCATTAAACACCTGAACAAGAATGTAGTTTAATAACATACATGAATAAAATTACCAGAGAGCAATGCAGAGCCACTAGCATATTGTGCGGATCGAAACGGGAAATAAAAAGCTCTAAAAAGATACCGTCCTCTACCCACCCAGCTCATAAACAACAGACCAAGTTAGAGACTAGCTGGTGAACTTAGTGAATCATTTAGCAGCTAAAGAGCCAGATATTTCCCTCAGGAGTTGGTGGAGGGGGAAAAAAAAAAAAACAAAAACAAAAAAAGAGAGCTAAAATGAGAGTGGTTATTGGACTTGAACCCCAAATGAATGCCAGTACTACTCCCTGTCTGCTGTAGGTGTAAATAAGCAACTGTTAGCTAACTGTTAGCCATATGAACGCCAATGGGTGATGAAGTGCTAAGTAAGTAAAGTTTACTGAGATCGTCCTCATTTTAATCCAAACAGTAACAATGAAAACTTTGAGTTCAGGCTGCTGTGGACTTCACTTCTTGTCCATCCTGTGAAGTATGAAGGAGAGTAATTATATGCGCATCATGTAAGTGCAAGGCAATCAAAAAATAGCACACTTACTCCATCCTTCAGATACACTGGCATGAAGCACGTTAGATCTCTGAAAAGAGGAGGCCATTTAAATATTCTCTTCACTCTCCAGACTCTCACACTGAGAGGTCTGAATAAAGAGTACGAGATCAAACCAAACCTCAAAAATAAATAAAAATGGTGGTAGTATCACGATGGCTTTCCCTACATAAAGATACCGTATATACATTCTCTAGACTGTGGCACACATTTACAGAACAGTAAAATTGTAGAGTAAATTTTAGAAATACAACAGGTCTGTTTTCTTATTGTGTCTTGATCTAGCGTACTTTTTATAGAAGGATGCTGAGTCCCAGTTTCTGTATCTGAATTTAAGATTTCTACTATTCTGGTTCCCATTCTGGCGATGCTCCCCATTGTACCCACCCCACTCTTAGTCTCATAAAGTGTGACAAGCAGGAGACGCTACCCAGAGCCAAAAGTTACAACATTTGAGCTTCCCATCTTGACTAGTCAGAGTAGAATGGGCGTCATGGGAATAAGATGCATCAGGACTGCCATACTTTACAAGAAGTGCCCAGACAACAGCCACCGTGAGAGGCTTTCAAGACAATGACTTTTGCCTTATACTGCTTGGACTGTTGTCTACAAACATGTTTCGTATAAATGTCTTCCAATTGCTTTCCCCACAGGGGAAAAATCTCTTGCTGGTGATGATGCTTTTCTAGTCTTGTGAGATTAATTAGATCTTCTAATGACTAGATCAGTTTTGTCTGTGTTACAGCTCCCAAATTAGAGACACTCAGCAAAATTTGTTTAGTTAGACATATCATAACTGGCTCCTCTCACCATGAAAGCACAATGTTTCTGCATTCTTGACAAAATATCACACATGCTATGCGAGAACAGCTGCTTTTATACGCAATACATGACACCAGAGCTAATGTATCTTATTATGCACAACACACACAAACATAATAGTAGGGGAGAACAAATCCAATCACTGGCTTCAAGAAGCGAACATGGATTTACCCAATTCATGCTATCATTGTTTTATTTTTGTAAATCTCTAAATGCTGGCATAGCTAAAACTTCAGATCAAAGGCAAAACTGGGATGAGACAATTTCATTTAACTTGCATTGAGCTTTCTTTCTCTAGGAGGATCACAGAGGAACTCGAGGGGTAATCTTCACTGTTTTCAGGAAGGAAGAGCAACATTTACTCCTAATAGCTGGATCTGACAGAGAGAGAGAGAGAGAGAGAGAGAGAGAACGAGAGGGGAGGAGGAAAGGGGGGTCTTTGCTCTAGTTCCCTCTACAATTCAGGATCCAGCTGGAATGCAAATCATGCCTACATTCACATCTGACAATATAAATCAAAGCTATCTTTAAATGACATATCATGAATCCAGATACCATAATAAAAACACCTGTTTTGTTGGGTTGAAACATGCAAAATGAAATTGTATTTCACAGAGGACAGCATGTATACTTAATCTAAATGTCACTTTTTATCTCAGCAATCAATTTTATTCTATATTCCAGTACTTCATTCCTGAGTGCACTGATACGATACGTATCAGCAACATAAGGCTGGATGGGAGTCTTCTGTACAAGTTGTTAGATAGCTGTGGTGAATGGAACAGTTAGCCTTGTAGCAAAGGATGCCAGCTCACTATCACTGTCATCCGGGGGGAGCGACAGAGGATAATACAGAACTTCAGCACAATTAACCACGCACGATGGAAAACACATAGACAAAATGAGAGATGAGAGATGCTCTCCTTTATTACCCCAACTAAGTATTGCATTTAATGACAGAGAGGAAGTGCTTTATTATGTATTCAGTAAGTGTGTGTGTGTGGCTCAACTTCCCATGGGTTCACTGCAGAAAATACGGCTTATCTAACAATGTGTGCCGCATGACAGCTGTTGACATTCAAAACATCAGTCAGAAATCCACCGCTGAATAGCTCGACATTATGTTTAGGACCATTCAGGACAGACATATTAAAGAGAGTGTGTGCGTTTCGAGAAAGACACATTGTCATATCTACATCTCTGTTGTCCATTATCTGACATGAGATATCTGACGTAAAATCCAAAATACAGACGCAAGCCCTCAAAAAAAGTGTAGCAAATACTCAATTTGGCCACAGAGAGGCATTACATTAACAGATACATATTTCAGAAATAATAACATGCCAAGACAGACAAGTCACCACACAACTGAAATGAGTGGTATTAATCAGGCTGCAGTATTGCATGCCTTTAATGTTTATTCAGCCACTGAGCCAGGGGTGATAGTCACTTTGCCCTGTGGAGAAAAGATCGGTCTTTGTTGATGCTGCTTGTGTGAATAATGCATTATAAGATGATGACCCCTCTCTGACCAAGAGATGGACAGAAATAACACTGACGTCAGCCCGCAGCCTCATGGTACCAGACGGCACAAAGACAGGATATAGAGGGGATATTAAGCCTGCAGTGCTTCTCTGGGATCAGCTACACCTCTCAATCCGCCTGTCTGTCTGTCAGGGGGAGAGGGGTTGGCGGTGACGGTGAGGAGGGGGGTGAATCGGTGTCAGGCTCTCCCTCTCTCTTGTCTTTTCATGGTGACGTGACAGGCATCGGTGAACACTGAGGAGCAGAGAGGAAGGGCCACTCACTGGGATGAAATGGTACTGCGGTAAAGATACTTTTGCACGTACTGTATGCACACATGCAAGTGGATTTTCTGAAGGTGCTTTTGCATTCACAAACCGCCATCTTTCAGTGTGATGTGTAGCATTTTATCCAATTATATATCTGAGGCATAAGACATTTACTGTCAAATGATTTATACAGATTATTTTTCGCTGCCTCCATCTGTCTCTACCTCAGTTTCCCTTCTTTAAGCTATGGTCCCCCCCCCTCACACACACCTGTCTTTTCCTTCCATCAGCACCATTATTGTGTGATCTAAGGTCATGGGGTGTCACTGCTGGTGGTCTACACGAAAAAACTCACTGTGCTGCTCTTACTCAGCCTTCCGTCCAAATAATCACGAGATCCTCTTCTTCTTTGATTATCTGCAGGAAAGCCCTCGGGGGAGTTCTCTGCTCTTCTAGCCTCTATATACTAACCTCTGCACTCTGTCATATACAGCACTGCAGGCCTACAGTCACTCAGCCAGCCACATATCAACAGACAGTACCAACATATTAACCAGCTGGTTAGCCAAGAAATGAAATATCTTGTGAGTAGCCAGCCCCCTACCAGTGCGACCAGCCAGCCAGCTGGCTTTCAACGCATTCAAACATTGGGACAAATCAAATGTTTATTCATGAATTATCCAACGACAGAAGAAAAATCCCATTGTAGAAGGATTATTAGTAAACCATGGTCAGAATGCTTTCCAGTACACTTTCAGATTTTCAGATTTAGATTTCATCCAAAAAAAAATCTCATCTTGGATGCACAGTAATATCAAACACATGACAAAACATGGGGGTATCTAATTTCGATCACATCTTTTCATGATGGTGGACATCAGTGTCAGAGAAGAATACTAAAAGAAAAATCTGTTTAAACTCAGAGCAGGTCAGAGGTCAAGGATTGGTGCCAAGAGGTGTTTAACATCTTGTCAGTGTCACGGGAGGCTTATTACATTTCATTAAGGGAAAAAAAAAGTTGTGTCATATTTGTGTTTAAGAGATATCAGTGAGAGTCCCCAGTCTCTCCTCGGCTCTAGCCCGTCAAGATATGAATACATAAACAGAACAGGTGAGATGTAGCTGTGTTACTATGCAGTCATCCCTCTCTCTCTCTCTCTCTCTCTCTCTCTCTCTCTCTCCCTACATTATCACTTATTCTTTCATTTCCCCTGCCAAGTTTCTCTTGCTGCAAGAGGCTTTTCCTATTTCTTTGTTAATGAGAATATTCAAATTTTACACGTCTTCTCCTCGGCTGCTAATTCAGCATAATTAAATCCTGCACGTCTGCAGATCTCAAATAGTGGGCTCAGACTACATTTACTCAAGGCAATTTGATATCAAGGACTTTACTAGTCTCGTTAGTCCGATGTAAATCTATACAATGTATATGACGTGACTCTTTCTTCCCCAGACTTGAGGAAATAGTTGGTCGCTTTTCGGCAAGACCAACCAAACATAGGAGATCAAGGCTGATAGATCTATATAGATGTCAGCTGACATTCAAACTGAACAGAAGGTGAACACATTTTCTTCTCTTTCTCAGGTCTGAAAGGCTGTGAAATAGGAGCAGTGGGTGGTAAACACTACTGGAGGAAGTAACTTAGAGAGGCTAACCTTTACGCACAAAGGAACCCGATCTCATTCAGCTGACCTTGAGAGTGGTTATTATCCACAGAAGTTATGTGTAGCTAATCAACTCCCATTCATTTCTAACTAATATAAGGCTTCCATAAATACTGCTACTGAAATCATATGTTGTAAATATTGCTCCTAAAGTAACAAAGAAACACCCACTAGCCTCATTCCCTCACATAAGAAATAGTCCTTTCAGACGAATCTATTCATTGCTCTGAAATCTCTTGAGAGGGAAAGGTAGGAATAAACACATATTTACTCTTTCCCCACATCAGGGAGAGGGGATGCATACGAAACTGAAGTGCATAACTAAATTTATCTTGATCTGTATTTCTATCAGGGATGAATGTATGAAGTTGATGAAGTTAAAGCAGAATTGAAAAAGAGAGACAGACACAGTTCACTCAGAAAGCTCTCTTTGTGGAGGCTCCCTCCCCTGTGTGAGGGGAAAATGAAGCATTAGAGTGTGCTGGCATGGCAGAGGAGAGATGAAAGAGCGTCTGACTCCAGTCACTGAGATCTCCTCCTCCAGCGTTTGATCCTGTCTTCCGGTCGGCCGACTGCCCGAGAACAGCGTAGAGGAAGCCAAGGCCATGGTCAGGGCATTAGCATGGAGGAGAGGACAGGGTGGCTTTCATAAGCTACAAACATGTTTCCAAAGGGGCACACACACATGCAGAAACGCACAATTGCTCAGACATATAAAGGGAGTATTGGTACATGTGTTTGGAATGAATCAGTCGGTACAGGATGTTCAGTTCAGTACATCCTATGAAGCAAATAATTACAATCCTTTAATCAGTCTAATTAGAGAGTCGGCACATGCAAAATAAGAATCATCTGATTCACACAGAGCTTTTTGTGTACTGTTTCCAAAATCAAACCTTATATTTACTGTCCACCATTTTATTTGAGGGTGTAAATTTAGTGCCCGCAAAAATTCCACATTCAAACAAAAGTGCTATTGTTTAACAATAGTCAATAGATATCTATTGGTCTGTTCTACAGGGGGTGTACAGTGTGATAGTTGTCAGTAAAAGCTAAATCATGCTTGTCTCCTCTAAGAAGTCAAAAACCAGAACTCAAACATCCACTAGTTTGGAAATATTCCAAGTCCGTTTCCCAAGAAAATCCCAAACTTTTACTTTTTACTGCTTACTACTGAGTAAACAAATAAGTGTCTGTTATATAAGGAGTAGTGAATGAGTGAAAGAGAGTCATTACTGGTACAGCTAAAGTGCAACTGTTATTCTCCGTTAGCTACACAAATTAGCATGTTTAGCATGTAGCATCAGTAGGAACAAGAATATTCTTTTCTATTTAATTCTTCCGTTTTGGAAATGTTGTCTATCAGGTGACACGTTTAGCACATTAACTTTATCTAACTTCAGATAAGATCATTATTATTATTAGCAGGCTAAACGATTTTATCTATCAAATTGATATTGAAAACTGTTGACAACCCACTGAATAGTCCTCATTGTGAATCTTTTATTACGTCTTGAAGGACAAGTTGCCATTCAACTCTGAAATGCAATTTTTCAATGTGAATCACACACTTTGGGCTTTTCGTAGTGAGGTTGCATGAGGTACTTCTTGGTCGGCTGTGGCTCAGAGGTAGAGCAGGTCGTCCACTAATCAGATGATCGGCGGGAAGGGAAGGGCTGTCTGATGGCGAGGTATTGTGGTGAGGATATGCTCAGTATAGTATACATTTAAATGGATATCAATGTTTTGGGTCGATTCCTTTTTTATGTGGCTAAAACAGATTTTTCCTGTCCACAGCAGTGCTCTGCTTCCATGTTGGGACTGCTTCTGCAAACTTAGAGAGTTTTCTGGTGTGTTACCTACAGTAACACACCAGAAATAAATATGCATAAATACCTCGTACAAACCCACTTCACAAACCCAAACCATCTATTTAAAGTTTATGGAGAAAATTATTTTTTGGGACTTTGGATGAACTGACCTTGAGTTTAACTCAGGCACGCATTATAAAATTATGTAAAACCACATTAGGGTTTTTCAGTGAAGTACACAGTTATAAGCTGTGGTACAATGTGACATTTAATTACCATTTAGCTAGTCATCTGAACATCAAATTAAAGGACCACGGGAGACTGATTGAAAATGAGAATCCTGGTCGATAGCACAACCAAGAAATAGAGTAATGTTCCATTTTTAACTTCCTACTTGCACAAATTGAATACTAAAATGAGGATGCAGGGGCGCGCGTGTGCACATGCACACAAAACTCTGTAACCCCCTTCACCTCCATGGTCAGCAGGGTGATGAGAGCAGGGGAGCACAGCAGAGAGGAGGTTATTACAGTGCAGCTGCAGTGGCAATGTACTTTATTTATGACAGGCACTGGAATATTACTAGCTATCTGCAATCAGAAGCTTATCAGCGGAGGCGCCTGGGCTAATGACACATGGACAACAACCACAAAACTGTCACAAGCAACGATAAAGGAAAGACTGAGAGTATAATGAAGAACTGAGCTCTCTATTCCAGGTGAATCAGGGTGCTTACCTATGCTTACAGATCATTTTAGCACCGTAGCATGTAAACAAAAATGGCCACCATTCAGTATTTAACAATGAACATTTGAATTCACAACATTGCTCATGATGGAAAAATGTAGAGAAATGGTGCCTTTCCAAAAGCTTCCACTCCACTAAAGTAAGAGCATTGAATATCGGAATTCCTTAATTTATTGTAAAACAAGTCAAATTAATCTGAATGTAAAAACATTTTCTGGATTTTTTCCCTCACGAATGGTACAAAAAAGGCGAGGATGCAGACAGTATGTGATCTGGTAATCATAGCACATCCTAGTGCATTTACCATTTATTCCAAGTTCGTCTGCTGTCTTATTTTGTATTTATTTATTTATTTTGTCTCTTTAGGACTTGAAGAGTCTCATAAATGATCTTCTTCTCATAGTAACATAAACTGACGTGAAGGAAATCTCAAGAGAACATAAAATATAATAAATGCACATGCTTTAGTTTTACAATAGCATTTAAGATCCTGCTCTTGGTTTTCAAATCACTCAGTGGATTAATACCTGAATAAATATCTGATGATCCCTCCATTCCTGTCACAATGGTCTGTAATAAGGCCTACAGAGAGGCAGGTTTAGTGTCTTTTGTCTTCACCTCTGGAGGAGGTGGCAAAAGGACCTGAGGGCATTACAATGGTTTCAAATAAAACCATGAAATGTCTTATCACCACGCCATTTATATAGTCAATCAAATCAGAATTACTCTACAGTGCAATTTTGCCTGAATGGTTCTATATAAAAAGGTTGGTTTGATGTGATTTCATTTGATGTTTCACAGTGTAGAACCATGTTGGGGAAAAAAAGGACACGACAGCAAATGTTTTGAGCAGTTAAGGTTCAGCGTCTCCGCTCACCTCTGTCTGAGGACTGCAGGATAAACACACAGGAGAAAACTAAAGCAGCTAAATCAATTAAAATCCCATTAAAGTCAGCACCGTTATTGAGGTCATTACCAAGGGGGAGAGACGCCTGATGATGATGGTGGATCAAACAAGATCTAATTAATTCATTTATTCATTAATGTGCAGCTCTCACGCAAGCATGGTTAGTGCAATGTAATGAAAACGGAAAGAGAGAGTCAGACACCGAGCGCAGCGTCTCTCCGCAGAAACATCAAAACTTGACATGAGACGGAAAATATGAATATGAAACGTGAACGCAACATCAAAGGCAACTTACCGCCAATGTAGGGTACTGGCTGTTTTTCAAAGGACACTAAAACACACGGACATTTTCTGGTGCCACAAAGGACAGCTGCTTTCAGCTGGATTACACACACACACACACACACACACACACACACAGACACACTAGGTGTCAGACTGGTTGCAGAGAGGAGTGAAAATAAGAGCGCAAGGTAAGACAGAGGAAAAGGAGGCAAAAAGAAGGGGAGCTTCTGTTTCTCCGCTTCATCTCCCACCAGTGGAGCTGTGATTAGGGAGCAGCAGACATTAATGTTTGGTATTGATCCCCTCTCAAATGGCTCGGGGACCAGAGGCCAAGGAAATGACAGAAACATGCTATGTTGCTTCCTCAGCCTCGAGATGTGGGACTGAGTTTACATGTGGGAGAGCAATAGAGGGACAAAAAGCTAGAGACAGGAGAACAGGAGAAGAGTTTGCATTTGTCCTTGCAGGTGTGCCACTTTGCATGTTTTAAAATCAAAGACAAAAAAAAAAAAGGAAGACATTTTCGCAGCCCCGTCTCACACCATCTCACACTCTCCCCCTTTTCCCCATGTTGGCACACTGCCTGACAATAAATACACATTGGATCAAATTAAAGATGATATCTTTGCATTTATGGGCAAGATAGGATACTGTGTTTTGTTCAGGAGTCTGTACAAACCACAGTGAAGTCCTCAACATGTGGACTTGCTGAGGTCCAAAACAACACCATTCCTTGACATCAAGTAGGATTTGACTCAACATTAAACCCAGACATTGCTCTTGAGTGCAGCTGGGTGGATGGTGGATGCCAGGTCAGGCTGAAGCGGTTAGAAAGGAGGGTTAGATGAAGAAGAACAGGCGAGCTGATTGGACGTGACAGAAGCAGTGTCCTCCTCTTCTGCAGCACAGAGTGTCCCAAATGAAAATCTATATGGCATGACGCTGGCAGGACACTGTCACAGGCAGGAGGGTCAGTCAAATGTTGGTGGACCATAGCGCTCATATGCACACAGATAAAGACACATCAATAGTAACACTATAATAATAGTCATGATAATGACATAATTTACAATAAAAAGAAATGAGAATCAGTCTTGTCTTTTCTCTCGCCATCTCTGTCTGATCTGTCTTTGCCATCCGATGGGTTTTCTTTCCTCTCCAGAGATAGCTGGTAGAAAGTCTACGACTGACCCAAAGTAGCCCAAAGCTCTTAATACAGAGATTTCATTCAGCCTGCAGCTGTTGTTAGCTTAAGTTAAGCCAAGTTAGCAGGTGCTTTTGGTTTTGTCAGGGAACCATTCTCTAAGGGTCCAGAGTTATATCCAGTACACCTCTGTTCATTTCCATTTTAGTCACCATAGTTACACTTTGCCAGCGTCTTATTCCCGATTCTGCACTCATACTGTGTCAAAATCATCTCTATTTAAAGGGATCACATTTGCAAGTCAAGGGAGCACTGAATTCAACCTTAAGAGACTTTCTTTTTTTTGCTGAAGGGGTGGCCTCACGCAATCCTCTGCTACTCAGGTTCTCATTCAGCTCTCCAGCAGAGGCATTGTGTCTGTCTTGTACTAAACCTCAGTACCTGAATCTGCAACTAAAATGGTTGAGCATTGTTTGCAAGCCTCCGAATCTACTGCATGATTCCTAAAAATACCTTCCAATCTGTTGTCCCCTACAACTGTTCCTCGATGCACTTGCTCTGATTTACATTTCATCTGCCATGTTGGAACCTTTAGCCGGCTCATCGGGCATTTAGTATTCCCTCACGGCTTCCCTCTTCTTCTCCGGGTACACCCGTGTCTGTTTCTGCTACTGTTTGTCCCACTTCCAATTCCTTCACAGTCCAACCAGCTGCTTCTCTTTTCCCATCTGGAACTCCTCGCCTGTTTACCTCCCAGCTCTGTTCTATCATTGGGATCTTACTCCCATAGTCTGCTGATCACCTGGGTTACTCTGGGGTTTGGGTCATCTTGAGTTTGACGTGAATTAGCCTGAGAAAATTCAATGGTCGGTATTTGATTTGTTCCTTTGAGTCTTTTACTTTTTCTGTCTTGTGTTTTCCAACCAGCGTCTGGGAAGGAAAAAAGCTTCATTCGCCCTGACTCTTTTCTTCACTGATGCTCGCCAGCAGACAATGCAGTTCATCAGATCAAAGTAGCAGGTCAGAGCTGACAAGTCAGATGCTTCTGCAGCTTTTCATCCTCATCATTGGTCTTGCAGTTTCTACATGCTTAGTTCTTTACAGGATATGATGTATTGGACCTTTGTGATTTATTATTATTACTACTGAATAAAAACGTTATTGAATCTCAGTTTTCTCGGAAGACATTGGCTGTAATTGTAATAACAAACTGAAAAGACAGAAGAGTATCCAAAGCACATTCTGTAGTGAGACAAATGGTATCATGCATAATAGCTTCAAAGAACCATGTCATGTAGGTTACACAGGCACACTTATAATCGAGTTATTTCATAAATTCAAAATTCAGTTCCCTTCTGTTGCTGTTGTATGCTCGTGTATACAAATCTTGTGTTTTTTAGTTGAAATTCATACACTGGTTGTTGCCTGTGACACCACCAAGGCAAGCATTGTTAGAGGCAGCTGACATACAAAGAATATCCAGAGTCTGAAACCTAGAGTTACATCTAGACGAGGAATGAAATGTGGCCACATTGGTGTCGCCTTTTTTAAGCTTTTTCAAGTAAAAGATAAATCGGTCCATGAATCGTGATGCAGGCAGGTGCCAGTACAGTGAAAAAGTACTGCAAGGACCAACCTCACTTTGTGCTCTGTTGAAGGATTCGTTCTTCTTCTGTGGTTATTTTCCATTCAGATTTCATTCAGATGACCTACAATGAATTAATTTTCTATCCTCATAAAATTAATAGTGTGTGAATAAGCAATGAATACTCATTAAAGTTATTAAGGTTTAAAAAAAAATACAGTATTGTTGCCTAAAACCTGACCTCTTTTAGATTTACTACATTTATCTGCCAATTTGAAATCTGCCTTGGGTGCATTGATATCATGTTTTATTCTGATCTGTACACAGTCTCTTCTTTTCTTTCCTGGGCTCGCTCTGTCATTGCTGCTTGCAGCCAATCTCAGTCTCGCCCCTCCAGGTCCAAGCTTCAATATCTTAAGGTCAGACCTCACGTTAGCCCTTCCTCTGCTCTTTTCTCAATCTTATCCTGCTCTCATCCTACATCTAGATCTTGGTTCCCCAAGCATTTCAAACTTGTCCTTGAAAATCTCTCCACTCTGGAATAGTCATGACATTTATTCAGGATTAACACTGCTGCCATTAACTGTTGCGCAAAGAGTTTCTTCCATCTGGCTCCAAGAGGTGAGTCCTCTTCTCTTATCCCACTGGTCTCTCTCTCTTTAGCTGAGTACATATCATGGTGTTGACTGTAAAATTGCTCCTTTACTACTAAATTTTATTGATTATTATAAAGGTTCTTCTCACACTTCACCTCTTCCAACTACTGTTTATTGGCATTCATCTTCGTCATTCAGCTCTAATTCTTAGTGAGCTGGTGTCTGTTCTAGCCCTCTCTGTTTAATTAATCACTCAATTTGGTATTCATAATTAACTCACCAATCATTTGTGGCTTAAGGGATAAAATAAGCGATAAATAGAAAAAGTATTTGTGTAAAAGTATATTAGGTTTTGCTGCCCTTTGTCTAATAGCTGCCCTGATTGCTATTTCTCACCTGGTCTGCTTTTACAAACACACACTTTACATTATTTACAGCAGGTCTGTGGGGAAGGTTTTCATCTCCCAGTTCAATTCAATTCAATTATTCAGTAAACCAAGGGAGTCATCTTAATTTATCAATGTGGGTTTATTATTATTATTATTTTTTCCTACTTCTCCTACTACTCCTCTTTGACTTTTATATTGGTACCACTTTTTACTGTAATTGTAGGCATTGTGTGATGTACTATAATATTAAAAAAGATAACTGCAGTCCTCCATTCGAATAGACTGGGTGTCACGCTTGCTTAATAATAAAAAAATATGCTGGAACACAGCACAAAGCATTTAGCTACGGACAAGTGGCAAAGCTAATATGTGTATCACTGGAAACCTCAATGACAAGACTATCTGGAGTACACAAGAGTTCTAACCACTGCTCGCTCCATGTCACAGTGCAAACACAGCAAGCAGGCATGAAGCAGTAAACAGAAATTGCGCTGGGCAACGAGATAACATTTGCGAGAGTCAAATATGTGTGTTTGGCAGCATTTGTATGGTCCATTTAAGATGCTTTTTATAACCACATCAGATCATTGCCACTAAAATCAGTCTCCCATGTTAAAACTTGGGTCAGAGTTTCATGTGTGTGTGTGTGTGTGTGTGTGTGTGTGTGAGAGAGAGAGATGCAGACACTGATGTGTGTCAAACCAAGAGTCTGATGTCACTGACCAAGTTGTAATTGGTGGTCTCATTAATCCGCTGGACAAGAGTGTAAAGTGAACAAAGATATCGAAATCCTGCTGTTAACAGCATTACAACTGCACACAAACAAACACACACTCGCCACAGACCACTGACCACTAATATCACCCACAGAAAAACATGTTTATGCAAAGAAGAAATGCAATATCCCCCATGCAAACCAAAATCAGTAAATAGTGATTAACTCTCATTGAACTGACCACAGTTCTGGTGTTGTGTAGAAGTCCCAGATTGCCTTGTTTCCTTTTACGCGCTATTTTTGCAGGGCATGAATCACATGTACAGTTCTCAACCAAAGCCCCCCTCTCCGGGAACTAAAACACACGCACACACACACACACATATATATACACAGCTATGCGCTGAATGTGGAAAATAGAAGAGCCTTTTGTTGATATGCTGTAAACAGAAACCAAGTAAGTACACTCTGTCCATGAACTACTTGCGCATGATTAACGACTGACATGAGAGGAGGAAGCAGCGGAGCAGAAAGCAAAACATTGGGTCAGCGTGGATGAGGGAGTGACGACGGGAGGAAGAAGCAAGAAATGAGGAGGAGGCGCGTGAGTGATAGAGAAGTAGTAGGGCGGAGGAGTGAGAGGGATGGAGAAGACATGAGGGACAGAGGAGGTGGAGGAGTAAGAGATCTGCCTGAAAGAGGAGTGTCTGAGCTGGATGTTGAAAATGGACTCTAGAGTGGCACTACTGTTAGTTTGCGGACATCTGAGTCTCCTACTTTGTCACACACACTCTCTTTGCTCAGGTTGAGAAAGGTGGCTAAGGTTGCTATGGCGACATCCCACCAGAACAGTAATTACAATTAACATCCCATCTAAATGACCACCTCTCTCTCCTCTCCCCCTGTGTCTCTTGGGTAATTATAGCCTTCAGCTCAGCTCACCCAAGCCCTGTGGTTGGCCTCTTTTTTATTTTACAGCTAAATAATCCTGTCTGGAAACAATAGAAGCAAAAAAGAATTATTTTCTTCCAGGCTAAAAGGCTGTTTGCTGTTTCATTACATTGCAAGTATTATCATTAGCATCCAAATCAATATGCGCCATACATTTATGCAGTGAACTGTTCATGAAAACAACTTCCTGTTTATGTAAGCAGCTGAAGGAATAGAGTACTCTATGTTTATACGCTACATTTTATTAACATGAGCTCCCGCTGCATGAATATTAACTGAAAGATGCAGTGTGTTGTACCTGCAAAATGAAAGAGCAAGTAGAGGGCTGAGGTACAGAGGTGTGTGGTGTCACCGCCACTTATCTCTCCATCACATGAGGGCAGAGAAAGGAGAAAAAAAGTGAAGAGGGAAGACGGCGAGAGCTCCAAAAGCACTGAAAGCAGTAGACCTTCATTGGTATGTTCCTGGC
Organism: Protonibea diacanthus; assembly: GCA_028641955.1. NCBI lineage: Eukaryota > Metazoa > Chordata > Actinopteri > Sciaenidae > Protonibea > Protonibea diacanthus. The sequence goes on from CM053981.1 coordinate 16,190,393, forward strand.
TAAAACGGAGACTCGTTGAATGGCACTCTGTCATGGTTTCATAACCCCTGCAGTGGTCAAGGAGAGAGAGGAAGCGGCAGTGATACAGTGGCAATGAGAATGACGAGCTATTTTTGAAAGAGGGTGAAAGAAAGAAAGAAAGAAAGAAAGAAAGAAAGAAAGAAAGCATTCCTCTTTGGTTCACATGTGCTAGAATTTTAAAAGCATAACTAAAAACTAAATGATAAATGAAGACGTGACAAGGTGTTATTTTTGGCACATTTCCCAACCTGTAAATCTGCTGTGCAGCTCCGGTCCACTGACTGACACACAAGTTCCACTGGGAATATGTTTGCAAGATTGCTCCACTTGTTTGAAAAGCAGAAGCAATGCAGAATCAGACCCAGAGTCTGAGACTTCTGGGTCGACGACCTTCTGCGCAGCAGAAATTTCAAATTCAGAATCAAGATGCAATACATCAAGTAGGATAAGATCAAACCACGAAGAGTGAAGAGAAACAGCTGCCGTAGATGTAAATGGACTTTAAAGATGAGCATATGATGAGCGTGTGAACGTGGGCATGCATATAATAATCACATTATTAAAATAAATAGTGGATGGATGAATATTTATGGGTGTCCGAACTGTGGCAGATGAAAGAAATACATACGGAGGATTTAGAGTGACTGTTGTGAGGGTGAAGGAGAGAAGACGAGGAAAGAGCAGGTAAAAATAAAAGGCTTGAGCGAGAGTAAGGATGCAAGGAGACAGAACAGAAGTAGAGAAGGAGAAAGGTGGAGAATATGTTGAGGTTAGATGTAAAGAAAGAAGTCACTCTCATCTCTTTCATCCTGGATGCTGGGATAAAGCTGCTCCTGGACACGTTTCCTGCGCCTAATTGTGTCAACATTACATGTGGGAATCAGATGCCTGGGAAATAGAAAAACAGCTATCCCATCTACACCTCCACCCACTATCTCACCTCTGCTGCCCCTACCCCCGTCATTCCCATCCTCCATCGGCAATTCTCCGGGTCATTATTTCATTCCAGGGCCCAAGCAACCCAGATGGTCAAATCATCTTGACAATAGATGGAGGAGTCAGAGTGCCTGTCCTGTTGTGTTATTCCTATCCAGTCCAGTGAGTTTGATCATCGCTAAATCCTCAATCCCTCCATCCCTGGGCCTCGGAGACAGAAATACAACAGGAGAGCAGAACTCTGGAGGAATACAAACTAAAGTGCTGCCTGACCGGCTTCAGCAGCTGCTGGTGTATTCCGGAGAGAGTTGGCTCGCCGTTAGCTTATATATGTTTGATAGGAAATATGAAAAAAGGAACTTGTCTAATTGAGCTAACATATTTGCATATAAAGGTGAAATAAGGATGGCAGAGAGGCAATTCATTGAACAGTTGTGTGCATAGTTTTAAGGTGTGCATGTTGCTGGCAAGGCGGACATGCACAGCGCGGGACGCCGGGTCAATCCTACTTAAAGTCCACAAATGTTGGAATGTCATGCTAATTGAAGTTAAGACACCAAACTTACCGCGGTCTGCTGTTCTGTGCTCCGATAGTTTCATGGAAAAAGAGGTCCCTGGGAACGTGAATCTTTAAATATGGTTCTGAGAGGGTGGCAGTAAGTTGGTAGTGGGAAAATTTCGGACATTTGGCTTCAACATGAAGACATAAAATAATGCAACAATGAGTGTGTTTACACATACAGTACTGTATCCCAGTTACATATTTGTGCTTCAGTCCCAGTGGAACATGAAGGCCCAGTGTGTAAGAATTGTAAAAGAAAATGAATATACTATGAGCAACTATGTTTTCGCCTGAAAATAACAATTGTCATGTTTTTGCTAGCCACACTTCCGGCAAGATTAGCACTTTCCCTCACAGCAAGAAGGTTCCTGGTGTTGTCGTGGAGTTTACATGGCTTCTCGCCAGAGGGTCTTGAGCTATCATGATTGCTTGTAACGCCTCCTTGTGTGTTATTATAGTAATCAAATCAAAATGTGTGCATCAGCGTGTGACCCTCAAGATTACGTTTGACCTCTAACTTCATGTCTGCACTCTTGCTAACTGCATGACACTCGTAGCCATTGGAGTTTCTGTAATAACTTCTCTTAGAAACACAAATAGAATACACAGGAGAGGCCATCAACAGCGCAATATCAAATAAAGCTGTTTGTCGGATACATTCTCTGGACGTGTAAATCAACTTGAATTTGACAGCTGCAGACGTAAAGCACGGACGAGGCGCATTTTATTTCTACACTACAGTGAGTTCGCTCACTTGACTTAACTAAATCAATGTTACTCGGCTCAGAGTTCCCATGTACATGACAGCCAGTGGGGGATTTAATATTTTTAGTCATTCCACAGACACTTCATGGCCCTTTAATGTTGCTGTCTCATTCAGACGTTCAGAGGAAAAGCTGCAACACAGCATACTGTGTGGCAATGCCCGGTTCAAAAATGTGAAATGTTCAATACGTGATATGAATTCAGCATGATTCTTTCCTGATGAGTATATCTGTACTTACCTGCACTATTGGAGAAAATTCACCCCTGCAGCTTCTGGAGCTTTTCATTTAAGGGAAGCAAATTAGAGCAGATGCCTTTCACAATGCCAGCTGAAAGCACGGTTCAGACCAATTCATTTCAGGTAAAATGTCAGAACAGGTCTGCGTCATGCTTTTGTGTGTGTGAAGTGCATGCTTATGTGAGCTGAAAACAAAGCACAGGAACCAAACACTGTTTCAAAAGTGCATTGATTTTTCCTCCAGCCAGCATCATCCACCTTTGACATTTTCACAGACACTGTACAGCCCAGAGCCAATATACAGGATGATGAAAGCCAGGGTGGCCTTGTAACCTCTGAACCTTGTCTGATGCATGTCTCAGCCTATCATTAGCTGTGACGGCAGCAACCTGAGATACTGCTATGTGCTGATTTATCCTGATCTCTTTGCTCTGCCCAGATCTCCTCTAATTTGCATTTTCCACTCAGATGTCCCAGTAACGTGTACTCCGCTGCTGCGCTGCATATAGACGATTCTATATTATTCCTCTAGTCTTTTCAGTTTTCCTCTATTCATTCTCGCTCCATTCTGTCCTCCTCTACTCAAACTCTCCTTTTCATCCGCCCTGCTCTCCTCCACCCTGCGCTGCCCTGCTTTGCTCCTTCACGCTCTGTTCCCTGCCCTCTTCCCTCCGTACACCGCTCCCCTGTATTGGGTTCAGCTGTGGGATCCGAGGATGAGGACACCAAAGCCCCAAAGACTGTTCTGAAATCACAGAGCGTGAACTTGTACAGAAAACACACACCATCCTTTCACAATACAGGGTCACACACACTCATAGACACAAGGCCGATCCTCCTGGCTTTGATAGAAAAAGTTGGAGAGGTTTTCATTTGGGATTGTATGAGAAAATAACACAGTGATACTTGTTTGCTTTGGGGCTTTTGAATAAAATTCATTTCTGAGAGAAATACACTATTTCAGCTTTTGAATCCGATGGCTCCGTGTAGTTTAGGACCTTTTAAATGAGATATTTGTTCATGGATCATTTAAAGACTATCACTAAATATCTGGCAAGGAATGGCAAGAGTGCAGCAAAAATGGTTTTGTGGTAATACGATTTCACTTTTAGTTTTTATCATACCACTTCTTCTGTTTGTGCATGATTCTAGGGATGGAAATGTTTGTTGGTGGGGCCACCCTTTTAGTCCAGACTGAAATATCTCAATAACTACTGGCTGGATTGCTGTGACCTTTTGCACAGACACAGACAGACATTCCTGCCAACTTTGGTGATCCCCTGACTTTTTATCTAGTGTCATAAAATTTTGTTTTTTAGTGAAATATCTCAACAGCAAAGATTAGCTGACACATACTTTGGTACATTCATGTTTGTTTTTCAGGCTGAATTGTTGGCTGAAACTTTGATGATCCCTCCTCATCCAATGCTGTCACCGGGTTATGTTTTTACTTGTCCAGTACTGTGGTTTATCACTATTTGTAAAATTATTGACTTTCCCGTCATCCTCAGCTACTTTGTGTTTTGAGCTTATTAGCAAATGTCAGCATGCTAACACCTAAGCTAAGATGATGACCAGAGTAAGAGACCAGAGCATTAATATCATATTAGAATATTTAGCAACGCTGTGTCTAAATACACAGAACTGTTAGCTTTGCTATAAAATCTCATGTTGTGTACACTGTGTACTTCATCATGTATAGAGCGCTAATTTAGGTAAGGTAGTGTTGTCTCAATTCGAGATGTACGCTTACTCGCAGCACTTCACTGCTTCTTCTTCTTTGCTGAAATGCAACTGTGCAGAGTATTATCGCAACATCTGACTGCTAAAATATAAAAATAAAACATATGTACAACTTACATTTGTATATCACGCTATTCATCACAACCGCTTCAACTCCAGCAGCGTCCTTGTCCGCTATTTTCACAATGCAGGTGGTCCCCCTTCCATAACGTAGCCAACATGGTGACCATTGAGGGCGAGAAGTGTCCAGTGTTCCCTACTTAACTTTTTGACCGTTTCCCTGGTTTTCCTATAACTGTCAGCGTGAACACGCTTATGTATTCAGTCGTGTTTATTCAGTGACTGTATCAAAAGCATTTACTCGCATATTGTCTGGTGTGTGGGTGTGTTTGTTTTATCTGACAGGAAAACTGCACTGTACCGCTACACTCCTCAAACAGTACCTCTCTGAGCATACTCATACTTACTACTCATGCTTACTTGCTGTTCGTTTGTGGCCTGTATAGTTGCCTACCTGAAATGGTGAAATAAGTGGAGTCAGAGGATGTTAGAAATCCACACTGGTTTGACCTATGTGGTGCCTGGAAATAAATCTTTTTATAGTGAAACTGCTGAGAGCAGATATTTTGTGCTGATATTCATTTTCTGTAACTCCTGACAATTTTTGTGACCAAGAAATTTCAAGCCTTCACTGTTTCTGGTCAGGGTGACAAGTTTGTGAAAAAAGTGTTTTGACCTTCAACGGATGTATAGACTTTTCACTGGATGGCAAGAATCTGAAATGATCTTAAGGCAAGCCGCCCCTTATGGCAGGGTATCAATAATTAAATAAATGTTTTACCTTCATAACATAATAGGTCAATGACTAACCACAGTTTGATATAATTAAGCCAAATCCCAGTCCCCGTTGTATTGATCTGGCCTGCAGGAACACACACAAACACATGAATGCACAAGTGTGCTATGTACTGTATGCATTCATACACACATGAATGAATGAGGACATAATAAACACACACATGATCATTAAATCTTCGACAACATGAAAATAAACGTAAGGGGGAGGTTCGTGAGGTGGAGGGGGCAGTGGCAGCAAATGGCGTTGGCGTTAGCATGATCATCAGACTAATGGTGAAGTCTAGGGTTATGATGTCTGAGCTGTGCAGGAATATAATCCAAGGTCAGCTGTGAATGATGCCGATCATTTTAACTGCCTGACTGCAAACAGCTGATGCCAATCAGCCAATACAAGCGCAACTTTAATTTCATTCGGAACATGAGGGATCCTGGGATTCCTGAGGGAGTGGAGGCATAGAAAGTTTAATCATTTATAATAACACAACCCTCCACCTGAAATTTCCTCTGCCTTGAAACAGTCATTGTAAGGGAAGGGTAATGTTTAACACCTAATGATATGATTTAGCAATAAAGTATAAAATAAAGTTAAATATCTGAGCTCTGGTACATTTTGTAACAAATTAATATTTTTTTGCTTGAGTGTTAAGCATAAAAATGGAGGTTAAAAGGTAACACAAGACTATCTTTACTCTCAGGAGTCCTTTAAATGAGCTCAATTTCACATGGAAAATTGAGTTGATGATGGTAAGAAGAGAAAAAAAAGACTCAAATGTGTAGGTAATTTAAACCATTTATTGCTGAAGTGATAATTGGATATAAAATCTTCCAGGCAAATTGGGGTAACAATTAATTGAGTGCGATGGCGTTAAAAAGCTTAATTTTCATCACTGTGGTGTGAAGATACCCAATGACTACTCCAGAGATTTTACAAACTGCTGGAGAGGAGACGCTCCGAAATGGATACACTGAAGAATCCTTCACAGGATAAGCTGATCTTCAGCTGTGTGCGCACGGTTTGTATTCACACTTTCAGAAGAGCAACGAGGCTGTCAGTACTGATTCAGACAACCGTGCTCATCCACAGGCCCCCCTGCAGACACTGCCCTCTAACTGCTGGTGGGACACACACACACACACTCATATTCACACAAATTATGGTCAAAAGCTACTTCTGCAAAGAACTGACAGTTCTCAGAGCATCATGTTCATGTTACTGGTTATTTTTTTCACGTTCTGTGGACAGAAAAGGTGCCTCCGGTTTTACGTGTAAATGTGACTCAGCAGCTTTTGAACAGTGAAGACATAATGAGCTATTCAGGGGATTGGACGTTTATTTAATGCCACATAAGGTCATTAACACGATATGCCTCTAGTTACAGGATCACATTGCACCTCCTTTTTACGTATGACTTGGAAAAGCTATTGTAATTGCAGGGACAAACCTCAAGGAGATTTTGTTCTATCCCAAACTGGCTGACTTGTTCAGTACTTTCCTGCTTGAGGAGTTGTAACAGTCGAGACTGCCAGCACCAACTGAAAGTGTTAAAACCAATGCAAATTTCACCTCAGCACTTCTAAATTATAAATCCCTCGGAGAGAAACATCGTTTGTTAAAAAAAAAATTAAAAAATCATGCTTTGACAGCTGATACTGTACACAGTAGAAGTTCAATAAAGATGCCATGAGCTTCTCTCGCTGTGGAAAGAAAAGGAAAACACACACTGAAGTGGTGGATTACGCTCACTGAAAGCTGTAGTAATTTCTTTTGGCATATATCCCTGAATTCTGACTTACTTCGTCCGGTCTTGGCATCACATCCAGCCATGGCAAAACCAATTTGCTGCGCTTATTCCTCTCAACCTTGCTTCTTTTCTTGTTTTCTTTCTTCCGCCTCGGCAGAGTGTGGAAGGAGGGAAATGAGCAGGCCCGGTCGCTTTGATGTGTTCTTAAGAAAGAAATCTGCCTTTCATAAGCACCTCGTCTTTTCTACCCAGACTGATCAGGCGAAGCATCGGAGAGTGTGGCACTTTTAATACCGGTGTTCCCACTGGGAGGCTGTCATAGTGGGGTGTGGAGAGCAAACACTACGCTGTGTACGTACACTTTAGTCAACTCTTATTTGACTAGAAGAGATTGTCACCTAACATGATTAGGAGAAAAAGTCTACAGAAAGTGTTCATTAAATAAATGAAGTGTGTATGTTGTATAGCATGGAGATTCATTATGAAACAATACACTAGCAGCAGTAAAACAGTTTTTTCACATTTGCGTATATTCATTTCACTGCATACTGACAGAGATGAAACCGAGTTTGACAGATTGATGCTGTGGAGAGATCTCATTTACTTTATGCACACACACTACCTGTGTCTATATGAGATCAGTGATAAAGATGAAAACATACAGCTAATGAGCAACATCTGCAAGACTCTGAAAAAAAGAAGAAGAAGATAAAAAAGACAAAAACACAAGATCAAACATAAACCTGAAAATAGGATGAGTGAGTCAGAACTGTTTGAATGAAATCCTTTACTGTAAGAGCTAGATTCATCATAAGGCACAATTAATGAATGTGAAACAAGATCAGCATCAAATGTCTTTTGTAAGTCCACGTTCTTTTACTTGTGTCCATGAGAGCTGCATATTACAGGCAGCTGACAGCATAATAATGGAAGCTTCACTGGAACTCAACTAGCCCTGACCAAACCTGAAACCACAGAAGGGAAAGAAACAAATGAAGGGAAGTATTTGTATATTTGTTCCGAGTACATTCATGCACAATACAAATTTATTTGTGCATGTGTGGTTTCTGTTAATATGATTGAATGTAAATTTGTCTGGGAGTAGTTCCTGTTCTGAAGAGGGACACTTTTATTCTTATTAATTGAGCTGAAACATACATGGTGTATTCCTAAATCATTTTGTTCATATTATTACAGAGCAAAACTGAATCTGTGTAATATTCCAGTTTGAATACGAGTCAGTCAGGATTTAGTAGCTCATTTCAACTTGGCAGGTTGATCAGGTATGGTTATGTCTACATTTCTGTGTATGTCATTTAAGCTTTGTCAATGCAATTTCTTTTCTTTTTTTTTTGTCATGCACCAAATCAAAGTGTCTTAAATTTTCTTCCATCCTACCTGTTTATCACACCCTCAAACAACTTTAAAGCCAAAAACAAATCAAATATGAAAGAAAACGAATGCTTTTGATCTCAGGATCAAAATGCTGCACAAATGCGGCACGGAGGAGTTTTAGCTTCATAAAACAATTTACCAATCTATTATTTTTGAGCACATTCATTAAGCACTAAATCAGTTTCATCGCTCAGGTCACATGCCTCTAATTGATGCTTTAATGAATTTAGTCTTTAGTTTGGTAGGGAAAATGTGAACCTACTGCGCATTGGCAAACTGGATACACTTTGAACAAGTTGAGTTAAAAAAAATAATTAAAAAAAAAGACCAATTAACATGTTCAATTTTATCATCAGAATCTAGATGTTATTCAGTGTAAATTAACCACAGAGCCCAGAGGGTTCCATGTGAGATATATTTGATTAAAAAATATATATATTATTTAACAAAAGGTTGGTTTGTCCATCTGCACCCTTGACACGTGCAGCGCTCTGCAGGGCAATAAAGGTGTGCTGGCGATAGCAGATGTGTGTGAAGCGTTGGCTGTATAACAGTAGAGCTGCCAGGGAATTGATGGCCTAATGAAATATACAGCAGAAAGACATCTATGCAGCCAACTACCAACAAATCCGCAGCTTATCAATCAGCCTCACAGTCAGGCAGTCAGTGAAAAAGTAACAAAACAGCCAGTCAACTTGCCTACCAGACCTCCCTACAGACATGCGTGTAGTCAATAAGTCTGCTAAGTGGTCAACCACCACAAACCCAGTCCGTCATCATGCTAGCCGCCAGCCAGCAACTCAAGGTCAGCCAGCCAAGCAGCCTGAAGGAGCCAGCAGGTCCAAATTTAATAATCCCACTTGCTCTCATCACAGATCATGGTGAGCTCTCAGCAGAATATATCAGTCCTGACCTCTGCACTGCTGCTCTGTGAGGTGTGTGTGTGTGTTTGCGCACACACATAACGTCTGCAACAGACAGCGCATAACACCCCTGAGATACAAACACACATATGCAGGTAACAGAAGGAGAAAAGACAAAAGAAGTTACTGTACTTTTAGCCAGGTGCGTTGCTTTTGCTCACAGAGGCTCTGCGCGTGTTCATGTTCAGTCAGTCACACTGGTGACGGATGTTAAATGGCAAACTAAAAGTCCTCTTGACCATCACCTTCATTTTCATCTTAATTACAAAAGGCTTAATTGTGGGTGATTAATTCCATCCCGAGCCACTAGAGGTCAGTGGCTAGTTGAGTTGATGCTAGTAGTGAATTAAACAGGACTGCTGCGCTTTAGTACAGAAAGCTTTGTCTGAGGAAGCACTGGTTTGACCTTCTCTGAGATATAGATAAAGATATGGATATAGATAAACAAAAAAGCTGATCATTCACTGCAGCTGCAAAATTCTTGTCGAATCTGATGTAGCCCTAAATAAAATTCAGAAATCCTATAACCAGTTTTATCCCCAGAAGTAAAATTGCTTTATTATAAACACACATAGGTCAAAAGAATAATGTCTTTAAAGTCTGTTTTACCACAAACACCTAAATATGATTCTCTCAATCAGGCCTCAGCCTCTCCGAGCGGCACCTCCATTCAAATGCTTATGCGAGCAAAACCAGTACATGCCCATCACGGGGAGGAGAGACAAGAGAGGAGCTCCTTGGGCTCCACCGGCCTCGGCTGAATAGACTCACAAAGGAGGGCTTGTCTGCTAAGGTGCTTAGAAAGCGCTCAGGTCGTTGATATGCAAGGCGACGGGGCAGCCCCGCAGCTCGCCTGCTTTAGAGTTAATTAAGCTGCAGACCCAGTTGGCAGGATGCCCCCCCCCCCCCCCCCCCCCCCCCCTTACCCACCACCCACCCACCCCAACCACCTCCTCCATGTCCTCGCTCTATGCACTGCTGAGCTCTGACATTCCTACAGGCTGAACCCCTCCAACCATGCGCATGGGTGTACACCTACAAGTCACACATAGTTTCATATTGTAGCACTACATCGCCTGAAAAAAAAAATTCTTTCACCACCATCGCCGTCTCCACTTCCCCTCTACTCTTCACAGTCCTCTTCTCCATATCTTTGGTTGCTTTCCCAAGAGGTGTGCACCCGCCACCCAAATCCCCTCATTCTGTAGCACTACATCAGCCACAAGGAATGTCTCCTTGTCCTGCGTTATTGTTCAACCCTTTCCTTGTCTGTAATGTCAGTGAGCATCTTGGCAAACTATCGCCTCTGTCTTTATTTCTTCTCCTTTATGTCTTTGCTGCTGTCACACAAGAAGTTGCCCCTGCCAGCCTCTCTCTCTCTCTCTCTCTCTCTCTCTCTCTCTCTCTCTCTCTCTCTCTCTCTCACACACACACACACACACATGCGCTTACATTTCTCCCCGTGCTGCTTAATGTTTCATCCACATACTGTAGCTGTGAAGGCAAAGAGGGCAGGCTCAATCAAACAGAGGACAGACTCCCCAGCGGCCTGCCATGGCTCTAATTGTGGATTCATCACAGACAGAGCAGATCAATACGGCACTCTTGACTCCGCGCAACGCAGAATGATCTGAAGTTTGTCCTATCGGAATTTCTTTTACCGAGGGGGATTAGACACTTCCATTCACGTTTGAGGATGGCGAGACCTCGCTCTCGGCCACATTTAGGGTGAGAGAAAACTTGGAGAGTGCTACAGGGAGAAAACCTCAACCCCTCTTTTTTTTTTTTTTTTGCTGTTTCCCTGCTAATGACTCTCCTCTGCCTTTGTAGTCAGAGGCACACACAAATGCACAAACACACACACACACACGGACGTGAAGGCTGCTGTGTCCTCCATTTTAATGTGACCTTGGTGCTCCTGGAGAGAGCTGGCTATGAACTGGCGAGGTGGTGAGAGAAGTCCGCGCCATTAAACCTGTGGGGGCTTACTGTAACACTCAGCTCTCCATAGCTCTCTGGAAGTGGAACTCTGTAATAGTAGCTCTCTGGCTAATGTACTGCTGGGTATTCAGGGAACAGAGGGGGTGGTAGTGGGTTAGAGGATGACTGAACCCACACTACCAAAAGAAAAAAAAATGTCCATCTTAACAAGTCATTTAGCCTCGTAATGAGTCTGAACATCTGATTATTCTGCTAAATGAGGTGAAGGCTGTAAATTCACTTGTTTTTGGTGCCTGAAATTACAAGAGACAATATCTTGCTGTGGCGCAAAGATGACGTCTCCCAATTTGAATTGGAAACAAGTCCAACCAAATGAGTGTTTTGCTGTCCTCACTCACCCCTGCTTTGTTTGCTGAACGTAAAGACTTGTAGGAAGGCAGTCTGTGATGATGGATTTTCACATGCTGGCCCTTTGTTCCTTCTTTAAGCAACATTTGAACTGTTTTTTTTCTTTTCGATTGATTGGTCAAATTGAATCATCTTCCACAAAGGCCAGATGGATGGGTTATATATTTTTTTTCTCTGAGTGATAGACTTAGAAATTGTAGAGGAGCAGCAGTAACACCTTCTCAGTCTGTCACAGCCACAGTTTTCTCTGCCATCGCACAGCAAGAGGGCTCCACTGCTGTGTTTTGCCAAACCCCACTGCCAAACACAGCTCCATTCATCGCCTTTTCTTCAGTTTGTTCTGGACTCTAGGTCATAGCTTCTTATTTAGATTTTCTATTTGCATCCGTCTGTGTAGGGCCATGCTGCGGAGACAGAAGCGAACAGCTCCTATGTGGGTGCAGACAGGTTTGTGATATTAATGAAACCCGAATATATATCAAAGCGAAAATGCTACTTTTGCAATTTAGCACCTCCAGTTGCACTAACACCATCACAAATGTACACGTATATGTTATACTTATGATCAGAAACTCAACAACTTTTCTAAGAGCCAAACGTAGAGCAAGTGCAGCAACACAAGACATAGCAGCCAGATAATATTACTGACTAATCCAACAGCAAGAAGCCCAGCTCGGCGTCTGTCTTTCAGACTTTTATTTCACAAAGCTCTCGCCAACGACTAAAAGTCAGTCCCGGATTTACTCTTCTCTGCCAACTTCTTGCTCTCTCCTTTTCTCTTCTTAGATTGCTCCATCAATGCCCTCTTTGGTCTCTTCACCTCTGTTATTATTTCCCCAGAGCTGCAATGTAAGCCCAGTTACATTGCCCGCTTGCCCAGCTCATGTTCTGGCATGACACTGGCTCCACTCCCTGTCAGCATTTCCGTGCGCCCCAGGCCTGAAAACCTCTTCTTCCCGGTGGTCCAAAATGCCTGCAATACAAACACTAACACTCCCCCGGTGCTCTGAGCTCACAATCCAGGCAGCCTGGCTAACAGCACTAACAGCAGCTATAGTACACAGCAGTTTACTTTACTGTTGGAGTAAATGAATACTAAGACGTGAGATAACAAGAGGTGATAGACGACTGTGAATTTTGAGTTTTTAACTTTGCATTGAACTGTTAATTTCCATCCATCTACGGAAAGTTTGTTAATCAAGGACGCGTTGAAAAATTACTGCAATGTCAGTGAAGTTAAATTTATTATCTATTTTTCTGTTAGTGTTCTGAAGTGATCCCGTGCCTTTACAAAAATGCAAAGGATTGGGGAAACTGCAGATTTCACTGAATCTTAATGAAAATAACCTTCAGCAATAATGTTCTTCAGCCATCATTCTCTTGATACTAGTGGAGTATCTGCTGCATATTTCTTTATTTACAGTATATATAACAAGCATGTTGCTATGCACTGAAATGAAAGAAATCTCAATGCAGATGGTAAACTTCCTGTATGGTAAACTTCCTGTAAGGAGACTCAGTGATCCCATATATATATATATATATAAAACGGCATTACATTTTCTCGGTATGTGTCCACTCGAGATCAATATTATCAATTTAAGGCTTTTTGACCCAAGTAGCTCAGTTTGTACATTGCTGCCATAAGATAAGACAGACGGCTCATAACCATACAAGGGAACACATAAGGACATCCTTTACTGTTGAAAGAAGCTCTTGATTAGTTTAATATATATAAATATAATCACCCCCTTTTCTTTGTTTTATACATGTTAAAATAAAAAAATATAAAATGGACACAGATTGATACACACATCAATAACTCATCCATCCAAGACATATTTTCTATATCCGAGTTGATAATCCCTCCCAGTGAAACACATAAGCTGAAAAATCTCAGCCACCGTGGAGGAATTGAGGCTGAGACGAAATAAAACGTTATTAATTCTGCGATATTAAACACGCCCACTCTCCTTTCCCGCTTTTTACATATTCATCATAAAACTAATGCAATTATCAATACTGTAATCTATTTGGCGGTCACATGGTGCAGAAAAGTCATTACTTGTGAGCCTTCTTTAATGAACAAATCTAATGAAGTGCAGTAATATGTTAGAAGCAAGATTTCTCTCACCTTAGGGGGGTGATACGCCTATGTGTGTGGGTGTCTGGAGGGGGGGGCGGTGAATATGTGTGTGTGTGTGTGTGTGTGTGGTTTTGCTCAAGGACTTAAGTAGTTTTGACATGGGTGAAATGCTTTGCTAAAGACAAAAGAAAAGACAGCCCCGAGGAAAAAAGTTGGATGAAAATGTGCAGCAGATGTTAGAGATTATATCAGACCTTCCTCAGTCTAATCCTACCTGCCGAAACATGGATGTGTTGCCAAGGAAAAGCTGCAATGGCTTGGGATTTTGAAAAGAAGAAGACTGAATACCTAACAGAGAGAGTGCAGAGGTTTCCCGATGAGTGATGCATAAAAGCAAATAAAGGGAGAAATTCCAGCCAACATTACTGCATCTAATCCTGGATATAGGCCTACTACACAAGCATCTGCTCACATAAACACATAACATCATGACACTTTTGATGGATTTATTTACTTGAGGGAATGTAACCCGCCCCCCCCTTCTGCCCCAAGACTCCTAAAACCTCCTCCATGCATTATTCATATACATGCACAGTTTTTGCTGACGTGCAAGTCCTTGGACGTGCTCGGAGGACTTCTGCACAGGACTTTGTTTGAGTGGCATTATGGGATGTGGCAGGACGTTATTCAGTCATGTAATGCGTCTTGTCTGTCTGTCTGTAGAGAGAAAGAACAAGGAAGAAAGAAAGAAAGAGTTTGGTGGTGGAGCACAGCAGCAGAAGTGGATGCCTTGACCGATGAAAGGCCAATTACTGGATGGGTTTCCACGCTGTGTGTTAGGGGAGGAGGGGTGGCGCAGTGATGGCATTTACAGACAGCAAATAAAGCTGTTACACTGAACACACCAACTTGTACACAAGACCACATGAAAAAAAGGCACTCGACGGCACACATTTTATCAGATCGGTTTTATCACGCGCAAGTGCACTTTCATGCATCGCATCTTACAAAAAAAATCTACAATAAAGAGCAGAGCAGTTCTGAAAAAAAAAACAAAAAAAACACACACACTACATTAAACGACAGCACTCATCTACTGCAACATCAGCCCCCAACCCTCCACCCCAGCCCGCTCTGATTCTAAAATCTAAAATAGCTTTTACTGTCACCACCAACCACTCCATCCCTTAATCTCTTCAAGGAGATCCATTACCATATTAATAATGAGATGTGAACCGGTCATAGATTAAACTCGGCAATAAAGCAGCCTGCCAGGCACTCACACTGAGTCATTTTAATGACAGTGTGATAATTATAACTGCATGTGTCAGAATTGACAGACAGGACTCCTGCATACAGTATATCACACACAGACACACGCACGCACACACACAGTGTCCTCTTCTACTTCTTCCACGTATTAAATATAGGCTTTGGCCTTAATCAACTTGCATTATAAATAGGTTGGAATATGACAAATTGGCTTATTCACCTGCTAAGTGGCACCAAGTCAAGGACCTGTGTGTCAGAACAAGTGGAGAGGAGGGGGGAGTGTAGGTGCTATTGGTAGCAGATTACATCTGTTCTGCAGGGTGTCCTTCTCGTGCTCCTGACTTAGTTGGCTGGGAACATTTTTTTTTTTTTTTTTTATCACAAAATAAACACAAAACTGTGTTCCCTGCATCTGCATGCAACCCGTGAGAAACAATAAACAATCATCTAAAAAGAAAGAAAAAAAAAAAACCCAGCAAAACATTTGTAGAATGTTGTGTTGATATAAACAGTGTTTGGTGTGGGATAATCTCAGCAGGAGTGCTCATTATTAAACTGTAAAACCCCAGATATAATATAGCATACAGTGTTTACTGTTGCTCTGTGTCTGACACTAAGCTGCTATTGTGTTCAATAGATTGTATTCTGTGGCTTTGAGTGACACAGCGGTTGGCGTCTAATGTGAGTGTAAGCGCTGCAGACTGGGTGAGAAACGATGTTTGTTTCCCTTGTTGCTGTGGTGGAGAAGTGTGTGCGTGCGTGTGTGTAGCAGAGAGAGAGAGAGAGAGAGAGAGAGAGAGAGAGAGAGAGAGATGCTTTTCTTGATTTCAATACCACACATGTGCCATGCTTGACTTGGATCGGAGAAAATCAACAAATGTGAGGCCAAACAAATAGCTACAGTCAGAAGAGGAAAACAACAACCTTGAATTTGCATGTGACATGAAAATATCAGCTGTAGCGGTGGAGAAACAAGCAGTGCTCATACACTGGAACACATTACTTAATGCTTAATAACAGAGTGAGTTTGAGTCACATTAGGTCAAAACACACATTATGGTTCCCTCTGTGGCAAACACACATGCAGCTCACAGACTCAGCAGACGTGAGGTAATGAAAAGTCTTTTGGAGCCCTGTGCAGTGAGGTTTGTATGTGCTCGACTGCATCTCAGGCCGATCAGAGCAGATGGTGGTGTTGTACTCAAGACTATCTGAGCGGAGACCTCTGCGTGCAGCAAGTGGTTGAGATCAGCATTGCAAGATCTTGAATGACAAGAGCCGAGACGAATCCATATATCGCAGAATAAACATCGCTAGAGTCAGATACACAAACAGATACTGTATAGTGATGGTTTTCCTTTCGGGGTATCACCGTTGTAACACAGAAACCAGAATAAAATCAGCATCATTCTCAATGGAGGCAGCAAAGAGAAATTACAATGATGATGAATATGAAAAAGATGCCAACAAACATTATTATTTTTTAAATGAATAAATGATTATTCATGCTGATGCTGGAAATGAAAAGAATATATAATAGATGTTTAAGGCATTTCAAATAAATGACTTAAATTGTTTTCTTTGTTTGTGAGATGTAGTATCTCCAAATGTGGCAGCTGGATCGTATAAAATCTAGTGGACTGATTAGATTTAACCAGGATTTCTAAACCATGACTATTGTGAGCCATTCTGACATACAGGACTTTGCATTAACTGCTAAACATGAATTGATTTTCATGAGTCATCATGAAAAAAATCACAATCTCAAAATAATACATAGCACATAGTAATGTGTGGGTTAAGGTTAATGCCCTGCCGAGTGCCCTCTGATTACTGGATTTAAATATAAGCTATATTTAAATGAATGACATGTTGAGTTTCCTCAATTAAAAATCATTTTCTTCAACTCAATGCTGAGGTCGAGCCTTCTGAAACATGAGCAGAGATGCAAACACAGGGCACTCTGATACATCTTACATTTAAATATTGAAATGTATTGATTTAGTATGAGAGCTTCTATTTCAAGCGCATGCGAGACAAATGCAATCTCTGCTAATCTTTGGAATAAAAAAAACAAAGAACCGAAACTGAAACTGAAAGTAGGCAAGGACTGAAAATATATTTTGAGGCTGTGTGTGGTATTAAGGGGTCTAGTCATCTCAACACCGTTACAAAAGTCTCTTAACTGTACACCTCGTGAAATTTCACAGACAGTGCAACCTGAGGAAATTGCATTAGCTATGGTACTGTCCCTGCAGTTAACCTCTGTCTGTGTATCCGTGTGTATGCATCTGTATTTAAATAGGGTAGTCTTTATTTTAAAGCTTTTATTGTTTTTTGATGTACTGAAAGTCAGTCACTGTCAGACTCTGAGCTGATTTCTGCTGAACAGAGGCAGGAAGGCAGACAGGTAAGCCAATCTGTGCTGTGTTCTCATTAACCGCCTGTGGATGCACAGCGAATGAGGGAAAAAGACAGTGAGAAAGCTGCTGTAAGAGAGCGAGAAAAGGTGAAATATTAAAAAAGAATGAAGATTTTTGCTCCTGTAAATAAGCAGGAGGAGAAAAGGTTTGAGTTCCTCTATATTTTTTGAGCCTGTGAGAGGAGAAAGGGCACCGAACAACCTGCAAGGGGAGCTCTGTTAGGCAGCTGATCGGGATGTGTGCCTTCGTGTGCATTGATTCCTATGTGTGAGCAGACATGATATGCGCTTTTCTGACTGCACGAGCTGCAAATGGGCACATGCACAGGTCTACTTCAGGGTGTGTGTGTGAGTGTACATGCTCAAGTCTTACGTGAGTGTGCGAGTGCACGTATGTATCCCAGCCCATCTGTACGTCTTTATGGCGGGGAGTAATTGAGTGGTGGAGGACAGGGCTCAGCACCGCAGGGAGCCAGCTGGAGTTATTGAGGGATGAGCAGTCTGCCTCTGGGAGCCAGCAACTCTCTCCTTCTCTCTCTCTCTCTCTCTCTCCCTCAAAACAAGGCAACAGGGGTGGGGGTGGAGAGAGTGAGGAATATTGGGAGGGACAGAGAGAGAGAGAGAGAGAAAGAAAGAGAGACACTCCTTTCTTACTAGAGAGGCAGAGATGAACAACAAACCTCTCTGGGAGATGCATCTCTTGCACTCACACAAAGCAGGAGGAGAGGAGTGGGGGTGGAAGGACGAAGGGAGGGATGAGGAACCAGCCTCTAAGAGCTGCATCCATTTCTTCAGCTCAGTACATTTGGAGGGGGACAGGGGGTTGAGGCAGCTGGGGTATAAACCCACCTTTAACCACCTTTTTAATTAAAAAAGAGTTAAGCACAAGAAAGTCTTTCAGTCTTTCGAAATGGTAGGTAGTAGGGCTGTCGCTTCTTATTCACGTTTGACTGTGGTAAAGAAAATAAGTATTTGAAGTGGAATGACCTGTTTGAGGTCAATATTTATAGCTCTAGTTAGAAAATACTGAAATGCACTGAACATAAAGGTTATACGACATATTTTTATCTTTCACTGCAACTTATTTTTAAGTACTACCTCAAGCATAGAGCACTGTAGGAATTAAGATATCACATGGGAGGGGAGGTGTGTGAAGTGAGCTCAGGTAAGCAGCGTTATCGAGAGGAAAAGGAGAGAACAAATCTGGAGAACGGAACAGAGCACAGCAGAGAGAGTATGAAGGGCAGAGGTCTGGCGCGAAAAGACAAAGAGAATCGGCGGGGTCAGCGGAGGAGGGAGGGGAAGAAAGACGAGGAGGCATGGTTGCATGCTGCATGAGGACGGGCTCTGTGACGACAATGATTCATCCACAGACGTCACACCTACACATACACAGGCGGAGACGCAAGCAGACTTGACATAACTACATCACGTACGGACACCAAAACGCTCAGACCAAAGTAGGCTGGTTATAAAAAACTAAGAGGGAAAGAAAAAGAGACAGCTATGTTTGAGAAGTGAATATACTGTAGATAATTAAGTGGTGAGGGGTTTTGGATGATGCCATATCTAGATGAGTGTTTCTTTTTTATCCGACTGCAGCTGAGGTCTGATCAATCTGGGATTAGGATGTAGAGTCTATATAAAGCATACCTAGTGCAGACATATACTATCTAATGGAGTCTGTTGGGAAGAGGGCTGTAACACTTGTCCAAAGAGGGAATAAAGCAAATTTAGGAGAAAATTGAGAGCATCCACATGCTAGACCAAAGCAAGACCAAGAACTGTGCATTACCAAATTAGGCATTTTAGAACAATAAAATAAAGCATTTACTTTAATAATGCATGAGAAACAACTAACCTAATCTTAAAGAGTCTGACACATTTAGTCAGATTACTTCAGAATAAGCGTCATCACAGTTAAATCAAATTAATCATATGAGAGCTTGCGTATATGATCATTTATGTATATGTGTAGCAGTAATCATGAAGGGTCTCCTTGACGAGGGAGCTCGTATTGGGTGAAGGGCTCTTACATTAGATTGTGACAGACTGGTTGCTGTTGGATTCAAAGACAACATGAGCACAGAAGCTTCAGGTTTGACAGACAAAATGCATCTTTGACGTTTACTGGAGTCGCGTTGCTCAAAACAGTGGGCAATGAGTTACACTCATTGGTGAGTAGCACTGTTATAGAGTACACTGTTGGGCATGCAATAGTAAAACCAAATCATAAAATAAGTTCACTCGGCTCCTAAATATATTTGTCTTTCCTGTTCATCAACTTTTAAGGCAAGTCACTGAAGCATTTATAGATAAGCAACTCTAACCACGTTGCCTAACCAGTGACAAACTGGTGATGTGCATGTATGCATGCACAGTGCATGCACACACAGCTTGGCACAATGGATATGTGAGAGAACCTGTAGAACAAGTCATAATCTTTGCAGGCCTATGTGAAGAAGTGCTCAGGGAACGGGACTAGATTTTCTTCCTGAAAGCCAGCCAGTAATTTAGGATCACATTTCAATCACTAATGTCAATTAACCGAGTCCTGAGTACACAGCTTCATCATCATCATAAATCACACTTCATCCGGGGATACATGCTTGGGCTGCTGCCAGAGTTCATGCAGTGCATTTGAGCGCATGAAGAAAGAGACTCAAACTTCAATAAAACAATAACAGTATCAAGAGCCAATAATGTCTGCATACTGTGTACAGACACTTTTGGAGCCTTTAACCTCAAAGCCACTGCTTGATGCTGAGCCTCACGGTATTTAGAAAGTATAAATAGTAGTGTCTAAGAACTGAAAGCTGTAGCTTTCTTTAAAATAGTGCCTGTAAGCCTCATAAACATCCTTATATTGCCACAATGAGTTATAATCAACTGTCATAAGGGCACCATATTTTGGTAAAAACAACTTTTGTTGGGCAAATTGTGAAATATCGCACCACATACTATCACAACATACAGATATATACAACAGTTCACAGGATACATTTAAAAGTAAAATTATTTTCAACTTGTTAATTTATCATTAAAATAAAATAAACTGCATGCGAATGAAAAACACACCTACGCACCAAACAACGAGACAATAAATAAAACAATGTTAAGATTGACAGCATGCTCTGATCAAAAACGGATGACCTAACTAACACGGTGTAAACAAAAAGTTTTAATCAATCTGAGTTTTGTTGTTGTCATGTGAGTTTTGTATCCCAGTCGCCCACATGAGGCCGATTGGAGGTGCTGTATAATTACACTCACAGTTCACAGTAATTCTCTGCAGTTTCACTTCATGAATAATCCGGCATTATGATCGGCGAGTAAGCAAGCTGTGGGCAAATCCACAAACAATGTTACCAACCCACACGCAGTCATGCAACCACCAGGTTATGATATTAGTGGCGAACGTGCAGTGTATCTGCCGTGATGGATTGTGAAGAGTGATATGTGACAATTTAAAAACACCTACACACCTACCGTGAGAGTGTAATGCACTTCAGGCTCTAGGGAGAAGCAAAGTCACTCCATTTATTAATGATATCACTTCAGCTCAATATCAGTTAAAACCCTGAAAATGGATATGAGGAGGCGCGGGATGAGCGAGGCAAACAGTTCTATAAATCCTCCTTTCACTTCCTGGAAATGTTGTTGGTATCAAAGAGCTTTTTAAGACTGCAGGCATGTCTGTAAATCATACAGAGAGGAGCAGAGCTGTTATAATTGCTTCGCAATGCCTGTGATGCCCCACCGCATTATCCATGTCATAGCTTATTGCTTTTTTATTGTTAAGTGCCTCATAAAAACAGCATCGATACATGACCATTGATTTGTGCACGGCTGAGTAAGCCCTCCTCCCACAGATGGTGAACATACATGATACACAAGTGTGCACAGAGAGAGGGGGGGGAGTGTGTGCAGAGGCAGTCACATGGATAAGAGGATGCCAGCATCAGATCTGCCTGCCTGAGACCCCCACACTGGCCTACTGAGACTCAAGGCTGAATAAATGGATGTGTCCAGATGGGCAAGAGAGAAGGTGGAAGGAGAGCCTGGAAAAGGAGGGAGGGGGAGACGGGTCCCCTGTGCTGCTGGATGCCGCATGGTGCTGACTGTGAAACGTAGCTTCTTGTCACAAGTGGATGAATGTGTGTGTGCGTGTGCATGTGTCACTGTTTGCACTGTGGAGCATTGTCTATATTAGCTCAGCCCCAGATCCCACATCCTGGCTGGTGGTCACACAGTTGCACCACACACACACACACGCACACACACACACACACACACACACACACACACACACACACACACACACACACACACACACACACACACACACACAATACGCAGGCTTATCACAGGGAGCAGAACACTCCTCTGATTAATAAGCTATTGCACTGCAGAGTCACAAGCCAAAAGAATCTGTTCTAACCAAATCTGGTTAGCTCCAGGCTACAATCCTTCCCAAAAATGAACAAAAACTAAACAGAACATTGATCTCGCTGCTTGAAAGCAGCTTTTGGGAAACCAGGACCAGATCAGACCAGCCTGGCTTGGTCCATCCAGTCTGTAAAAGTTTTGTTCCAAAATCAGCTCACCCAGAAAACCTGCCTCCGCTTCCAATCCTTCATCATCGAAACCTACTGGGACTCAAGAGAGAATCTCAGCTATTATTCAATTTCAAGCATTATATTGCAAGCATTAATATTAATTGTTTTGTCTGAGCAAGGGCCAATCTCCTCACCATAAAGGACTAGATGTTGTTCATTACCGTCACAGAGCTGTCTTCATTACAGAGACATCTTCTTACAGTATGCTTATGAGTGTGTGTGTGTGTGTGTGTGTGTGTGCGCGCACTCAGTGGGGGTTTATCTCTGTCTATAGCTCATAGTTCTACATGTCTGCTGTTCCTCTGTGTCACATCATTGGCCGTCTAGTGCAATCAATCAAGAGAGCCCATTGTGCCTCACAAAAAGCCAATGAGCTGCATCAATAACTGAGCCTGCACTCCCCACCCATGAATATTCCCCTAATGAAACAATCTCTTACTGCAACACAGGCCTGGAAGTCGCTGTAGAGAAAAAAAAAAAAAAAAAAGAAGAGAAAGACGCTGCACAGCGTCAGGAATGTTACTTTGTCTCTTTCTGTCTTTCATACATGTACAATAACACCGAGGAGCATGCAAGGAGGAAACAAAGGAACACATGCACACATTGATCAATGTGCTGCTTTCTGTCCTTTCGCATGTAAGCTAACGCTGTTAACAAAGGGGCACTAGCTGACTGTAACCGATTCATTCTAATACCCCCCCCCCCCCCCCAAAAGATGCAACAAGAGAAAGCATCGAGAGGAAATAATGGCCACATTCACTTCTTCAAAACATCACACATGGAAGAATCACGGTAATGTCCTCCCTCAAGCAGCCTTCATTTCCATTAAGACAACATATCACTCCCCGGTCCCTATTAACCCAGGGACCCGGGCCATCCTGAGCTCGCACTAGCTGGAACACTTTGCACCGAAAACAGTGTGTTCATCACTTGGCCTCCCACTACTGCCATTAACTCTGTGCTAAGACCATTATTTAAACACTGAAAGCAGAGCGAGTAATTTGGAGCAACGCAGTGCCAGCTCTAACGTCTATTCTATAGCCGCAGCTGCAGTGTGTAGTCTGGAATCTGTCGAGGGGCCAGTAAGTGACGCTCCATTGAGCCTCCACAAACAACACAAGACAAAAATCAACCACTGAGGCAGGAGAAAAGGGGAATGTTTTTCCTCTAAAAGAAAGAAGACAGATGACAAAGCGCAGAAGAGAGGGAGGAGTAGACAGGGAAAGAGACAATAGAGAATGGAAAAGGTAAAGGAGAAAAAAGGAGAAAGGCTGTTTATGATTTAGTAAGTTGTATGTTAGACATAATCACCAAGGACACAAAGGTGTACTCTGAGACAGAAAGACATGGTATACCCTCTCATACCTGCCTTTCTCTATAGCGACACAAAAGATGCATGTGACCCTTAATCCATAGCATTTCCACTTGCTGTGAGTCACATGCGTCTCCCCCCTACCTGTGCCATCTCCTGCTCTTGCCCACAAGCACACACACGCAAGCACACACACACAGCACTGTGCATCCCCTCCCTACAGAGCACATCATCCACCTCAACAACAACAGCGATATTTACAGCCAGGCAACCCCCCGGGAGGCCGGGTTTCTTGTCACGAAGCACATGCAGTACTGTAGGTGACTTCAACGATCTCTGCCAGTCTGAGGGAGAGGATAGCTATCTAGACGCTGACAGGAAGCGCAACGCTGGTGTGAATCCCGCATCTGAGGCACTTCAATCCTCGGGAAACAATAACAGAGGCCTGGCCTTTGACGTCAGTGTGGTCGTAAAGGCAGAGACAAGGGTAGAGATTAACAAGAGCTCTCTGAGGGGGGCAGACCCTCTTCCTGTTGCTAGGAAGCGCTGAGTGTCTCATCTTTTGATGGTTGAATGTCTTTAAAAAAAAGAAGAGAAAGAAAAGAAAAAAGAAAAATGTTTAGAAAGAGGCTGACAAAGACAGAAATAGATAATAGGCTCTTCTGTCAGGTCAGACTGTTTTTTTTTTTTTTTACAGGTTCACTTTACCAGGATGTTGTTCATCCTCACAAATCAGGTGTGACTGTTGACGCAAGTAACAATCTGTCTGTATGACCATGACATCAGCCTGCAACGTGCGACATAATTCCTTCCGATTTACAGCGGAAATTACCTTGTCTAAATGATTATGTAGTACAGATACCCTGTAGTTAAAGATACTAACAGTGCGAGGTCTTACAAAAGCCAGATTGTTGCTCGGTAGGTCATACAGTACCCTGTAATAATAGACACCCATTACACTACAGATTGTAGAGAATTATTTAAGTTATCCCCTATTCCTCTAACTACAAATCTTTTATCCCTTGTACCTACATGTACATACTGCACTAATGCACTGTTAATTCCACTGTAAATTGAGAAGAGTTTAGCAGTATGTTCCATATGTCCGCTGTCCCCTGTGGAATCAATGGGACCAACTATATCAGTGGTATCTCCATTTATGTGCACTTCTCCAACAGTGGACAAAACTGAAAATAAGACAATGAATGTGCTTCTATCTTGACTATACTAGAAAGAAATGGGTTTTTTTTTCGGAGTTGGTAGAGGATCTATTTTCTCTGATGACTGATTCCTGACTTACTGATCACAGTTAGCGATGTTACTAGTTGTGTACGGTGATAGGATGAGACGCCATGATAGATGTGAGCCATGAAATGAGCCCCAATTAAAAATCAAGCATGTTGGCCAGTGACAACACAAGTCAAACTGCACATGGAGAGTGGAAGGTCAATGAGACTGCCTAGTCAGCAGACCTGTCTAACGTCCACTATCGCGGTGATCCAAACGTGTGTGTCTTTGTGCGCGTGTGCATGTGTATACGTGCGTGTGAAGGGTGGAAACAGTGGGTTGCTTTATGATGCACGCGGTATTTTGACACCTTGGCGGAAGCTGCTGACTTCCCTTCACACAAAGAGAAATCCTGATTATTATGGCAGCAAAGGCTAGCAGATCCTCCTTTTTTAAACACACTTACTGAACAAACGCATGCACAGGCGGACTCACATGTGTATGCAGAAGCAAAGGTAGTATTTTAGACTTTTTTTTTTTTCAAACAGCTTTAAAAGATTATCTTGTTTAATTTGATTTTCAAATGTGTCTTCAAGCAAGATCAGGGGTCTCTTCCCATCTCCCGATAAACGTGCTATAGAAAACAATAATGCAAATGCAAATTAAAGGGAATAATTAGAGCAATGACTCAAGGTTTCCATATTATTCTAAAAAGATTAACTTTGATTAACAGCCCACTGGTTATATGAGGCCTTTCTGTAGCTTTGAAACTGAATGTTTGTCCCCGTTATGCTGTGGCAACCCTGCCTCCTACAATTACTGCGCTGCATTAGTGATTTATGTTCAATGGCAACTTTCAGCGGCAATACAGAAACTACTGTGAAGGTTGTTCGCCTTTGGCTCTGCGGGCTCATTCAGTCTTATTTTTATTATTTAGCCCTGAATTTTATTTAAACCTTAAATAAGTGGTCTAGTAGCCTTTAATTAAAAACATTTGAATTGGACTGGAAATGCATAGATATTTTTTTTTTCTCTTACTGAAATCCTAATTTGGACAGAACTGGTGTTTTTTCCAGAACATATTTTACTAATATGATGTTATAATTGATTTATATGAGATGAACTTGACTGGTAATCTCTTCTATGAAGTGTGCTTTGGATAAATTTGGAGGAGATTAATTGCCAAAAACTGCCAAGTCTAGTGATTTCATAGCTGTAAATATCAAACAGGATTCGGTATAAAGCTGTCTTTTGACTCCTTGCCAATGAGGCAGTCCTCACCTGTGTAGAATCACCCGTTCCACCCATTAACCCCGAGGGAAAACATCCAAATAAGTCAAAGCTAAGTAGTTCTTAAAGCATTAACACTATATCAACAAGCAACCACTCTAAACCGAGCTACAGCAAGCAAATAATAGCTCATACATAACTTAAGTTCTTTCTTATGGTCATGTGTATTTAATTATATAGATGTAAAAATACAGTGAAAAGCCCATTTACTGCCCATTACTGTTTTACATCACAGTTTCCCCATTGCATAACCTTTTAATAAAGTTCTTACACATGAAGATGAGTATCTGCTGTTATCTGTGAATGTTTAAGTGAGTGACTAAGTGTGAGTGACTAAGTTTAAGTAAGTGAGTGACACTTCCTTATTGCTACTGGAGAGCAATTCCTGTCTGGATTGCATTACAAAAACTGTGAGCAATTGTCTTTCTATTTCTGTAAAGGTGCCTTGTCATAGCTCCTGTACTCTAATGTTTGACATCCACACACACACACAGAAACACATACCTCCTTAAAAAAAAATGTTGTCCCCATCAGTGAAACCCTCCTGCAGACCGGTGAACAACACAATCCGGCATCTACTCACGTCAGCAATCAGTCGATTCAGATTTGCAGGGGGGAATATCTCTACACAAGCCCGCTGCTGATTTCAATAAGTAACTGAGCCGTGATTTATAGACTTAATCCTCCAAAGGCAGCATGTACAGCCACCTCTAATGAAACACATTGGTTTGGATGTGATCTAAAGGGTCCAGATAGGGGCGCCATGTGGAAAAGAACATATGGATCACTGAGCTCCTCTCCAACATTCCTGAACAATCTGGACAGGACATTGAGCGTTTTATCACCACCAAGGACTCCGCAGTGTAACTGCGGAGGCATCCAGTTGCTTGTTCCCAGTGGGATAAGCATCCTATCTGTACTCTGGAAAAAAACAGGAGAAGACCTATTGCAAGTTGCTACTGTGAAGTCATGTTTTGTAACTTTATCTTAATCATATTTGGAGACTCTTTGTCATATAGTTTGCAGCGGATTATGAGATCTAATTCAAACTCTGGAAACTCTGGTGAGCTGTTCTGCCAAAACACGACTTCATGACCGCATTGAATCGCATTGCCACTTTTCAATAACTCTAATGATGAACTAATGTAATTCATTTGCTTAAAAAAGATCAGCATCATCTTCGTCTTTATGACCCCGTGAGTCACTCGGTCCATGAGCGAAAGGAGTCACTTGTATTAGCTAAACAGTTTAAAGCTCACTCGTTGTGAGATCATCTAAGAATATGTCATCAGTTCCACTTGCAACCTTGGGACCCTGTTTTAGTTACACGGCATACTGCAGAGCTTAAGTGATTAGCTACCATTAGAACATTTTACAGGAGAAAGCAGGAGAGGAGAGGGATTACAGCGGTAGTCACTGTGCCATGGGGCATTGTATTTCCAACAACATTCATCATGCTACCAGCTTTCTTATTATAAGAACTCAGTGTGAGAAGACACATGTTGTACGCTGACCAAACCATACACTGCCCTGAGCTGTAAAAGCACACCTCCCTTTTTTCTATTTTCAGTGCAACAAATGCCTCCCTCACAGTAAAACAGGATATGCAGTTGTATTTAAGGTTGTCTGGGGCACCGTGGCCAGCTAGTTTTTAGCAAGTAGGCTACTGCAAGCAGTGCTTTGTGTCAGATTTATTTATTTATTTATTTATTTTACATCCCAGGTGTCTCAGTTACAGTTGCAGAAAAACATGTTTCTGAAGATTTTAAAGCTTTTCATCAGTCAGCATTCAGCACATGTGGATCGGAGCAATCAAAAATCACAAAAGATTAGCCAGTCATTTTTCTGAAGACTCCAGCAGGTGTCACTCTAACTTGTGATCTCCAATACAGACATACAAGTGCCGCAAGCCACCGACCAGCTGAGACTGTCTGGGGCTGCAAGAGGTGGGGTCAGTCAATCAGTCATTGCTCTGCCTTCACCACGGGAAAGTTCACAAGGGGTTTAATCCTCCTCAGCAGAGGAGTGTGAAACCCAGTCTCACTGCCTGCCACACCTCTGCTGAGCCCCCCCCACCTCACCCCACCCCCACGCCTTCGTCCCCGTCCCCGTCCTCAGGAGTGGAAATGTTTTTGCCTCTGCACTTAAAAAAAATGCTCTTAACTCTCTGTGTTTGTGTGTGCACGCGCTGAACCGCTTCAGCTGAACATTAAAGCCACATCGAGATAACGATCATTAACGTTCTTTGGCGTGCAGACCGTGAGAGCATTCACCTCAAGGAAATGCAGGAGGGGAGACATTCTTTTTGTGAGAGCCAGGGAAGCTTTTTTTTGATTTTCCAGGGGCATGCACGATTTGTGCTGTTCAGTATGTCAGACAGGAAAGAAACAGTAGTGCATAGGCTTAAAGCACTTGAGAAACCACTGACAGGCTGTGTTTTCAAGGACACAACCTTTAGTTTGTTTTGCTGAGGAGTGAAGTTAAAAGTGTGGGCATAATTCTCTATTTGTCTCTGGACTTCCCTGAACCCTGTCATTTCTAATCTTGGGGGCACAGCTGCTTTCAAACAAAGTGGTCTCATGCAGTATAAACTCCTATGTACATCTTCAGTGCTCTTGAGCATGCATATCTTCATTCATATTGATAGCTGGTTACATAACTTCCACAGCTGCTGCAATTTCACAAACAGACAGGAATTTACATGTTCATGGACAGTTTTTCTTTCCCTCTTTGTGCATGCATATGTGTGCCCATGCACGTGTGCGTACATGCCTACGTGTACATACATAGGTATAAGTAATAATACTGCAAAAAAGGTAACAGAGCCCCCATTTTCAGTAGCAGCAAAAGTTGGATCAAAAGCACTTTGACGCACGCTCCTCCTTGCCAACTGAAGAAAAGTGCTGCATCTTAAGTGGTTAACGTTCATCCCCACAATAGAGGAGCCGAAACCTGACGTGTCTCTTAAAGGTACACAATAAATGACACGCTTGCATATAAGCTTTGTTCTAGCACTAGGCAGTGATAAAGAGAGAGAGAGCACAGGAGCACTCACTTTTTCCATTTTTTTCCGGTTGTGTGATCAATTGTGCAAGACTGGGTTACATGCTAATGTGTACAGGGACCTAGTTAACTGTAAAGACATTTCTCAGAAGACATGCTGTTGGATTTTGTCAGTCCATATTAAGACTTAAAGCCCCCAATTCCCCTTAAAGACATTTGAAAAACGGATCACTAAAATAAAGTTAAACAGACACAAAGGGTGCACAGTAAATATATTTGTTGCATGGTTGTGTTGTGGCTGTGGTGGGACAGTGAGGTAGCACTTGTTGCCTGTTCTTTTGGTCCCATCTAACAGCTGACAGACATAAGTCATAACCATATAGCTTAAAATCACACATGCTATTTTGGTCATTTTAAATTTAACAGCTTAAAGAAGAACTCCAGCCATCCCATAAAGCTAGGGGACTCTCTTGACTTCCCTTCCCAGGCAGCTTCAAAAACAATGTCCAATTCTTTCAAACTCAATGGCCCCTGTTTATAATGCAGTCTTTCTGTCAAATATTTTTAAGTTTCAAGTCCAACTCTAAGTAAAGTGAGTGACCCTGATGACATCATCAGGGTTATTTTCTCAGACTTCCGAGAGCTCCTTACACAGAAGACTTTACAACAGGCTGAGTGGGACTCCCCATGATGAGTAAACTGGCCTTCATGTAGAAAATCAGCAGAATTCCCCTTTAATTTTTCTACATCAGTCATGTTGTATATGCTTTGGCTTACAGCAACATGTCTGTGCTCTATTCCGGATGGTCAAACAGACAGTATTTGTTGATTTCCACTGCGATGCTTTGGTTACATCACTGAGTAGGACTTCCACTCGTGTCCACAACATTATTCCCATTGTGCAATATGTACTCAGCAGAAAAACATGACCTTGTAACTAAAGATCTGTATGTGTAGGAATTTTTAATGTTGTGCAATGTGTGTTTACAGGAACAATTTGTACTAAATTCAAAAACATATTGAATGCTGGTCAAGCTGGTGACCCATCAAACCACTCACAAAAGCACGGGCATGTCAACTGACTATCATCACCATCATATGGTCATGAAGTCACATCAGTCTGACAAGCTAATGATAGTTCAGCTAGTCAGATTTATCAGCATCTGACCAATAAAAAATGGCCAAGTGGCCAAAATCCAGCTCGTGCTATTGGAAGAGCAGTAACCACCTTTAACTGCTCTCTGGTGTTTTTTGTCAGCAAGCTCAAGGCTGAACATATTTACTCGCAAGTAGAAAGTGCCAGAAAGATGAGGAAGAGTTTGAGTGACGTGGACAACCCACTGGCCTCGACATGGAATACATTTAGAAATCAATTACAGCCTCAGCGATGGAAGAAACACCCCTTAGTGGCACACTACAAGCACTTGATCAAGGCTCCTGGAGAGGAAGAGAGACAGTGAGAAGACGATTGTGCAAACATTGCTGCATACACATCAGTGACACTCCGTGTAACTGCAGATAGATGGCATCTGGATGAAAACGAAGAAAAACAGCGTGTAAAGCAAAAAGAGATCGCATGACAGAAAAACAGCAAGAGCCGTTCGTACTTGATGTGTCAACAGTTTGAAGGATGACTCTGTAATAATGTTGTGATGACTCAGCTATTATATTTGAAGTGTCTTCGTATAAACAAACTCTTACTACTTGAAATTAAGACGAATGCTAGTTTTTTCGAGCGTGGGGCAACATCGTTTTGGACTGTGCTACAAGGCTCATTTGCCTCACGCAGATGAGTTGGTTGGTTTTCAAGGCAACCTGTCAATTATTTGTTCCAGCAGCTCTGTCTGAAGGCTGGTAGAGTTCTCACCCTTCCCCTCCAACCGTGATCCAGGAGGCCATGGCCGTTCTGTCCTCGGTGACATTGTGTCAATGATAAACCTCTCAGGAACATCCCAAGACCGTCACAGGATGAGCAGCAGCAAGAACAGGCAGTGCTAAAGAAGGCACAGAGAGACATGACACAGGATGTTGCAACACAAAAAAAGAACACTTATATTGCTGAACACTCAATAAATTATTAAAAAAAAAAAAAAAAAAAAAAAACGAGAGAAAGAGAAGCTATCCAGTGTGCTCTGGATTTTATAAGGCGTGACAAATTGCTTGATTGTTGAACTGCATGCACTGATGCGCATGAAGCATACGGGATAATCATTTACAGCTTTGGCTTGTAATTTATGCGGCTTGTTTGCTGCTAAAAGAAATACCATAGCTCCATCAAATAGGTATAGTCAGTGCCAAAGTTATTGTCAGATGAATCTAAATTCTGTTTACTCGGCTGGGATGTCTGGTAAACCACCAGTTCTCACAGGCAGGAAAAACATCACACTCGTACATACCGACGAAAGCCACAAAAGGGCTTCACAGCACAAAAGAAAACACAGCTTTTGTGTAGGAAAGCTGTCACTCATATCACGACTTAGAGCGGCTGGTTTTTATTGTCATAGTTTTATTTCCTCTTTTTCAAAATATTTCCTCATAAGTGTTTATTGAGTGTTTATAAGAAAAATACATGGTATAATAAACACTGGAGCACATGAGTGGGAACTTCTTGCTGAGTTAATTATGAAGCTTAATTGTCATGGAACTAAACAAGATAAGATGCACACATGCAGGCTTCATTAAATGTTTGTGACTGGATGTTTTATGACCTACTGTATTTACTAATGTTACTTTATATACCCATGCATCCCTTTTTTTTTATGATATACATGAAAACGGACTGGTTGGGCCAAACAGGAATTCATTAAACTTATTATTCAGGCATGTTTTTCTTTTCTCAAACAGATCTCACACAACATTCTAGCTGGGTAAAAGTGAATTTCCCACGGAAAATGTCAATGATGTCATCTACGTCAGTGAACCAAGAAGCAACCCCCAAATCTAATATGTGTGAGGTAATAATTGTACCTGTGGGACTAAACCGTGGAGTACAGCAGTTTGGGGTCTGAAGCACAGCACAGAGGCTATTTCAGCACTATACAAGAGGTTAGAGTTCAGTAGCAGCTGAGCATGTTTTTCACTGACACAGAGCGGGCAGAGGGAAAACATAAGAAACATGTTTGGGTTCCTTGACTCGCCTTAAAATACATTTTCAAAAGCACAGAACAGAACCCAAACAAAATGAAACAAGCGGGGAGCTATATAAGACCACCTATGTAACTGAGTTTTGCATACAGGGTTCACCTGAAATAGTACGAGGCAACAAAAGATAATAAAAGAGAGGCAGACAGTAGTATATGAAGCACAAGCACAGCAATTGCTGTGTAATAATAGAGCCGAGATATTTATTTTCATATTCTGTTTTAACATAAAAGTTCAGGCAGTCTTTTGTGTAACCTCGACACAACCAGCCTCTTACCAGACTTAACTTGTGTTTAACTCACTGTGGTCAAATGTGTGTGTGCTCCAACTCCGCAGCCTGCACTCTGTCCTGTGTCAACACAAACAAGAGCATCCAACACTCAGTACAACTCACACTTGAGTAAATACGCTCTGAAAGTCTCTATAATTATGATGGTTTTAATTCCATCTGCTGCGTATGTTCTGTATTTTTTCCTGTACTTAATGACAGTTTATGGTCTTTACTCGCGCAGAGAATGTGATATCATATAACGGAGACTGAAAACAAATCTTACAAGGAGGCTGTTGTTGCAGGTGACCTGTGTAACCAAAAACATTAAATGGTAAAAGGAAAAAGCAGATTCAAACGAGGCGCACTCATTCATACTGTAATTCATTTTTGCTTTGATGTGTCAAACCATGTTTTATCAAATTCATTTGTGCTCAGTTACACAATTAAAAACCTTTGTAATGATTTCTTTTTGGTAACACTGGAGTAAATCCAAACAGCGTGAAAATAAAGACATATAAGAATTCATTTCTCATTATTAATTCTTTGTGTACATTATGATTATTCTGACTCCCTTCAAACACATTTGGACTATAAAGCAAAAAATGTCCAACCTACTTAGTCACACAGACCTTTATAACTGCACTGAAAAAAGAGCGACAACTTATAACTTTTATTAACCTATGAAAAATCCTCACATTTGAATTAGCTCTGCCTTTGACAGCCAGCTGCCAACTCTATCTGATTCATCGGTGGGTATGATATAACACAACCTGTATGTTATCGTTAGTCACTGGGATTTGTAGTTCTGGCCTGTGAGTCCTAATTGACCTTCATGATAAACTTAGGGAAGGAGACACGCTTTAATCCAATGCAATTGCGCCGGACCATCTGTCTATCTGTTACATGTCGCCATGTCATCATCTATTTGTCTGTCACAGGCGTTGTCTTCCAACTCTCCCAACTCTATTTGAACTGAACCTCAGCACATGATTCATGTCTTTGTTTTTTTATAGAAGTCTGCAGTTTCACACAAAACACTTGCTGGGAAGTGAAAGGTTAAGTTTTAAGTTATTTCCCAAAATGTTGGGAAACGCCTTTCGCAGAGCTACATCCTGGTTCAACTCTGGCCCAGTGTTGACTTTTATAGTTGACACTGAACAGAGTTTTGGAATGCAATGAATGACTGGAATGAACATTTTCAGTATTGTGGCCCTCTCATTATGTAAACGGGGGTGACCAAAATATTAGGAACAGCTCTCAATAATAAACCTATAGTTAAATCAACAAAACTTGAAAATGATTAACCTTCATAAATGTAGACTTTGTAACATAGCTGTTATTGTATGTATTGGATCAGATTAGATTGCACGTGATTGCAGGTGTACCTACTGAAGTGTACAGTATGATAGGATAGGGCAGGTGTTTATACTGTGGGCTAGTATGTTCTCAGAATCAAACAGGCTACCACAATGTTCCAGTATTATGCCTTACATATTCAGTAGGCCTGTATTGAACAGCTGGTCCCTTTAGTAACATTTAGTAACATTTTTTATTGTTTGTTAAAGAAGTAGCATGAATAAACAATGCACTGCTGATGGGAACATTAAGTGACTTAGTGTGTTCATGCTAAACAAATACGGGTCTGCACAACCTGTGGGCCTCTTAAGACCTGATTTTATGCCTGTCCTACAGTTACATCACCACGTAGACGTACAGTGGTCAGCTCTGTCTGATGCCTGTGCAGGCTGCAGGCCGTGTGACATATTTAAAGTGAATGAGTAATTGCATAACTAGTCTTTGCAAAGCTGTATGCCTTTAAAAAAAAAAAAAAAAAAAACCTGCACAGTATGTGCTGAAGATAGATCATCACTGATGGGTTTTTCACAGTCAGACAATTTAAGTTTGTGCTGAAATATGTGCTTATTAAATACTACTTTATGTCTTTGTCCCACACGGGTGAGATCAAAACACTTGTGTAGCTCTCAAATTTATTCTCGGGTTAGTGTACTTTGGTAGGCTATAGGCTGAAATTGCACTGCTCTAATGCATTGCTATATTAACAGCCGCCCACATGTCTACATCGACATGTTTAATTTAAAGGCTGGTGCGCATATTGCTGTGAGTGCATTCTAGGGTCGTTGGCAAATGACAGATTACTCACATTTGTGTGAGCCTATGTAATCCGATTCCGCTCCAGTTCATTCTGTGCAAATCTCATGTCGTCATAGTGTAGCCTACGGTAGGAGCGCTTCAGCCTCGCGGAGACATGAGCAAACGCACGCAGAGTCATCCAACCCTGGGCACGGTGGGAGTATTGTCAACAGCTGTTTGGTGAATCATTTTCAAAAACATACCCCATGAAAACCAATGAACTAATCTACTCAATGTCTGCACTTCCGAAATGATTATGATTATTAGTTGTAATCCTTAATTCCAACAGCTGACTCTAACGCCACCATGACTTAATGGTGCACTGTTTCACTTTTTACATGCACACCCTTATTTATATCTCACTTAAACTAAATTACACTTCTACTACTTTTTCCCCTGTGTCAGTTATGGATATATATGATCCAACATGCACACCATAGCTACATTTAAAAGGTGTATATAATGTATAGAGCTTTCATA
The DNA here is from genome assembly GCA_028641955.1 of Protonibea diacanthus. Classification (NCBI taxonomy): domain Eukaryota; kingdom Metazoa; phylum Chordata; class Actinopteri; family Sciaenidae; genus Protonibea; species Protonibea diacanthus. Next base: position 16,225,199 of record CM053981.1, read on the forward strand.
TTATTTTTTTTATATTTCGAGTTATATTTCTTATTCTTGAGGATTTTCTTGTCCACCTTGTGTATTGTGAGCTGCCGAAACAAGTGTGGGATCAAAGTCTTCTTATCTTAATCCTAGTGGCAGGATTAAGACTATTTCATGTTATTTTTTGAATTTGTTGTCTATTATACACCACGACACCAAGACAAACTCCTTGTATGTGATAACCTACTTGGCAATAAACCTTATTCTGAATAGCAGGCTGATAAGGCCAATTTTATTTTTTTAAAATCTTCTTTATTCTGTTAATTTCCTATTTTTTAAATGTGTTTTTAATGGTGTTTTAAGCACAGTAAACACACATCTTAAGAGTGCCCTCTGTAAAGCACTTTAAAGTGTTAAAGAAATAAACCTGTTTTGTCTTAAAGTCATATTACTTAAGATACGCCATTCTTCACTCTCTTCTCTTTTAAATGCTACAAATTGTCGCTTATTGTTCATTTATTTATTTATTTAGTCACAGCACTCCTCTCTAAAAGATGATGATAATCACGTCGATGATGACACGATCCTTATTCGTATCATCCTGTTTGTTTTGGGGTCCGGGCTGACGCACCTCCCTCGTTGCCTTCGATCGATGCGCTCGTCGGTCGATTGTCTCACTGTACACCAAACTCGCTGCGCTCTGACCACTGCAACTTTTGCAGAGACTCCTCACTCCACAGACATGTCGCACAATAGCTGAAGTAAGAAGAAAAAAAAAAAGGGAAAAAAAAAAAAAAACCTGTCATCGTGGCTCATCCTTTGAGCCTCCACATTTACACCGCAGGTGGGATTTCAAGTGCACAACCTCCCCTCTGTCGCTTCCATCGCATCGGAGCCTACGTTTTGAAAAACGCCTGGATATGAATTATGAGCATTTTCCTCACTAATGAGCTGGGCCAGTAATGCAGGAGACCGCGGCGACTCTCTCATCAGTGTTTCAAGATGGCAGATTTTCATTGAGTTTTGAACAGAAATCTCGCTTTATTCTTTGCCATGAATAACAGAAATCCTTGCACCGATGGCCCCTGTATACGAAGGTAAGGCTTTTTTTTTTTTTTTTTTGGGAAATATGCTGTTTTTTTCCTCTCCTGTGCGGGGCTCAGTCACTCACCCCTCTGTATCAATGATACAATTGAATTGCGGTTGATACGGAGGAGAGAGAGATGCGTTGCACCCCTCTCCTCTTTCGGGCCAAATCATAAACAGATATTAAAATGAGGTTTTCTAAAGCCAACACAAGCTGCACGGGCTGTGCGGCTACAGCTCCGTGCTCACAGTTAAAGATTATTTGTAAATAGTCCAGTGGCTGCCAGTCTGAGCTGTGCCTGGTGAAATAGCGCTGATAAGGCTGCAAAAAAAAAAAAAAAAAAACCCTCCTGAATATAGTCAAAATACAAGCGTGTCTTTGACATAAAGCAGTCTACATGTGTGCGAGACACCTGAGAATGTTTTGGTGTCTTCGTGTTTGTTCCTGGTCCAAATTTCAGCTCTGATTAAAAGAAGGAGAAGGGAATGAAAGAAGGTCGGAGACCGATCGGTCCGGGTCTCGCCTCCCCTTCCACTCTCATTCTCCAATTATTTCTCATGAATCTTAAAACTGTCCGACTTTACACGTTTTGGCACCTCTATACATTGATCCAAAGGTTGTTTCTTTTATATATATTTCTTCCGGGAACCAGAGGCAAGCTTAAAATACAGCACATTCGCTATCGCTGCAGCATTGAAGCTGTGACTAATCCAATTGAGAGAATGCAAACCCGCATGCTTCCCTAAATTGTTCGCTGTCACGCAGTGTGTGTGTGTGTGTGTGTGTGTGTGTGTGTGTGTTTTATTATTCTAACATAAGAGAGGAATTCACACACCAGCAACGTGTTTGCTTTGCAATGTCGTTGCAAGGTGCCTTATAAATGTAAAACAATGCAAGCGGCCCATTATAATCTGTGCATGATCGAGGAGGTCTGTGAATGGTCCAACTGCAACTACACACATGATACCAAATACACAAAATAGTCTGTTAAAACAGGGGTATTGCTTTGATAAGATGACATGTAATTGTATGTCAGATTCTGATATAAATCAGCTGTAGTAATGCATCAGTCAGAAGTAGTCTAATGTTGTGCAGATGCTGTCATAGAACAGATAACCTCTTTTTTTATTTATAAAGAAAACAGATCTCTACATGCAAATCAAAAGCTTATATAAACTGAATAGCAACACAAATCAAATAACGAACCTTCATGTTCCCAATATTTATTTTTGAGCAGCCTCATGTTTAATATCTTCTTGTCTACTCTCTAGTCCCTCTGGTGGTGTCAAAGGGAACCCCTTTTTTTCCTATTCAAAATTACAATTAAGAAAACTATTGGAAAGTAACACTTTAACACATTTTAAAGTGACATTAAAGAAACACCACGAGGAAAAGGGGGCTCTAATATGGATATTTAGTTTATTTAATAGGCTACTATAAGAGATACAGTATCACGAAGTACAATAAGAATGCCACAAACTCCTCGCTTAGTGTTCTTATGTCACCGTAGGAGTATTGTGGTGATTCTTCATGAGTGGTGTTGAAGCTTAAAGGCGTAGCCATAGACTATGGCGTTGCAACATGAAAAGGAAAGTTGAAATGAGACTCCTATGCAAAAGGTAATTAGTGTAAATTACATTCCCCAGCTTTTGCCTTCACCACGCAGAGGAGGAGAAGGGAAGAGAAAGAGGCGGCAGGGGGAATTAATTACCTTGCCTGTCCTCCTCAGTGTTGGAGAGGGCTGTTAATGTAGAGCAGTCATGGAAATGACCAAGGTCTCTGGTGGAAAATAGTTTTTTCCCAATAGGGGGAGGGTGGGGGGGTCCTTAATGTAGACTAAGACCAGCTATTATGGTGATTACTCACCCTTAGCTACAGGACAACTAATAACTTAAATCTATATGATTAACTACTTCCTTTGATACTTTAAAGTTGAGCTTGTTACGGAAAAACACTTTAGACTTTTGTTTATGTTTGTTAAACTTGACATTCAGAGTCATTACTAGGAATTATTTCTTTAAACAAAGTTGAGATGGTGGTCATTGTTCTTGTGTGTATTTGTGTCCGTGTACTTGTTGGTATTGCTTTTTTCCTTCTTTTTTTTTATGTGTTTGCTTTTGGTCCATCTTGGCCCAGACAGAAGGCCATCAGGCGGGCCTGCTGGCAGGCAGGGCAGCGGTCTGATCACCCTGGGAGCTTGGTCTCATAACCCAAACTGACACCTTGATGGATGTCTGATGAACAGAGCAGGTCCAGCAGCCCCCAGCTGTGGAAAAGCTAATATTCAGACACTGCCAAACACTGCCAGCCAGGCTGCCCTCTTCTCTGGCTAGATATGGCTGCTGTGGTGTGCTCATGACTGCTTCTGCACATGTCTCTATCTGTGCATGAGCCACATGTACACATGTGCCGTCACCCATTTGTAGGGCAGGCCTCAGAGAGGATTAGACAGCTGCAGAGCTGGGCACCGGGCAGGAAGGCAACTTCATTTGCAGATTTGCCTCTCGCAGGTCAACCAGTTCGATTCCAGAGAGGATTCATTCATTCCCGCCTGGAAAAATGGACAGAGTATGACTCAGAGGCTAACTGCTGATGATGATGGTGGTGACAGGCACTGCAGCATCACAGGCAGATTAATGTTTTATCCATCCACACGGCCATTATGTGTTAATGCGACTTTGAATTACCTTGTGGTTTCCAGGTATGGGGAATGAGGGGAACATACTCCTTTGAGGACAGAAGGACAGAGAGAGCCAGACTTTCTCAGAAACTGCCCTCAACTCTCTCTGCCTCCCTCCCTCCCTCTTCCCCTCACGCTTGTTTGGAGCCGCTTGATTGATATCTTCCTCACAGGCCACGACCCAGCCTGAGAGTCCAAGGTTGCAGCTTTTTAAACTTTGATTAGAATTGCAGGAAGAGCCCTGGGGGCCTTTGGGGGCCATGGCAGGGCCGCACCCCGTGGCATAGTCAGGGGAACCATGGAAGGGTTACTCTTCCTGACTGTTATGACAAGCAGGGTGGTGTGTTTAGCTCTTCACTGTCGTCAGTTAAGAAAGAGAAAGACATGGAGAGGGAGGATAGCTAAACAGTTGGTAAGAGATGGAGTGATAGTTAAAAAAACAGTCTGCAAATCCTTGTAGGTGCCATTGTGAATGTTTATCTCTTGTTTTTCACTTTCGCTCAGTGGCCGTTTTGATCCATCTGTTGACCCGATGCATAACCTCGTGACTTGTTTGGAAGGCGGATTGTTCAGAAAGGGTTATGAAAATGGATAAGCTGTCTTTACAAGTATCGCTTTTGCATTATTCAAAGCTTCCTATCTGAAAAGGAAGTGAAATCCAGTGTTAGGGGATTCTTTGTGCTATTGATTTGTTGAAGCATTTAGTAGAAGAAGCCGAGGCTTTGGAGGCAGATAGAATGTGAGTTTTATGTGAGATGAGCTGTATGCGCAGCTCTCAGTTGAAGACGGGGGAATATGCGAGCTCTCTGATGTGCTGAAATAGTTCACAGGTGTGATCTGAGAGGCTTGGAAACAGATGAGGTGGGGTGGGGGGGCGTCAGCTTGAACTGAAATGACAGCTTAGCAGAGGCCGGTCTGACACAGGAGGCCCAGCCTTAAATTTGAGCAGAAGACCTCTGGCTATTTCAACAGACTCAAACTTTTCATATACTCTTTTCTGGCAAATTTCTCTGGAGTAAAACTGCCTCCAGTACGCCAGCACATCATTCTTCCGGCTCTGTTTTGTTTTTTTTTGTTGTTTTTTTTATGTACGTGGAGGAAATTCTGTTTAGATGCAAGGGGACTTTTCAATTCTCATTTTCTCCTCAGCCAGTAAGCCTCCTGTTTTAGTGCTTCTGCCATATGTTTCAGACCTCTCTCGGAAATGACTCTGAAAGCCAGGCTCTGAGGTCCTTGAAGCGGGAGACCACATCAGTTGCTGACATTAGTACGTTTTTATCAAAGTGGAAGGGGGAGGCTGGCTGGGATGGAGCCTCAACCCCGTCGACTGCTTACACAAGGCATTTCCGTGTTGGTTGTCATGCATGTGTGAAGGGTCTTTTTTTTCCCTGCACTGTTGTTTCACACTGTGCATGGTGTCAGCTTGTGTGGAACAGCTGCCTCTGGCTCTGACTAGCAGTATAATGACTCCAGGCTCTGTTAAGGAGGAAACTAGTGTAACAGGCATCTTACAGTTGCTTTACTTGACTGACCTATAATGTAAAAGTTAAACACCTTGTTCCAAAATTGTCATACGGTGGTATAAAACACATCCGAGTCACATTGATTGCTGGAATGAACACACACCACACGCAGTATTTTAATTATTTGAATGCTGAATGGGTCATTTATTCCCTAAATGAATTTGTTGACAGTTTTCTGGTTCTCAGCGGGGCGCCACATCGCCTAAAAAAAAATTGTCCCCTCCTTGAGGATCAGTGTGAGAGAAAAAAAAAAAAAATAGATGAAGGTCTGTCTTAATTTTTAATTCTCTCACTAAAAGTAATGTAGCAACTGCCCTACAGTGAGGATGAGAGTAGCATGATGCTGAGAGTCTCTGCACCTTATGACACAACCGTTGCTTTGATCTGCTGTGAGAGCCATGGTTCAAACAAAGGTTCACATTTTACTGCCTCTCAACACGGCGCAGGGTGAATGAAGCCTTTTGTTAACTTGGGTCTGTTAGCAATAATTACACTGGGATTCCTCGAGCATAAAGAGCACTTTATATGCCGAAGGTGTCAAATCGTATTTTTTTTCTCTCTCTCTTTTCATATATGTGAATATTATTACGCAGCGCAGCATGATCTGCATTTAACTCGCATGCCATACATCGCATGCTCACTTTGCAATCATCATCCGCCAGTGACCTCTCCGATTCCCACCATCACCCCCACCCGGCGTTTCCCCACCCCACCCCCACATCTATCTCTTATCTGTCCTTCCATCCCGCTCTGTTTGTTGATAAGCAGAGAGGCCATTGGCCAGCACACATGGTGCCCATGTGACACTTCAGCAACAGCCTGATGGCCAGATTGGAAGCCCCCGTGTTTGTGTGTGTGTGTGTGTGTGTGTGTGTGTGTGTGTGTGTGTGTAATTGGAGGCTGGTCTGAGAAGAGGTCTAACTACTGTAGCTTTTTTGTTCTCTGTAATCATGACCGCCACCCAAAAGCTCTCAGACTCCCCCTCATCTCTTCCCGCCTCACTCATCCCCCCCCCCAAGCTTGTCTTATTGCCATCACTAAACCCCTCAAAACCGAACCACCAGCTTGTTTTTTGGAGTGCATTGCCCCCAGGTCTTAATCCTATTGTTTATGATAATGTGCCCCCCCCCACACACTCGCACTCCCCCATACCAGTCAATTTGACATCGCACACTCTGGAAGAGAGCTGTGCGCCGCTGACGGTGTTTATCGCCGGCTCGTTTGGCCTTTCAACTTGACACGTCGCAGGAAGAGAGTTTAAAAAAAAAGTTGAACAAAGCCTCGAATGTGGTGCAAAGACAACAGTGATGATGTAAGGTACTACAGCGGCAACTACCTCTCTCACAGCCACTTCATTTAAACAAAAGATCCTAAACATCTCTTCATATTACAGCACATGAGGCGCAGAGTGAAAAACGGTTTGCGGTTTTTAATCAAGTCTTTCATAACCTCATTGTTTTTTCCTCCTCATCTGAGGGAAAGAGGCACGGCGGGAGGGTGAGGATAGGGAGGCAGACGTTGAGATGAGCAGAGAATGATTGAATAACATAGGAAGATTGGGGCACTGAGGTTGAGATTTTTAAGTGTATATGCTCTAGTATTTATTGACACAGCCACAGCTATGGCCTTTACCATGTGCAGCCAGCCAGTGTGGACTAAGTGCTGCCACCAGCCCCATCTCCACTACTGGCTCTGGCCCCTCTCAGTCATGGAAGGGAAGTGGAGCGATGGGTGGCTACTTGCGGCCTCTTCACAGATGGCTGCAGGTACAGCGCTATGCTTGGCTGATAACCAAAGGACTTCAAAGCTCAGACAAGCGCTCAAGCCCATTTCTGTCCAGAGCCAGGAGGCAAAAGGCACAGGCCAGAGAAAGGAGACAGCAACAGACAAGGACTGGGCTAGTCAAAAGAGTCAACAGGCATGGAAATGAGCAGCATTAGCCCTTTCCTTTCCCTTTGCATGCTTTTTGTGCAATATTTGCTATCAGACTCTCTTTTCACATACATTCATTATCCATTTCTCATCTTCTTATTCAGCCTCTTATCATTTTTCTCTCTTTCTCGGCATGCTGTGTGAATTTCATTATTCTATTACCGCGAAAGCAGTTTTGATGACACATTCCCATGCGAGCCAGAAATGAAAATGAAATGTGATGGTCACCGTTACAGATAGGCAACAGAGATTCTCTCAGGCATCTGTATTCCCCGTGAAAAATCAGTTCCACTGCGCAATAAACTAACAAGTTACACATCAGAAAGGAGCGGGACGTGGAAGTGACGAAATGTGCTGACAGAAATCTTTCAGAGCTTTTAAGAACTATGCTTTAAAATTGTCTCTGTGTCTCTTTAATATTCACATATGTGTAGAAAAGGATTATTTTGTGGCTTCTGAAGCCTGGAAACCAAGCTTTTATGAGCTTTTAAGGGATAATCTAGAAAGGGATAGATTTTAAAAAGTCATTGATGCAATTAAACAATCCTGTGGCTCCTTGAATACCACTCCAGTACTGACAAGAATTTTTTTTTCCTCACAGCTGCATGAACTTCTCCAAAGACATTCATTTGCAGCATAATGAATGATTATAATTCTTTAATGGCAGCTTGAATCCTTTTTTTTATTAAAAATTCAATATTGGGGATCTTCAGAAAGGTTTGAGGAAATTATCATCATATCATATCATTTACTATTCTTATTATTTTATTCCGGGAAAAAGAGAAACGACAGTCGCTTTTATTACACTCCTCATGTAAGTATCATTTATCGTTTAAGTATGCATTAATGGTAAACACAGAAATTCAGAAAGAGCAATAGCAGTACCTGTTTATATTTCTGGGCCCAAGAGTGTTGCAGCATAAAATAAAAAAAAAAAAAAAAACAGGCTGCACACCTTTTAGATCCACTCCTGACTTCAAAGCCTCAGGCACATCATGGCCAGCCAGCAGCTCTCTGCCTGACAGCCTTTTGAACTGACCCCTCCATTCAGCCTGAGAGACAGAGAGTGAGAGGGAGAATGTCACCCGGATAGAGAGTGACAGAGATTGAAAAAGTAAGATGGAAAATGGAGGGAGGGAGGCAGTGGAGCTGGGTTGGAGAGATGAATACTCTCTTCTGGGGGCCCATGGGCCTCAGGGGCACTGCCTGAGGTCAGGGTCATTTGTGGGGGGGTTGGCGGTTGCTTAAGGACTGCGTGTGTGTGTGTGTGTGTTGAGGGGGATTTTGGTGGTGCTGTAGGTCATAGATCTCGCCCCTCCTCTCCTTTAACCTGTCTCCTTCTTACATCTGGGATCAGCGCTGTCCGGTGAGGCGCCTCTCTCTCCTCAGCTCTCCTGACAGAGCTCAGCAGCTGCAAACACACATAAACATGTTCCCACCCCTCCATCACTTTCAGAGAAGCCGGCCTAGAAAAAGGCCAAAAATTGACCTTTAGCTACGAAGACCTGTTCTGTTTTCTTCGCTGCTCCGGAGCGGTCCAGGTCAGGCAAGCTGTTTTTACCTCATTAGGCCACTGAGACAGCGTGAGAGGAGAAGTTCTGCATTCATAAGCATTAAACTTAAAGACGTTCGGGCATAAACATGGCGGTGTTAAGTGTTCATCTCAGTAACATGGACCACATTTAGACCCTTTCAACATTTTAATAGCCCGGACGAAAAAATGCTTAACATATTTCTAGCATTTCTGTCTTTATTCACAGTCATATTTTACAGTATAATGAATCATTATTTACTGGCCTCCCACAGCTCATCTTTTCCATCTGTTAAAATCCCTGTCAGCTACTACTGAACTGGGAGTTTAGAAACGACTCAGACTACAGGAGCAAACCCTAAGTGGCAAATTTCATACATGCATCTTGTTTAATGTAATTTACACCTTTTCACTTGTGTAATTTACTAAACAAAGTTTGTCATAATGGCTATAGTTGTGAAACCAACAACTCTTATTCTCCTTTTATAGGTGTTTACCTTTTGTGCCATTTCAAACATGTGCTACTCATACACGGCCACTCAGTATGTGGGTGTTAAACTGATGGTCAGAATAGCCATTTCCTGCCTGGTTTTGCTATTTGTGACTGTCAGGACACTGTAAATATAATCGACTAAAGCCACGGTTTTCACGCTGAATCAGACGCAGAGGGCTGAGTTGGCTGGCCGTATTTATTTAGCTCTGTGGCCAGAAAGGCTCAACAGCCATGTTTACGAGACACTGTTAGTCGGATTAAGGACACATATGCCTTGCTAAAGCGGTATGTCAGCACGTGTTTGTGTGTGTGTGTGTGCCGTAATCTTTTAAAAGCTGTTTGAATATATAGCATGGTGGGCCTCCTCACTTTGTCAAAGAAAAGGCAGACAGAAGGAGAGAAGCTCCAGATGGAGAGAGCGTTGACGAGAAGAATATGAAGAGAAATTAGGAGATTAAACAATTTAAACATATATGGACGAGTCACCTGCAGCATGAAGGCAGGAGTGCATGTTGAGGCATTTTAGAGAGAGAAGAAGGCATCTGTAGTCTATGTTAGTTTGATCTGTGGCCTTAATAGGCCTCGAGCAGCAGCTTCACACACCCTGCTGAAATATCACATGCTCTCGTCGCCCTGGGAGGCATGTGTGCCATCCCCAGTTTGTATTTGATAGCGGAGGGCAATGGGAGCTGGAGTATACTGGTAGAAACGGGTGCAGAAGGCCAACCACATGTGGAGGTTAGACAGCGCTCTGATGTGAGATGGATAGAAGTTGGTTGTTTTTTGGGTTTTTTTTTTTTTCTCCGTCTGCCGTCGTAAAGGCAGTAGAAAAGCGAGCTTCGTGCACCAGTATCAGCACTTATAATTGTCAAACAAACTAATGGGCCAGTGTGTCACAACTTGTCATTCAAAAACACTCCATGCCATCCTGGTTTCAAGCTGCAACTTGTAAGTGAGTGAGAGCTGAAAGTAACAGGCAGACAATGGTCATTTCTTACCAACTGTGCACAAAGCAAACAAGCAAACAAGCAAAAAAAAAGAGAAATCTGCAAATCTACATTCAGGTTATCTCTTCCTAACACCAGACTCCTCTTTTTAAAACAGACATCATTATCAGTTTGTTGTTTGAATGCAGCAGTGTTTTGGCAATACAGGAAGTGCTCGTCCTCCCTGTGCATGATTGGTCCCCAAGCGCCCGGTCAGGTTGGACTGGTTCCTCTGTTGTCGGGGTTCACCAGAGGGTTTTGAAGGGGTGGGGCATCAGATTAATTCCTCTGGGTGTGTGTGTGTGTGTGTTTGGGGAGGTGGTTCCATGCATGTTGTTAATACATAGCTAAGATGTCAGAGTTTAGACAAATAGTGGAGGAAGTCACCAAGAGTCATATAGTGAGGCACAGATAAACAGCCATGTATGTGCGTTCACGCCTTCTGCACACATGCAGAGAGCCGTGAGTGCGTGGTGCTGGGTACATCCTTGGTGGAGGTTGGCGTGGGCGAGCTGGACAGGCATTATTGCAGCTATAGCTCTGTTGGATATTAATGCAGAAGCAGACTTTGACTCCTGAGTTCAAGAGCACACCCAAAACAAACTTTGTCGTCTGTTCCAAAGGGCAGGGTGGCAGGGTGGAGCAAATGATCCTGTCTCCTCAAGTCGCTGTCCAAAGCAACGTTCCCTCTGGCTGACATCTTTGCTGGGAGTGTCTCCATCTTTACCTTCCAATTTTAGTATCTCCTGTTGACTTTTCCAAATTTAGTTAGTGCTCATAGTCCCGAAGTGCAGTAAAAAAGACTATCAGCACATTTAACAGTTTGAATGTGATAATCATATTAGTGGGGTTAATACAATTCTGAACCTGACAGAGTAAATACCTGTTCTGAATATATTAGCCTACCCAAGCATAAATAACGAGGATCACACAAAATGAAAATCGTTTTTGCTTTTTTTTCTTTGTCAATCGTTTTTTTTTTTTTTGTCTGAGAACATAATTATATTTGTGTGTCCAAGGAAGAGGTTGGACCCTTTAGCAATAAAATTACAGTCTCCTTCTCTGAACAGTCCCTTTACAAACCTCATTCTAATCTGGGCCTTCTGTTGAGTGAACCTCATCAGGGTAAATAATGACTAAAATCTTGATAGCTAACGGGAACCTGTCTCCGTCTTTTGTGCAGACTCTGTGGTTTATGTGTGCCTGTTACTGAAGTGATATCTTTTGAAAACCTCAGTAAGTTTCAAAATCAGTGAACGAGGCCACCGTTCACATTCACGCTAAAACCTTATACTCGGTCTGTAGATTATAGCACAACGCAGTCGGCATGCAGCAAAATCAATACTGCACGGACCCCTCTGAAATCAATTTGGTTTCATCCCACATTGTACTCATCTGCGTGTCCTCCCCCATTGTTTTCTATGTTAGGTTACTGTTTCTTGCTTGCACTTCTCATATGTTGATTTCATTACAGTACATTGTGTCCAGCTGTCATCGCTGATCCTAATGGCATAAGAGGAAGTGTGGTGCAGTGGGGCGTTTCTTGCTGCGTGTAAATGATAAGCGTGTTCTGGAGAACGGCTGCTTATCAGGTGTGTGTCCCTGCATGGCCCTGCACTGTGTTTGCAACTCACGGTTTGAGGCATACAGTGGATGTCATGGCTGTGCAGTCAAACCGAGAGTTGATAGGCCGAAAACGTGCCCAACCAAAAACCTGACGTTGGGTTTCGGCCCCCCTCCTTCTCATTTGATGTTTCCACATGAGACACAGAACAAATAGTTTCTTCTTATCTGTTTCACATTCACTGTTTTACTTCTGCTGCAGCAAGGCATAATGCTACCAGACCTCTTCTTTCTTTCTTTTTCTTTCTCTCTTTCTTGAGGAAGTTGGGTGCTGTGCTATGCACACTTGCTACACTCGTGATTTGATTAATAAGAAATCCAGTTCAAGCAGAGCCACTCTGCCACCCGCTCCTCCTCCTCCTCCTCCTCCCCCTCACACTCCTCCTCATCCCCCGCTCCTCTTCTCCACCCCTGTGTCTTGGTTCAGCGCCTGGTTAGGCTGACCTGGCAGTATAAACAAAGCAAATGTTTTTTTTCTCACACCAGCTGTTTAATGACCACACTTACAATGTGAATAGAAGCCTCCTTATCTGCTGACATTTACCCTGAGGGGACCAGGCTTTACAGCTTCACTTTTTTAGATTAGAAATGTTAATATTTCAACTTTGACTACACAAGTTGCTTGGGAAAGTTAATGACGTATTCAGAGACGCGTTTCATATTGTTTGCTGTCAATGTGTGTTGCTATATGCATCTCTTTGTACTGGTGCCTGCACATGGACATGTGTGCAATTGCTTGTGCATGTCTCTTCCTGCTTATGTATCTATGCATGTGCAATGGAACAAGCGCTGACTGAACATATTATCTCACAGCTAACACAACATGTTGTATCTTTGGCTGTTTGCTTCCAGGAAGGGGAGAGTTAAGGGAGTGACACATTTACAGTAGACATGTTGCTTGCTGATTTTTGAGCTGAGAAGTCCCGTGTATGTCTGTCAAACTGCATTCACACTGGCCTCTCAAGCTGTCAATTTGCTAGATGGACATTTGTCCTCTTTTGTGTGCTAAGAGCAGAGAGAAATGGCGAGGCAACTGGTCAAATACCGTGGTCAGGATGAGCATGAAGGCTGATGGAGCAGCAGCCTGCGTGACACTATCTCCCTGTGAGCTCGTCTGATGCATTATTCTATAAATAAGCAGAGATGAGAGAGCTAAAAAAGCAGACAGGATGGTCAATAGTGGCCACGGGTGAGAGAGAGAGATATGCAGTGTCAAGCTCCAGCTCCCTCACTGAGGGCAGAGGAGGCAGGAGCACAAGGCTAGGCTGCTCTGTATGGACAATATGTTCCTCCTCTGTGTGTTCGCTGTTGTGTTTAACCCCAAAAGTCTCTGTCACTGTCCTCACTACAGGTGTTCCACCAGAGACATGTAACACTACTAAAATTAAGCATACATATGCACGTTTAACAAATGATTGTCTCGTATGGTAATCAGAAATGAGGCAATGCCGTTTGGAAGCTCTTTCCTCCAAGAAGAGATTTGGAGAATCTATCTCGGGGTGAATCGAAGTTGCTCTGGTGGCCTGGTAACGTACTACGACACGTTCTGTTGGTTTTCCCTTCAGTTCAGACCAGGGATGGAAGCGTGACCAGCAGTGCCCCGAAACCCACATTCAAACAGTAGCGACGGGGTGAGATAATGCTTTGTCTAGACAGTCAGAAGTCGTGTCATTATCCAGAGATTTGGCTCACCCCTCCAACACCCACTAGTCCTGCAGACACTGGATGTCCAGTAAAGAGACAGGGTCACCGGAGCGTCTCCATCGGTGTCGGTAGCCATTAGCCATTATATCCAGATTGGAGGACATCGACCAGACAGACCGGCCTGCTGTCTCTGAATAGTCTCCTAGGTGATGGCTGGAGTATATACCTAAACTTAAGAGCCTGATTTTATGCATATGGTGCCATTGCAGTGCAAAAAGACTACATTCCTTTTTATCCAATAACATTTATTCATTTTAAATTATGATTTGCATAAAGCACATAACTTTGAGGACAGGCATTGGAGGAGCTGAATGATAAGCAGGTTTTATATTAAAAGACTATTTGTAATTACAAAGGGCCGCTTGGCAGGTTTGGTGGTGACTAAAAGCGTCCTCATCAATACTCTCTGTCATGTTGTCAGCGGAGAATAAATGACGGGTTTAATAAAAGAGAGCAAACAGAAGCAGGTCACAGGCTAGAATGTGAGGGCCACTCGTGGCCACGCTCTATTCTCCTTACCTCCCTTTCAGTTCGTCTCTCACCCTCACATGGCATGCAGAACGGTCCTGATCCTCCCAAAAAGAAGATTAACAAACCCCTGACAGAGAAGTAATCTCTCTGAAAACATTGACTACTACCATTTCAACATGCTGCCTCTAAACAGTGGAAAATGCCTCTCTGGCATGCTTAATTGCAGTATGTGGTCCCACATACACACACAGTTCTCCTTTAGGTATGCTAAATGGAAAGCCTTGGCTACTGCAGGCATTCCAACATTGTAAATGTACAACAATGGACCTTTACAGATTTGTGCTTGGCATAGAGTTCAGAAATTCAAATAAACTTCAAGAGGACATTTTCAAGGGAAGGTCTTTTTGCACTCTGTTTTTCTGACAGTAAGTATAGAGGGTTTGGTTGTTCAGATTCTAGATCATAAATATGTTTGAGCTTCAGTTCGGTTGAGGAGTGATTCATGAGGACTGGAGCCGCTTTCCCAATGAAGTATAATTGGTCACATTGTTGTTTGTGTATGTTGTCATGAGATAACATTCCAGTCATTTGACCTCTTACTTTTGGTTCATTAAGTGACTTATCTGTGTCTGGCACAGGGTTTTAAACTGCAATGTTTGTACAGTTTTGTGGCAAAACCGGCTGTGCAGAATTTCTTAACAAATCAGAGATGAAGGAAAATGTCCTTTGCATTTCTAAACATTTTTGTCAGCTTTATTTTAGGGGCTTTTCTAGTTTACAGGAAGATTTGTGGCCCTCAGTTCATTGCACCGTAAAAGCAATGTCAAGCGAACTCTTTGACCACAGTGTTAAAAGTCAATGAGTGACTAAGATCAGGGTTGAAGAGGAATTCATGTGATGCTAATGCAAAGAGCAGCAAGCCTCAATCTGGCCTTGTAAAACCCCGAGCTATCCATAATCATTCTGGCAGATATGCAATGATGGAATTTTCCATAAGAGGAAGAAGCCAGCTCTGTGTCTGTCCATCCATCTTTGTGTCCATCAGTCTGTGCTTGTGATTATTCTGTCAGCCTCTCAGTCACACACTGTTGACGCTGCTCTGTGACGCAACCCATCATTCAAATTATTTTTAGCGTAAAGCCCAGGCACAGGAATTGGTAATCCAAGGAGTGACATCTGGCCTTCAGGGCTTATGTGATTAGCAGAGAGCCTTGCCCCTAATAGCCTAGTGGACAATCTTCATTACCTCTCTGAAAAAGCCATACCTACAAGTCCGGTCATGAAGTGACTATGTCTGTGCATTTCAAGTAAAAAAAAAAAAAAGAAAACAAATTTTTTAATGATTGTTCAAAGCATGTGTGCAGATATCATGGCTGAAGTTTCAAAAGTACAACCAGAGGCAGGGACGTACTACATCAGCCAAGCCCTTTAATGTGCACTGCAGCTTCAATCCTGCAGCATTAAGGCTAAGACCAGATGACCACGCAGATAACTAGTAAGTCCAAGCAAGGCCACAGAGAGACCAAAAAATGACAAGCAAGAGAGGTTAGGAGAGTTAAAAAAGACAAATGAAGCAAAGTGTAGTGGAGGGCTGCCAGCTTCCTACTGAATTAATCATCATCACCACT
Organism: Protonibea diacanthus; assembly: GCA_028641955.1. NCBI lineage: Eukaryota > Metazoa > Chordata > Actinopteri > Sciaenidae > Protonibea > Protonibea diacanthus. The sequence continues at coordinate 16,240,821 of CM053981.1, forward strand.
CGAAGGGCTAATAATGACAAAGTGTCCCCTCCTCTCTGCTTTCTGTCCACAGAATGGAGCCCACAATTATGGAAGTCCTCCCATCTTGGAGGGAAATGGGCCTCTAATTATGTTTGAACAGAGCAAAACTTCCCAGCTTTCAAGATGTCTATTAAACACACAAAAGCAGCATTTTTTTTCCAAGCAGCAAACAAAGTTTATAGGCTGTTTGCATGCATTGATTTTGTTAGTGTTTGTGTGTGAGCTGCGACCGTAACATTCTTTGATTCATGCATCAGTTGATCAACGGCGAGGCCTAATTGTGTGGGCGTCGGCATGGCCAGGTGGAAGCTCTTAGTTTGTTAGCAGTAAACGAATTTTGGGTTTACTGGAAACTGTCTAAACATAGCTTTACTACAAGTCTCTTATAATCTTTCTTGTGCTGTAATAATCATTTCAATGTTACAAACAAGCCTGTTTGCAAAGAAAGAGAGAGAGAGAGAGAGGGAGATAAAGAAAGGGACTATTTTTGGGCGGTTGTTTGCTTGGAGAAGCTTTTGCTTATTCTGAGGCAGCTTGTTCCCAGGAGTTCAGAGCACAGCCTCGCTGCAGTTTTGCTTTTGTTTTGTTGTCTTCAGGATCTGTAGTTGAGAGGGAGTTCACTGCCCCTCTCCTGTTCTCATAGTTGCTTTAGCAAAATTTCTTCCACCACCTTCCCTAAACTGAGTAATTGTGCACCAATAAATGCAAAGCCTGGGTTGCGTATAGTGGGGAAGGAAATTGCAATCATTCCATGAGAGTTTTTTTTTTTTTTTTGTGGGCCTGTTTTTGTGTACGGTTTTGTGTTGCTCTGCTGTCTCTGTGGAGTGTCTCATGAAAGGGTATTCTTTTAGTATTCACTCAGCCTATTTACTTTGCTGCAGATGGGAACAGTGGGGAAATGGCATTTCCTCTGTATGAACCAGTAGTTTGCATAAGCTCTACTCAATCTAAACGTGCTTATCCTTCTGCTAAACGTTCTGCCTTTTATTTATGCTATATAATATAAAACGGGTCTTTACATTGTATTAAACAGAACAATCCCTTCTCACCAGGTTTAATGACGTAGTATCTGATGTTTTATTTCAAAAATACTTGATGGTACTTCTCCTTAGACAGTTTAAAACCAAAGCAACAAATGCTTAATGGCATTTTGACGGTTATTTAATGCTTGTTACTTTACTATGATGTTAAAGAGTTCAAGAGGTCAGCATGCTGACGCATCACCATATACGCTTGGTGTTTTAATGACCTGCCCTGACCCAAGCTGTCTTTATTTAAAGCTTCTGGCTACTGCTCGTGTTTCAGACACTCTCAATTTCCTAACCTCTCACTTTCATTCCTCTTTGCTCCTCCCCCTCTGTTCCCCTCTTGTCACAGGTATGGCCTCGCAAGTGCAAGTGTTCTCCCCTCACACTCTCCAATCAAGTGCCTTCTTTAGCGTGAAGAAACTGAAGGTGGAGCAGAGTTGTAACTGGGATATGACAGGGTACGGCACACACAGCAAAGTCTACAGCCACAACAGCAGCAAGAACTTGTCGGCCGCCAGTGGCCCCCTAGGCATCAACAGCTCCCTGCAGGTCGCCAGCTCCACCCTGCCCTACGAGCAGGCACTCATCTTCCCAGCCAGCACAGGCCACATTGTGGTCGCCTCTGCCAGCAGCACTTCGGGGGCCGTGGGGTCTCTGCTGAGCAGCGGGGGTGGAGGCAGCAGCAGCAACAGCAGTGGTGGTGGAGGTGGCGGTGGTGGCAGTGGTTTGGGCGGCGGGGTTGGTGTTCACAACCTGACACGCCGCAGCACGGTCAGTCTCCTAGATACCTACCAGCGATGCGGGCTTAAGCGCAAAAGTGAGGAGCTTGACAACAACAGCAGTGTGCAGATCATTGAAGAGCACGGCCCACCGATGATCCAGAACGGAGCAGCCAGTGGAGCCACGGTGGCTACAGTGGCCACTGCCACCTCCACGGCAACGTCCAAGAACAGTGGCTCCAACAGTGAGGGGGACTACCAGCTGGTGCAACATGAAGTGCTCTGCTCCATGACCAACACCTACGAAGTGCTGGAATTCTTGGGGCGAGGAACCTTTGGACAGGTGGTTAAGTGCTGGAAGAGGGGCACCAACGAGATTGTGGCGATCAAGATCTTAAAAAACCATCCGTCGTATGCACGACAGGGTCAGATCGAGGTCAGCATCCTGGCGCGTCTCAGCACGGAGAGTGCAGATGACTACAACTTTGTGAGGGCCTACGAGTGCTTCCAGCACAAGAACCACACGTGCCTGGTATTTGAGATGCTGGAGCAGAACCTGTATGACTTCCTCAAGCAGAACAAGTTCAGCCCTCTGCCACTCAAATACATCAGACCCGTGCTACAGCAAGTGGCCACAGCGCTAATGAAACTGAAGAGCCTGGGCCTGATCCACGCTGACCTGAAGCCAGAGAACATCATGCTTGTGGACCCGTCTCGACAGCCCTATAGGGTCAAAGTCATCGACTTTGGATCAGCCAGCCATGTGTCCAAAGCAGTCTGCTCCACTTATCTACAGTCCAGATACTACCGGTAAGAGCTGCAACTTTGTTATGACATGGATATGAAAGACTTAATTTAGGTGTTTTATGTAACATCACAGGTGCAAAGAGGAACTGAACAGAGAGAGACGTGTCCCTCTGTTTGTTGCTGTTCTCGTCTGATCATTGTGCTTTCTGCATCTTGTTTGATTTATCCCTGCTTTAATTGGAATGTTTTTCTAGTTGAGCTGATTATTTGGCCAAACACCCACATTTGCTGCCAGCCTTATGAGCTGCTGCTGCTGCTGCTGAAGTTTTCTCTCTCTTCACTCCGATTTTGCCTTTCCTGTTGGCTTGTTTACCGCAATAGTTAACCCCCTTTCCGATGTAGGGTAGGACAGTAAAACTCAAAGGCTCGCTGAGGAGCCAGCTGCTTATTGTGGTTAATTTGATAAAACAACATGTTTTAGTGTTACTTTGAAGACTATCAAAAGGCCTGACAACTTGGTAAGGCTCCAGTAAAGACGTGACGACCACAGGAAATATTTGAAGCCATGACAATTTTTTAGTGTCACTGAGAGGTTCAGGGGAAGAAAGTGTTTTCTTGTTTTTCAATAGAGAGTTTTTGAAAAGCTCTCAGAGAAAACTCCCTCATTCAGGGCACCAATCATGTGGGGGTGGCAGCCTGCCCACAGGCTTCTATTCACCTCTCTGCTCCCCAGGCCCCCGTACCCTCAGCCCCCCATCACCATGGCTGGCTCCCATTTCCCCCGGGATAGAGATGAGGGGTCAGCCTGAGTTCTCCTGTAATATGTGCCTGTAATCTACACCAGCGGGCCCTGCATTAGAACCAGATGAGTCTCTGGGAAGGCCTTTCTTTCTTCTCCCAGTACTTCTTAAACAGTCTTTTTTCGGCCATAGCAAACAGTGTGTTTAGGTTTCAGCAGAGGGAGCATTGGGGGAACTGTGCGAGGAATCAAACAGTGCCCATGTCCGTACAGAGAGAAGCTTTGTTTGTGGTTCAGGCCTGGTGCGGTGGGGGCCGAGGCTGGGGCTGAGGGAAGAACAGGTGTGTGTATGGTACCACACACGTAAACACACACAGCCACACACATATACCCACACACATACACACGCATGCCAGGTGGTGGCTCTGCAACTGTGCATAGTGCACATTCTGTGGAGAGAAGTTTGTGGTCCCTATTTAGTGGATTCTGTTGATAGAGGAGTTTGGTTTTGTTATCTTTACAGTTTATCGCTGGCTTTTTAAATATGCTACGCTGAGAACCATTGTTTCCTGTTAAAACAGGAAAGGTGTCAAGGGTTACAGTAGAGTGTAGCGAGTGGTAAAGGTTCAAACGGCTGCATTCAGCAATCCCTCCGATCCTGATGATCTTGTATCAAATCTGACAGTGACAGAAGTATTATATTATCTGAGCTATAGTTTTTAGTGTATTGAATTTTATAAGCACATCTCCACAACTGTCTCAGCATATTAAGATCCCCGTGTGGGAATTGGATTGTATATGTCAACAGGGCAGTGCTGTTATATCAGTTTAAGTAGCTCATCCTGAGGTAAACACCCCAAGTAGCCTGTTGTTGTTGCTCCTGGGCTGTAGGTCAACAAGCAGGCCATAAAATGTTCCTGTTTGTTTTTCTCCGGGAGTGACGAGTGGAGGAGAGCGGAGAGATCATCCCTTCATTTCCTCTTGGCAGCGTAGGAGGGGAAAGAACGGCTGACACTGACCAGAAAATTACCCACCAGCCACCAAAACCTAGACCAGGGACTTGGTGACCCTGGTTTGAGGCACTGGGAGTGGTGTGTATGTGTGTGTCACAGTGTTTTCTGCACTGCATAATGTCGTGCGCGTACAGTATGTTAACAAGAGTTTGTGTGTCTCACCCGGACGCATTGTACGAAATGAGGCAAGTCTTCAAATCCATTTCAAAGAATGAGCTCATGGGAGATGAGCACTATGGGCGTCTTAGCACCGCATACAGTTTGGGTAGCAAACAAACTTCGGCTGCGGGTAGAGTTCATGGTGAGTTCAAAAGCTTAGAGGAGAACATCAAACCATCTTTGATGATTTGAGATGAGAAGATAGCAGGAGAGTTGCTGTTTCTGTTGTGCACACGGTACCTTTACAGGGGAGAGATTACATACAGGTGGGATTTGCCAGCTCTAACCTGCTGGCTCTGTGTTACTCAATATCCTCCACAAGAGCAAAAACATCCCCCCGTCTCGTCTTCTTTGATTCTTGTAAAATAAAATACTTGCGTCTTGTCTTAGTGCGCTCAAGTTGTTTCTCAACAAGCCTTGTTGTGGATTGATGAGCTGAAATAACATGAGACAGGGATAATGGTCAGGAGGAATCATGAGAGCGACACGTTTGTCTAACTTCATTTTCCTCTTTTTCTTTTTTTCTCGTATGACTGACGACTGACTGACTTTACATCTACAAAGCCATTATCACATGCTTTTTCTTTCACCGACCGGCGGGAATTTTATACCCTCCCCGCACTGTTTGCACCTTGAAAGTCGTAGATAACGTAGTGACTTATGGATTTTCTGCAAGGTTGACTCATGCAAATTAAACACCAGTAGTCAAGGTAAACAAGTGATGTGCTATTTGCAAGAACAGCTCTCGGGCTGTTTAGGGTTTCAACTTTGTTCGCTTCAGTGCTTAGCGAATACAGACTCATGTAGCTGAGTTCATCTATCATTGTCAAATAGGCCTGTCTGTAGCACTTCTACACTTGGTGCCACTGTACTTCAATACAGTCTCCCTACTTTTATTTGAATGCATTATTACCATAAGCTTTCTGTATGCTTGTAGAGTGTCTCTCTGTCCTTAATTATTGTGTGGTGTTTATGTCCTGATTACATCACCTTGTGACCTAACCCTGTTCCTATTTTTTTTTTTATCCTCCTCTCATTTCCTGCTTCCCCTCTCCCCTCTCGCCTATTACTAATGATGTAACAGGTAAGCCGGCTAGTCAAGCTTACCCTGTGCCAGATAAAAGGATTATTGTCTTGTCCCAGTTGAGCATGTTTGTCCTATTTATCTCATCGGGTAAAGGCCGTGAGATGGTTGGAATGCAGTGAGACATTATTTAAGTTTATGTAAAGTTTCCTGAGGCAGTGCAGCTGGCTTGTGGTGGCTGCTGTTCATAAAAGGGAGGTGTAGTGTGTCTCTTATCCTACATGGCTGTCTGCTGGACTGTCCAAAAGGTGATTTGGGTATGGGATTCTGGGGTCTCCAAAGAACAAGAGGTCTGCGTGGACACTGGAACTGAAAGCTGGTGTCTGGTGTCCATGTCCGACTCTCAGATCCAACTACCACCTGAGCCTTACTGGGCTTCCCAAATTTGAAACATGACCTTAAACCAACATTATACTTGAAGGTTGGGTTCATGCAAATAATCAAAAGAGAAAAAAAAACAGTGCCAGCTGTATCTGTCTGACAGTGCGCATCGTTATCCACATATTTAAATAATTAATTATTTCCTCTCTTTTCACTCCACTTTTGCGTGTGGCTGCTCAGAGCAGTTATAAACGTTTCTTTCTTTCTTTTTTTTTTTTTTTGCCTTTTCGGGCATACCCCACCTTTTCTGTAAACATAAAGACTTTCTCACAGTAGCAGTTTTTACAGTGGCTTGCTCAGTTGCCAGAAGACAAAGCAATTTCCTCTAGTAATGAAACATCTTAATATTAACAGCTCTGAAGCCTGAAGCTGTATTACACATACTGCAACACATGTCAGTACCTGCCAGCTCATGCCTGTTATTTACACGCAAACATCGCAGACTTCATCCTTCAGACATGCATGAGCAAACTATAGTGGTATATACTACAGTAAAAGAAAAAAAGAATTAGCCTGTTAGACTTTGTAGGTGAAAGGAAGATCCACAGTGTGTGAGAGGGAGGATGTTGATGTCACCAGTGATCTGAAGTGGCCAGTGTCTATGTATTCTCAGCGCTATCAGGATGAAGCAAAAGGCCTCTGGCAGAAAAGATCTTAATGTATCCAGATGGAAACTTCACAAAGAGCTCATATCGTGGAACTCTCTGCATTTTCTCATTCTACTTTTAGAACCCATATCCTTATTCATGTTGGCAGTAAAGATGGGCGCAGCTGATGCTACAGTAGGATCTCTGACACCGCCGGGCTTATGTCGTAGCCTTAATAACTGATGAAATATGTATCTGTCTCCATCAGGGTTGGTGCAGTCACACTGCTTGGGCTGAGACGGCTGAGTGTAAGACGAGCCCCTGCCCCACCTGTCTATCTGTCTCTCTATCTGTTGTTAGCGTTGCTCAACCAGACAGACAGGGCCGGCGTTCCAGCACATTTACCCTGCCTCCGTGCGAAACATCAAGGGGTGTTTTAATGAATGAGGTTGCTATTAGTTACTGTTCTGTGAAGCGTGTGTTTAAGTATGTGTGTGTGTGTGTGTGCTAGAGAATGAGAGAAAGGTAGGTAAACGCCAGGATCAGGTTGCTATAGAGGAAAGATGAATTAGAGAAGGATGGAAAGCGAGAAACGCTCAGTGGCAGCGGCGCTGTTAATAGTGCAGGTGTTGTTTATGTGAAGATTCTCGAGAAAGCATCTTGAACGGGAAGGAGAATAGGGGACAAAAAGGGTGGAGTGAGGTGGGGGTGCGCGGTAGAAGGTTGTTGTTTTGCATTCTTCACCAAAACCTGGAGCAGAGCTCTCTTTCCCTCGAGCAGTGGTAGATTATTACTAATGCAGATGAGCTTTCATTAGGTTCAGCCTGACTGGATGTGCTGCTGTGGCATTGTTGTTACTTTTTTTGCTGACTTTCCGGTTGGTTTGTTTTTTATTCAGCTCTATATTTGCAGTTTGTGACCACTCAGGGCCAGGGCTATTTTGTTGTTGATTGTAGATGCTGAAGTCATTGGCTATTATCACGAACTAGCGTATAAAAGAAAGACCCCTAGAATGCTAATTACCGCTCCCTGTATTCACTACCGTGCTTTTTATGACAGTCATAACACCTTAATATGCATGGCAAAATCCTAATAACCTATTTCTCATTTATAATATGCCTCTGGGCAGCTCTTCCATGTGTCTCCACAGAGCAGCCGGCAAGCAGGAGACATGTAGCAGCTAAGCTAATTAACTACCAGTAGTCAAGCATATGCACTGAAACATATACGGTAGTCAACTGCTCACAGTCATTTTGGCAACTAATGAATGGGAATTCTTTAACTCTTAAGGAAAAAGTGCAGTTAACCACCTAGCTGATGGATACACCTATCAATACACTCTGACAGGTTGCCCGTGTGTGTGTGTGGTCCTTGTGTCAGTATTTGTGCACACACACTTGCTACTGTGGGACTGTGTGCTCCACGATAAGACAGAGCTTTCTGAGCTACACCACATCGTTTCATCCTGGCTACTCGTCTTTGTTCTCCCTCGCAGTTCAATTTCCATACATTTCCCAGGATATTAAGCTGACGGAAATTAAGCTGCCTTGATAAAACGCAGCGAGCCGCCCACTTAAGCTCACTAAGGCTGCAATCTGTCTGCTCTTTATTGATTGGTTTATTTGAAACATAGGATTTTTTTTTCCTCACCTAAGCTTTTGGGGTGGTTAGCAAATGTTGGCAGCACACAAGTAAGAACTTGTTCAACCTTACAGGTGTTTTTTGGAGTTGCTGCATAACACCGCAGGCTAAATGAGAAAATCATAAACTGTAAGGTCATTAAAATGTCTAGACTCAACTCTAGGGTTATAGCCACAGAACAATGGAATTTTCTTCTCGCTTAAGACTGAAACTCATTAACTGGACAGGTGAAATATTTCACAGCAGTGGTCATATATTAATTTTCCCTCTTGCGATAGATTCGTCTTTCTTTTCTGGATTCAAGCACCAGTGGGTTGGCAGGGTGATGGCTGCCATCAACGGCTGACTGGCACAGGTGCCCCCGGGTCTAAATAAATCATGAGGCCTCCTGCTGATCCCCCCCTTCTACCATTCCTGTATGCCCGCCATCCCTCCACAGGGAGCTCCAGAAAGGGGGTAGCCCCCACCACCGCGTGCTGCCTCGGCTCCTTCCCGCCCTCCTTCCCTTTTTATTCTTTGCCACCTCCCCTCACCTTCTCCTTCACCCCCACCCTCACCTCTTCCATCCACTTACATGAATATTTAAAAGCTAACACCAGGATGGAAAATATGCAGCAAGGGCAATGAAGACGAAAGAAGAAGAAGAAGGAGGAGGAGAAGAAGAAAAAAAAAGAAATGTTCATTTGGGGACTCTGAATTTCCTTATTTAAGGGTGGTCATGGGGGTATTGATAGAATTCAGAGTGGTCCAATTACAGAGGGAGAGAGTTATAAAGGCAGAGAAAAACAGAGACTATCAACAACAGTCAGACAGAGGGCAGGGGAGACGCTGAGAGAGTCTGATCCAAGCTAGAGCTGTCCAGCTGGGGAGAGGATTGGGGGGATTGGGGAGGCCCGGCAGGGACCTGCAACTGGCTCCATGCTGGCTGTGTGTGTGTGCACGTGCGCGCGTGTGTGTGTGTGTGTGTGTGTGTGTGTTTCGGACTGACTGCCACTGTGACAGAGAATGCCTGGTGTGCAGAGGCCCATGCAGGCTCCCATGAAGTTTTCAACAGAACAAAACAGATGCATTTGTTTTCTCAATTGGAGGAATTTGCTAATGTGCATATACGAGGGTAAATAGTTTGGCTAATTTGTGGCAGGCAAGTGGGCAGAGCTCTCCGTCGCTCAGCCAGCCAGCTGGGGCCCCTGTATAGAGAGGAAAAAGAGGCTTTGATGACCTCTCCTCCCATCCCATCCCATCCCATCCCATCCCATCCCATCTCTCTCACTCTCTCTTCATTTAGTATCATCCCTAGCTCAACGCAATAACCTTATTTTCCCTTTTAACTACCATTTTAACAAATGTATCTGCACGCTTTTATGTCCCTCCCTTCTAAAAGTGTGTTCATCGCATATGATAGAAGATGTTCGACATCCCAGTTAAACATAGCTCATATTCATGGTGACAGTTGTCGCTCTATAAAAATGTTGCTATTTTTCATTGCAGATGGCTGAATTAAATGAGGCTCTGTTCTTACCACGAGGGCTATTTTCAGCACCACTCTCATCAAGTCATAAAGCAACATCGCTGTGCGACTTTCGGATACCGGTTATTAACGCCATGCTCACATTTATGGTTGTTCATTCCAGATAGGATCAGAAACGTTAGGAGGGAAATATGGAAAAGAAAAAGGAAAAAAATGAAAACACAGTCTAAGGCATGACAACAACATAAGAAACAAGATACAACCCTGACATTCAGGATGTTTTTGTACCATTTAAGACATGTATGGGTCAACTTAAGGCTAAAAGGGTACAGGAAGTAGAAGACCTGACATTAATAAACATAAAGGATCTGATATATCCAACTGTTATCGTTGTTAAGTAGCTTGATGTGACATTTTACATCGAATCAAACTTGTTTATATGTGATAAGAAAAGGCCGTCTCCACAGACTGTACTGTATGTCAGCATCATCATTCTTTTACTGACCTTGTGTCGCAGTGAACTCACATATGGATGTCTCCGGAGGTCTCTGAGGATGAGTCAGATAAGATTTTGATTAAAAAAAAATATATATTTTTTGGTAAAATAAGGCCACTCAAGGAGTATGCTAGTCATAAAACGGGTCTGAAGCAAATCCTATTCCACCCAAGCTTGATAAATAATTTAAAATGACTAATAGCGCCTTGTGACAGAGAATGTATCGCCGTGGTGTATCAGATTGCGTTGGTTTCGGCCTGAGGCGTAATTTGTTTGGAAAAATAATTACTCCTGTATTGAATCCTGGTTAAATATTAAAAGGGTTAGCATTAAGAATGGGGGCAGCATCTCAGGGTGTTTTAGTCTACATCTTGGTAAACACGTTGCTTTAGACATCACTAGCAGACAGGCTGCCATAAGTGGAAAAACGCTCTGTTTTATGGCTGTATTCATTGCTAAATTTCTCACGAAATAAGAGCAAATGCAAACTAATGAACTTCTCCTGTGTGCTTGGCCACTGAGCTTTGAAGACTAATCCCAGTGTTTTATGAGCGAGGAGCGTCGGATTGTCTGTTGGGTTCAGACGGTTATTGGGTGCACAAGCTGGGAGGCACCGAAGAGCATTAAGACGCCGTTCCAGTGAGATTGTAGATAACATAAAGAAGAAAAAGCAGACATGCTACAATAAAAAAAGAAGAACAAGAGGAGAAAGAAGAAACAACAAAAGAACAAGAGGCAAATTAATCACTATAAATGTGAGCAGTAGCCGCTCAACCGTACCAGGCAATTTGGCGTGGATGGGTGTGTGTGTGTGTGTGACTGGCTGATTAAACACAGAGGTTATGTCCTGTCCCGCTACACGCAACCTGTTCAGTGTTCACATCCTCAAACTATCTAATAGCCCTGTGGGATCAGACTGATTTACAACCTATTGTAAAAGGTTTTTACATACATACAGACATATATTGTAAACACATGCAATGTGGCATCAGGCTGTCCCTGAGCTGAGAGAACACGGCATCTTGGTGCGCGTTATCAGCACAAACAGGACGTAACTCATATCACCTTTTTTAAACACAGCAGGGACGTCAGGGAGGCAGCGACACCACCACACGCTCGTTCATTACAGCTAGAACCTATACTATCGTCAAACAGATGGCTTCCCATTAAACAAAGGCAGTGTTGCCGTCTGAAGGTGAAGGAGCCTCTGCGCATCAGACAACTTAAAGCTCAAACCTCAACAGAACAACTTAGGCAGGATCTGGAAAGATGAGATCTGCCACTCAAACTATAACAGCATGTTCCACATCTCATCTTTCCAGATCGTGTCTCAGTGTTGTCCGTGTATCCAGTGAAAGGCAATTGCATGGGCATAACCCCCCTCCTCCTCCCCCTCCCCCTCCTCCTCCTCCTCCTCGTGGTTCTATTTATGATGACATTTCCATATACATACTGCCTTCAAGCAGCGCGCATGCTATCCTTGAAGCAAACGAAACTCTTTCGCCAACACTACTCTTTCACTTGTCACACTAATCAAGGGCAGCTAATTGGCTTACATGAAAGTGGATACAGAGGGTTTTCTTGTATACATTACATTCCTCAGTACACTCAGTATCGACGTATCACACAAGTCCTTTAGCACACAACTCCGGATTCTGTGAGCTGCCTTCAGCAACGACAGCGCGTTGCTCTCGTTTGAGCAGGAAGTGCACTTGACATCGGTGACTTAAATATAACGTTCTAAACGTGTATACAAATATTTTCTGCCCTCTCTCTCTCTGTTCTGTGTGTGTGTGTGTGTGTTTTTTTGTCAAAATAAATGAAGAACATTAGCGCGCATCATTTCACATGAAATCTAAAAAGAGTCTCTCTGTTGCGGCTGTCGTCATAGCAACCAAGGCTCTTGTTCCCAAAATTGTCCGTTTTGCCTCTGAAGGTGTAACACCTGAACCAGGGCTGTTTTGATCTGCCTGCCTGCCCTGGCCGACAGCTGTGCACTTTAGGGACAGGGAGGGCCCTTGAGCCACACTCTCATCTCACTGCTATTGTTTGCCCAGGTGGGCCAGGACGCCCTGTCTTTCTCCCTCGCTCCCTTCCTCCCTCCCTCCCTCCCCTCGCCTTCTCCCTCTCACTCTCAGTCGCTCTGCCCAGCTCTCCTTCTCCTCCCTTTCACTATCTCATCCGCTCTCCCTCTCTCGCTCTCAATCTCTTCCTCTTTCTTGATCGCTTCTCTCTGTCTTTGTCCCACAGGGACCTGTGGTCCAACTGAAGCTCTCAGTTACACAAAGAAGCCAAATTGGCTTTCATCTGCAGCCTGTTACCAGCTGTGTGCATTGTGCGTTTGTGTTCGCTCTCAGCACAGAAAAAAAAGTATAGATTTTACCCACGACACTGTTATTATTATTGGCTTTGAGTCATAGCTCTCCTAGCAGAAACACTTTCTTCTCTGACAGCTCCGGAGTACGTTTCTAATTTCTTATTAAAGTCTTTGGCATGACTTTGCTGGTAGCAGAACTGTTAAGTATGCTTCCATCCTTCTGGTTGGTTCTCCACTTCCTTCCTGGGTCAATACGCGTGCCAAGCTCTTGAGATAACACCCCCCAAAAAAAAGGTCCTGCACCAACCCTGTTGTGCACAGTGTCACCATGGCGACAATCAAGCTTCAAGTCAGATACAAGATGTGAATTTTACGTCTTCATTCACCATTCATACTGAGTGTGTGCTCAAGAGAGAGATGGCCCATTTAGCATACCCAGAGTTTCTGGCCATGTACACAGGACCTCTCAGGGCACCAAGAAGAACAGCTGAGAAAACAGCAGGGAACTTTCATTAGTGATCCCTGCCCCTCGTCCCCTTTACCCCCTCGCTCTTTGCTTCTTTTTACATCTTTCCGTCCGTCGCCAACCTCCGTTAACCTCCCTCCCTTCCTCTCTCCGTTTCCTTTATCCTGACCTCTGTCCCTCAGGCAAATCTGCCTGGCATTTCAATCATCATATCCAGAAGCCACATAGGAGCACAAAGCTTCATTCCATGTGACAGTAAGATATTTCTTCATACGGTTGTTGGGTGTCTGAGCAGCAACTTTGCATGAGCATGTCGCAGAACATTCAACAGATCCTGAGAAACACAGAGAAACATAAATATCTAACTGCCGTACGTATAGTTGAATAAAGTACAAAATATGCTTGTTATACAACACAGATGAGTTGTGGAAAAAGTGTAAATATGGGTACTGTTCTTTCCTTTCAGCACAGTAAACAGGTGGTTAAGGGAAAAGAGGTCAGATACTTTGTTGTGCCTTCCTTTGTGCGGGTGTATGTATGTGTGTGAGGCTGCTTACAGGTGTCCTACAGTCAAATATCTTTACCCACAAGCCTCACAGACACCCATGCTGCTGACGGAGTTAACTCCGCTGCACTCGAATCAGTCACAGGCAAGGTGTTACCGCAGGAGGAGAGAGAGTTTAACAGGCTCCTTGAACTCATGCGCACGTCTTTGTGCTCCAAGTCCTCCCTTTGAATCGTCAATGCACACTGCAGCTCAAATCAATCATAACTACAGCACCTGTTCTACAGAAATGCCAGCATCAGTTAAAAAGGCCCTCTGTTTGTTTGTCTGTCTGTCTGTTGTTGTTTGCCTTTTCTTCACGGGAGCACGGGGAAAAAGGGGAAGAAGAATGGATGACTAAGTGCAGTGAATCATAAATGAGTTGAGGAGAGTGTTGCTGCATTGGAGGGGCTCAGTGTGATAGCACCAGCTACCTGTCACATTTCTGTCTCCTCTTTGTTTTCAGACGAAAAAAAAAAAGCTTCTTATTTTCCTCCTCAAGCTCTGCCGAGTCTTGATGTATGAAAAGAAGCCATTTTGTGGGGCTAATTGCATAAAACAGACCGCTGAAGCATCTGAGGACAAGTCGCAACAGCCCTTTTAGATATACTGCGGACAGCTGAAGCAGGGCCAACCCTGGACCAGAGCAAATTTTGAGCCTGTGGACAACAGATGATGACCCTCAGTTTGCTCTCACCATGAGGCCGGTTTTAAAAGGTTTATTTAACAGCAAGTTGGCTCAAGCAGAAGAATGTATAATAAGAACATATAAGGATTTATAGATTATTTCTGCCAGAAACACAAGAAAGCAACTCTTTTCTTTGGAACAACCACCAAGTAAGGACAGTAGCATGCTCCAACACACCTCCCGCCTCCTTTCCCGTTGTTAAGCTGGGAGTGAGGAGTGCTATTTGGATTACAAGGTTCCTGTGGAGCAGAATAAAACGCAGACAGAGCTGTGAGCAAAACGAACGCTCTCAGGGTGGCCCTGTGCTAATTGCGACCGGGGTGCATTTACTGATTATAGTTAAGTGGTCCAAAATGGTCCCCTGCTCTCTGTTGCATTGACCCACTCCCTCCCCTGGTGGCTGTGGTCAATAGCAAGCCTGTTGAGATGCCTTTCCACTGAGGGAAGAAAACAGAGTCCAATCGTGCCTGTCTCCTCGCTTCATCTTCCGAAGCACACGGGAAAGGAAAGTCAGAGGGAGGAAGTGCTGATTTTCAATCCGAGTTTACAACAAAGTGAACAAAGGAGTGGGGACAACAGGAAGCAGCAGGCTGCTATATTTCATAGCTGACAAGGCTGGTAATGTTGAATTAAAATACCAAATTGGACCTGCAGAGGAAACATGTTTTCCTTTAAATGCGAACAATGACAATGAAAAAAAAGATTCAACCCATTTGCACTCTTGAGGCTTTATCTGTATCTGCATTTTTTTTTTTTTTTTTTTTTTTTTTTTTTTTTGTGCGCGCATGTGCAGCTCATGACTATTCATGTTGCCTGCAAAAACATGCAAGTGTGGTCAAATGGAAATAAATGGAATGCAAAGTGGAATGTAAATGCGGTGAAATCCTCGCTACTAAAGAAACCCATGAAGGTTGCATGCATAGACGGGACCAGGTCAGTGTTTTGTATTCCCTCTCTTCCCTGTTGCCTGCACAGAAACAGGAGGCCCCGCAGTGGGAGAGCGAGCCGGGGGTGATATAACAGCCACTGGATCACACAGGCTTTGATCTCCTCTCTGGGTTTCTGAGCGACTACGGGATAGACTTTAGGCCTACTGATGAGGAGGAGGAGGAGATCTTACACCCCCTCTAGTGCCGATTCTCTATCAGGTCTCTCTTTCTTCACCACACAGAGCATCTTTTTTTTCGCGGAAGTGCCGGTGAATTTGTTTCTTCATTCACATGAGCGTGTTGTAAAAGTTCACCCACTCTGCTTTTCTTGATTGTTCCCATTAATGCCCACAGCCGACCTGCACACAAAGTCTGGTTCAAACGAATCTCTTTCTCCATCTCTTTTCTCCCAAATGTTTTTCTCGGAGGGGCTTTGAGTCTTACAGCAGGACTAGTGTTTTGCATAACCCCAACACCAGTGATGTAATTCCTTCTCTTCCTGAACGCTGGTGTCAGAAACACCGGGCTGTGTCCCTCTAGCCGTTCAGTCTGCCCTTGTGCCATAATCTCTCTCATGTCTGGCCTGATCCCGCTCCAATTTATGTAATTAACTGATGTCACTGCTCTGGATTGCCTGCAAACACTGTATCACTGCAGCCCTGATTTCCGTAAAAGTAACACATCCTTGAGGACCTGTGGTCTATTAATTCTGTTATTCACATAGCTCACAGTTATATGAGGGGGGTATTAAAAGTCAGAAAATAACAAGCCCCATTACATAAACATGGAGAAGCAATTGGGGCAGGAAAAAAAGTTTCTTTTATTATAGAAGCTAGCAGAATTACTACATGCCAATTAGAGAGTGAGTGTTTTATGAGTTTGGCTTGCTGACGTAGAGGGTGTGTGTGTGTGTGGGTGTATGGAGTGAGAAAAGGGTTTGCCTTGTGTGCCTTATACAACACACAACCTGCGCTTTTACAGCACAAATACTAACAAGAGTGCACAACAGACAGCCTCTGCTTAAAAAAAAAAATAAAAAAGAATACTCATAGCTTGGTGGGACTCCTTTTGTTTGTGTACATGGTCGCCTGTTTGCGCTCCTGTATGCACATCTGTGTGTACAAGCACAAACAAACATCCAACTGTGCTGGGTGATTAGATTTCCAGGGCATGGTCAGTGGCTCGTATGAGATCATGCATCCATACAGTGTGAGGGAAGGCAGACTTTCTCACAAGTGAGCAGACCTGACCTACAAACTGCAGGCAGACATATAGACAGACGCTAAAACCAGACAGATGAGCAGCAAGACAGACAGACTGGCAGTCTAACAGATTGGTTAAAAAAAAAAAAAAAAACAGACAAATAGACCTATAGACAGATAGAGGGCAGGGTCTGGCTGCAGGGAGAGACAGGCCCTTTGAATGAACATTTAGGTTAGACAGACTGGGCGAATGTGTCAGGCTCTGCTGCTGCCCACAGACATAGATCAAACATAGAACCAGCCATCCAGGACACATCACACCGCTCAAGGCCCAATGTTGGCCCTCCTGACTGGGGCAGGGACTCTGCCTCCCTCCCCCGGAGGGAAGGAGATCCAAGGACATCTCCTGAAGTTTCCATGGTTGCATATCTCAGCTAGATCCAGCCTTGTTTGTTTCGCCTGCAACATGCTCGGCTGCACCGACCCACATTAATGAAGTGCTCGCAGACTTAACCCTTAGGTGGCCAACTAGACGGCCAAACTAGCACACATTTGCACGTTGCAGACGCGCCATTTGTTCTGTGTTCTCATTTCATCACTGCCGTGACATTTAGGCTAACATGTTATGGGAAATGAGCTTGGTTTGTGTTTCCTGTGTCCTATGCACTGTGTCTGATGATAATGAGGGGCAAAAAGGCCAGGGGAGAGGGGAGGGGTCAATATGCTAATAGTGGGTGTACATTTTGATGCCTCACTACCAGCATGGAGTGGTTTGGAGAGATGGGCTATCATTCTCCACCTCTTTTCCCCTCATTATACCCCCGTGTCTCTCTCCATCTCTGTCCTTCCCCATCCCCATGCTTTCTGCTTCTCATCCCTCTCTATGCCCTTCACTACCCCCCCCCCCCATTCCACACTCCATCTCCCTCCTGGTACTCCTCTCCAACCACCCACCCACCCCCCCCAAACACCTCTCTCCCAGAATATGAGATACATTTGTTTTCCTCTGCCAGGCTGTGAGAGTGGGACGCGTGGCATGCAAAGTGCTGATGTGTTGGTTTCTGGGTAATTATAACATCCCTCGGTCTCCAAGAAAACTCTAAACTAATGTTTAATTTGCCTCTCTGCTCAAAGGAAGCCCTCCTTTGTTATTGCCGTGGCAATTAGCTGGAGCCAAGGCCCAGGCATTTCCTGTGATTGTTGTGATTTGCATAGAGTGCGAATCAGAGAGAGTATCAAGACCCTAGACCCGCTCTTCTCACACAGCCATTACAGCCAACAACTCCTCCCTTCCTACCTCTTTCACTTCCTCCCCTCCCTCTATCCCCCGTGCTACACTGAATCTCCATCAGTGGCCTAGCAACCAAAACTTCAACCCCTGTGTCTGACACCTCTGTACCTTGTGGCTGATTGGCAGCGGAGGGATTGACCACAGCACAATCGTTTTATTTTACTTCCGAGACGAAAGTGTCAGCGGGTCATGTGTCACTTCCCCGCACAATCCCTAATGGCCGATCCTCTAGTTTCAGCTATTCAAATATCCTCTAATTAACTGCCTGTTCGTATAGCCCGTGGCGTTCCATGGAGGATGGCGCTAATGGAAGTTGTTAATTGAAGGCATAAACATATTGTCTGCAGATGAAGATGTCACACCAGCTACCAGTATACCGGACACACACATGCACGCAGTGTTTTGAATATGGTGCAGCAGCACGGAGACCTGTGAGTCGTTAATGAGATTATCAGTCAAAAAATAAACAGCTAGATGTTCGTGAACGTGCTGTTTTCCGTCCTGAGGGGAGAACATTATCTAGCACTGCTGCCTTGTGGTGGCTATTGTGTATTCTGCTCTGGCCAGATAAGAATTAGACTCCCACTGACTGTTTCAACTCAGGAAAAATTCAGCTGCCATTTTTTTTTTATGACAGCATTGTTGTTGTGTGTCCGAATAAATTACACAATTGGCATGCATTGCTTTATTAGCAGCCATGCCATATTTGATCACTGAATACTTTTAAATTTCTAGTTTTTTTTTTTTATGTGTCAAAACCTCACCTTAATGAGCTCCCATACAACACCTGATTTCCACAGAGGCCCACCTTTGCAGCTTTAGTGTCATTAGAATACCTGAATGAATTTGCATTGCCTTATCAGCACCTGCCTCTGTGTCTACGCCTACTATAATAGTACCGCTGTGCGATATGATATCCACATTTCCTCCTCTGCTTCTCTCTTACTCTCTCATCAGATTATTAGAACTGGTATTTTCCCATTTGTGGATTTTAGTGCTGAGAGCTGTGGCTTCAGGGAGCCTGTTTAGTGGAAAGAGAGAGAGAGAGAGAGAGAGAGAGAGAGAGAGAGAGATTGAAACATGGAGCAGAAAGAAAGGGAATGAGAGAAGGAGGGGTAGGCAGAGGACTAATGGGGGAGATAGAGCGTAAGCTGTAGGGGCTGTTAAACCTGTGCAGTGGCTAATCCATGAGACAGCACTCTGTCCTCATCTGCTGTGGACTGGTGTGGCATGGTCGGCAAGTGGCACATCCAGGGCCCCAGCAGTCAGACATAGCCTCCTGATCTATATTTCAAAACCAAGAGTAGAGAGGAATTCAGTAATGAGCTCCCATCTTCCTTTTGGTAGAGGAAGGCTCTCTTTGTGGAACTAATTGAAAGTGGCATGTGGAGTGCCAGGGAGCTCTTTGGGGGTTGCGCTGTGTTTCAAGGGATGTGGAGAGATAAGCCCGCATGCCACCGTGGCTTTTGTGTCACAGGTCTGAAATAAACAGGTCTCTTAGAGGAGAGTGATGCACTTTACGGCTGCGATTGTGAGGGACGTTGTCGGTTTTTGTGCGTGTGTGTGTGTGTGTGTGTGTGTGAGTTTTTGTCTACAACAACCTGTGTCCGTTGCTGAAATTACACCCCCACACACATTCCACATCTCTCCTTCCCTCCCTCCCCTTAATAAATCTAGTTTTCTGTGTCAGCTCATCAGAGATGCGGTGTGTGTGTGTGTGTGTGTGTGTGTGTGTGTGTGTGTGTGTGTGTGTGTGTGTATGTGCGCATGTGTGCGTATGCGCATTTGTGCAGACACGTGTATGTTATTTGGGCTCTCTGAGCACACTGGAGGAGTGGCTCTGATGGGAGATGGGCCTTTTCTATTACAGATATGGAAATGGCCCGAGACGTAAGCAGTTAGACTGATATACTGCGTGGCATTTACCGAAATGATGAAACAGAGCCTGGCCTTAACTATTTACAGACACACACACACACACACACACACACATCCGTAAACACGAATGTGCATACACACACATACACACTCAGAGACATGTAAATGTATTGCCAGTTGGGGATATTTTGCTGCGCTTGTCAGGTGTGTGGATTCAGCGTTTCTGCCCAAGTTGCCTGCTGCATATAATTTTTGTCATATTTTTCAAGCCAGTGAAAAAATTCATGGACAGGGAGGACATATGTCGCTGAGGCTTCTTTGTCAGTTTTTTTTTTTCCCCTCTAAAATTCAGATGTGCACATTCCTCGTTTTCTTTTTTAATCCTTAGTGAGTTACAATCATTACGATTCTCTGACATGAGACTATGGGACATTTAGTACAACATCAGTTCAATTAATCATACACACTAACCCGTACTTAAGATTTGATATCATACATGGATAGCTTTATGTCACTTCTCAAACATATCATGCGTAATACCAGTTAACCAGTTTATATTTTATAGTGCTTACAGTTAACCTACAGTCACAGTTCTTTCATTTCATTCATCTTTTATATTTTATTTTGTATTTTCACTATATATATTTGCGCTCTTCCCACTTTGCACTGCAACCTCAGCAGAATTTCCCTCGGGATAAATAAAGTTCTATCTAATCTTGTATCTGATCTTGTCTTAAATCTTGTGGGAAATGTGCTTTTTCGCGCTCTATGTCTGGATCTCAGAGCTGCTGTGGGAACTTTTGAAGTATATTCTGATGCTGATATTTAATCAGACCTGACTCAACTATCAGCCAAGTCATTCTCGCCTTTGAAAGTTGGGTAAATGATAGCAGCGACTCTTTTAATGTCACTGCTTAGTTGGCATAAAAGGGGTAGGAGCTGATGTCATATCATATCCACAAACTTGTGACATATCCACAAACCCAAGTTTCGATGTTCCCCTCATAAGATCTCACCGGGGTCTTGTTTCTGTGGGGCTTTGCAACTTGTCTCATACCTTTATTTATTGCATTAAAAGATCGGTTTCATATATCGACTGCTGTTGCCGTTTGCTGGCAACAAGATAGCCTCACAGTCACAGATGAAGTTATTAGATTGTGTAGTCTGTTTGCTGACATATCTTTTTACCGCTGTCAACATGACACACTTTAAAAGAAACTGCCGCTACAAGAGAATAAAATGATATTCAATAAGAGCAGAATTCGAAAGAACTTATTAACATTCATGACAGCTCTTTGTCATCTTGATCCACTGTTGTTGGGGCCTGAGCTACTTCTGTCTAACCTCATTATGTAAACTGTGAATGAGCCGATAGGAGCCAAAGCACAGGACAGTTTCTCCTTCAGAACAATTTGAGACACTGATGCAGGGGTGTAAGAAGGATATGTTCTGTTTCAGAGTGTGTAAGATGGTAAACACAAGGGCGTGAGGGGGGGTGAGTCAGGGAGGCGGGGAACAGCCCAGCTCGGTACCCAGCTGTGAAGTTGCCTCTGGGGCTTGGGGAGGCTGTGGAATGTGGCTGATGTGAGTCTGGGTTTGGGCTGGAGATAGCGAAGGCTCCAGGCATGCAGCTGTGAGCTGTGAGCTGTGATGTCTGGGTGAAGGGTGTGTGTGTGTGTGTGTGTGTGTGTGTGTGTGTGTGTGTGCATCTATACCTATATGTTGAAAGAAAGAGATAAGAGGAGACAAAGAGATCATTTGTGGATGCACTTATGTGTTTCTGCCTGTGTGTGCATGTCACCTTATGGGCATGTTTGTGTTCAGAAGTGTCATGTTGTCCGCATCCCTCTACTGGCCACAGCTGAGGCTCCATCCCAGGGAAAGGAACGACATTCGGACTCATTTCCTGTTTGAAGGTTCAGGGCATGCTCTTTTGCCTTGCTCACCAGAGACGTCTGGAATGTGAGACAGAACCAGATTACAACAAGCTACCTCCCTCAAGGATTGGTCGGTTTGCCAGTCAGCTGAGAGCAGCTTTGTTCAAAGTGAGCCTGTCAGGCGGAGATGACAGCTCGCTTTTGTTCTGGAGATTTCCTGTCCTGTCCTGGGCAAAGGGTCGGTTAAAGTGCACAGAGAAGCCGTTGCACCACTCCCTTGCCCCCCCCCCCCCCCCCCCCCCTCCCTTTTTCCCGCCACTCGAATCCCCACTGGTCATATTTCCCACCCACCAACCAATTATAGTGCCCTATGTGTCGGGGAGAAGTGATCCGATTGGCTGTGTTGGGGGTGTCTGGGAGGTCAGAGCTGTGTTCATTTCACACTGTGTCCTTTTGGACTCCCTCCAGCAGCACCCTCGGAGCGCTCACACAGACAGCAGAAAGAGGAAAAGTCGCGAGAGGGGAAGAAAAGGAGGGAAGGAGGGAGACAAATAGACAAGAAAGAGAGGAATACCTCTGAACGCAGCCTTCAGTGCGATATGATTTCTTGCCTGAGAAATCGTAAATGTGTCATGTTTAGCGCTGGTTTAAAATTCACATTGACTCCAGCAGGCACCTCCAGTGCTGCTGCTCAGCACAGTTTCTGCTTGTACTGTAAAACTGTCTGTTGCGTCTGACTCCACAACAAAAGGAAATGTTCAGTGCCAGAACGCCTTTGTTGTATGTATGTGTGTGTGCGCGTGTGTGTGTATGTGTGTGTTCAGTGAAAGGGGATGGTCTTCCCTCTGGGCAAGGTAGACTAAGACAGGAAAACACCTGGTTAAGGAAGACAACCATCAGTTATAGAGCTGTCACAGGACGTGTATATCTGTATGGAATGTTTTTATCACATGCAAACCATGATGAAAGCATATTTGTCGTCCGTTCCCTGGTATGTCTTAAAAAAAAAGAAAAAAGAAAAAAGAAAATATCATGTATCCATGAAAGAGTTGAACAATCTTGTCTGTCATCAGACTCCGAAGAGCAACAGTCTCAGGTGGCGCTATCAGTTCTTTTTATACTTTGTCATTTGGCTTGTAAACATGACCTTTCCCCCTTTTAGTAACTTTGTTTATAGGTGTTTCACTCGAGGGGGAAAATAGAAACTGAAGAGAGTCACGCTACCAGGAAAACACAACTTGCTCCTCATACATTATGTCTTACATGTAGCGTTTCCATTCATGTTTTCGACTGGGTATATTTCATTAAAGTCAGATCAAGAATTAATATTATTTTGACTATTTCCAACCACAGTTTATCTGAAACAAATGCTATATGCAGACATCACCTTGGGAAATGTCCATGGTCATATTTCACTGGTGTATGTTATAATTTAGCTTAAAAAAATCAAATGATTGTTCATTTCAGCCTTAGTTCTTAGCCAGCTTGCCTCAGATCCAGTGATGCTCTGTGATTTCTAGCGTTAACCCATTTATCACAGCTAATACGTACATATATGTACATCTATATACAGTTACATAAGTATAATTGTAAATTTCAAGCATGCTACTTGCATTTATTTCCCCCTCTTGGTGTGTCCACCGCACTGATTCTAAGAAGGCAAGGTCTTCGCTCTCCCTCTGTGTGTACACGGTAGCCAGACTAGATAGAAAAACTCTGGGTTTTATTCAAATTGCTCTTTGGATGGAATCAAATCCGTCTGGCTTTTTTCTTGACCGAAGCCATGGCAGCAGAAATAACAATGTCATTTTGTCCGTAATAATTGAATCTTCAAGTATGGCTACATGAAAAGGATAATGCCGTATTGATTGTTGCTGTCCAGTAATTGTTTTCGCTCAATAGACAATGTATGGCATATTAAATGCCCAACATGCCTTCATTGTTTGTCATGGTAGTCCATACTGGGGATGGGAAGAAAATTATCACTCTCTATATGACAGACGGAAGGAAAAACAATACAGGGGTATTGTCATTGAGAGGTGATTAACTGTGACTATACTTGCAAATGACTGCAGGGCACTGTTGCTTGGCCAAATTAATTACCTGTCATTGTGAGTGATTGTTTTTGAAGACATCTCTTATTATTCTTGCCTGCTTTAAGAGAAGAGTGCTTTCTGCATTTTACCTTACATACACAGCCACAAATAGCAGCGATAAAAGGCTGAATTGCTGTGCATCTGTTTCTGATTCATATGTGGCTCAGATGGAAATTCATTGTTTGCTGACTGCTCTTTTTTTGTTGTTGTTTTTTGGGGACAGGGGGCATGAGAAAGATCACCTGACTCTTGTTTCATAAATCTATGCATGCACACATATCCAAAACTTAAAAAACATTTAATTACCAGTGTTTTTTTTTAGGCCAAGCCATGTGTATTAATGTGATATAAACATGTAGAAACAAAGCACAAAAAGCACAAAATCTAACTTTGTCTCTTCAAAGACTGAACCTGACATGAGAAACTGTAGCGCTCATTTACAAGTCCAAAAATACATAACGCATAGCACTTTCTGTGTCCCTTCATTTTTCTTGGCCTGGCTTCTGATGAGGCTATGAGGAGGGAATGGCCTATTTGTCCAAATTCCTCCCTAAAGCCTTAATAATCCTGCTGTTGTTTCTCTACGTGATGACATTTCTAATTCTTGTCAGGGAAGAATGCAGCGTGACAAACAGCGTTAAGAGTGTCTGAAAGCACGGCAATCAGGCAGCATGCTGGGGCAGATAGAGGGACATGAGTCTGAGGATGGAAGAGTCATGATCAGTAGATGCTTCACCTTTCCTGAAGGATATTTTGGAGTACACTTGTGTGCGTGTGTGTATATTTTCTTGTATGCTTATGTGATAGCTGTCACAGGGGTTCAGTCATCGTGTTGGATAAGGATCTGACCGCACCTGGGTGACTGTCGCGATCAGCCTCTGTCAGTCTGTCCTATCCACTCTCTAATTACCCATGAGTCTGCTACACTCCAGGGACTCGCTGAAACGCACACATACACCACAAAGAAGAGAGTAGATCAGTGCATTGCCTGACTGACTGACACACACACACACACTGAGGCGAGCAGAGAAACAGGTAGATAGAAAGAGGGAGCAAGCATGGGGAAACATATCCAGGAGGTTTTTCCTTCCTGTGTTAAATTTTGGGGAGCTGCTCTATAGGACCTGTGTGAGGTTTAGTTACAGCTCTCCGTGGCCCTGTAGCTTGTTGCGAGGCAGCGCAGCCTTCGGCACCAAGAATTCATGTCACACACAGCAGAATTTGATTAGGCAGGAGATGGTATTACTGCCCGACTGGGTGGGAGGAAGGAAGACGGTAGTCAAACAAGGGATAGTGATAGAGAGAGGGAGGGGGTGACGGGGAGGGGGTTGGAGGTAGAGAAATGTAGTGCATGTACTGTATGTCAGCGCATGCTGGGGTAGGAGGTAAGGTGGAAGGGAATTTTTCCTGCCTTGCAAATGTTTCCCCCATGTGCTCTTTCACTTGCCCCAGAAATAAGGAACTAGTCAACCGGAGCAGCGTTTATGATTGAAACTGTGTATGTGCATATGTGTTTTGTGTGTGTGTGTGTGTGTGTTTGTGTGTATTGAATGGCAGGGAGACGTATGTCATTACAACGGGAGGACGGCGCCCCCGTGGCTCCTAGCTATATGTTCTCAGGCGCCGCATTTCAAATGGATTTTTGGCGTCTGTTGTTTTACCACATATCCAGTATGTACGGCTCCGCCAGCCGACCACATTGATTGTGTCCCCTACTTTCTCTCCGCTATCACTTGATCTCTCTGTCTTAGTCGCCCTAAATCAACAGAATGGGACATATCGTTGCAGAGCTTTGCAGTTTTCTGCTCTGGATTGTATTGGACTAAAGCAACTGCTGGAGGAAACTAGACAATAAAAAGACAATAATGCCCATCAACCAGGCAGCACAAAAAAACAGACCAACCGCAAGAGAGGGAGACAGACAGTCAGTCAGTCAGTCAAGCAAGCAGATGAGATTGTGATTGGTTTGGCCGGCAGTTTACATAACTGTCATGCTGGACTGTGTTTTACTGAAAGACTTATAGAATATGATATATAGTCTATTTTGCAGTTTTGGCTCCAGGCTGCCCTGTTGGTGGTTTGCACTATGCTGGACGGATTGGAGCCGAACGAAAGGTTTAAGGCTAGCTCACTGAATCCCACAGAAACTCTAATTTGCTGAGGTGATCATGGCTTTGGTTTAAGCGTCCCCTCGCCACGAAACACAATCTCATCTGGCTGACTTGACCGCCCGCGCCCCCCACCTGCAGAGTGCGCCTCGCTGCCTGTTATGCTGCTTTCCTGTCTGTTTCGGTGAACGTCTCACCCAGGGTGACAGGCTTGCCAGCTGGTTAAGCTGGTTGACTGAGTGACTGCATGTTAGAAAGTGTTATCGTCTTTCTGCGTTTCTGCCTTTAGTTTGGCTTTACCCACTCCTAGCGAGCTCCCTGTGTGACCCACATATTTCCCCTGGGTTTGTTGACAGTGTAGAGTAGTGACAAACAGAGTATGAGGGTGTGATGGCATCATTCTGAAGGGTCAGCAGCGGCGATTTAATACTTTCCAAGAAACTCTCTCTTGTGAGATATACTTTTTACTGCCAGCATGCGATGTCACTTACCCAATTTCAAGTTATTATTTAGAGATTCCACTAAAGTCTGATTTTCGTGGAGACTCAAAGTTTGACAAAGCAGAGCTGCACATGCCTCAGGGTTGGGTCAGTTTATGGCCAGTGGCTGATATACTGGCCTAATACTGCCTCACTGCCTAATAAGTCTGGAGACTTGAGGCTCCCTCTCTGTGTCCCCTACATCTTCTCACCAGGCTGTCTGTGCAGAAAGCATCACGGCATGGCAGACACCCATCATTTTACCACTTGCAAATCTTTCGCAGCACTCTTGTTTTGACAAGAGAGGCAGAAAGGACAGAATATGTGCACAGGTGTGTAGCTGGGTGGGTGTTGATCGAGGGGGCATTCATTTTCCTTTGTTTTGCCCACCCCATCCTTTCCATCTTTCCCTATTTCATCTCCTTTCTGTCCCTCTCTCTCCCTCCACCTCCACTCAGTTGAAAGAGGTCTGCCCCTTTTGACCCCTGCACCAGGCGATGGGGGTTGGGGTTATAGAAAGTACTGCAGGCAACCGTAGACAGACCACTGCAGGTTGCAGGTGGAAATGAGATGTATGTATTACAGGATCAGCCGCATGCTGGAGAATAATAACAACCACAGGAAAGAGGTAATTACCAACCGGGAACAATGAAGTGCTGCATAGAAGTCTAAATGAACAACAGAGCTGCGCTGAAGCTACGCTCATTGTTTGGTTTTTGTAGTTGTTAGCGTTGCTAATGGAAGCTCTGCGAGTGGAGAGAGAAGAAAGAGAGAGGGCGGGTGGGAAAGGGTACTGCGCTGCTTCTTGACGGGGGGGGGGGGGGGGGAGTCTCCATAGCAGCAAATGTATCGGCCGGCCATTAAATATGTTTGATGTCCTATGTTATCTAACAGTAAATCTGATATGTTATCTAACACTGCTAGGGACAGTCATTTCAAAAACAGCTTGTGTGTAAATGACATAGGGTGATGCCATGTGAGAGAATGTGGCATATCCTGTGTGCTAATATTGACCGTGCCATGCTGCGACGAAAGAGCTCCGTGTGCCATGTGTGCAACAGTGACATGGGTGGCTCTCTGCCCGCTGAATATTTCATTATATAAAATGCCTCAAAGAGCGGGGAGGAGTTAAATGTGAGGCTGGGAGAGGGAACAGGAACAACCTCTGAATGTACATATGCTATCTGTGTTAGCTCTCAGTTACAGTTTAGACCCTCTGAGGCTGCCGAGCTGAACTGTACTTCAGGTTGTGTTGAATCAGCACACAATCTACACCACCCTGCTGTCACACACATTTTACGTTAGCCTGCCGTGATGCATTTGAGTGGCTTCTGTTGAAGTTGCTTTTTTTTTTTTTTTGCATTATCATGACAGTCTTAGTGCTTTTCAGTGACTAATTCTTTGGATGCCAATCCCTCCCTTTGTATGAAACATACTCACTCTCCCGCTGTCCTTTCAGGGTATGATTTACCTAGCTGTAATGCAGGGAACAGGGAATGCTAATACCTTAACAGGTAAAGCAGTGGCAGCCTTGTCAGCACTTTCGCTGTGCCTTTTTCAGGGAGTGAGAGAAAGAAAAAGAGAGAGGCAGGCCTGTTTTCAGGACCTTGAACACCAGGAATGTTGCCCCTGCTTAGGCAGTGAGACAACATTTCTCAAGGACTCTGTGAAAAAGTTTGCCTTGTCCAGATATCCCCTCCTCCCCCCTGTCCAAATCTGAACCACCTGCAACACACAAATTTAAATTCCAGCTACAGTCTCTGCCTACTTAAACGTGCATTTACATGAGCACTGCTATGCCTGGTTTGTGCACTGTGCAGCAATTTCTGATGTGAGGAGAGCAGGTGGAACGTTTGGGAAGCTGTTGTGTACGTATGTGTGTCTCTCTTGGATTGGGGCGGGTTCCTGTGAGCCACAGGTGCACAGTAGGGGATGTAACTCTGCACATTGATTTCACAGTCAGCGACCACCATGCAATATATATAGAAAAGTGTTTCTCTATGGTGCATCTTCAAAGAGGCTGCAGAGGAACCTTTGAGGGCATGAATATGTAGATGGATACCCCAGGGGAGGAAGGGAGTCATTCACAGCACAGACCAGAGCCTTTTACATTAGGCAAGGGCAAAGCGTGGGATGGAGAAAGGGTAAGAGGCAAAGAGAAGAGAGGAATGGGGAGGAAGAGAAGGAGATAGAGGGGAGAAACGTTAATGGCAGGCTCTTTTCTCATGAAGCGCTTTTTCCTGTTAGCACTGGGCAGCTATCTCTCTCACCAACCAGCACTAAATCATAACAGTGCTATCAATATGCCCAGTATGAGATCTTATTTACCAGTATAGTTAGAACTGAGTGCCCGTGTCTTGAATTAAACATAGTTACCTAAGGGCCAATGATGAAGATGGGAAATGGGAAGGCAAGAGATCAAACCCATTACCCATAGATCGACACAGTGTGTGTGTGTGTTGTGCATCTATGTGTGTGTGTACATGCTGCAAGGTTCCAGGGATCCATCAGTCGCCCGTCTGGAGCCAAGCTAAGGGAAGGTCAGCCTGATGGATACATCCTGACATGCACACAGCCTGTGATGTCAGCTGAGTGTGTGTCTATGAGAGCGTGTCCCCGTGTGTGTTTATGTGTGTGTGTGGGCTGGCAGGCTAGCCAAGCACAGGCACGGTTCAACAGAGCAGAGGGCGGACAGGCGAGCAGGGAGGGAGGCTCTAGCCTGGCCTCGGCGCCCTAGTTTGAGGGGTTTGGAGGGGGTTTTGCTGGCAAAGGGGTTGTAAGGAGGGGGGTGGATGGTGAGGCAGGGTGAGGTGTAGGGGTTGGCTAGGCTGGCAGAAGGGGGTGGATGAAGGGGCTGAGGTGCAGGGGTGGGTTGGGGTTGCAGAAGAAAGGCTCCATTCATGAGTCGTGCCATCTCTGGCTCCCAAGGGGACTGGGGCTCATCAATGACCAGGCCAGCTGGGAGGATGTCAGCATGAAGACTCTCTCCCTCTCTCCCTCCTTCTCTCTCTTTCTCTCTCCCTCTCTCTCTCCATCACTCCCTCCCTTTCTCTTTTGTCAAGGGCCAGTGCTGTCAAAGCCACTAGCCCGAACACTGAGTCCTCACATGCAGTTGGGTACCCATTGAAATCCAGAGAAAGCCTCTGGCTAGCCGGTGGTTTGCACCATCTGTACTATATGTGACGTCTATAGTCTGCAGCAAGGAGCTCACCACCACCTGAGAGGCACTGCCTGTGGTAGCCATGCCAACTGGAGACGAGCAAGGTGGGGTGCAGCTTAAAGGGTGATAAATTGGCAGTGTCAGCTGAATGCAGCATGCTCAGATAGTGCATCCAAGCACCTCAATTCTAGAGATTACCAGTTGACAAGAATGTTGTTTTTAGCCTTGCTTGCAGTGTGTGTGGCAGTGGGATCCCCCGATTCTCCTCTAGCTCCCCCATGAGGTTCAAATTTTTGGCTAAGAAATGTTTAAACATCCATCATACAGTATTGATTGCCTTGAAAACTAATACAGGCATGAATGTCCACATCAGGATGAATTATAATAACTTGGGAGATCCTTTGACTTTTCATTCGACCACCATCATCAGGTTAAAATTAGTATTTAAAAAAATAAATAAAGAAGCCTCAGCTGTACTAGCAAGTGTTATTCAGTATTTGACCCACAAAAAAACCTTAGACTCTGAGTAAGAAATTGTTGTGAAATCTTGAAATACCCCAGAAATCTGTTAACCACTAACACCTGGCTACTCGTGTGCTGTTTTACCTGAAATAGAGATTGACTGTCCTGTTTAGCATCAAAAGCTGAAATGATCGCATCTGCATGAATTGTCAATCTCTTGCGCTCTACTACTTTACGAAGGAAAGGGGGGGGGGCAAGGTTTGTGAGCTGCACAGATGTGTGTGCTGTTTATCACTGCCAGTGAAAGGCCTGCATCAGCAACAGCTGTGGAGCGCTTTGCATGCAATGCAATGCATTGGTAGAGGCAAATTTGCATTTGTGGTTTCATATCACGAGGCAACAATGTTACTCCCTCGCTCTTCCTGCCTTTGCTCTCGCCCTCTGTGTCTCTGTCTCTGTCTCTGTCTCTCTCTCTCTCTCTCTGTCTCTCTCCCTCTGTCTTTCGCCGAATGGGAGGTGCTCACTGTGAGAGGCCGAGGAGCCATGAGAACAGCCTAAGTAGAGCACTGGAGCATAACCCAGGAAGGTTCAGACTGAAATGGATCCAAGCATAACATCAACACTAGTAAATCTCTCCATCACACACAAGGCCAAAGTCCATGTGGTCGAGGCATACAGCTATCCACATATGCAAGGAAACATTGTACTAAAGCTGAAGACCTTGCACTAATTACTTTAATGGAAGCAGGTTTTGTATGAAAGCCATCTTTTTTTTTTGTTGTATCAAATGTGGCACTAGGTCAGCCTCACTTGAACTCTTTTGTCAGATTTTATGTCCGTGAGTGTGAATTACATACAATGATGGTGATCTGAAGTTACTTAGTTCAGGGGAAAGTTGAAGGTCCTGTGGTCTTCATGTGTCCGCCGGAGTCACAGTGATCTGAAGGACCATCTGATGAAAGGTTTCCTGCAGCTTTCATCTCCACAATGTGTTTTGATGCGGAGAATTTCCTTGCAGCTGAGTAAAAAGAAAAGAAGAAAATTTCTCATGTTGTGAGCAGGATTCCGTTTTTTTTCTTGAAATATTTTCAGTTTCTCACAGTCAAATGAGTTTTTTCTTAGAACTCATACTCAAATAAGGGTGTATTTATATGTTATGTGTTTTTGTGTAGGAATGTGTGAATCCTATTTAGACAAGTGCACCACGAAACTACTGGGCTAAGCACACGGCACCAGGCTGGGCTACAGTATATTGCTTTCATTATATCATAAAAATGTTGCAGAACACAATTTCTGTGATAAGGGTGGAGTGCCGCTTGCTTCCATTATCGACTTCTGCACAGACAGACAGTATGATAGGCAAAAGAGAAGCTGAAAGTACAAACAATGATATTTGAACATATAAATAGAACTTAATCCTCACAAACTTCTATCATTCTCTTTGGCAAGAGGCTTTTGTCATTTAAGTGTTTAAGTGATTTGACTTCAGACTTTAAATTGAACTCAACTCCAAAGCAATATTGGATAATAGGATGGTTAAGTGTATTTATGAATATGTGCGTGTAGATTCCTCGAGTGTGATTGAGCACATCTCCTGCTAAAAAGGGCCACTCTTATCAGTCTTAACTTTGAAGTCTGTCTAAAGGCAATTCTGAGATTTCTTCCGAAATACATTAAACGTGTTGGAAAATAGTTGCTGAAAACATGTGAAAAGATTTTGAACGATATGTTACTGAAATGTGGAGTTAGGTTAAAACGGTTTCCAGGATTTTTTTGGGCGGTCCTTAAAGGGCGGCTTGATGACACGCTGAGGCCACCCTGAGCATACCCCTGCATCCCTAGCAGAGAGATAGAGATGAATTCATCTCGTTCAGAGTGTTTCAAAGTTAATCATGTCATTTTCTGAACTCATCTGACACGTTTCAGTCGCTTCAAAATTGCTGCTTGACTGCTCCCACGAGTAGGTGTGGCTTCAGGACATTCAGTCCTGGAGCTGAGAATACTGCTAATGTTTACCAGATTTTGACACCTAATTTCATAAACCTGTTTTAATCATTCAAATTTGGCTGGGTGGTTAATAACTCTTTCTTCTTTGGTCTAACAAACTCAGAACACATATTTATTCTTACTTTACACACAGACTTTAACTTTTCTCATGTGCTTGCCTCTTGGTGTGTTGGGGTACTTGTCCACATGTGTGTGCAGCTATTATTGTTCTCTCTCCCACATGTCCACAGTGGAAGTGGAGCCACTCTAACAGGCTGTTATAGGAGGATCATGCTGACCCTGTCCATCTCTTTCCTACCTTCAGTAGACCTTGCTGTTCCCTCTGCTATCGCCTCCTACCAGACTCCTTTATGCTTCTTTGGCAGCCCCTTGATAGACGTCTCGGCTCATTGTGTGTGAAGGTGTCTTTGTATTGGTGTGTAATGGTGCCCTAAGATACTGTTGCTAGAGTGCTGTCTTGGTGTCTGTTCCACCGCTGCCCTCGAGACCCCAATAACCACCCTCTGTGACAGGAGCTCTTCACTGAGCGAAGCACTGCTCCCCTCATTTGCTTTATTTGTGTCTCTGCTGCTCTTGAACTCTCTCCCTCTTGTTCCAAATGTGTTTTTCTTACATAGTATCATCTATTCTGCCTTTTCGTGTTATACATATCTCAATATACAAAGAATTTCTTGGACTCTCTTTTCATTTTTGCTTTTCAATGAGCATCAGGGGCAAAGAGCTACAGTTGGAAATTTGCTTTTAAGTATGTGAGGTATGTTCATTCATTCTTCGGCAAATCCAAGTGCTGCCCTCGGAGGGCTTACCCATCACCCCCTTACAGGCCCATAAAGTCCTTTAGCGCCCTCCCATGCTGGTTTCCACATTCTCTGTTTCCCTGGTACCTACAGTTCCAGCGGGCCTAAGGCCAGCCTCCCTCTTTTCTCTCTCTGAGATTGAAACTGTGCCTCAGTCCACCTTGGGTTAGGGGGGCGCTAGCCTAGTTACCATGGTCACAGCAATAGCATTTTTAGCTCGGCTATGAATGGAGCAACTATCCAAGATTAGTCTTAAGATTCTATGATCTGTGTGTCATGCAATCAATATGTTATTTATTGATAGAGAGGTATTTCAGATATAGAAAGGACAAAAAGGCCTACCTTTCTTTGTTATTGGATAACACATTTTTGGAGTTAAGTGATTAAATTTTACCTTTTAGACCAGAAATGCCCCCCAACCCTTCCCCTATGGTGATGACAGCCAGAAACCCTCTTGAAAGTGCTTTGGATTGTTAGAGAGCACAGTCACTATGTTCTTGGTTATTTTAAGCCCCATCAGCGACGTGAGCTCACAAGAAGTGCATTAGTTGGTCTGACAGGACATAAAACATGTTGAACGAAAGTTGGGAATTGTTTTGGACTCAAGTGCTGCTCAAATAACTGAAACAATATTTCTTCTTCTTTTTTTTTATCAAATCAGAGATATTTATCGCTTATAGCACTAAAATGGTCTCTTTGTGTGTCACTGTATGTGTGTGTAACTGCACATGACTGTGTAGCAGACTGAAAGCCTGGATAAAGCTCCTTGCATGCACTACAGAATGCTGAAGTTGGTTTTATTTTCATGGCATAATTGCTTCCACATTGCTTTGTGGCTGTGGACCGTGAAACTCTGTAAACATACTTTGCAGTCCCCATGCCGCGACTACCAGGAATGGAGCTCCGTGATTGATGCTGCATGATTATCAATCAGTTATCTGCAAGGTGGCATCTTGGAAACAGTCTAAACACAAGCGATGTGAAAAAGGAGCACCTGATTGACTGCAACTTTAGTGAAAATAGATTTCAAGTCTTTTTTTCAAGGCTTCATTGAGTGATCAATGTTACGATAACATAACAGCCTCCAGATACTGAAGATTTATTGAATTTCCATGGTGTGGATCTGTGGAACAGTGTCTTTGTGTTTGTCTGCAAAAATGTGTACTTCTGTGTGTATGATGTCTAATTAAATCACATTGGCTTTGGGAATGTTGCTAAAAATGTGTGGACAGTCTCCAGCTCCCTCCTACATATGCATCTTAGATTATTTCCTCTTCTGACCCATGCGTACTACACTGGGCTGCTCTCCATGAGCTCAGAGGAAGTGTGAAAAGAAGCTTTATATTGAAAACGACAATGTAGTCATGTCACAGTCACAGCATATTACAGTTTTTTCCTATTATAGCTCCAGCTCTGCTCAGTAAGGTCTTATACATTTAGTAGAAGAGAAAAATGTCTCACTTCTAACAATACTATGTGTTTTCTCTGCCTACAGGGCTCCGGAGATCATCCTGGGCCTGCCGTTCTGTGAGGCCATAGACATGTGGTCCCTGGGCTGTGTGATAGCCGAGCTCTTCC
The DNA here is from genome assembly GCA_028641955.1 of Protonibea diacanthus. NCBI lineage: Eukaryota > Metazoa > Chordata > Actinopteri > Sciaenidae > Protonibea > Protonibea diacanthus. The sequence goes on from CM053981.1 coordinate 16,274,783, forward strand.
TGGGATGGCCCCTCTACCCTGGGGCCTCAGAGTACGATCAGGTAACGTATAATGGCTTGCCCCTTCAAACTGCTTGGTTTGCTTGAATACCCATCAATCAGACTTCATGTGCAGTTACGTTTATGTCTATGCATTTGTGTGTGTTCTCTCTCCATGAGTGTGTGCTCGTGAGTGTGTTTGGGAGGGTGGGATGCTTCTCCAATCCCCCTGACAGCCCCTGATGATTCTTGCGCAGCCTCCCTGTTTATCTGAACAGATGCCACAGAGCCACTTGTCCAATTAGCACAGCCCCTGTGCTCCAGAGCAAGACATTGCTGCGTTCCCCTCTCTCTATCAGTCAGACGAGGCTCAGTGGGGAAACCTTGAGCAAGTTGTGCTCCATCACTGAACAAGCTTGCCTGATTTTTCACAAGCCTGAAAACTTAGCAAAGTGTCTCATTTACAAGTCTCGAATCAATCTTAAATTCTTGAAGTTGAGGTCATGTTTGGGTGCTATACATATTTCAGCCAGATAAGTCTGGGGTAGTTAACATCAGCCTAGATTTTCAAACTGCCAAAAGAACATCCATCCAAAAGTTTTAGCCTTTATTGCCAACGGTAGGAAAGATTCGCAATGTTCCCCAATTAAATGCAACTTATGTATCAATCATGCATATGATGTGAGAAGTCTCAAATGCATTTTATCTCATGTCTTGCAGATCCGGTACATCTCACAGACACAGGGTCTGCCTGCAGAGTATCTGTTGAGTGCAGGGACAAAGACCACCAGGTTCTTCAACAGAGACCCAGACTCCACCTATCCTCTTTGGAGACTTAAGGTACAGCTGGAATGATACAAATGCATGCACACAAACACTCACACATTCTAAGCAGGGAGCATCAAGAACATCAGCGGGTGATATTTTTGCAAGCGATATCTGTCCCTGATACTGTATGTCATAAACTTTGGCAACACTGCGTGAGGAATTGACAGTCCTGTCTGGGGCGGCTGTGGCTTGGAGGTAGAGCGGGTCGTCCACTAATCAGATGATCTGCGGTTTGATCCCTGATTCGATCCCCTCCAGTCATGTCAAAGTGTCCTTGGGCAAGATACTGAACCCCAAATTGCTCCCGAAGGCTGCGCCATCGGTGTGTGAATGTGTATGAATGGTTAGCTCCTCAAACTGATGAGCATTTGGCACCTTGCATGGCAGCCAGTGCCATCAGTGTATGAATGTGTGTGAATGAGATACGTACTGTAAAAGCGCTTTGAGTGGTTGGAAGACTATAAAGGCACAATATAAGTACAGTCCATTTACCATTTTTGGCTGTAAACAAAGTGAGTGGGTAATGAGAGCAAAATGGATCTTTGTGAGAGGATTTGGCAAATGGAAGCCCATCCTGATGCCTCCAGCTCTAACCCCCTACCTCTGTATCTCTATGTAGACCACTCAATAAGGAGGTCCACTCCTTTCTTTTTTACTTTCATTAATTTAAGTTGAACTTTAGCATGCCTTATAGTGAAATTTCTCATGTTCAAACTGCAAATACCGATCCATCTCTGCGGGGTATGCTGATGTTTATACCATGTCCACTCCACCTGTGCTTAGGATTGATCTGTTTCGAAGAGACGAGTGCTTTTTTTCTTTATGCATCAAGGAAAATACGACACTGACAAGAATTGATGATGATGATGATGATGATTGGCCTTTCAATGGAGATATATAATGACATAAAGTACATCGTGCATGTGCTCTCAAGTCAGCTGCCCACAGGCTTTTTGTAGTTGTCGGGTAAAAGTTGCACAACGGTTTCATGTTTTTACTCAGATTTTAAAGTTTCTCAGCCCCCTCTGAAAAACAGCATGACCTATGGGCCTATGAGGCTTTTAAAACACGTTGTTGTCAGTTTAAACATGGGAGTTTCAGAGGTTCAGAAGATAAGAGTTGACAGCAGCATTGTGGGGAAGACACAGAGACAGATTATTAGCTTGCACTTGACACCGCTGCTGTAACTAACTCCTCATGATTTTCTAGGGTCTATGGTATGTGGAAAATCAAACCTCAAGGCACCCTGACCTTTTTTTTTCCACTACTGAAGAGCGATTGCTCAGCTTTAATTTGACTCTGCCATGTTTCCATGTAACAGCAGCTGCATTGCTTTGCTGACTGTAATTAAAAATATGATGTGTTCAGTCAGGAGGTTTCTGTAGTCAACACAGATTAGTTTTGTGTAAATTTGCATCCTTTGAAAACGAATGATCAGACGTGTTTATCCTTGTCCCCGCATTTTCATACACTTCACGTAGATGTGTGTCCACGTGCACCTGTGTAAAACTTTTGCGTGTAGTGCAGCTTAGTTCCTGTATATTGTCTCAGTGATGCCGTGTGTGCCTCTACATGCAGTCTCCAATCTCCATCTTCCCTGGTTGTTAGATGAGTGTTTGTGTGCTACCCCAGGGTTGCTCAGAGGGCAAGCCGAGTCCTGCTGCACATCAACAACAAGAGTCTGTAATGAGCCAAATGTAAATAGTGCGTTTCCAGAGAGGAAGTGTGATGGGATTTGAGAGGAACATCTGCTTCTTGTCTCCCGCAGACTCCAGAGGACCACGAGGGTGAAACGGGGATCAAGTCCAAGGAGGCTCGCAAGTACATCTTCAACTGCTTGGATGATATGGCGCAGGTATGCTATTGCGGTATCACAAAGCACGACTCTTCTCTTGACACGAATCGGCCAATAGATATATTATTTGCTTCTGCGCTGTCTTTTGCTTCAAACACATCCGTCTGTCTCATATTTGAAGCCTCCACCGGTGGATCTACTCAGGTCCCCGGTCAGTTTGATCCATCACATCTCGAGAATTATCTATCAAATATTTGAAATCCTTTAAAATATTTATCCTGCCAAAGCCTGATCTCCAGATGCAGTGTAGCTCTGCTGCTATATAGAAGTGAAATGAAAGCAGCTGTTCACTGACCCCCCCCCCCTGCCTCCTCTGCCTCTGCTATTCATTTTGCTTAACCGCTATCTAATAAGTTACAGACCGACATTTGAGCTGAACATGTGGTGAGGCTGGTTAACGTGTTTTATATGTACAGTTTGCTTTTTTATTTAAGCTGGAGTGAGTGTTGTGGCTATGTCTTCACTTTGTACATCTACAGTGCATGTAAGCGCGTGGGGGGTACGGGTACAAAATGTTGCACTCTCTCTCTACACCCCTCCTCCTTACTTACTAACACGTACTCACATATATAGACATTCCATAAGGTCTACACCAGTTTTTCAGACCAGCTCAGTGGGACCCCCACCATTTTATGTCTCTATGACTCAGCTGGTTAGCCCCTCTCCCTTTGCAGCCCTGCATGACACCTGTGTCAATCTGTTTGTTTAGAAGATCTTACATAACCCCAGGAAGTGACTTATATGGCTGTGACTTATATATGGAAAATCACTGCTACTGAACATGGCTACGTCTAATGTCACTTTCCTCTATGACTCAGAGTGAATTCATCTCTCCACAGTGGGAAAGTTCACATGTAGCCATGACATTTTGATAGGACGTGCCTGACAGTGAGATGATGAGTGTTGTTTTGTTCACCCTCGCTCGGCCAAATACTGGTTCTGCTGGCAGATATGGCAGCAGTGATGGAAAATTACAATGTTTTCCCAGGGCCCTTCGAATCTGTGACAGCACTCTCTTGTCATCATGCACCTCGATCCTGCCTCTGATAATGACTAGCCAAGAGATAAGAGTTAAGCAGGTGAATTATTTCTTTTGGAATATGGCCATCTTGGTACACAACCAGCAGCACCCTCTAGAAACTGCCCACGTGTGTACGCAACACATGTAGTGACTAAAATGATGGAGACAATTATGGTTGTCCAGTAGTGCCTAGGGCCCCTGTCAGGCCCGTCTGGAATAACATGCAGTCGGCTGGGACAAGATAGTACCGCTGCCTGGGCTTGTTGAATTTACAGTTACCACACACACACACACACACACACACATGCAGCACAGAGTTTAATGAAACCAACCTGCACTGGTATGATATCCCTTGGGTCATCTCTGTCTCCTACGCTTCAAGCTCTGTGTCCCATCTTCCTCTCATTGTTGCAGCCAGACTCGGCTTACAACAAAAACACAGAGGAGATACAGCAGAGCTGCGCAAGCTTAGTGTGGGAGAAAACTGCCTATTTTGCCCCATCTCACTATCCAGACCGTATAAACAAGTCAGGATTGTGGACATCTGTCTCCGCGTGTATAATGGATGATATAGCTGAAGGCCCTGAAAGACAGAGGGGCTGGGTGCCAGGAAGAGATAATGAACCTCCTTTCAGTCGTGGGAAATGTGGGGAGGCTTTAGTCACAAGTATATCTAATTTGAGTAAATCAGAGACCAACTTACAGCAAATGCAGGTCCCTGCTTGAGGGCTGATGTAGATGGAAGGAAGGCCGGCACTGCTCAAAAATGGATTCACTTTGATCTGCAATCCTTCAATATCTGTGCTGATAGAAGTAAAGCCATGGCAGGAGGAGCAGCATGGTCTTCACCGTATCTTTCTTTTATCACATGCACTCACAATTACATTTTTTCCTTCCCTCTGCTGCTCTTCCTGCTGAGAAAATAAAGTTTATGAGCGAATCTGCACACACTGTAGTGCTGTGCCCAGAAGACAGGCCGGCAAACCGGCACGCCTAGCTCCACATCTCCCAAGGCGTAGCCCAATCTGCCTCACTGCTCGACATCTGCCATCCTTGCCCTTACTCCAGAGTGGCATGTCAGCGGCACAGATGTGGCACCACAAACAGCCGTTGACATGCGAGGCACGCAAGGCTGACCATGTTAGTTGAACCCTTACATTTTCATTTTCATATATGATTAGAAAACATCAAATGTTGCATGTTATTGAAAAGAATCGAAGCACGAAAATATATTTTTTTTATTTAGTAAGTTCACATACCTTAACTTAATGGATGATAGGGAAATTCTTTTTCCTCTTCTGGGCTTCTTCCTATCCAGTCTCATTATTGTGCCGCACTTGAGCCAATTCCCACCTGCTATGCATGTGCACCCAAACTGTGTACATTTTCCAATGTCATCTCTTCCACTAGCAGAGGACGATGTGATTATTTCTCTCCTCATTCTGCAGATTATTCCTTTATCACAGCCAGTGGAGATGGCAAGCAGAGAAGGAATGGTTACAGAGCCTGAATAACCTGCATAGAAAAAGAGAATTGAATCAGATTTGCAGTGTTGACTGGCAGCACATCTGATAGCCCCTGGAGCAGGCCTACAGATAAGCGCTGCGTCTTTATTAAAAACAGGCGTGCTACCTCTGCATGGCAGTCACAATAAACAAGGCTGCCTGTCTGTTGCCTCTGTCCCTGTCTCTGTCCTCACGCTGCCTGACAATGTGCTTGTTCGCCTAAGCGCAGACTTGCTATATCATGACCTTGTCCCATTTGCTTCATTTGTCACCCCCACATGGCAACCCTGAAAGTAAAATCAGTCCACAAAATTAGTCCCCTGCGTAACAAATCAATTCTCCTCATTTGTAGTGTTTTATTAGGGCAGAAATCTGCAGAAATATGCTATGCCCAGTATTTATCCACAAAGCCACAATGTTTAATACAGATGAAGCAACACGATGTTCCAAGGCAGCTTCCCAGAATTGCCTCAGAACATATTTAGGTTAAGTTGTCTCACAAAATGGTGTCCTTTGTGAATTTTTTTTTTTTTTAACGACTAGCCAATGGTAGTATTTATCGGGTTCATGTTTTTTTGTTTGCTTTCACATCTCAGGAATAGATAAAAATCTCAGTGAAGGCGCCAGGAGATATTCCAAGTGGCGCTATAAATACCAGTGCAAATGTTTATAATGTCACTAAGGTGCAAGGTTATCACTGGGCTCTGTGACACACACACACATACACACTGACACCCTAACTGATGAGGCCTGGAGAGTATTAATAGGTCCGTGTATGGGAATAAGCTGTGGGAAAGGGGTCTGCAGAAACATTAGAGACCTTGGATAGACAATCAGCCATTAAAAAAAAATTCTGACTTGCATTTGAAAGGCTAAGATGCTCGTGTGTTTGTTCTAGGTAAACATGACATCAGATCTGGAGGGGAGCGACATGCTGGCAGAGAAGGCTGACAGGAGGGAGTTCATCGACTTGTTAACCAAGATGCTGACCATCGACGCAGACAAGAGGATCACCCCCATTGAAACGCTCAACCACCCCTTTGTCACTATGTCACATCTCCTCGATTTCCCGCACAGCACACAGTACGAGTTGCTTGTTTGTATAATTAGCATTTTGGAACTGTGAAATAACAACCGCCACTGTCTCATAGGACACAGCACTCATTCCTTGTCTGTCGCCGTCATTGTCTGTCCATGCAGCGTGAAGTCGTGCTTCCAAAACATGGAGATCTGCAAGCGTCGTGTCAACATGTATGACACAGTCAACCAGAGCAAGACGCCCTTTATCACCCACGTGGCCCCCAGCACCTCCACCAACCTCACTATGACCTTCAACAACCAGCTGAACACTGTGCACAGCCAGGTAAAACTGAAAAAAATACCCCTCTCTCAGTACGCTGTTGAGTAGCCACTGAGTGTGAGTGAGCTACCAGACGCAAGTATGTAGATTATTTTAGCAATGGTTTACTGTGTTTCTGCAGTATGTTCCAGTGAAATTATCACTGAAGATATGCAGCTGGTAGGAAATAAAAGGACAGATAAAAAACGAAAAGCCTACGTGACCTTTACCGACACTAGATACTGCATATGTATAAATATACAGCATGTATACATCTATGTATATGGATACAGTACATGTATCACACTGGATAATTAAAGCCGAGCTGAAACCCTCAAGCAACAACATGAAAGATGCATCTCACTTACACACCCAGTCAAATGCTGTCTTAACCAAATAATTGTATTTTAAACACCCAACTGTCAGTTGTTGAGCAGCTTAGCAGCCTGTGAGCGGCTGTTTCGCTCTTTGTTCTATTTTTTTTCCGCCAGTCTGTTCTTCCTGTCTGTCTGCACGTTTCCATGCTCACTGGCCTGCCTTTCTGCCTTGGTGCATGTATATCTGTCTGCCTGCATTTCTGTCTGTGCCCCAGGTCCTGTGGGATTGTCACAAAGTGCTGATTACACACATGACAAGCCCCACTTCCTGCTTGCCTTGCATTCTGGGGCTTTCAGGCCTTAAGAATCCCTCCACCAGGCTTCCTCTCTTTTTCCCTCCTCTCACTCCTGTCCTCCTCTGTCTTCTCTTCTTTCCTCCCATTTCCCTGGGCTGAGCCTGTGGTGCTTTACCGCTCCGTTCCCGTACGGTCTGTGAATCGAAACTGCTGACTTTTGGCTTATGCCGGAATCACCAAGCATCGGGTTGCAAGGTTTTCCAGATTGTGCTTAGTTACAACTCCTGCTCCCCACCCTACCCTTCTCTTTAGTAAACAGAGTTCTTTATCACCAACTATATCGAGCTGGCTCACACTGTGTAGCATGCGACAAAAACCCCATCTTGCTGTGATTTAAATGGATTAACATTCCCTCAGCTTGTCTTTTCTGCGCCTGGCTCTCGGGGCATATAGACAGACTTAAGTTAGTGATTTATTCAGCTCGATTCATTTGCAAGACTGGAATGCATCTTTGGCTTGTATTTTGCTGCTTCCGTGCTTGTGTATGATGGATGCCACAATGCCATATTGATTATGTTCCCTCCCCTGGTGTTCATTGAACACGCTAAAGAGAGCAAATGAAAAATGAAAGCGCTGTCTCTGTATTTCCCTCCGCCCCTACGAACGCTTAATGAAAGGGCTAAAATTAGACGGTGTCTTGCGGAGCAAATACTACTTACGAGCTGAGCAAACGGTGTCTCTTAAAAGCATTTGTTTGTATCTGGGATGTTCCCAGGCTGTCTCAGTATTCCACATGTCTTATTAATGGTCAAGACATGCCGGAGTTACCTAAGCTCATATAATTATAGAATGACTGTTGGCTTTGAAATATTACTCCTGTCAGGTTTATTGATTTCGAGGCTATATAGCGAAGCCATGACATGAAATGTCAAATTTAGCTGCTCCTCACAATATTGGCTCATATTGATTCCGTAATTTTTACGTTTAATCAGTCTTATGTTATGATCTCCTTATGATTTTAACACACATGAAAGTGAAATTATTAAGGAGTTATTATTTTTACTGTTGCTGTGTGGTTTATAGTTGCTAAACTGTGTACTGAGTCATATAAAGCGTCAATAAATCCATGATCAGCATACATTTCTGTCCAGCAGAGCATTATCCCTGTATAAGGTTGTGTTAGTTTGCCAGTAAATGCTGTGAATTATACGAAATTATTAAAATCTAAATGTGCTTCGGTGGTGTTTTGCTCATTGATGGTTGATTATTCAATCATTTGTAGATCTGATTGCGTCTCTCCTCACATTCTGTCTCTCCCTCTAATTAATCAAATCAACTGTCCGCATATTTTAACAAATCAGACGTCCAATTTCCTTTTTCTTCCATTAGCTCTCCTCAATGATGGATGCCCCGCTATCCATCTTCTCTTGATCCAACGGTTGTTTTGCATCTTTTATGTGTGCATTATTTTGTTCGAATATTATTATCTTTCTGTTTTGTTATTTTTCCAACCATGCCTGCTGTTTGACCCTTCCCTCCTCGGTGCACTTCCCTATCATTCCCATCACCTGCCTCCGCCCTCATGATTTTTATTTTGATCCCATCATTCCTTTAGGCCACCAACCTGGCTCCCTCCTCCACCAACAATGCCACCCTTTCCTTTGCAAGTCCTGATGTCTCCATACTAAACTACCAATCTGCACTCTACCAGCCCTCCGCTGCCTCCATGGCAGCCGTGGCCCAGAGGAGCATGCCCCTGCAGCCGGGGGCTCCTCAGCTCTGCGCTGCCCGGCCGGATCCCTTCCAGCAGGCGCTCATTGTCTGCCCACCTGGCTTCCAAGGTAAGGAGGTCTGACGAGTCAGTATGCATTAATATGAATGACTAGAGTGGGATTTGTAGTCGCCTGTGCAAAACACAAGTTATTAGCTATGAGCACCTTAACTAGAGCAAGCCAGGATATGAAATTATCTACCATGCATGCAGCACTGAAAGTGCTTTTAGTTCTATCTCTGCCCGCTGGCAGCCTTCCTCTCCTTCCCTCTTCCTTTTTCTGTCTTTTTGTCATTTTGTTTTGCCGCTTTATCCTAGCACCCCAAAGGCAGTGTCAATCGTACCATACAAACGGTGATTCAATGATAAGTTGATGAGGCAATTAATCATTTGAAAGGAAATGTAATATCTTTGCGTAACAGTTACTCACTCGGCTTTTGTCTCCTCTTTGTTTGCTCTGGGAGGACAGAGGAGCTCTGAGGCATTATTCTATTTGTTTACTTATTCCATCTGTGGAATTGGTGATAAAAAAGAATTTCCATCATTAGAAATTGCTTTTATACTATTGCCATGACTACTGTTTTTTTATTTTTCTAAGTGGCGTTGCTATGTTCAAACGTAGCAGAAGAGCTGTGACATCTGTTGAATGCAGATAAATCAGCAATCAGCAATCAGTATAACACATGATCTGATCTCTTCGCTTTGCAGATAGCGTGATGTTGTTGTGACATTATTGCTGCACTTACTTGTTGACATCCTTGGTGCATGTGCTTTATTTGTACACAGGGCTGCAGGCGTCCCCTTCCAAGCACACAAGTTATTCTGTGCGGATGGAGAATGCTGTTCCCATAGTGACCCAGGCCCCTGGTGCCCAGCCTCTGCAGATCCAACCTGGCCTGCTTACACAGGTAGGAAGACATTCAAGTATCATAGAGCTAATAGAGTTTTTTGGGTCTTAACAACACAAGTGTCTGTCAGACTTGGAGCTGCTAGCATTCAAACAAAGCTTTCTGCATCCCTTTTTTCATAAGCCTTCTCTAAGAATAGTATCTATCGATGGAGGCTGGAAATCACTCAATGTTCGTGACCCTGCCCCTGCTGGCAGCTGTTTTTTTCCTGAGTGCATTCAGGCCAAGCTCTCCTGTGCATTGCTCCCTGCCTCTCTCTCTCTCTCTCTCTTTCTCTCTGTGCTCTTACTCTCTCAACCTCGCTCGCTCTCACTGCTGCCCCGCTCTCCTCGAGGCTGAGGCTGCCACGGTCTGATGCACACAAAGGCAGGAGCCTTTCACACAGAGAAGGCCTTCACTGGAGCCTGCACAGTAGAGCCAGAGCTTTAGCTGCTAATATACAGTTGTTGGATGTAACAGAGAGTGACTGTGCATCACTCTCTTCCTGCACACACACACACACACACACACACACACTGTCGACCACTTCCATCAACACACCACCTCTTTCCCTATGGAAATTTCCATGAAGGCTTTAAATATCTCTGAGAATCCAGGGAGTTTGAAGCACTCCCTTATCTCCAGTTAATCATGCAGTAGGCAGGCAGCAAAGCTCAGTGTCCGTATGTGTGTGTGCACGCCTGTGTTTCTGTGGTGGGTTAATCTGTCAGATACCAAATGGTGATTAGCTCCAGGGTTGCTTCCAAGTCAGGCGCTCCAAATTACAGGCCTCAGAGGATCTGGGAGGTCAGGGGAAGCTTGGATGAAGCTCTGCATGACCAAAGAATTCACAACATCACCGGATCCATGATGGATCGATCAGAGGCAAAAATAGAATTAAAAAAAAAACAAAAAAAAAAAAACATATTTGTCTTAGTAAGGAAAACATACATTACATGCAGTTATATAGCAGGTGTGGCTCACACATTGCTGCCATGCTCTGCAGGTATTCACCTCTGTCTGCACACATGTTAAACAAAGACAGGCAATAGTTAACACAAGCAGATGGTTTATATAGGCCAGTGAGCAGCACACCTAATAACTGGGTGTGTGGTGTACGTGTGTGTTTATTCCTTTACTGGGAGGTCTCACAAGCTTGGCTGAGTCGTTGTTTGCCTCTCGGTTGCATTCTCCCCACCTGCGCCTTCACCCACCCACTGCTCATCGTGGGCCATTGCACTCTTTGCCCACCTTAGACCAATGCAAGTTTAGCCTCAAGCTCGCTTGGTGAGCAGAGTGGGGTCGGAGTGAAGGAGGCTCCAAGCAGGGAGGCAGGGAAACCAGCAGGACCTTTATCTGGAGCAGGAATGCAGAAAATGTGGAAACAATTGGGGAGTGAGAGCTGGGGCTTTCAAAGCCCCGAGGTGACAAAGGGTTTTCACCCGGGAGTGTAGGTCGAGGTGGGAGGCGGTGGGCTGCTGATAGTGATGGTAGGCCCTGAGAAGAAAGAAAACGGCCTCTTAACTGGGTTACCATTTCAGGGCAGACAGGCTGGTTACACAACACAGACGCCTAGTGAGAGAGGCATGTAGAGTGCCAGGAATGGAGATAGAGCGAACAGGAGGTGGAGGAGCAGGAGATGGATGGATGTATTAGAGTCTCTTAATGGCATGTTGATAAAAGACCTTGGATGTGGTCTAAGATGTAAAGACCATCACCAGCTCCAGAATGTTCCATTAGAGATGTCAGTCATCAGTGCACAGACAAGGGAGCTCTACTGGCCTGCAGATGCCCCCCCCCCCGCAGCACTTCAACCACAGGCTTGTTGATTTGGACTTTGCAACGTGCCGCAGACAAAAACAATTCAACTTTGACAAGCCTGCAGCCAGACTACAGAACAAAACAGCTACTTTGTGTCAGAATATAATGGCACCAGACACAGCAAAGCAAAGATACAAAGATAAAGGTTAAGACAAAGATAAAGGTAAAAAAAATAAAAAAAGTTACTGTATCATTTGCACAGATTATCTGCTTTGCATTTTATGTGGTCTCTCTCTCTGCCTCTCTCTGTCTCTGTCTGTTTTCCTCTTCCTCTGTTTAAACGTGCGTGTGCTGCAGCACATACTGATGCCGTTGTAAATAGATGTGCAAATGGTATTAAAGGAACAATTCATTAGCCCTGACATTAAAGTGCTAATCAATAGAGCTGCATTAAACTATTAGAGTTACACACAGTAACACACAAACACGCTTGGGCATGCATGCACGCACACTCATCCTGGCACATCTTGGGGTATATTATGCCCGATACTCCTCCTGTTCTGCATCAGAAATACAAAGTAGCCTCTTTCACAGCAGCTTGAATAGGCCTAGGAATTTAATTAGAACATAGGTTGATTTGACTCAAGTCAAACACATAATCACACTTAGACACACGCACGCGCACACACACTCACACTCACTCATACACAGGCAGACAAAGAAAGGAGCTGCTGTACATCTTTATTAAGTCCTGGTCTTATCTCTTTTGTCGATGGATGTCTCCTTGAAGCTGGCAGAGTTCATTTTGCATGCCCGGTAGCTGGTTTAAACCAGCTGTTCTGCGCTTTAGAAAACATACTGCAATTTATCACAGCACCCCTCAAAACTTATCAGCCAAGTTCAATGAGTTCCCTTCGTTCGCGCATTTCTAATGTTTCAATTAAAAGATGCAAAAATGAATTCATCAGATTGATCACGAAAAACTTTGCATGACAGCCTTCATAAAACGATATTAATGCATTTTATGCCCTGGGAGTTTTGTTACAAAGCAGCTGACTGTTTTCTGTCCTCTTTCTGTCCTTTCGATCTCTGTTCCCTCTTTCCCCCTCCTTTGTTTACCCCCCACCCTGTGTTCTACTACCTCAGCAGGCCTGGCCCAGCGGCACCCAGCAGATCCTGCTGCCTCCAGCTTGGCAGCAGCTCACCCACACCTCAGTCCAGCATGCCACTGTCATCCCCGACTCCATGAGCAGCACACAGCCCCTCGCCAACTGGAGGTGAGCAACTCGGCTTTTCTTACCTTTAACTGCTCTCTACACTGTGAATATTGTGGTCTGCGCAAGGATGTGTATTGACGCGTGTCATTTCTAAGCTCCAAAAATAAAGCACTTTGTGAGATGAAGTTTATACACATAACATCAGGGACATATCCGTAGTTCAAGTCAGATGAATTGATTTCAAAGGCCAGCAGTGGTTTTATAGCTTTTATAGGTCAAAATGTGTCATAGGAAGATGGTATGACATAAGACTGATTGACCAAGGAGCCTCTTCCTCCCTGACAGCTTGTCCTTTATCTTCAATGAATCACAGCCCTCTCGTGAACGCTGGTGCTTTTATAAGAGCAGATTTACCTCAGGGAGATGGTATATATGTACGTGAAGAGACATCATGTCGAGTATAGCCTGTCACCGCGATGACTCAATAAATGGATAGATAGATGGGACGGGGTGATCTGCAGGGAGTGAAGGTGAGATGCAGGTATATAATGTGTATGTGGAGAGCTGCTGTGGCCATGTATGCACGGATTCATTCGAGGCTGTCTATCTGCGACCAGACACACCCCCCTCTGTGTCTCTTTCCCCCTTCCTGTCCAGTGGCAGCTCTGTTGTCCTCAGAGAGACGATTGGAAAAGTGTCGCACTTCCTCTGCAGAGCTATCGCTCCACAGCTGCTGGTGTCAGCTCCTCTGCCCTCCCTCTTCGCTCTCTCTCCCACACTTGTTCCCTCTCCTCCTTTCGTCCTCTTTAGAAAAGTTAGCTGCTGCCACCCACAGGCATCTGTAGGAAATACTTATCCCGTCTTTTTTTTTTTTTTTCCTCACCAGTGTTGGGTCTGATTATCCTGTGATCTCAGTGTATTTTTCAGCCTTTCATGCTCTGCTACTTCTCTTTCAGGTTTCTTATTGTTGCGCTAACGTAAATATGTTTTATATTACAGGAATTCCCATCCTCATGGCAGCCATTATAATCCCATCATGCAGCAGCCAGCCTTGTTGGCTGGTCATGTCACTCTCCCATCCAACCAGACGCTTAATGTGGGAGTGGCACACGTCATGAGGCAGCCCTCATCCAATAACAACTCCTCTTCCAAAAAGAGCAAACAGCACCAGATGTCTGCCAGGTACTTTGACACTCACATTATTCTTGATTTACTGTAAATCATCACATTAGTAGCTAAAGACCATCATTCCCCAAAAGATCATGATGTCTCGTAGCTTTTAATTTGGAGTTCCTTGATCTTCAGCATGTGTGTGTGTTGTCCTCTGTGTGACATTTACCCTGTTCTCCATCTTTCTATAAGGAACATGTCAGCCTATGAGGTGTCGTCCTCTCAGGCAGTGCTGTCCCCGCAGCGTTCCAAGCGGGTAAAGGAGAACACGCCCCCACGTTGCGCCGTGCTACAGAACGGCTCTGCATCCAACTGCCCACCCCCGCAGGGCTGCGGGGGAAACGGGTGGGGGGCTAGCGAAGCGGAGCAAGCTTCCAGCACCACCCGCGACCATCAGCACCAGCACCACGTCCCCAGACAGACCATCATCATCCCAGACACGCCCAGCCCTGCAGTCAGCATCATCACCATCAGCAGTGACACGGATGAGGAGGAAGACCACAAACAAAACAATAGGTCAGTTTTGGGTTTTAAGTGATTAATGTGTTTAGCTCATTTGATACAGGCAAGGAAGCTTGTTTATCACTGGGGTTAGCAGGGTTTGGCATTCTACTGTGAATTGCTGCTGAGCCAAGATTGGCATGCGTCTGCTTTGAGGATAGAGAAACGTCTTCACCATTGCCAGAAAAACAAAGAAGACAACTTTCAGCCATCTTAAACTGTATTTTTGTGCAATCATACATTTTGTTTTTTTTAAAGGTTGTGTTTGATTACATATTTTTGATCATCTGTTTTCAGATGACTCAGCTACTATAAAAGGAATTTGATCTCATAAAATGCTAACCATGACACCCAAGGCCAGTGGTAATCTCTATGGAACCATTAATCAAATCATGTTTATAACCATGCAGTCATCTGACAACTGAAAAACAACTCAACCCTGTGATAACCCTATTGTAATATGCTGCACTGAAATGCAAAACAAGAGTAGGAAACATTTGGGATGTATGTTTTGACACACGTTCTAAGTAATGGAGTTAGGTTCAGGCTCTAAACTTGGCTGCAACGTACAGTAAAAG
Organism: Protonibea diacanthus; assembly: GCA_028641955.1. Lineage (NCBI taxonomy): Eukaryota > Metazoa > Chordata > Actinopteri > Sciaenidae > Protonibea > Protonibea diacanthus. Next base: position 16,289,807 of record CM053981.1, read on the forward strand.
AGAATATAGAATCTGATATTGATCAATACAGTGAAAATATTTTACCAATAAGCCAACACATTTAATGTTATTATGTTCATGGCCTTGAGTCAGTGGAGCTGATTAATGTTTCTCTCTGATCCCTTTTCTGTCTTCTCCAGTTCATCTTCAAAGCAGCGGAAGAATGTCATCAGTTGTGTGACGGTCCATGATTCACCGGACTCCGACTGTTCAAGCAACAACAGCCCATACACTGTGGAGTCTAGAGCCCCCAATAACAACAGCTACGACACAAAGACCACCATCCTGGACAACTACAACAACGGAAACCCCCGCACCATCATCATTCCCCCTCTCAAAACCCAGAACAGTGAGGTCCCAAGTGAGTGTGAGCGCCTGATGCCAGGTAAAGGGGACTTACTTACTTACACAGCCTTGTGCATTAGCCAGTAACTGTTATGTTGTCAGGTATTAAAGCTGAGCTTCCCAAATTAACCAGACTCGTAACGTCTCCTGTGCAGATGCAATGAACCATCAGAATTCAGCTTACAAATTCAAATCCTCCAATGGAGTGGTGTCTGGCAATAATCATGTACCAGGGGGACTGACTGGAGGGTCCTACAGACAGCAGCGCTCAGGGCCTCACCCCCTCCAGCAGCAGCCTCTCAATCTCAGCCAGGTACGGAGAAACATGTTATCACTCATCTGTGTGTGAATGTGTGTGTGTGTGTGTGTGTGTGTGAAACCTCAACTCTAGATGTTACCCGCTCTGACCCCTTTTTACAGACTTTGAGCTAAGCTAACCAGCTAAAGGCAGTAGCTTCATTTTTATTGTACAGACATGAGAATGATATTGACTTTCTCATCTAACTCTCTGCGTCTATTCCATTTCTAATCCAGTAGGTTTTATACAATAATGTCTGCAATAATTTCCATGTCATTCAGCCCTTCTGCTATATCCTCTTCCAGGCCCAGCAGCACATGGTAGCCGAGCGAAATGGAGGTCATCGGCGCCAGCAGGCCTACATCACCCCCACCATCGCCACTCAGGCCCCGTACTCCTTCCATCACAATAGCCCCTCTCACACAGGCAATGTCCACCCACACCTGGCTGCCACACACCTGCCCAGCCAGCCCCATCTATATACCTACACTGGCCCTGCTGCTCTGGGCTCTACTGGCACCGTGGCTCACCTGGTGGCGTCACAGGGCTCGGCGCGCCACGCAGTCCAGCACGGAAGCTACCCACCAAGCATCGTCCACCAAGTCCCAGTCAGCATGGGCCACCGTGTGCTGCCCTCACCCACTTTGCACCACAGCCAGTACCAGGCCCAGTTTGCCCACCAGGCCTACATCAGCGCCTCGCCCGCCTCCACTGTCTACACTGGATACCCACTGAGCCCCACCAAGGTCAACCAGTACCCTTACCTCTAAAGAAGACACTGACTGACACTGGAGAGCCTGACCGAGCTCTGCTGCTTCCCCCAAAACCACCCGCCCTGAGCCCCGTTGACATCCTGAACATCCTTTCCTCGACCTCAGACATAAACAGAGAAAGAGGAACATGCAATCCTCATGAAACTGTCACGTATAACTTGAAGATGTAACAAGAGAGAGAGAGAGAAGAAGAAAAAAAGATCCACAGCCTCTCTAGAAGGGAAAGATGGGGTTGAATTTCAGAGGGGTACAGTTCAAATTGTTTCTTTCAATTATTTTTCCTGAGAGGGCCAGTTTTTGATTTTGTTTTTGTCTTTTCTTTGCTTTACTTTATGAGGAAAGTAACGTCTCATTAGTTTTACAGGGAAGTTTGAAACAGGCCTTTTGGGACAGTGGAGGTTTTCTGGTTTGTTTTCTTTTATTTTCCCCTCTTAAATTTGGGAAGTGACTGTTGAACAGAGGTTACTGACTGGAAGTTCGGAATCCCAAGGGATTTGGGAGAAGGTGAAATACGGAAACCTGCTGCTCTTCAAAGAAAAAAAATATTGATGGCCTTGAACTGTCTTAATATTTCCAAATCATTCATGGTGTGGGGAGAAAAGAGAGGCAATTCTCCCACTCCACCTTCTCCAGTCGAGGAGGCTTCTGGAAATATAACCAACAGAAGACAACAAACTTTTTAGTGTATTTATAGATATTTTTTCCTTTATGTTTCACCTTTATGACGATACTTCAGTTTTAGCTAGGTGTCTTAGCTGGGCCCCGTTCTTAGAATGTAGCAGTCTGCACCTGTTTGTTTTAAGAAGAAAACTTTTTTTTTTTTTTTTTTTCTGATACCAATAGATTTATTTGTTTCTCTTTTTTTTTCAATGTGATTGCACAAAGTGGTTATAATAACATAGGCATGTACAACGTGATTGTCTGTGTGTGCTACTGTCAGCCATGCGTGTGTAGTCCACCTCCTCAAAAATCTCTTCAGTCTTTAGGTTTTGACCATTGTTCCCTCGTAGTGCCTTACAGATATAACGACACAGTTTACTTGGCTTGGATCCTGAAAGCCACAAGAGACTATAGCTATACTTAGAGAGACATGTTTTCCCTGGTTTGACATCCTAGTTGGGGCAGTTGTAGCTCTCTTCCAGGTGTAGGCTCAGCCCTTGCTGTTTCTTGTCCTTAACGACAGCATACTATACGTGATGAAGATTAATGTCAGAGTTGATATCACACCGAGCTATTTTATTATGTGTGCATGAGATAACTTGCCTGGGGTACTTACCAAAGTCATAGATAAATTCTTGTTACATTTGCTCTGGATATTAATGTAAATATGAAAATGTACAGTATAGCTGTAGCTGTAAACCTCTATCACAGTGGCACTCAAAATGTGGCTTTAGTTTGGAATATATTTGTTTGTTTTTTTTTTCAATCACACAAGGGAATTCATGCACCGTGATTACAGAGCAGAGGTATTAGCTCAGTTTTCATGTACAGGGAATGAGTTACAGTACAATGTTTGAGACACAGTAGAGGTCGTATTTTTTAAGGTTAAAAGCTAGTCCGAGAGAAGGGCCTGACAGAAAGTGATGGTTGCCATGAGGGTGATTCTGTGAGGCTAGAAATAGCCAGGCTGCAGCGAGGAGACAGAGTATCGAGGGTTGTTTGAGAGAGATACTGTGTAGGCACGAGTGAGAGGGCTGGTTGAAAGCGTAGGGTCAGTTTAAGTAGGGACTGTGGAGGGCAGGGTGAAACTCTCTATCTTAAATGGGACTAAAATGGTAGCAAGTTGGCACTGAGCAGGTTGATAGTAACACTGAGCCCGAGTGGTCGGTAGGAGCCGCAGGGGGCACTACCTTACCCGAACGCACACTTAGAATTCTGACATGAGTCCTTTTAATGTTGTCATACGTTGCTGTTGTTTGTTCGTTTCTCCAGCAAAGAAAATTGGAAGTCATTTGTTGCGATTGAGGTTTGGGTAGCATCTGAGAGCTGCAAGAACAGAACAGAAGGGAAATGCCACAGCATACACCTGGAAGGGCACCTTGTGGCTGATTTGCTGTAACTGTCCATTTGTCTTCGAACCAGGTACACCACAGACATCGCCACGCCAGCTGAACGGGATACCTGAACACTTAGAGAACCAATAGGGCTGTCGCTTTGTGTGTTTGCTGCTTGATTTAACAGGCATGGTTTTTTTTTTGTTTTGTTTTGTTTTTCTCGTAGCCATTGATACAAATAATCTCCTCTGTTCATTTGTCCTCTTGAACGTGGGCACATCAGAACCGCTGGTGGTTTAGTGAAAGCCTTCCCCTCTCCTTCATGGTATGCCATAGTACTTGCATTTGAAGTGATTTTTTTTTTTTTTTTTTAACTTAACATTATCTTGAACTTTTTTGACATGGCTGTAGTACATGTTGTGTTTATTTTTAGAGATTGTTGCAATAATTCTTGTGGGTGTTTTATCAGAGTGTGTGTGTGTGTGTGTGTGTTTTTATTATATGTCAGGCTCATTTCTATTTTGTAACCTGGGGGTTGATGTACAGTAATATTTAGTATTCCGTGGAGGTGGGTGCACCTGTGTAAAGTGTTGAAACACTGCTGATGATAGTGTTGAGTTGATGATAATCCAATGGGGCCCTTATAGATAGATACTTTGGCTTGAAGGTTGCCACACCCACGTTTGTCCAACAATAACTTCTTGATGGGCCCCCAAAGTGGTTTGTCATCCTGGTACTTGTTTCCCCAAAAATCTCCACTCGCCGTCAGCTCCAGCATGCAAGCCTAGGGTGCGGGCAGTTAAAGATGTGATTACATAGCACGTTGCTGGTTACATCATTCTTCTTTGTTCTTTTGTTGTCTTTTTCTTTTATTGTATCTACTTAATTTCCTCTAGGTCACTGGGGCCTAAGCACACACGTGTAAGGGAGATGATTTTCCATTGAGATCTTTTGGCTCCTCTGTTAGGAGGCAGACTACTGAAACATTCCACTGTTGAAGGGAATTTGGCGTTACCCATGCTACACTGCTGTCCTGTCCCCCTCTCCTCTCAGCACGGGGATAGCTATGCCACACTTGTACTTTTTTTGCTCCTCCCACCAAAGAATACAATAGATTGATCGTGTACAGCACAGCGTCGTACAGTACAAGCATCCTCCACAGCGTTGCTAGGACAGACAGGCAATAACTTCTGGTCTCAACTTTAAACGCTTTACAAGTGCTTTTGAGGACATGTTGTTTTGTTTTTTTTACCCCCATACAAATGCATGTGTGCATACCATGCACGAGTACACAAGAGGAATTTAACACGCTCAATTCATACATACAGCGCAGTCGTGAAATTGTTTAGGATCTGGACACTCAACTATGAGAAGAAGCTTTTTTTCTGTTTCACTTCCATTACTCATCACACTTGGCCCCTGTCTAGATTGAATGATCAGTAATTATGTAACCTCTCTCCAAATTGTTAAGCCAGTTTTTTTGTTACGTTGTTGATGTTGTAGCTTTATTGCTGTCGTATGAAAATTTGTAAAAAAAAAAAAAAAAAAAAGAAAAAAAAAGAAAAAAAGAAAAAATTGTTTTACATTAGCGTGCCATGGAATAGACTAACCTGTAAAAATGAATTAATCAAAAATGTACCAACTATACCTTTAAATCCATGGTCACCTGCACAAAATGAATGTAATACGTGACCTGCGACATCTGAAATGGCTTTAGATCTTTCTCCGTGGGTGACCATTCATTTAAGTTCTACACCGTTTGTGGCCATGCATGATGCAATAATTATACATTCGATCTCCAGCAAACTCCCATGTGAGAGAAATAATGTAAAATTACCACTATCCTCGTGATTAGGGGGATATCAAATGATTGCTATTTTCTCAAATGAAACATCCAATTATGGGTAGCCCTGTATGCGCAACATTGTGGGAAATGACTTGATGTGTATGATACCTTTGTCTATTGCTCTGTTTCACATAACCAATGTTTTGTGTTTTATAAGAAAGGGGAATCAGAAATGTGAGCATTAACGTAGATCGAGTGACCTTACAATTACCAAAATGTGCTTAAGTAGAGTGTAAAAATGTTTTGTGTTGTTGAGGTGAGCTTAGCCTTCCTAGCTAGCGACTTTATTGTTAGAGTACTGCCATCCAAAAAACCATCAATACCTCCAAAGGTTTAAGGTGACATTAAATTAGAGAAACGTAAATAAGGCAGTATCTCACTCTCTATGAAGCCTACCATTCTCCTATAAAATACAGACTTCAAACTTCCAACTTTGCTCATGGTGTTATCGTGAATACTCCTCAAGAAACATTCCTGAGAGCAAGATGTCGCACTGTGCTACATTAGTCTTCTTCAGACAAACTTCTTCAAGGTGACTTGAAGCTTAGCAAGAAATGAACAACAGCAACCCACAACGTCGACCCGCACACTGGTACAGTGTAAACCATTGGGCAAAGTCACAGCTGCTTCCCAAAGTACAAAGAGGTTAGAAACAGGTGTTAGGCGGATTAATCGTGAGCTGATGTACTTTCTGTCACCAGGAAATTCATAATCTAGCTACACAGGCATTCTTAAAGCCCTTTTGGATGAGAGTGTGTGTTTTCTTTTTTTTTTTTTTTTTTTACCTTTGTTGAGGAGATCTGCTCCTCTTGCTGGCTATTCCTTGGGGGAATTCAGGGTGAGGTGGTCAAGGTTTGATGCCGTCACTAATAGAGGGTGTCAGATGATTACAATGTATGAGTTTAAGAACCAAAACTGATTGAAATACGATTGTTTTTCTACTATGTTCATTTATTCTAATTTGTGTAAAACCAGGCAAGGATATCAATCCATTTCTACCACTTCAAATCCCCAGTTTACTGTGTTGTAAGATGTTTGGTCCCACTTTACATAACTGCAAAATGTAGCTTTTCCCATTCTACTTTCAGAGAAATTTCTGGCCAAACATAATTATTTTTGTGGTGTCAATGAATGGAATCTAAAAGTGGTAGACCAAAGCTACATTCAAAGCCAGATTTGACTGTTTACACCACAAAAGTATTCATCTTAAGCTAGAGGTCATGTCAAAGTCAAAATCCCTTTTGGTACATTCTCAAACTTCTAACAGTAAATTAGCATAGCTCAATTTCTTAAATAGCTACTTGCACATTAATGCAAGTGTTAAATCAGTTTATTTACATTTTCTAAAAACCTAAGAGTGCATCAAACCCTGACCCCCTTTTGTGTCCATTGCTGTATGGTTTCTCAATGGTGTAAAATCTCATTCTTTGTCCATAAAGCTAATGTGTGCTGCAGTATTTCCTAGTATACTTCTCTGTTAATTGTCTTTTCTTATTTACTTTTTGTTTATTGGGCTGTGATGTCTCATTATTTCAATCTGTTGATGTAGCGTTCTATGTATACCCTGTTCCTTAGCTTAATATTATTAAGTATGTTATGAGAATGGATATTTTACTGGCTTTATAGAATGTTTAAATAAATATAATAATGACAATAAGAAGAAGGATTAATTAAACCTCCTAACAAGTTGAGTACTTGCTACTAAGCGCTTGTGTTACCATTATGATGTTGTGTGCTTCTCTTAATCATTTTCGTTGTAGAAAAATGGAGTGAATTTATATTAGGCTTCGAAAAAAACTAATGATAGCATTGTAAATTTTACAGGAGGATTTTAACAGACAAACAGCTTTCGTCAAATAGAAGAATATAGTTATTTTAATTGTCCTCTTTACTAACTGTAGGGTGAGAAGGGGCTCGCGTTGTGGTGAACTATGTTATAGCTTGTTATTCACTGTTACTTTTGATCATTTTTTCGGTCTCCAGAGGTGAATCGAGTTATTAATGAGAATTTGTATGCTCACATATGCATATTGTATATGTGTAGAAATGTAATCACACTTTGTCTTGGATTTACATTAAACTGTTAAGTCACGGCACCTGTCTCCTGTCTTCTACTGTTATATCCTATTTTTTGTCATATAACTCTTAGATCAGAAAGAAAATAAAGATATACAACAATAATATATACTATGAGAGAGAGAGAGAGAGAGAGAGAGAGAGAGAGAGAGAGAGAGTGAGGAAGAGAGAGAGAGAGAGAGAGGGGGGAAGAGAGAGAGAGACAGAGAGAGAGAGAGTAAGGGAGAGAGAGAGAGAGAGAGAGAGAGAGAATAGTATAGAAACATTTGGCACCCATGAGAAAATATTTATGTTGTTTTCTGTTTGCTTAGGCCGAGCTTGTCTGCTTGTCAGAGCTACAGTATTACTTGAGGTGACCAAACTACATGTGACTATTACAATGATTAAGCTGTTGCTTTTCCCTCAACAAAGTTAATAGGAGAGTCAGGTAGCTGTCAATTAAGGATGACGATACAGTCTTAAAGAGAGGTCTAATCAGGTACAGTAAGTGAACACCTGTGTTGATACCAGTCCATAGTTGTGTAGGAGCAACAGTCTGGAACTAATTATACTCCAAGACCAAAGTAGAGTTATTTCATCGAGCTATTTTAGCCATGTTTTTCTCCTTGGTGAGAGGAACCATCAGTTACTGTTGGTAAACCTGGCCCTGAGCAAGACACTGAATCCAGTAGTGGAAGAAGCATTTTATTCCATTATAGGTTAGTGCATTAGGTAAAAGTAGAAATACCATCCATCCATCCATCCATCCATTATCTGAAACTGCTTATACTCATCAGGGTCATGGTGGGGCTGAAGACTATACCAGCTAGTAGAAATACCATGATAGAAAATGACTAAACTACAAGGACAGGACTACAACATTGTATATAGTATAGAAAATAAATGAACTCATACAGACATATGGCCAGAGTGAGTGTTATAGTATATTCCATTAAAGGCTTGTTATCATTAATGCATTAATGTTTAAGTTGCATTATACTGTCATAGTTGGTCAAGTTATGGCATGCTACGTATTATTTACCAACTTTAACAATATGTTGTATAAGCTCATCATACTGTGTATTTTGGATGTGAAATCTGAATTAGGAAAGCAACTAGAAGCCATAACTATAGCTGACAAATAAATGTAGCTGGGTAAAAAGTAAAAAACAAACAAAACAATTTACGTTTACAATTAACCAATACTATAATAAACATGTGCTTTATGTCTTGTTTTGACTACGTATAGACCAATTTTAGGATTTCCTTTTCCATGATGCCATGGCGCATGTGATCCAACATGAGAACCATTAGTCAGACATATACTAGACTGCCACTGCCACTAGGTGGCGGTGCGCACCAAAATGTTGATGCATATAAACTTGCACTGACGTGATTAGGTTATGCTGATCATCTCCATTTATTTTCAACCACAAATCCTGGCTAAGCACGATGTTTAGAGCATTACACCATGTATCAGGGTTTTGGTCATTTGGGGACAGAAATCATACACCGCAATAGAAACAAGGTGTGCATCCTTGTTGGATGTTAAATGTCGCTTAAATTGGCTCAGAAATGTTGATGGAATCGCAAAATAAAATGCACATGAGCACAACAAGCGGTAGGCTGCTACAGCAAAACCTGCAGAAAAATGAACTGATGACTCTTAGTGTGACTTCTCACAGCATGACAAGAAGGTAAAATCTCTTCAGCCAATAAACAGGCTGACAGTGATATATCCATCGGTGGCTATACCTTGGTAAGTGCATCATCGCATGAGGCAACGTTGCCGTGGAAGCCGCAGACGCCAGTCGAGAAGGACCAACCTAATTTTTAAAACCCCCACTTTGACAGACAAGAGCTTCAGCCAATGAAAGCGGGATTAGATAAATTCCAAACGAATCAGATCACCCGGGGGCGGGACTAACCCAATCCTCCAGGACGAGAGAAGGTAACTGTTACCAAAAGAGTGTCAGATGAAGCCAGCTACCATCCCGTTCACAGCACGTTTACACTGAAATAACTTCTAACTCGGGCAGGTGGTTACATGACAGGCAGCATTTTATTTCATTTCACCCAAGGATACTTTCTCGTAACCCAGACAAAGGACCTGAAAGAGTTGGAGCTCCCATTTTTTTGGTAAGTCTGAATGCGCAGCTATGAGCAGGCTGACAGGAATGGCTCGGGGAAAAGGAGACGAAAAATCGCGTTATCTGCACACTCAAAGCTAGCTTTGGTGAAATAACACCAAACTATGTTAGTTAGCTGGCCTGTTTTTTTTTTTAAACATTCATCCACTCCAATGAGGGATGTAACTTGCTTTGTCTAGACGTATGGAGAGCCACACGACCGTTAAACTTGCAAGTAACGGGACGGGATGTAGGACAAGAGACTGTACGGTATCATGATGAGAGAGCGGCTGAGAGCTAGCCGTACAGCCGGGGGGGATGAAGTCTGTGCTGGGTCTACGTGCCGTCCCCTTTCGCCTCACACGTTTATCCGGATATGTGGAGTTAGTTGAATAGTTTAGCTTATCTAATGATATAATAATTGTTCATTTGTGTTCATTTGACTAGTGTTATCAACATTAAGTCATGATGACCTGGTTAGCCATGTGCGTGAAATGTGTCAGGTTCCCCTCACAATATGAAAACTGTGTAAACCCTACAAAATGTATTTTAGCATGGGATTTTAAATCATATTCTGCTCCTGTGGGGAGATATTTTGTGTGAAATATGGTTAAAGTGAACATATTAAAACATATATATTTCAAATTTAAATTTCAAGTGAAACATCCCAGTGCATAAAAAACATAAATAGCCCATTTTACACTGAAAAATTATGTTATAGAAGAATTATCTTGTTACAAAGTGGCTAAAATGAGCATTATTGTTATCACAGGTGTTACAGACATTGCCATTATTGTTTTGAGAAATGCAACCATAAGAACATAAATGTTTAAAATAATATAAATAGAGCATGCACTTATGTGCACTTCAGTTTTTAGCAGTGGCTGTTTGCAGTGAATGGCTCATTAATGAAGCGATGGTCAAGTAGCGACTGTAAATGTGGCTGCTTTGTTTTGCTTTGTGTCCCACTGTTGCTCTTTTGTTTTCTACAGCCATTCTTCATTGCGAGCACATGTTATGGAAGGAGGGGCCTTAAACTAAAGCCAGTCCACAAACCAGGCAGCTCCGGAAACAAACCCAAACCTCGATTGTCTCTTTGGAATGAGTCTTCTCTTCATAACTGGGTGAAATGCCTTGACTTTACCCCCACCGTACCATGGCAGGTCTAGTCTCCTCTGTGGGTTGGCTGGTGATGTTCAAGGCTCTTATGCATGCCCATGGCCAGTGTGCAGTGTTTCTGGGGATGACGGTGTTGGTAACGGTGATCGCAGCTGATTCACCTGTTGCAGGTAAGAGAACACCTTTCGCAGACTTGCACAACATGATCCACTAATTTGTACCTTGTGCTACATAACTAACAGAGGTCAGTATCTTGTACAACATTAAGGTTAGATCGCATAGACAAGTAATAGACACCAAGTTCATTTCAAGTTGAACTGGTGAGGTGACAAACAAAAAATTCACTGTGGAGATAACTTTGGGGGGGGGAACACCCTTTAAGAGGAGGCTAAATGTTGAATATGACACATGTAGAACAGTAAGGTCCACTTATTAGCCTATAACACTACGTAGCATCTTCATTTAATCTAACTATCACTTAACCCTAAGTGAAAAGGTGCACTAAAGTGAAAGTCTGCTTAAAACTGTTGAGTATGTGTGTGTGCATTCGAAAGTGCTAATGGTATCCAAGATCCAGCCTAGGTGTAATCAAGATCTTTGTCTTGATGGATTAGTTTCTGGTAATGCTTACTTTCTTCTTGAAGATTTGGCTCGAGAGAAACAAGACGCCTACAGCCAGCCATCATTGTCTATGCTGCTTGTCCGGCCAAGGGTTGTTGCAAATTTAAAACGCACAAAAAATGAACCATCCTATTTTTTTCCCTTAAACTTTTGACTCAGAGTAGGTTTGCTCAGCATGAATGCACATTTTGAGCAATACTTGACACACTTGCACACAAGTCACATCTTGGAGATGCTTTGTACAACCGCAGTTTTGTTTGTGGGCAACGGAGCAGCTGCACTGGAGCAGTTGGGCTCATTTTGTGCCTTGCTCAAGGCCAACTTAACCAACGACCTTCCAATCATAAGCTTGCTGCCCGAACATTCAGACCACTGTTGCGAACTCCTCTATTTAAAGATTGTCATCTCCTCAAGAAGAAGAGATGGTGTGATAGATGACATACGACTTTAGTAATGCAACTTCTGTTTGTTTTCCCTTTAGCTGAGTAGTGTTGAAACGAGAAAGTATATGTCTGGTAGTTTATCCCAGCATGAACTTACTGATGTCCTGATTTTCATTTGAACAAAGTCAGGCCTGCTGTGTGACTTTAGATAGTTGTGATATTGTAACAAAGACACTGAAGTGGTTCCTATAGTACACAGACTGTAGGGTTAAACCAATTTCCAGTAATTAGAGAAAGAGAAAGGAGCTAAATCGGTCTACTACATGGGTGTTTTTCTCTGGCTTACTTTTATAGATAGTGACATGATCCCACCACGACCCCTCCCCCTACACATTAGCCAGTTTTAAGGGCCGCCAAAAACTCATGATATTATGTTGTAATAGGATTTTGTAGTAAATAGCAGGGTGAGAGCCCTGTGCGGAAAACCAGTAAACCTAGAACTCATACTCTTATCACGCCTCCATTCATTTACATCTCTTTTATTGATTGACCAATAATGTGGGTTACCTCAGTTTACGACCCACTAATGCATATTTATGAAGCCGCCATAAGAGACGTCATGTTTCATTTTTTTGTCTTGTGACCTGAAGAAGACAAAATAAACCATAATGTGAAGAATTTCATGAAGTATTCCTTCCTATATCTGCCATTTTGCTTTTGCTCCTCATAATCGGTCTGTGTGTCGGCTAACTTGTTTGCATTAAGTCCTACAGTAGAGATGGTCCTCCTAAAGCTACATTAGACTTGTAGTAGGTGCTATGGCGAGCAATGATGAGTACTTCTACACTTATGCTGTGCTTTTCATGTTCTAAATTTTTTGTAGGAATACGTCATTTGGCTAAGAGGTTTATCAGGAGTTGTTCTATTTTCTACAGGAAGATATTTTCTGCCAAAGCAGAGAAGCTGGCTGCTTTTGGTTGATATTTCCTCAAGGTTTTTTTTTTTGATGATCACACTTGGCTTCAGTAAATGTAACACTCTGAGAAGTATTTCGTAGGCAGTTCTCCTGTGGCAGACTGCAAACCACTGCATCACATGAGAACAGATTTAACACCAGGGTTTGGAGAGATTTCACACAACTGCATGCTGTTCTGAATTAGCCTGTTTCCTCTTAAGCACTCTGAATTTTCCTGCATAATGGGACCAGCAAGGGATGGTCTTAAGTATTTTCTTATTTATTTATTTTTCTTAAAAATACACTGTACAATAAGAGTCAGTCCTCCAAAATTAGTATAATTCTTTACCAGTATGTTGGCCCAGACACTATACACACACTTTTAATGTTCACAAGCTAAATAGGAAAAAGCCTACACTTGCCTAACGTTAATTTCACACCTTTTGTGTAAACGAAATGTTTGCCCAGACTTGGCTTATGTCACTAAATGGAAGCTCTGACACAGCAGATTGTTTGATAGATTGTTTCTTTAAATGGTGAACGTTTTCCTTAGTCTAAGAAGAGTAAAAAACAAGTGGATGAGTGAAAGTTGCCATTTGTTCTCATTAGCTGATCGTGACAACAGCATCATCAGATTCACTGGGCCATTTTGGTCCATGCCGTTGAAATATTTAAGGGTAACATCACCAGTGCTCTGCTTTTACTCTTTACCTATTCCTTTAAGAGTGCAGTCCTTTGGTGTTTATGAATAGTGGCTTTTATTTTCACCTACCAATTATTTATATTAAGACAGAGACATATATCATGTCAAGAAATCAATTCTAATCCGGAAAGATGTGAAGATTTATTGAATATCTCACCATCGGAAGTAAAATATTAGGAAGAAGCACAACCTGTTCCTTCATCTTGGACTTCCTGTTGCACAGATTTGAAAAAACTTGTGTTACTTGTATGTCACAGCTTAAGACCTAATTAACCTATAAAACTCAAAATATAAAGGAACACTTCTTGCCCCAAAATGGGAGTTTCTAGGTGTACAGTTGTAGAATAGCCCTAATTTTGTTTGACAGGAGGTGCTCATCATCTTTACCCAACATTACACAGGTCTGTTAATTCAAGTGTGGACTGCCAACTGTGTTTCCATGTGAAATCAGCAGTTACACAGCTTTCCTCTTACAGACTCAGAAAAGCACACTTCAGTTTCTAGGTCAAATAGAGCATGGCGACCTACGTATAATTGTTCCTCCAGACCCGACATCATACAGTAATTTTCCTCTTTCTTTCTTCTCATGATCTTTCTGGCCCTCTGCTCAAGTTCTGTGAAAGAAATAGATCCATCTATTTCCCTGGATTTGAAATTAAAGTTGTTAACAGATATGTAGGATATAACTATAAACTTTATATGTGATGTCATAAATTGCCCTTGTAATTTTGCCTCAATAGTCTCCCTCTGCACTGCAGTGGCTGGCAAGTTCAGAACAGCAAGCTGCAGGCCAGCAAAGTCCTGGCTAATTACCAGTGCAGTCCGTTGCCATGTGAAATGTGATCTGTGTGGGATGACAATATGGCCATTCATTATTCATTAGAGCTGGGAGCCAGTTGCAGATCAATGAGTAGAACCTATCAAGAGCCAAACAGTGGGCACTTTTGCTCTCACCAGGCCTGCAGCTTGACCAGAAAGATCTATTGGAAAGTGGCCGATGGCCGACCCTGCCCATCTACAGAGCGGCCTGTCCCACCATTATTTGGTTGTGTGGAAAGCGATGCTGGCCTGCTGGTCAAGGCTGGGTCAGTGTTAGCAGACAGACACATTCTGCAAACAGCTTTTGAATGTTATTCTTGCTGTGTCCATCATTATCTTTTCCAATGTCATATTCACACATCAAATTTATTATACAGTCAGCTATTTTAAAGATGGCTGCTGACTCATTTACCTAATTTTTTCCAGTCGTCTGCTATTACCTGCATCATACTGGTACATTGTGATGTGAAGGTACCATACATGGGGGTTTGTGAATGAACATCTGTTAGTGATTTTGTGTACCCTTTTTTTGTGTTTTACCAAGGCAATTTTCCACTGCAGTTTCAGCATCCAACAAGTGTCCAAACATAGCACGAATATTGTGTAAAACAACAATCTTATTTGATCAAGGACTGAAACAACTCGCCAGTGTTTCTAATTGTTTTTGTCAATCACAACTACTACTAGTAAGTTATAGTTAGCATTCTTTAGGCATTTAGAGAGCATCTGTATTGGTTATGCTAAAAATAATCACCAAAGGCTATCGTTGTTAAAATTATTTATTACTGTGCCTGTCTCTAATCACAGCTGCAAAACTGAGAACTCTGAAATCTCTCAGACTGTGATAGAAGCAGTTCTCTTGGCGGCCTTCTTTGGTACTAAAGCCTGCAGTAAACCTTAATTCATTACAAATAGATTGCCCAGACTGTGTTTACAGTTTCTTGTGCTAACTGCCTGTCAGTGTTGGGAGCTTGAAATGTGCAACGCAAAGTTCACGATTTGACAGAAGGCAACACTGAGGCCATATTGTGCTGAGCTCGAATCACTATGTGCTCTGATGAACTGCAGCTGATTATTTATATATTTATCAGAGCAGATGGTGCGGTTCAACACGGCCTCTTTTGAGCTACTCCAGGCTAAATCATTTTGGTCTGGACCTTTCAACATCACAAAAACTACTTAGAAACAGTGAGTATTTTGCCTAACGCTGCACAGACATTTCCCCTTTTCTGCTCACTTATTGACTTTTAGTTCTATTAGAAAACAGCTTTCTTCCAAGAGAGCTTAACCTAACCCAGCAGACAGTGTTTGTTCTCACAGGACCTGAAAGCCTGAGAGTGGCCTGTGCTGCTAGGACTGAGGCAAAGTAGAGGAGGGTGCTGAGTGACACAGTCCTCTGGGCCTCTCTGGTTACAAGTCTTTGCCTTCCTGTCTTTCGAAGAAAATCAGGACTGCAGAAAGTGAAGGAGCGTACCCAAAACTTATGTGCACGGGAGTGTGTATGTTTTTTCCTGTGCGCATAATAGTGCCAGGCTTTTCTTACAGAATGACACATTGGCATTTCACCATCATAATCCACTCTTGAAATTGGTCATACCGTCATAGCCATGAATTCTGTGAGTTCATATTTCTATTATAGAACATTTATGAACTTAAGTCCTTAAATCTTTTATACAGTAGCTTAACATGCTTCAAATCCCCGAAGACTCACTGAAGTTTTCCTTGTTGCTAACTGTACCTTGAACTCTCACTCTTCTCTCACTCTTCCTCTGGTACTCTCTCTTCCTCCTTCTCAATTGGACTCTTGTACCACTCCCCTCCCATCCCCCTTATCCTGCTACCCCTCTTTTTGCACTTCCCTTCCTCATATCTTCTTCGTCTGGAAAACAAAACAAGGGTCACATAAATATTTGATGAAGTGCAGGCATGACCTCAGTCCACTCTCATTCTTAATTTCGCCCAAATCAGACCACTGAATTCATTTACAGTAGATCTTGCCAATATTGCCAACTACAAAACTTGTTGCGTTACCTTTATTGACCTACTAGATCATCAGCAAGATTTCTATTTGCATTCAAACTTAGATTCTATTTATAACCTTTGCTTTATTAATTAATCAGTTTGTTATTCTTTTATGTTTTAAGTAGGCTAAATTCAGTGTTGAGTGCACCGGAAAGCAACTGGTGTAGGTTTCTAATAAATGCACCCCTTAAAAGTTAAACTTTTTTTGTGGAGGGGGGCTGCTTGAGGTTTGGCAGAGAGCTTGATCTAATTGAACTCCACTGATAAAAACAATGGAATCTTTCCCATCTTAAAAGCTTCCCCGATAAACCAAATGTCAACACAGCCATATCTTGATTGTTCGACTGCACTCAGCATACGCAGCTCCTGCCAACTGAAAAGAGCCAGTCACGCAATGGGCTTAGCTGAAAACAGAACCATGTGTGGGGTTGTAGTTAGCTAGCATTAATACCAAAAGACCCTTTCTTCTCTCTCTTCTTTTTTCTTTTTTTTTTTCAAATTACACAACCATTAAATTACTTTTTTTTTTGCAATAAGGAGTCTGGCAAACATAGGAAATGATATCATTAGAGGGCTCTGGAATTTCTAGCTCAGGTTTCTCGACACATATAGGCATGTACGCGTTATTCTGTCTGGTGTGTACATGTGCACACAAGCACATGTCTGTGTGTTTCACAGGCTGCTTATACCTGTTATAGAAACCTTATTCTGATGAGTAAAATTAGGTTATAAAAAGGCCCAAAAAATTTAGTCGGACGTCATATTTTTGTGGTGTGTAATATGTGTGTACTGATACAGTTTGCCTTTAGCTAGGAAGCAATGTATTTTATACTCATCCTTTCCCCAGGCAAATCTTATTTGGCCTTCACCCCAACCATCACCAAAGCAAATGGAGCAAGAAAGACATTCGTTGTCCTTTTCATATTCAGCAAATGCTGCCTCTGTCTTAATTGTTTTGTCTGTCAACTCTCACATACCCAAATATTTCCAGTGTGTTAAAGGACACAGATTCAGTCTAGAGCGTTACCTTGTTTACTTTTTCTATTTATGTGACCAGAGCACAGGGTCCAGTTAAGTAAAACAGATCAGAGGAAGGTATTTTCTATGATTTAATTCCAGACATCAGCAAAGTGATGTCTGCAGACAGGCATTATCAGGTTAACTCTGTTTCAGCCTTGGGATCAGTAGTCATGAGAGGACAGCAAAGCCAAAATCACATTTTAGCTTACTTGGAGGATCTGTTTGTGCTCATTATTAGTTTATTATACAGCAGTTTACTCTGTAGATTTTACAATAAAACAGAGAAAACTATCTTCAGAAAATCTCTGATAACTCTAAAATCTTGCATAAAATGTTTGTGCATAAACATCCAAACATGAGCAGTATGGTTTGGCTCATGATAAAGATAGTAACAAGAAAGACATGCACTGCAAAAGACACAATACTCAAAGCAAAACATGTTCTTGCCCTGTCGAAGAAGGCCATACAATAAACCCCTGCCGTGAACTGCCCTTTAAAAGACAAACTGTTAGCATTCTGTAAAGGTTAAATGAAACAAAACAAAGGAAAACTAAGCAAGCAGTAAAAGTAAGCAAGCAAAGTCGTGCTACTGATAGGAACACCACAGTCAAATAGAAAAAAAAAAAACATGTTTCTCCTGCCATCTTAATTTGCCTGTGTAATAACTGTTTTATTCAGACGGAGACACATATATAGGTTAGTGGAGAGCTGTGATAATCTAATACATGATCTCATAAGATTTTGTCAATATCCATCCTGGGTAAATGGGTTAGTGCTATTTCAGATGCCTGGAGTTGTGTCTGCCTCCAGCACAGTCTCTCTACCCTGTTCCCTCTCTTTTTATACCACTGTGGGGATTTTATAAAGGAACATCAGATCGGCCGGCAGCAGTAATAATCCCTCTCTTGTTGAAATCCTTTTTACATGATTGCTGGCAGTGATCCAAAGCCAGCAACCGGATGTATAAACGGAAGCAGAACAAACCAAATAAGCCACAAGAACAGCATTACCTCTGTGTCATCGTGGACAAATGTGTTTTCACAGAAGTGGCTGTTACAGATCGAAGTTCACAGCAAAAAGATACTCTTACCACCTCGCAGGGAACAAAAAGCAATGGTATTTAAAAAAAAAAACAATGCTGCTGCTGTGCATCCTGTGGATTATTAATTAAAAAGTAATAACACAATAAAAAAAACAACCTCTTTATAAGCCACATATATTAGAGGGCCCAGAGGAAAGTACAAGGGACTTTGTTAACTTCAATTTGGTCAAATGCAAATTTAGTACAGCTCATGTACAAGGCAGCTATTCATTAGACCCCAGTCTAAGCTAAAAGACACATCAAGGCCTGATGAATGGAAATGGAATCTCATTAGTGTGGGATTTTTCATGTAATGAATAAATGAAATCTCACTGCATTAATTCAGTGTCATAGTAATGAGACTGTGCCATATTTTTTCATTCATGTCTTTTACAAGGGAATAACTTATTTGTTAAGCAAGCAGGATCATTTTTCTTTTCCTAAGATGCATAAATGAATCTTCATTATCTAGACATATAGTTTACTTATCATTAGTGCAATAACATGCTGTTATGAGTTTTTTTATTGGCATTGAAATGAGGATCTATTGTGGAAATGATCCACGTGTTCCAGACAGAGAAGAGATGAACTGGCTTGGAGAGTGAGAACAGAAAGAAATAAGAAAAACTTACTTAATAAGAAAAACTACTTATTTCGCATGAACTAAGCACTTGACATTTATTCTCTTGTGACCTGATATTTAAAGGTCTCCCTATGCATAGGTCTTAGTGCTTAGTTTCACAGTCAGGCCCAACAATGAGAGCCAGTCGAGTGTGACACACTCGTGTTTCGGGGGACAGGTGGCAGCGCTGCCTGGCCTTGAAGGCCTTTGTCAATTTCTACTTACTGTAATGTCAGTCCAGTCTCACTTGCTCTGTGCCTGGCTGCTGTCTGTCGTACTGAGCTCCGACCGTCATTACCTAAGATTAGCCATCACGTATTAAGATCATGCCTGCTTAATTATTAACAACTAGCCGGGTATTTCCAGTCATTCAGCTTTTGCTTAGCACTATATTTTTAACTTCATAATGCTGAGATTAAACTGCAGCAATCATTCTAAACACAGTGAAAGACAGTATTATATTTTTGTATTCTCCTTAACTGCCACCATATTGACCATTATCATCATTCTTACAATTGCCATCATCGGTTAGAATTATCAGTATTATCATTAATCACCTGCCGATAGGCTTAATTAGCTGGGTGTTTTTTTTTTTTCATTCATTCATGCATGTTTAAATGTGACTATAAATGAATTAGTTTGTCACTGTAGGGGTGCGCTGAGATGAGTTGACATTTTGGGGTCGTGTGCCACAGTATGACCTCGAACATCATCAGCAAACGTGGTCCCCTACAGAGCCTTATTGTATTTGTTTATTCATTTATAATTTCGATTCAACTTTATCTCATGACACTTTCCATAGAGAGCAGGTCTAGCCCGTACTCGTACAGTTCCTACCATGAGAAAGCACTTGCCGACAGTGGCAAGGAAAAACAGACTTTTAACCGGCACAAACCTTGAAGAGAACCCAGGTCGTTGGTGGACCGGTTGAGTATATATCTGTAGTATTTAATAGATGATTAATTACAGCCAAATGCATCCATATAATGTTTTAGTGAACAGATAACAACACACAGTCACATTGATCACTCCGTATTTGTTAATATTTTGCCTGTGCTGGCACAGCTGAAATATGATTCTAGTATCTTTCTCACAATTATCTGCAGAAGACTAGACAGAGCACAGCATTCCATATTCTCCTTCCCATGCTCTGTTCTTGTGATTATTTATAACTTCCCCTCAAAACCGAGAAACCAGGCCATCAATAAACAGCCTCTATAGAACAGGCTACTAGAGCCTCCTATTAATGGTGAAGAACATTATTTGGTCTGGCCAGAAATGTGCTTTAGAGTGTGTGCATCTGCCCAGCTGTGTGATACATCCCCTGGGGTTCAAACACTTGGCACAGCGGACAAGGGGGTTGTGCGGCAGTTTGGAGAATGTGCAGCACAGACTTGCCTTCAAAGAAGAAAGTCTTGGCTTTTCCTTTCCAAATCCTTTCCAATGCGCTCTGTTATAATTGCATGTTGACTCAATTAAGGTACCACTGTAGGTTATAATCAAGTTGGGAGTTTTCTCCCGGGCCAAGCCAGAGGCAGACTTCTTGTATGAAGCAATGCAGTAAATTGAAGGTGACGCTTCACAAGTGTATTCTTTTTTGTTTATGCTTTTTATAAGTGATCTGTTCTGTGCTGCCAGTGTTAAAAATAGCTGATTCTCCCCTCAGCTGATTCTGCGGCTATTTTCAAGTGCGTATGATTCTGCAGAGCTGATATACACTACAAAGAGCAACAACATGCTGAGTCACTATGTAGAAGCTGTTGGTGGCTTGCTTCTGGCAATGGCAATAATGGCGCCTTTAAAGTCTTGCTCTGTTCAAGACCTACTTTCAAGGACAAATTTAAGACATGCGGTCTGCTGATTTAACAAAATTATCACATATTTTCTCCTTTATATGGTTTGTTTATGCTTGTATACTCTTTATATACACATAATGGTTTGTTTCCATCAGCTGTAACATCACAAAACATAAGATAGCAGTTCCTTTAATGTATGCAGGCACCTTAACTCCTCTTCCTTTATCTGGCCTGTTTATCTGCCAACAGCTCATGTGTCACAGTACTGCAGAGGCAACCATGTATAAAGGTTTCTTTCAGCAGCACCATGAAACTTCAGTTTGAGCTTTGAATTTTATTCTTATCGAAAATGTATGAAACCCTTTTGAGCGTATAAAAGATACAAACTTGGAACTGTTAAAAAGTTGATTACCTTGAATTATTTAAATTTATTAAAAAAAATGTTCTGTTCCTTTCCCTTCTCAAACATGTTATACCCTGATCGTTTTAAATCAAATTAAATCATGCATGCTATGTTGTGTAGTATGGCGAGAAAGGTCTAATGTCACCCATAAGCATTTCAGTAAGAGGTAGAGTTGCTTTCTGATGAGCTGAAAATTGCACCATCCATCACTCCAAGGTCAGGTACCTTTTTTTTTTTTTTAAAAAAAAAAAGGGGGAGTATGAGATGTTCTCCCTAGAGTGCATCAGTAAAAAGCCCAGGCCATCGAAGTGCTGAGCCAGAATGTCCACTCGTTCACTTTGGAACATATGGTCAGTGCTTGCAAGTCAGCATCCTCCCTTACTGTAGTTGAAAACTGGAAGGGAAGAAAACTGTCACTGTCAGCTTTTATCGTGATTCTACTTTGTAGCGTGGCATGGTCTTTTTGTCATGGCAATGTGTTGAGCTTGGGAGTTTATGGCATTTCCCTCAGGATTAATGGTTCTCACCTCCTCTTGTAGCCACTTTAGCAAATGGTATATTAGACTACTGATCAGGTCTAATCATTTTTCTAAGGAATTAGTAAGTGTAGTGGTTGTACTGTAATGTATGGTAGGATGAGTTTACTGAATAGTGTTTTCTGAGAAACCAGGCACATTGTTTCATTGATCTCAGATTCCACTTTTCTATCAATACTTGTGGTTTATAAATCATCTGTCAATATTGTATTGATTTTATTTATATATAGGCCAAGGTCACATATAACATCCTAAACCCATCACCACTTTCTCCTACAATTCAATAAAGTGTCTTATAGCCATATACTATATAGTCTATTTATCACTGTGACCTCTGCTCCAGAGAGATTTCATGATGAATAGTAATCCTATAAAACGTCCTTGTGAGCAGGTCCAGTATTTTTGTTACTTCCTAACAGATCAATATTCATTTTGATCATATGAGGCCCTAAGGAGCCTAACACAGTGTCTCAATGATGTGTCCGGTTAAACAGCCTCGCTCACTGCAGTGTGCTTGCCTGTCTGCCAAAGTCATGCTTGGTCTCTGCCTCTCTGTTGAACAATTTGGCCACACTGCTTTTGTTTAAAGGGATGAAATTACAGTACAATTTAACCTAAAGACTGATATCAGATAATAGCTCGAGCAGGTTTTTTCATGTGAATCAAAGCAACTACTTTTCTTACTCATTTACACCCAAGGAGATATTCAAGCTTACTCTTAGTAATAATCACGTTTTATTGCTTTATATATTGGTGAGTACAAGAAATCATTTGTGTGTGAATGATAACGGTTAATAGATAAATAATATTTCTGTCATTCAACACTAAACTTTCTCCTTATTCCTCTGCAGATGAGTCTCTGTTGGACTCTACCCAACACCCCATGGGATTTCTTGGAGATGTTCCAGGTTCAACAGGGTCATCACCATTAGCCTTACCAGCCTCACATCATACTGCCTTTGACAGCTCAGCTTCACCTGTGGCCCTGCAATCCAATTCTGAACCAAACCATGACGTTAGGACTGCTGACATGACACATTTACAGTGGGGACATGTTGCTTCTCAAAACTCCTTCACAGCAAGTGACCTCCTTGCAGAAGAAGAACATCCTCTTTCCACTCCATCTTTAAGCCCCTCCGAACCTGTATTGGGGTCTAGCCCACAATTTGAGGCACCAGCTAAACTCTCCACAGGCTGGAAGCTTGCCAGGTCAAATTCTGCCAAGCAGGCGTCCTCTCCCTCTCTAGCGCCTACAGGATTCCAGCTGCAGCCTCAGTCAAATATATCCCTAAAGTCATTAAGCCCCTCTGCTTTTACAAAGTCAACAACACCTCAGCTAGGTCTTAATTCTGAGCAGAAAGCAACTTTGAGCAAACAGCAGGATGGTGCATCAGTGCAAACACCAGCAACCGTGACCTCACTTCCTGGTGAGTCTCTTGAGCCTCCTACACTGGCTGTCGCTGACACTCTGGCAGATGAATCTCATAGTAATATCCTGGATGTGAACCAGCTGAGCCCCAGCAGTGCCCCTTTGGAGAACAAACCAACACATGACATAAACATGCTACCCAACCCAGAAGAAATTCTGGCCCCTGGCTACAATGTGCCTTTCATTGCTCCCTTCCCTACATTACCTCCATCTGAACCCACTGAGGTCTCTCCAGAGGACTTCTACCCCACCAACACGATGGAATTTGACTGGGGGTCTGGGGACTACTTGGAGACAATGTCCTTCTTAAATTCAGATGAAGAGGACTACTCTCTGGTAACCAAGGTGCCCTCTGACTCGTATGATCTGGAGGAATATACAGAAAACTATGACACATCTTTCCCTTCCAGAGTAGGCATATACCCTTCGTCCTTGCATCCTCTTCATACCTCACCTTCTCCCAGCCTCATGACAGCATACAGCACCATTGTTCCACTAAAAACCATTTCTCCTTCCTCTATTTCCCCTACAATTCACTATATACTGGAACCTACTCCCACATCTAACAGTGATATTCCTGACGCATCAGACATAGATTGGCCCGATACTTTCACAATTCAACCAACGGATGTCCTCTTACCTGACATGAACAGCTTGGAGTATTACACCACTCAGCTGACCAGGGAGAACAGCAGTTCAGACACTGGAGCTGAGCACAGAGGGAATGTTACTGTGGTGTCTATCAGTTCTACAGACATCACACCCACCAGCAGCATTGCCAATGATACCAAATTGACTGAAGATGAGTCCTCCAGTGATCTGTCAGGGTTTGAACCTCCTGATGAATTAACCACAGTAGTACCCACAGAGGGCAGTCGTCAACTGGTCAATGCCTCTGAGCCTTTTCTGGATCCTTCCATAGTCCCAACCCACTTCTTTGATCTCTCGTCCTCCACCTGGAGTAGTCAGGTGTCCACCACAGATTTGGATGTACCTACAATAACTGTTGGCCTGGATAGTACTGCTTTAACAGAAGACCAGATGGTACCCAGTACCACACCCTTTCTGCCAGATGTTGTAATGTCTTCCTCCTCTCTGACAGATGTCCATTGGTTTGTTACCGAGTCATTCCAACAGAGTACTATACAAGCCACTTCTGTCTTTCCTGCAACCATACCCTTCTCCCCTGTTCCTACTGAACCAGCTGCCAACACAACTACAACGGAAGTAACTCCCCAAGACTTTACTTTTACATCTGAACAAACTACTAATATCACTTTAATTCCAACTGAACCTCCGTCAAATGTTACTTTGGTCCTCCCAGACGTGTTAGGTGATCAGGGGGTGACTGAAGATGGAGTTGACATTTCAGCCACAATGACCTTGATTCCGACTAGCAGTGAAGCTAATACAGTCTCTGCTGTGCCCACAACTACAACTGCCACCACTACTTCTCATCAAGCCACAAGTAGAACTACTGCCGCCACTGAAGCCTCAACTAGTGTCAGCATCATCTCTACCACCAGTGAAAAGACCACAGTTACAACAACAACAACAACAACAACAACAACAACAATATCAAGGCAGTATCTCTGCAACCTTGACAGGCCTACTTATTTAGTAAAAATTGGTAAGTTTGACATTTGATCACGTTTTGTTATATTACAAAAAAATATATAATCTACATGTATGATGTATGGAATATATTAAAACTGTAGCTTCAAACTTGAATAAAAAATATACATATACTAGAAATGTCTTCCAACATAACAAGTCTTTAAGCATTCTTATGCTTTCTCTTGAAGGTTTTCCTTCTGGGGCCACGGTTGGATATGCCAAATCTCAAGTGAGAGACATCCTGAAAGGAGAATTCAACAAGTCAGTGGAGTTGCAGGTAAATGTATTAATCTCTTAGTAAAGCTATTTTATTCATTTTGGAGTAGTACCATGCATAAACATTCAGTTGCAACATAAGCATATTATGATGTAAAAAAAAAAAAAAACTATTAGAGATTCTGAAGTGGATAGACTGCCAGGTGATGGCCTTCACATCAAAATTTGTATATATCAGCTCGTGTATGTTTGTGAGCATATGCATTGTTTGTGTGTATGTACACAGTGATAGAGATGACACATGAAGGCCAGACCACTCCTTGAGTTTTTCTATCAGTGGCTCTGTGATAAACAAACTGCAGGAGTAGTCACATCAAGATCCACAAGACTGCAGTGACCTCTGAAAAACATCAGCTGCTTATTTAAAACAAGCCACTTAACTGTGAATGAATAATTCTAACGAATCATTTGTCTATGTCGTATGTTCGTGCTTTGTCTGTCAAGGTTGTGGACCCCCCACCAAAGTTTGTGTTCCGGGTGGTGTCTGGCCCGGTTGTTTACACAGCCATATCTGTCATCAACGCACTGCGAAGGTCTGGCCGCCGCTTCCTGTCTGTGTCTCCCAGCTGGGCAATACCAGACAATAAATATCAAATCCACACAGGTAAATGACCTTTCAACAAGCTGTCTCATTGTCAACATTTGAATTGTTTGTGATAACCTTTTTTAAACTCTAGACGCTACTTTTTACTCCATGCAGTGCTGCAGTTTGTTCCTGGGCACATAGATGTGCGGTTCTGCAACTTCAGTGAGAGCATTGAGAAAGGTTTGACCATGGCCTTTGCAGAAATGCGTCGGCGCTCAAAGGAGTCAACCAACTTTACAGTGCATGTGAGTGGAACCAGAAGGCAGGGAAGCATGAGATGTTTCTATTAGCTTGACCCATCTGAATAATAGCCTTTGTCTGCCGGAGCTAGCAATCTCCAGTGGAGACTATAGTTAAATGTACTATATTTTATCATCTGTCTACCTGAAGAAAAACAAGTTTAGTTTTGTGGACATATTAAGATCACTGTTTGCTATTAGACCTAAAGTACTACTTTGGTTGGACAGAGTCAGATTCATGCTCAATTTGTCCATCCATTTTCCATAATTTATTAGATCACAGTGGTGATATATCTCCATGGTAAGCATACAGTAGTAGCCCAGACATCACTCTCCCTATCTGTATCTCATCCTGATAAGATGCCCAGAGCAACAGAATTATGTCTTTTTCCAACACAAAATAGAGGCTGTTCAACTATCCTGTGAGCACAGATACCAAGCAAAGGAAACTCATTTTGGCCAGCTATATCCACAATTTCAACAGAAATCATGGCAATGGGCAACAATTCAGTCACCTTCAAGCTTGGCTCTTTCTTTACTTTCACTGCGGGTGCCACACCAATCCTCCTGTCCACCTCATTCTCCATCTTACCATTACTCATAACAAGACCCCAGGATACTTCACATGGATACTTGTACTTGAATGTGTTCATGCTCTAGTTGTTGAGTATTAAAGAAGCTTACTGTTTGTTAATAAAGAGCTTATTTGGCTATGCGGTTAGTTGGCTTCAGTGGAGTTTTGTGTAATCCTATTACACTGATGCTTGCATTATAGTCTTTTAGTTGGAATAAATGTAAGGATTAAATCAAGCATTTGTTGCAGCATGGAAATATTTTCTGAACAGCTAGCAAACTGTGCCCCTGGCCACACTGCCCAGTTTGTGTTCTACTTTCCAATCACTGAAGCCAATGATTTTTCACATTGGGAGCTTCATTGTAACTCTTAAAGAGACAAACAAGCTTTCCCAGAAACTACATCAACAGCAGAATGGAAAATGTTTTATACATATTGCTGTGTAATCCTCTGTATGCTGAACAGTACGTTTGTCTAATTTTAGATTGTAAACATCACTATGGCTGCTCCAAAGTATCAGGAACAACGGCTTGTGAGGCAGCCGGTGGACATCACGTTCACTGTGCGTAGTTCAAGAGGTTATCTCATGGGCTCAGAGGTTAGCAACACTCTGATGAAGCTCACGATGGTGGAATTCAGCTATTACATGGGCTTTCCTGTACTGCAGATTGCTGAGCGTAAGTACCAAAAAGTTCTGTGTTATAATATTTCCACTTATTCATATGTCACCACTGGTAGCTGGTGTGTTTTCTCATTCTTATGAGAAGATTCATTCAAGGAACTAAAACTTAGTCCACATCATTTTGTATTTTTTCCAACAGCTTTCCATTATCCGGAGTTAAACACCAGCCATGTGCTTCGCTCCTCCTGGGTTAGAACAGGTATGGCGGTTTCCATTCTGGATGTGGCGAAAAGCTGCTACAGCTACTTAAAACCCCGAGACCCTTTGTGCTGATACTCTGTATGCTTTGTCTGTTGTCTGTATACATAGTGCTCCTGGGTGTGCTGGACCAGAAAGTGAGCGAGAGGACTTTCCAAGCCAGCATGGAGCGCCGGGTGGCTATGTTACTCGGGGAGGCAATGGGATTTGTCAGACGTGTTAAGAGAGCGACCACCATAGGCAACAGCAGCGTTCAGGTACTGTATCTATGAATAGATTTATTCAATATTCAGTGAATATATTCACAGCTGCGGAGCCTTTGGAGAAGATAATACATGCAGGGCAAAATCAAGCATCACAAGTCATTTCATGTCAGGGTTTTTGTGGAGAAAAAGGCAACAAGGCTTTTTTTTGCCAAGACACAATATCCTGAAACTTTTAGCTGTTGCTGTTGTCCCTTTTATTTCAACATGCTGTCTGTTTTAAAATTTCAAAATGAAAGTCAATTATGGCGAAGACAGACATACAGTCTCTGGAAACATTGTACAGCGTACAATAGAGTTTAATTTCATCACACAACAAAACTCTTTCACAAGAGGTTTGTTAATGGACTACTCACTAAACCTTGAAAAAGACATCCTGTCTTGAACCATTTATATCATTATTCCCACATGCAAGCTCTAACTACCTTGCCTGAGTACTGAGGCTTCATTATGTGAGTGTTTCA
Source organism: Protonibea diacanthus (assembly GCA_028641955.1). Classification (NCBI taxonomy): domain Eukaryota; kingdom Metazoa; phylum Chordata; class Actinopteri; family Sciaenidae; genus Protonibea; species Protonibea diacanthus. Next base: position 16,317,655 of record CM053981.1, read on the forward strand.
GTGTTTGTAACCACTGAGAGCCTTACTGCTTTACTAATCAGGCTCCAGCTTTTGTGGGTTCGCTCCGCACCTGCTCTGCTCATCTCAAAGGGGACAGGATAGGGCTCTGTCTCCATGGCAACAGCATCCCATTCAGGCCAGGAGCAAAGCCACTCAAAGACCACAACCTCATGAGTCCTTGTTCTTTCTCCTTTTCCTCATTTCCCAGTCCTGTTACTTCATGTGAGCTCCTGTGTGCAACGGAGCTGCTAAGAGCAGATCAATTATTAATTGTTTCTCTTTCCCTGTCTGTATCCTGCAGTTGGGATGATTAAGAGTGTGTCTCTGTTGTTGAAGGGGGTAGACATTACGGAGGAAGAAAAACAGAGACGAGTGTCAGTAAACGACTGAAAAAATTAGACGAACAGGGAGAGCAAAACACCTGTTATGGAAGACGAGAGATGCATATTTGATCTGACCTCATTAAGTCTGAGTGCACATGGTGGTCTTTAAACAGGGGGGTTGTCAGAGTGATAAATATCAACCATGGATGAGTAGCGGCCTCACTCTTTCTGACCTTTCTGCCTCCTGCGTCGTTGTCTCCATAAAACCCACAGAGCAGTTTAGGAAAACAAGGCACCATTTTCTGAACCTTTAGTGTCTGTGTCTGTGCTAAGATTAGATCTCTGGCATCCTTTTTGCCTTTCAAAATGACATTTTCACAGTCACAAATATGAATGTGTTATACATAGAAGCCTTTATTACAGTATGTGCTTGTGTTCCTTCCAGTTTTGGATTTTAGGATACTGTCAGGAAAGCTAGTTTAGATTTTTTTTTTCATTTCAAAAACTCGTCTCTGAGTGTCTGTTTGATATATTGAGAGCGAGGTGACTCAGGCTGAGCGTCTGAACTTCAGAAGAATCCTTTGTCTCGCTCTTTTGCACACACACAATTATACACATATCTCAAACAGATGCCCTAGACTGTCATGACAGAATCAGTGTGGCGTTGTCACCTATGAGAATACCTTATGAGTCTGGCTAGACGGATAAAAGAGGAGGTTGAACTAGGGTCGTGCACTATCACACGCATTCACGCTGCCATCTTTCCACTCTAATAACCGTGCATGGACTAGATTAAACCCTGGATGAGGGAGCCTGTCCAGCCGTTTTTCTGTGTCAACCCAGGCGTGACCTACACTTTCCTCTTTCCAGTAATGCAGACAGCAGACTGTGCTGCGCCTCAGGGCACCCAGAGGGAGACTGCACACGCACAGACACATTAGACAACATGGAGAAATATTTAAACAGTGAATGCTCTTATGGGAATACAAGAGCACGAGTTGATATATCATGAGTGTGCTATCATAATCTATTTTTGTGTGTGTGTTTCAGGGCTTGTAGACATTTTTCATACATAAATAACAGACAAAATAATAGAGAAGAATTAGTAAAGCCAGACAGACCTAAAAGACATGTACAATACATTCAATACAATTCATATATTTCATTTCCAAAGACATTAAATTAATGTGCCCTGCTCTCAAATCAAAAAGAGAACACTTGAATATGTAGTTTAATCTACTTGAAGTTTAATCAGGGGCTTTTATAGCAAGTTTCAGTAGAGCGTGAGGGCCAAATAGTTGGTGCCTGAACTGTAATTTCTGCAGTCGCAAAAACTCACTGAAAAATATTCATGTTCCAGAGATTTATAGAAAATGAGGTACCACACTCTCCATTACAAAGTCATCTTTATTACTAAAATTGTGACACTTTGCTCATTAGGGCTTTCATCAGTCATTCCATTTTTAATACAGAGCGTGGAGTGCGTCATCTTCCATGGATCCAGTGTTCATTTTTGGAAGCGCTTCTTTTCCAGCTGCTTGAGCACCGTTTATGGGCTGCAAATGTTGCAGTGGGGAAACGCTGACAGACAGGAACATGAAAATTAAAACACGTCACACCTCTTGTCCATTTTGATATATTTAAATGGAGGCTAATACCAGTCTGCACTTTACAGTGTGTGTGTGTGTGTGTGTGTGTGTGTGTGTGTGTGTTCTCAAAGTTAGAAACAAATTGGAGCAAACAATGAAAAGACAAACATTGGTAAATGGTAATCAATGGTAAAGTTCATCAACTGAGACATGAAAACCTTTCTCAAGAATATTGCTAAAAAACCACAGAACTGAGGATTCCAAGCCGATGTCCCTGAGCAATGAGTAATAAAGTTTACTGAGTATCCTTCAGCCTTTTTCCTACATCTGGACATGTTTATATTTGGAAAAAGGCATAAGATGCCATGATGCCTGCCAACTGTTTGAAAGAGCGGCAGACAGTACCGACAGCCATCTTGTAATAGTCAGTAGGCCTGGCGATTACTCTTTGTAACTGCGTGACAGCCATTTCCACATACAAGACAATGTGTCCTGTCAAATAATGAATGTTTCCACATTTTTCCAACATATTAATACTAATGCTCCCAAACACATGGCTCAAAAAACTAAAGAGTTTTCTTGCAATCTAGGATGCAGTCAGAATCTTCTATGATCTCGCCAATTGCCAGATTCAAACTGAACTTTTAAAGTAGGATTGCATAGAATAGTATTTTTGTGATTTTGCGTGCACATCTGTCTGTCAGCCTTTTATTTCACCGAGCTCTCACCACCGACTAAAAGTCGGTCCCACATTTATTCTTGTCCTGTGGGTTCTCGCTCGGTCACTCTCTCCCTCTAGCTTCCTCTGTCAACAAGCTCTTCGCCTCTGCCATTGTGTCCACAGAGGCTGCTGAGCTCGCTTATATTACCCGCTTACCGAGCTCCGGGTATGAAGCACAACACTGGTTTCTCTCCCCAGTCAGCATTCCCCCTCCCACATCAGGCCTGAATGAACCCCAATGAACTAACAATTGCCCAGATCTCTGAGCTCACAGTCCAGGCAGCCTGGCTAACAAACTGAGGTAACATTAGCTAACACTAGTGGTGGTGGAGGGTGGTGAAAAGTCACATAGTGAAAGAACAGGCTACACCATTCACCTGATCAAACTGTAGCTAAATGTTTTAAAATCAACAAAAACATTTTAAGACTCTGATAACAATATTCAGACATGGATGACATGCTGTACCTTTCTGCTTTTTTCCCTTCCCAGGTCGTAAGTGCGAGTCGACTGGTAGGTGTGGACCATCCATTGGAGATAGTGTACTTTGTGGAGGGTCCCAGTGGTCAGAGGGTGCCTGCAGCTCAAGCAGCCAACCTACTCAACAGTATGGATGTCCAAAGGGCTGCCATCATCTTGGGATATCGTGTCCAGGGCATTTTGGCACAGCGTGAGTAGCTTTTGCAAAGTAGATAGCGGGCATTCAAGGACGGCAAAGTGATGTAGTGATTAACAAGATGGTCCTCTAAATGGACAAACTAAATGAATAGCTCCCTAGAGCTCTAGTGTCCTGGAGCAACACTGAGTCACTGCCATTTTTTGTACGCCCAGTCATGGAGTTAAAATTACAGTAAGAATTATTATTTTTACTGTTGCATTGATGTTTTGTTGGGCCTGTTTTGCTTTCCAAGGTCTAATTGCAGTTAAGTAGAGTTAAATAAGTGCTGAAACAGATTGATACAGAAAGTTAGAGAAAGGACACAATGTTAAGACTTCTGCTCATGAGCTCCTAATAAGAAATAAAAAAGGATACAAGCTAACCCGTGGCTCCATGTGTTCCTTTGTATGTTTATAGTAACATTTGAGCTAATTACCTCCCTGCGTACAAGTTGTACCAAAAGCCTGTCTTTCTCATTAAGAATCTAAACAAGGGATGAAGGCCTAATGAGAGCCCCTCAAGGGAGTTCTGCGTCTGTGCTGACTGTGTTCTCTTTCGGTACTTTCCCAGGGGATGAAATCAGTGTTAATTAAAATTAATGAAGGTCTGTATTGAAGATTACAGCATTCAGACAAGAGCCAGCGCTCCAATGATACCACATGTTTGTCTTTGCATTCTCAAGGTGTTTGTGAATATCCTTAAAGGGAATAAAAGGATATGTTTGAAGTATTGAATCACATGCAGCAATGAAATGAGTCAGTATGGCGCAGATTTGTGGCTAAAGCTTAAACTAAAAACTCTCAATTTCTTGTTCTTTTATAGCGGTAGAGAAGGTGGCAACCTCACCCTCTGATGCTGAGAACACAAACATGTGGATCGTCATTGGAGTGGTGATTCCCCTCCTCGTGGTGATCGTCATCATTTCCATCCTGTACTGGAAACTGTGTCGGACAGACAAGCTGGAGTTCCAGCCAGACGCTATGACCTCCATCCAGCAGAGACAGAAGGTAGAGTCCAGTCAGTTTTTCTAGTTTCTGACTTCACCTCTAACTTCATCGTGCCTATTTTTCAATGTAATGTCAGATCTACAGTTCATGCTCTGAATTAACTCAAGCTGGCAGTAATTGGCACCGCAGTCACTCTTAAAACATCATCAGCAAGAGGAGAAAACAATATTTCAGTGACATTATAGGAACGGTTTAATATTTGGGGAGCGAATTAACTCCATCGTGTAACTCTCTGTGAAACCACAAGCTGTGGTTTTAAATTTCAGTGTATGTGTGTTCAGATTAAACAAGCAAGAGGTAACATGTTATTTAACAAGCTTAGTGGTATTTTTAAAATTTCGAGTCAACCAGGCTAGCTATCTCCCAAAATGTCATGCTTTTCCTTGAAATCGGTGGTTGATGAACAGCAATAATTACATCACTGCTGTACATAAATAACATATGTAAGGTTAAATTTATAGTTTTCCAAGCCTTACTGAGTTCATAGACAGTTTCGAGGCAGCTGCTGTGGAAAGCTAGAAAGATGAGCCCGCTTTTAAATCAAAAATTAATTAAAATTAATAGCTCATTAATTTGCTGCATCTATTATTGCCCTGAATGTGCTATAGGACTGCACAGATTCTGGACTCCATCATTTTTATCTTTTGGATGGGGTTAGTGAAACTTTATTGATCCTAGTAGAGAGCCTTGTTAAGGGGGCATGAGCTGGATTAGTGCTGTTAGCACATGAAATGGACTATTCTTTTGTTTTATTTTATTTTAAACATTCATTCAGTTAAAACACCAACAAAAACAACCTGTCCTTCAGTTGCCATCCGCCTCGTTTTATTTTCAGTTTGTAACCATTAAAAAACTTATCCTTCCCTTCCGCCTTCACTTGAAATAGAAATAACAGCGTTCGTCTGCATTGGAGCTTGTTCCCTGTCTTCGTATTACCTCTCTCGCTTTAAAGCATTCATTCACCATGAAGTTAATTGACACAAGAGGGATTTCTATTGCTCTTTGATGTCCCCCTTTGAGATACTGTACATCCCAATGAACAAAATATTTTTAAACATTAATGAAATGGTCATATAGTTTTTGCTAAAAACACATTCCGTTCACTCTGAGAGAATCGGGGTCAAGTTTACCAACGAATTAAAGACCAAGAAGGGGTTATATGATGAGTACTGCTGTAAAGTTTTGCTCCGGTTTTATTTATGTTAGTTCCATGAAGGAGAATGCTCAGGTGTGTGGCATTTCTAATGCGCTGCCCCGATCAACAACAATAGCAGGGAGCATAGCGGTATAACACACCTGCACACACCTGCAGTGCTCTTTCTCAGCTGTTGTCATTAAGACAAATGTTGCTGACAGCGGAGTAGTAGTTTTTTTTTTTTTTTTGTTTGTTTTTTTTGCCATATTGCATTTGTATTTTTCACTTTCCTGCCTTACTGGTTGATCTGTCTGTGTATGTCTGGCTTTAAATTCCCTCCACTTCCATTTCCTCAGTTCAGCTGAGCCGTGAACTTAAACCGTCCACATTGGGTTTGATGCAGTTAATCTAATGTGCAGAAGTAACTACCACTTAGCCTGCCCTCTCTACTTAACACAATCATCTGTCACTTACCACCATTCCCCTTCTCTCAGTCTACTGCCTCGTTCAGAGAATCAAGGACCTCCCTTCCCCAGACACTCCCTCCACCTAAAAAAGATCTAGATTATAGTGAGGAGGAGTATGAGGAAGAAGAAGAGGAGTATGAAGAGGAGGAGGAGGAAGAGGAGGAGGAGAAGGAGATTAAAACAGGGAAGGTACAGAACAGTGTGTGGTGGTTTCTAGAAGATGTAGATGAGACTTAGTTTACGTGTGTGTTTGGCATCACTTGTCAAGTTACATGAAGTAGTCAATAGTTCATATTTGAATCTTTATCATTTTTTTTTTTTTACTGGATATGTCAGATACAGAGATAATACTGTTATCACGCCAAGTATTTATGCTATCAACAATTGCTTCTGCTTAGAAACCAGTAGCTCTTCCTAAGAGCAAACAGAGTATGAGCAGTGAGGAGGAAGAAGAAGAAGAAGATGAAGAAGAAGAAGAGGAGGAGGAAGAAGAGATGGAGGAGGAGGAAGAAGAAGAAGAAGAAGAAGAAGAAGAGGACAAAGATGAGGCAAAGAAGGGAATTAAACCAGGAGAGCAAAGGAGACAAGAGCAAAGCAAAGCAATGATAATGAAAACAGGGGAGACGAAGAAAGAAGACAGAATGAAAGTGTTAACTAAGGGGAGGAGAGCCAAACAGGAGGTATATTGCTCAGTAACCGTAGAGACTAGTGGTTGTTTGTGTTCATAGACGTTAGGATCCTGCTTTACCTGGTTGTGATGTCTAGACACAGAAAGTCCAGCAAGTATCGGTGCATTTATAGTCTTTAGATCCTGAAGAATAATATCATATCCCTATGTCGTGAAGTCACTGATTCATTTTGCATGAATCAACTGTTTGTTGGGATTTACCATTAAACAAGGCTAGGTAGTAATTAGTAAGTATACTGTGTGGGAGATATCAGTAGCTGTGTGTTCTTTCATTCAGCCTCAGTGTTAATTATAATGAGATGCCTTTTAGTATTTCAGCTGCAGCTTTTTGAATGACTGGCCTTGTTTATATGCCATGGAGAGGAGCACACACAAACATAAACAGACACCCTCTCTCTCTCCCTCTCTCTCTCTCTCTCTCTCTCTCTCTCTCTTTGGATTAGCAGTTTTATACTGGCAAGCATCAGACTGGATTAGCAGTTTTATAGCATCAAGCCTCTCCTAAGCCAGACGTTTTGCACTAGTAAAATCGGCGAGTTGTACGCATAATTCAGATAATTAAGAGGAACATGTCATGTCACTGTTCCTTTCTCTTGTACACACATTTAAGTGCCACAGGACCAGTGTTTGACTCGAGATCTGACATCGTCTGTTTACTCCTTTGCTGTTGGGAAGTCCCGAGGGCTTTACACTCAAATAGTCTCACTGCCTCCATCCCCCCACCACCACAGCGGGGAAGGAATAAGCTCAATGTTTCCCCACATCGCTCCCTCTCCCGCTCTCTCATATCCTTTCTCTTTAATCATTAATATCTGTCTGTCTGAGTCTCCCTCCTGGACACTCATCCGACAGTCATTCAGCCTAATTATGTAGTTAAACTTGTCTGTACATCTATCTGGACGTCACTTCACTCTCCTACGACTCTTAGTCTGGAGAGAATTTCAGGGCACCAGCCTTAGCTAGTCACAGTCTGAACTTGCTGCATATTTGCCATCATAGTTTACACTGCACATTAAGGTCACATTTAAATACGATTCCACTTCAAAGATGATTGACTTTACATTATTGAACATGTCCCTGTCATTAAATATAATATCTTTTCTCACACCCTCTCTGACCTCTGTAACTTCTGCCATCTTTCTTTCCATTCCTTTTTTCCTTAAACTCTGTGTTCCTTTTTCTTGTGCCCCTGTCCTCAGTTGCAGGCCCCCAGTGTGAAAGGTTTTGACTTTGCCAAGCTCCATCTTGGCCAGCAGAGTAAGGATGACGTCATGGTGATTCAGGAGCCTGTCCCGCCAGGGTCTGGCCCTGGAGCCCTGCCCGTGTCCATTAAAGATGGCTTCAGTCCATCTGAGAACGGGGAGATCCCTACACCAATATCCAAAAACTCTGCCTCTTCCATCAAGACGTCCCGCAGCGGTCGAAGGCGAGGAAGGTCAGTGCTCTTTCTTACTCCAGAGCAGGAACAATGAGAGCATTAAATGACATCAGGTTATGTCTGCATAGGTTATGCTGTCATAGGTTACAGGACAGAAAAAAAGTCCAAAAAAAGCAACTGAATTTACATTACCAGTCTGTTTTAGACTAGTGTCCACTCAGTGCTGGCCGCTAGGCTCTAGTAATATTTAGATTTTTATTTAGTGTTTTAACCCCATCACTTCAATTTTTCATTCACCTCAATTGGGACAGTCAGTCAACCAGGGAAAAAGGCTTTTGACAGATCCGCAGAGCTATTATTTATGCAGTAGACTGTGATGGAGCTTCACTCTTGGATTCAGTCAGTTGTCTACTGTATGTCATTTATAATTATTCATATAACATGCACACACTATATTTATTAGTTCCAGTAAATAACTGTTATCATGGCTGGGTTTCATAGAGATATTTTCAGTTTTTCAATGTAGTATATCGAATCTGTGCACCATTACCAACCTCTCACCAGCTCATCAGCTGCTCAGGCTAATTGACATACGACATCATGACATTACTATTATTAACTTAACTAATACATTGGGATTGATACCCTCTCTTGTTAGATGTCAAATAGTATCTGATGCATTTACCACTGCAAGCTTTAAATCATATTAATTTCTTCGGAGGACTCCCCGCCCCCTTATATAGCTTATATCTTTCTGGGAAAACACTATATTTATTTATGCATGGCATTTCAGCATGTTAGTGTTTCTTCTATAATTCATGTGTGTCTTCTCCGGGTAGGATCTCGCCGTCTGACGGTGACTCAGTGGTAAGTGACCGTTCCAGTGAGCGTGAATCAACTGAAGAGAACTTGAGAGCTCACACCACGCCCAGCGACAGCAAGCATACCCGTAAGATCCCCATCAATGTTTTAAATGGCAAGTGGCCTTGGCAACACTCGCATCACTCCTCCAAACAAAAGAAAAGCCAATATGAAAGGGGGGGGGGCAGGAACTGAAGGATTTGGGAGACATAAAGAGATAAAGACTGAGCAACTCAAGCTGGCATGATTTGATTGACAAGAGGGCCAGATTGAAAAAGTGCAGCGTCAAATCAAAGCAGTGACATGAATTTTAAATTCCAGAGAAGAACAGTGAAGGTAAAAGAAACACCTGGTAGGAGCTCTATTCAGCGGTGGATAGAGGTTCGGATAGAGCAGAGAGAAAGGAATAGGAGGGGAAAAAAAGCTGAAGTTACTCTATCTGACAGCTTGTTGATAGATTCAAGCCTGTAATGTCACTCAGAGACTATGTGCTGGAGCCAGAGGCAGTCAGGCACACAGACTGCAGCCTGACTCACCCACAGAGGAATGGTCTCTGTTTTGTTATTGATAAATCTCTGCCTGGAACTGTATATGCTCTGCCACAATGTTTAGAAGTAGGTTGTATATGAGACAGGCTCAGTATTATGTCATGTACCATCTTTCCCTTTGCTCACTCAGCCAGTGTTTTGATCAGCGCGTGCTTTCTGCTCATCAGAAGCAGCTCCTTCCTTTCCTTTTCTCTGATTAATGAACTTCTCAAGACCAGACGAGAAGCTTTTATCAGCTGTGGGGAAATGACTCACTCGCCTTACCCTCTCTCTTTCCCGTCTCCCCTTTATTTTTCTTTTCATTTCTAAAGGTTTAAACAAGACTCACTGTGGCCAGACTTCAATTCACTAGACTTTTATTATTATTTTTATCGTCAACACGCAGTAACCAGTTCTATCTTAGGTGCTTTTATTTAATCTCCTTCCCCTCAGTAAAACTCTTTTTTTCCCCTTTCTGTTGCTGTTTGCAGGCAAGAATAGAATTGGTAAGAGTTTGTCCTTTTTGCGTCTGTGTCTCCATAGACGTCAGGCTTGACCTCCGGCAGCTGTATCTGTGTGTTGTCCATTTGTTTCTGTGGTAGTTTTGTCCTCGTCTTGTTCTCACCATCCATCACTGTCTGCTGAGCTGTCAGTCACTGCGCAGAGACAATCAACTGCACAAACAAAAGCAAAGACATTGTTTGAAATGAAGTGAAGCTTTTGAAATAGAAGTCAGTGTTCATTTCATGCTACCAGCAGAAACATTTACTCCACGCTTGTGTTATCAGTCGTATTTCAAATATAGTTATGTCAGTAAATAAGGTGAATGTTTCGTAGAGATCTTCACGTTGTAGTTGTCTCTGCTTTGTCCTCCCCGGCATTAGCATTTAGACTTGCAACGACCACACCGTGCTGACTGAGTTATGACCTCTGTTATTCTACCTTCCTCAGGTCCTCCTCCTATGAACGGTACAAATGAGCAGCTGTCCTCGGCCTCCATCTTTGAACATGTTGATCGGATGTCACGTGCGGCAGATGCAAGCAGGAGACTCCCCAACAAAGTCCAGCTTATCGCCATGCAGCCCATGCCTGTACCACCGCTGCATAGCCCACCTGTCAACGGAAAGCTGTCTCCTGACTCCAACCAGATCAACAAAGAGGTTTGCTCCTCTGACATTATTGCTTGGCAAAAACTTTCTATTAGCAAATAAATGAATACTTATTAAATATTCTTTTTCACAAACAGGAGACAATCTGCCAAGAATGTTCTCGAGTCGAGTGACTTATTGACGCTTGTTGCTAGAAAATGTAGCGAAATACAAGCACGCTAGAAAAAGACAGAAAAATTGTCTTGGATCAAAAGTGTGGCTAATTTACTTGTTCAATCAGAGTAGAAACAAACACACTGCCTAAATTGTGTTTTCATCAGACACCGAAGAATCAAAGACTTAATTAATTTTATCAGTGTAACAAAGACGATGTAATAGAAGACGATGACAGCATTGCATCTCCGCTGAAAGATGTATTTCACTAATTTACTGGTTAAAATAGACATACTATTATTCATTCTGTGATGCTGCTATAGTACATGTGCGTGCAGTGTTGTCATCCTGCTTGCTGAAGCCTTATTTCATCTACAGTTAGTCCAGTCTATGCAGATCTTCTTTCTGATGTCTAATGAGGTCATTTTTCTCCTCAGATCCAGGTAGCATTGAGGCACAAGTCAGAGATCGAGCACCATCGCAACAAGATACGTCTGCGTGCCAAGAGGAAGGGCCACTACGACTTCCCCGCCATGGATGACATGACGAGTGGCCACGCAGATCAGAAGGACCAGGATCGCATTTATCAGAAAGCACAGATACAGATCGATAAGATCCTGGATCCAGAGGCCCAGATGTCGTCCATCTTTGTGGGATCCAAGAAAAGGTCGGGCTTCATGTTTTGGATTATTTGCACTTGTTTAGACAAGCTGATGTGTGTGTATGGCTACGTATGCTGGCCGTATACATTTTTTCTGTAAATAAAGAGATACTCATAAATAGGTCAGTTAACATTTCTCCTTTTGTTTTGTCTCAGTGGTCGGGGGAGGCGCTCTCCCAAACAGAGGATGAAGGAGCAGCTGAATGGAGGCATGATGGAAGCAGACAAAGACCACCTCATCACTGAAGACAGTGATGCTGCTTACAGAAAGTGTCCTGGAGTCAACAATGTGGCTTATGTGGTGAGTAGTAGAGGACAATCGTGACATTTGCATCTTACATATCCCGTAGTACCCCCTAGGTCTCTAACTCTGTGTAAATATGTGTGTGTTTATTCAAGTCGGACCCTGACCAAGGCCCAGGATCTCCTCACAGGAGCCCCTCCCCCACAGATGATGTTTTCTTGGGACCCACTTCCTCTCCTCCAGGCCATGCCCCTCCCCCACCCCCTTACATGCCTCCACAGCCCTCCATCGAGGAGGCGCGGCAGCAGATGCACTCCCTGCTGGACGATGCCTTTGCCCTAGTGTCGCCCACCTCTCAGGGCAGCACAGCAGGGATCACTCTCCCAGGGGTCAACGCCAATCCCCCTGCCTCCAGCCCTCCGGGTCGTGGCCCCAGACCTTGGGGTCCATCGTATCCACCTCCTAGCTCTTTTCCCGCTGTAAGTGGCCATTCCTGAATGTGGAATGGACAGACTATTAACCATTAAGTCAGTGTCATATAATACTGCATTCATGAACACTGGCAGCAACTAATGCTTCTCTGTGGCATCTAAGCTGCTCGTTTAAGTTCCTGTAAGCTGTATTCTGTCATGCGTCTGTTCATTCCACTAATCTGGGGACAGACTAAGAGAAATAGTCTCCCTGCCTTCATTTGTAACAGCAGAACAGTGAATAGATGCATGTAAAATCCTTTGTATTCACTATCTCCTCCCTTTCACAAGGTTTTTATTTAGCTCTTTCCCAGCATGAAGCCGATAGCTTCGAGTTTAATCGTGTCCTCTTAGCAAACTAATCAGTTAAGTATTCCTCCATCTGTCACCTTCATGGAGCTGCGACCTTACAGCCCTGGTCAGCTCTCTACAGCTCCTAAGACTCTACAGTAATATACCCATATGCTTGATCGGCATTAGCTCCTGTCAGTGAAGGCCGGTTTCAAAGAAAGCTCTGAATAATAAGCTCAGCGTTTGCTTTTGGATTTGTTTTTCTATGTATCTAGGCTGTTTATTGTAGAGAGGTCAGGCAGCACCATACAAAGGCTGGTTTATGCAGCGCTGCAATTTGTTGGTTAACACATTCAGCTTCAGAGTCCATGATACTGTGCATGTGTTGCACATAGTGTTTCATGTTATATACGGGGAACTGCCACAAGACAAAATAGAACTTATCTATAGCTCTCCTTTGAAATTCATACTGGAGGGTGGAGCTAAGCTAAAATTAAATAAAGGTTTCCATCGCCTGTGGGGATTATAGGTAGAAAAAAATAGTAGTAGAGAGACAGGGGAGCATTATATTAGTGGTACAGGAAGTTGTGAATTTTTTTGCCCATGAAATCACTCAGATTAGATTAGCAGTAAAGTCTATGCCAGCAGCGTTATGAGTGTAGAAAAAAGATCATCAGTATTTTACAGATACATCCATGTTTTCACACTCCGAATGGAAAAATAGGAAGTATAATATTTCATGGCTATAATGTTTCATGGTACAAAAAGTAGGCAAATTCCTATCTTGACTATAGCTGAATTACCGCTCTGGTAACTGAACTTCTCACTTTTATATTCATACTTAGAGCCATTAACACAGATTCATCAGTACTCTGCATAAATGCAGTTCAACACTGGCGTTCACCCCGGGTGACAAATATTGAAAGAGACTTAACAGTGAGCAATGGGGCCATTAAAAGCTATTTGCTGGTTCTGCTTCTGTAGGTTCGGTGCTTTAATACGCTGTGAAAGGTCAGCTGTAAAATAAAAGATATCCAAGAAAACCATGCTTGGTTAAAACAATGTCTACTCCAGGCAAAAGGCACAGTATTGCTTTGCACTTAAAAGGAATATTAATATGCACTGCAAGCTCTTTTTGTGTTAATCGCAGTATTTGCATCTGCTATACGTGGATACAGTATGAAAGAAATTTTACCTGAGAGTCAGCAGACGGGGTTTAGCTTCCCTTTTCTGTCTTTGTCATTACTATTGTTACTCACTCTCTCCTCACTCTGTATCTTTCCTTGTTTTTCCCCAGAGGTTCACTGAGCTGGGAATGTCCCCTCCTTCTGTCCAAGGCCTGACACCAAGGTTAGTCGAATGGTCGATGGAAATGTTTTCCTTTAGATGCATCCAGTGAGCTGGGCCTCATGAATAATGAAAGAACAGTCATCTTTATTTTATTGGTTTAATGGATCAGCTCCAAGCAGTGGTCTCTTAACTGGCTCCAAAAAGAACAATACACACTCACAAATACATGTCATTACACAGCGGGTAAAATTGAAGATGCTTTTTTTTTTTATCATCAAGTCAATTCATTACACATCATAAATGATGGATTTGTGGCCAAGCAACTTATCATCACTAGAAATTTAGGGCACGGTGGAACAAATTATCATCAGCCGCTGTCAGCCAGTTGGTTTTACTTTGTGGTTGCAAATTGTGAAACGTTTAAGACTTCATGAGACCAATTTTAAGACATGCCTTGTACCGCATACAGTTAAAGACAATGGGGAATCGGGATGAGCGATGACCCTGTTATTAGCGTGGTCACGCATGCATACGCCCATGCAAACACACGACATGCACTGCATGAACTACGGATCACTACGGTCGCTGCTTTTGTAGAAAATGTTCAAAAATATTCATGTGTAATAACGTTCTGTTCTGTATGACACTGTAGTGACTGACACTGAGAAGAACTCCCGATACATTCGTCATAGATTTTTCTTTTAAATCACAACTAAATTAGCGGAAATGCATTTCTTTGTGTTTCAGGCAGGGTCTTGGCTCGAGCTACCTGCCACCAGGAGAAACAGCGGGGCAATGTGAGCAGCTCCAGCCAGACAGCCTGTACTCCAGCAGGGGCCTCTACGCTGATGAGCTCCCCTCATCTGCCAGACCGCGACCAGTAGGGGGAACTACAGGTACAAGTGGAAACTGTACACATGCATGCACGTACAAACAGCCAAACACTTTTGTTTTCATGGTACTGATTCGGGTGTTGAACTGAGCAAACAAATTATGTCTCGTTATCTCGTTTGTGCCTCTTACAGCTTGGTTTGACATGAAGTAATCAAAAACACACAGCTCTGCTACAAGTATCACTTGAAGGTCGATGAATGTATTTATTGTTTTCATACAGAGTGTCTGTGTTGGATACAGTTTATTTAAGCTCACTTCTGGATGTGAGCCACAGTGCTGTTCCTTACTACAGACACACACGTCCACCCCATAAACCTGTCAACCTGAAAGAACCTTGTCTCTCTCTTAAATTATTGAAAGGGCTGGCGTGATGCTGCCGCCACCATGTGACTTACACTAATAGAAATGGATTCTGGCATTTACCATACACGGTGCGGCACAGCAGAGAGACAGAGTGCTTTTCAGTCTGAAGTGATTGCATCAAATTATATTAAAGGGGCTGCTAAGGATTGAGTGTCAGGTACTGAAGCTCTGATGAGGTGTGTGGTTGTGTGTGTGTGTGGTTGTGTGTGTGTGTGTGTGTGTGTGCGTGTGTAGGTGCCCAGCTCCATCATCTTACACAGGTGGGATTGTCCAGCCGGATGAATGGTTACCCAGCAGGGGTCAGGGCTGCTCCAGGCCACAACGGAGGCATTGGCTGGAACCACTACCATGACGACAATTTCTCCAGGACGGAGCCTGAAAAAGATGCAGTGAGTGAATCACAGATTTCATTTTGTTAAGCCCGAGGTCTTGTCGTCTGTCCATTAAAGCTTAACGTGAAATCAAATTGTAAAATGTATGTTTCATTTTCATTTTTGAAATCTCGTGAAAAGACAAGAAATCAAGAATGAACTTATCCTAAGTAAAAATATTGTCCGTGTATCCAAAGACTGATATAGTTTATTCCTATGAGCTCAACTGTTGTCCAAAATCTATTAAAGATACATCAGTGAGCCTGATCACTGTGAACATAGGCACTGTCGTTTCTTTTGAGTGGATCTCACGTCCACTACACCAAAATGTGTATAAGTCCACGACTGAAAATAGTCCCTAACAAATGGACCATTTAATCAAGTTCGTATAACGTTTGCTAAAACGTGATCTGATTTTAAAGGTAAACATCATCAGTAAGAACAAATATTTTTTGGTCTGAGAGTGACAGATAGACAAAATATAATGTCAGCTTTGTATTTTATTGTTATGCTGCTCTAAAAGTCTCTTCTAGTTCTCTTACTTTCCACTCTGCTTCTGTCACTTGATACATTTCTCTCTATGTTCTTCTCAATATTTTTCCTCCTTTCCTTCTTTTTGCTCTTCCTTCCTGCCTTCAGTACCTGGACTGTCCTGACTACTCGCCCCCCTCTATCTTCCAGACGCCCAGAAGTGGTATCAGGGAGCCCTCTGCACCCCCTGTCCACATAGACAACCCTGTGGGCTATCTGTCAGCCCCTCCGCCGCTGGTCACATCTCCTCCTACCCACTCTTCTGCCTCCCTGATCAAGGCCATCAGGGAGGAGCTGTTGCGTCTCTCCCAGAAACAGGCGGCTGTGCCCAGCTACCACAGCTGAAGCGCCGGCCTCCGGTCTGTAGCTCTAACCAGTCATGCCACTGACCCTGCCTGCCTGCTTCGCCTAATCTGACAATACTTCCCATGGAAGTCCCCGAGGGTGTACAGCAGAGAGATAGTCCTGCTAAACTGAAGTAAAGAGGTGGCTGATAGAGATTTCTCCCTGAAGAGGCTGTCCTCACGGGAAACTGACTGACGGGATGGTTGATACAGCTCTGAGACTATTTAGAGTACAGAATCAGATCAGCTGCAGTATGTCTAATCAGACAGTGTAATGAAACGAAGAAACAACATGAACGGTAAACGCTGGAATCTTTTGAGATGACGTGACAACATGTCTGGACTGCCCATGTGTCTGTCCTGCACTTCATTGTGGATCAGGGAAGGATCACGCCAAGATCTGGCCACCGTGGATCCACATTCTGGACTTATTTGAGATTTTGCTGCATTTCTTCAGACTCGGTATTCTGTTTCGTGGTTTCATTCTCATGCTGCCTTCACAGAACAGAAACACGGCCGAAGACACGCGTCGTTATTTTTCATTGCTTTAACCACCACACAGGTTATTTGTTGTATTCCGGTGCAGGCCCTTAACCTCCTTATCACCATCAGGTGCTACTTCCTGTTTTCTGCCATGATGAGCCATGCTATGCCTTGACACTGTGATGTAATTCACCCGACCCGATCTGCTGTACACGCCTACAGTGAGGTCCTACTTCACAGCCAGCGAGCCAGTTCAGACAGTAGGCACAAAGGGGCATCTATAAAGACTTGTAACACTTATAAACACTACCTATCTTTCCGTACTTATTGCAGTAGTACAGGGTTAGTCTGAGTTGATTTTTTTTTTTTGACCTGTTGACTCACAGTACATACTAGTTTTTTGAGGACAACATTCACATCCTGTGTTTTTATTTATGTTCAGTAGCTAACACATGGCTAGAGGAACATGGGGAAAAAAATGGCCTTTAACCTTCATACTTCAGAGGCAGATGTTCAAGGTACAAATGTGTTCCAAAATAATGAATGAAGGGTATGTACTGACAGTTAGGGTGCATTGTATGTACTCAGTGTTTGGTTGTAACTTGATGCACTGTATGCAGACTACTTGGTACAGCTCAGGTCGTTCAAAAAGAGATTACCTGCGGACAAATCAGTGTTAAGACAGTTCGATAGATCACATGGAAGAAGTGTTAATGAGGGAAAGTCTCAGAGACCAGAAATCTGTTCAAACATGAACCTGTATTGACAATGTATTGAACAACCATCTATGTTTCATGCAGTATTCAAAGTTTGTTTTGCCTTTGTGTTAACGCAGAAAGGAAAAGAAATGTACTGTATCTGTCACTTACGGTTTGCTTCAACCAGTCATTTTATGTGCTTTTGGATTTCCCTTGCCTCGTGTCATTTTGTTCTCTAGTCATCATCCTGGTTGGAAATCATTCTAGGTTACCTTTTCTTTCCCCACGTGACCCTCCCCTGACGTTGTTGTGATGTTTCGGGGACCTGAAGTGATATTTTATTTAAATCAAATAAAAGAGAATTATGGATTTTAAAAGCAGGGTATGTTTCAAAATGTGTACCAGTGCTGGATTATAAATCTTAACGCAAGCAGCATTTGGCAGTGAGTTGAAACGTTCTACAGATGTTACCAGAATGTAACTTAGCATCCTTTTTTCGTTTGCAATGTGATGTGCCTTTTGGACTCACCTGAACACACATGAAGGTTGTGATTTTCAGCCTGAATTACAACAGTAGTTTGTACGAAAAGACAAAAATATGACATTATGGCATCTGTTGAAGCTTAAATGATCAAACATTCTCATTGTATGGAGTTTCATTGAGTTAGTTTCTGGTTTTTCCATTTCACCTCATCTGTTCATGTTTTGTGTTGTCACACTGTATGCCTCCATCTGCTGGTTCTGTACTGTAACAACAGCCCATCCACTTGCGTTCATCCTCAGTTCTTTTATATTATTATTTTTTTTTGGTGTTGTTGTTTTTACTCATCTATTTCTACATCTTGTATTTTGTGAAAATGATCTGTTGGCTGGCCCAACTTTATGTTTGATTGATGTTGCATGCTTAATTATTGTATTTCTTTTGTTTGTTTTTTGCGCATGCTGTTCCAGAATTCTTGAAATACAAAAGAGAAATTGTCACACAGTGTGTCTTCAGATTTTAAGTTCATAACCATAAGCCTTGGCATGATTTGATGTGTTGATACTTGTTTTAACCGTTCTCGCATATTATCACAATTACATATCAAAATGTCATTTCAACACTGAAATGTTCATTTAAAATATCTGCAAACATATGCATGTATTTTTTAACATTTCAACTAGTCAACATTAATTTACAGATATCTTTGATTAAATTATAGATATCACTAATTCTCTTTTGCTAGAAAAATGACAGATTAAATTTAACAATTAAATTACAGATATCAAAATCATCAACAAATCATTTTGGATATGTCGCCCTAATTAGCATATTGTTTTTGTGTCAGGGACTTCATTTAAGATATCTACAATGACATTTTTTTTTTTTTGATTCATTCTGACTGCTTACAAAAGTAACTGTAGATATCTCATATACAGTTACTAAGACAAATACAATTTTCACAAGTTACATTTCAGATACCTGAAATTGCTAGTTACAGTTTGAAGCAGACAAATCAATAATCTAATATTGACTTGTCAAAATTAGATTTTAGATGATTACATCATAACATAAGTAACATAAGTAAAACTTTAATTATTATTATTGATACCAACAACTGCCATTTCCACGAGTGAGAAATGAATTGTTATTAGTAATTAACATTTTGATAACAGATCACAGATATCATTCATTAGAACTGTGAATAAAAATGCCAAAATGGAAATGTCAACATGGATTCCTAACACTGTAGATGTCTGTATCGGAGTTTGAATAGAAGTTAATGGTAAAAGTTGACTGGTTATAACTCAGCTACAGATATCTACAATGAACATTTCCGCTGGTAAGAAAATCATTTTTGATATTAATTATATGAATCGATGAAATTAATTATAAATATCTATAATTAGCATTACTACTAGTCAAAACATTATGGACATATTTGCTTGAGTCAAAAAGCAACTGTTGACATCTTCAACAGATCTTTTTTTCACAGCAGCCATTTTGACATGAAATAATGGGGGAAGCACAGGTGTTACCAGTAATACTAACTGAGGTTCCTCTGCTCTCCTGCAATAAATTCAACAGAACTTAGTATCATTGGAAACACCTGCGTTCACCCCATTATTTTATGTCAAAATGGCCGCTGTGAAAAATGTCTTACTGCTCCCGATTAAACGAAGAAAGGGCTTGCTATAGTACCAGTATATTTTAATGAAACCCTGTCTGTCTTTTTTTTCTAGTACATTTTCATTTGGAGATATATAGCTGAATCACATCACGTCAAGTCATTCCTTTAACTGTTGTAGATGTACTTACCACAAACAGGCAGAGGGGGTCAGCACAGTACAAGAAAAGTCATTATTCACAACAGCGGCTGCTCCACTGGCTGCAGATGATGTAATCAATTCTCAAGGATGTTTCTAGGAGTCTCTGGAAAAGAAGTTGTGTTTCGTGTGTTTCTCTCTATGAATGGAGGACTTGTGAACATGACTAAATAATAAGGGGCACATGTATGATTACCCAATATGGAGTCACTATGAGAGCAGTGATGAATGATCAGTGAGTGATTTGGTCTTTTTCTTCTGAACAATACTTAGAAAATAGAAACACTATGTAGTAGAAATACCTAACAGGCAATAACAATAGAAGTGGAAATTTGTGCGGTAGTCTAATATGCACTGTTACCGGGAAGAAGCCAGAATTTCCCCCCAAACTAAATGGATCAGCTGTAGCTCACTTTAGTATCAATCAATGTCATTAGCTACGAGTCCTGTTGTGGGTTTCTACTATACGCTACACTACAAGGAGTACTTCCTGCTCTTATATTGAGTTCTGTCTCATCCCATCAGACGCTTCACTCCTCTAATCCCATCACAGGATCTAAAGCTGCAGAGTGAGGCGGCTAAATGGTCAGCAAAGCTCCTGAACTCAAACTACTCAGAGGGGGGGGTGGGCTGCACACAACTCAGCAAGTATTAGACAAGCAGTACTCACCGCGCTGATCTCCTCACAGCCTGATTGCATTTATGTAGCACTTGAATTGCAGGAAATGATTCGGTGCAAGGAGATCACTTCACTGCTGCAGCTGTGTCCCCTTGGGTCTGATCTCCTGCCAGTCCTAAGCTATTAAACTCTGGTCTCTTCCATGACTGTGTGTGACAGAGAAAAGATGAAATTCGGCATCATTTTCACATGTTTGAGTCTGCGGCAGTGACTGTAAATTCTCTGTGATCATCTTTAATTTCAGGCTTTATTTTCCATCTAGATTCTACGCCTTTGATCTGTGTGTCATTGATTTATCGCGCTCTAAATTATAGACATTTCTCTCAGACTTGGATGTTTCTCTCTCACACACTTATATTCATGCTGTCAGTTCAGTCTTTTATTTTTTATTTTTTTCTCACTCTCTGTCTCTCTTGCAGAGCTTAAAAGTGTCCCATCCTGTCCCGTCTGACTGCCCTTAGTCTTTATTGTGCCCCCTCCTCACTCACACACACACACACACACACACACACACACACACACGAGTAATCCTGTCTGTGTGTTGTCCCGTCCCGGCTCAGCTGGCTGAATCTATCCCAGCCTGGTGTAAGGCAACAAGAGCACACCCAGGAGTTAATCTGGATCATGACGGTAATTACTGCCTGGGTGTCCAGCCTGTAGGAGGGATGGGGAAGGTGGTGGTGGTGGGGGGGGGAGTCAAATAAGCACTTCTACCCACTGACCTTGGAGAAAACTACAAGGGAGGGAGGGAGGGAGGGAGGAGAGAAACAGAGAGCGAGGCAGAGCAGATCCTGACAGAGTTGGCATACTGACAGAGTTCCAGCACTGCAGATCTCTCTCGCTGTCTTCAGCCACTCTCGCTTCTTAGTCTGCCGGTGAAAGACAGAAAGACCAGCAAAGCAGGGAGGAGGACAAGTGTGAAACAACTCCTTTGACACATGGGGAAAAGAGGATATCCACCGGTTCACTGATCCCAGCAGAGCATTCAGAAGCACTTGTAAGTAGACTGCAATCAGCTTGCCATTCACTGTCAGTGTGTGTGTGTGTGTGTGTGTGTGTGTGTGTGTGTGTGTGTTTGTGCTCTGTATGGCAGAGGCTGGAATGTGAGTCACATCCCCGGTAGGAAGAGCTCCTCACCCTCTTTATTCACGTAGCCAGCGTTTGTTTGCTCCTCATCTTGATGAGGTCTAAGTTGCTGACATCTATCTGCCGTATGTATGTGTAGCATGTGGGAGCGTGTACACTCGGGACACCACAGCACATGTTTGTTCCTCCAGCTGCCTGTCAGAGACATTCCTGCGGCGTGATGACGATGGGGCGAGCGAGCATCTGAGCGAGTGTTGCAGCCGCGTTGCAGTGGGAGGACGAGGTCCTCGCCCTCCTTGTTTACCAGCATGGCTTTTTTATTATGCAACCCCCCCCCCCCCCCCCAGTCCCCCCTCCACCTCCCCATGCACGTCGTCACACTGCATCACAGCTGCTGCCTGTGAATCAATGGGATCAGCGGGATCAGTTGGCTAACAGGGACACTGCAGCAGCCAGGCATCATCTGCAGCATCCAGCTATGTGCCAACTGGCAGTGCTGTCACCGAGGGATGTCACTGTTTTCACTCTCGGGGTCTCACTTGTGTGTATGATTTTTTTTTAAAGGGAAACAGAGCAGCTCCGGGTTGAGAAACACACAACACATTTCTCAACTAATATCTGCTGTTTCTTTCATCCCTTCCTCTTTTTTTTATGACCTGAAGTGTACTGCAGCTCCTTTTACTGTCCAACCCCCCTCACCACCACCACCACCACCACCCTGCTCTGTTTCCCATCATCATCCTCTCATCCTCCTCTGCTCCCTCTCCACCGGCCCTCACGGTGCAGGTTATCTTTGCTCTGTAATTGGGTCATTTTCTCATTTTTCTGTCTGACGTTGGCGTCAGGAAGCACAGCGAGAGAGGGAGGCAGGGCTGTGAGAGGCTGATTTCCCGAGCTAGACGTGCAGAAACAAAGGTTGCAAGGGAAAGGTTAGATTTTGTCCACGTGTGTGTGTGTGTGCCATGAGCATGTGACGTAATAGAGAGGAGGCATGGACCCCCCCGCCGGCCTCATCTGTTTTTATAACAAATGAATAAGCAGCTGTGGGAGAGACGAGTGAAGGTTAGAGAAGGAAAGAATGGGATGTTTTTTCTTTTGGCCAGTGGCTAGTGCTGCCCTACTTGCTGCTCCATGACACAGAACTATATTTTCTCTGAGGTTGGAACCAAAAGTAGCTGCCGTCACTGCAGCATTACAGTGTGGAGTGTCAAGTCAGGTAACTCCTCTGTTGCCATGTGGACGGTGTCTGCCCTCAAGGTCACAGTGCAGGTTATCTCCATCTCTCCCCACCAGTCTCTACTGTATCAGAAGACACAATGTGATATTGTGCCGTGCTTGTGCTGTGCTGAGTAGGAGGCAGCGCTCATGTGATGTTCCACGGGGAGGTGAATAGCTGTCATTCATGAGAGAGCGCCCGTTTGCTCGGCAGCTGCCCTCAGCTCTGACTTCAGACACCGATCCTGCCTGTCAGCTGCTGCCCGGCTTCTTCCACAGGCAAACTGTTGTCCCCTTGCTCAGAGAGTTTGACATATTAAACATGTTTATTGTGCTTGTTAAGAGGTGTGGTGGAGTGACAAATGGGATTAAATCCATTTGTTGAAGGAAGCCTAGTGTTAGAATTCAAAACATGTGAGTAGAGATCACACATACATACATGATCTCTGAGCTTTTTTTTAAAAATGTTTTTATTATTCAGACAAACTGTTTTTGGTATCTGATGAGGACATATCATCAGCACCAGGGTCATTCTACAATTTTTCATTAGAATTACTGCTCAAACTAAAAAATATGTAAATGAGGTGTACAATATGCACACTTACATACTTACAAAAGTGATGCAGTGCGATGGAAGATGTACTCAGATACGTAAACTTAGCAACAGAACACTGTGGCTACACTGCTACAAAAATTGAATTTAAAATTAGTACAAAAAGTAGAAAGCATTTCACAGCATTAGTATCAGTCTTTCAGTATAAATCTGATTGGACTACATGCATGATATACTCATCCAGTTCACAATAGTGACTGTCAGATTCTAGTTATTAATACATTAATGACACATTAACATGAATCGGTTGTCAGATAAATGTAGTAACAGTGTGAAGAAGCAGAAAATGGAGATGAGTACAGTTGCTTATCACCACTGGTGGTGCTGCTATATGTCGTTGAGGTGTTTTGTTTGTCACGGAGGTATTTCGTTAAACTTTATAAGGCCGCCCCGGTATGCCACAGCTGATCATCTGACAGCGTTAATCCCTGTCGGTGGACACTGGATCTCTCTGCACTGCTGCAGTCCTGCAGACCACAGCCTCTGGACAGTTTCAGAGCAGTCAGCAGCAGCAGCAGCAGCAGCAGCAGAATGCAGCTCTGGCAAGTGGAGCGAAGGGGAAAGGGCTGAAAGGGTCGAAAAATGAACCAGAAGGAAGGGAGTGAATGTTTTTCACATCACATTCATGCGCATTGTGTGTTTTTGCTCTGTATGCATGGCAGAAGATAATCCTGTTAAGCTATTATCTGAAAGCTTTGTTTTGGTCACCAGATGGACACTGTAGGGGTGTATTTTGTCTGGTCTGGTTCTTTTGTAGATCACCGTTGATTGCACAACTGACCCATGCAATATTTTTTTTTTTTATCTCATGTAATTTGTCTTTTCATCCATGTTCTAAAAGTGCAGCTCCTGTTGAAGATTTATGTCCATGAAGGGAAGGGATTCTTTTACTGCTGCGAGCACAAAGTATCATTACTGTGTTCCCTGTAGACCTGATGTTGACAGGCTGTGACTAAACATCGCTCTATAAATAATCTAAGAACTTTTGTCTGTATTTGATATCAACTGTGGAACAACCACAAGATCCAATTTTGTGCCAGTGAACACGAATGGGAGTCCAGAAGCACAGAAACATTCTCAGGATCTCCCTCCAGCTTTTTCATTTCATCACACAACTTGTGACCCGTCATAATCATGACTTTTGCAATACAAAAGTTGAACATTTCATTGTGTGGACATGCACAGTTTATGAGAACTCTATCTAATTGAACAGCTTTATACTGGCCCTGTCTTCATGTTGCTGTGTCGGAGTTAGCTAACCTCATCGGCAGACTTCAGCGAAATGCACTGTGCTGTGCTCAGCATACAATGAAGGAGCACTGAGCTACAAAAAATAACGGAGAGGAAACCTGAAACGGTTGAAATCTTTGGACTGGGCCGACTGTTTTCCGTGCCCATGTTCTCTGACTACAGCCCAGATTCAACACTGCTTTGATACTACTTACTTTACATTTGTCAACATTTGCCGTTATTAAACGATTTGTCTTGCTGGCAGAGGTAAAACCGCCCCAACAGAGCTTGTTTCATCATTTTCTGTGCAAAAACATGTGGGTTACTTCGATATCTTGCGCTCATATTGAAAACCCCAAACAGTTCTTTGAGCTGTCAGCAGTCAGAGTTGTGGTCAAGACCACCTCAGTCAAGATAATAAATTTGACCACCGCAAAACTTCATTGGTACAAAACTCTCCTCAGTCCTCATTTTGTATTCACAGAAATGAAAATTACAATTTATTTATTTACCCCGTAAACAGATCTTTAAAGATCTTTAGATCGTAGCCACCGAAATGTCCTCCAGCTCATCACTATAGGGACAGTCAGCCATTGTTGTTTTCATACCCTCCCCCACTGAGTCAGTCGTGACTCCTCGTTGGATGTTTATTTGACTCCACAGGACTTGAGTTAGGTGCTCCACTTTGATTTTCAAGCGTAGATGTTAGTCTTTGGAGACATGCAGGGGACACAAGAAGACCCCTACACAACTTGAGTTACATAGTCTCAATATGAAAGGCAAGAAAGGAGAAAGAATAAATGTCAATTTTACCAGTTTGAAAAGCAACAGTTTTTCATTAAAAATTAAATAGTGGCCTGATGTTCAATTATGAGCTGTATGCTCAATGAGCTGCACGGGGAACACATGTGCACCATACAATCATGTGATCACGCTGCTTATTTCTGTTATCAGGTTTCTCTTAAATACACATGCAACATTTTTGTTTTAGAACAATGTCACACACAAGCAAAAACCATTAACGTGACATGACTGTGACTTTATGCGAACAACTGTGCATGTCAGTAAGCAAAGTCAACAAAGGTTGCTGTGGTGTTTTTAACAGACAAAGACGCATCTGTTGCGGTTTAGATCGTGACTGTTGGAGGGATGCAGTTTCAATAGATCTCCCTGTCAGATGTTGTCTGTTGTCCGCATGTCCTGTGTTTGCACCTAACCTGTTTCAGATGTGGATGACCTATGGCAAGAAGGAGGTCTGAAGAAGGTAGCCGGTTTGGATACATTTGTCTGCATTTTGATGAAGTAATAACAAAGTAATCCATTAGTCTCTTATTTAATTTGAGCTATCCAAAACTCTTCGGCTCGACATGAGCCTAAATCCTCAACACCTGGCTGCCAGACTTTGGTGAGACTCTTGATGAATGAAGGGCCCAAGGCCCAACTCATAGTCCAAATCTAGCCCAAGTGCTATTTCTGCAACTTGAGTTGATTCTCTGCCAAAATCAGCCACAACCCCTAAATCTGGCACCTATGGGCCAGAGCCAGTGTTGTTTTAAAGTCTGCATCACCATTGATTTTCCTACACGTACCTTAAAAAGAGACCAGCCATAGCCCCAACCCCAATCAGTTGTCTTCTGTAATCCATACCCTCAACCTAACCTTACCCTAACCCCAATCAATTGTCGCCATGACCCTTAACCACAACTTGACCCCACCATGAAGGGCAGCGCTACAGGAAACAGACTGTGACACAAAACTCATTTGGTTCTTTGGTGCTAAGACACGGCTGGCTACAACAACTTGCAGATATCTGCAGATGGCCAAAATAGGTCATTCAGCGACAAACCCACAGAGAATCATCACCCAACGCATTCCTTTAGCTTTTTGGAGCACTGTAATGTCATTCAGCTCATTGTTTTCAGTGTAGAAAGCAACCATTTAAAAAAGTGAAAAAGTGAAAAAGCGAAAGTTCTGATTTGTTTCCTGGGGGGCAGCAAATAGCAGACAGACAAGAAGAGTGAATGCTCACTTGATACATCAAATTAGCACTACAGTAGTTCCTTCATGTCTGCTGGATGTATGAATAAAGGAACTTGTTTGCTAGCATGTTAGCCATACTAAATACATAAGACGATTATATGTACGTGTTGTATTTACAGCTTGTGTGTATATCTTTATGTACTTTACGTGAGTACAGGTCAGTATGCACATGTGGCATTGCACTTGTGTGTAAAGTCGGTCAGCGGGGAGTAAAGATCAGAAGCTTACGGTGCAGAGAGGCAGAAAACAGCATACGGCAGCGCTGAACTTTGAGAAGAGCGAGAAGGAGCGAGCTACACACATCAACACATACACAGGCCAGGGGGCGTTGGCATGAGGTCACACACGGGGTCAGACGTTCATAAATAGATGCAACACACATTTGGACGTATGATTCATGTCCACACACACACACATGCACAGAGAGGGGACAGGATCCAAAGTTTTCTCTGCAGCTGTCTCCCTGGTTCTTCTTCCCAGTCCCACCGGGATCAACTTTCGGGCAGGCGGTGTGTCAGTCACACAACAACTAGAGTCAACTTGTTATGAAAGTTAAGTTATGAAACAAATTTTCAGTAGTAATATTGTAGTCTGACTGATATCAGTGGTTCACATTTACATTTCATCTCCAACATTCACATAACTGTTGAATGTTGGAGATGAATGTCACTGATGCTGCTTTCAAATGCAACTTGAGGAGGAGGTTGCATTTTTAACAACAGAATTCTGAGTACACGTTACATGTATGCGGTTGAAATCATGGGAACATCATTGCCTAACACAAATGAACGTTGGCTTGTCCCCTTTTCAGAAATGGTGAACAATTTATAATTTATATATTTAACTTATTTTTGTTTCTGCATCATAATGTCATGTTTAGGAACGACATACAACTGCAGAAAAGAAATTAACTTCCATGGGTTATTACATTACAAAACATCCTCATATATCACAGCTTGCGAAATATAATAAACATGACCTCACTTAAACGCACCATTGCACAGGCAGTGAGGAAACCTGGCATGAGTCATCACATTACTTTGAATGTAGTTCATCTCCAACACAATAATTCATCTTATACACAAAGAGACTGTGCACAGACAGCTTTTAAAGTGACTTTTGCAAACAAAAATGTCAAAAATTAAGTCATTTTATCCTTTTATTTTACTGGCTTCAAATATTTATTCCTTTGATGACCTTTTATCCACAGAAATGAAGGCTTATTCTCAAATTTTGTGCTCCTCTCTGTGAGAACTGCACTTTTTTCATCTTGGACGGGACTCCTACATCACAACAGTACTAAACAAACACTCACGTAACCTAGTAACCATCTACAATGACACAATAGTGGACTCATGCATAAGCTTGGCAGGGGACAGTTGTGTGCTGTTGTGAAAATGTTCACTGTAGTGATGAAGACTCCCAATTGAATACTAGATTAAAAAAAGCCTGTCGGACAGGGTAGGGATTCCAGATGGGCGCTCATGCAGGTTCAACACCCGAGGGACAGGCAGAGCAGGGATTGAGCAGGAGAATAATGTTCATGTTTTCATGATTCACATCTCTGTACTTGTGCTTTCTTAAAGCGGCTGAGCTTCGGCCAACCTGCCACATGGATTGTGGGAATCTTCTTTGCCCCAGATGTATTCTGTGTAAAGTTCTATTGAATGTGGTTGGGTACTCTGGGTGTGGTTGGGCCCTGTTTTATTCTTGGCTTCAGCATATTTTTCCTAAGTAAGGGGAGAATGGGTTCATTTGAGGCTACAGCACATAGCTGTCTGCACCGCCACTACTTTACCTGCTTCTGTTTTACCCAAGTTACAGTTATATTTCTGAAATCTGCCTGTATGGGCTACATTTTTGCGAAGAAGAGAAGAAGAACCGACACAGTATCACACATTATAGTGAGACCAATGCAGGCACATGGAGATGAGCTGCTGACAGGGCCACTGTCCGAGAGTGCAAGGTTACCACAGTAACCCATTAAATCACACCACAGTGAGGCTGACAGTAGGATTTGGAGTTATACAGCTCTCTCATCCACACCCTCACTGGATGACAAAATTATGGGATGCCTACACCGATTTAAAATTAATGTTGTTCTTTTGGGTGACATCCAGCTTGTATACAGGACCTATACACTGTAATTATGTTCTAGTGCATTCAATCTAGCTGCATGCCAATCCTTCAACTAAAAGGAAAAACTGTTATATAATTGTATCCACAGACTGACATGTGCAGTGAACGCTGAATGACTCAGTGGAATCACTTTTCTTATTCAGGTGGGTTTTTTTTTTAAAGAGGTGATAATAGCAATCTTTCCTTTCCTCTCTTAATGATAAGCCCTGTGTTTCACTGAGTGGAAGGGCCACGAGGACGAGAAAACAAAGACATGAGGTCACAGATCAGCGCTGATGTCAGGACAAGAGCTGCAAGCCAAATGTGATTCACACATACACACGCACAAGCATATCTTCAGGGATTTACAAAAGCAGAGTCCTTTGTCAAACATGCATTCACAGCCCAGAGAAGTCCACCTACTAAAGTTGTGTGCTAATAGTTAATTTGTATGACACAGAGATGGTAATCCATCATTTTGGCTTGATTTATTGGTATGTTATTGCAGTGCTGGATGAGTTAAGTATACTGCCCAATGAAGCCAGTAACTACAAATATTTGGCTTGGTAATCTGCTCTGAAAGCCACCATTAACTGTTTCACATAAGCTAGTCAGCTGGCTAGCTAAAGTAGTAGAAAGTTAGCTTGTAATGCTTCCCTAGCTTTTATTTGTAATTAAAAAATAAGCATTTGGAAGAATAACTTTGTTTTCCTCTATAACTAAATGAGGTGGGAGCTGAACTATGACTGCTAAAAAAAACAAACAGACAGACAGCTAAACTCCTGCTGAAGCTAACGTTACTAGCTTAGCAGAGAAGCAGTAACTGCTATCTCTATTTTACTTGCTAACATTGGTAACATAACTAGCAAAAACAGAGTAAGTAGGCTGTTTTAGTTAATTGGCAATAAAAAGGCACAAAATGAAGACAAAAGATGAATTAAGTGGTTGCTTCCTTGAAAACATAAAACCCCTTTGTCCATCCTCATTATTTGTACTTTACGCTCTCTGCTTTCAAGGGCAGTAAAGATCACTGTAGGCGAATGTGTTACCAAAGATTTTAGTCTTTACTTCAAAGATTAAAATGAGTCAACTTTTAAAGACCACATTTCAAGAAGATGCAGAGCTATAATTACTAATTATAACATACTGTATCCTTTGCTTTTTGCTCATGCCAGCAATCATTTTAGAAGGGAAAGCATCAAACATGTCATATGAAATAAGTCTTAATTTTGAATTGCTCATTTTTGGATGGAGTTCTTTGTACTTGTTTTGTGTTACTTGTCCACCATCTGGAAAGTATCTTACTCCCAAATGGATTTTGACAGCAGGATGTATCACAATATAACCAGAGGATTACGGAGAGTTGATAGCAATACGAAATGTTCGCTTTTATGTTAAGATGATGAACACGATCGTCTCATGTTTTAGAGTGTAAAAAGAACCTCACATGGACATACAGTATATTATCTCATGAGTCTTTTCTCACTAGGAACTTATTCTATAACTTCCATATTTATGTATTCAGGCACACAATGGATCAACCCAAATGTGCCCGAGGCCCCTGAGATCAAAGTTTTATTTCAAACCTTCCTGCCTCATGGGGAGCCAAGTCTGTAGAGACTCATCAGACCAAGAAGAGAAGCAGACATGATATACACCATACAAGGCCTCTTCAGTGAGGTCATGCCTCAACTGTGGGATTATCAGAATTGCTGGTCTCTGACGTGATTCTCTTTTACTGTAATTGAAAAGCTGCGCTCTCTGCCAATCTGTTTTTCATTTCACAATGAGACACGTTTGGCTGTGATGATGTTTTAAACTGCATAAAGAATTACATAAAGAATTAAGTTTATAAGACGCTGCGACTCCAAAAACAACTATTTATGTTGTAATCCTGCCACAGGACTTTCAACCAAAAGTGCATATGTGTGAAGACCATTTATCTTAATTTCAAACATGTTATTCTTTTCCTTTACAGGGATTATTATGGCTTCGAAGGTCTTGAGCTGTCATTGAATAGACATGTGATAGATCAGCATTATATTTGGCCCTGACATTTGTGTTCCCCCTGGGATGAATTGTACTAACCTTGATGATCCCTTAACTTTTCTTCTAGCATTAATTTGTTTTATGACCAACACACAAAACGGACATTCCTGTCATCCTTTTTAGAGTTGTTAGCAAGGTAAAGATGTATTAGGTTATACCCGCAAACATAAGTATCATAGCATTTTATTGTAGGCATGTTTAGCATTTAGACCCAGGGCCCAGTTGCAGCCTCATCCCAGAAGTCACTTGTCACCATTGCTGTGAAGTCAGTGTATTCTTTTTCTGATCTATTCAAGGAAGTCTATTCAACTCCAGAAACATTAACCTCTAATCATGCTCTCCACCCAATCCTGCTCTCAGTGATTAGTTGAATGTTCCTCTTCAGATCTAGTATCAGCTGTAGGTGATGAGAGTAAGGACATAATGTCTGATTTAAAAAAAAAAAAACTGCCAGGAAAGCTTAGAGACTGAGGTGATTGTTCGTTTGATCCCCGTGTATGGTTGTGATAGAAGCTAGAAAGCGCACACAACACAAGTGTTGGCAGGGGGGAGAATAAATGGCTCTGAACATCTTGTCAAGGAGTGACAAAGCCGGGCAAACAGCAGAACAAGAGCAGTTTTGTTCTTTTAGAAGATAAGGAATTCAATTACTCTGCCCTGCTTTTGATAAGATTTCTGTTTAAAAGCCACCTCTCGGTGTCATGTTTATTCAACACATGGTTTATGTAGATAATGCTTTCCTCAGATCGCCATGTTTGCTTTGCGTGATTGTGGGTGGTAAAGTGGCGACAGCCAGCGGACGCATGTGTGTGGAGTTTTCTGCATGTGTGGCTATTTCACAGTGCAAGAGAGCGCTGCATGAAGTTTAGCAGAATGCAATAAATACAACGTTGTGTGTTTTAATCAAGAGGTGGGGACAGGCCTCAGAGATGAGCTCCCAGTTCTCCGAGTCTTTGTATCCTGGTCGGTCATTACAAGCGCTCTTTGTGCCAGCCACAGATCACATGTCACAATATTTGAACAGCTGCAGTCGATAGCTGTGTGTGTGCTCTTTTCCATCGACAAAAGGGGAGAGAGATCTGATTCGATAAGATGTGTGTGTGAGAATTTGGAGAGTGGAGCGGTGGGAAAAAAGAGAAGAAGATGATATGGTTCAAAAACAACCTCCATACTGATGTACCACAATTTACAGCATTGTCCATTAGTATCAACTTTTTGCTGGTGTACCATACATTCAACACAGAACATGCAGTAGAAGATGTCACATTCCTAGCGTCAACATTGGCAGGTTCATGTTAATGGGGAAAGTGAGGAACGACAGCACGAGAGGAGCTGTCAATGACTCTCCTAACAGGCTTTCTAACACAGTCCATTACAGGTGTCAACGAATTGATCTTCATTCTGGAGCAGATTCTCACTCCTGTCACTCCTTTTAATGGATTTAGAATAGGGATCACATTAATCTTGTGCCAGTTTTTGTCTCCATGTGTACTTTAACTTTTAAGTAACTCCAGCAGCCTCTGTATTTCAGACTCGTTCTGTTGTGATATTACAGTAACTCACCAGAACTAGACTTAGAGCCTGAGGAATGACAGCAGGAGGCTGCTCTGTAGAAAAGCAACACAAAATCATCTTACAGGAACTACTATGTATGTTCAACTGATGAGCTTGACTGTAATGTAAGTTACAGCTATTGAAAAGGCAAAAATAAATGTTTATAAGAGTTAGCATGCAGTGTAAAGAGCTACAAGAGTCGTAATAGTCAGTAATCTTTGATAATGGCAGGCACCAGTGTGTGTACAGCATGTGTAGAGGTAGTGGTTGTGCATGAATGCTTGTGTGTTACAGGTATATGTGTGTGCATGCGTGTTTGTCGGCGGTTTCTATGTGAAGGGGAGGGGTATTTGGTTTCTGTCTTTGGGCTGTGTTTGCGCGCAGACTCATTGTGAAAGCTGCAGAAGGAGACCATCATGGCCACTTTGCATCAAGTTCAAGACTCGACTGAAACCATGACCTCAGCCTGTTGTGGAATTACTGAGTCAACATCTGCCCATATGAGTCGCAATTAAAATGCAAAGTGGGAACTGAAAACACCACAGACTTGAATTTAGACAAACAGCACGGTCTGGATCTGTTCTCAGATTATAAGTCAAG
The DNA here is from genome assembly GCA_028641955.1 of Protonibea diacanthus. Classification (NCBI taxonomy): domain Eukaryota; kingdom Metazoa; phylum Chordata; class Actinopteri; family Sciaenidae; genus Protonibea; species Protonibea diacanthus. The sequence continues at coordinate 16,350,400 of CM053981.1, forward strand.
GTCAAGTTGGGGTCAAGCACATTTCAGCTTTCACGCAGCAAGAGCGAGAGAACAGCGCTTCAGCCCAGCGTATGTTGTTTTACGTGATCAGCTCGAGTTTTGCCTCCAGCAGACCTCTCACTGTGGATGACTGCGCTCTATATGTGTAGTGATCTGTACTGAGCTTTGAGGTCGCGGTGTAAACTGCTGCTGAGCTCTGCATTGTCTCTGCCTGTAATGAAAGCTTTGCTCAGGACTGTGTTTACCGACTACAGATTATAGTTAGCGCCTGCCGGCTAGTCAGCATACAGCAGCTTCATAGTCGCTCTGGGAAGAGAGGGGAGGGACGGGGTGCATGGAAAACGGGTACAAAAGAGAGAGAGAAAGAAAGACAGAGACAGGGAGGGCACCTTGGCAGCGCAGAGCGGAGTACAATTAAAATTCTGTTCTGGTCACAAGCACACACTGTTTGTCAGTATTTGATAAGGGGACTGCTCAACTACACCCCCTCTGCCATTCTTGGCAGGTAATGCATGACACTTAACTCTGTAATGTGCAGAATCCACATTCAAAGATACTGGATTTATTGTTTCAAAAGTATATGGCACAATGTAAAAATTAAAACACATTAAAACAAAAATAATATTTTTAATCCTGTTTAATGACATCATATGGAAAATACAGCATATACCTGTGCATATACAGTACACCAATATTTTATTATAGTTTTTATATTCTTACTTAATATGGCACAAACTTCTTCTTCTTTTATGTTGGCCAGTTCATACTTTTTGTGTGTGTTTGTGCTCTAGATAAAGAAAATGAACCGAACCATCAAGTAAACATTACTGCCTGAACAGAGTATAACCTTGTGGTGGGATGCAATTCAACTTATTAAACCATCTAATTCCACGGATTTATAGGCAATTACCAATTTCCATGCTTTGTTGTGTCTGGCATGTTTTTGCTCTGCCAGCGTATTAACTTTAGTGCAGCAGTCTTTACGGTTTATCCTATTGAATCAAGATTAAGTTATGTTAAGATTACCGTCTGAATAAGGCGGAAACAGTACGAGTTAAAGAGGAATCCAGCATACTTTACGAACTATTAGAGAGAATGGAACAGCATGTTTAATCTTTAATAAGGGCTAAATGAGGAGACGCTTCACTAATTGCTTTTTCCTGTGCATGTGTGAGAAGACATCATGGCCTGTTGGGTAGGCCCTGCAGACCTGTGTTTATGCTCTGTGTTGGCTATTTGTGGTATATGTACACAGAACTGAGCTGGAAATTTGAGTTAGTCTCTAAATAGAGTGGACGCCTTTTTGCAAACTATGTATGTAAGTATGTAGAGCTATATTATATTTTCCATTATTCTCCCATCTAATAACGTGACACGTATTTGGCAATATCTTAGGTAACAGGGCTGTGGATTTTCATATTGACCAGGACAGGAAGAAATACTGGTTGCCGTGGTAACTGATCAAGTTTAAAGCCTTGTTTGTGCCAGCCTAAGGGTAAGTTCAGTGATTCTCAGGCGGACTGCCAGTCAGGGATTGGTTAGTTAAGGTGAATCCTTGGAACGCCGTAGTCATGAACATTGGCTTACATTTTCATAAAGACAAAGTCAAACAGACCAAACTGTGTGTAGAACTGCTGACAAGCATAGCCGTGCTACAAATAGAGACTGGAGTGTTCTTTAGTATGTTAGCATGTTTGTAGAGATACTGAAACGGTGCATCATAAATCCTGCCACTTGAGACTGTCCTGCTTTGTGAGCCAGAGATTTGATAAATGAATTAGTGTCTGTACATCCTGTTTGTTTCCTGTTTGAACTATGGAAAAGACTCATTCTCCTGATGAGTACATTGCACAGTAGTGATAGTGATATATAAAACATGTCTATTTTCTCCGGGTGCAGAACAACAGCTTTTAGGAAAAAACAAAAAACAAAAAATAATAAATATAAAAACAAAAAAAAAATGGGTCAGTTCACCTTAAAAATATATATATATATTTGTGCCTGTTTTACTGTGTATGTTTCTGAGATTTCTGCCACCAACCCAAGACAAAAGAAGTAAATTGAATTTCATCTGTGGTGCATTCTAAGAGGAATTCCTTATTAATCATGTATCATAGGCTCTAGCTGTTGGTCTATTGATGTATCACTTTAGTCGAATCTGAAATATCTTAGTGTTGTGAAATTTATACAGACGTGCATGATTCCCATACAATGTGCACTAATAACTTATTATTACTTGTTGTTGTGGTTATTGTAGTGATTGTCCAACATGTGCGAGAGTATGCTTCGTGGTTTTGAGTGAAGCAGCAACGTCATCTCGCAGCATCAGATCATGTCAGATGGCAGATACTTTGTTTTAGCGTGTTGACTAAATCAAGATGGTAACTACAATTATGTGCCAAATATCAGCATGTAGCATTGTCAGTGTGAGCACTGCATAAGCAATTCGCTTAAAGAACTACTGTAAACATAATTTTTTTATTCAGTGCTGCACTGAAATGCTTGAACTGTGGCAAATAATGGGACACATTCACTGCTCAGCATGGGAAACACTCACAGCCAATCCAATACAGACAACTACAGCGGTTTACCTTTAACTCTTAAACACCCGGAGTCATTACAGTCAGAGCCATACTTAGGCCAGGAGTGTCTGTGTGGCTCAGAATCGGAAAGAGTTGGGGACAAAGGGTCACGGCCATGAACTTTAACCCTTTTAACATCTAGGAAAAGCTGGATTTATATCCTAGTAAGTTAACAGTTCATGGACACAGGGTGAGAAATAGGTCCGGTGTGGCCGCACCCTGACCACTGCTTGCTGTTCCAGTCCTCTCACAGCCTTGGTCTGAGGTCTCCTAAACACATACGGTTAAATTTAGACTGGCTCAGACTGACCACAGACACAGCCAGACCTCCTGAAACCCGACCTCACTGTCTGCCCTTTCCCTCCTCTGCTTCTGCTCATCGTTGTGTTTTCACTCAGTAGCTTCACCATCTTTGATTCCTTTGTTGGACCCCCCTACCACCACACACACACACACACACACACACACACAAACATCTCCATGTCTCTTCATTTCTCCCTCTACCCATCATGCTCGAGGGGAGCTGGCCGGAGGTGATTTACGTAGTGTTTGCACAGGGTTAGTACTCCTCGTTCTGGAGGAAATTAAATGTTCAAGTTACAGCACTGGCTGGATTCATGTTACCTAAAATACTGATGTGATTCTGGGAAGACCTTTTTAAATCCCACTTGTTTGGACTGAGAGGGTTCATATTGTGCTCATCTGTGGGTTTAAACAATTACCTTCTATATAGAAGCTGTACACACTGTGCCTGCCTCAGTGAGTGTGTGCCAGCGTGCTCTAGTTACAATTCAAGATGGTCACCTTGCATCATCCACTAATGCTCTGATGCCTGTTTCCTACACTAAGGACTAAGCATAAGGGTGATCACAAAATTGGTGGTGTGGTGAGATTTTAAAAATAGCAGATTTTTTTTTTTAGTGGTTTTGATTGATTCATAAAAAAAATCATCACTCGAATAACATATTTTGGACGAACATTGTTTGCAAGCATGAGATGCTGTAGGAGGTGATAAAGGATTACTTCCACTCTCTGTCTCCTCATCTGCAGCCCAGTGCTCACTGGCCCGTAACAGGATCCTGATTAAATGCCATGAACATAATGAGATCACCTATTAGTATCACTGTTCTCATCATCACCTCCACCTATACATACTTTATGGAGGAGCGAGAGGGCAAAGAGACTGTATTCCTTGGCATCATATTCTCTATGTCTGGGATTCATTTACTGTGGCCTAGAGAACATGCTTTCACTGTCATAATTAATGCACGTATGCAGGCACACACGTAGGCATAGACCTATATTTAGTTGGGTCTATTCACTCATTAAGTCAAATCTCTGCTGTCTCTCTCATTTAACTGAGCAAGAAAGCAAAAAGATGCTCACCGTTGTTCCTACAGAAAGTGTTATTAAGAACTGGGAAAGCAACGTGTGACCTCGGAAAATACATTTTTAACCTCTAATAAAGGATGTGAATAACACTTTTGTGTCATGTCCGCCGTGTGTAGAGAGACAGATGGCTTTGGAGACAGTGGTGCATATTTTATTAATAATTTATCAAGCTCACTGCCCAGTTATAGCATTAGGGGAAAAAATGGCTGCATAATGTATAGCACTGGTTGCCTCTGGAGCAAGATGTTAGAGGTACATTTCTGATCCACTCAGACGTCTTCTGTACTACATTAGGTGGGGATAAGAGGAGAATCACAAGCAGATGTAATTCTGGAAAATGGATATTAAAGACAGGATTTCAAACAGCTACTAGTCTAACACTCACTGTGAAATATGCATTAGGTCCTCTTTGAAGATGTTTTAAATTTAAAAAGTGATAGCAGCTATTTTTCATTTTAATCTCTTGTAATATTTTATTTTCTGTTATTCAAAAGTACGTTAAAATACTAAATAAATGTATACAGAAAAAGGCCAGAGGAAGGCAAGTCTTCACCCAAAGATTGTTTTTTCTAAAAGAAAAGTCTCTTTATATTTGTTGTGTAAAACAGAAAACAACCCAGATGACCATCAACATTAATAACTGTATCTGCAGGATTAGTAAGAGTTGCTCAATATCTTGAAATGACAACATATCACATCACCTCAGAAAAAAAAACACTTGCCATAACAAGAACATTTCTCATCTCTGGCAGATCTGGACCAATCCCAGAACGTTACGCAACAGTCTGGACAACAAGCCTGGGCCATGATTACTCATGTCATCGTTGGGAATGAGCGTGAAAATGAAAGAGACCTACTTTCCCTCAAATAGGGTGTTAAACACCCGAGCTCTCTTTCTGAAATCTTTTATTGCCTCGATGAACATGGAAAGCATTTTTTTTTTCTCCTTTCACTCAACAGTCAACATGCTGCTTTCTTTGCTGCTGTTCTTGTGCCAAGATTTGCCCTCAGCTTTCAAGTCTGTAAAACTCTTGTAAAGTGTATGACAGCAGGGCGCTTATCATTATGCAATTATTGCCCATAGGCTGTTCAGCACATGCCAGCGGTGCTGTGTATGGTGCTGCGTTAGCTTTTGTATTTTTATCACCGGGGAAAGCTAGGCTTAAAGCTAACTCTGCAGTATTATTTTTACATTATCAGCCTCTGGATTTTATCTCGGTGTGACCAAAAGTTCAGCCGATTGTTTGCCTTTGCATGCAGTGTGAATATTACTGTGAATAGCAGCAGTTATGCTTTTGTCTGCTTTCTGCACTGTTATAAATAGCTCCCTGCAGCCGCTGTAGGAAAGGTTGAAGTGTGGTGGGCCAGCAGGTCAAGCTGCCACATATGGGCGCTCTCATATGTCTTCTAACACTTGTGTTATTTCTGCATTCTGGCTCCTGGCGGTTTGGAGTGCCAGAATACATTTTAGTAGCAGCAGCATCGCAGATGACAGTCAGAGGGACAGCTGAACCAGAGCTAAGCCCCACACCTTACATCAGCAAACTTAGAAGTCCTAAATGTCAGTCAATCAGTCAGCCAGTCAAGTAGAATCATCCTTGACTGTCTAATAGGTCCACTTCAGCTCAACCCCACCTCAAAAAGACGCCTATTGTGTCTGTGTGTGCTTGCAGGCGGCCTGAGTGAGGATCCCTCCCATTCGGGAACTGGTGGGCGTGTGACATCACTCCCCTTTCTGCCCCATCCCTCCCTTTTTACTTTCGTGCGTCAGACCAATCAGCGCCCAGGGAGACACGGTCACGTGAGCACCCCCCCCCAACCCACTCACCCACCAGTCTTGGTTACCATGGCAACGAGCACTGGTCCAGGCAGCATCTTGCTGTGGTGAGAAGAGGGGAGGAGGGGGGAGGAAGGCGGGAGGAGAGGCAGAAAGAGACAGGGGAAAGGAAGGGAGGAAAACAGAAAGAGAACAAATCCCAGCCAGAGGAATATCTTTAAGAGCTTCATCTTATGCCTGTCTTCCCTCCGCGCAGTAAGTACTTTAGCTTTATTATCCTCTTTCAGAAGCTTCATCATAGCTGAATGAATAGAGACTTGATGCAGACCACTGTCATCTGCATTTGATAATGTGATATGGCAGATACCTTTGAGGATTTCTGGAATGACATCATGTGTAATTCCTTTGTTATATTGGGAATGTATACAGCTGGCCTCACCTTAGGTAGGCAACCCTTTGTCTGAATGTCAGCTTCCACCGGTCCTCATGAATGGCTGATGACAAACCTCAGTTGGTGAACAGAGGCGCGGTGGTGAGAACGCACTCAGTGCAATTAGAGGCGGTTTGAAAATGTGGTGAAACTCCGCCTGATGTTTTGTGATCAGGCAGCGAGCCATTCTGCTCCTGATTCTTCATCATTGCTACTCCTCCAAGTCTCTCTTCCTTTTTCACACATGTGGATCCGGATGACATCCTTCGTCCCCCCCTGTGGTTTGTTTAATTAGCAAATCTGTGCAAATCCAACTAGGGCAGCTTTTTTCTGATCGTAGACCTCATATTAATGTCCTTGTGGTGGTGGAGACTGTAAGCTTTCTTGGCTGCAAGTCGTCTCACAGTCAAAATGTTGCTGTTTTTAATTAGGGTGGGTTTAAACCTTACGTTACCAACATGTAAGACGTGATGCAATGTTAATGTTTTCAATTACATAAGGAAGAGCTGCATTTTTATTCTGCACATAACCTGAAATGCATGAATGTCTTTTTTATATTTCAACTCATTGACTGACTGACTGACTTATGTCTTTAATAATAAAGTAAAGAAATAAGTGTTTTGAGTTACAAGAAATTATAGAGCTATTATGCACTTACTCAGGTATGCAGCTGTACAGAGCCCAATTCACCATATGCTACAGGAGGAAGTGAGAAGTTTAATGTTTTGTTTTTTTCTTTACCACCCTTAAAGAAAGCATTACGTAAGCCTCATAATAGGCAAGTCTGGAAGTACACTAATGATTACTTCATTTTCTAGCAATGACAGACAATGCTTGTGAATTTGCAGCAGAGCACAGAGTACAGAGTACTGCTGAACCAATCCAGTCTGACCTATCTATAATAATCTGGGTAGTATTTGACACAATATTGTGCCTAATTCAATACATATTCCTATATCTCTTCTCTTACCATTTTATAGTGTGGCAGAACAGATGTCTTGCGTTCTAAAGGCTTTTTAAACCACTTGTCAAGTGATATATGGTCTGTTGAATGAACAAAAATGTTGAAGCACTGATCCGTCCACGTGGCTGTATTCAAGATGAAGTTTACGCAGCGTAGCTGTGAGGGATTACAAATGCTGTGTGCTCTCAAAGACAAGCCACAGAGGCCTATCTATTGAGTGACAGGAAGGTGTCCGCCTTGCTGATAGTAGGCAGAAGGGTTCCTCCTTCCAGCACCACCTGATGAGGGCTCAGCATAACATGGCACTCAGTAGTGAGTACACATAAAAGCCTACTTTTGATCAAAGTGGATGAGTTTATCTTGAGTTGTCCCATTTTCAGATTACACTGTTTTTGCTAGCTTGTGATCTAGCTGTTGGCGGTGGCACATTTGAAGCAGCAGAGACTTTGATGGCTGAGTTGGTTTTTAAGAAGGGCCTGCATGTCATTGACCTTTCCATTGAATCAGCCAAGACACTTACAGTAGATAATCATTACAGCTTTTAATAGGCTCTTTGGATTTGCAGTCAGGGTTGCTCAGCCGTTTAAGTGTACAATATGTTTTTGTAGTATGAGTATAAGTCTTGAATTGTGCTGTGATTGAGAAAGAACAAAGCAGTGTATCAGCAATGCATATTTCTGTCTGTGGGAAGCAGCCAGAGACTCACTATACTGTTTTCCATGTGATGTCTTGCCATTTGAAAGCGATTGTTTGAAAGTTATAATTTTCCCAAGTTGTAATCTTAAGTGGTTTTCCTCTAAGGCAAACTTCAGCCCGTCTAAAACCACGGCACAGTCCGTGTCGCCGCTTTGTTAGAAAACAAACAAATGGGCTTTTTGGAATTCAATGGGAATTATATTTTTCAAGAGTGGAAAAAGACACAAGCAGACAGACACAACAAAATCATTGAGACTGAGGAATTGCGGCCATTACTTGAAGCCACGCAACCCCGTCTCTCAATGCTGCTTTTACAGATGTAAAACTGCTGGATGCCACAAACACTGTGCTCATTGAATTACTCTGATAACTCAATCAACAATGTGCACTCTGGAGAGGTAGCCTGTGCATTATCTTTACTTTCAGTCCCAACATGACTGTTGTAAATAGTAAATAAGTCAAGTCAGTAATAAGTAAATGCTAAATTTTCCTATCCAATTTAATACAGTTTTATTTATACAGTAAATTAAGACAGCATATAGAGCAGGTCTAGATGATACTGATGATATTATTTAAAGAGACTTATTGAAGTCAATTATCACTAATTTTTCTGTGCTATTATCATTATTATTAAAGCAAATGAATCAATAAGCAAGATTTAGGCTAGCTGTTGACATGAACCTGTCTTAACACCCCATGTCAAGTCGAGTTAGTGGTTATTTATGGTGCTCAGTCACACACGTTATCAAGAAATACTTCTACTCAATAAAAATCTCAGCATTTCGACTGTCACGTAAACTCCCGCCCGCCTTGTCCCTGTTGTGCAAACCAGCGCAATGTGTCTGACACCATGTGAAGGGAGCAGCACTGCTGCGTCACGTTGGAAGAGACCAATCGGATTAAACTCTGTTAGAAACACGCAGGACCACTCCAAGGAGCAGCGGGGGGGGGTTCTAACTTTACATTTGGAAATAAATCCAGGCACATTCTTACAGACCATAGCTCACTCTCAAGATACCACCTTATATTTTACTGTACTCTTATTTCGAGACGAGTCGTAGTGAAATTAAGAAGCTAGCGATATTTCGGTGGCGTGTTGTTATTTATAGACTTTCTCGCTCCCCCCTCCTTGCCGTCGTTACGGTGTCGACCGATCCCTCTCTGTCAGTTTCAAGTTGCGCCTTCTCCCCTCTGCCGTACAGCTCCCTGCTCTGGTCGCAATGAGCATTACCCACTTTAGATAATACACCAAAAATATTGTGGCTTTCTTGACGAGAAAGGGGGGGGAATCCGGATTTTAAACGAGGACATGGATTCATTCCCGCCACACACGAGTGGATTATAAAAACGCAGACGATTCAGAGGTAAGAGGGGATGTCTCTCCCGACCAAACACGACACACACGGTGCATTTTTGAACGTTACCCTTGGATCCGCCGACTGCACCTCTCTGCACGTTAGGGAATGTCACGGTCCGCTGCTTTTAATAGAGCAACTAACGATTTAACTACGCCGTCCTGTTATAAATCTGACTTATTTAAAAGTGTTCACAGCACACACACATTGCCGTAATGGCAACTCGTGTAGCAAAACTCCAGTTTTAGCCTGGATCAGATCTGTCTGTGGAATGTGGTGGATGTTGGCAATATTCACTCCTAATCGCGAGAAATATCCTCATCTTGGTCATCTTTTGTTGTCTCAAACCAGTTGACCGACCAACACGCTGTCACTGTTGTTGGCGTTATTAATGCAGATATGCCTCGTCCACCAGCAGCAGCTTGAGGTTTGAGTGTGTGGAGATGCTGGAGGTGTTTTTTTCTTGTATAATAACACAGTCACCACTCAAGTGGAAAAAGTCACGTTAATTACATGTACTTAACATGACCCTCAGGAGAGAATACCTGTTGTTATGGCGGCGTTTTGTCTTTGTATGGAACATTTCTGCAGCCCTATACATTGCTTCCCACATAATCTTGTATGTGTTGCACACTGGAAGCCACTAAATGACAATCCATGTGTTTGTGTATCTGCTCTGTGGCTATTTTCCAGCTGACCTGAACATCTAAACGGTGTGACCTTGACACACCTTCCTTCTTTTTACCGTCTTTTCCCTCTGTTGTGTTTGTTGAACTGGATGAACACACAGTGAGTTTTTCATTTAGAAGCTTGTTTTCCCCCTCTCATTCAAGCCACGCGTGTTCAGTGTTGTTTTCATGCACTGCAACACATTTATTTGTCCTCAACGCCTGATTTGTTGCCGTGTTATCATACCTCAAGTCACTCACTGGTGAGGGCTTTTTTTAAATTTTATTTTAATACGTCTCAGTTAACAGTGCTACGTTACTGCAGCTGACCCAGACTAGACCAGATGTCAACACACAGCAACACGAGTCAGTCTCTGGCTAAATGGAGCGAGGAGGTCCTGACCTGACAGGCGTGTTCCCCAGGACTAAGGCTCTTATCCCATCTCAGCGGAGTGACGGAGAGTTTGCTGTATTGATCACATCAGTGATGTTGACCTTTCTGTTGCATCTCACCCTTCTCCTTTCAAGGCTCTAGCAGCTTTAGCGCCAGACCTCGGACATCCTCCGTGAGGTCACATGGAGTTGCAGGGCAGGCAGACGTTCACTGTGATGTGCTGCCTCCGTCGAGCTCCATGTGTTATCCTAACTCGCGGTTTCGCTCGTAAGAGATCAGGATGTGGGGCAGAGGAGGAGGAGGATGTTTTCTTGGTGGCTGACTCAGCGTAAATTGGAGAAGGCTGGCTGTCTGGCTTTCTGGAGAGGAGCTGGGTCAGACTTGTAACCTGTAGTGTGCCGCGTCGCCTGCAGTTTTATGTCAGTTTGCCAATTGGAGTTTTGTGTTTTTTTTTGTTTTTTTTTTTTTTTGGTCAGGATTGAATCAGATTCTGTTTTTATAATCTCTTTTCTGTTCCAGTGGACTAAATATCAGAATCAAACCAAAAATAGTAAGAAAAATAACCCTTTCGCCTCTGTAGTCTCAATTTGAAACTTCATTTTAGGTATATATTATAGTATATTATATGACAGTATGATGCTGCATATTGATATTACAGGTATTAAATTCAACGGTGTAGTCAAAAGCAGACATCTCCTTCTCAGTTTCTGGATGAAACGCCTATCAAATGTGCTCTGTTAAAATCAAGCAGCAACCTCATGGCTGGGAAATGAAGCCAAAGCTGAAGTGCTAAAAACTGTAATTCCCAGAGTGGCCGCTTGAGACTGGCTGCAGAAGTGAGTCAATCTCCATAAGTGCCCTTATTAACATGCCCAACTTCACAGCAGAAATAAACATGTTTACAGCCTGGTTCACACAATGGTTTTGGTCTCAGTAGCTAGTTCCATCATCCAATCATCCATGACAACAGTGAGGGGGGTAAATTTTACCCATTCAAATGATATTAAGACTTAAAGTTGCGCATAATTAACAGAGTGACCCCTTGATTGACAGGTAGGTGCCGTTACAGATGGCTTATTCGGAGGCCGAGGCATTAGGTCCGCCGATGATCCACGTCTTTTCCGATTTTTAGCTTAGCAGGGAGGCGGCAAAAGCCGTACATCCAACATAGCGGCGTCTAGCGGCGCATATTTTCGGCTTCAAAACAGCACATAGGAAACCTACAAGTGACGTCACTTGGGCTCTGTCTAGTCTTTATACTGTCATTGGTTAAAACATATATTGACACTGTGATAAACTCCTGCGTTAGCATCACGTTTTTACTGCTAATATATGATGCAATTTTTTTCAGAAAGATGAGTCAGACCTCTTTCCATATTTGACCTTCAGTAGCTCTCAACACACCTGTGTGTCTTGTCCCACCCTTTTACACTGTTTGGAGATGTCAGGGAAGCACCACTCTCTCCGAGTGATAAATCTGACTCACGCATAACTTCCCTGGATGCGCCCAACATAAAGTTCGAGGCAGATCTGATATCACAGCATGTTTTATCAAAACCATTGCCGTGCACTGCGTCATCCATGAAAGGCAGTTTGTGGATGCACAGAGAGGAAAAGTGAAGCTGACGCTCTCTCAGATGGAGAGAGTGACTTCCTGCCTAGCGCCGACCCCCCGCGACCCCACAGAGTACCTTTTGGACTTGGAAACACTGCTAGATGAAAGGACAAGAAAGAAGGAAGTCCTCTGATGGCAGCGCCTGCTGTGTCATGAGCAGCTGTATCCCAACTGTCAGACTTTGCCCAGAGGTCTGTGTGTGTGTGTATGTGTGTGTGTGTGTGTGCGCTGTGGTTGACTCATCTGAAGCTCGCAGGCCCCCGTTGATCTCAAAGCAGCATGCATATTGTAGCAGATCTAGTCTGCAGTGAGTCCTTAAAAGGAGAGATGTCTGTAACTAATGCTAACTGTTTGAGGCTGATGTTTTGGAACAAGCACTTACTGTAAGGAAACCAGTGTATTTGAAGCATGTACCCCCCTTCGAGCGTGTCCTCTATTGAATGAGGTCATTAGTGTGTTCCTGAGTGTTGAGTCACTGTTTAAGGCCGTTAAGATACCATTAAGATTATTATGTGACTGATTTTAGAATAAATATAAACCTGAAAGCTTGAAATCATTCTCCTTCCTCACTACTGATCCCATTTTAACGTAGAAACGAGGCATCATGCAGATGGGATTTGGAGGACTGTGTGCATGACGTATAGCCCAGGTCTATTTTACTTTGGCGACCTCTCACAGCTCCAGATTAAAGACGTTTCTTCTACCTTGCAGGTCAGAAGTATGACAAACGCAAAATTCCTGAGGTCTGCCCACCGAGACTGTTTACATTTCACCAGTCTGCAGACCCTTGAACACTATGGCAGAGCCGCACAATCTTGCCCACCCCACACAAAGTTATTGTTTCAAGCTTGGCAATGGCAAACTATTTTCCGTGCCCGATTGTAAAATGGTGTCGTAGAAGTTCATGCAAGATGAGTCATGAATCCTGTACGTGATAGCTGCCATGTCCCCATCAAACACCCATCACCAAAAATGGTAGTTAAGTGGTTTAATGGTTCAGTGGAACTTGCTCATGCCTGCTTCATTAGGCTGGCTGCTATCTTTCCCATTTTTGAAGGTCCACTTATCAATGTTTGCTGCTCCGTGGAGGTTTTTAATCATTTTTAGGTCCTTGCTCAGCACAAAGCAGCAGAAGCAAACAGACAAAGTGAACAGGTGTGGTGGAGACTTACATTTGTGTTTTAGAGATTTTTCAGTTAACTTGGAGGCATTTTAACCACTAGTCTACTAATTATCCACCAAAAAACAGTGATTTGTCTTGTATAACTGATAAGTCAGTTCCTGTACAGTTACTTACTGTAACCTTTACACCTAACCCGCACCTGAAGTTAGCCATCTCTGACCCAATTCCCAAACATGTTGTCACCATTTCTAGGTTCATAGGTTATGTCTGAACATAACTCAACTTTCCAAACTGGGATAACCTTTGGTCATGTGACTTTGTCATATTTGTCTCAGTTATGTGTGTGCTGGCTGCTGATAATCATGCTCAGTGGTTGCTGAACTGCATTTTCCAGTCCTCTGTACTATAACTTCTTGTTGTGTTGATCTAATAAGACTGCTGAGATTTGCGGCTTATTTTACGTACAATCACACACAGCATTACAGAACTTACCACAGACTTATCAGCTAAGCTGCTTTTACTAGGGATGCACTGATGCATCGGCTGAACGTCGGCTGATGTTCGCCTCCTTAACTGCCAACGGCCATCGGCAAATAAAGATGACATTCACCGATGGCAGTGGCCGATGATTATATGTTGATTTACATGTCGCATGAACGCTGTGCTGAGGAGAAACCTTTCTTTTTTCCTTTTTTTTTGGAGGCTCCAAAAACCCCACTGCACACGTCTCTGGCACGTTGCGTAGTACCACGATTTTGGTCCGTCCTGCATGCGACTTCAAACACCACCAGGAGCGTTTTAGAAGCGAGTGTTTAGCCCGCCAGACTTTGTTTACTTGCTCAGATTTGGCCATTTTCCCGGTGTATGTTCTTCTCAACATGCTTCTACATGTGTAAATATGCTACGTAGTTACTTAGTTTCGCTTTCGTCTGTTTTTATGACCGGCAGTTTGCAAGGGGTATTTTAGAGCAGATGTGTATTCAACGCGTAGCTGAGCGTAGAGACACTTCTGGGACTCTTTGAGAAATATCCATGTTATGCAATTTGCAATACATGTAACAAAGAAAAAACATTGGCTGTTGTTATTTATTATTACGGTATCGGCCCAGAATTTGACAATCGGTGCACCCCTAGCTTTTACCGTTTCTAAAAAGACTTTTTGGAGTGTTAATACTGACTGCCTCTGCTACTTGTGCTGGTATTTGGACGTCAGTGGACACCGTTCAGCACCTCACCTGTTGAAGTCTGAACTCTGAGATCCACTTGATAAATAAACAATGTGTCTGAACTCCAGTAGACGAGAGCGCTAACACAGACGGGTGTCACCAAATACCAGGCTTTTGTAGCCTGACAGATTTAGTCCCTTTACCGTAAGTTAGGTCTTATTCTGAAGCGTCTTTATATCCTTTAAACCTACACAACAGCTTGTCCGTTTCAGCTATCAGGCTTTAGGAAGCGTCTCACAGCTGCTCAGCCTATAGCCGTCTCAGTCAGGAAAGTCAGGCCCTTTCACTCCAGTAAACCGTTCGTGCCTCTAGAGACCACATCATATTTCACATTCACTCCTCTGGTTGTGCGTGGAGGAGCCGCAGGGCCTTGTTATCTGCCTATCTGGACAAGAGGCGAATTCTTCTCTGGCAGCCCTGATGGAGAAACAAGCCCACTAAATGTTCTTTTCCAGAGCAAACCTACACAGGCCTCGTCTCTCCCGGCCTTTTTTCTCCATCAGAGTAGGGCTGGAGGTCTGACTGTGGGATGCCAGCGTCCACCGTTTGACCGTGACAACCTGGAAGTCTCATTGAAGCACACGTTCAGGGCTGTACTCCCAGTCGGACTACTCTTTGTGAGCAACTAATGCTTGGCGCGCAGAAGTTAGTCTTATCAGTGTAATATTAGTGCGAGAAGCTAATCGGAGGGATTATGTATGCGTTTGCATAGTGTACAGCTGCTTCAGGGACGCCACAGCAGCTGTCTGAACCACTTTCCCAAACACAAGGTGAAAGCAGAGTTTCCCACGTGGATGGTTAGTAGAGTTTATAGCTTAGCTTAGCATATAGACCGGAGGCAGTGGGAAACTGCTAGTCTGGCTCTGTCCAAAGTTCAAAAATACACCTGCCCACGCCAAGTACTTCTGTGTGGTGTCATAGTTGGGGGTAGCCACATATGGTGAGGGGAGGGCGGATGTTGTCGGCCTCTCTACAGGCATCTGACAAAGTCTTTACAGTCCGGATGTGTAGATTTTATATTTCTACTACACTGAACTACTCCTGTGTAACTTTGGGTAATCTTTGGCAGGTCTATCTGTAGGTCTTGTGCTTTGACCTGACAATGATGTGGTTTTGAAGATGATAAATCATAAATCAAATAAATAAGAATCAATAAAATCAATAAATAAGATAACAAATGATAGAATATTTTCTTGATCTACTGCACATGGTAGACTTGTAGCCATGATTTCATGAGTTAGCCTCGACTTTGTGCCTCTCATGCTTCTTCAACACTCAGGATTTACTGCAGCCATTTATTAAGACGTGACTTCTCACACTGGAATTAATTAATCGCAACTCTCCTGCTTCTGTGGTGTTTGTACTCCTCCCTCCTTTTCCAGTCAACCCCACACACACACACACACACACACACACACACACTCTGGTTTCTGTTTATTTATTGAAACATGACTTACAGCCGTGCACTTAAAGTTTTCATCCAGCGTTTAAACGTAATCTGTGCTGCACCTGTCAGAAAGCTCTTTATTCGCCTGCCGCCTGCATCTTGTCAGGGATTAAAGTATAATTTGGCAGGAATCTGTTTTCATGCTTCTTCTTTTTTTTTTTTTTTTTCTTCTGTAAGGCTATCAGCGTGCGTGTGTGTGTGTGGGTGTTCAGTTACCTTCCTACCGAATCTGCGCTCAGCTCTGCACAGTTCACACAGGAAGGCAGACCTTCCTCCGGTCCTGGGTGTGCTGAACTATTTAGTGGAACTGGCATGAGGGAAATGAAATGATTGAGCAACGTGAGGCTGGGAAGAAAGCCACCCTCGCATATTCTCACGCCCGTGTGTGTTTGATGTGCACATGTGTGCGATCTAGACTTTATTCGGCCACTTCACCTTAGGACATATTTATAGGTTTCCTTGATGGGTTTATCTTGGAGTTTCCTCCAGTTATCGCATCTTAGAATACAGGTGTGGCTCTCTTTATACTTAGGAAGAATGTGACCTTTTCTGCACCGTCTACTATAATAAATCATTGCTTAGTTATGCAGCTAAACTGGGGAATCAAGTAAATTTGAGTTGGTCAAGCGCAGCAGTAATGCAACAGTACAATCGGGAGATTTCTGTTACGGCCTCAGTGAAAGCCAACACTGAATAATGAGTTTTAGCAGCGTGCACTCCAGCTAAACCTCATACCAAAGAGGGTAGGTCCTGGCCCAGATGATATTTGTATACCTGCCCTCCACAGTCCTCAGTTTACAGTTAACCTATTAGGTGTCCGGGTCTTCTCTCGCTTAGTTGATTCAGTGAGAATGTAACTTAACTCTCGGCTGCTTTACTGCACTCTGGCAGGCTGATGCAGGTCCAGATCTGTGGATGTTTGAGCCACGGAGGAAGGTTTAAGGCATGTGGCAGAGCCGTTGGTCCGTCAGCGAGAAGTTGCTGCCGGTAGCTCGTTGCGCCGATTTCCCTTGTTTTAAAATCACCAAACTTCCCTTGTTTACCGTCTGATCTGCTGACAGCCACGCCCACGCACCCAGATTAGAGAAAGCTAGCGTGGATACGACAGGATTACGGTTTGTGCTGGCTCTGTGTCGCTCGTTGCATGTCCCATCAAGGCTTTGCAAGGCAGTTCCTTTTGGTCTTGTCAGATGATATTGATGGTAAAATGATTTCTAATCAGGCACTGATGTTGGTGAATCTGGAAAGAATAAATTCAGATGCACACGATAGGCTACATCTGGGATGATGTTGTTTTGGAAGTGTGTTTTCCTTAGTTTTTTTTTTCCTGCCTGTCGATTTCAATTTGGATTCATGTTTAACATTAAAACATAGCAGCTTTTTCTGCTGCCTTTTCTGTGTGCTGACATCAGATAACACCCTGTATGTGTGTGTATGTGCATATCCTACACCTCTAAATGAATTTCAAAATAAAAAAAGAGAGGCTCATTGACATATGAGACTGTTCTTTATTGTGATTTTTGTCCTCCAACAGAATCAATATTTCAAAAACGCAGCCACCATTCTTCCCACTCCGTT
This sequence comes from Protonibea diacanthus, assembly GCA_028641955.1. Taxonomy (NCBI): domain Eukaryota; kingdom Metazoa; phylum Chordata; class Actinopteri; family Sciaenidae; genus Protonibea; species Protonibea diacanthus. Next base: position 16,367,647 of record CM053981.1, read on the forward strand.
CAATCAACCCTGGCAAGAAATCACACGGCGTCAGTCGCGGGAACATCAGTTCAGCGCTCCCGGCCTTTTTTTTTTTTTTTTTTTTTTTTACATTCAGCAGCCGTCCACACAGACTCCGGCTGTTTGCTGAACCTCTTCGAAGTTTAACTATTAGCTTTGTAATTAATACGGGGGAAGAGAGGAGCGCTACAGAGTTGTACTGTAGTTTCCCATGGTCTGCCAGAATAAGAAACATACCATGTGTTAGCCTTTGTGTGTTAAATGTGTGATCTAGTTATGAGGCCTCGAAAGGTTAGTTTTTATGTCTCGGCCCAGATGTTTATATTCCTGTCCGTCATCCTTCATGTCTGAGCACACAGACAGACGAAAGAATCAATTTGAAGTCGGGGAAAAAAAAAAAATAGAACCGCTCTGATTGATGCGTTAGATATTATTAGATGTGCTGTAAGCCGAATTTATATCCAGCTTTTGATTATTTAGAGTTGCCGTTTGATTTCCCCTCTGGCACATTAAACAAACAGTTGAACAGGTCCTGTATCCAGTCAGAGGCATCCCTCATTCCACAACTAAATCTCTGAGACTAGTCTGTGTTGACTGTGTTTGCCTGCCGGGCTCAGATTACACGTCCTGGTTTGCCGGGAAGAATGGAGTGAGCAGATACATGCCTTCATATCAGCACGGACTCTGGTGTGACTTATGCAAATGAACAATGGAGATAACCAAATGGTGAAGATTTTTTTTTAGGAGCAGTGCTTTGTGTGTTTTTTTTTCTGTATCCCGCTCGTGGTTCATCGTGTTTATGGCTGCATAGCTGCGGCGTCTGCTCCCTTTCTTGTTACGAAAGGCACGAAGGTGGGAGAAGTGGCATTTGAGTTGGGATTCGAGAGGTTTCCTAAATCAAATAGCTGCGGCAAGTTCTGGCAGGCAGCTCTATTCGACCATGTTTGACACCCATAAGCAAGCAGTCCGGGCACAGGCTCAGACTCCCACAGAGCCGTTTACTAATATGAATTTCATAAGAAAAAACCCTTTGTCGTCAGTAAATATTCACCAGAGTTGTCTCTGAGAATGATTTTAATTTTTTTTCATTGGGTGTACCAGTTTGCACTGTGAAGCCAATCCATTTGAAATCCCCCCCGTCATGGTTGGCGCGGTTCTAATATAAGCCAGCAGATTCAGAAATGTAAGGGAGCTCACATTCAATTAAACCCTCTCGTTCTCAGGTTGGCCACTAGTATTAATCTCGGAGTACAGCCTCTGACCTGCAGTCACCTTTTAGATGACTTAATTTGAGGAAGTCAAGTGGAGCCGATCATGGCTTCTTAGCTGATCTATTTCAGTTTATCTCTTGTGAGAACTGTTTAAAGCAGCACATGCTATCCGGATTCGGAATGTCATTTATGCTTTACAGGAAATAAATATAATACCAGCAACACAGAGGATGCTGCATGCACACATGCTGGACTTTCCCGGGACGCCACAGACGTGATGAATTTGACTTTTTTTTGTTGTTGTTGTTGTTGTTCCCCCTAGTGTGCTGAGTATTAATGTGTCAGTCTGTTTAGTGTTTAAGAGAGGACAACATGAAATTCATATGTTTATTGGTTCTGGAGTTGGTGAAAAAAATTTGCATCAGTTGTGGGAGCTAACGTGAAGTCCTGAGCTGACACGGCGCAGCCAGACTATCAGAAGCAGAAGTGATTCAAAAGCCAGATGGTTCGGAGACGGCCTCTGCCAGAAGCAAGTTGAGTTTGAGTCAACAAATGTTTGTGTACCCTGTGAGCTCTGAGGCTTTTGTCTGCCGACGTGAATAGAGACACACCACTGTCTCCAGTCGCGCAGGCCCATCCTGGGTATATGATTAGCAGAACTGAGCCTGGTGGTTTGCATACGAGGCATAATGAATATATCTGGACAAGATCACATATCAAAGAGCAGAGCACGGCTATTCATTCACCTTGTTGACTTAAGCTTCACGTGTATTTATCGTTCTGTTGACACGCAAAGATCATAATGTTTGGAGTGACAGGCCATTATTACTGTCATTTCAGGTGATTATATTTCTACCAGTTTTTGATCTCCTGGTTTAGACAAACGCGCTTTGTTTCCACGTCGGTGTTTACAGACTCGCTTCTGGATAATACCTACCTTCTGGATAAAGATTGACCTGGAGGCTCTGAATTTCCTTCTTTTGTTTAAAGCTACCGTCTACAGGCAGACACGGCAATGATGAGCATCCCTGACAAAGCCTTAGTCCTTTTGAAACATGAATAAAAGAAATCACCTTGTGATGCTTTTTATGTACGTGGGAAAACAGCCTGGTTTTATGAATGGACTGGTTTACCTGCATCTTACTCGCACTGTAATTGTTACACACAACCCTGTGCAGGGCACACACATACACACTGAAAGCCCTTTGACGAGGAGAAGCATGACCATGTGACTAACAAATCTATGTGAGACTTTGGAATGACTGTATGGTGCAGACTTTATATCATAATTGGGTTACCCAAGATAACCGAGTACAAGATAAGTAGAGCTGCAACTAATGATTATTTTAATTATATATAATCTGTTTATATTTGTTGTTGTTCAAAATACAAACCAGCATCTCCAAATCACTTGTTTTATCCAACAAAAACAGTCCGAATCCAGATATTCAGTATTCAGCAACACAGAAAAACAGTCTGCCAACCAATGAGCGCTTGGCACTGTTGCCTGATAGTTGCCTTAAATGATTCAATAATTGCCAAAATAGTTGTAGTTACATGTAATGTTAACTAACATTTAAATAATTAAACTGGTATGATTTTAATTTGGTAGAAATTATTATTTTTTTAAAGAAATATTATCTCTTATCACTGTATGTTCAATATGAAGCTACAGCCGAGAGTAGCTTAGAGTAGCTTAGCTTAGCTTAGCTTAGCTTAGCTGGTCCATCAATATTGTTCTTTAGCATAAGACCGAAAGCACATGGAAACAGCTAGCCTGGCTCCATCCCTAGGTGTAAAGAAAACCTTTAAAGCTCATTAATTAAATTAATTAAACAAGTTATATTTTTGTTTATCTTTGTTTTTCTTCTAATTCTAAACTCAGCTAAGCTAACTCTAAGCTAGCTCTTTGCTAAAAAGAAAGAGCAAATTGGTGTATTTCCTAAAATGAAGTGCTCATTATTTAAAAAAAAAAAAAAAAAAGTTTAGCATTTCAGTGTTTTCATTACATGTGAACTTTTCCTCATTTCTGGCGTATATGTTGTGGACATAATGACCAATAAATAACTGAGAAATAAGAGTTAACTACTTCACTTTTGTTGTCAGCATGATCTATTTCCCGCCAACGGGCAAATCCCTGAATAGACCACACCTGCTACTGCATTTCTCTGTAATTAGCACTATAGTCAAACTGTTATACAGCCATCTCCAGTGACATGTGCCAGCGGACAGTGTCATAGTGAATACAAGAGGGATGTAAAAGTGGTCATAAACTGTCAAGAACAAAGACAAAGCAACAGATGTCTTACGGCAAACAGGAGGGAATTAGCAGAGATGTACAAACAGTCCAGCTCCATCGTCACCGTCACAAGTTCGATGGACTTGATGTTCTACTTGTAAATCCATTATTGTAAAGATATCCACCGCTCAAGATCACGTTGCATCCTGCACTCTCTGCTGCACCCTGCCAAGTGTGCTGACGGATGAGAGGAGGAGATATTACTTTCATCTCCACGGTGTCCTCTGAGCATCAGTCGTTCCTGAGCTGGAGACTGGCGGAGGATGAGAACGCTATTTCGGGACGCACACTGACACAGACACACACTTGCAGTTGGCGCGGTCGTTCTGGTGAGCGGCTTGTTTAACATGTACACAGTAAGAGGGTACCAACGCCGATTCTCCTTGGTATTCTGTTTATTATTTCCTTCCTTCTCTTTTTTGGTCTCTGGCTTTGAACCTGGAATGAAAATTAAATTAGGGGAAGTCACAATAAAAACACGGAATAATGCGCCATTCCAGTCTTTTAATCACTGTGACCAAACTAACAAAAACAACAGCACTGCTTTCAAGTCGACCCTTATTTGTAGGCTGTCATTTATAACTACCGGTAGTGACAAGTATAAAAGAAATGCTGTCAAACATGTAGCCTAGTGGCATTATCACTGGCTCTATTTTTAGATTAGAGGATTAAGTAATACAGCTGGTAAAAATGCAAAGGAGTGCTGTGTGTTTGCATGCGTACTCTAAGGGTTTGCATGCATGTGTGTAATTCTTTTGTGAATGTGTGAAACCCTGCTGCCCATCCAGATGTCAGTGTGCGCGCTGAGCCAAAGCTGTTTTGAAAGCATCATTTTAGTATTGTGGAAATAAATGAATAAATAAATAGTTGCGGATTAACATAACATTTCCCCCCTTGCTTGACGCAATTAACGTCGTGTCACTCTGGCAATCTAGGTCTGGTATTGTCTGCGTGATAATCCGTCATGGGTTTGTGTCGCCGCTCTGTGCCGAAACATTCCCTGTCGAGCGGGCATATGGGCTTCTGCAGGAGGCCACTATTATTCAAATTAAAGGCCAGGTTTATTGTTCGTCATTACGCTGGGTCAGGGTGTAGCATGTCACAACAGACCTGCCTGAGCCGCAACATCTCACACACACATACCGTGTGACACAGCGTGCCAGTCAGGAGTTGAACCCCCCCGTTTTCTTCAGAGAACTCACAGTGTGTTAGATGTTTACCGCGAGCTTTCTCAGATGTGTGTCACAAAGCATCTTCTCATCTCCTGTGTTTGGCTTTTGATGAGCCGTCAGTAAAATGAAAAGCCCTCGGTGGGAATCACTTTTGTCCCTGCTATGAATGGGGAGAGCAGCATTAGCAAGAGACTAAGTGAATTATTGTCCATAGGAAGGCATCTTCCTCAATGTTCTCGCTGTGTTTGATCTATGTCCTTTTTTTTTTTTTTTTTTTTTTTTTTTTAAGCTATGATTTATTTTCAGTGAGGAGTTTGAGGTGACCTGCTTTCCTGTGCTCTGCTTCATAAAACAGTCTCTGTGCTGATGAATTGCCATCTTTTTGCTTGTCTTCCGTCATGAAGTTGAAAGCCGCCAGAAGGGTCATAGAGCAGAGTGAAAGAATCCAAGGTAGAAGTTTCAGATGTTTGTTTTGCATTGGGATGCTCATGTCTGGCTTTCTGATGTTGATAAAATTACAGTTTATCAGCTCATGCCCTATAAATAACAGACTGCTTTCTGTCTGTGAAGGAACCTCCCACATATCAGACAAATAACCGAAAGTAACAGAAAATGAACAGGCAACTATTTTGATAATCTAGGCCACATACGCAAAAGATTCTCTACTTCCAGCTTCACAGATGTGAATATTTGCCGACATTTTGTGCTTTTGTACTGTTGGTTGGACAAAACAAGGAACTTGGGCCTTTAGAAATTGTCCAACGGACCAATCGGATTAATCAATTAAATGAGATACCAATTTAGTAAGGTTTAGCCGGTGCTCCCAAATTAACTGTCCTAGTTACTCATTCCAAAATAAAAGGTTATTTTAGTGGAGCAGTGGTCGTTTTTATATTTTGGAACACTTTCAGATGGAAATGAACAATCAAATGACGGCAACATAGCTGTCTTTGCATTTAAAGTCCATGTATAGTAAGAATAAATATGTGTGTTTGTCAGACCAAAGAATAAAGTGTTATTAGCCACATAGCCAAATTTGAATGATTTAAAAATATTGTCAAGTTTATGAAGTTAGGTGTCAAAATCAGGTAAAAATGAGCAGTATTCTCAGCTCCAGGACTGTGGGGGCGTGTCCGCTGCTGTCACGGATTGTTTTTTTTGCGGTTGCACACTGCATGGATGTCATGTGAGGCGCTAGGAACAAAGCTACTCAGGATCTGATACAGTGGCCCTTTTCTGTGGAAAAATAAATAAACAAATAAATAAAAAATAACTCAAACTGTCCTCTATCTCGCAGACGTCCCAGCAGCACTTGCTACACACAAAAGAAACTACAAGCCTGACTGCATCTCAGTCTGCTCCGCAACCAACCGCTGCATCCTGCGTCCTTGTGGACATAAACAGGAACAGGCTTCAGATGCCTTCTGACTGAGTGATGTTTATTTATTTGCCTTGCCTACGTTTGATTCGAGTCATTAGTATTGACAAGCTAATTGAGGACCATTGACTATCACTTGCTATGAACATTGTCCGTTTCTTTTGACACCCGATCGATTTAATCCGTCTGATCTCGACTGCCAACACGGTTTTGGGAGGTCTATCACAGATGATTTATCAAGCACAGCACAGGTGTGTGCGAGCGTGCACATACATAACCACAAACCACAACTTGCTGCCGGTGCAGATGGACCTTACAGCTTGTATTTACTTTTCTTTTAAGCATTTTTTGGAGGTGATGGTCCACTCAGGCATTTTCCCTCAGAGAAATGCTTGTGTTGGAAGAGGCTCTTTCCGTCCGTGCTGGCACTGCACCCCTTCAGCTCTGATCCTGACTGACTGAGGCTGAGCCAAACCCCAGATCCTGCTGTTTTCACTGCACCGAGGAGTTGGCAGTGTGTGTAAAGGAGGCCAGCTGACCCCTGTACCTGCCTCCCTTTCATCGTGTGTCACCACTGGGACTGGGACTACATTGGTTTTCATGAACTAGCTCGACATCGCGGACGGTGGAGTGCAAAAAGCTTCGACAGAGAAAGTGGCCCGGCAGTGTAAATATTCATGCGTGTTCTTCAGGATTTCAGTAACTGAATCCTGTCTTGAGTTGATTGGCGGCTGTGCTTAGAGCAAAAGGTCGGGTCTCACACTTAAATGTTGAGCCTCTCTATTACTGATGATCTGTTTCTTGATCCAGATCCAAATCCAGTTTCTTACAGAGGGTTAGATGAGAAGATTGATGGTCTTATGTCTGCACGATAAATATGAAGCTTAGCTTAGAAATGGAGAAACTGCTTGACAGGTTCTTTTCAAAGGTAACAAAATCTGCTTACCAGCTCCTCTAAAGCTCACTAATTAACATGTTTTAACTTGTTTGTTGAGATAATGATGTATTATTAGTGAACTTTAAAGGTGCAGGTCCGCACATTTTGTTGTAGACGGAGCCAGCCCCTTATTTCTAGACTATAAGATAATCTAGTGTCCAGGCAGTGGCTTCATATTCGTCAAACGGTTCCATCAATATTGATCTTTCCTTACTGCTGCTTGTTCTTGGGAGAGTCTGTCTACGCGTTGAGTGACAGAGAGTTACTATTTGCTGAGCCATTGTGAAGCTCATAACAAGCAAAGCAAGTTCTTGCATTGTTGGCCTAGTTAATGCGAACCAGAGCCACCTCTCGGTTGAAAGTGAATTATTCAGCAAATAGGCTGGCCCAGGCAGTGTTTTGTTTGGCAGTCATCGTTAACCACTCATGTTGTAGCGATTTGTAGCATTTCTTTAATTCTCTTCTTTTCCATTATGATCTTTTTTTTTTTTTTCTAAAATACTTGCGCTGATGTTGAGTAACGTTGACCTTTTTCCTTTTTAAAGTCTCCTCATGCTTCCTAAATACCCTCAAGACATTCCAGCTTTGACAGCTGAGCCACAGACGCCAAACAGCACGAACGATCTTGTCCCCCTGGGGGTGAAAAGGCAGAACACATAAAGCTGCGCTACTGCAAGTCATAGCAGGTAAAACGACAGCAAAGTCAACCCAGTATTTACACAGGACGGCGCTATAGCAAACCAGCGGGCCTGCAGAGTGGTTAAAATGGTCGCTACCCTCTTGTCTTCATGAAACGCTGGCCTGTTGCCAAATCTCTCTCTCTCTCCAGTGACCGGTATTGTGTTTTTGTTTCGTGGTGTTTTTTGGGACGAACGGGCTGTTTCCCGTGACTGGAGTCTGTCTGGAGGTTATTTGTGCCACACGTGCATATCTACACACTTGTGCCCTGTGTGCTTCCTGTTTGGCTTTGTGTGCGTTCAGTACCCTTCCTAAGTCCGGCAGCCTCATTCCTAGACAGATAAGAGGTTGTTTGAGGTCATGTCGCTGCAGAAGAATGACGACGAGACCTTAAATGACCTGGCATTTAGTTTTAATTGCTGCTTTGATTGTTTGTGCTACCATCTGTCATACCTACGATTGTCTAGTTAGAGAAAATCAGGTCAAATATCCTACAGAGAGCCAAGTAGTCGTAGGCAATCCTTGCTTACTTTCCTTGCATCTAGTTAAAGTTTTTGTTTATGTTGGACTGAACAGTGTTGATATCATTCAATCATTTAAAAGCTGTAATCTTGAAATTTAATTACATTTTTTTCCCCCAAATTGCAACCTGTGGTAGCGTCCTGTGCAGGACTAAATTTTGTAGCAAGGTTGACTTATCCTCCTCATTCACTGTTATTTCTCTCCATCTCACTAACAGAATGAAGATGTCTGAGGCTGGGAGTTAGAGTCTCCCCCCCTCGCCCCACCAGACAGAGCGTGTTCCAGGACTGGGGCTGGACCCAGAGACCCCTGCCTGGGGGGTGAAGGGCCCCGATAGCCCTGTGTAAATCTGGACCATGGGGGATGGAGGCGTCGGTGCAGCTGGAGGAGATGGGGTGAACCGGTCCCACGTCCTGTTCGACAACTTCGTCCAGGCGACCACCTGTAAGGGCACGCTCAAGGCCTTCCAGGAGCTGTGTGACCACCTGGAAGTAAAGCCCTCCGAGTCCAGGATCTTCTATCACAAGCTCAAGTCCAAACTCAACTACTGGAAGGCCAAGGCACTATGGGCAAAGTTAGACAAGAGGGCAAGCCAAAAAGAGTACAAGAAGGGCCGGGTCTGTGCCAACTCAAAGGTAAGCCTGGATCATTACAAACTGTATGACTCATTCAAGAGCGGCTTTGCTTGGTGATGGCTGCAGTTCAGCTGAAGCTAAAATTTGATCCTCGATGTGAAGGAATCATGTAACTTGATGACTATGTTTACCAGCCAGACCGGTGTGTGATTGCTTTTTATGAAAGGACACTGCGGAGACACTTTTTCATTTCTATCAAGGACACAGTTCATGTGAGTTCAGTCTTAGGAAGTTGATTTGTCAGCTCCTCCAGTTTGCAGTGTAAACAGTATGTAGCCGACCACAAAATAAGGGCTGAGTCTGATAAAACCAGCTGTATTACTTTTGTTGATAAGTTTTATTGACAGCAGTTGAATGGACAGACTTGTGCACCTTAGACTAGACTATGATTTACAAATCAAATTCACTGAAATTAACTAATTAATAAGGCTCTGTTTAAGTGGAATTTCCTGTGCCTGTGTCATGTTTTGCCTCTTGCAGGAGACTAGTGGCAGGTCTTGAGTTTGTTCACCCCAGTTGGAGAGGTGAATGTGAGCCTTTCGCCCCATAGTCCCTGAAATAAATATCAGACTTTTCACAAGCCACATATCTTCTGAACATTCTGACACTAAATGTCATTTATAAGACAGACAATTCAGAAGAATGTCTGATATATTATTTTATCTTAGTTTATGTTATGTCATCATAGCTTAGAAATCTTACCTTATTTTAATTTCAGACTTATAACATAACTTACCTTTGCTTGTTTTAGCTCATCAGCTGTTGCCTTCATAAATTTTAAGTTAATTATTTACCTCACATTATTTGGCAGATGCTTTTGTCCAAAGTGACTTTACAACAATAAGTATGTTCAAAACAGCGACCTCCAGTTCTGAGAAATGAAGCCAAGGGCTAAAAAGTGGAATTCCTTGAGCGGCCACTATGAGACAGGCTGCAGAAATGAGTCAATCTCCATAAGCGCCTGTATTAAAATGTCCAGTTTCAAAACAGAAATTAACACGTCTACAGTCTGGTTCAGACAGCGGTCTTGGATTCTATAGCTATAAACTTCCCAGTCCATGACAACTGTGAGGGGGGGTGGATTTTTTTTTTTTTTTTTAACTCACCTGTTCAGATATTACGGCTCGAAGTTGCACATAATTAACAACGTGACCGCTTGATTGACAGGTAGGCCTCATTCGGCCTGCCTTAGATCCGCCGAAGTACACATCTTTGCTGATATTTAGATTAGCTGGGAGGCAGAAGAAGCAGTACATCCAACATGGCGGCGTCCTGCGTTGCATATTTTCATCTTCAAAACAGCGCTCTGGAAACCTACGGGTCACGTCACTCTAAATTGCGTGTTAGGATTTTCTATTTAATAACTGAGACAGAAGGATTAGTGTGGTATGTCAAGGTGCAGTCTGAATAGGTGGGCTTTGACTCTTGTCCTGACATGTTTTTTTTTTTTTTTTTTTTATGTGTATGATTAATACCTTTCTTATAGCTCTTCTATCGCATATGTGTCTATGTTTTAGTGTCTGATCATTGGTGCGGGACCATGCGGCTTACGTACAGCCATCGAGCTGGCCTTTCTCGGGGCCAAAGTGGTTCTGCTGGAGAAGAGAGATGCCTTCTCCAGGAACAATGTGCTTCACCTCTGGCCCTTCACCATCCACGACCTCAGGGGCCTCGGGGCCAAGAAGTTCTATGGAAAGTTCTGTGCTGGAGCCATCGATCATATCAGTGAGTCCATGCAATGCATGCTTTCACTGCTGATATGCTGTATGACCAATTAGCCTGTAAGACATGATTTAATGTATTTGTTGGTTTTGTAGTTTTCAGATTTTCTTCCCTTCTCTGTACTGTGTTGTAGGTATCCGTCAGCTTCAGCTAATGCTGCTTAAAATGTCTCTCCTGCTGGGCATTGAGATTCATGTCAACGTGGAGTTCAAGGGTCTCATTGAGCCCCCCGAAGATCAAGAGACTGAAAGTGAGTGAGTCGAAACGGGAACGAGTCGAGACAAGCTGATGAAAAATGAATGGAAACCGAACATGTGTTTCATGAGAGAGTGATCTGTCAGAGTCTCTAAGCTGGCTCTGTTGATGCATTTCTGTCTCATTACACATGCTGTGTTTTCTTAGGGATAGGTTGGAGGGCTGAGGTCCACCCCAGGACACACCCTGTCAATGAGCTGGAATTTGATGTCATCATCGGAGCAGACGGAAGGAGAAACACGTTACCAGGCAAGTCGGCGGTGCACTGACTGGAAGAAACGCAGTTTTTCCTCGACTAAACAAGGCGACTCGAGTGCACAGAAAGCACTATTTGTTGTTTTTTAAGCGGACATGAAGGTTAGCCAGAACGATTATGATCTCACTTGTGTACAGCTGTGGCCGGTTGCCTGACCTCACTCCGTTTCTCACGTATGAATGAGCATTTGTGCACGTGTGTGTGTGTGTGTGTGTTTGTTTGTGTCTGGCTGCTGCGATCAGATAGTATTTCTGATGAGAGCAGAATAGGAACAGTTGAATTGGCCGTCTGTTTCCTCTATGAGTGTTGAGGCCTCACACACAGCCACGCTGGCAAAAGGGAACCCCCTGTGGAGTCGAGTACCATGACCCCTCTCTGTACTACTGACTGTCGCATCAGTGAAGGGAAGCAGCAGGCTCCCTCTGGGGATAACTATGGACTACAGTCACGCAGCTTGCAAAACAAGAAAGCCGTTTATGTTGTCATGATGCAGAACATCTGGTTACATTTATCGTGTACAGTATGCATTTGAGGGTTTTGTATGTTGTAAAAAGCGTGTTTTGTGACTTGAGGTCTTGCTCTTTTTGGATTTATGGTGTCACAGTTCAGGACTGCGCGCAACTGATTCCTGACCTTTTTTTCCCTGCTTCCTCATCCTCTTGTAATTCTCCCCAGGGTTTCGGCGTAAGGAGTTCCGGGGCAAGCTTGCTATTGCCATCACTGCTAACTTCATCAACAGGAACACGACGGCGGAGGCAAAGGTTGAGGAGATCAGTGGGGTGGCATTCATCTTCAACCAGAAGTTCTTTCAAGACCTCAGAGAAGCAACAGGTCTGTCACAGCTCCGTTCTAAGTTGTTTTAAGTTCAAAATCCACAAACTAGTTCTAGGAAGCAGCGGATGCCAAGGGAGGTTTCGGTGAAATAAAGGTAAACAGGACACGAAATCTGTCCTTGGATCACAGTTCCGAATTCGTCAGCTCATCCAATTAAAATGCTGAACATCAGGTCTGATGCCAAACCCGCCCCAGTTTATCGCTGACGTGACGATATCCTGGAGCTTTTGTTATCTTCTCTGAGACGCATAATTACTCCTCTAATGACGACATGACAGGCAGCTATAGCAATAAGGATAATGATTGTGTTTTTTGGTATGTGACAATACATCTTTCTCTTGGACTTTGTAGGTATTGACCTGGAAAACATTGTCTATTACAAGGATGACACGCACTACTTTGTGATGACTGCCAAAAAACAGAGCCTGCTGGAGAAAGGAGTCATTCTGCATGTGAGTGATCAAAGCCCAGTGCTCAGCCCAATGTGTGTGTGTGTGTGTGTGTGTGTGTGTGTGTGTGACAGACAATTGTTGAATCTCATTCTGTGTCTCTGTAGTAGACATAAAGGCTATACTGTATGCACGCACAGACAACATCAGAAGTCTGTCGCTCTCTTCTCTCTCTCTGTTTTTTGCCCAGTATCACACTAATGATCTAACCAAGCCAACATTGTTCAGGAACAACGCTGCCAACTCAAGCACACTTACTGAGTGTTTGTGTCCTCACTATACATGGTAGTTTCCTTTCCCTGGCTACTTTCCACAGGAAACCGGAAAAGACCTCTTTTACATGTCTGTCTTCGTGTACAAACACAGCTGAAGGTGCGCTGTGATTGTGTGGTGGCTTTTGGATTCAAAATTGCCTTCAGAGTTTCATAAATTAGCTTTTTTTTTACAGTCATTACTCTTCTTCAGATAATTTTAGCCGTCTGACATAGGCACAATCATTGCGCATATTTCAGTTCTGTCCCTGCACATGTGTGTGCAGGTCTGTGTGTGTTTTCATGGTGAGCTGCTGACATTATTAAGGGTTTGGGTATACACCGAGGTCTGATGCCAGAGGGGATTTGGAGTATGTAGGCACATGTTAATGACAAGTCTGGGAGTTCCCTTTTTAATGCAGATCCTTTTATAGAAATGGAGCTGACTTGGTCCTGCCCCTTAGAAAGGGAGAGAGGAAGGGTGGAAGGGGATGGCAGAGTGGCAGCGAGTCCACACAGTTCAAGGCAGCACCGCAAATCAGAAAACAACCCTCATTCATATCTTCCACTACTCTGCCCTGCCCTGCCCTGCCCTGCCCTTCCCCTTGCTCACCGTCACCACCACCACCACCACCAGCAGCAGCCTGGCTGGCATTGAACAACCAGGGGAGCTTAAAGATGGAGGAATGCGCCTCTCACCGCCCTCTATGAAAACATGTCACTTTGAAAGCACGCAGTGATTTGATGCTACATGTTGGAGAGACTTGTGAACTGCACAGTTGCTCAGTAGCCAGGCAGTGAAGTCCTAAAGGGGCTCTAACATCAAATTGTTCTTCAGTTCAGAGACTTATTTTTAGCTTTCTCATTTATTTCTTAATAATAACATTTAGTCATGCTTTCATTGCATTGGTGCCTTGTTTTTGGTCTGAGAGTCTGAATAACTTCCCAGATGAAGGCAGTGTAATCTGGATAGGCTCCAGCCGCCTTCAGACTTGATGTGGATAATTGATTACAGAAAATGGATGAATATTTGGTCTCGTTGTCTTGATTGTGCCGGCATTGTGAGTGGTGGACCTGACAGAACACCCTAAAATAATTTCAAAATAAGAGGCTTTTTTAAATGTCTAATATATATCTTACATTAATTTGAGTCTTCTCATTTTTCTTCTTATGCTTCTAACGCAGCTAAGCCAAGGAAATGAGTTATGCATCATATGCCATGGCCACGGAAATTGGCCGGCAGGTTTCCATTAACCTTGCATTAGCATCGCAAACAAAGATCTGGTCAGCAGGTTTTTACCATTGCTCTAAGTCAGTACACGAGGTATATTAAACTACAGGTAACCATAGTAACAATATTCCTGCTTTAGACTGTGTAAGTAGATAATGATTATAAGCATGCAGATCCAAACTGACCACAAACAAACTTTGAGAAATGGATTATAACATGAACACAGACTACCTTGTCTTCCTTTGACAGGGGACCATGACTTAAGTGCAATAACACAATTACAGAGTTGGCTGTGCTTTGTCTATTGTTATCGATGTGTGTCAGGACAGCTAGTCATGTCTCATTACTTGTATATCTATATAGTCTCCTGTGATAGCCTCCAACACATTTCTTTATATGTTCAAGTTGTAACTTTCAGCACATTCCTCTGTCGATTTCTGCTTTATTAGCTTTTATCTGAATGTCACTTCTAATAGTGTCTTTTTTTTTTCATCTCTTATAGGACTATGCAGACACAGAGATGCTGCTGTCCAGGGCTAATGTGGACCAGGCCGCATTGCTCTCTTATGCCCGTGAGGCTGCGGATTTCTCCACCAACCACCAGCTGCCCACACTGGACTTTGCCATCAACCACTACGGTCAGCCCGACGTAGCCATGTTCGACTTCACCTGCATGTACGCTTCAGAGAACGCCGCCATGGTGCGCCAGCGCCATGGTCACAAGCTGCTGGTGGCTCTCGTGGGCGACAGCCTGTTGGAGGTGAGGGCCATGGCAGAGCGTTTTAAAACTTTCCACGAGACTAGATTTACTGTTCTACGCTTGTGAAGTTCATGTTTGCGTCACATTTCTTCCCCTGTTGGCTTGATTCTTCTGTGGCCATATTTGGTTGTTGAATGCGGTGTTCGCTGTCTCCAGCCCTTCTGGCCTATGGGCACTGGCATCGCCCGAGGTTTCCTGGCAGCCATGGACTCGGGCTGGATGGTGAAGAGCTGGGCTCAGGGAAAAACCCCTCTTGAGGTGCTGGCTGAGAGGTAAGGGCGTGGAAACACTGATTCATGCTGTCCCAACGCTTGTATTCACATTCACTCACTCGTGCACACACAGCCGCACATAAACACATTCTCTCTCTTCAAACACACCCTTTTATCTCTAAGTGCTTTACTAGGAATTGTGCCTGTACGTGATTTCGAGCATCAGTCCCACCTCTGCTAGTTCAAAAGGGATAAGAGACTCTTGTAAGAACTGAATGGAATGTGACTTTTTGATTGAACAATGTTAAGATGTTTTCTTAACCTATTGCCATACTTTCTCAATGTACTTCCCTTCTACAAACAAGACTTGTGCTTACACAGTACACGGGGAATGTATTTCACTTTTTCCTCTCTGCTATAGGGAGAGCATATATCGTCTACTGCCCCAAACCACACCAGAAAACGTCAATAAGAACTTCAGTCAGTACAGTGTGGATCCCACCACACGTTACCCCAATATCAGCCTTAACTTCCTCAAGCCAAGCCAGGTGAGTGCGAGGGCCAGCAAATCTTAGGCCATTGTCGTCTCTGCTGTTGCTTCTTCGCTGTACATGCTATTGTAGATTCAAGGCTACCCACCTGTGGTTGAGAGACAGCTTTTGTTCATGTAATTCAGTACGTTTGGAACACTTCACATGTTGTGGCTACGTTTGTGTTGCAGATGAGGCACCTCTGTGACACAGGGGAGTCGAGGGAAATGCGCATCGAAATTGAGAACGTGATCAACTCGTCGACGCCCAAGCTGGCCAGGAATGGTTTGTATCTTTTTTTTAACACGCTTTAAACAAAAAAGAGAGACTATAAACTGTTTTAAAAGACATTCTTCAATGTGCTGATTGACCTGAGTGTAGGATTTTGCTGCAATCACTGTTGCTGAAGTGTAATAATGAACTATTTTCACTCTAGACAATTGCCTGCTTGACAAGCAGTTGCAAGGTAACACAAAAAGTCCAAATGCATGGTGTTGTTGCTTTTCAGGGATTTCTAATAGTTTTAACAGATTCAAAGTTGACCTGCTATGTACTCATGAATAATGTGACATGATAGTGGAATGATGAAACTGATTGCAGCCTCTGGAATTATTTTTGCGTGCACTAACTCGGTCATTGATACCCTCATTTGAGCCCTTTTTTATATTCAACATTTAAAGGTTTCCTGTGAGTTCTGCATCCTTTCCTAACCCCTCATTTGCATCCTTCTTCTCCTTTGGTAAACAAAACCTCTCACGGTTCATAATACTTCCTCATTGGCTGGTAAAACTGGTACTAACATGGATGATGAAGCCATGGATGATAAAACTTTATGATCCTGTGCTCAGCCTTGCCTGACCAAGGCCATGAGATTGCCCAGCAAGAGATGTGCAGTGATGCCCAGAAACAAAAAATTCCTTTCCATGTTGAACCCAGATTCTGTTCAACCTGCAGCTTTTTACACCAAGCCTGCAATTTTCTCGTTCTGCCACACCAGAATCAATCGCTCGATCCAGTAAACTGCTGAACTGGTGCCAGAGACAAACGGAGGGATACAGGAATGTCAATGTAACAGACCTTACCATGTCTTGGAAGAACGGCCTGGCCCTGTGCGCCCTCATTCATCGATACAGACCGGATCTCATGTGAGTATCTGAAAGAAATACACAGAAAAGGAGCACAGATTAATACAGACGGAAAACGTGTTTCGCAATTTGTAACAAAAAGCATTTGTAAACTCTGCCAAACGTATCCCATTATGGTTAAAGTGAAAGGGTTAAAACCGTTGCTGTGTCTGGAATGACTGGCCTGCTGTGTTTATGTGTGTTTGTTGGTTACAAATGATGTTTACTGTCTGTTGGGACTCTGGTTTTGCATCGTATCTCACTGTAAATTAGGTGACAGCTACCAGTCATACTGGCCTCTTGGGTCCCTTAAGGGAGTACTCCTCATATTCCTGCTTTCTCTTCCACACACACACACACACACACACATATAAATATATAAACACTCTTAACCTCACACACTCTATAAACAACACAGTCTCCATCCACATTATCTAATGTAGTTTGTTCCCCTCTGGAGACAACGTGGCAATTACCATTATAAGGTATTAATGTTTGTGTCCTGCGTGACCTTTTACCAAGTTGCGCTCTGCTGCCTTTGATAGGCCAGATAATGTGAGGAAGGGAGGGTGAGTGGTGAGTGGGGGTACCTCAGGAAAACTGCGTTCACGTGTACACATCTCTACAAGACGGATGGTTAAAAGGGATTGAGTGGAGCATTCACTCTGCCCTTTATGTTCTATTGCTAATGCTTTGAAATGGACTGTTACATGCAGTTGAGACGTATTGATGACCCCTGTTAATGGTATTTTCAACTGCATTGTAATGACATTTACAGTAATGCTTTTTCCACAACATGTACAGAAGTCCGCTGTACAGAAATGCTTCCTTATTAGTGCTTAATGCAGGCTCAGTGTCAGTTAATTTCCATGATATCCGAAGCTGCTGGATGGTTGTGGGCGGAAATATAGATCTGTTCCCTCTTTTTTTTTTCTAGTCTTTTACAGACTCATCAGAAAATGAGACCGATATTCGGTGCGTTCTGCATTGATTTCGTGTGCAGGATAATCACACATCGTCAGTCATGTCAGAGTTATTGTATGCAAGTCATTTCAATTCACATGGCACATGAGGAGATCGCCGATAATGATGTTTTGATTGTGTTAAAGAGACTAAAAGCTGCATTGATCGATATTGTTATATTAACAATGGAACAAATAATTGCGTGTAACGTAAAAGGCCTTGCTCATAGTGACAAACCAGCCCGACCCTGTTGCTACGCTGAGCTGTGCCGCAATTTGAAACGTCTTTCAGCTCATCGTTTTTATTTTACAGCCCCTCAACTTGACTGTTTTATTTGATTCCCACGGCTCTCGTAGAATTGTTTCCAGCCACACCAGGCTGAGCTGATTAGCGATTAGCTGGTGAACATACAGTAATGGAGCATTTAGCAGCTAAAGATCCAGATATTTTCCTCGGTAGTTGGTACAGACCAAAACAGAGCTAAAAGACACAAAAAGGTGCAAAAGTTCATGTTGTTTCTGGTTACAAAATTGCAGTTTACTAGACTTTTACAGTTTAAAAGTAAATTCACTTGTCAATGTGTTGCTTGTGTGCGTGTGTGTATAGATTATGATCATTAGTATGAATGCTCATAGCTTTAGGGGCAATTAAATCTGTCGAGTTTCTCCTTTATTTTTGTCATTTGTCACACCCATCCTGACCCATCTCTCTTTCTCCTTCACTCAGTGACTTTGATTCCCTGGACGAGCGAGACCAGGAGAGGAACAACCAGTTGGGTTTTGACGTGGCGGAGAGGGAATTTGGCATCTCGCCCTGCATGACTGGCAAGGAGATGTCTTCTGTGGTAGAGCCAGACAAACTCTCTATGGTCATGTATCTCAGCCAGTTCTATGAGATGTTTAAGGACACAGTGCCACCCGGAGGTGAGTGTGGGTGATGCGCTAGAGCGGCTTCTTCTGTAGTCTTGTTTTTGGAGGTGTCTGTAATCATACAAGTGTCGTCTTCTCACAGATGCTGACAGAAGTGCTTTTTTTTAATGCTTTAAATCTTCCTTTTTTTTCTTGGTGGATTTCCGCTCAGATAACCACAACTTGAGTCCTGAAGATAAGGCGGCACTGATAGCCAGCACCAAATCTCCAATCTCCTTCCTCAGCAAACTTGGTCAGAGCATTGCAATTTCCAGAAAACGAAATCCAAAGGTCAGTATATGAGAAATGCTTGTCAGCGCCGCTTAATCTATTTCGAAATATCAAAAATGGCACCTCATTGTTGTAATAGGAGTGTTAAAATAACTCTTGATGTGTCATCAACAGGACAAAAAAGAGAAGGATGTCGACAGTTTGGGGAAGAGAAGGAAAACCAGCCAGTCTGAAGATGTGAGTAGTTCAGACTGCAGAGTGTGTCAGATCGGCCAAATTTTATTATTATTTTTTTTTTTACTCTCGTTCTACCTTCTCGCAGGAGGAGGTGTTCAGGAGTGGTCGTGACGACAGGCCGTCCGCTATCCTGTCGGAGAGAAAAGTGGATTCCTCAGCTGGAGGGAACACCAACAAAGTCAAGGTCATGGCCACCCAGCTGCTCGCCAAGTTTGAGGAGAACGCTCCAGCCCAGCATACAGGACTCAAACGACAGGTATGGGGGAAGTCACGTTGTTCATTTGAGGTCCTAGAGTTGGGGGGAGTTAAGCAACAAGGAAGACCTCCTGGACTTATTCTCATGCAGTCATTGTGGTTTGTTTTTTCCTCTCGATGAACATTTTGATCAACACGTAGATTTGACGCTGCGCAGCAGGACCTCTGGTCTCATGATGGACGAGCTGTAGGCCACTGTGTTACTGATCTGAGGTGCAGAATGCTAATATTGGTCAGGCTGGGTATTGTTCCTGGGTCATGTAGGCGGCCTCACAATGCTGACTGCGCTTGGACGGCTCGGGTGAATCGCTCCGCAGAGCTTTGGTTTGCTTGCTGCTGAGAGTGGGAGGGAGGCGTGGGCTATTGGGACACTAGACAGTATTGTTGATGGAGAGAAAGACAGCTCTTAGTCGTTGCTGTTTGAGAAAATGTGTTGTTGCTGTGTGTCTTTGAATAGCTGCATCTCATGTGATGTTGTTTTTTATATAAAGCTTCTGTTTGTGAATTGCTTTGGCCATCAGAAGTCTATAAATATTGCTGATTATCATTATGTCCATACTAAAATTAATTGTGAGTAATTTAAAGGTTTGTGGGGGGAGGATAATGTAGCAGTTGCTAGGCTTAAGATACTTTATGCACGCAATTTGTGTATTTCCTCAATTTCCATCTATTATTGATGTACATTCTGCATCATCTTCACTGTGTAATATCCAAAGTGCTATTATAAATACCACACAACTCTCTCAGCATGATCTCCTCATGACTCCCTGTCATTTTCTTCTTGGTTCTGAACACATATTTTCCAACCACTGTGACTCCATCCACCCATGATTCACTTCCTTCTTTCTGTTCTTCTCCCTCTCTTATTTCCACTTCCATCATGGGCTCTTTGGTGATGCCTTGCATGGTTATTCGGGCTTCTTACTGGCCACGCTTGCTGTCATTCATCTTTATCTGACCACAAAGGGGGAATCTCTGCCCAATCTGGACCGCCTTTTGTCCCCTACCCAGCCCCAACCCCCTGTGAATGAGCCAGTGCGCCTGGCGCCTGTCCCAGCATGGAGAAAGGTAAAGAGTGGAGCTGCCCCTTATCCCCATAGTGACTAACAACTAGACTCATCTAACCATGTGTCTGTAGTGGGGAAAGCTGCTTTGTGTTGACCCACACTAGTCTGAGCCTCACCTTGTCCGTAGACAGTCTGCAGGTCTGTTGTGTGGCGTTTGGAGGAATTAACTCAATTGCTCTTATTGCGTATTTATTAATGTGTTTGCAGTCTCAATCGAACAGCTATGCAGTTTTGTGTGTGTGTGTGTTTGTGTGAGAAACACATAAGAGTGCAGCATCATCATGGTTTATCCTCCTTGCCTGTCCTGTCCTGGTTTAGAGACGCACACAGCAGCAGGAGCAGCTGAGCATACGCTACAAAGAAATGATCAAGTGTCAAACACTACCCAACAGAGGGGAGCAGGTATGGTTAGCTACACTGGCCTGGTAGTCCTTCAACTCCTTTCACATCCCACTAAGTCTAGATTCACCCCTCCCTTCAGATGGAAATGGATTGTCCTTCAGTCCAGAAGCAAGGGAAAGGGAAGGTAGCCTCATCGAGACACTTTGTGAGCTCATTATGCATTAAAAACCTCACTAAGAACTAGGGTTGGAAAGGATTGGAAAATGTATGGTGAATTTCCAGAAACTTTCCATGGGAAGTTAAGCTGTGGAATTTTGGAACTATTCCAAATTGGAAACTTTCCATGGGAATCATGGAAATTTATAGGACTTAACTGGAAATTTGGGGTAATTTAGTCATTGCGGGCAAGCTAGCATCATGATTAGATGGCGTCATAAATGGTCACTGAAATGATGCTAGCTATAGCGTATTTAACTGTGTGAATACATTTTCATGTGCTATTTGCAAGTTAAACACTAATACCATACATCAAATATATTTACTTCATAATATCATCAAAACATACTTCACTTCATGTTGTTCACGGGCTCAAATGTGTGGCTTCAATAGTCTTGTGCGCTGGTCCAGGGTTGTAGAAATCAGGTGTGCGTGTGATGGAGGAATGCACAATGCATGTAGAGGACGTGGTGTCAATAGCCCTGCAGTGATTGATGTGATTGAGGAATAGCAGATATTCAAGTGTACTTGCATTAAATCTGGTTGTTTTAGTCAAGATTATGCTCAAATATAGTTTCCCCAACTATATTTTAATTCCCTGTTAAGGACCAACCTTTATTTTTTGTAATTTCATGTTTATTCCCAGTTTATTCCCATTTATTCCTGTTAATTCCCATTGAAAGTTTCCAACTTGGAAAATTCCTGGAATTTTGCAACCCTACTGATAACAGAATAAGCCCCATAGAGATCAATCAGCAAAATATGGGGAGCGTTCAGATGATTGCATGACTCCAAAGTATGGATCATGATTCTGCAGCTGCTCATTCAGTTTTGTAAGCAGTGACAGCCCATCAAACAGCCTGTTGAATCAGTTTTATTCCAATATTGAAAAACCTATACAGAATAAAATGGACAGAATATCAACCTTCCCTCTATTTCTCTGAGCTCGAGTTCAGTGTCTCCCACTATGCTTCTACCCCCACAATAGAATTAGACACTCTTTCCGTTCTGTTAGCTACCAACCCGACTTATAGGTGTGTCCAAATGTTGCTTAAAGAGAAATACGATCCAGCCCCTTTATTCACTCCTCCAGGCTCAGTAGAAGACCAGCTGTAGCCAGCTGGTTGTCATCCTGCTTTAACTGTTCTCTCATGTGAATTACAGAGTCAGCACAGTTGAGTGCCAGCACCAGTTTTCTTCTGCTGATGCTTAGAAAGGTTTTTTTTTTTTTTTTTGTCTGAAGCATTTGCCTCACAGATACTGATTTAAACTCCCCAGTTTAATGGGATTAAATGCAACGCTGTTCTTGAGTGACCTCTCACTGCTCAGTAAGCCTCTTGCTGCCGAGTGTATTAGCTCAAAGTCAGTCGTAAAGACGTATGATGATCTCGATTAAAAGTACTTCTCTTCGTGGACAGTATTCACTGCTCACTTGGTGTGTTTTTCAGGGTATTATTATGGAAATGTGTGGCAGTGTGTCAAGACACCACGCTAATGCTATTAACCAAACTGATTGTTATGTTTGTGTGTAAAAGCTTTTGAAAAAGCATTAAAATGTATAATCGTACTGTGAATAACACCAGGTAGAAGTACGAAGCGTATCTGCTCATAGCGACAGCTCATCATTTTCATCGTCATTCTCATCATCTTCTGCTGAATCTGCTGTTCCTGTCCCTCATCTCTCATCTCAAGGCCAGAAGTGGTGCGGACCAACAGTCCATTGGCTCTCGGAGCTGCCCAAAGAAAACCATTCTGCTTCCTTCTTCCGCCTCCACTTCCTCGCTCTCTCTTCACACTGAGGTGACACATAGTCTGCTGTATCTGTGTCTGTCTATCTCTGCCACAAATCCATGGCAAACCCATCTATTGTCCCCTTGCCCCTGCCCACCCCCCCTACTTTTGTTCTCTTCTCCTTTCTAATTACGTCTGCTGTACGTCAGATCTGACCTCTGCAGTGTATTTGCCCAAATGAACTTCCCCAGGAGGTTACAGTTGTTTACTTCCCTGTGTGAGTGGGTAGTGTGTGTGTCATTATCAGCTGCTTGTTTTCATGCTCAAGGGTATTTTGTGACGGCTTGTAAATAAATGTAGACTCAGGGGACTTTGGGTATTTCTAATTTATTGTCAGGCACCATCAAGAGATCCTACATATAACAAGCTGGGCTCTGTGAAAACTTTTTGTAAGAATCTGTCCATTCACGATGCAAACCAAAGTGTTAATTCAGCATTTGTCTGCTCATTTCTGCCTTCAAGAATTTGCCTCAAAGTCCGGCGGAAGAGGAACTTGAATACTACGAGATGCCTCAGAAATACGGGGTAGTGTAAATGAATGACTGCATGGATATGTGTTCAGCCTGTCACCGTTGTTTTGTGGATGGTATTTATTGTGAGACACTGGTTGGAATAGCTGTAAACACATATATAATATATATTAATAATATACTGCTGAAAGCATACGTCCTTTAGCTACACTCAAATCATCATCAAGTCTCAATAGAGCTTGCTTGGCAGGAGTGGAGCCCGCTGCACCTGACTGACCCAGGAGCTATTCACATACCTGGTATACAGGAGAGGGCTGAGCGCCTTATCTCTAGGTTTAAGGGCAAACCTGACAGACCCCCAAAGGTGAACACCATGCATGTACATTTTATAAATATATTTTAAAAAATAGGTTATTTAATTTATGCATACACATCCTCCAAAGTCTAATTCCCTCTTTCAACCATTCCTCTTTTCTCCCCGGAGCCTAAGAAAAAGCCGTCCCATTTCTTTTTAGAGCAGTGGAACTTGTCCCGCGGCCAAACCGAGAGTCCTGATTCACCTCTATCCTCTCCTGACTCCTCCAGAAAGGTTAGGTTTTGGTGCTGTGGACTCTTAACACAACACTCTGGTGTACTGAGAATGAAAGTTTTTACTTTTGAGAGCAATACCTCCCTTGAATGCTCGCTCAAGTTTGTTCAGTTCGTGTTTATTTATCTCAAGCGTAGTCTGTTTTAGTGTTTCTGACCTCACTAACTGCAGGGGATTGCTTTCACGGTTTACTCACTAAGGTTTACATTACTGCAGAAATTAGAAGCTGCCAGCTGGAACTATGAAAACAATGGCTAACAAACCATCTATGGCCTTTACCACAATGACAAGCTTTTTGGAAAGGAGATTGTTTTTGCAAACTACTAGAGAGGCAGAGAATAACTACAGTTTCCTCCTTGTGCATCCCTTTTTTGTGACTGACTCATCAATTTCTCCACAGGAGCCTGCAAGGCCTCTGCACTCTGATGATCAAATGCCTTTATATGTGCTTAGTATTCAGGAGAGGGCTGCGCAACTTGCCTCTCAGCTTGAGGGCAAGCCAGCTGCACCACAGGTGAAATTTTGATATTCACACAGGAAGTTGATTATCATACATTTGGAAGACTTGCCCTGTTGGTCAGTTACATCCAGAAATCACCATATATCCCCAGTACATTATTGGCGCTGTTAGTTTAGCACATCAGCGTGCATAATTAGGCTGTCTGCTCATTTTTCAGCAATTTATGCTATCTTGTTAGCTTAGAACAGGAGAGCTAATGACTTCATAGCTAATGTTTTTGTCAAGTGACTTTAATTGACATTTTCACAGGTGAAGAGATGGGAATATTATTAATGAGGAGAAACAAAAAGAACTTAAAGCTAAGTTGAATTAAACTAAACACAGTAGTTGCGCATTGTTAATCTGCAGCGTGAGCTAATGCATTAGCATCAAACAAGAGAGCGACTGACTCTAACTAACGGGAAACATACGACTAATTTTGATGTTTGAGTCAAGTTTGGGTTCTTTATTTGCTAAATATGATTACAAAGGAGAAATGTAACGAACAGAGAGGTTACATTGAACTAAAATTAAAAATTTCAGGGTTAGTGGCATTATTCAGGAATATATGCTAGCATGTTAGCATAGAAGCCCCAAACTGACCAACAGGCTACTCCAAACGAAATTTGGTTTCATAGTTTTATTTGAGAAAATGGTGTGAAACCGCTTTTTGGAAGACTTTTAACGACTCTCCTCTCTTCCTCCTTTTTTGTGGAGCCTAAGAAAAAACCGTCACGTTTTTTTATGGAACAATGGCACATGGCTCAAGCCCAGACTCCCCCTGACTCTCCCCTTTCCTCTGACACCTTGAGACAGGTAGTCATTTCACGCCTGGAAGGATTGGAGTGCGGTGACGCTAACACACTACACCTGCACTTTAAGAAACTGCATCATCACTTAATTACAGAATTTGCTTACCATAACTCACCTGAGACTTGCTTTAAAAGCTACCTGCCTGTGAAATCTTAACAAACCCTTTTGCAACCTGTTAATTGTTTTAATTGTTTTTGTGATCAGCACGTTGATGTGTAATCAGTCCATATGACTGTGATTCATGACTGATGAGATATGGAGATATTCTTAGCTGGGATGTGCTTGAACTCAATAATTCTCACAGTTATTATGCCAAGGGAGTCCCCTCGTAGTTGTTTTGGATTGGAAGAGTAGCTTGGCAGCAAAAATCTCATCAAGTGTAATTCCCATGTTGACAAGCACAGTTCTGTGGTGGAGTAACAACTTTGCAATGCAGTGGGACTGCAGCATAGAAGAGTGTGCTCAAACCTCATTCACAGTAATAGTTTGCATGGCTTAGACCTCAATTCTGCTCATAAAGAGGATAACAGATATTTTCGGTGTTGACTTCTTGTTCACAGAACAACAAACCAGTCTGAATGATCTCTTCCAGCATTTTGTTTTGTTCATGTTTATTATACGATTAGTAATACAGCAGCGCAGTGCGAGTGCCTCCGCGTGTGCATGTGAGTGAAAATGCATGATTGCCTTACTTGAGTGTGAAATCTCAAATAGAGCTGTCGTCGTACAAAATGCGGATGGGTAGATCTTTCTCTGACGTCACAGATGTAATGTAATGCTCTTTATTGCACGGTAGATAATCAAAGCAGAAGGTGTTTTATCATCTTAGGAGTTTGTTCTTATGAGCTGTGTGTTTGGTTTTGTAGTTCAGTGAGGCTGTCACACATCTAAACGCTTCATCAATCAAGCGTGGAAACACTGCCTCGTCATGTATTGCCCATGTCAGACACTGTTGTTGTTGTTTTTAGCTCTTGCCGCCGTGCCGATCGATCTCCTCACACACTCCTCTCCCCTCTGTTTTTCTGCCCTTCCTGTCTTTTTTTCATCCATCGTTTTCTAACGTTTGTCCACCTGTCTTTTTTTCTTTTTTCCTCCTAATGCTGTTGATAGCGCTATGTAAGGATGTACACAGGTGGAGTTAGCTCATTGGCTGGACAGATAGCCAATCAGCTTCAGTCTCAGGAAGATCCTAAGCCTCTACCTGAAAAGAGGGATTTGGTAAGCATGCTATCCCCCCCCGGGGTAGAAGGCATGAGGGAGCACAAAAAAAAACTTGACAGAGTGCCATTTTCCTTGCATTTCATACACTGTACAGTTTTCTGTCACAGTTTAACCTCTCTTTAGCTGTAGAGTGTGTTTGCTTAATAAGTAACTGTAGTTTGGGATACTGCTGTGTATGTAGATCATTTGCTCAATGATCCCCCTGTGACTTGCTCTGTTGTGGTAATGTTAATAGGTTGTAAAGTAGCTCGATGTCAAGCCTGGAATGTGACCTTGTGATGTCACCTAAAGCTTTGGTGCAATGAATCCTCTCCTCTCCTCTCCTCTCCTCTCCTCTAAAAAGAAAAAGAAAAAAAAAACTGATCACAGCTCTGTCCTTCCACAGGGTTCCCTCAGAAAAGAGTTCCCTGTCAACATCGGTGGCAGCGACGTGTGCTTCTTCTGTCGAAAGCGCGTGTACGTGATGGAGAGGCTGAGTGCGGAGGGGAAGTTCTTCCACCGCAGCTGCTTCAAGTGTGACTACTGCGGCACCACGCTACGACTGTCCTCCTACGCCTTTGACGTGGAGGATGGTGAGACTAACATTGAATAACTACTCTCTCTGTTCCATTAAACATCCCCTCTGTCATAAGGATCTTAAACATCAGCTGCAGCCAAAATGAACTGGAACTCATCTCTCTGTGCCTTTTAAAACCATCTGTAGAATGTTTGAATGTGAAACTCTGGCGCTCTCCAGTGGTTGGATCAAGAAAGAGGCTGTGGCAGACAATCTTCCACTCCTGAATGAGCTGAAAGCAACACAGACTGCACCACATTTCACCGCACGTGCCACCAGAATTATTCGAAAGATCCACTGAATCTGTACACTTTCTGGCTTTTAACACGTGAATCTCAGCTCTAAAGACGTTACACTTCAT
This sequence comes from Protonibea diacanthus, assembly GCA_028641955.1. Taxonomy (NCBI): domain Eukaryota; kingdom Metazoa; phylum Chordata; class Actinopteri; family Sciaenidae; genus Protonibea; species Protonibea diacanthus. The sequence continues at coordinate 16,394,622 of CM053981.1, forward strand.
TACATTGACCCCGGTGCAGAGTGCAGTCTCATGATTCCATATTTCTCCTCTCTGGGAGGTGTCTATTGTGCTCGAGAACAGGCAGCAGATTGTTTATCGAGACAGAGTGGCTTTTTTTTTCAGTTAGCCGTGGGACTAAAACCCACTGATGGTCTGAAAGGAAATTTGTTTTTATTCAAAACGACACACACACACACACACACACAAGCTGCTCCTGCAGAACAGATAAAGCCTATGGACTCTGTGAGGTGAAATCTACAGAATATGCAGGGTATATATTTATTTATCAGTTGAGTTTATTTGTTTATTTGCTTGTCTGTTTCTTCTGTCCTGCAGGGAAATTTTACTGCAAGCCGCACTACTGTTATCGTCTGTCTGGCTATGCCCAGAGAAAGAGGCCTGCTCCCTCCCCTGCTCCAATCACTGCTAAGGTACCTGTTTTTGTTTACTAGTTGAAATCCTGGTGGAAGTCAGGCTTGGCTGAGAAATAATGGAGAAATTAATTGTTTGGTTTATCTTCCAAATTCAGTGTTAGGCAGCGGCACAAGGGCAACGTGTGGGAATCAGATAGTGTATTGAATAGGGAACCTTTAGCCCTTTTTGTTCTTGTGTCCTGACCTTTCAAGACCGCTTGTGTCTTCCAACACTTCATCATCCGCCTTTCTACTTTCGCAGGAGAACCAGGCGCCCCAAACTCCCACGGCGACGGTGGACGCTCCTGGAAGGGCGATGGCAACGGCAGCCCCCTCGGCCGAGCTCCAGCCCTCAGGTACCCCAATTTCCTCTCTTGCTGCGGTGGCTGCGCCCTGCCGTCTGGCCATGGGCGTGGGAGTCCCGCTGCGTACCCTCCGCCGCACGCTCTCCTGGACCTGCCACCAGGTGGCACACAACCCCCTAGACTCTCCCTTCCTGTGTACCTACTGCATCTACCTCTTCTGCTGTTTCACCATCAATGTCCTGCTCAACCTCCTCTAGCATGTTCCTCCCTTTTTTTCCCACCTTCCTTACTTCCTTTTTACTCTCTGCTAGCTAATGCCAGTAGGATTGTATAGATCAAGCTGACTGTATCGACTCACTGAGCCTGCGGAGTGTTGTAAATTGTGTGATTCTTCGTCTCAGTGACTGATTTATTTCTTGAAGATGCAGCATTTCTTTCTGTTTCTGTTAGCAGCCATTTTATGACTTGTGATTGGCCGAGGCGGTTAAAGCTCTGGCAGCATAATTTTAGAAATGAATGGTGCATCTTATATTTATTTATTTTCCTTGGCTTGGAAATAAAAAAAGAGTTGGACAGAGTCCCTTCTGGTCATCTCTCCAGGCATCAATATTAACCATTAGTGAAGTCTCTTCTATAGCCTCCTACTCTGGTTTTATTGTTAGATGCAGCAGCTTTCTTAACTCAAAATATCAGTTAAAATTTGGCATACAGCAATACATTCAGTTAACCGTTTACCTGCCTGTGTTTTACTGAAGAGCCAAGCTTTATTCTTGTGTGATTGTAACCTCTAGTGGCCTGTGACTGCTCTCTTTTTTTAGCTCTACCTCCTCCTGTGTGATGTGTTTCTTTTAGAGCCTGCTTTGTGACGCGTTTCTCTTCTCCTCCTCTCTGTAAGCTGTTTCGCACCTCTTACCGAAGCTCACCACACTGTGATGAAGTGCCTGTATCAGTGCTTTTGTGAGCTTTACCTTTCCCTCCTCCTATCAGAGCAGCTTAAAACTGAAAGCTCTACTAGTGCTTGAATTAGTGCCTGTGATTGGTTCCTTTTGTGATTTGTTTTGTTTTGTTTTTTTTCCTCCTCCTGCATCCCTCAACCTCTCACCCACCCCGACATTCTGCTGCTAAGACTTACTTAGGTTTGTTTAATATAGTGCATCTCTGCTACATTAAGTGCATTGCATATTATTATTAAATATAACCAAGAAGACTAGAAAGAGCTTTACAGAACAGATTGGTAAATAATTGGAATTTAAGAAAGTAAAGTGTAGGCCTGCTGCAGTGTGCGGCAAGTGTAGTATTAGGAATTAAAATTAGACTTTGGTGGTACTATAAACTTATGTAACATTAATTCCAGATATTAATGAGTGAATTAAAGAAAAATAGAAGATCCACATCATTATACTGGTTTAGGTATGGTATCAAGTTGATCACACTACTAATATTTTAGTCATTCACATTATTTTAGATATTGAAGATAAATATATTAGACAGTTAAAAAGAGTGCACCTTGCATTTGTTAGGACATAGGTCGCTTTTTACTTTCAGGGTTGGTTTTTGATGGAAACCATGAAATTCAAACTGACTGGAGACTTTTCTTCACGGCCGTCTTGCACTTTCAGCCATGTTGCCTTGTTTCGAGGGGAGGGGGTGCGGGGGCGGGGGCATCTGTTTGACCACATTCTTCATCCACGCGACATCACACATGCTACCGTATCAAATATCACACGATCATCGTCACAGCGTCACGTCCTTTTAGAGGGACTTAAAGCGTCATTGTTTGTGGAACGCCGCTTAAGTGAGCAGAAATACGATAAGTGTAATACCATGTGAAAAATACTTGTTTGTTTTGATCCATTCCACTCGCATTCACGATTACCCGAGGAAATTTGAAAGACAAATTTTTGGAAACAAACTCCAGTTTTAAGATTTGCCTCTCAGGATGGGAAAAAGGCAAGGCACCAACCTTGTACCGATAACTGTAGTATGACATAGTATAACTATTTGAGTGTTAAACCTATTTGTGCTTGTTGATATTATTTGATGTAGGAAAATAATCTAATGCAATAAATTCAGTTATAGATCTTAAATTGGTGTGTCCTTGTCAGTTTGTCCTTAATAAGTAGCTTTAATATACAAGTTTGGAAATGCACTAGATCCAGTGGCTGGATGTGTGATGGATTTGATGCTACTTGGCCTACGTGTTCACACACAAACATTGTCGGGAATAGTTTTCACAGATAGTGACGCAGAAGATTTATTTTGGTGTAGTTCAATTCCACCGACAGACAAATGAAAGGCTTAAAGTTGCTCTTTCAATCAGCCCTGCATGGCTCCTTCACTGCAGGGATGTTCACCTCTGCTCCTCTCCTCTCCACCGTTGCACCTACCTGATTCTCAGTTGTACTTTTTGTGCTCTCTCTCTCTCTCTCTCTCTCTCTCTCTCTCTCTCTCTCTCTCTCTCTCTCTCTCTCTCTGTCTCCCCTCTGCTTTCTTGCCTCCAAACTGCTGCCCCACTGATGTCATCGTTTCACCCGCCCCATGCTCAATCTTCAACCCCAGTGCCGGAGGTTAATGGCGTGCAGGAGCCCAGCCTAGCTAAACGTCTGCGGGGAACTCCAGAGCGCATAGAGTTGGAGAACTACCGGCTGTCCCTGCAGAGGGAGGAGGAGCTTGAGGAGGTGCCAGAGGAGACACTGGCAGAACATAACCTCAGCAGCGTGTTGGACAAGGCCACCGATGCTGACCTGGGCTCCAGGTAAGAGCGTAAAAAAAAAAAAAAAAACATCTGACGTGCACTTGGATGGATTTTTTTCAAACTGTAAATTGTTGGAAGTTCATTCGTTCACTGGCGTTGTATGTCCAACAGCAGCTCAGAGTCAGACATGGAGGAGGAGGATGAGCAGGAGGAGGAGGTGGAGGTGGAGGTGGAGGCAGAGGTGGAGGTGGAGGTGGAGGCAGAGGCGGAGGTGGAGCAGCAACCAGCCAGCCCCTCAGACCTCGGCGGTGTTCCCTGGAAGGAGGCAGTACAGCTCCACAACAAATTGAGGGGCGAGGACGGAGAGGGCGAGGTTCCGGCCGACGCGCTCAGCAGAGACGGGGAAGTAGATGAAGAGGAGGAGGAGGAGGAGGAGGAGGAGGAAGAGGAAGAAGAGGAGGAAGAGGAGGATGAAGACGATGAGGAGTCGAGCGATGGTAAATTTGTTCTTCAGTCTGTGTGTGTTTCTTGGTGTATGTTAAGTTAACACCTTGCCCAGACTCCATTTGACCTGTTCAAAACTCCACATGCTTTTTTATGGAGCCTCCTGTGAAGTGTCTGTCTCAAACATTGTTCTCCTCATCCTCTGCTTCTTTCCTCCTTTTCCGTGCCCTCCTCTGCATTACTTCCCCCTGTGTCCACTGTGTCTGTGTGTGCGCGCGTATGTGTATGTGTGTGTCTGTATTATTATTGTTTTTTTTTGTTTTTTTTTTGTTGGGCGTTTGTCTCCCCCTGCTGGCAGAGGGGGATTACTGCCCCTGGGATAGAGAGCTCCAGTCAGGCCTTTGGCTGGACAAGTACCTCACAGATGAAGAGGATGTTGGTACATTTAAAGGTAGCGGCAGAACTGCCTGTGGATGTGTTTGCAGTAACTTTGAGCGTGACATATAATCCTGGCTGGTTTGGGTTTCTTTTTCAAGGATTTCTTATAATAAGTGTGTGTGAGTGTGGCTTTCATTTTTTGTGTTTTTTTTTTTTTGTCTTCGTTTTGCAGTTTGTTGGTTGCACTTGTGTTTTTAGAGGATTTTGCGTTCCTAACATGTTTCTTTTAAAGAGTTACTGTTTCATCTCATTTTTAACCTGCTGTTTAATACCCCTGTTTTTGTGTATGGCTTTAATACACTAATCCGATAAATGTCAGAGATTTTTTGTGTTTTTCCTCCCCTAGGCGCTGCAGTTATGGTTTGATATTGAGTGGCAGAATTGGTCTGTTCACCAAAAGGATATTAAATTTCTTTTTTTAACCTTATATCTTTGAAGCTGACTTTTTTTTGCAGTCTAGTGCATGCAGCCTCCCTCATCTGGTCTCATTTTTTTGGATTTTTTTATTGCTACTGTATTCTAACTGTGTCTTTGCCCTCTCTCTTTCATTTTTGTCCTTTCTATTCCCTCCACTCCTTTTCTTCTACTTTGCTTCTCTCCCTTTCCTGTACAACTGCCTTTGTTTCCTTCTATCTGCCACTGATTTCTGGGTTCATACACAACTTCACCACAACCCCCAAACAAAACAAAACAAAACACTACACCACATGTTGACACCTTTACAGCAAGGAACCTTCAAATCCAACAAGTCCTGCAGCCTGTGGATCCTCAGGCCATTCCAGGTTTGGTGAGAACCCACCTGGACTCTGAGGGAGACAAGGATGGCCAGGCGGCCTCAGCCTCCCAACACTCCCAACCCTCTGAGCTCACGCAGCCCTCCTCCACAGGTAACCCACCCAGAGGAGCTCCGCATCGGGAATTTTGGCGAGTCCCAAGCCATAGTCCTCACAGGGTATTAAGGATCAGGGTGTCTCATTTCACCAGTGTGGCTGCCGCTGTTCTGTTTGTATGTCTGCGTCTGCGTCAGGAGGATTCACGTCCCCCGAAACTAACCCACCTGTTGTTTTTAATCATCTCTGATTTTGTACATTTTTGTCATATTGCTTTTTTTTCCCCCCACGTGGAATGTCTAATTTTGTGTTCAGTCTTTTAATTTATCGTTCAGAGACGCTGTTGGTCCTCTGGGGTGAATTTAAAGTTCTTCAACCACATCCCAGTGCACCATATAACCCCCTTGTCAGTTCTTTTTGATTTTTGTTCTGCTTTGTTCTTTTGTGTTCTGCTATGTTTCTTTCCCATGTGTCTAATTTACTTTACTGTTATTTCCCTGCCATCTATCCCTTGTTGTTCCGTATCTTCTGGTTTGAACGTAGCCCCTGCCCACACATCCGCCCGACACGAGGCAGTGAGAGTCTGGTTGGAGTCCATGTCCGGAGGTAGCACAGACTTAAAAGGGATCACGACATCCCGTCTTAGACTCTTCTCTGTCTATCGGCTGGCATTTTCCTGGAGCATGCAGAAACACACAAATGCATGCTGGAAGGCTGTTACGCTCAAGAGCTCTGCTCTCTTGGGGTCGGATCAACACCTTTTTTTTTTTTTTTTTTTTTATTTCACTTTTCACTTCCCCAACCTCTCATTCAACCCTTCTCACTTGCAGAATATGTATTTTCTTTTTACTCACATAGTATTTTGCACTGAAATGTAACGTATTCCAAAAACAGAACGCTCGAAAACACTTAACACCACAGTGTTTCTTGCGTTGATGTGTGAGGCTTTTCATCTGTTATTCCTGTTGTTCCAGGTACTTTATCACCCATCACCAAAAGTTTAATGAATGGAATGAGAGTCCTACACATATATTTGATTTCGTAGGCAGCAGCCGTTTTTCGAGGTTAAAAGCTTTGTACGGGTCACCTTGTGCTCAGACCCGCTAGAGTTAGATATTCTCTCGGTATGTGCCTGTGCACCCACCTGAACAACTTAGTGTATCTGGCAGAAGTGACTTTTAAGGTTGTGATATATATATATATTTTTTTTTAAATTGCATGAATTAACAGTGAGGGTCTTTTTTAGTTTTTAGTTTTAGAACAGTTGTGTTCACACAAGGAACTGCTGCTCCTCTCTTAACCATCGTCATTAACATTTTGGTTATGCTTCTGCCTGGTTCAAATGTCATCCATTTGCTGTTTTCAGAAATGGAGATCTGCATGTGTCTTTTTACTAATGCCCCTCTGTGCTCATCCTTGGTTCATATTTATTGACAATACCAAATTGTACCCGGTTTCATTTGTATGCAAAACTAATATTTGATTTTCTTGCCAGAAAACTTGCTTAAAGCTGTCTCAGAAAAAAAAAAAAAGGATTTAAAAAGGTTTTAAAACCTTTTCATCCTTTTTCAACGATTCCTTTTTTTCCTCTAACTGTGCTTCACTCTTCAAAATTGGTCTTAAATAGTTTTTTTTTTTGTTATTACTATTTATTATGATTATAACGGTGAAAAAAAAAAAAAAAGAAAGAAAATTTGCCCGCAGCAAGAATTTCTATGAAGGTGATAGGAAGTTGAAAAAGTTCTTACTTTGTTAAAGACTGAATAGAAAATGTAAAAAAAAAAAAAAGTGAGGTGACTCATTATTTTTGCTATTTCTTTGTCATACCAGAGCCCTGTGAGGACGAGGAAGCAGAAGCAGACAGTCCAGATATGGAGCCCGGTACAGAGATGGATCAAGGTGAGCCTTCAGAATAATACAAATAATAATACACATAGTACATCAATTTCTTTCACTGCATTTTTTTTTTTTTTTGTTCTCGCATAACCAAACAAATGATATAAATAATTGAAGTTTTAAAGTAGGGTAGCAGTTGAATATTTTATAATGTTATCTTGAAATTTCAGACGACATCCCTTCAGATGCAGAAGCCGAGGCTCGCTTGCATCAGTCAGAGAATGCTGGAGTGTTTCCTGAGGAGGACAAGAAATCAGAAAGTCTGAACATGTCCTCCAGTATTGGTGCGTGCCACTGATGATTCCTCTAAAACAATCACTGAGATTTTACACAATGCACAGAGCAGTAATGTTTTTTTTTGTTTGTTTGTTTTTTATTTATTCAGAAACATCCAGCGTCAGCCCCGTGCGGAAAGAAGATGTTGTTCTTTCCCCGCTCAAACCTCAATCTCCAGAGCCGGAAACACAGGTGAGATAATTCCGCTGTTCTTAAGTTAAAGGTATGTGATGTTAGCTTTGACTAAATCCTGATCTTCTGTTTCTTTTCCAGCTTACCCTGGTGATGTCTCCTGGCACCCGCTTTTTCCCAGAACCGTTCATACCTGAGGAAATAAAGCCTGCCTCTCCTTCTCCAGCAGCCAAAAGCCCACTGTGTCCTTCACCTGTTCCCGTCCAGGATCCTTCCCCCGTCCCTTCTCCTATTCTCGCTACTGCTCCTGCTCCTGCTGCTTCTTCCCCTGTCAGTGTCCCTGCCTCATCTCCTCCCTGTTCGACCACCAAATCACCCGTCAGCACTCCAGTCATGCCTGACGTCGAGTCACCTGTCAAATCACCTGTCAGATCCCCCGTCAAGACCCCTGTTGGCACCCCAATCTGCTCTCAGCCCACCCCCCTACCAGAGACTTACACACCTATATCTCCTGTCTACCCGCAGCGCTCTATTTGTCCTCTCACGGGCAACCCTCTCTCCCCAATCTGCGCTCAGCCTCTGCCCTGCCAGGAACCCTCGTCACCTCTCACCTCCGACTCTCCCGTCAGAACTCAGCCCGTCCCTGGTGTCACATCGACACCCATGACCAAAACGGACAAGAGCACATCCGAGCCCTCAAAGTCCGTAGATTCCTCAACGGAGCAAACTCCATCTAAAAAGACTGATATCATTGAGGAATTTTGGTTAAAGAGTGCTGAGATCAGGAAGAGCCTCGGACTGACTCCTTTGGAACGCAGTAGTAAAATCTTAGAGAAGAACGCTGTCAAGGCTCCGGTGCAGGACTCCACTCCTGTCAAGACACAGTCTCCAGGTGTGTCTGAGGAACAGAAGCCTGCCTTTACAGGCCGTGCAGTCATTCGCAGACTCAACATCACTCTTGAGGGTCAGGTCATTACCCCCATCGCTCCTGCAGAGCCAAAGAGCAATGGCTCTGATAAACGGGACCTCAGCAGCAGCTCTGGCTTGGGGTTGAATGGGAGCATGGCCACAAGCCAAACAGTAAACAGCGATAGTTACAACACGTCTGACTCCGCTATGCTCACCCCGCCCTCCAGCCCACCACCACCTGTGCCTGCTAATCAGTCTCCAGCTGTGCTCCGGCAGCAGAGACACCAGGTGTCCTGGAGCAATGGAACAGAAAAACCTTCATCAGAGCGTGCCAAAGAGCCAGCAAAAACCAAGAGTCCCGTCCCAGCACCGAGGACACAGCTGAGCCCCGTGTCTGCACCCAAACCCGCACCCAGAAAAGTTTCTTCGCCTCAGGCAGAGCCAGAAACAAGTCCGGTGGTTGTCATGAGGGAGAAGAAGAAGAAGCCACGGCCAGAGGAGGCGAGGAAGTCGTTTGTAGAGACCGTGGAGGAGATTCCGTTCGCTGATGATGTGGAGGAGACCTACGATGAGCGGACACCAGAAACGAGCATGAACAGGTACTATACTCCACCCACCAGCAAGCCCAACAGAGAGAGACCTCCAATGCATCTGGCTCTTGCAATGGAAAATGGTAAACCCAATATCCCTGTCAACCAAGCCTCTAAGACCCAGAGGGCAACCCACTTCTCCCCAGAGGCCAAGGAGATCGCTGAGGAGAGAATAAGGGCCAGAGAAAAGTCTGTTAAGAGCCAGGCACTAAAAGACGCCATGGCCAAGCAGCTAAACAAAATGAAAGAAACCGACATGGACAAGGGTGCGTCACCCAAAGTGGCCTGGAACGTTACTCCAGATGCTGCTGGAAAAAGTAAAAAGTCATCTGGATCCCCAAAGACAGCTGTGAAAGCTCTGGAGTCGAAGAAAGCCGAGAATTTGCCTGAGCGCTTCTTCAGCAGCAACAAGAGCCTGGACAGCTCCGTGGCTTCGTCAGACGGCTCCGCTACAAGTAAGAGCAAGAAGCGAAGCTCCCTCTTCTCGCCGCGCAAGAATAAGAAGGAGAAAAAAGCCAAGAACGACAGCAAGCTCTCCGGAGCCGACGAGACGCCTCCCAAACACAAGTCACTGTGGAAGGCCGTCTTCTCAGGGTACAAGAAGGACAAAAAGAAGAAGGATGACAAATCATGTCCGAGCACGCCGTCCTCAAGTTCCACGACACAGGACTCTGGGAAGAAGAGAACGTCACCTCTTGGGAGATCATCAGGTGAGGAAGGTGATGCAATGCACTTTAAAAATGGGATTTTGTTGTCTGTAGCTTTCTAGAGAAACCAACACACTTGTATCCGCGCTTCTTATTTGTTACAGACTTGAAGTCACGGCGAAACTTGAGCTTCTCTGAGGACTCGGACCTGTCCTGTGACGACGTTCTGGAGAGGTCTTCCCAGAAGTCAAAGGCAGATGTGAGTCACGATGGACACAATTAGACACGTCACACCTCTGTCGTTTGGTATTCAGACATGTATAGCCTTGCAAAGCCAACCTGTGCTCAAGACATTTTTCATCAGTGGAGACTTCTTAGTCCCAGACCAGTCAGCGGTTTACATAACGATGTGATTCTGAGCACAAGCATGAATATAATGCCCAAATGTCTATCCTCAGCTGGTATGCCTGTTTGGCCTTTCCAGACCAGCGCCAATGACATTTGCATACAGACTTAGCGAGGCTAGACATGTCCTCATGCATCCATTTCTGTTAATGTTTCTTATATATATATATAAAAAAACTTTCCTTTAAATAATTTCTTCCACTCCCAGCGGCACACGGACATCTTTGACCTAGTGTCAGGCTTGCAGAAGGAGGCGATAAAGGAGGAGAAACTGGAGAAGGAGAAAAGGAGGGTGTTAAAGGAGAGAAAGAGGGTGAAAGAGAGGCAGAAAGAAAGAGAGCGGGAAAAAGAGAAAGACGATGAGGAGGTATTGCGCAGAAGGGGAGGGGGGTCAAATGATTTTGAATTTTATAGAAACATAAATATGTAAATTGGCTATTACATATATAAACATAATAATGCACTGACGCTAAGTTCACAACGCTTGCATCTGCCTTTTAGCCTGACCCTTCAATTGAATGCTTATTACTTAACAGTAGAGCCAAAATAAAGAATGTTTATGGTTTTTCCCTCAGAGCAAATGATGATTAAAATCATTTTCGAGGTCTTCAGCCCGGCGTTATGACCTGTTGAAATGATGTCTGTTAGCAAAGTAACTAAATGAGGGAAATCTCCAAACGTCCGGGATTTATTAAATATGCAGGAGGCGCAGATCTTGTTAGGTCCGCGCGAAATTCAGCACACAAATTTCTATAGTACGGCCTCTTTTTATTTAAAGCCATTTGCATTCATTATGTTAGGCTGGAATTCAAAATCACTTTCTCCCCACTGCTGCTCAGTGTGTGTTTGTGTTTCTGGTAGTTTAGATAAATACGTCAAGGTTAGGGCCAGAGGCATGAATTCATTACCCATTGTAAACACATTTAAGAAACTCAGACAAGCTCCCACTTAGTTTTCTTCATTTGGACAGCGTATACGAAGAATGGAACGATATTTTGTTATTCTCCAATCATATCGATCTGACTTTTGGACTTTATGGCGCTCCATGAGGTTAAAGCTGTATCATGCCTGCCAGGCTGTGTGTAATTCAATAAGAGCTCACAGGAATCGTGTAGACTAGACTCTAGTGGCTGTTGTGGTGTTGCTAGTTGTTCCTCATCTGTGATTGTATTAGATATAATATTGTAGAGATCACTGTAGGCGTAGTATTGAATATAACAGACGTGTCTCAGTGCTTTGTGGTGAGACAGGTCTCTAACATCCTAGTACGTCACAATGTGATTTGTAATTGTTTTGTTGGACTAATTTCTGATTAACATAGATGTGTAAAATGTCAGCGCACCCTGCCATTTTTGTTTTGGTGTGGGATATTAACATTGCCTGTTTCGATTTGTACCAGCTGAATAGTTTTTTTTGTTGTTGTTGTTGTTGTTTGTTTTGTTTTAATTTAACATAATCATTAACCCATTTAATCATATCATCTGTATCATGTTTGTTTCCTCCCCTTTTTTTGTTTTGTCTTCCCCAAGTCTGTTTATGTCCCACACGCACTGGCGTTCAAGAGATCGTACGCCACAAAGGTAGTATTCCATACGTTCCCATTGATAACCGCACCACCTTCCCACCCCCACCCCAGCCCAGCCCAGCCCTCTGCGCATGTGCCAGCAATAACACCTTATGTGCATCTGGCCTAAAAAACTAACCGTTCTCTCTGGATGCATGTGACAAACTGACCGCAGCGCCCACCCCACCCCCCCCCACTCACTGTCGGATATCCACCTTGTTCAAACACGACTCTCATTGCTCACTTTTTCTGGTCACCGTGATACCTCTGCATCTCTTGATATCAGGGGCTGCTCCTCTTTGACTGGTATGACATTAACCCGGCTATCTATCACTGCGGCGCTGTTTTTTCCTCCAGTCTGGCTGCCGGAATAACTTTGACACTTTTTGTCTTCAGTACTGTTCTATCTTTCTCTGGATTTACGCCGGCTTTCATGTCCTCACAAGTCAACTAACAGGGGAAGCATCCCTACTTATTCACATGCTATGTTGCCTATTATTCTGGAAGATGTCATAATGTGAAGAACAATTACAACTGTGAGAGGCGCAGTGAAGTTGATGTATGTTTCGAGAGAAGCCTAGAGAAGCCTAGGTAGATGTGTAGTAAAGTGAAGTTTTAAGTATTCCAAGCTAGATAACATCGTGCTAGTTCTACAAGGTCTACTCTGAGTTTCCCCCCCCTCCTTTCCTACTCAGTTTTCCTGAAGGGCCAGGGCCCCGTTGAGTCAACTCCACACATTAGGAGCCTGTGAATGAGACTTCTCTGACCTGTGTTTTTGTTATTACACCAGAAAACCTACACAGAAGAAGAGCTGAACGCCAAGCTGACACGAAGGGTCCAGAAAGCGGCGCGACGACAAGCCAAGCAAGAGGAACTCAAAAGGCTGCACAGAGCCCAGGTAACCGGTGACTTTGGTGCTCCTCTGCCTCGTCCTCTGTCACCAGGTTGACAACACCGCTATATTTTGTGTTTAGTGCCAATTAGCAAAAGATTTGTTCATGTTTTTTTTTGTTTGTGTGCTGAATAGCTCTATAGACAATTAGACAATGGGGTTTTCATCAATTTGACAGTTATTTATGTCAACAATTTTATGTACGTGTATACATTGTCAGTGGTATACTCTTGATAGTCTACATCAGCATTGTTGTCACTGTTACTCAGTGCTGTCCTGTTGTGTTTTTTTTTTTCTTTTTGTACTTACCATATCTTCATTCTTAATGTGACTCAACCATTTTGGATTATGGCCAAATCCAACCTTTGGTCAGGAAATCCACCGTGATTGATGTTGCAACTCTGCAGTCAGGCTCTCAGTCCACTGACTGAGCACTAAGCCACAGCTAAAGTCTCTCCTCCTGGAGCCGTGGTTAGCTGGCTTGAATTTTACAATAGCTAAGGTTAAAGTTCTAATTAAAAAACAGGAAACTATGTCCTTCAGATTAATACTGCAGTCAGCTGCTGGGGAGGGGGAAGAAAGCAAAACACTCAACAGACTGGTCCAGAGGGCCAGCTCTGTCCTGGACTGCTCCATAAAGAAAATGGGGGAGAGGAGGATGTTAGCAAAGTTGACATCCATCATGAACATCTCCTCTCGTCCCCTGCCCCACTGTAGGGGCCTTAAACAGCTCCTTCATCAACAGACAGCTACTCCCACCGTGTAAGAAGGAGCGCTACCACAGGTCCTTCATTCCAACAGCTGTCAGACTCTTTAACAGCACCATACCAGCATATATTTCTTCATTATGAGTCATTTCTTATCCATCTTGTGTATATGAGCTGCTCAGTCATGTGAATTTCCCCAGTGTGGGGTCATTACCTTACTTTTTCTCATAGCAGTCTAAGTTTAAAAGTAGTGTCGCTGCTGCTACACCTGGCTCAGACAGGTCCTCCCCTTCTTTTGATACTCTGGCGATCAAGATAAAGTATTAATAGTCAGCCGGGATAGGCTCCAGCCCCACCGTAACCCTGATGAGGATAAGCGGTTACAGATGATGAATGGATGCGTTTTGCTTTATCCTCTTCAGCGTTGCTCTCCTCTTTCCTTACCACGGCCAGTAACAAATGATGGTGTGACATAGGCCGAAAAAAACAACCATAACATGCTTTTTTCTGCGTGTTTAAAATCCATCCATCCGACTTAAATAATATTTGTCCATCAGTACAGGCTCACATAACTGTAGACATCAATACAGGTCTAATTAGCAGTGCTCCCGTTGCGCCCTGAGACATTTATTTTTAATGAGGGTAAACTGTGGAGTGTTGCGTGAGGTAACCTGCGCAAGCACCTCCCTTAGAAACTTTTGGGACAAATGAGTTGCAATTAGTGGGACTGTAGAAGTTATTATCCCGAGCACCCATGTGCGATGGAGTCGTCTTGTTTCTACTGTATTTTGCGCCTGTGTGTTCATGCTTCTGCGTCTTTAACCAACTCTGACTCTAAACCTGCCTGTCCGTTCAGATCATCCAGAGGCAGCTGGAGCAGGTGGAGGAGAAGCAGAGGCAGCTGGAAGAGAGGGGCGTAGCTGTGGAGAAAGCATTGAGAGGAGAAGCAGGTAACAGCTCGTCACTTCCTATATTTCTCTATTTTTTTTTTTAATTAATCTGGCCATCCTATGTGGCGTTGTGTATCAGTAATAGACATAATAGCCATATTCAGTGAACTAAAGGGTGTAATAAGTTTCGTAACATAATAACTCTGTTATTATTAACATTTTAGTTAGTGATTTATTTTACATATAATGATTATATCTTGTTTTTGTGACAGCGCTGGCTCTGTGAGCCCGTGTTTTATCTTCGTATTATATGAGTTAAGCCTTTTTCTAGTGGTCTAAAGGGAATCATAAAATTATCGTCGACCAGAGCGATGTTACCGAGAGTTGCATTACCTCAGTGAAGCAGTCCCTCCGCGACCATTTAGACTGTGTTGAAATCATAGTCTTACATTTAGCATTTATTTAGCCGGACTTGAAGCGTATTTCAACACGTAGATTCATGTGCAGGAAGTCATGTTTGTTTCTCCAAAGTAATAAACCCAAATTGTTGTTGACAAGGGACTATCACAGACAATATACTTCAGAGATGAAGAATACATTATTTTTTTTTTAGAGGAGCAGAGCAGTTCATTATCTGGTACAGGTTTATATGAGCGCAAAGCATGGCTAATGCTCAGTAGCAATAACACATTATTTGCCTGATGTGGGCTTTGTATGCGAGGAAGGTACTGAGGTTGTCCTTTAGAGAGTTGACAGCATATTCTGTCCTAATTCATTAATGGTGACAGCAATTCAAATAAAAAGCTTTTCTCATGCAAATGCACGAATATAGATGCAGTGAACATCCTCTTGAATTCGGCCATTTTCCCATCAACCAAATAACTATTTACTTTTCCCATCAGCTATTTCTCCAAGCAACTGTTTGATGTTTTAACTTGTTTACTACTCTACTCTCTTGAAGGATTGTATAAAGGTACTTATACATTACCCAAACAGCACAAAAGAAGATCAGGTATTAGATTTACTGCAGTTTCTTTTTTTTTTTTTGTTTGTTTTCCTTTCTATTAATGACATGTGACACGTGTTATGTAGGCTCCATCTGTGGTGACACACTGCAACAGTTCTCCATCTCTGAACATGTTGATCTCTGTCCTTGCATAACATGTCCGCCATCGTCAGTCCGAGCTGCATGCGATCAGGAGAATGTGTGTCCCCCGACATAGATTTGTGTGTGCTCGTTCTGGATGTTTTTTTTGTTTTGTTTTTTTGTCTTCCTTCACTGCCTCTCAACCAGGAGAGTTTCTGTACTCTGATCAAGACTCAGATCACATCACGTTTTCTAAAAAAAAATCCAATCAAAATGTGAGAAATCAGATAAAAATTGGGTTGCGGGCTGTCAAGTTCTTTATTAAAATATTTTCTGCTGTGGCTGAGTGACTTGAAGCAGATATTTCTTGAGATCTTATGAATATGTTCTATCTTTTTTTTATTATTATTATTAATATTTTTGGGGTGAGTAACAGCAATCCAGAGTTGTTTCTGACTTTATCTGTTGACCTCAAAGGTCTCACTTGACATTCAGCTGCTGTCTAAGTCTCAGGTGATTTCGTGTTTAAATCATTTAACTATTTTAATTACGTCGCAGACAAATTGGATGGAGAAAATCAAATGAATCAAATTTAATGCATAGAACGCACGAAAACAATTCCCCTCGACATGTCAGCACATAGCACATTACAGGAGGCTTTGTGTCGTATTAAAACAGACTGAGCCAGTAAACAGCAATACAGCAAATCTATGTTGCAGTCTGGTATTACTTTTGAAAATGCCATGAAGCATTGCACAGCCTTGACTGCATTATGCACTGTGGTGAGTACTGACGGACTCTCTTTGTTCTGAGTGTTTCTGCAGTGTGTGTGTGTGCGCGCGCGCGCGCGTGTGTGTGTGTGTGTGTGTATATGTGCCCGTGTGTGTACGAACATGTTTGCAAGAATGTGCATGACTTGCTGTTGTTGGAGAATTTTGTGCGTGTGTGTTTGTGTGCCCAGTTTGGGGGCTGTGTGAAATAACTCCTATCTCTAATATATCCCTGTCATTGTAGACTATTGGGGAGATTCTAATTACAGTGAAATCCTGGACTTGCATCTGGGCGGTATGTATTTCAAATCTGTCGCTTTAAACTAACCTAATGGCTAACCCAATCTGTCCTTTACCCCCCACCCCCCTTTTCTTTTTTTTTTTTATACTACTTGAGCTTTGTATCCCTCATATCTCCTTTTATTGGCTGACTGGCTGGCTGGCTGGCTGATTGGCTAGCTGGCTGGCTTTTAACCTCATTGCAATACTTTCTACACTCCTATAGGCCCCCTCCCTTCTCTAGCTCCCTCCCTCCACCCTGCCTCGGTTTCTAGTTCAGACACTCTTTACATCAAACAGAGATCAGACACTCGGCCTCATGCTGTCCTCTTAAGATCGCCTTTGATCTCAGTAAAACTTATGAATGATAAATGAATGAATTAATGAGTAACTTTTTATTTGTGACTCCTCGGCACGCGAAACCGCACAATGCAGACTGCAGCAGGGATACAAACAGCGACTCGTCGCAGGGGCAATACGCAGCCTCGCGTTTAAAGAAACACTTTGCACTGACAGACCGAAGGCTGCTCCGGCAGACGCGACGACATATAGCAATGAAACAAAATAAATAATGCACCGGCATTGTTGGCCCGTACAGTTTCATACTGCATACAAAACATGCTCATTAAAGACTGTTCCTTTTATGTATCGTTAATACATAGTTTGGAGAGAAAAAAGGAACGCGGCATTTGTTAACTCAAATCATGAAAAGTAGCAGCACTTGAAGGTTGTTTTGGTCTTTTCATGTGATTCTCTGACAGCAAGGAATATATAGAATATCAGCAGCCTGAACCTTTACACAAGAACTTTGTTTCTATCTCAGCCATCATGCTGATATTTTTCATGATTTTAATTTACAAATGACGCATTCATTTTATCTAAAAATCTATGTATTAACAAAGCACAAAGGAAGTTGTCTTTAATGAGCACGAGTTATATGTAGTATGAAACTGCACAGCCAACATTATTGCATGTATGCATTATTTATTTAGTTTCATTGTTATTTGTTAACAGTGAGAAAACAATAAGACAACAGCATCATTGCTGTTACAGAGAACACAAATCAGCACAAACATAACTGTGATATTATTATCAGATGTATCTATACATCTGTTTGTCTTGGTAATTTAAATTTTAAATTTATTTAAATTTTACGGCCGTCATGACGTGATATTCTGCTACAGCGTAAGATAACGCGTTGACGTTACCTGGTCATGATTGTTATGAATTCACACAGTAAAGCTAAAATGTCAAAATAAAGAAAAAGTCCATTAACATACAGCATGAGACACATTATGCACGTATTTACATAAACACACACACACACACACACACACACACACACACACACACACACACACACACACACACACACACAGTGAAAGTATTGTATAACCTGCCCTGGACTGACTCACACTAAACTGCTGGCATGGCTCTTGGCTTCCCCTCAGAGCTCTGTGCTTTTCTGTAGTCCCAGCAATCGCTCCCTTTGACTTTCTCATACCTGCTCAGTTGCATAACTCCCAGAGAGAGTGTGTGTGTGTGTGTGTGTGTGTGTGTGGCGTGTGCTAATAGGCAATGTTGCAACCCTTGACCCATAGCTGCTACGTCCAAACCGTGATTGGTCAACAATAACACCCTGTCCACTGTGTCTGGGTGAGACGTCTCGTGGTATCTGTTGCTACCTCATGTGTTGTGGCCTTGTTCGGATATGAGTGGAATGCATCTTTTCCTCCTCACGTCGGCTGTGAAGTTACTCAGTGTCAGTGGGATCTGTCAACGGGACTGTGTGAGGGGGAAAAAGGTGCATCTCCATACATTTGAGCAGGGCCTGTGCTTCTCTGTGGTTTTGTCCTGCTCGTCGTTGTCAGTCATCAGACAGGAGATTGCGTGGAGTGGAGCTAACTGGGAACAGGGTTCTTACAGGGATGTGATGTTTAATCAGCTCGAATCAAACCTGTTATTATATTTTTGAGCTGATACAGGTAATTAATTCCATATAGTGTGTAAACGCTACAAACAGGCGTCTCACTTTGAATATTTGCAATTTTCATTTGTACTGTTACTTATGGAGAAGGCTCCTTTCATGGTGACGGCTTTCTATTAATCCTCTTTGTTTTACTCACTGTGATTGCGTGATAAGGGCTTCTGACTGAAAACCAGCCATTGAGATGCATATTTACTTTATTAGCTTGGTTGTATTTGAACCCCGCAGGGAGCATGAAAGCTAAATCCTGATGTATCTGCTAGTTTCACATCATATTTTCGTAGAATTTCAATCCTCTACTTTAATGATTATACAATTATGGGTTTACCGCGTGTTACGCGCTAACGATGCATTTCATAACCATATTTGCATGATTTGGTGGAGCCATAAAATGTTTTTATTAGGACACAGATCTGTCCAAAACAGATATTCTAAACTGCAGTTATCCCTTTCTTTCTCTGTGATAGTCCCTTGTAGTAATCTGGCATCATTCAGTCTCCTTCATTGAACAGCCTGAGGGGACACCTTGTCTATGCGTGACTGTGTGCCTCCTCCTATTTGACGCAACTACTCTGAATATTCCTCACTTTATGCTTATTTTACAGTTTATTTTGGTGATTATTGTGGTAGCATCCACTATCTATGATCATACTTCTGAGGGGAAAATCTGTTTAGTTTGTGCATATCGGTAAATAGTCCTCATTTGCACATCAATAGCAGCCACACTTCATAAGTCACCACGCTGGCAACAAATTAAGCTGGGTGGTCTAAACATGTTCTAAAGTAGTGTTTACAAGCAGAGGCTGAATTTATTTTTTTAAAAAGAAGACGCAATTATTTGAAGGAGATGGATCTTTTAATAATCGCTTTAATAATGGGATTAAATCACTTTGTGTACTGTGATAAGCGCTGGCCGCCGTGTAGTCTACTCCTATTTCCTAACTGACACTGGGTGCTGTTACCTCCCTGAAGAAAGACCTACAGGTGCGAGATGAAACAGGACGTTTTTTTTTTTTTCCCTCCTTTTCTGTCCTCCAAGTTTTCTGTCTGCTCTTGTTTCAGTTACCTATTTTTACCCCTTTTCTTCACGCCTCACACCACACAGCTGATCTCTCCCACCTCCTCTCTCTAGGTGATTTGTCCTCTCCCTATCACAGTGCTCCTGCCCTCTTTTGATTTTCTCCTCGATGTTCTTTCTTCCTCATCACGCCCCTCTTTCTCCTCCTCCTCACCCTTATGCCCTCCTCCCCCCTCCACCCACACCTTCTCTATTTCCTCCACTGTTTTTCTCTCTGCAACATCTCTGCTATTCCTCCTGCGTTATTTCAACCATTCTCTCTCTCTCGCCCATCGACGCACCCATCTATGTCACCCCCCCCCCACACTCTCCCTCTCCTCCCCCCTCCCGTCTTGTGGAAGTTGAGCCCTTTGTGGGGATGCCACGCCGAAGACCTCTCTCCTTCTGCCCCTGCTGTTCCCCCGAAGGTAACGTAACCTCGCCGCCTCCGTTGACGGTTGTGGCGGGTTACCATGGCAACCGTAAGGACGTCCAGAACTGGGCTACCTCCCCTTCGGCCCCCTCCCATTCACCCTCCCCAACCGGTCCTCCTCCCTCTTTTTGTCCTCACTGTTTGTGTGTGATTAGGCTCAGTAGATTTCCCCAGAATGTTCCCAAAACTCACTCAAGTATTTCAAGTATTAATCAGGAGTGATTAAAAAAATCTTCCCAAAATACATTTCATCGCAGTTTTGTTAACAGTGCCAGAATGGACGGTATTTGTCATTTGATCATTTTTTTTCTGTGCTTGTACCAACATAGTACACAGAGTTATTTTAGGTAGTTTACCATCTTTACAAACAAAATAAGTAGTAGGACAGAGCCACAATAACTTTCAACTCTTATGTATGATCACCTTGACTCTCAGGGTAAATTCTAGGCTTAAACAGATATTTGACTTAGTTCTGTAGGTGGGAAGCTAGTTAGTCAGGCATGCTACATTTGTAGCATGTAGCATATACTATCGATCACACAAAGGCAAACTATTTTAGTAATATATAATATATTAATTATAATATATAATAATATTTTATATATATATACTATAGTATAGCTCTTACTAGAGTGTAGTTCACATTGAACAAGGAACATTTGTTGTCCAATTGGGAGACTTTAAAGGTGCAGTGTGTAAGATTATGGGCCCTTATTTTCAGAATAAGGCCAAAATGAAATATAATATTTTCATGCATGTATTATCCCCTGAGAACAAGAATCTTTTCATTTCCGTTATTTTAAAAATGAGCCTTTTATATCTACAGTGAGAGCGGGTCCTTTTCCATGGAGGCCGCCATGTTGAAACACCATGTTATCTACAGTAGCCCAGAACAGACAAACTAAATACTGACTCTATACACGGCATTTCAAGTGTTGTTTCTCTTTTACACTGTGTGAGGAGATTGCAATGCTGCGATTAGACCACTAGTTGCAACTGAATCCTACACACTGTACCTTTTTAACTATTATTAAATTAGGCTAGTTATAATTACAGGGAATGACTGATGACCATCAAAAGCAAATGTCATTTCAGTTTATTACAGCTAGATTGAAACTTGTGTTCAGCTCAAAGGTTTATCAAAGACGTCTATACAAATGATAAAAGACTTTGAATGTTTAATATAACGTCATCCCAAGCACTCAGTTGAAAAGATTGTCATTACTGAGTGGTAGGGCTTCTGCGCATTGATAGCATCATTCACTCAAAGGGGAAACTACTGTGCTGCATTGTGCCTTTAATACAACAGCATGTGTTCTGTTTTCTATTTGGCTAAAATGACTCGTAAAGCTCCCTAGTCTCTTCCAGTATCAATTTTGCGGTGTTTTTTTTTTTTTGTTTGTTTGTTTGTTTGTTTTTTTTAAGGAATTCTGTCTCTTATCCCTCGAGTAAAAATAAATACAAAATGCCAATAAAACCGAACGGTGAACACCTGGCACGTGGCTAGCTCGCGGGCAAGTTTGCGGTTGAAGGAGTGAGAAACATGCATGGTGTGATGATTTGTTATAAATATGCGAGTCTCACACAAAACAAGTCTTAAAAATTAATGAATCATCTGGTTTGTTCCAGTATCTAACACCTGTCAGTGGAAATTTTGCCTGAGCTTCTAATCTGTGTTAAGAAACATGCTTTTATCTGTGTGTGCAATCTGGTTTCTCGTTCCCTTTTTATTGCTGTTTCTGCCTTGTACCGGTGGCTCTCCTCTCCTTTGTGTTCTGAGCCTTTGGCTGAGGGTTGGTGGTGGTGGTGGTGGTGGAACAGGTTGAATTAGTATAAGAGGAAAAGAAAAAAACACCCATAGGTGTAACATGGGTTAGGAAAGGAGTCCTGCTTTTGTAATTCCTCCTTTGTCTTGACATGCTGTATTCCTCTCCTCTCCAATGTGAGCAGCTCGCCTCCAGCTTTGCCTCTTTGTCCCTTTTCTGTTAATTAGAGAGAACCAGCCTCCGAGACCACAGCCATGCAATTTATGTGTGTACAATGTTTTTCCTTTTCGTTTTGCAAGAGCCTCCTCTTCCCCAGCTAAGTATGTCACGCTGCATCAAGGTTTGCCTTCGGGTGTTTCATTGAGGCCGCTTGGCTCCACCTGCTGCAGTCAGATAAATGAAAAGGATGCAACGGCCCCCCCCTTTCTAAGCATGCCTCGTAGACTGGTCTCCTCTGCACACAGTGGGACTGCAGGAGAAGAAGTGTGCAGCTATTCTGTGTTCTGACTGATCGTGCTAATTATGAAGTCTGCACAACTGCAATGCATGATGCCAGCAGCACCCGAACATGCTTTACCCTTAATAGAGGAGTGTGAACTTCTTCATTGGTCTCATTGATGAGTCATCCCATGAACATTTGACCTTGTAATTATAAATGATAAGACAGTGGAATAATTAATTCTTTTTTTTTCTTTTTTTCCCTCAAACCGCTTAGCATGAATGGGTTCTAAGAAGGATTTTATTTCTGCTGGTGGGTCAATATGTGGGCAGGGGAGGATGAAGACTTTCCATAGATCCTTTGGTTTATTTCTCTGTAATGTCTTAGCTACTTGATTGGTGTGTTTGCGTGTTTTCTCACTACCCAACCACTTTGGGAAAAAAAAGAAAAAAACTTGACAGGAGGAGGTAGTTGCTCCTAAAAGAGCAGCTACGTCTGACACAAAGTCCAAACTGGGTAACACAAACTCTCAACTTTGCAACAACAACCGACAGGTATCGTCTGTGCGCGTGTCTGTGTGTGGGTTGTGTGCGCGCACCCGTGTGTGTGTACGTGTATGCACTTGCCAAAGTTGAAATGTGTAGCTCCACGCCATCTTCTGTGTGTCATCTTTAAGTATGGCGTGACTGACCACGTTGGTGTCGAGTTCATCCTTCCACCTCACCATCCCTCAGCAAGGACATCCTGGCTTGGCTGTCATTGCGTTGCCTGTGTCAGTCCTTGTCTGTGTGACATCAGTGTCTCTCATCTCCCAGCCATCTGGCCGCTTACTCCCAACTGTGTGCTTCCTCCTCCAGGCATGGGCAAGAAGGACGATCCCAAGCTAATGCAGGAGTGGTTCAAGCTGGTGCAGGAGAAAAATGCCCTGGTCCGCTATGAGTCAGAACTCATGATATTGTAAGTACAAGTTGACTGTTCACATGGATAAGCTTATCGACGAACTGATCCATCAGAGGTGCTTTTCAATCCCCCAGTAGCTTAGCTGTGTGTTAGTGGTTGCTGTGCCAGTATCCAAGCAGCTAGTTGGAAATGCTTTTGTAGGTACACTATATGACAGGATCATTTCAGAATTTCTAAATGAAAACTTTTTAAAATGTCATAAAAAACAAAGCTACAAAACAAGACCAGACATCTATAGCAATTTCTCCAAATTAAAGCAACAGCTGAAATTGGTATTTTTGCAATTTAGCAGCACCAATCTGAAAGCAGTTTTACTGTCAGAAATACAGGCAGCTGTACGCTTGCATTTGTTGTTTGTTTGTCACTTATGATCAAAACTAGTGAATCAGCAACTTTGCAAACAGCCAAACATCAAAAAGTGCAACAACACAAGACATTACAGCCAGCTAGCTTTCAACTAGTAATATAACTTACTACAGTAGTCCAACAGCAAGAAGCCAGCTCTGCGTCAATTTTTTAGCCTTTTATTTCATAAAGGTCTCACCAGTGACTAAAAGTCAGTCCCAGATTTACTCTTGTCTGGTGGCTTCTTGTTCGTTCACTCTATCCCCTTGTCAACTTTCTCCATCAACATCCTGTTAGCCTCTGCCTGCTTGCTCCAGTTCTGGTACAACACTGGCTCAACTCCTTGTCAGTTGTCACCCAGTTGTCCACCTGTAGCTCTAATGCTCTGAGCTCACAGTCTAAGCAGCCTGGCTAACAAACTGAGTTCACATTAGCTAACAGCATCTATAGTTTGCAGCAGTTTTCTTCACTGTCCATCAAGAAACTCTGTAAATCACATAGAGTTGATGCGGAGCAGTTGGAGGACATCAGAGGAGAAAACAAGAAAACATTTTCATCATAAAATAATATCTAGAGGTGTGTGACTTAAAGTGTGTGACTGCCATAAAGCAGGAGATCGTACACAGTGCAAGTTACGTGGTGCAAAAACAGCGTTCGGGGCATAGAGTGGGAATGACACACACCATTTTATGGGAGAAAAGTTACACAATGTTTCGTTAACTTTTATCACCTTCAGTTGCACTTTGTCAGGCTCAGATGTACTTTGAGCTTCGGGCTAAGATCATCTTGACGAATACAGCTAGCTTGGAAAGTACAGCTAAGGCTGACAGGATTTTAGACACATCCTGCCATGAGCTCAAGTCTTGGTCGTAGAGTAGAACATGTCACCTGCAGATGCCGCTTTTGATTCGAGGGATATTCCATTCCTGGGATCATGACTGTCTGCAATAGATGTTGATGTAGTTCACTCTGAACCCAACAGAGCAACAAACGACCCTAGAGCTTGTGTGCTACCCTGAATATAAGTGTTATACATCCTGTAATACCTGTAACAAATTGCCTGATGATGTAATAATGTTTTATCATGTAAGTAAAGGCAATTATAACCAATAGCAGATGAAGTAATATTGACTAATTACCTCAGTTTTTATGATTTATATTAATATTACATCATGAGTGTAAAATGGTTGTTAGCCGCTATGAAGCCATAATCGTTTTTCAGCATACTAATGTGATATGATATGTGATCACATTGGCAATCCAAGTGAAACAACTTTATTATATTCTGACAAGTCATTAAATTATCCATTGTTCTCTCATTATCACTTTCTAAAAGAAGCTCTAATAACTATTCATCTTTTTCAAAATTTGAAAATGGTTGGATAAATGAAGATGCAGACAAAAACATAAATCTTGAAAGCCACAAATCATAAGAAACAAACTTCGCTCATCTATCTTTTTTTTCTTCTTTTTTTTTCTTTCTGTCCTCAAGCGCCCGAGAGCTGGAGCTCGAGGACCGGCAAAGTCGACTGCAGCAGGAACTCAGGGAGAGAATGGCCGTGGAAGGTAAATGCAGGAGCGTGACAGCGCAGTCACTTTAGCTCTGAATGTTTACATCTGTATGATCTGTTCTCTCTCTTTAACGCCTCGTGTTTTTCTTAGACCACCTAAAGACAGAGAAGGAGCTTGCTCAGGAGAAGCAGATCCTGAATGAGATGTTGGAGGTGGTGGAGCAGCGTGATGCCCTAGTGGCACTATTGGAAGAGCAAAGGCTTCGGGAGAAGGAGGAGGATAAGGACCTGGAGGCCGTCATGCTCTCCAAAGGCTTCAACCTCAACTGGGCTTGAAAGAGTTGACGATCGTCTTTGATCAGAATAGTCTGCTGAACACCTACATCAGTGAATGTGGAAAGAATCCCCCCCACACACAGACACACACACACACACACACACACACACACACACACACAAACGCTACGACTGCCTCTGAGACTGCAGCAGTCTGCAACGTTTACATATCTTCTGTCCAAAGGCAGTCCGAGTTAATCACTTTGCAGTTTTGCTTGCCCTCTCTCTCTCTCTGTGGGTGGAGAGGCGAGGACATTCACAGCTTTATCATCCCAGCCTTGAAGTGGATCCTCTCAAAGGGGAGGTGGAGGGCGTGGAGGCCTTTGGGAGGATGCTTAAAGACATGTGTATTCTCAATTGTCTAAAGGGAAGAATGCAGTTCGGTCCTGCTGATGTAAAGGAATTGTAAAGAATTGTGTTTCTGTGTATAGTTGTGTAGAACAAGTCCCATTTTCAGCGGATGAGGGTCCTCTCTTTTCCGTAAAAAGGACTGCTACAGAGTTGTGTTCTAATGCTGGAGTGACGCCTCCGGTCTCAATCTCAGATTCTCCTTTTCAGTCTTGACTGTAGGAAGGACATTCTCTGCTGAAGCTGCCTTTCTATCCAGCGACAAACTGAATGGATAATGAATCACAAAGACACCAACGAAAGGCCCCTCTTTTTCCCCACCTCAGAGTGTTTAGTGACTCAACACTAAAAATCTGTTTAATATGGCCATGTTTTTATGTATTTATTATCTTTATTTGCTTTTAACAGTTTTTTGTTTTTTTTTGCATTCACAGGAGAGTGCCCAGAATCTCATTATCTTGCACTTGTGCATAACTCCCATGCACCCATAAGCCATTGCATGTCAGGAATGATGGCTGCAGGCAAATAGATAAACTTAACCTTGTGTTTGATAGCTAGGACATAGAATACAGACTATATATGAACACTTAAGCATTTCACATGCCTCGATAATGTTGGGCCTCTCTCTGTGACATGCCATTCACTGTATATCACACTGACAGTTAACGTTTACAAGTACTTGTCCATGTTAAATATTGGATGTTCATGTTTTCCTACTGTGGTGAGCAGTAGCTAAGTACTGTTGAAAGATTTCACCTCGGAAGGAAGTGTCTCTTCAAGTTTCCTACCACGATGTGTTAACAATGGGATGTTGTCATTAATGAAGCCGATTTCACTGTCGCTAATGGGAGATCAGTGTAGCTCACATTACTCATATTGTGCCACAGGACTGTCTCTGTTGGTAGATAGGCTGCAGTATCTTCCGAGCACACCACAAGACTTACACACTACACAACACTCACAACAGTATACGGCAGTGTTAACGTTTTACCCTTGAACAAGATGCCTTTATCGTTTTCATTATCTATACTTGAGTTATGTTTTCTTTTTCTGAGTTGACTGGCTTTTGAAGTAGTCACATATGCGTGTCCCACTGGAACTCAATTTTTTTTTTTTTTTTTTTTTTTAATATTTTTTATACGGTAGATCCCCCCAAACAAACAGGTGATTTTAAAAGGGGTGCTGGAGAAATGCAAAGTGCTTTATGAGCAACTTGCATCCAACAAGTACATTCTGGTTTATCTGCTAGGCAGTCACATCTAATAGCCTTTTCGACGACTGTAAAAATCCAGGTGGTTAGTGTTTTACAGCACAGAAACACTAGAGGCTATATTTATGACTTGATATGAGCTGTGAATAATAAAAAAAAAGTTACATAATTTTAAGGGTCGTTGTTTTAGATGGTGTGTGATGAGTTTGACATGATTGTATTGATATTTATTAACACGTGTGCAAACTGTATTATATGTAAAGAAAATGAATCCTAATTTTTAAACTGTTCTGTTGACACGACTTGTAATGTAAATGCTTCATGTAGCTAAAAATGCATAGGGGTGTTGGATGTATGCTGAAAACGGCAATAAAACAATGCAGTTGTTCTTTTAAATCTCACTTTTTAATTGTAGGTTGCAGTCATGAACACACGTCACTAACCACAGTGAACCACAGCAAGATAAAACAGGCATGTTTGACCGATGTCTCCTTACTTTTTGCTCTAGCTGCCTGGAGCTCTGTTTTAATAAAAGATTAAGATATAGCTGTATAGACTAATGAGATATAATTGACATTAACTGTAAGCAGAGAGTGAGAATATATGTAAATAAGAGATGAAATATCTGTATGTAAGAGTGAGAATCTATGTAAATAAGAGATAAAATATATGTGTGTGAGAGGGCCAGAATGAATAATGTCTTGAACGGCCCCTCATATGCCCTAGAGCTAGTTTTCAGTTTGTCCATTCTGGGCTACTGTGGAAACACAGAGGGGAAGAGGACCTGTTGCAAAGGTAACAAAAACATAATGCTTACACTATTGAAAAAAATAAACACACAAATCTTAAACCCCTAAATCTTACACATTGGACTTTTTAACAAAATAAACATCAGTAAATAAAACTGAAAATTACTTTAATTTTGTAAATTAACTTCACTAACCTTAAAAAATGTATGCATGAGACTTTTACACATATAACACGTCCATGCACTTATTTTGAAATCTATTAATTCCCTGACAACATCCGGTCTGCTCTCGTAAACTTGATATATAAGTGAAGTTGCACCGTGTACAGTTAAAGCTCTTAAAGATGACTACCTCAAGTTTCAGGGACTGCCAGGTAAGTGACGAGGCTTTAGAAAGAAGAAAGTTTACCTTAAAAAAGCCTTTTGGCAAACAACAGCATGAAAAAAAAAAAGAAGACGACATTTTTGATTTGGTGTAATGGAACTGATAAGCAAACATATGGCGATAAAACGGTGAACGACGTTTGTGTTAACATCTAAATACAGATTAAATACTGATACAGCTCGGCTGGTAGTGCAACAGGCACACCAGTAAATCTGGTATTTAATGTTTATGTATTTGTGTCCATGCAAAAGGAACTTCCTCTATTAGTCTGACGACACAGACATGTCTTGCTGAGTCGGATGAAACTTCACATTCAAGTTTAGCTTGATATTTTTCTGACAGTCGCAAAGCTGACCTCCTTTCATCTGTGTCAATGTGTGTGTAAGCGTTCAATATCCCTCCGCGACCCTTCATGACTTATGCTGTTGGTCTTACAGGCGTGGAGGGCGGAGGGTCTTCCATTGTCCACCACTAGTAATGAGGCCTGCAAACTATATGATGCCATACTCAGTCAGGTAACCATACTAACTGTAACACCCCTATCTTTCCTTGCATGGATTATGTAATATTATCTGCAGAATATAGCAGCCAAAATGAAAACAACTAATCTCAACTTGTAGTATGTGAAATGGCGGAATGATGAAACCTTGGGAGGAATTGAAGGATGCATTTCTGCTATGCAAGCAGCGGACCCTAACTTTGGTAAGTCAAACATTATTTATCATTTGATTAGTAATTTATATATGTATTTACTAGGCAGCAGCAGGGGTAAAAATGTATGTATAAAAAAGGAGACAACAAAGTTACAGTGTTATGGATGACGGTAACAGCTTCTTAAATGTATTCACTGCAAAAATAGGCCGTGACCCTCAAAACTTTAAATAAA
Source organism: Protonibea diacanthus (assembly GCA_028641955.1). Taxonomy (NCBI): domain Eukaryota; kingdom Metazoa; phylum Chordata; class Actinopteri; family Sciaenidae; genus Protonibea; species Protonibea diacanthus. Next base: position 16,423,202 of record CM053981.1, read on the forward strand.
CAATAAAGAGGTCAGTTCCTCAAAGTCAATACATAGAAACTACTTTCTGTCCAGGGTGCTTTTCGTTGAATAAATAAACACTCATTAATCACTTTTATCTTAAAAAAGTGATAAACTTATTTACAATAACTCCTAATAAAAACACAGATCCAACACAACAGTGGTGGGATGAAGTTTGCTTGACAAGCAATCTTTCTTCTACGACAAAGTCACCAAGAGGGGCATGAAATGGCGGCTTCTTGTACTACGAAATCTACACAGTGGAATCCAGCCTCCGTCCATCACACCAAGAATCGAGATAAAGTCTCATAATCTTTCTGACTAGACAGTTTGAAACTTGCTCACGTGCTTGGCAGAGTAGGTAAAAGGTCAGGGTCAGTTTATACAGAAGTATATGATACCTAAAAGTCACCTTTCTACCACAGATAGAGGAAGCTACAGTCAGAAAAGCTTTCCTGTCATCTCTCCTGCTTTGGTGGCATTAAACAATGTAAAATTAGGCTAAGCATCCTCAGTAATCTAAGCACACAAATAAGATGGTAATGCTTTGCAAACGGTAAACATCCTACTCAGCTAATCAAGCAGAGACTCTTGCACTTTATTTAGGTAAGTGAACCAGGTGTTTTTCCTGCTGTGACAAGTCAACATGTCTGCTGTGTCTGATACGATGACTAGTTGGCAGAGACTTTCCGTGCTGTTGTGACATCATGAAGCAGAGGTTGATCGATACCTACGTGCCTGTCAAACTAAGCAATTGTAATCAGTGTTTTAGATCCTGCTGTGCATCGCAATGTGCTCAATTTGAGCTCTCATCTAGTGTTTGGTTTGATTGTTGTTCATGCAAATGATGAATCAAGCTTCTGTTGTGCAGGTTTAACATGTATCTGTTCTCCTGGGAATGTGCAGGCTGCTTTTAACTTTAACTGCTGAGAATACATAATCAGACCATTCAAGTGTTGTCTCTGTTTTAGTTGAGCAAGGAAAACAAATAGAGGTCTTCAGGTTTAAGATGAATTAGTCTGCTAACTCGAATCATAAGCAGTAGATTCAGTCTTGTTTTAAATAAAACACGAATGTCTTTGCTCATGTCCTCATTTAAGCTCATAAAACAAAGCATTTTATATCCAGAGCCACCACACAGTATCTTGGGGACACACAGAGGGGATGAAAAATTTTAAAGGTAACCTTGTCACTTATTAAGCATGAAAATGAAAACATGAGATTGCAGAAGACCAGTGTTGTCTCTTTTCCCTCTAGTTATGGGCCATGTGATCAGCACGGGGTTGGAACTGGTGGCAACAACGAGCTCCACTCGTCTGAATGAGCGCCTGGCTAGTGCTGTGAAGCGAACGGTGGAACTGGCCAACTGCCAGGACATCTCTCCCAGAGAGAAGCTCCATGTCAAGGCTATGGAGCTCTTCTCACATGGGTAAGCTCCAGAGCTGGGTTGCCTCAAGAAATGCAGTCAAACCAGAGGGATGAATAAAAATATGGTCAACGGCTAGTGGTTACTAAACTCTCCTTGAAGCTGTAATAGGGGATCACATGAAACATGCATTGCCATCTGATAAACAGGGCTTTTAAAAATCTATAGAGTTCTGCCTTATACTTACATATAACTTCCATCTTTAAAGACATGCAGTGCAATAGTTCCCTCTAAGAGACAAAATATTGAAGGTCCAGTGTGTAGGATTTAGTGGCACCTACCAGTGAAGTTGCAGATTGCAACCAACTGAATACTTTTCCATGCCTCACCCTCTCCTTCCAGTGATGTAGGAGAAACTCTGGCTGTGAAATTCACACAAAAAGCAAAAGTTAATATCTGGATCCAGGTTTGGTTTGTCAGTTCTTGGCTACTGTAGAAAAATGGTGGGTCAACTAACTCCATGGAAGAGGAACTGGTCTCACTGTAGAGGACTCATTTAAGACAATAAAAGCACAATGATTCTTTTTTTCAGCTTATTATACACTAATGAAAACATACTAATAAATATTATATTCATTTGCTGCCAATAAATACTCCTTAAAATTACACACTGGACCTTTTAAATAGTCTGTGGAAAATAAAGCGTGTGCACCTATGTATTATATAAAAGCACTTAAACAATAAACTCATCATTTAAAAGTAATGTAAAAACAAAACATCTGTCATATGTACAAACATCCTATAAATATTTTTAATTTTAAGAAAATCATTCATTGCATAGAAACTATATAGTTTAAAACTTGAATTAAAAAAGCACACACTTCTTTGGGTTGTAGACAGTTGACAGCTGAAGTTAAGCTAAATAGCGCTAAGATCTGATTTACTGAATTGGGCGTATGATTGACAGGACAAAATGTCTGACAATCAATAAGTGCTGGTAGATGAAATTACAAAGAACTGTAAGGAAAACATGGCCACGGCAGAAAGTATAATTTTTTTATTTTAATTACAATCTACCTGCTGTAAAAAGCAGAGAGGAAGAGGAGTTTCTTTATTTGTTAACTCTAACCTGAGTAATCCTTGACTGTAACTGTGAAGAAATGTATTGACACACTATATTGAACTGATGAAGTTAGGATTAAGACTGTATTATCTGCCACTGGAGTTCATGCACGCCATTCCTATAACTGTTTACATTCCACCATCTGCTGTGCTGACGAACGCAAGTGACGTCATCCACTCAGTCATCGCACAACTTCAAACAACATCCCGGTGCCCTCGTAATAATCAGCGGGGATTTCAGTCTCTTTCAGTGTCTCCCTTTCTCTTGTCCTGACAAACTTCAAGCAATGTACCAACTGTGCAGAGAGGAAGAGAACAAAATCCCAGTGCTGTTTGTGCGTCAGTGTGAAGAGGGCGTACAGCTCTTCTTCCCTCCCTCTGACTCATAATCAGACCACAACCATTCATTGCTGGATGCATGAACAAAAGCGACAAGGAGTCCATAGAACTGACAGTGAGCTTTGTCACATGGTGCAACATGACCTGAAATAGAAGTCCCCCCCTGTCCCAGTTATTATTCATAGAGGTCGAGGGGAGAGGATAGACTATCAATAAAAAACTGGACTGGTCTAACAACACCGATGCCCTCTTCAGAAAGGGACAGAGCAGACTGTTCTTCCTGAGGAGAATCAGATCCTTCAGTGTGGATAACAGGCTCCTGCAGGTCTAGCAGTCTGTAGTATCCTGTGTTCTGTTCTGTTCCTCGCGGTTATGTGCTGGGGGAGATGGAGTCAGGGATGGAGAGGACAGCAAACTTAACAAGCTGTGTGGTTGAGCTGGAACTGGGCAGTCTGGAGGCAGTGTTGGAGGGAAAGATGAAGATCAAAGCCATCCTGGACAACCCCTCTCACCCTGTTCCATGACAAGCTGTGGCAGATGTGCAGTTCATTCAGCCATTGGATCATGCCACCTAGGTGCAAAATGGAGTGCTCCGGGTGCTAATTCTTGCCTCCTGCCATCAGACTGTACACCAGCAGTGGAGACAGTGTCATCGCAGCCAGATTCATCTTATTATATCTTTTCATAGGCGACGCATGCTGTTGACTTTTATGTGAAACTGTTTAATAATCTGAGCAGAACTGAGACATTTCCACTGATTTAATATAACATGTTTTGAAGTGAGCTCTACAGTGCAGTCAGACAACATTAGGTCCCAGGAGAGAGGAGATCAGCTTTGTTTACTACCATGCCAGGAAGAAAATAGGCTGCCCATGAAAGAATGACGTCTTTTTCAGACAACAGAAGACTACAGGATTGTGTTTTATCTATGAGGCACATTCATTCATCCCTAAGTTCCTCTTCATCTCTCCCCATGTGATGCAGTCATATGCTTCAAATCCTCAGCAAAGTGTGACTCAGTCACAGTCTCGTAATATTTGTAGTGTCTTTTTTTCCCCCCATGGCATAGTAGGATATACTGTGATATTGAAAAGACATTTTCTTTCTCAATATTATTTTGGAGTATACTTATGTTTTTCAGGGGACTTTAATTCCCTCCATTCAGCACAAAGCACGTTGATATGAGTGGTTCCCCTGCACTCATTCTGTTGTTGCCTCACAGAGCTGTGCCTGTCTTAAACACTGACTTTTGTTTCTTTTAGGAATTTTCCCAAGGCCTGCGAGGCATGGGAAGACATTCTGGTTGATCACCCGACTGATATGTTGGCTCTCAAGTTAGCTCATGATTCCTACTTCTACATGGGAGCCCAAATCCCGATGAGGGACTCTGTGGCCAGGGTGCTGCCCCACTGGAAACCACATATACCTTTGGCCAGGTAAATGAGAAAGCATGCATTAGATAAGATTAGCAATAGAAGCATTGTCCAGGTCTTTAGAAACACATCTAAAGACTCACTGTAGTGTGACTCACTGTAGTTATAGATGTAATATGAGTGAAAGGGATTTGAATGTAGTTTGTATACAGGTGCTGACAAATACAATGGGACTGAATGGACCTCTAATGTATTCTATAACTCATAATGTGTACATTTAATGTCTGTGTGATTAACTGTATGTATATCAGTAAACAAAGTCATAGCACCATGTCCAATTGCACACAGTTTAGCATCCATTATCTTTAAAGCATTAATACAGTGTGAGGAGATACAAGTAAAATGTGTCTTTAATGTGCTATAATTCACATCTTTAAAACAGACAATCAGTATTTCAGTTGTTCAGCTGTCCGACACACAACTTTACTTTTTTAAATCACCCTCACTGCTCTCACGGCGGCATTGTTGGCAGCTGTTTTCAGCCAAAAAGCCCACTTTACACTACCTGCTCAGCACCGCACAACAGACAGACACAGTTAGCAACTAGATGGTAGATGTAGTGGAGCATTTGGCAGCTAATGAGCTGGATATTTCCCCCTGGAGTCGGTGGAGACCAAAAACAAAGCTGGAAGAGAGTGAATATTGGACTTCCATTCACCAGGTGGTCAGAAGCAAAGCTCCGAATGATTACTTCATAATTGCTGCATGTGTAGATAAGCAACTGTTCACAGTGTCAACTTAAAAGTTAATATATTGGGTTCAGAACTTGCTTTTTGGCAAGGTTTTTTGCAACTTTTATGAAAACACAAGGAAATTATAGATGTATGAGCTGTACAGATTGTGTTGCAGGCGAGCAAAAAAGACAAAGGCCTAAATTAAAAATAAAGTATGCAGGAAAGGATGTACATTTTTAGTCCCACAATGAGGCTGTTAGGTGGTAGTTGTGAGAAAAGTGGTTCTGAGTGAGCATGTACAGTCTGTTGAGGTGATTTAACCGCACTGTCCTGGATAAGGTTTTTTTTCTCCGACAGGAGGTTAGCGTCTGCCTTCGCCCTGCAATCATGCGTGTCCCTTTTTATAGGTGACGGTTTGAAACAAGTAAATTATTGTGTTCTTTCTCATCTTTCTTTTAACAACACATAGCCAGAGTATAAAGATGCGTCAGACCAAACAAATCATACTTTATTTAATGATAACATTCATGCCTTTCAACAGTACCTTCAAGCCATGTCTGTAATACAGCAACCAATCTGCAGTATACTGTCACAACAAGATCACAGTGAAAAGAAAGAGAGAGAGAAAGAAAGAAAGATAGTAATCATGTTGACTTTATAAAGGGAATTATAGGAAATCATTCTCCTGGCTGTCATTGTTATAGCTCAAGGCATGTTGTTTACAAAACTATTGCTTTTTCATCATCCTAGATAAAGTGAATAGGTGACAAAAAAGTTCTCTCCGTCCTTTATTTTGTAATGACATACTTTTGTGCGCATCTGGGTCCTCAGCTATCTGAAAGGACAGTATTCCTTTGGTCTCCTGGAGACTCGCTTCTATGACCAGGCTGAAAAAGTGGCCATGGAGGTGAGATTTTCTTCTGCATTATAGTGTGTGTGTGTGTCTACACGCTGTTGTCAATATTGTAGCCTGGTGGTCCAGGCTGTCTGTGTGATTGTGTCAGTTCAATTTGGCAAGTAATTTGCTGTCGAACACCAATAATAAACAGCTCTCTCAGCCCTCAGCAACCCGACTCTCTCTGTGCTGAATGTGTAATGAATATAAAAGTACTTGCGACAAGATGGTCTCTTTGAAAAAAAAAAACACTGAGAAACATCATAAACGAAATGAAAGGGAGCCGTTGAGAGTTGAGCATGTGATTATTATTGAATTGTCATTTTGCTTTGGTGTAACAAATACGGCATCTTTTATTTTTTTTTTCCCTCTTTCCTCGCCACTGTTGAACTCTCTTGTGCAGGGCCTCGCTCTGACTCCAGATGATGCTTGGTCCGTCCACTCTGTAGCTCATATATATGAGATGAAAGCAGAAGTGGACAAAGGCTTGAAGTTCATGGAGGGTAGAGAGAAAGACTGGCAGGTACCACTTTTGGCTGTTCCTATTGGCAGAGTGTTTTTTTGATGAATTGCATCTCAGCAACCTTGTACAGTTTGTCAGGGTACACTGGATTAAATTAGAAATTGAAATAGCCTCAGGAAATATTTCAAATATGTATTATTTAATTCCAGACATCTGACATGCTGGCCAGTCATAACTATTGGCATTGGGCTCTATACTTCATCGAGAAGGTAAAGATTCTAATGAGTTTTCTCATTCAAGCGAATAGTTGGCAATAGGGCTGTTTGTATTTATGATATCCTTTCCCCTGGGTAATTTCAAGTTTGGAGTTGATTATATTGCAAGATGAATTTGTGTTTGCATCTGTGCAATACAATCTATCAACCTCACTTATCTCTCAAGTCTAAAGTTATGCAAATTCATCTTTCTCTCCTCGTCCTCCTCCACAGGGGCAATACGAAGCTGCGCTGCAGATATACGATTCTCAGGTTAGTTTGTGTTTAAAGTTTGCATCCAGCCTTTAATGGTATATCCGTCTGAGTATATACACACAGTCAGCCCTTTCAAGAGCCATGCATGTACCAATACACAGGAGATACAGACTAAAAGCACTGTCGTGTGTGTGTGTGTGTGTGTGTGTGTGTGTGTGTGTGTGTGTGAACGCTTGCAAATCCATGTAAAGACACATCTCACTGTCAACTGCCAGAGCTGATAATTGTGAAAATCGTGAAGTTAAAGTAAAGCTCTTTCATGTCCCGTACCCTTTTAATGACATTTTTACAGTGTTACTTACAACCGCCACGTTTGAACATAACAGAAATTCCCACGTTAGCTGAATGTCATGAATGTTTAACCGCTTGTTTTATGGGAGTTCAGCGAGATGCAAACGTGTCTTTTTAAAAAATTCATTCCTCTGAAAAATGCCTTTGGTTGGAGGCAGCTGCGTGTTACACCCTTTAGCGTTCAAGGTGAATAGCGAAAGTTTGTTCTGTTATCCTCAGGTATTCAGACGTTGTAAAGCCACAGGATCCATGTTGGACACTGTAGATGCCTGTTCAATGCTCTACAGGCTGGAAATGGAGGGTAAGACGCTAAGAGGCTAATGTGGGAATTCACACGGTATAATTTGCACTAGGGCACTGTTTGCATTAAGGAAAATGGAAAAGGAGCACAGGGGGCTTTCAACTGTCGATCACATACATAATAATTGCCTGAGGGATGACTGCTACGTCTGATTTAAGATAGCATGGTCTTAAGTGAAACTGCTAATAAGATGAGATAATCTCAGTCATCGAACCACAGTAATCTGAAACTCATTTTTTTTCCACTCTGTTCAAACTAAATGACTTGCTGACAGTTTGAATATATCTTTTTCTTATTTTGCTGCCTTTATGTGACCGTGTTGGTGCGCGCGCTACAGGCGTGTGCGTGAAGGACCGCTGGCGAGAGCTGCTCCGGGTAACACAGCCTCACACCGATGATCATGTGACCTTGTTTAACGACCTCCACTTCCTCATGGTGTCACTGGGAGCCAAAGAGAACGGGAGCTCCAAGCGTCTGCTGGAGGGCCTCCAGCAACTGGCAAAGTAAGTGCCACGCCGTTCACCCTTCACTGCGCACACCTCGACACTTTGTCATGCATTACATAAGAGCCACACAGGCCTTATGTAAAACTGAGACGGAAACAGCGTAGGATGGCGAGATAGCGGCTGCAGTCAGGAGGAGAACTCAGAGCTGCAGTCCAGCTTAGAGACCTGGGTCTTCCCTCTGTAGCAGATATACCAGCAGCTGCTGCCTCTCTGGAGTTTTGTGGTGTCTGTACTCTCTGCTTTATCCGGCACACAACCCACAGAAAAGCTGCCATTTAAAACCACTCCTTTTTAAATTGTCATGCTTTTCAGTGTTATGTAACATTAACGCAAGTCATAACGGTTGCAAATGATGCACCTTGGGTGGGGAAAGCAGCTCTTCAGAGTCAGTTTCCTAGGTAAGAAACAGAAAATGTTCTCATCAACTCAGCTCTACAGTACTATGAATTATCAGACAAGCCCCAAGGACAAGTTTGAGCTTTGCATTTATTTAATTCCATCACTCACACACTGTACACTCTGTCACTTTTACTTTGGTTTGGAAGGATTGAACAGTTTTACATAATCCATTTTTTGCTATAATGTAATTTTACATACTTCCTCTTACAGTCAAGAAGCAGTGACTCTAAGCATTAGCTAATCCAAGAAAGTCTCACACCAGCACAGAATTTTTGGCCTCACAGTGAAGTGAATCTTACTCAGATGTTAAGACCGCATTTCAGCTCGAATACACGCGTCATGTTTGTAGAAAGAAACCAACCTGGAGCTTGTTGCTGCGAATGTCAATGAGTAAAGGATATTTTAAAAAATAATACAAATATATTTGTATTTTCCAGAAAGGCCTACTCCCAAAAACTGATCAATATAGGTATTAAAAATGCTCTTTGCCTCTTTTCCTCACTGGTGAAACTGGTGTGAAAAATAACAAATGCATGACATTACTCAGCAAATAAAACCCCCAAAAAACATTCCTCTGCCTGCAATAGTTTCTAAACCTCCCAGCTGTAAATGGAAATGTCTTTTCTTTTTGTGGTAACCACTCTTTTTCTTCACAGAGAGCCAGGGGACAATCAGCAACTTCAGCTGGCGGAGGCTGTCGGTGTACCAATGTGTCAGGCCATGATGGAGTACGACCAGGGCAACTACAATCGAGCTGTGGAGCTACTGTACCCGTTACGCTACCGTATGGTGGATATAGGTGGCAGTGATGCACAGGTAGGGTCCACAGAAATCAGTGAAACAAGTCCAAAGCAAGCTGCAGTTCTTTTATGCAAAGCTGAAACATCTCGCCGCTGTAAGGCTTTCTTTCTTTGGATATCTTTGATTATACTGTAGTTTTCTCGAGTAAACAGACATCTCCGTTGTTGTGAAACAGACCAGAGGTGAAGTACGCGCTGCATTAGACCTGAAGGCTTTCAGTCTGTAAACATACTACACCGCGTCAGACAGTGGAGAGCACAGTGCACCGGCATATGAATAATGAATCTCTGTGATGAATACTGATGGACTTCATGCATTCAGTGTTCTTTGTGTTTAGAAAACCATGCCAAGGTGCAACAGTGTACATCCTATAGACCACAACAGACTGTCTACCTACAGCATTAGAGCAATTTTTCTGTTTATTGATGGCTTCGTCCACTGTTGTTTACAGAGGGATCTCTTCAATCAACTGCTCATCCATGCAGCCATGAAATCAGAGAATAAGCACCACCAGAAACTGGGAAGGTAATGCACAACAGGGATTTCAGGCCAAACAGAAGGCTTCAGTCTTTTCAATTTCAGTACCAGCCGTCTCTGGCATCCATGTTTTTATGTGAAAATCTGCTGAGAGATCATAGGAGAGAAAAAAAAAAGAAAGATCTCTTTGAAACACTGGATTTCATCATTTCACCATATAGTTGCTGCTGGGACTGCTGTCCATTCCAGTTTTCTCTAGGTGCTGTCTTTCCATGTGCGCATAGTGTGTATACTCCCGTTACGTAACCGTCATTCCTTGTCTGTACACCATGTTACACTTTTCATTATTGATCAGGTTAGCTTTTCAGCTCGTCTCACTGAATCTGTGTTCATCTCTTTGTGCTGTTTTTTGTGTTGTGCTGAATACCTGAAGATGTCTTCTGGTGGAGCGCGACGCCGTGAGGTCGGACTCGCCTCTGACGCATCGTCTCTTGCAGCGAGCCCTGGCCCTTCACAATTAGACCGACTGCAAGGTGCTCCCATGCAAAAAAAAAACCCATCAAAGCAACAACATAATCTGATGGACCGGTGTTTGGCTTCAGGAGATTTTACCAACCAGCAGGGACTTGGCACTGCTGTCAAGACTTCTGATAAGTTTTATAGATTGCTGACCTGTTATAATTTGTACATTTCTCAAGGTTATGAGCTAACATTAACCACAGGTTGCCAGTTTAGCTAACAAAAATGACACCTCTAATCAAATGTGTAACTTTCTTCTTCTTTTATTAGCAAACATCACATTTAAATATAAATATCTTCTCAAAAATAAAAGCTGCTCGTCAATATCAATACAAAAACCATGTTCAAAATAAATATACACTTTGCATGTGATGGCTGTTTGAGTAACACCACACGTTTATGCCTTTTGGCAACTGCACGTTAAGAATAAGAATGTGCTCAAATATCGCAGTAAAAAAGATGTCCTTGCACATGTCAGAGGAGCTGAGCAGAGTACTGTAAGTTCTTTTCTTCTCTCCTTTTCCCCCGTGTCGGCCCGCTTTCACAACACTGAGGTAATCTCATCTTGGATCTGAGAGATCAGCATCTGGGACAGCACGATGCCTGCAATCTAGAGGACAGCAGCAGCCACTTTAGATTACAGAAGAGACTTTTTGTAACTGTACAGCCTGTGCCGAGCAGCTCAAGGTCCTTCAGAGCAATGTCGTAATGCTTATTCAGTACAGGGAGGAAACATTTCGAAATCGGATCAGACTGTTTAAACGGTATCACTTTAAATAACTGTATACTTACGGGAATGCAACGCTTACGAATGATCATTTCCTATAGAGACCTATAGGGTTTTATCTCAAGGCGAGAACACACATTTGGTGGCAAACAGAGCTTTTCAATAATTAAGTGTTTGATTTTAAATGGGGCTCGTTAGGCAGACAAATCCAGTAATGGTGTTTAGTTACGGACGTGCACGACAAAAAAAAAAAAAAAAGAGAGAGAACTTCATCAGATTTACTGCACATCAAAGCGACTGGAATACTAATGCAATTGTTTTGACAGAACTCATGGGTAATTCACATGCTTCCCACTTAGCGGAATCTTTGGGGACACAATCAGCCAGATATAAGAGCGAGCGAGAGGGAGAGAGAGAGAGAGTGAGAGATCAGGCTAAAGATCCATTGACAAAGTTGCATGCCGTGTGAGAATGCAACACGACAGCACCTGAATCATTTTGATAAGTAAGCGGACTAATTATTTAGAGACGGCTTTTGATAAGTGCTAATTTGATTTCACGGCCAATCTCACATATTAGCTTGAGTTATTAACGGTGCTTAATGCTGCAGGATTTGAGTTGTGTTGTGCCGCGGCGTTCGAGGAGTATCATCAGTCCTCTCCTTTCTTAGGCACATAATCTTACATTATCACATGCAGACTTCTACCTCAGTTGCACATTAACCTGCACTTTCAGACTAGAACAGCTCTGTAAATTAATAATGTGCAGTTAAAATTTAATCGTCCCATTGTGCATAGTTATTGCCGTCTAGGTATAACCCTCCATTCTAAAGTTCTATCCCACTGGCCTTGCATTAACCTTACACCCTGTTGTTTTATTTTTGAAGGTTTTTTTTTTTTTTTTTTTTGTGCTCGGACGAGGTTATTCTACATGAGACAGTCTGTACTCGTGCAGGGAAGTTCTCGGAAGTTCTTCAATTGATGTTTGTATGTGTGCTCCTTCAGGAAAGGTGCAGGGTTGTGATTGATGAAGTGTTGCTCCTTACGTGTTAATGCACCGCGCGAGTCTGCATTTGAGGGAGCGGGGCCTATCAATATGTTGATTGCTATTGGCTCTGTCTGGCGAGAGCCTCCAGTTGATGCCTGTATCGACTTGTGAGCTTATCTAAGAGAAGACTCGAGTCATTTTGGCCGGGAGATATCTGAGGTTACCAATAGAACGGCTGCCAATTAGTGCACCACCTGCATTAACGGGGTTACCTGAGGCAAGGCCAGACCCAGGGCGAGACTGCCCACCAGCAACAGATGAGACTCGATCCACATCACTGCTCTGTCCGCACAGCCTACCGGGTAGATTGACTTGTTTGCCTCCAGGTAGTTCTGGGTTTGAACCCCAAAACCGCACATAGTGTTGATCACTGCCTGTAAACCACGCGGACAGAGAGAGAGAGACAGAGAACATGAGTTCAAGAGACTGCCTTTCAGAAGATTCAGAAGATGTCTTCTCTGCTATTCCACACTCCTTGTACTATTTTACATTGACAAAGAGATGAACTATCGTGGCAGCTAAGGGAGAGTTTAGCTGAAGCCTGCTGACTCTAGACTTGGAATGAAAAAGAGGAAAGAAAACTACGTCCATCTGGTGTGACAAGGAAGGCTAGTCAGTCTCTAAAGTAGCCGTGCAGTTGCAGGCTATGAACAGCAGGTTGCAGCACTACATCAGCTCTTCTAGCATTTAATTAATTGATTTTCCAGCCATGTAGAAAAAGGTTGCTGTGATCTGTTTTCCGTGTAACATGATGCATAATCAATATTAGTCTGATAGATCTACATGCACTCTTTAGGGCTCTGCCTTCACACAAACTAGAGGGGATTGTCACTGGTAGCCTTTGAGCTGTCTCGCTGTGTGTCTGCACAGAAATTAGACAAACATCTATGTGTGTTCATGCATGTGTAAGTGCATTATTTGCATATATACTGGTAGTCTGATTGCACGTATCCCCGTGTACACACATGTTGGCTACGCATGTGTAGAAATATAAAATGTCATGAAAAAGGGCTTACATTTTGAAACCGGTATATCACCACTGGAGACACAGCTGCAAAGGTTTTTCATGTAGGCTGCACATCAGGTTGCATATCAGTGCTCTGTTGTTTGATATGACCGTGATATCCCAGTTGGTTAGCCTCTGCAACACGTCTTTAGATTTTTCCCCTTGATTGTTATGTCGTTCTGAACTTCTTATTTCGATGCAAATCACCTCACGGAGCCGGCTCGTGATCACTAAGTCACTCAGAGCCACGCGGCAGTCAATTGTTGCAAGCTGCACATTCTTCACAAGGGAGAATCTGCTTGGTTATTATCAGATCAGCTCTGCGCACGACAACTCGCTTTCCCCAGAGGAAAGAAAAGTAATGCCAGCGGCAGTTTATGCTTGCAGATGCAGGCACAGTGATGTCATTTTAAAATAAATAAATAAATAAATAAAAAAGCTTCTGCAGTTTTAATGCACTTGTGTACTTCTTGTGTCAGAAAAAAACGCAAACACTGTTTGCCATTGTCAAGAAACTCTGGCTACATTCCACATGTCTCTAACAGCCTAGTGTGAAGTTTAGATCATTTTGGACTCTTCGACTTTTAAGATATTTTTCTTTTTGTCTCTTTTAGTTAACAGCAGCCAGTTGGTGTGTGTGGGTGTGCTGTAAAACCTGAAAAAAGTGACTGATAATCAGAAAATTGCCATTTCGTCCATCCACGTTTGTTGCCATTTTTCTGTCACTGTTTTTTCGTGAATGTAGCGAGGTAACTATGCATAAAGATGTTGTCCCCGGCCTCAGCCCTGCATAACATCCTTTGGTCGGTCAGTTGTCTCTGTAGCTAGGGAAAATAGCTGTTAATGGGGAGAACATCAAACCTGATTTGAATTGCTGAACAAATCTGAGATGTGGGCGGCATTGTCTGAGACCAGACTAATGTCTGCGCCGATGCACATAAGCATATCTACAATTACATTACTCTCTGCATCTAAACACGTCGCTCAGACAACTGAGATTACACAAGCAACCTAGTTTCAAGTCTGAAACTTGTAAACACTGTGGCCTTGACTGATAGATCTACAGTGTTTTTTTGCACAGAGCACCTAAAACTCAATTGGCTGCTTCACATTACTCTGAAATCTCTTTTTATAGTTAATGCCGTTTCCGGGCAACCTAATGCGAGTCTTCTGCTTTGAAGCAGTATTTTTAAGTGCGGTTTACTTCACAGTTAACGGTTTCCCTTGAAACTTAGTTTGTCCACACAGTGAATGTTACGAGGCCACACACAAAAAAAGCACAAACCTCTCCAGGAACAGGAGTGCAGCAGGAATAAGGCACGCCACAGCGCTCTGTGCTGGGGTTCTCGTGTGTACAATTAAAGTACAGGTTCCAGGACCAGTCTGTGTAGTTATTCCACCCACAACACTTGAACTGAGTGAAAGAGAGGGAAAGGACAGCGCAGGTGTATATTTAGAAACACGGTCTTGCTCTGTATAGTACATCCTGCCAGTCTGGGGCCTCTCCTGTGGGAAAAACCCAGGCTCATAAGTGTGCCAGGGTGTGCAGATGGACGAGGAATATTGCATGAGAAGACCCACAGAATACAGGAACAATATGTGACATAGAGACTCTCGTGCAAAACCCTCAACAAGGTCGAAATAGCCTAAGACATGCAGCCATGTAGCCTGTGGTTGTGGTCTTCTGGTTTGGACACATTCAATAAACCACTAGTCATGATCAATTTAAAGAGTCCTGTGATGTATATAGCTACAGACACACGCACAACTCCTCTAACTAAATAGAATTGTCCAGAGCACCTCTTTCTGGATGTAATCCATCAGGTTCTGCAGATCCAGGTCATCCCTGTAGTGCACGATGGCTTTCTTCACAAACTTTCCCAAAGCATCCTGAGTCTAAAAGAGAGGACATGGAGCTTATAAACAGAATAATAGCTTTAATATAATCTTTGACATGCTGTTTTAAAATCAGTTAAGTTTTAATAACTTCATTAAAAAAACAAATTGCCCGAGGTGAACTTTCAAACGTCTCCATAACCAGGCTCCTGAGGTGCTCAGTGACATGGTGGATTCTCTCAAGTTTTTGTGGCTCAGTTAATTACTGGGGATGCATCTATTGCAGAGGATTGCAAAGTGCCTTTTTGTTCGTCTTCCAGATGCTGCGAAAGTCCTCCCACAATTCAAAAACGGACCCTCATTTCAAATATAAAGATTCTTAAGAGCGATCAGGCATGTGTTCATGGTTGACTAGGCGACTTTCTTTTGGATTTTAATGACTTTTACAGTAGCTTTCTTTATTGTAATACATTTATCAAGGGCATGTTATTGCTCCGCAAATGTATTTTCATAAATGACCATCTAGAGACACTTTACAAATGAACTTTGAGGCTATAAAGGCTGTGATATGCTGCACTATTCTCCTCATTGAATATTCTTTGCCCATACGTCTCTACATATAAACAGTTTGGGGTGGGGGGCACATCAAATCCTCTTGTTTACATCGTATGAGCATCGTGTAGGATGTATCTCAACAAGACCCCGGTATAGTAGAAGTCCCGCTACAGTGTGATGGCTGCAGGAGTGCAGCGTAACGTTAATAATAAAACCGTCAATGCCTCTGAGATCAATAGACACGACGCATGTGGAGCCAAATGTGGCGCACGCAGGCAGCTTTTTACTGTGTTTCAGCTGCGGGAGATAATTACTTGAACTTAGCCATTTGTTATTATAATGTGGTAATTTTCATCAACTCCATTGGAGCTGAATAAACAAAACTCTGATAAAATGTAAATGGAATACATTGATTTAGTTTGAATGATCTTTAATGAGATTTCAAACTTAAACGGGGACGATTCAGATGTTGAAATTGTCTTCTGTGTTATTTTGCTAGCTTTCATTGACCGTTATATTCCTGTTCAGGGTATTAATTAGGCCTTGCATTGTTAATATTTAGTTTTACTGTTCTCATATAAATGGTGTTTGAAAAGGTATTAAATGCAAATCTCCTTTTTTTTAAATTCTGAAAACAAGGAGGGCCGTGGTTTTACAGACGGGGGTTCAGATGTAATGTATGCTAATAGGAGCGCTGTATGTTAATAAGGCGCTGAACTTTAAAATTTTATTAAGATTAAAATGAACTTCTGTGAGTGCTTTGCTGAAGGCGTTCTGAATTGTTCACATAACAGCCCTTGTTAGAACAGGTCACGTTGATAAATAGTGTGAGCAAATCAAAATAGCCGGAATATTTTATCCTGAAGTAGTTTTTGTAAAAATCTGTTTTAAACTGTGTATATTTTTTTGCAACATCCCTACACCCCCTCGCCCATCCGCACTGCCCTCCCCTCTGTTTCTGTATTTCCACGTGGTACAGTATGCTCATGGGCCTCGGAGCCCACCGTCACACCTCCCCATGTCATTAGCGGCAAAGTCTCCTTCCAGGGATCTGTTGAAATGGAACATTTGGTTCCACTTTGAAGTGCCGAAGCATTTGAATCATTTAGCGAGGAAGGATGCTGCGAGGGTTGTTAAACTGCTCTGTTTAGCAGCAGGCAGTCCAAGTGTTGACAGAGAACACAAGGGATAAGAGAGGTATCATCAGGCGCCAGGCACGTCACCACCAGACACTGATGTCGTTGACTGTTGCCACCCTTAGCTGTTGTGTTTTTTTTTTTTTATTATTCTCAGTGGAGCCCTAATGGGATGATACTGCAGGAAATAAGTAGGATACAGGGGATCTATCCCTTAGCCTCCCCCGTAGCCTCTAAATCAGTCACTGGGGTCATATATGGAGCTCAGATGCATAAATACAGTGTGCAGTTATTTCTTTTTATTTTTTATCACCGGACAAAAATTATGTAATAACCAGTGAGTATATTGTAATTCATGGGGTGGAACAACCTCGACTTCTGCAACATCTCTTGGCTCTGTTTTCAGGTTTGAACAAATCCAGCTCTGATGGGAGACTTTGGCCAATCAAAGGTCATTTTATGAGGACGTGTCCATGTCCCTTCAGGTGGTGAAAGCCTAGTCTTGCACAGCCAGGCCTCTCTCCGCCCTGTGCTAGCACTGGAGAAAGTGGGAGCCTGATTGAGTGGCGGAAAATCTCGCTACTTGTGATAAATTCCAGTACCTCCTACAATACACGAGTGTTGCTGAGTGACACTCATTCCGCCATGTGACGGTGGGTCGCAGCTGCCTCCAAAGCCTTGGGCGCTCTTGCTCTTGGGTTGCAGAGGGCTGGAGGGGCATCTTGCTCAAACTGCCTACCCCATCTTTAAATGCTGTATATTTGTACGTTTTGAGGATTTTAAAATGTTTTGATGAAATAATCAAAGAATGATTGACCTGCTTACAAGTTAAAGTGTCCCAATTCCATATTACATACTCATTGGTAACATATATACAAATGTGCAGTGAGCTGTTTAGTTATTCAAGACAACAACATATTTTGCTATTTTATACTTACAGGAACTTCTTGTTGGATGCTGCAAATTAAACTTTTTTTTGGCTTTTCAGATATATCAGTAGCTGTCTGTTCACCGTCTACAATTTTATTTAATTGATGTTTTTTTTGCAGCTGTGAGTAGCTCCTCAATTTGCTTTGTGCATTGCATTCTGGTAAAATAGCATATATCAACACGCTGGTGTGTCAGGGTTATTTTTGCATGAGTCCTGACTTTATTTGAGTAGGCTTAATTATGCCATTTACCAGTGTGAACGCATTGCATATTCCAGTCTATATTTGGGACACGGCTTTAGTCTTGTTTGCACTCGTGAGTAGCTCCTCCATTTACTCAGGCGCTGCAGCATCAGGGATAAGCCATGTGCATGCACGGCCACGGCGAGTACCCAAGGTTAAAGTTGAAACAGGATGTGGGTGTGAAAACTGATGTTTTCTCCGCCACAGATCTGACCTGGGGGTTTGTGTGAAAACTGACTGATTGTCCCGACTTTAAATAGACTATTTCATATTGATGGCCAAGACTGTAATTATCCTTTAAGTATTTTCCAGTGAAGTCAGTTTAAGCCTGTAGACCCGAGCGAGAGGGAATCGTGATTTGTTCCTCTGGAAGTGTACAAACAAACCTGAGACACACATTTTCAGACATCGACACAAACACTGATTTCTTTTTGTAGTGCTGTTGTATACGTGTTTTTTTCCCCTGTGTTTGCTGTGTAGCTCAGACATTGATAAGACATTCCCCCTGTGGGCTCACTGGGCCCATCTGTCGGTTCAGATGTCATGCCTTATTAAGTTTTATACACAGTAGTTTACAAATGCACAGAATGTCCAGAAGCTGGGAAAGAATACACTAAATCAATGAAGCTCGGGGGCATTCATGGTCGATGGTGGCACTGTGGAAGAAAACTGGAAACCTTTTTATAGTGAGTTTATGTTATAGAGTTGTTAGAGCTAGTGCACTGAACAATCAGTGTGAGAGCAGTACCTGTTCGGAGTAGAAGAACCCCAGAACTGCTATGGCCAGCTGGGTGAGGAAGACCAACGTCAGGCTGAAGGAGAACTGGGTTTAGAAAAGACACATATATTAAAAAGCAGTCTGACTCAGAGAGAATCATTAAATTTGCTGTTACACATGAGATGACGTGGCTCCGGATTAAATGTAAACTACCGTATCAGAAGCAAAACATAACGCCAGCATTAAAAATGTGTCTGTCTATTACTGTCTTGAGGAGGCGGATGTTCTCTCGGAGGGCTCCGATGCAACCACAGAAAGTGATGAAAAACATGACCACCCCCACCACAATTAGGATGATAGCTGGGTCGATCAGGAATGTGTCCCGCACGGTGTCTGGCAAAAAAAAAAAACCCAACAAGACAGGAACAGGAACCTCTTTAGATATTTGATTCTTTTGTTCCGCTTTTCCTTTATTCAAATTCGTATTCATTCTTATTTTTGTTTCCTCCCTTCCTACACTGGCTGCCTTCATTCTCTTAAAATATCAATGATCTGTTGTGGATTATATAAGATACACGGGCGTAATCAGTGGAATGAGCCCCGGTTAATCCTTTTCGTTGTCCATCAGCTGCGCGGTACAAATTAAATGTGAAAATATTGGCAAAAGGTAAAATCAGGATGAAGCTAAAACTCGCTGACCCACTAAATGTGACGACTAATGCTTTGTGTCTGTCTGGGGGGAAGCTCAACAGGTGTGGATGTAAAAGAGGCCACCTTCTCGCATCAGTACAGCTTGGGAGACTGCAGTGTGTGGAGGAACAGTTTACCACAGCCCTTTTATTCATTGTGAACACAAAGCAGGAGCTGAATGAATGTGTATATGTACACACACACACACACACACACACATATATATATATATATAATCCATAGTCCATTTATAGACCATAGTCCATATATAGACCATTTCTGTAGAGATGTGTGGAAGGTATGTACCTGTGGCTTTCTGGACTTTAGCATACACCCCAATTGCGACAATCAACAGGGAAAAAACCTGGGAAAAAGAGGGAAATTGCAAAGGTTCAGCCATAACAACACTCTGATTGTGCTTCAGAAAAAAAAAGAATTCAACTCCTAGTAGATTGGGTGCCAAATAGCCCTGCAATCACTGTTAAGATAACAAAACCAACCATGAGCATGTGCGACAGTTTAGTTTGACGTTTTTGCAAAATACGCTTATTCCCTTTCTTGCAGGCAGTTAGATGAGAAGATCGATCCACTCTTGCCTCTGCGCATAACAACCCAGTTAGCTTAGCTTAGCATAAAGACGCGGTTCAGTCAAAAGGTGTAATGAATGCCTCATCTAAAGCCTTTTTGGCTTTAGCTAGCTGTTTCCTGCATGCAACATCACGCTAACTGTCTGCTATCTTTAGAACCTGAAAACTTGTGGGGAAAATATCACTTCCAGCGCGCTGGATCTGTTTTCATTAAATTTTGTTTGCAACGTTAACTAAGACAGGTGTGATGAGATTAGTGATAACGAGCCTTTCCTCGGGTACAGAACACCTGTAGCCATAGCAACCCACTGCAGTTTATGCGTTAACCAAAAACAGACAGATGGATGTCAGCAGGACAAAAATGACAAAATGTGGATCTTGGCTTTAGTCATCTGAATTTGGGGGCCTGTTCACGTTCATCCACAATCCCCACCACGGCTCACTCAATAAAAGGTTATTGAAAGTATTGATACTGTTTTGATACCACAGGTTTATAATTCCACAATCTCCATTTACACATTTACACATTTACACACAGTATCTAAAGTATAAAACTCTACAATCAGAACGACGCCATCTGCCATTGATTAGCTCCTCGCTCCCTCCTTCCTGTGCGGTCTACTGACAGTCACACAGCTCTGCCTGCCGCAGAGGCACAGAGAGAGAGAGAGAGAGAGAGAGAGAGAGAGAGAGAGAGAGAGAGAGACGTTATCTGGTATTATGTTGAAGATACTGCCGTTGCTACAGCGAGACAGAGGAGAGGTTGTGTAAACAGATGTGTGCACAGACAGAGGTCAAGGGGAAAGGAGTGTGGGAAAGAGGGGGAAAAAAAGGTAAGCAGATTAAAGTCACCTGTGAGTAAACACTAAAATAAGGAGGAGAATTTAAATGGTGAGATAAGAAATAACCTAGTAAAAATATGGTGATGTATTCGAATAAAATATAAAACTCACATCGGTTACACAACGATTCTGGTGGGAAATTCTGCAGCTCATATTCAATATGTGTGTATGCGACTTTTTCAGTACCAGCACTGTCTCTTATGCCGTAGGATCAAGTATTGTTTGTAGTGTTTGTTCTTTTTTAAAGATTAGTAATATAGAAGTTTAAAATTCTGGTGTCATAACAGCCTTTATTCATACACGGCATCAAGTAAATCAGTATTTCTGTACGGATCTCTCTGGTGAACTGAATATGCCCTTGGTTGGAAAGACACAGTCATTATCCACCCAAGCTTTATCGAGCAGTGTTTTTATTACAGTTGCAGGTGGAAATCTACAATGGAGGAGGTGAATGAGTGAGAGAAAGCAAAGAGACAATGTGTGTGAGGAGTTCAGGATGTCGATCTGTCTGAGCCCTGCTCTCTACTTTTCCAAAGAACAGACATAAAAATAAAAAAAACCCCACAAACTCCTACTGTGTAAAATATTAAACACAAAGCAGACATCAGCGGTCCACACTGTGCATGCAGTGGATGAAGCAAAAAAAAATCTATGATTTAATGAAGTCTCAGAGCAGTGACAGTGATTCAGGCGCAGACTGTGTGTTTGCTGTAAATAATGGTGTTTGGGATCGCGATGTAAAGCTGCTGAGTTCAACCGAACAGAAGCTACGGAAGAAAACTGCGAAGAGTGCGGAAAAATAGGTGGAATTAGAGCTTCCTGTTGATTGCATTGTCAACACTAATTTTCCTCTTTTCCTTGATTGTTTTTCTCACCTTGAATAACAATCTGCATGACTTAGCTTTCATTTCCAGCCTCCAGAATCCAGTCTCCTGATTACTAATTGTGTATCTGTCAATGTGGGTTCCTGCTCGTGTACAGAACACCTTTTGTTCAGCCTGTACAGACATGGATTTGTATTTTAACTGTCTAATTGTGTATTGGATCTCTGTAGGTCATGAGGATCCACGGTCCATGGCATAATCTGCTATGGAAGAGGTGTAATTTTTATTTGGCAGCCTTCAAGCCATTTTTTTGTGTGTGTGTGTGTGTGCTCTGGAGAAGTAAATTGTGACTTTGAAATGTTATGTTTTTATCCCCCTCACCCCCCCTCTGCCTTGACAAGACAATAGCTGACAAAACATCAATGATGCACGTTTTCAGTGTTTTAAAGATTTCTGGAAGCACATTTCTTTCTCTCTCTCTCTTTTTTTAAAGATGTTCTCTGTTGTGTAGGAGTGTGTGTGTGTGTGTGTGTGTGTTTGTGCGCACCTGCAGCTCCATTTGTCAGTTTGCCACTGTGTGTGAATACGGGCGGCAGTGTGCATTTGCAACAGGAGACGTGCACACAGTGAATGTATTCCAGCTCTGTTTTCAGGCTTTTCAAAGGGATGAATCAGGCTTCTCCCGGTGGATTGTGTGCCGAGGTGAAAGCCAGCTGAACTGAGCCATGGGGACGCGGGCACAAAGGCCTGATGGATTAGGTCTGCAGTGTTCACTTCTGAGCCCGTGTCTGATAAACAAAGTCAACACAGGCCGGGCTTGCCGGGGCTACAGTTACTGCTGATTGGCTCTAAACACAGTAAGAGTGCTGTACAGTGTTTTGCCCCCTTGCTGTTTTTATGTAGGATTGAATGAACGGGGATATGATGGAGGTGTAGGGACTCTGTAAAGCTACAGATGTGATCCTTGTACTCGAGGTAGTAAGGTGGCCAGAAAGTGAGGGACTCAGAGAGTCTTAATGGTGTGTGTGTGTGTGAAAGCACACTGCTGATGAGGGATAAACGGCCTGATGGATAGTTTAATGGCTGCATCAGAGGCTCTTATATACTGTACTTTTCTCTCTCTCTCTAGCAGTCCCTGTTGTCTCTTTGCCTTGTAGTTACACTAACAAGCAGCAGTGGAGCTTGAACAATCTGAGACTTTGTACCTTTGGCACAGTATATACTGTATATCTGTGGTCCCCAACCTTTTTTGCCTGTTGAAGTCAGTGATGTAAACACACTGATCAGGGGCAGCACTCCTATTTCCTTTGTTTTCTTTCTGTTTTCATTGTGTCCATTCATCCAATACTTTTATTTATAATTTTATATATTAATGACCTATTTCAGCTGCTATTTCAGCTGCTTTCTGTTTATCAATCAAATTGCAGTTTTTCAAATGATTCTAGCTACTCCACATCTCTTCAACACACTCCCTGGCAACTGGCAAAGTACCCCCTGGGATGTAAGTACCCTTAGCTGGGAATCACAGCTTTATATAATCCAGACTTTTGTGCAGTCATGTTGGGAAACAGTGTAGTCGGCATGCATTCAACAATGGCTTTCAAGTAACAGTACCTGACAGGAAATTTATAGAAACATTCATATACAGACAAGCAGAAGGCTCACACAGTTGCCAGGTGTTTTGTAGATCGTGTGAGTCAGCACTCCGCTGATTTGAAAAGAATGCACAACTCAACATTTGCCACAGTGATGTATGAGCAGTTTCAACATCCATATATAACTGTAGTAATCTTAAAATAGGTAGCAGCAGGGAAGCTGGGTGCTCCTGCTGTTTGCAGCTCCCCAAACTATCTGAATTATTTTCTTCCATTAATTATTTATCAGTTATTTTCTTTTGCCATTTATTTATTTTTTATTAGTTTGGCTTCCCTTTCTAGCAGACTTAACTTCAAGTCCATGACAACTGGTGATTTGTATGCTGAGAAACATTAAGAATATCTGGTGTACAGTGACACTGTAACAGCTGTGTTGTGGTGTGTCTACACAAAGAGAAACCCTTCAGCGGTGCGACTTTACTCACCCAAAATAAGAAGCTGAAGAAGAAGAGAAAGTATCTGATCCATGGGTTGACGAACGAGAACGTCTCCGCTCGGTTCAGGTTTAGTTTCCTATCCATTGTTTGTGTTTTTACCGTCCCAAGCTACGGTGAGATTTACTTCAAAACAGTCCCCAGATCCAGCCCCACCCCGCAAATACTCAGCCGCCATGTGAATCTGAGAGGAGAGGAGGGGGTCGTGTGCTGGCTGTGAGGGTGTCAGGCTGGCTAAAAAAGGGGGCATGGTTCTGCCCCGCCATGCTGGTAGGGTCCAGAACTGTCTATGTGGGCAGGCAGTTCAGATTACACAAAAAATATCTCTGGCTGACTGCAGCTGAATGGCCTACAAGCTTTGGAGTATTGTCGACCTGCTGCTAGATTGCTAGTTGCTAGTTTCTACTCGGTGCACCCTGCTGTCTTTCTCTGTTACCTCAAAGTTACCTGATCCTGTTCCATTGGCCTACAGGGATATTGTCCTCTTGTTCCAGCGTTTATTGTTCCTGGAAGGCTTGTGTCCTAGTCTAGAAATGACAGCTTCGAAGACAGATACTCTCCTGCAAAATTGAGCAGAATGACAGTTGACAAAGGCTGGACAATGACATGATTTCAGAGGAAGGACATCTAATATACTTAAATTACATTAGGCAGTTGCTGCGTCCATTTGTGCTTGAGAATGAGTCTGCTGAATATCAGTGAAATATCACTTGAACGAATAAAGAAGGCCACCTATTCTGCGATGAGATTAAGATGTAAAACTCGATTGGTAATCGTCTGACGGAATGGATCATCTGTCAGAAAGGGGAGAGAGATTATCTGAGGATAGAGTGCAGAAAAAATAAAATAAATCGCAGTACTATCAAATTGATGTGAAAGTATAAATTCACTGCAGGCTCTCTTTTAACTCCAGCTCATAATTCAGAAATGTTCTTGGTAATGGGAATACTGTATGTGAATACTTAATCACAAGGTTGTTTTTTTAATCATTTCATCAAGTGTCTCCTGTGGAGTGACAGAAGGACAAGGGGTCCCTCAGGTAGCTCAGCGCCTTGCCAGCGGTACATGAAGACTTAATGAGACTGATCTCTCTCTTTTTTTAGACAGGATACAACTCTGCTTTTGGGTCCCACAGGCGCTTAATTGGAGTTTGCCTTACCTATTCATGCAACATCTGGCTTCACCTTTAGTATTCTTTAAAGGAGCAGCTGAACTCACAGTATACATTTTGGTTTTCTTTCCAAGAGTTGCATTTGCAGTAAACATGAAGCCATAAAGACCAGAATGTTGTGGTTTCATGGGGGTAACATAATGGCAGAAAGCTCCTCCATAAAAATATGACATGTTCTTTTTATACCTTAAACAAGATACAGGCTTTAGGCCCTGCGTCCAGTTTTAGGTCAGACAGTTTGGCTTTGAAATACTGTGTTGTGAAATTACTGTGTTTTAAAGGTTATGGTATATAATGAATGTCTATCTGTGTCACAGAAATGCTCAAACAAAAGAGGTTAAACCTGAATGGTTGAAAGAGATTACTCACAAAAAGGAGAGAAGACGACTTCCATGCTTTTTTTTTTTCTTCTTATGTTGTTGTGATGTACAGCAAATAGAAAGGGCAGACATGCAACGACAGACATGCTGGCACAAAAGTTCAACAGTTCAAGTGAAAGTATGTCTTCACTTTTAGCTTTTTACCGTGAAGCTTTGATGCCTCAAGATGACAAAATCTCCTCTGTAGAACTCTGTAAAGTTCACCACAAAGTCGAGCATCACCAGTCATACAGGAGTGTAGACTGTGGAAGAGAAGTAGATCAAGAGATCTACGATGACTCAGCAATACCAAAATGGCAGGACAAAGACAAAGCTTTGTGTGAAAATGTCCTAGCACCCTACACTATCCAGATGCATCTGGTTTTTATAAAAGAAAATGAACTGCATCATTCAACTTCGACTGAAGCATCAGACAAAGGTGTGTTTTCCCATTGTGCTGAGGTATTTTCACTTTGAAGAGGGTGTGTGACATGGAATTTTAATGCAAGGTTGGAAGCAATAACAAATCATCTGTTGGCTAAACTGGAGATGTCTTTGCCTAGATGTGAACAAAATGTCAGAATATACAGCAGACAATACAATCTATAGAAAACACAACAGTGTTTTTCGGCCTGAAACTGTCTCAACAGGACCTGCTTGCTACAAACTGCTTAGCCCATTCTCTGCAAAGTGTGGCAAGCAGTTTGGATGTTGACGTTGAAAATGTTGTGCTTTAAGCTTGAGAGCCAATTTAGCATCTCAGCTAGCAGAACAGCACAGTTTTATGAATTATTTTTGTGAAAGTGGAGGAATGCACTCGTTACACGTTATGATGTGGTGGTTGTCTTTGCTGCCAGCAACTGACAGCATCCTAAAGTATTGAAAACTCCTGGTCAGCTATTTCCAGAGTCTAGGAGAGGAGGAATACTTCTTGTGGAAGGATACCACTGATGACTGCTTTGAAGCACTTAAGGCCAAATAATTTAGCATAACATCTGTGTTTAAGGTAATGACTGATCTGAAAGGGAAAGTACATGCTCCGGCTAAGAAACACTTTAGTGAAATGTGAGTGTCAAAGCTTGGCCTCACATCGCCACAAAGACAAACGCTAAAATGTCTTCCAAAGCAGATGTCCCGCTTGTGAATCATAGGAAGGTCAGCGCCAACATCCTCTCCAATGCACACTCAGTATGTGTTGTTTCAAAGATGACCTCAGCATCGAGACATGAGAGAAACTGTCTGGATGTGGACAGTGTCAAGGCAGAGCTACAAATTCGTCTATCTGTCAATTTCACATCTGAGTGCACAAACATGGACCAGAAATTCTTTGCAAACAAAAACTCTCGGAAGCAGCCAGGGAAAGGCAAAGATATTGCCGACAGACACCCATCTATGTGATGAGTCTTATTCTGTGTTATAGATTTGAGATAATGCCTCAGTTTTTATCCTGGCTTCTCTGAAGGGTCCTCCTCTTTTAGTGTTTTAGTGAAATGGCAACTCTAGCTAGTAGGCAGATTTTGTTACCTTTGGATAAAGCCACGCTGGCTAACCGGCTGCTGAATGTAGTTTCATATTTGCTGGACAGAAATGAGAGTGGTATCAAACTTCTCAGCAAACTCTCAGCGAGAAAGTGTATTTCCAAAAAATTCCAAACTATTCGTTTAAAAAAACAAAACAAAACAAACACTTGTTACACTTATTGTCTGCACACTATAAGCTACTGCCAACAGCTGGCTAGCTTAGCATAGCATAAAGACTGGAAACAGAGGAAAGTGACAGTCAAAATGTTGACTGTCACTTTCAGTTACTGTGGATAACTGTAAATAGCTTGGATATAGCTAGGGTGACCAGATCCCAATTCACCAGATGTGGAAGACTACGTTTGTGTGGGACAATGTGGCATACCAATGCATCAAGGTAGTCTAAAAGAACTTTTAAAAAACTAAACATTTCTATTCTGCCCCTTAGCTTATAACATTACTATGCTTTGCCATCTGGTTGATTCATTAGCACATAACAGCTTGCAAATAAAAACTTAACAAATATATCTTATTTAAATGCAACTTTCCCAACTTTAGATAGTTTCCCAGTCTTTATTGTAGCTGCACTTCCTCTTCTTAGCCTTGCGGGTTGTGCTTTCCTCCGTGTCTTGTGCTGCATGCCGTTCTGATCTGATTTGCATTGTTTCTTGTTGGTGGACGCATCCTTAACCTGCATCCGTGTCCCAGTTTGATTGCCATGATCATACAGCCCACCCCGCCCCCTGATGACAGCCCTCAGTGCTTTCTCCAAACAGCTATGTGATAAATGCCAGATTATAAACACACATTTCAAAACTGGGGTCTGACTGTCAGTAACAATGCAGGAGAACGTCTCTATTTGCGGGACGTGTGAAAAGTAATGGAAATGCGTGACTGTCCCGCACACAGCGGGACATCTGGTCACACTAGATATAGCACCTAACGCCCCCATGAAAACCACAGCAGGAGTTCTTTTTTTTACCTTAACAAAATATATTCTATTAATTAGTGAGCTTTAGAGGTGATACTGAGTGGATTTTGTTATATTTGGGCAGAGCCAGGTTAGCAGTCGCTCACTATTTTCAGTTTTTATACTAAGCTAAGCTAAATGGCTGCTAGTTGTAGCTTCATATTTATCATACAGATCTGAGAGTGGTATCGATCTCGTTAAACTATTAAAGAAAGCAAATGATTTGCCCCAAATGACAAACTGTTTCTTTAAAAAACAAACTCAGCTCAGTCAACAAAAACCTCAGTTTTCCCCTTAAATCTTAAGGATTCCCAATAGATTTTTACCTCAGTTCATATAAACTATGTAAAAATAAAATGCAGTACTTGAGACAGTTCATTCAAATATATCTTTTAAACTAGCTGAAGTCTAGTCTTAAGGAAGAAGAAAAAAAAAATCATATAATGCTACAGTCAGCCTGAAGCAGTATTAGTCGTGCTGTATTTGAGTGTGTGAAGTCATGTCAAAATGGCACAACAAAGTCTGCCATAAAAAGATACAGAGTTCACTTGGGGAAACACGACATATTGAGAACAGATTGTAGCAGAAACGACCTGCATATCAGCTCCACTGCAGGTTAACAAGCTGAATAATGCTGTGTCGGGACAAACAGTCAACAAGAAAAAAGAAAGCCTTCCTAAATTCAGGTTAATGAAATGAGTTCTGCTGAGGGTGACGAGAGGTAAAAAAAAACAAAAAACGTGACATGCTGTAATAATTAGGAAAAATAAAAAGTATCCACGGTTGATTCTGTTCACTTTATTTCAGTACATGTTACTCATACAAAATAATCTGTACAAAGGCTAAAATAGGTCATATTTTTGCATAGAAGGAACAGTGGTGTAAAACAAAAAGCCAGGATGGAATGGCACAATAAACTCCACTCACTAGAACACATGGGCCTAATAACAATTAGGTTAAAAAAGGGATAAAGCTCCGTACAAAAATACTCTGCTGCTTATTCCATGCTGTAGAAACACGAGACAAATTGGCGATAGTTCCCACTTTCATCATCCCCCCTTTGTTCTTTAAAAGAAACCTCTCTGCTCGACCGGCTGGCTACCATTAGCTAATCTCAGCGTGTTTAGGACAACGGTCCCTCAGGTTTTGTTATTTTTTAAAAAATAAAAAAGATGCCATTTTACAGTAGCAATGCCACTCTCTTTCATTTAATACACCATGGGATCTGCTGTGACACTGCTTCATTTTGCTGTTCATGCCAAGTCCTGTCTAACAACCCCCCCCCAAAAATTCAGCATCAAACGCTGTTTAAATGCTGCATATATAATTGACAGTGACATAAAAAGGGAATACATCAGAAGCATCGAGTCATTAAACATGAAAGGCAATGAGCGTACGGTATCGTGGGATTTTTGTGACACTCTTTCCTTTATTTAAAAAATAGTTGATTTTAGAGAATAAAGAGAAGGTAGTGCACCACCTAGTATAGATATTCAGAGTGCTTTCACATGTAGCAGAAAAACTCCACAGGACAAGGCTGGCAGGTATCAGATAGTGTCACCCGGCAGAACACAACATCAAACACACCATTTCTAGAGCATACATTTCCACTGTTCAGATATTCAGCTTTAGCACGGGGGGAAGGATTAGGAGGAGATTACAGAAATAATGTCAAAGGTGGCGAAAAAAAATAAAAATAAAATAAAATAAAAAAAGCAGTTCTATGTCTCAAAATTCTTCACAGCAGACAAAACCCAATTACTGCATGTGCCACCGCTGTGGCTTACTGGGAGTGCTTCCATGGATAAGAGGGAATACTTTGTACTCCTTCTGAAACAAAACAAGAAAAAAAAAAACACATGGAAAATGTGTTTTACTACAAGATGCAAATGCAGTCAAATAAAAGAGACCAAAAAAAACAACAAAAAAACAGAAAACACAAATTTACATCAAATTTACACTGCTCCTGTACTTTAAAAGAAAAACAACAGAGGCAGAAAAAAAAAAAATCAAATGTGACCAAATGGATGGAAACGGGTGGAAAGTACTGTATGTCTGTAAATGAGCACAAAAGAACACGGGTTATTAGGCAATTCAGAATTAGAAAATGGCGATTAAACTCTCAATGTAAATGTGATTACACGTGGCAGAGGTATAACAGTAAGTTACATCAGTTGTAAAAATGAGCGTATTTACATCTGGGACCATAACATACAGGGCTGATATACAGTTCTGTAGTCACATGAGCTCTGTGTTGTGCAGTGTCATCTAATAAATCATGCTCTACAAATACATAATGGGCCTTACGCTGGCAGTTTTAAAAGACATACTGCAGATTATACCAGCATGTCCTGATTTAATTAAACTAGGTCCTAATACAGAGAAGCACGACGACAAGCGTGCAGTGTGCCTTTTGTGGGCTTCACCCAATGCTATATGACAAATTTTCTCCCTCTATCAATTCTGACTTAATTGCTTTAACTGCCCGTAGCAATGTTAAGACAGAAAGGCATTTTTTGCACCTTGAAGAGGAACATCGCAAAGACTAATCCTCTGAGAAACAAACGCTTAATGTCATGTCTTTACAATGAGCAACAATGAGCCTCTGTCATGAATGGAAAAAAAAATAATTAACACAGCCTACAACAAGAAAAAAAAAAAAAGAACAGAATATCATATAAAAACAAACATTTAAACAGTGACAACCAATGTACAAAAATAACATCATTAAAACAGCTTTTGTTAAATGGCATTCATCCCTGCATTCTAAAAAAAAAAAAAAGAAGGAACATTTTCTCTGGTGAAAACCATGAAAACTAGGTGACAGTACGCAGAGCTGAGAGCAGAAAATGTCAGCTCAGTCAGATCAGTCAGGGGCAAAGAGATTCAGAGTCTGTCGGCTGGGTCTTTGAGATATGACGTCAGTTTTGGAGACAAACACAGGATTTGTTTTATTTCCGCTATTCACCGTTCTCACATTTTCTGTGACAACTGCGCTCAAACACTTTTTCCACCCCACGCAAGAAGAAGCAACGCTAAATATTTATCTTGGGTTTCTTCTGAACTTCTTGCCTGCAGTAAGGTAACAATGCAGTCTGATTTACAGAACTGTTACAGCTATTTCTCCTATAACCCCTCCCGGGCGCAGAAAGCACCTCACAGCTGCTTCGAGGCATCCAAAGAGCACAGCTGTATTTCTTCAGTGTCAGCGCTGCCAGCTACTGTATATGTAGCACCGGGTGTCTGCAGAGGGAGGCAGTAAATAAGGGATGTGTGGAGGGGTTTGTGGAGGCAGCCAAGCAGAGGGGATGTGACCACTCGTGCCTGTGCTGTACATCAGCAGCTGTCATGTTCCCCCCGTGGACACAACAAGAGGAGTTGGAGCATATGGGGGCAAGCAGTGAATCACAGCCAGCAGGGTCGCTGCACATCACAACTCAAATCTGTTGCTTCCTGATGCACGAACCCCCCCCTCTTCTTAAAACTGTCTCTCCGATTAAGTCATAATAAAACCAATAAAAAAAAAGTTTTAAGAATGAGTACTTTGAGGCATACGGGCTGCCAGACAGGAAGAATGTCTAATGAGTGAATTTTTCTTTTCTTTGCCGTGTCATTTGTTAGCCCACGTAGCAGCAATGCACAGTGTCTGAGTTCCAAGGCTTCATCCAAAGCAATAAAATTCTCCTGTCAACTATTACCTTGGACACAATTTAGAACGCAGCCACTTTCTGGTCCCCATGATTTCTTTACTCGGTTTCCAACAGCAGCAAACAAATGACCACCTGTCTTCTCCTGGTAAAGGATAATTCCAGTTCATGCTCTTACATTTTTATAGAGTTTGCCATCATCCCTATCAGTAATAATTAACAATTTCTTTGCTGAGATCTGAGAATGTGGCAACATTTCTAAAATGAAGTCTGGCAGAGGCGAGGGACACGTTCTAGTTCTAGTCCTCCTGAACTGCTGCTATATGTTATACTGTGCACCATGTTTAAAGTCTTATATTTTCAGTGCCTGAATTGTGAGCGTGAAATTCCTCCCAATGGATTGGCTTAATCATCCTCAGGTAATTGCAAACACCTGTGCGGCTATGCCGACACGAAAGGTACCTGCACGGTTCTTCAACCACTGTGAAAGAAGCCAGCAGCTCTTCGCAGTTGCGTTTTGTGTCAACTGAAAAGAACGCTGTCGCATCCGATAGATAAATCACTTCCGATTGAAGACAAATGAACACCCGCTCCTAGACAGGAAACGGCTAACATGGACACAAGGGTCATGGAAATTCAGTGCGATTATCCATCCTGAAGAACGCGAGCAGTCACAGGTCAGACAAACTTATTTGGAAGAGGAAACAAAGGTGAACAGTAAAATTATCACTTTACAGTAACTCTCTGTTGAACACTGACTGACTTTTGGGTTCAACTTTGACCCATTGTGCTTGCTGTAGATAGAGACATTCGGGACATTTCAGAAAATTTGGTCTTTTTCAGGTTTTGCAACCTTGCTTGGACATTGTGGAAATGTTGTAGCCATGTTCTCAGACCTCGGCATTTACTCTGATTACAATGATATCATGACTAAAATGATCCTTTAAGACAGCCCCAACCTTTCACACTCTCAGACGTTTTGAAGTCTAGAGTAGACACACCAGCGGGCATTTTTTTTTTTTTTCCAAGTCACTACAGCAGATGTAGAATATTTTCAGGCCTGAAGAGGTAGGCTGGTGCTGAGGCCTCCTGCAGTGAATCAGCAGTAAACAGACATGTCCTACAGGGCATGTTGCCATACCTATCTGTCTCAGCTTTGATCTGCCTACACTCCTGCTGCCCCCTCCGCTGTGTCGGCACGAAAAGGAAGCTTGCGTAAAATGGGTTAAGTTGCGAACCCGAGGTGTCACCTTGTGACGAACAGGAATGTCAGCGGAGGTATTGTGTACGTATCAAGCGTTAAGCTCACTGCTTTTTTGACATGTGGGAAGAAAATTGGGGCGGAAAAAAAGAAAAATGGAGGCACGGGGAGCCGACAGCCGGAGAGAGAGGGAATGGGGGAGGGCAGAGCAAATGGATGAGATCTCAAGAATATAGAAGAGAGTCTCTCGCCGCCTCCGTTAACACAATTGATGGCAGCCAGGAGACAACATGTCTGCTCTGTTTTTGCCCCTCACACCCTTGCTTCTTCTGTGTTTCTATGTGCTATATTTTTTCCCCCTTCCTCTGTTGCTTGGACAATGTGATGAAACACACCCACAAAGCTACACATACACACATCACGTACTAACACAAAATTCTGTCTGTATTCTCGGAGGGGGATCTTCATCACCAAGATCTCTTCACTTGACAGTCCTGGTGGAGCCCTAATAAACAGCCATTTTGCACCATTTGTATTGTCTCACAGGGAATGGGAATGCTGCTGCTGTGTGACAGTACAAAGTGTGTGTGTGTGTGTGTGTGTGTCTGTTCACCGACTGATTTGTGCATTACATTTTCATATTCGGAGGATACAGCAGAATACGGTATGAAATAAATCAACTGATGGTGTCTCGCACTGACATGACGTTCCTCCATCATGCTCACTTTACTCAAAGCTGCGTAGCCGCATGAAAAAAATATGAATCGTGGATTACATTAAAAAGCCACCGCAAGACGCCTGTGCCCCTCAACATCAAATCCAACCCCGCACACACACTCTGCACGTCTGAGAGCTCATTGCACTGATCTATTCAACACTTACATTCCACGGGAGCGTCTTTGACATACTTACAAAAAAAAAAAAAAAACACAAGACAAAATGAAGACGTTTGACATTTTGACGACAAAGGTAAATCAGTAAAGTAGAAAACTAGCATGCCATGTTGGAACTTTTTCATTACAAGTTTACAAGTGAAAAGGGGGCTTGACTTTAATCAACATGAGGAAAAACTCCACTCCAAAAAAAAAAAAAACTCTTGTGGAGTGTATCATCAGTTTCAGATGTTCTCGTTGGAGTGGGGTGTGTGGGCATTAGTAAAGTCTTCATTGTCTTAAAGTCTGTCCTTCCTTCCAGCAAATTGTTAGTCCAAGCAAAAAAAATAAAATAAAATAATACTCAAGAGGAGTGACAACCAACAGGATTCTCTTCCTTGCCAAAAGTAGGTGTCCCTTTTCTTCCAGTTGTGTTACTCTTTGGCAAAATGAATGACGAAAGAACAGAGCAGAAGAGAGCGGGGACACAGCTGGAATCTGTACAGGTCTGGGTGGGAGAAACGAGGGGTGGCAAAGGATGCTCTAAAGAGGTTGTAAAGTGAGGAGGGGGGGAGAAGCAGGGGTGTTTGAATCAGAGTCTTATCCCATCAGGCAGTGGGGCTCCCTCTCCATTGCGTGCCTCTCTCCAAGGCTAAGCATCATATTTCTTCCCCGTTCTGTGGATGTGGTGGAACAGCGTCATGGAGAACGCCATGCCCAAGAGCTGTGGAGGAAACGAGAAGGAGATAATGAATTTGGGTCTGCATGTATAGTGCATGCGTTTATGTATGATATATGTGTGACTCTGTGTGGTCTTTTTGATGTCGATGCCCTGGGCTGCTATGTGTTTTTCGAGGCGCAATAAGCCCTGTAGTGAAGCGGGAGGACATTTCCGTTCACTCTTTTTCTCAGATGGCCTTCAAATGCGAGCTCTGGAATCTTTGCAATTGAAAAGAAAATGTACAGTGTGCACAAGCATTAAGTCGATGACGTAAATTGAGATGCCACTGAATCAAAGTAGCTAGCTATCTCTTTGAAGTTTCCATTACCCTTGATACTTCTACATCAAACACAGTCACAAGGCTGATCCTAAAACCATTATCTGGCAAAGTTTGGGTGACCGGGAAACTGCACACTACTGTATGGTGTACAGTCTTCACTTAATAAGGCAATGTGGACCTCCTGTCTCCACTGGGAATTCCTACAGGATGTGATTAGCCTGGGTAAGCTGCTGATTCGCTTCCTTTAGTTTCAGTCCAAACCTAATACGCTGTGCCGCTTGAAAGAAAATGCTACCTTAAGCTGCTGTCAATCAAAACATGAAATGCCATTTGAAGTAAACATGCAGCTAACAGGGCGTTGGGACCAACGGAAAACCGTCTTAGTGCTTCAAAACCATCCCAATTATTTACTGGGTGGCTCAGAGTTTTTCCTGTCTGCTTCATTCAGTCAGTCTGAGGGAGACAGCACGACAGACGCTCCTACTCTTCGAAGCTCAATCATCATCCATGTATAAATACAGCTGACATTTTTGAAACCATTGAGGGTGAAGTTATACATATGGGCTATTGCCGAAGTCTGTTATATATGCCGCTCGTCTAAATCATTCATAAGCCAGTGCTCCACGCCTTTGGCCATTATGTAACATTGCAGAGTTATGGGACATCAACTTTTCATGATGCTCATCACCGTCCTGTCCTCCAACTTGCCTTCCAGTCTGCTAACCTGACAGCGCGAGGCCTGTTCCTCGACTCTGCCACCTATCACCTGAATCAGAGTGAGGTGAGATCATTAAAATCAATGTCAGCTGAGAAGGTGTTGTGGGGTTTGATGAGAAGCTATATCTGCCTCCAAACAGGGCCGATACTTGTCCCTCCTCTGCATACTGTGCATACTGTGTGAGCGTGCGCGTGTGTGTGAGTAAGTGTCAGACAGAGAAAAGAAAGTCGGTGAGTATGTAGGACGTGTGATCCTGTCATGAATACAGTGATCCAAAGTTGGCCAACATATAATTCTGCCTCAGTGAGGTGGTGAACTTACACTAAAGCTCAAGCGCCATCCTCCCCATGGGACATTAAAAATGCGCTGAATTTCAACAGGGAGATTTCATAGTGAGGCTACCTCGCTGTGAGTGAGCCGTGGACTCACGGATTAGCAAACTGAAGACACAGACAGGGACTGAGGTGGCAGGGAAAATAAAGCAATAGAAAAGTGAAAAGGATGATGCAGAGTGCAGGGGATAATACAGTGCGCTGCATGAACAGAAATTTTAAGTGCATTTCCATTCACCTGTTTTAATGCGCATTTTCAATTTGAGCATAAAATAGGAGACATGGCGAAAACATTTTTATACGCTTGGCTGGAGTGGCAAATATGATGCATTTGTATAAACAAAAATGGAAACTGTGAATCCTGACATAAACACATAAAGTTTGTGTCACATCAGATGTCTGCACAGTGATAAGGAAGCAAGCGTTAAACAAACATAAATGTCATATTTTCATTAGGTTTCCTCCATAGTTTTCATTTGTTTTAGGTTTAATGGTATCTCATTGTTCCTTATTATACTTCTGCAATGTTTTAATGGTCCCCAGCTGGAGAATTAGCCCCACCAGCTGTATCTCAATATGGCCAACTCCTAATATTTGTATAACGATATTTTAATCCTAATATTTGTAGCCGCCATGTGGCTGCCCATCACTGTCCATCATCTCTCCACATTTGCATCTCTATGAGCCCTTTGTGTGTGTCTGCTTGTATTTCGGGCTTATGAATGTCAAGTAAAAAAAAAAAAAAAATCCCCTCAAGGGATCAACAAAGTATCTATCTATATAACATAATGGATGGAGAGTTGAGTGAAGTGAGTGACATACAGGTATGGTACCTAAAGCAGGTAGAAGGTACATAAAGCTGTCTCTTAATTTGTATGTGCTAGAGCAGGAGCTAAAGTGGAGCTGTCCTAACACGTACTACAAAAACACTCCAGCAGTCAAATGTGTGCAAATAAAAGGTATATATATATATATATATATATATATATATACTTTGTTTGCTTATTCGGTCTGAAGACACTTCTAGGACGCAACCTCCAAGTAAGTGGAACAACTGCTGCAAAGACAGCCATTGTACAAAGAGGGATAGATGTAAAACAGAGTTTAGGACAAAAAAAGAAGCGGTGCCTTAGGAGCAATATCTATCAGCTCCCCCTGCAGTGCTTTTAATCTAAAACTCTCTATACCTGCTCCTCTATATTCAGTCTCAGGCTGTCCTATCTTCTGATAGCTCCTTATACATGACTACAGCTTGCTTGGCACAAAGCCAGGTGGCTGTGATTCTCCCAGACAGGATCAGGGTGCAGAAGACAGTGACTTCAATATTTCAAATTGTGTGGGTTCCCAGAACGCCCACTGAGCAGAGGCTTCATAACTTTCTCAGTAGAGGATGGTGGTATAGGGGCCACTGGATGCACACGTTTTTTTTTTTTTTTTCTCTCAAGCTTATTGCTAGACAGGCAGACACAAACAAATGCGCCAAGACACACACACAAAAGGAAAAAGAAATGGGAGAGAAGCAAAACAAACGGACGAAGGAAAAAAAAAACATTTATCACCGAATCACCTACCTGCACTACCAAGATGACCATGCCTATGGTTCCCAGCAGGTGCTTGTTGTCGTCCAGCCATTCCTCCACTTTCTCAAAGCAGCCCTAAAAGGGAAAAAAAGCTTGTAAAGATGCCGCTAAAAACAAAGTATTTCCAGCATGAACTCATGTCACTATTCAGTTCACGCTTTTTCAGAAAAAAGGCATCTCTTACATTACGAGGTATACCCTTGGTTGAATGAACTACCAGGTGAGGTGTTAAAACAAATGAATTACCCATGAGTAATGATTTTTATATGCACACTTACGGGCCATATGGACAGACGTATGCACTAAGTGTAAATGTATTCCCACCTGGGTTCATTCAGAGGTCACCCACTGGTAGGGAAGGGAAGGTAGAGTAAAGGACTTAATGGTGGTTTCATCTGCAAAGTGGTGCCCCTTCTCGGGTGTGGATGCTGAAGCAGCACGTAACTGTAACCATATAGTGTGTGGCCCTCTCCTCTGGGCAGGATTAGACACGAGCTTTTAGTGCTGCTTTTCCCCATGGACCAGCTCAATGTCTGCCTTTTCTCATTTAGGCAATTATATTAACACTGTTAATCCCCTACTCTGGACCTGCTAACAAACCACATGCCGGACCAATTGCAGATTAGACTTGTAATGAGGGGAGATTGGTGAACATTGTGTTGCAAGCTTTTTGAGACAAAAGGGCTGTTGTCTCACGCATAATGGAAATCCAGCGTGATCAGAATTCAACATGGGGGATGAAAACTTTTAAGCAACTTTAAATACACAGACTTGGGGTTGTAAAAGCAAGTACTGAGCAGACGGATCCACAGATATATAAGATTTATGATTTTTATATCCCCTGTGAGTCCTGTACTAGATTTTGTCTGAATGTAATTATTATTTAAAACCACATATATTCAAACACAACTTGATGTGAAACGACAAGATGGAAAGGGCTGAGGATCCCACTGGTGTTACATCCGTGGACGGATTATGAGACAATGGGATAAAACACATAAAAAGCCGCCCACTCCTCCTCCGTAGAGACACAAGAGACACAGACTGAAAGAGCCTGAAAGAACGACACAATTCTGCGTAATAGTTTTGTGCTGTTATGTGCCTCTTTGTGGTCATTTTACATCTCTTTATAGTAGTTCTGTGTCTTCTTGTGGTCATTTAGCATCTCTTTGAGGTCACGTGGCATCTCTTTGTTGCAAAGTCATTCTGAATCTCTCTTTAGCTGTTTGTCACATCAAACAGGAACTCTATTCCAGGGGCTGTGTGACCTTCCATGGTTATATCATGCAGCGTATACATAACAAAACACATTTGCATTCAGAGGCCAGTGTGAACTCACCCTGTTCCAGAACATGGTGGTGGAGTTACGACCACAATTCTGGTAATGCTCCTGGCAGCAGCGGTCAGGAACTACCTTTTCCTTCAAGGCCTCGTGCCAGTCGGTGTAAGCTATCACACCACAGCACTTCCACTGTGAACACACACACACACATAGACACACACATGGAAACAGGATTAGTTAATACCTCCTGTCAGACCTCAAACTAGCTTTAATGTAACAAGTATCATAATTAGTCCCTTTGCTTTAGAGGGATACAATAATGGAATAAAATGTACTTCAACAACCACTTTGGACTTTCAGTGTCACATTAATGCCACTGCTACAAGCCAAGAAATACATTAGCGGGAATATTTTAGTTAAACTTTGCATTCATGTATTGCTAATATTGTTGTGAGAGAACGTTCAAGTTAATTCTCCTAATTTGTGATGCAGTGTGTTGTGGGAGCTCTGCTTACCTCTGCCTGAATGATGTTCCAGGCATTTCGCAGACCTATGTTGTTTTCTGAGTTGTAGAGAGCCAGCCCATCCTTCAGATCCTGCTTGGCATTCTCACTCACCTGGAAACAAGAGACACCAGCCTTGGTTAGAGACCTTGGTTTCTAGTGCTAGTAGTGTGAATTGAGTAATAGCATTGATTATAGTCTTTGTATGTGAGTAGGCTGTTGAAGTATAGGTTATTGAATGGTGTTTGTAAGGCTGCATTCACATAATGGTGCTATTGTCAAACTGTCTTTTTCACACAGAGGTGAGTGATAATGGTAGTGTCCATGATGTGCAGTGAGTTGTGGTTCAGTCTAAAAAAATGGAAACCTGCTGCAGTGATTATGACTTTTGCATGACGACTCCAGATCTGACATGTGTCATGCGTCGCCTCACACACAGCTACAACATGCCCTTGAGCAGAGCGAGCAAGTCATTTTCCTCTTGACTGAACCCCAACAATGCTCAGGGTTGTGCCACGTCTGATGGAGATTAATATCTCATTGGATGTGTTAATGAGATACAAAATCAGAGCTTCACTTCTCCTGCAGTTCGCTTTGCCCACGGGGATTTGATAACTGCCAGGACAGATTGAGAGGCGCTTAGGATAAGGGGTAATTATTACCAGAAAAATGACACGGCAGAGCCATGCTGAACATCTTCACAGGCAATACAAGTTAAATCACAACAAAAGGAACACACTTGCTTTAACATTTAGAGCTCAAGGCCTCAGACAGGGAGGATGTAGAGCTCAAGGCCTCGGAAAGAAAAGAAAATCTGCACACAGTAAGAAAAGTGGCATCATGTCTGTCACTGCTTGACACAACAATACTCTTTTAGCTATTCACCAGTTTCTTTACTCAGAGAAGGAGGACTGGCGTTCAGCTAGACGTTGTATGGAGGCTGCTCAGTAAAATTCCTCACTTAAGAGAAGCAACATGCAATGCAATTTATCTCCCTTGCCTTTACCTTATCAAAAACCTGTATGCTGTACACTGAACTACATACTGTATGACAGACAGACCAAAGCTTCCTTTGATCATATAGAGTACTAGATTAAGCTTTCAATTAAGTGCTTCAGCAATTCATTGGTGGGAAGAAAAGACCCTTGTTTTCTGAGCTGCGAGGCATGAGAAAACTATTTGCTGAATTAAACATAAAAGTGAAACATTTTTTTTTTCCTGATTAATTAAAGTTTCGTGGCAATAAAATGCTTTAGTAATCATTAATCATGCACAACCCATTTATAACATCCTCTAAAACCTCTGAAATACGGCTAGTATCATTTCAAATCACATTCTTCTTTCTCGCTCTGTAACTTTACTGATGCAGACGAGTGAATCTGTGTATTGCACCTCGGGCTGCAGGCCCGACCATATCTGTCCTTGCGCAGGAAAATGAGATGAAGAGCAGCATCATCACTCTCTGCCTCGTACTTTGTTTCTATCATCTATCTTCTCTTCTCCATCTAGGCTATATGCGATGCTGCTTGCTCATTACTGACTCCTTGCACTAACATAGTCACTAGAGAGTAGTAAGGGGCCCCTCCTACTACAATAAAAACCATCTTCTGAGTCTCCAATAAGTCTCTGCATATCTTCCATTTCATGTGTGGAAGTCTTTGTTACAGCCTGAAATGAAACTTAATGATCCAGATTTACCACTAACGAGAGGCAGACAAATGACTGCAGAACAAACAGGGATTTGATCATACAACACTGCCCCATTTTCTCCTTGCAAAAGGGGCAAACACATCTTTGTTGCATTAGCCTATTTTTTTTCTGATAAGGAAAACTAACTTCTAGACTGGAGCTCATGCTGCTGGTACTAGAAGTTTTTCCACAAATAAAAGTCTGCATTCTTTGACAATATCTAGCTGCCGGTCTTTCTTCTCTGAAAGCTGCTACAGGGTATCAGTGCAGTACCTCAAGTGTGGCATATTGACAAAACCCCGAGCCACCGCTCATACTTCTCATTAGATAGATAAGCTTGTGGTTTCCTCTGTTCTGACCATAAGTCCATGCTCAGCAATACAGGGACAGCACATTTATCACCAAAATCTAAAGGGTTCAGCTCGGCCACTCGGGCTGACTCACAAGAGTCACACAGAGGGAGCAAACAGAGGGAGACGTGCAGATATACATGTTGACAGGGCGGGAGAAGGGAATGGGCTTTCTATCCAAATTGTTGTGTTTTTTTTTTTTCTTTTTTGCAACTGTGCACAAAAGCGAGAGAGCAGTGAGTGGGTGGTGAATTGTCTGACAAACACCTGTCACTTGAGACGCGCTGTAATGAAACAATACATCCAGCTAGTACTGAAATTACCAAATGGTAAGGTGTTGAAGCAATTCTTTATTCTATTTCCTGTTTGTTTTATGTTTTACACGATTTTTCAACTCTACCAAAGTCCTTACGAGCGTATTTCTTTGGTTTCCTCTAATCCCAGCATGGAGACATTAATAATTCTAGTTAATGGACTCCCCGCTGTCAGAACTGGGCCCCAGATCTGCTGACATGTAAACACTTTGGGAAGCAGGTACCCTGGGATTTGTCACTGTACAGACACAGAGAGGCATACTGCTTACTCATTACCAAAGTGCACCACCATTACTGAGCTGACTGTTACAGTTTTCATAAATGCGATGAATCTGACTTTTTTTGTTCCCCTGTTGAATATGCGACGCAAATTAATTTTGCCTATTCAGACAGCAGAAGGTCATATTTGTGCTATGTACGTTTCCAAAACTTCCGTTGAAGAGCACATTCAGAGATGTGTGAATTTTACTCTGGAGCTGAGTCACTTTCCTTTCTCATTACTTTGGCCTCTGAGGGCGACTGGCGAACAACTGGTGTCACAGAGGGCAGTCTGAGTTCTTCACAAAACGCAGGAAGGCTTATTGCTTTATTTACAGTAGGTAGTGTGATTGGTGTATAGAAAAGCAATTAGTGTACTGGTGTGAGTTTTATTCATTTTACCCAACTGCTGTTTTTCACTTTGAGCGATTACAGTCTTCAAATTATGTTACAGTGCTTAATTCCAAATGAATTACAGTCCCTGCAGTCCAATTTTGCGAAAAGAAAATCCACAGACTATGCAGGTGGTTTACTAAACATATTACCACTCTGAAAAAGCAGTCAACTAGATGAAAAAAATAAGCCATCTGTGAAATAAGACAAATGCTACCCACAGTATGTAAAAATGTAGCCAGTTAAAAAAAACAAACAAACAAAAAAAAAAAAAACAGAAAACGTTTAACCTTCTGTGCACACTGGCTGGAGACCAGAGCTTGGAGATACATTGGAGCCTGTGCCATGCATAACTGATGCAGAAACAAGGCACTGGTCAAAGAAAAACATAATCTAACGCTGTGATATCTTCTTATTTTTTGGCCACTTCGTGGGAAGTGAGCTCAAACTCTGAACAAAACACCAACACGTTTGGGTCCAGCAAATAGTCTTATATATATAAGGTTCTCATTCATCCAGGTCATCTTTCTTTGAGAAGGGTTCAATCTGGGGTAAATGGACTGTAGGTTGTAGATCCGTGAAGACGTTTCACCTCATCCTCATCCAAGAGGCTTCTTCAGTTCTAAAAAAATGATACGTTCATACATTTCTGGCCATGCGGCAGGTGCAAGTTCAGTACTTATATTTCTGGTCTCTACCAACCCCAGAACGAAACAGTTGGCTCTTACGTTGCTAAATGCTCCACTGTGTTCACCAGTAAATTGCTAACTGTCTGGCATTTGGTGCTGGACAGGTAGGCGTAAAATGGGTTTAGCTTTTTTTTTCCTGCTGAAAACAGCAGTCTGCTGAAAATAGCCCACTTTGCAGGACAATTCTTCAATTTTCTATTCCCTCATCTCCCCCCTCTCATCTTATCTTCAGTCGTTAAACATGACTCATTCTATGAAGTCTTAAACAGCCGCACAATTCAGAGGAAATTGTCACATATTTTACTGTTTCTTCAAGCGAAAGAAAGCAAGTCTTTTGCTGCATTGTCAGAGACTCTGTTACCTTATCTCCAGTCAACTGTACAGCAGTACTAAAGGAGTGTTACCTCATAAACCAAACACAAAAGTGACAGTCACATCTTCTAACATTACTTGCACACACAAGGATAAACTCATGTCAGCCCACGGAATCTGCTTTTTAAACAAAGGTGCCACTTTCAAAGGTTTCCAGTGCTCTTATCCTGAGTTTCACACTCGTTCTTGAGTCGGGTGTGCTGTCAGGGCACGTTGGCTCCTAAGAACCGAAGCTAACAATGTTTTACTTTTGCTGTCTTCCACAGCTCTGGACAAGTGTGTTAGCTAACTGCCTGGAAAGTGTAATAAATGATGTGGAGGGAAGCAGCATCACAGCCAGAGGTTCCCAACAGCACATCATTAAACAGGATACTTAATTCCCTCGTATGTGCAGGTCTGTGCTGGGTAGCCTGAGGCCTGGGCCCTCAACAGAGTGAGGGGAAGACCCCCACTACATCTCTGTAATTGGCCTGGAAAAAGTAAAGCATGGTCAGGTATTGAACATAACTCTGCCTGTAAACAACGGCAACATGTGTCTGCTGGTTTGTGGGTTGTTACCAAGATAAACCAGTGATGAGATGTGACCCTTCCTGTGCTTTGAATTCCTTTATATGACTAACCTTCCTCCCTCCTCAGTGACATCAGCACCTTTTTCCAGACTCTCTTTCTAAAAGTTTACAGTGACACCTCAACTTACTCTTGTCACATTTGTCCTCTTTTGATCCTCCCTTCAAACTATTTTTATGTACTTCTTCCGCCTCTTTTAACAACTTCCCACCCTAACACATTTATCCTCCCTTCCCCGCCTTACATATATCACCTTCTTTTTTCTCTCACCTGGCTGTGTCCAAAGTATCCCCCTACATCCCCCCCTACATTTTCTGTTTGTGTTTTTTTTCTTCTCCTTCTCCCTACATCCCCGTACACATGCTTTGGTGCTTCCCCTCTCTCCTTGCCAGGTTCACTTTCCTCATTCTGAGCTAATAAAGCTCCACTTGTGTTCAGCTCGGCGTGTTGGGTTGACGGAGGCACAATGAGGTCACAGCGTTAAAGACGGATGGCTGTAATCTGGTTTGTGGCCCAACCATCTGCTGTAGTCAGCTGGTTGCTAACTGCAGGGCCAGCCTTTATTATACAACGGCCTCTACATGGCATTTAATCAGAGAGCTTAATGCCATTGGGCTGTGGAGGAAAAGAGGGGCTACCACCGCATAAGCTATACCTGGAGGCAAGACGGCTGGGTGAAGACGAGAAAGAAATTATCCAATAAGAAGAAAGAGCAGTACCTCTCTAGCAGGGTTAAAATAGTGGAAATAGAGAAGTACTGGGTGGTGACTAAATGAAAACAGTGAAAAAAAGTGTTAAACCAGATACTATATGTTCGTTTCTTCCCCAGATCTCGTCGACAGCTTGTCATCCGAAAGGATCACAGTTGGCAGAGGCGTCATTCATGACTTAAAGATGACCTATTTGAAAGACTAAAACATCTGTTTTGCAGGCCTCTGTCGATACGCGCTTAAAAGTTGCCAACTACTGTATATCTTCCAGACTTGTTAATAAATGCCTTGTGATTAGAGGATCAAATAGGAGAAGTGAATTAGTGATTCCTCTGATCACAGCCTGTAGCAGAGGATGAGGAGAGCCTCACACGGCATGCGAGATCTCACTGGAGAGGAGCAAGAGGAGAGAGAAAACAGAGCAACATCTGAAGACCTTGAGTGGCGGGACACCGATTGTCCTTCATCTAATCCTGATATTATTTAACATAAAATGTCGGCCGAGCAATAACATCACACAGTTTCCACAAATTTGCAAGACGTCTCATTTGGAGGCTGTTTGAAAAGGCCGACTCCAATAACATATCATTTGCTGCGATGGCTTGCCTTTCCAATGACATTTGAGGACCAATAAAGGGAAATATATTTGGTAGCAATAAGCATTATCATCGTTTCACAACCCATTAGTTCTAAGCTAAGATATACAGACTGTTATTCAGGATGTGAACATGTTCACTGGAAATTGTAAGAGTGAGACAGTCCCCGCCCTGTCCCTTACACATGCAGACTCATTTGATTGGTGGCATACCTGACTATCTTTTCCTGACTGGTGATGGGAATATGCTGCTGTGGAGTCAAGAGGCTCTCTATTAAAATTCCACCGGAGGGATCAGGGTATGGAGGGTTTTTTTTTTCTACCCAAGTTAAGCCAGTAATATTTTTTGAGATAAGGTAGCAGACATGTTTACTCCTGATGGGGTGTGCCTCCGAGACCTGATCCAAATCTGAGAATGGATTGGCTGCTAAATGAATTCCTTTATCTGCCCGAGAGACTAAGTTTGAGCAATAACCTCAGAAC
Source organism: Protonibea diacanthus (assembly GCA_028641955.1). Lineage (NCBI taxonomy): Eukaryota > Metazoa > Chordata > Actinopteri > Sciaenidae > Protonibea > Protonibea diacanthus. Next base: position 16,468,123 of record CM053981.1, read on the forward strand.
AAAGAGGGAGAATTAGCCGACGTCCCGAGGGCCAGGCGACATAGAGACTTTGAATGTATAAATAGTCTGATCTATCAACAATGTGTCCTTGAAAACAGAGACTCTTCATTGCTTGTCCCGCACAAGACATTTGTCAACTTCAGGATGAAACATTTGTGGAGTGATTTAATCTAACATGGAAAAGAAGAAGTCTGTTCATGGATGTCAGTAATCTCCAGAGCTTTACATATCATCATCTGTTGCCACCACACAGACACACACCTGACATGAACCCAGGAAGGGGTCATGGGAAATGTGCTTGGGACCAATTACAGACAGCCAACTGGTGGGGATCAGTTGGGCATTTTGTGGCCTAACCTTTGACTGCTGGGTTAATGGCAGAATGAAGACATTCAACCGCGTGTCTGAGAAACAACCAAATATAAAAAGAGTAAACTCAGATCCCCGGAAGCAACTGGAGCAGGGACATGTTTATCACACTAACACCTTTTACTTCTTTGGAGAGTTGTGTGTGTGTGTGTGTGTGTGTGTGTGTGTGTGTGCAAGCATTGAGACATTAACTCTCCAAAGCTCAAACAGTTATGTATCCCTCACAGCCTTGGCTTTGTATATATACACTATGGATAAGCTGTGCTGAAGTTTCAGACGGCACAAAAGAAAATGTTCCTGAGTCAAGTGCAGCAATAACAGACATATGCTTTAACATTCAGACATAACATGGGGAACAAAATTAACTTACCTTATCTGAGTACACGAAGAACAGGATGAGTAATATCAGCTCTGCCAGGAGAATTATCAGCAGGACAATGAAGAACTGTCAGAGAGAGGTGGGAGAGGCTTGTTTCAACAATTGCTTTGGCAGTAAGTTGCAAATCTACCTCATCGCGTCAGTGAGGACATGTTGGATATAAATCTGAGAGTCTCCTTTGCAGTCACTTAAGGAAAAGCAGCCATTACATGACTGTAGATTGCACAGCAGTTTTTATACATTTTAGAAGTAGCTCTGAAACTAAAAACTTATTTGCTCTCTTGCCAAGACAGAAGAGTACTCCTATAAAGAGTCTCTTATGAAACTACAGTCAGCAGCTTCTTAGCTTAGCTTAGCATTAAGACTGAAAACAGAGAAACTGTTAGCCATGTGCTGTCTAAATGTAACAAAATCTACCTATGGAACCTAAAGTCCCAACTGGTCTCAACAATATAAGATAATATGTGAGCCTTAGAGGTGTTGGTAGATTTTTGTTGCTTTTCAGTGCCAGGCTAGCAGTTTCCCCTGACTGACAGCTGGCACTAACTATATTTAGCATACAGACATGAGAGTGGCATCGATCCGTTCATCTAAATCTTGCCAAGAAAGCAAATGAGCACATTTCGCATAATGTTGAACTATAGGTTACAGTGCATGATCTCAGTTTGTGAGCAGAATAGCACAGTAACAAAGATGTCTTTAGTAATAAAATGAAGTAAAATAAAGAAAAGAAGACTCATTTCTGTGTGGTAAATAGCTTAGCTTGGCATTAGGACTATAAACAGAGGGAAACAGTTTGCTTTGTAGGTTGGTTTCTGTCTGAATGTAACACAATCCACCTACAAAACCTTCTGTCCCAGCTGGTTGACAAACAGTTTTGTCAAGATTAGATTTTGTTGCCTTTGGACAGTGCCAGACTAGCGATTTCACCCTGTTTCCAGTTTCTGTGCTAAGTTAAGATAACCGGTGACAGGGCTTAGCTTCATATTTAGCATACAGACATGACACATTGATCCTCTCATCTAAATGTCGGCAAGAAAGCAAATGAGCAGATTCTGCATAATGTTGAACTGCAAGGTTACAGTGCAGGATCTCAGTTTGTGAGCAGAATACACAGCAACCCAGATTTCTCAGTACAATATAGTATAATGAAGCAACACACACATTAAAAAAAACACAGTAACAGGGATAATGAAGGACAGAAAAAGAAAGACCGAAGAGGGATGATGTGGGAGTGACAGAGGGAGGAAGAAAGGGAGAATCCAACTGCTGGAGGGATTGTAAACGTGTGAAAGGAGGGAAAGCAGGTTTAATACCCTCCCTAGATTAATTTCTAGCACAGCCTTGCATCTAATCTACTATTCTCTTCTCCCTACTTGACTCCTCTTCAGTTCAATATTTACCAAGCTCCTCTACACAGCATGGGAGGAGGCACGCGAACCTAAATTTTAGAAAACCCATTAATTCCAAACTCATTGGGGGGGAATGGTGGCAGGCTATTATTTGTGCGAAGACCCAAATGAGATAGTCAAAACAGTTTTTTGTTGGTTTTAGTGTTTCACTGTTGTGCCAGTCAGTTTGTCACATTTTCCTGGAGCTGAAAGTTAAAGGCACAGCTTCTGGTGATGTTCTGAAGGCTCTGTGAGAATATGTGTCTATGAATTCATGCATACACAGCTTTGGGGGCGTATGTTCTCATTTTGCTAGCAATTCGCACTTCACACAAGGTTTTAAAGTGTTGACGTCTCAACCGGATCCTTAAGTGTTTCAAATTTGTCTCAGTAAACAATTTTTGGCAGCAAAAAAGAGAGACTGAAAATTTACTGCAAAGGATGTCTAGGCTTTGAATATTTCTAATCCAGAGAGAGTTGTCCACAGACTGACTTCAGAGATAATATGTCAAGGTAGACACTGCTCAGATCTGTTTGCTCAGGGAGATCTAAACCTGCTCTGATGTTTTCACGTCCTGCATCCCCCACACCTCCTCACTCACCCCCCCATTCCCACCTCTAGGTGTACTGAGCTGGACAGCCAGAAAAACAACAACAACAAGCAGACACCTCCGCACCGAAGAGAATTATCCTGGACAAATATGAAACGTTGCTGCGCGCAGATGTGGTAACAGACTTAACAAACAGATTTTTCATTAAGTCTCTCTTATTTCTAATTCCAGGCGTCTTCCCAGCCCTCCTCCTTCTCCCCCTTCCGTGCGCTCCGCTCTCTTCCTCTCTCTGCTTCACAGTTGTTAGGCAGGTGAAGGAAGCTATGTCGAACACTGAGGATTTGGTGGGGCTTTTGACTGATGCAAGAGCTTCAAGGGATTGAGCTGTTTGTGATGTTAAGTACCCAGAGTCCCAACTCCACTTCTCATTTAAAGTTTCTATACATGAAAGTTTTTTTTTTCTTTGCAGCTTAGATCCAAGCAAACCTCATTCCATTGGGTGACTTTTACAATTAAGTTGTGATTAAGATAAAACACTTTTGTACGACGTTGGTGTGCGACAGTGCAACGTCAAGACAGAGGGGTCTTTGTAATGAATAATAGAACATTCTCAATTATTGAGCACCAAAATATCCTTTAGTGTGCTATGTACATACAATAATTCCACGTTGGTGACACAAAAGGGCTCTTGACTGACAGCTCTTTCACTGGGCTGTGACCAAAGCCATGGAAATGACATGAACGCGTTGGTGTTAATTTGCAGAAAGGGAGAATCCCACAGCTCAGCTCTAATTTTCTTTTGTGACCCCCTGAGGTTTGATACAATGCAGACTGAACTTCTCCTGTCAGTTGCCTACCTCCGCTGAAACTCCAGCTGGGAGACAAATACAAATATGCTGCTGAGCTCCTGCTGGCCTGTGACCAGTGTGTCTTGGTGTATAAATATATGAGAGGCTGTGTCCATGAGACGCTTCTGCTAGTATACATACTTAATATGGGGAAATGTGAGAGAAAAAGCCGAAAAGGAGAAAGGAAAGGAGCAAGAATGGAGTTGAATTTGTGCTTGGACAATCTATATGTCTTATTCATTATGAAGTACTGTGTATGTATTTAGGTTTACTCACGCTCAGAAGCAGGCACTTGTTCTCCTTGATGGCACCCAGGCAACCGAGAAAGCCCGTTACCATGACGATGGCGCCGATGGCGATGACCATGTTGGCGGCTGACAGTGAGGGGAATGAGGGCGAGAAGGTGGCAAAGCTGCCCTGAGACACAGAGAGCCAGATGCCCACGCCGAGCAGCCCACAGCCACATAACTGCAAGGCAAGAGATAAGGCAAGGTGAGAAAACAAACAGCTGATTAAGTCACTACCTTTAAAGGGCTGACTACAGAAATGATTTCTGCCCTCCTCCGGCAGATATTACTCATAATGACAGAGTTTTTGAGCAAGACGTAGTAATCTACAGGGTGAAGTTAGCTCTAAATGAACACAAATCTGAGCTAAAAAAGCCATGTGCAACAGGCTCAATTTCCCGCCGGCTTCTCGGGAAATTGCCCACGCAGTCATCCATCACCAAACACTGCTCAAAAAGTGAGAGAGTTTACCCCAATTACAACTATAATAAGCCAATAACAGCTCTGCGAGAGATTAGAGCAAAAATTGGACTTGGGCCGTGTTGATTTTGCACGTTTGAGCCGATTACGTTAAATCCAGAACAAACAGATGTAATTACTGCCACCACCCTAAAATGAAAACTTCCCAGCTTTCCAAAACTCCCTGCAGTAGACTTGAACTTCACCTAGAGGGAGCAATTCCCTAATTCCTCTTTGCCACTCTGCCAAGCCCCCTTATGATGTGTGTGGGGTCTGCAATGTGAGCCCATTTATGCAAGAAAGTGTTTATGGAAGGCTTTGATTGGCAAAGTGGTGTCCCACCTGCCGATGCGTTGGACCATCTATCAGAGATAAGAGCCATACAATATGCCCACCACGGGGTGAAATATAGGCTAGGAAGTAAGTGGTGATATTTTTGCCTGCACCTATTAGATTGAACTACCCAAGGCAATCTTGCCACAAATAAAAAAAAAAAAAAAAAACCCCAAATGAGGTAAAATATGGAAAGGTACCATGGTAAATCATCTCACCGTCACCCTTTCTACCCTTCTATTCACATCGCACCCCTCCTCCTTTCTCATCTTCGCACTGCTGCTACCCAGTCAGCAATATGTACAACAAACCTGCTGCGCATGCAAACAAACACACACACAAACAGTGAGGTATGCATTCATACACAGCGCACACAAGCAGTCATCACAAGGTAGGAATTACGGATAAATCAACAGATTGCCTTTTCTCTTGCAAAACAAAATAATGAATGCACCACACACAGCGCTAATTTTCCTGGTCTGACAAAGTTTAACTGACAAATAGCACAGCAGATAATAAACCTGCAAATGTTCCGCAGCACTTTTACAACAAACAAATGTGACTCCAGTTTGACTGATGGCACATGTCTGTTGATCAGTTATGCAGCACCGCAGGCAAACAAAGTGACTTAAAGCACATTACAAGTCTACCAAACTGCAAAGGGGCTCGCAGAGATGTTAGGTGATGATGTGTAAGGGAAACTTTGCGGTTTCTAATGCAAGCCTGATGAGGTGGTGAGAGATGCCTCGGGTCTAATGAGTCCTATAGGATCTGTACATACATAAACTGAGTTCAAGCAACCCCTTCTCATGTGTCCTCATTAACCTGTGATCTTTGAGCCGTGAGGTTTAAGTTCGTGCAGGCATACCTCTAACTGTGAGAGTCCTTCACTGTGGATGAATGATACACGTGGACTCCTGAGGGCTGAGAAATTACTAGACTGAATCAAAAGTGAGGACACAGAAAGAAAAAAAAAATTTGGACTGTACGTAAATGACTCAGGATAGATAAAAACCTTGTTCAAATTCCAGCAGTGATTGACTGCCCGGAGTGCGATTTTGTGAAAGATTGGAGTCACTGCTCTGACAAACAAAGTCTGAGTGCTGCTGTCAAGGTCGAACGGTGGAGGGGGCAGGTGGGGGGGGGCTGCGAACAGAGAGCCCACCCAGCAGGCTGTGTGAAGGACACTTCTTGTTTAGTTGCATATGGATGACAGTACTGCATTGGATCTCTCAGCCACAATGAACGAGTGTTCTGAGTAAGACCACTTCTGAGACAAGAGAGGGAGGGAGGGGCGCAGCGGTGCTCAATCATCTATCATCTAAATAATTCATAGGCAACTGTAGTCGCTGGGAGGCACCCACTGGCCCTTTGTGCTTCTCTGATTAAAACAGGAGAATGAAACGTCAATTGAAAAATGCTGGTAAAGGTCATGTCCCTATGCAGAGTGGCTAATATACGGAACCACAGCTGACACCATGCAGAGGGCCGGATTATATAGAGCGTAAGGAAGGGTTTCTAGGAAGCAGGAGAGGAATAGTAAGTTTAAGAGGCCAGATAGATAGAGTGGATTTACAGCTAGCTAGGGGAGCACCGGGAGGTTTAAGAGCCCAGGTGGGGAGGGATACAGTGCCTCGACTTAATTGTGTTTAATGCCCAGTGAAGGGAGCTAGTCCAAGTGTGTCGCTCTCTTAAGTGACTGTGAAACCACCCAGCCCCCTGCTCAATCTGTCTGATCTGAGCCTACCAGGAGCACGGTCTAATCTCTGCTCAGCTCCTACTACCACTACTGCTACTACGACAACAACATGCTGTCATCTGACGTCCGTGCTGGTGCCACAGGACATACCTTCAGCGTAAGCTTTGATCTCTTTAGTTATCTAACCTCAGTGTGTGTGCGTGTGTGTGTGTGCCTGAGCTTGACCTCAAGCCGAGCTCCTTATCTACATTTAATTGTTGGACAGGATGCCGCGATATCCAAACTGCGGGGGAAGGATCAAGGAATCCCCAAATGCTGGAGAGGCGTGTAAACAGCCACGAAGAAAGCACGCTGTTCAGACAGCCATTGTCATTACATCAATCGGAACGGTAGATGCTGCAGGGTCATGATTAACATTTGAGTCGCAGGAATAAATTGGCCTATTACCATATATTCTAGGGATGTGTGGAAATACAAAAATATCAGTTTATGGTGTGATGTAAGTCAATAAAACAGCTTATGCAATGATTTTTCTAATCTAAGAAGCTCAGGCTTTACATTAGAGCTGCTAGTCACTTAATATAAATGTACAACAGTACCGCCAACCAGACCCCCATTTACACAGGGTCATTTGTTGTTGGGGTCCCTATCTATGCAACCAGACCCAGAGTGATTCTACACCAATTATCTATCCGGATCGAAACAACAAGCGTGCTCTGGGTCTAATACTCTGCTTTCATGCTCCATGTAAGCAACTTTGCAAGGTGTGGACACATTGTTTGACAACTGAGGGTGACGCGCGACAGCTTGCCAGGTCCACTACCGTTTCAATTTTAACAAGCTTCAGTTGGGGACTGAATCTTTTAGCACGTTGTGTTTTCAAATATGTATTTCTGGTCTAGTTACTGGAAACAGTGTCAAAACAACTTCTCTTTTGTTTCGCTGATGTTCTGTTCTGTCTCCTTGACGTTCGCGCACACACATGCAGAACGGGGACGTTTCCTTCCTATTTATCACTGTAAAGGTTACTTTCAAATTTGAGGCTGATAGGGAGAATATCTTCCAGCCGTGAAAATGAAAAGGCCTTTGCAGCCTGGAGCATAAAACTGTCTGCTCTTAAAGCTGAATTGAGTTCAGAAAGTTAACAGTACTTCTGACAGCAGGGAGGGATGCTGTGTGTGTGTGTAATTGTGGGTGATATGGAGTTGTCCTTTTTTTTTTTTTTTTTTAAATCAATGAAAAGAAGTGAGAGTGGGCCGAGAGAATATGTGACCTTTTCATGTGATAGGCAGTATTTTGAGAGCACCTTCATGACAAGACAGAATGGAGTCCGGTGTCTAAATGTCATTTGTGAAAAAAAAAAAAAAAAGAAGTAAGAAGCAAAGAGGAGAAAAGTAGTACAACGTTAACACTCTACTGGACAAAACAGAAGGACAAGAGATGTGACTCTAGGTTGGTGAAAGGGACCCTACTGTTTGTGGCCCTGTAACAAGCTCGAAGTGAAAAGAAATGCAATGACACTGTGTGAAGCAACTGTGGGGACACTCTCCAAACAGGAAGGAGAAGCGGAGGTGGTCAACTGCAAGGTGTGTGAAAGAAAGATAGAAAGTATTAAAGCCAGAAAGATTGGATGCACACGTGAGCTGTGTATAAGAAAAGGAGAGATTGATCTTCAGAGGAAGAGAAGAAGAAGAAAATAGAGGCTGAGCCTTCATCCGGGCGGCTGGCTCGGAGAATTGTCAGTCATTGCAGTAACTGGCTCAGTGACACAGAGCCACCCGACACAGGACCCCTGCTTCAATCAGAAAAGGGTGTCTGAGAGAGGGGTGGGCAGTGTGTATGTGTGTGTGTGACTGAGTTGGAAGAAATTGACCTTTTCACACTCTGAGTGCTCAAGGAGGTCATGTCCTGTCATAAAGAATGACAGCTTTTGTCAAATTACTGCTATGCTCCATGGCAGCTCTCATCACACAGGCTCAATACTCCTGTGAATGAGTTTGTAAAGTTTGAGTGATGTGTGTGTGTGTGTGTTTGAGTGAACTGAGAGTGTGTTGAAGCCTCTTTTTATTCCACAGGAATAATAATCTTCTATAGATATCTGTTGTGCCACATTGAAAACTAACCTTTTGTTTAAGTAATTAGAAAGCACTTCTTCCATTACGGCACAATAAACTATAAAATTGGGGAAAATGCCACACTGACTGCACTGCTTGAGGATGGAGCCACTTTATCTCTTTATGATCCCCTCTGCCCTTCACTGCAGCTCCATCTTTCTTTTTATTGGGGTGGGAAAAAAAACACCTTTTTTTTCCTCGCGGCACACAACATCTTCTACTTTAGCCGTCATTGATTTTGCGCTGAAATGAAGACAGAAGGATATTCACCTCAGATAAAAGAAGATTTTTCATTTCTCGCCGTGAGATCCCTCAAGCCTGTGATTCATGTTAGCATATAAGCACTAAATGGCCTGCCAACTGCGAGAGGGAAACGGAATCAAAGAATACCACACATAATAAAGCAACTACAGTATAAACATCAAACGGGAGAAGAAGCCTAGAAGTAAAGACAGGCTATTTGTATTTTCTACCCAGCGAGTAGAAAAGGTCTTCTTTGAGGCACGCTGTGAAAGAAAAAGGAGTCATTTTAAGAGTAGACTCTCCAGAGACAGTCTTTGTGTGAGTCTGTCAGAAAAGGTTATTTTCTAAAGATTTATTCCTGATAAATAAATACCGTATTCATCCTCCATCGTGGTCACACGTGAGCAAACAAAACAAAAGCCCAAGTGATGAACAGTACTGAAGAACAGCATATTATTTTTCAAACACATGACTGATTTGCTCTTTGACTCGCCCTGTCATTCCTGATAAGCCTTAAGAAACTTTCCAGTTTTTTGTTCTCCCATCATTTGTGGCCAAGAGTTTGCTCAAAAAGAAAAGAAAAAAAGTAATTTATTCTTTTCTCATTAAAGTTCAGCCTCACTAAACACTGGCTGATAAACTGCACGCGACCGAACACGTTGCATTAAAAGCAGTTATTCAGTGTCATTATTAATGTCAACAGCAGGGACTGTGCTTTGACTACAGACAGTTCTTGGTTGGATTCAAGTCCAAACACTTCTAGGATGAAAAAATATCCACAAGTTTCTATCGACGTTTTGAGGCTCCTTTTCTTTCTTTCTTTTTTTTTTTTTTTTATTGAGGCACAAACTACAAACCTTTCAGAAGAACTGTTTTTCAAGGCTACAAGATGGTAATACACAGGTTTTTAGTGTCAGTCAGAGTATTCCTATTGACTACTTATTCTTCTCAAGCACAAAAAAAAAAAAAAAAAAAAGATGCTGCCATAAGCAGATGGAATTTTTTTCAGTGAAGCATAAACTTTCTGCTGTTGATCCTTAACCCCTCTTATATGAAACTTGTGTGTTTAACCAGATCCATTTACATAATATTTAACCCGGTGATGGTAAGCAAGCTAAGCTGTAGGCACATCCAGCTTTCCAGTAAAACTCACCATCCCTCGCTTCCCAGGACTGGGGCATCCCACTCATTCCCTGGCGAGTTGTGTACATCCAATGTGAGTTGTATAACAAGTGAATAATTCACAGGGTCCACGATGATGGCAGAGGGAAACCGCGCTTTCAGGCTCAGAATAAACACTGCACGAATTCAAAAGGGCCTGAACAGACAAGACGTGTAAGATTAAAAAGCTATATCTGCCTGGTTAAAATTTCATTCACCCAGTGCAGACCTCTAAGATTCGCAAAATGCACAGAGATAACTGAGGAACAGACTGATAACACAGCATGCTGCCTTCTTTACACTTTAATTTGAGGACAGCCGGGCTTTTATGGGGTCAAGTACATATTGCCTACACAACTCAATTGAATTTCAGAGTCATAAACACAAGGCACAGATGGAGGGAGAGTGCCCACCTGTCCGTCACATGTTTAGTCAAGCATCCAGAATGGTGCAATTCTGCGGAGGCCCTGGTTGGACGCCTTAGCAGGACAAGTTGAAGAGGGACCCTAGATTACCCTGTTTAGGGGGTTCAGTAATGCACCTATTAATGATGCAGGGCTTGCCATGTCTCCCTCTCTCACTCTCTCTCCTGAGAAGAGCTGAAAGGCCTATTCACCACAAAGTGACTCTAAATCAATCGTGCCAGGAAGGATTAAAGACAGACAAGCCTTTCTCTGCCTGTCCAGAGATATCCCTGCTGTCTTCACTGACACATCCGCACTCTTTCACACCTGACAACAGTCTCTCCCCTTACAGGACATGACACAAAAAGAAACAAAGCAATGACAATGGCAGAACAAAAACTATTAGACATCCCTGACTAATTCCACTGTTAGATCTCTGCCATCCCAACAAGACTCTTCAATCAGCCTAAGAACCCACCGACACTTCAATTATGCATTGTGAACAAGTGGGAGAGCACCAGGAAGGGGAAAGTCATCTCATGATTGGAGCCAGACACAGAGGATGCCCTGCTTGCCAAAGTCAGTCAGGGGGAGTGAGAGAGTGGATGGAGACTCGGAGGGATGCAAAGGGAAATGGAGCCTGCAAGCCAAGTGTAGAGTACAAAGCACAGAGCCAAAGACCAAAGCCCTGGTCCAAATACAGACAAACCCTGCCATGGGAGAGCAAAGCTCCTTTACTTCTTCATGCTGGGGACGATTGCAGGGAAGGCAGCTGCCTTGTCTTACTGCTATCTCTTCCTAGTCAGCTCAGAAACGATGCTTAGAAACCCAGTGTGCTCAGTCCTTTAAAGAGATGAAGGACCATAAAAATCCCAGTGATGTTCTAATGAGGACAATGAGATATAAATACATAAACGGAGCTGATAACAGAGGGAGACGTTCCTCCACAAGGCGCTAATTAAATGTGAATACTGCCGCTTGCTGTTGACATCAAAGGTGCTTATGAAGATACCTTACGAGACATCTGAGTACAATAAAAAGTCGACGTGTTAAGAAAAATAAATATCTATTTACGTGAAAGCGGTGCTTTTTTTATGAGCGCCTTTTTTTTCCCCTCCACATAAAGTGCCTTGACTGTAGAGGCACACAAACATTTGCCTCGTATAAATATCTCACTCCGGTCTGCCAGTGCAGCCATGCTGAAAATCCTCAGAGGCGGGCAGACGGTTGGACAGTCTCCCATTGAGTTTCACTAGTTGGAGGGCTTAATGAGGATGCTGGCTCAGCAGAGGTAGAGCATGGCCAGAGACTTGTATTTCAGGCGAGTTGGACACTCGACCAGTTCCCTGCATAGCACCTGAAGCAGAGGGCTCAAGGAAATCCCTAATGCACTATATGAAAGTTATAATGTGCTGTAAGTAAAACAGAAAGCTGGAACACTGCACTCAGCACATTTCTCTGATCCCTGTCACCCCTCCGTATCAAAATGAGCCCAAGACTCAATCTCACTGAGGAGGACAGCAGCTACTTGGACTTATATGGGGGCATCTGCTACCGAGAGTTTCCCAGCAGAGCTGTCCATATGCCTTACACACCCACATCTCTTGTCCCCATTTCGGAAATCCACAAACAAAACAATAGCCACCACAAACAAACAAAATATATTTATATATATATTTTCCTAATGGGGACTTTGTGGGATGAACAGAGGTAACCTTGGCTGGCTATGTTTTGAGATTGCCAGAAGAGCAAAACATGTCGTTACAAATGTATTTCAAGAGTCTGACAATTGTTAGCCTAAAATGAGGTGAAAAGCAGCCTTGGGATTTCTCCTTGGAAATGAGCGACGCTCTCAGGCATCGGAAGCACATTGTTACGGCTGCATCTACAGGGTCAGTGTGCCTGACCTTGTGCCGAAACAGACAGGCTGTTGGTTTCCCTGTGAGAAAGGTGATACTAAGTGTGCCTATGTTAATGTGCCTGGGTGAGTGCATACAGATGTGTGTGTGTGTGTGGGTGTGTATGTGTGTACAGTAGGGTTTATTATCTCATTTTATTTTTAAAAAACACGGAGTGGGCGCGTGGCCTTGCTGCAGGGCTGGTCTGAGTACTGCACAGCCCACCAAGACGTGACCTTATCCTGCACACACAACGTTCATTAGAGACACTGATGCAAGCATGTGGCATAACGTTTCACCACAATGTGAAGAAGGCTCATCCACACTCTTAATGAACAGGAAGGATTTTGTTTGCCAACAGGTGACTAGAACCCAAAACAAGTATGAGGGCGTCAAGTGAAACCATGCAGAAGCACTTCATGTCTATTCACAATTTGTGCTATGAGATGATCTGCGGATGGGTGGAACAAATTTTGAACAAATGCATAAGAGTAAAACTGCGCACATCTATGCATATGTTTATTCCTGGAGCAGCGGCACTGTGAATGGAAACACTCCTGTTATGCAATGTGAGGCATTATGCATCCCTGGAGGGACAGGGGGAAGATGAAGACACAAAATATGCACATCAGCTTAAGTGAAAACCAGAGCACAGGCCGGATGCATAGTGAGAAAAGAGCATATTTAGATTGAAAGACATATAATCAATAGTCATGCCACAGGGTACATGACTAGTCCCCCTCACTTACTGTACAAAGGGCTTTTTAATATAGTCATATAGTAAATTATTCACCACAGTTTTAAAGACAAAACTAAGAGAACATACTGTAGAGGAAGAGGTTTGCTAATGTTATTTCCCCCTTTCATATGATGGTGATAAAGTAGCCTGACAGTGTACAGCTAAAGCTTTTATTATTAGTCCTGTGCCCTTATATCTTACTTGTCCCCCAAATGCTCCTTTAATGTTGTAGGAAAAAAAAGCTTAATTCTGCCCAGGCATGTTGCATTGCATACTATGCTGTATTATGACAGAAAAAGAAAACCTTTGGGAATATTTGCAGACTTGCTGGAATAAGGGTATTCTGCAGAACACAGCATCTCTCTCTTGAGCTTTCAGCTGCACAAATCCTGGAAAACCGACCTTATTCCGTGACTATGTGCCACAGCTGACTTCATTTTGGAGATAATAAACTCGGAGTGTGAGAGAACACAGAGCGAAAACAAGACCTTACATTAACCCATACAGAGAGCCATTTTGTATTCATGGAGACGCGCTGTGTCCGCGGGCGCCACTTGAATGTTGATGATGCTCCGTCTGCATCTGCTCCTCATCCGGGGGAGAACGGGGGAGGGAAGTGATTGTATTTCACCTTTGGCATGACAGCCACATCACCTGAGTGTTGTCTAAAGGCCAAAAAAGCTCTGCTGATCCATCATTATGAAAACCTACTGTTGATGGTAGAAAGCTATTAACATAAAATAAAGCCTCGAGAGCTGTAGCATTAACAAAAATGACATTCTTAAAAATACTTAACTTCAACCTGACTTTAAAACTTTTATTTTTAATGTGCCTAAAATTATATTCTATTGCCATATGGCGAAGCCCCTGTCGGTGTCCCCTGTGGCTGTTGCCCGAGCTATCTCCCTTTATACTTCTCGTCTCCCTCAGAATGATATTGCTTCTTTTTATTCATTCAAAAATAGCTCAAGTGGGATGAAGGAATGAGAATTAGAAGGTATTGTGTGCATCTTGGGCTCAGTGAGGACATGAAACTTTTTAGGACCTTCAGTCAGCGCTTGAGAATAGTAAAATCTGTATATTTTGTTGTGACCAAATTTGTGTCTGTTCACCTTTTCCCCCCCTTTGCTTTCATAGCAGTAACAACATCTGATGGTCTCCGCTCAACACAGCACTTTCTGCCCTATACCAGTGTCCATTAAGCACGACATGACAATCTTCCACCACCAAACACATGCTGCTCATAAATACTGTCTTTGCTTTTTGACTGGTGTAAAGGTCAGATTTTAGTGGCATTTTGATGGCACAGGAAAGCCTCCTTGACTGCCTCTGGCCTTCTTCTTTTCCTCTCCTATCCACCCCTCAACGGCTCATTGGAGGCACCTTTACAGTTGACATGCTAATTAGTGCAGATGGGAAATGATTGGTGTAACTACTATTTTCTGGTCAGCCAACCCCCTGAATCCCCATCAACCCCTCATCCCAATGCACTGGACCACACGAAGAGAAATATCATTAAATGATAGAGTGGCATCAATCCCTGTATTAAAGTTGTTGATTTAATTGTAGATGTATTATTCACTGTAAACCTCCTCGGGCTGTAAGGGGAGACGAGGAAAGAAAGAACTCGGTGAGGGGGAGATTAAATGAGACTTCATTCGGGGCTGTAATGTTGCACTGAGGATGGGGTAATATGACTCCATCTGTGACCTTCACTGGTCAGTCATCAATCCACATCATCTCCCACAACTCCACTTCCTACCCTGAGTAAATGCTGAGTCAGTGCATTAAAGATATGCACTTGTAAGCATCAATAAAATGAGGTTAAACAGCATTAGTCCTGTTTAAAGTATTTAAAGGATTCTTGTTTTCAGGGGACAGGGTAACTAGCGTGGATGACAAAGTGAAAAGGAACATAATGGATCCTGCTACCAGTATAAGAATAAATCAGTACTAATTAGATCTGCATTAAAGTCTGTCAGAAGAAAAAAAAATACTCTGTACTCTCTGTGAGCTTGACATACAGTAGTAACCCTTTCAACCTCATATATCATATATCCCAAATGAGTGTGTTAACGGTAAGTTGCATTCTGAAGCGATCCAATAACTGGTTCGGCTGCAGTGTAGGGTGGGGTTTTAGCTGTTTTAGTTGGTGCTACACCCCACTTAAATATGTCAGACTACAGTAAAGCCACAGACTCATCCACCTCACCCACATCTCACGAGTGTGCATATTTTATCGCACTTATCTATGGATGGCTCCAAAACGCCCTGTAGGGACAGTTAATATGGGTAAAAAAAGTACCTCAGTCATTCATTTTAATGACGACTTATATCATCTTATGAGTCTGAGGACAGCCTTAGTCTTCTTTCTTATTTTAGCCATTGTTTTATACGTTTCTGACATTTCAGTGCATTTTTTTTTTCTAGTGTTTTGCATAGACACATAGATTATACATCCATCCACAGTCAGTACTTCCTCTGCTGGATTAAAAAGAAACAAAAACCAAGACTATCACTCTGGCTTTATCACTGCCCATGAACCATTATATTAGATTAGGCATTTATATTCAGCGAGAGCACTGTTCACTGTTTTAATGCATGGCTTCACTTCAAGTGTATGTCTGAATGAGTTACTAAAGTAAGTGCAAGATTTGTAAAGTGTAGCTGTGGTTCAGAAAATAAGAAATAACCAGACAGGGAGACTGAAAGATCACAGTGAATTACTGTAATTTTTTAATCAGATCTTACATACCATAATAGCGCGGTCACATCATCACGGATGACGCTTCTTCTGAGCAAAAAGACCCTTCATTCACCTCTTGAAATTGCAGAGCATGTTGTTAAAATCAAGGCGTATAACATATACTCTAGACTGAATCATTTAAACTGCATGGTTTATTGCGCATGAGGCCCTGTGTGTGTGTGTGTGCCTATGTGCTGATTGCATGTGCATTTCACTTTCCAGTTGCCACCAGTGACCTCTACTCATGGCTTGAAGAATTCTAGCGCCTGCAGTGGAGGCCAGTCTGTCATCAGACACGAGTTCAAAGACAAAGCTAACAGGGGGATTAGTTTCAACAGAATATTGTGTGTAATTTCTGTACGTGATGGCCACACCGCTACACCGCTGCTGTCAGTTTGGTCTCGAGCCAAAGCTTGAGTGACACTCAGGATACCTGCAACCTCAAACATTACATATGGTCATCCTCAAAAACCTTAATCTTTCCCCTTTTAGGCAGAACTGTTCACAAATGTTGCCATCTTGCTTCAAATTATTTAATAATAATGTTAGCACAGATCTACAAGGCTCAAAGCAGAGATATAAAAGAGTGCGATGAAGCCTTTTCAATATCAAACTCATCAAATATGGAAGAGTTCAATAAAGTCCAAAACCCCATATCCTAATTTGTTGGCCAAATTGACTTCTTTTATGTGGTGACAGCATAAACTGCAAAGCAGGAAAAATTCACTTCCAGTTAGGAGTTGATCATCCGATACAAGTTTAAATGTCACAGGATTAGATAAGATCAGATAAAATAAGATGATTTTGTTTACCCGGCATCAAATTGTTGTGATGCTGATTCCAGAGAAAGGCTGAGCGGCTCTCGTGTGTGTAAACCCTTGCTGGATTTCACACAGGCAGACAAACCTCTGTTCCATCCCCCAAAAAACATGATTACAGAGTAACATGACGAGATACAAATCCTTTACACTACTGTATCTTCAGTAATCCCTGCATGTTTGTGAGGGAGCAACCCTTTAAAACCAACAAGCAAGGATACATTTGGAACTTCTGCTGCTTTTCTTTGGATTATTCGTATAATCTTTGCACAAATTGAACTTTGTTGGGCCATAAAGCAGCTAAACTGAGAGGCTCCATGTATGGTGCACTATTTTTTTCTGGTGTAACGCTGGTAGTGTTGGTATGCAGGGGGTGAGGGTTCATTTAGGAGAATTGCAGGAGGCGTCACATCTAACTGTTACCTCACATGTAGAAGCATGGCAGCTAATCTTCAGATCAATTTACTGCTTATTCTCTACTCTTTGGGCACGTGTGTGTGTCTGAATGTGTAAAGATCCCTCTCAGGCCTTCCTGCTTCCTAGAATAGAGAGGTGTATGTGACTATCAGAGTGTGTTACATGCCACTCTGGTTGCTTTTGTTAACAGTGTCCTCGTGGGAACACGGTGGGCCCCAGCTGATTTAGAGACCTGACAAGCACGCCTGTGGTCCAGGTCAGTGTCTGCGGGGGGGGGGGGGGTCAAGCTAGGTCAAGTCCCCGGAAAGGAAACGACACAAGTAAGCAAAAACCTTCAGCATTGTTTCCCGTTGAGGTGAGTTCTTCTTTCGCAGTCATTTAAATGCAAAATGAGCAGGGAGGAAATGCTGCAGGCTGTAGGTTTTATGTGGGAGTTGACAGCTGACGGGTTCATCATTTGTTGGGTCCCCTCAGAATAGCAGTTATAAATAAATACCTGGAGTACAGCCTGTGAGTTTGGAGGAGTCGGGAAACTATGTTTTTTTTTTCTCTTCGCAACCCAAAAAAGGTACACAGAGTTCTAAGAGATGCTGACCTAAGTTATTATACCCAGTCAGGCAATGTGGTGAGGCGTATAAAGAAATGCAGTTTTCACTTGGGGTGTTTTAAGGACAGGTTGACGACTGGGCTGTCCACCTTGATTTTCAAAAAGGGTTATTTTCAAAGATTCACGAACATTAAATCTGCATCAGCCAAGGCCACGTAGAACCGTAGGGAAATGAAAACAAACAGAAGCAACGATCAAAGGACGTGTTTTATTTGCACTTTAGTTTGGTTGCTTTTATGGACTTTTGAAAACCTACACATTTGTGGAAACAACAGGTGCATATGCATCTCGGATGTTCAACATTTATTTAAATTGTTACAATTAGTAGAGATTTCTGATTAAAAACTGGATTTGTTGAATTCTAATACAAAGACTTTGAGCTATGCCCTGCTGATTAGCTGATATTTCCTGAGGCAGACACTGTGAAGTGGGCTGGAATAAATCTTTTGTCGGGTCACATATAAGGCTTTGAACTGTAATATATAAAGTAACTTGCAATCAAGGTGTGCTTAAATGTGCTTTTCAAAAATCACACGATACACTTAGTTCAACAAGTTATGTTGAATGAATAATCATGAAGGGTACAATGCCAGATTTTGGAGAGAGGTTGCCAGGGAGCTTATTTCTCTCACAAGAATTGTTGAACACTTCTTTGCATTGATTAAATCAAAAAACAGTGAGAAAATACAAAACTAGATGCAGGTGATTTAAAAAAAAAGGGGGTGGCAGGTTGACGGCAGTTTTACAGACAATTGTGTTATGCTTTTCTCCGCAGATTATCTTCGTAAAGTTCAAGTAGACATGTTAGCAACACTACTAAACAGTAGCCTACTGCCTCTGATAGACCCTTGACGATCGCCTTGCATGGCTGTCTTCCTGTTTTTTATTGTCTCAGGTTGTAGTTCAGTCATAATTTGAGTTGAGACATTTCAGGTTCAAAGAAACCAATGTTTCTAATTCCAGGGATGAAGTCATCATTTTTGTCAACGTTCTAAAATTTTGGAGAGCAAAGAAAGTAAATGAACCTTTAAAACTGAGCTGCGCTGTGTCATGTCGCTGGCCATTTACAAGAGTTAGGAGAGGACACGAATTCCCAATCATCACATAGAGAATTAGGTGTACATGCCAGGTCAGTAAAACCAGGAGTCCCTCTGGCCCATACAATGCAGTAAGGTCAGCTGAAGTCCAACCAGCCACTGAGCTGATTGAGGTAGTTATATATAGATAGCACTGGCAAGCTATCTCATACAGGGGACCAGGTTGGGGCTCTGTCACAAGGCCTGCTGTGGTTTAGTGCAAGATCTTTATTCTAAAATCAGCCAATGGTGTAATGGAGCCACCCTTTTCCATGACATAAACCAGAACAATATTTCCCCTGTGGGTTCAGGAGATGAAGCGAATCAATGGAATAAATGGAGGATGATGATAAATTAACTAGAGAAGGGCAGCGGAGAGTTTAAGAGGCAGATCTCAAAAGCAGGGCAGCAGGAGGCATGGTGAGGGGGGTTCAACCATTTAACTCTGTGACTCAAAGGGAACATGCCTGTGGGATTCAGGGTACATGATCTGAATAGCCCAGTATTTTGGAAGATGTTAATGTGAGGGGGGCTATGCAGTGTATGTGAGCAGAGGGTTTTCAGTGCAGAGGGGCTATGTGACCATGCTTTCAATGTCACAGGCAAAGGGAACATCACTCACACCAATGCACCGAGTGACATTAAGGATTTGTGAGGTCTTGCAACATGCATATTTTACAGTTAATGTAGTCAACATTTAGAAATGAAGTCAGCAAAATAACTAAATATTGTCAGTTACAGAGCAGTACATGTCTAAAGTTTAAGCCACCATAAGCTAAGGGTCATATTCATGAATTCGACTTGTGTGTACAGACGGAACACAAGATGAAGTTTTGAGACGATTGCCTGCCCGGGGTGACATGAATTCTGGCTCTTCTCTGTGAGCTCAGCAGCATATTTCCTTGATTTTAACCTAGTCTGTTCTCGCTGTGCAACTGAACCAGCCTCATTTTTTCATTCTTTCTGGTACTGCCCTCGCCTGGATTTGTTTTTTTTGTTTTTTTTGGGGGGGGGGGGGGGGGGGTATTCTGTTTTTCAGATATTTTTAACACAGATTCAGACCCCAATCCTCCTCTATTTGGTGTTCTCCCAGAAAATATTGAATTAACGGCACACTACTGAGCTCATTCTTTTGACCCGACAACTTATTGCATTAAATTGGAAGTTAAGTCATCCGCTATCTTCCCACCAGGGGGTCTGGTAAGTTTTATATAACCTTAAACTAGAAAAAAAAAAAAAAAAATTCACCACTAGGCCTAAGCCTGAATTTTTCAATAATGATTTGATTAATATTCTTCCTCTCTATTAAAAAAATAGCTCAATTTAAGCTTACTCCTCTTTTATGTCATGCTTTATACTATATTTACCATAATTTGGTATATACACACTTGGACATAAAACTGTTATCAGCTCGAAAAACAATGAAAAAATTATTTTAAATTACTAGGAAAAAGCTTCCCTTGAGCAGAAAATTGTACTCATGCCAGGTCTTTATGAATCTTCATAAGCACACAGGAGACGAGCGGACAAGGAGAGACTGGAGGGAAATAACAGAAAGAAGTGGAGTTTCTGGTGAGTCCTGAGATCAGAGGCTGAGCTGAACACAGAGATACAAACAGGCACAGTCCGCTAGCTATAACGAACTTAAGAACTATACACTCCAATCCAACCCACTTTAATTTAAAGTTTAGACTGCTAGTCGTAACTTTACACAGTCCTCGTCTGCACAGAACCATCAAGATATGCACCATAAGCAAAATGTGTTCAAGGAGCAAAACTGAGCAGTGGATGTAGAAGATGGAAGTACGTTTTATGAGAACAGGTGAGCCTTAAGCAAGATACACGGAAAAAGAGAAATGTGCACTTTTTGATAGACATAAGTACTGACTTTCAGGATGTGGGGAAAAAAAATGTACTTTTAAGTCAGGCGACACAAGACAAAATGAACGGTGATGCTATATTGTCAAAGAGTAATAGACCGAGTCCTTTTTCTTTTTACATTTTAATAGAAAATGCATTTCTCTCAGCGTAGATGGAAGTGAGTGCTCGGTATATTTTTGACTGCGCTTAAGTTCCATCTCATTCTTTTCTTTCTTGGGATTTGTTGATTATGTCTGATTGATGGGCTTTCTTGTAATAAAAGTGGAAAGACATTCATTAAGCTTGATCTCGGAACTCCGGACACACGCTCATCACTTGCGATTGCGGAAAAAGAAATTCCATTCATGCACAACTCATAAATGAATGAAAGTAGAAACAGAAGAGCATAACCAATGAAGACTTTAGACACACTGTCATATTTTTTTCCTGCCATCCGAATGAAGCAAAAATCAACCATGAATGAATAACTAATTAGCCAATCAATCAATAAATGAATAACATAATGAACGTCTATGAGTCTGCGTGTTACGTAAACTGTATGCGAGGACTGGCAGAGTAACAGAGGAGGATGAGCAGAGGTGTATCTCTCTAAATGTCAGGGATGATTAATTGACTTAAGCTACATCTGTCATCCATGCTGCTCATAGTTAGCTTGGTAAACAGACTTTCAGTGGTAATCCCTATTAGCTGAGCACAAATAGGAGGGATTGAGGAAATGAAGACCTTGAAGGCAGCAAGCCAAAAGATTAAATGTGACTTGGGAGTTAAGATAGACTTGACTGAATGGACCTCTTATAGTTTAATGACACTGATTGCCACTGAATAAGAGCAACGCGTTTCACTTAGATGGTTACTTTCATGTTTTCATGTATCTAGAAAAGGTAAAAATAAAAAAAGCCATATCTGTTTTTATTCTATTTATCTGTTTGGAGCAGACTGGTCAGTATGCAGGCTTCGTGTCCAAATGCTCCCTAGATAAGTCCTTCGCTGTGACTGCTGGGCTGAAGGGCAAATAAGGGCATTACGGTACATGACCAAGCAGCTGAAAACCTTCCCCGAATATCTACTTTTATATGTCAGTCAACTGGGAGGGCAAGAGGAAGCCTTTCATGTTCTGAAGGTTTCACGCGTGGCAGATGGTCTCCAGTCAGGATGAATAAAAATGAGAAAGAAGTGTTTCTGAGAGGAGGAGGGCAGTTCAATTGTTTTGAAAAGTAAAGCTGTCTTCAAGTTGGCCAGAGACCGCCTTTTTGTGATCATGTCATAAAATATGCATTTCCTTAATTCCAGAGAGTTGCTTGGATAAAAAAAAAAAAAAGTATTTTTCCCATGATTAAAATGGGGGTAAAAGAAATTACCTTTCCCATATCCTCCCTGATCTTTGGTTCTTTCCCAAACTTCACAACATCACAGATAAAGATTTTGGCTGGTGTGATGAAATATCTTCTATGTTATCTTTTCCACCCAAACACCAAACCTCCTCTGCACATGCAGATATGTTTAATCATTTGGAGCCAGAGCGATAGACCACACAAGCTAATACGCTTTTGCAGAACCTCGGAAATGCAATGAGAATAATTACGAAGAAAAGCCATTTTTCTGCTGCACTTTGCTCCTGTCATTAGTAATAAACATAAAAACTGGAGCCGAAAGTCTGCGCCATGAGAGGAAACGTACTGATGTGACCTCTTTGCTAAATTATGAAGAAATAATGCTTAATTAAGTTGAGTGGCTCCACACTATTTTTCCCAGCAGTCTCTCCCTGCCTTCCTTTCTCTCAAGTCGCAGAGTCACTCCTCCAAAGGCAATAATCACTCCATTTACAGTGCTCTTCATTAAGATCCTCCTTGAAAGGTTAAGCTGCATCCCGTGTCACCTCAAGAGGGATCTGCTATAATGATGGTATAGGCCTTTCAAATGATCTGATTGTGGCCAATGTAATCTTAACACGGACAAAAAGCCTCTTAAATAGCAGTTGACCCGGAGGGAGAGAGACAGAGAGAAGAACTGAAAGAGACTGAGACAGTAAAAGAGTCAGAGGTAGATAGAGATAGAGAGTATACGGTGTGTTGAAACAAAATTGCAAGAATATCAGATGGTGATTAGTCAAGCATTCCTATCTCCCTGTGTCCCCGAGGTTTAGAATGATGTCAGAAAGAATTCTCATTAAATCAGATCAATACGGGATTGGCTGTTTGTTTATTCACCAAGAACACAGCAAGACAAAAGGTTTTGTTTTTTTTTTTCTAAGGGTTTTTGCTCCCAAAGAATTCAAATGGCTTCACTGAACGCTTCATTTCTATCACAAAAGAACAGGTCTTTTAAAGACCACTTTGTTTCGTACCTGTTCATACACGAGCAGCCGCTTAAGCGTTCGCTAACACAATTAATAACATGTTTAAAAGATATTTAAAAATGATCAACATCTGCAGCGTGACAGATGTTGCTGAATAACTCAAAGCGCGCATGTCATACTTCAGCAATGCTGGCAGTGACTTTTATGTAGGTTCATTTAATTGACTCAAAGGAAACAATGAAACAATAATATTAATTGCGGCACTGTTATTTCTGTGGTTTCTGGAAAAAAAATCAAAACATAATAAATTTAGCACACGGGAATCAAATGCACAACAAAGCAACAAATGTTTAAGGGAAATAAGGAGCAGATCTGCGTGCAGAACACATACGCCTTCGTTCTTATTCCCGCTGCGTTGCGGAGTAAATGAATGCTGTGATGTTTTGTCAATGTGTGCAGAATTTAACCCCCCTGACACACCAGCTTCATTAAAACAAAGATTTCCTGAGGCACTATCACTGAGTTTGGCCTGGCAAAGGAGCGGTAACCGTGAAGCCTGTTTGAGCGGCAAAGAAGAGGTAGAGTTGAGAGAAGGTGAAAACGGTTGTTTTCAATGCATATATATATATATATATATCATCTTTTTAATTGCAGCCCATCTCCATTTCTGGAAAGTGTAGATAAAAGTCGGGAAAACTCATTTTCAAATGTGCATATTTCAAATGAAACTGGTTCCATCTGTAGGTGGGGGAAAAAAAGCTATAAAATAGTTCAAATCTTTATCATAAGAAAGAGGCTTCAGAATTGGATTTGTGTGGTACAAGTTCTGAGGGCAGAGGACAGAGATTACACACGGAGAAGTACTTAACATGTGCAATTACTGTGGAACCTGAGCACTATTGTGGCGTTTCGGTGTGTGTGTGTGTGTGTGTGGATGATGAATCTTAATGCGGCTTCTTCGGCAAACCAGGCAGGAAGTTGCTGCTTATGGACCCAACAGAAAGTCCTGCTCCGAAAAGATAAATTTGTGTGCATCGCAGTATGTATGGAGAGTGCACTCGAGGGGGAGGATTCACCTTATTTGACACCCTATTTTGCCAGTCAATAAAAGGTCATTTCATAAAAGTACAACCAGAAACTTCAATCAATATCAAGCAAGAATCGAGGCTTTGAACCACTGAAGCTGCTTCAGGTTCTTTGTTTGTGAATGTTTGGCAGCAGAGAAATGCTCAAGAAAGAATTTTCAAATCAAAACGCCCTTTAGCATGAAAATGACCCGCTAAAGGTGACAAGGGAGCGATCCTAATTATGAGATGTGGAGATGTGATATTTGCTTTGAAAGCAGAATTAACACCACACAGTCCGATGCAGTCTTTTATCTTCAAATTGCATGGACGCTAACAACACGGTGGCTGATCTGAATTAAGAAACAGACTCTCATTACCCTTTTTAAAATGGGTTAATTGCACTGGCCTTTGCCAGTGTCAAATGCTGCGAGCCGATAAGAGCTGGTCAGAAATACGCCTTTTTAAAAAGCGATTGGCGTGTTAAAATATGCACATGACCTTAAGCCTCAAGGAAGTGTAGCCGATAGTCCAAATACTGATCCTGTGTCAGAGCTAGTTGTCTTTAGGAGGTGGGATTCCTGCTCTGAAGTCAGAGAGGCAGCTCCCTTTGTGCTGTAGGTTAACTGGCTTTCTGCCTCGCTGTGGAAGTCGGGCGGGCGGCCACTGCAACGGAGGGCAGGTTCTCCCTGTGTGAGGTCGTATCTATTAGGAGAAACGGGAGCCATCATGATTGACGAGTTGCTCCACTTCATCCATCAGGCCTGGCACACACAGGCCTGACACTGCCATATCCCTCCCATGTGGCCTGGACTGCTACAACCCTGAGCTATATTTGCTAGCTGACATTAAAGCCTTGCCTCTTCACCAAGTATCTAAGCTTCCCTCCACCCTCTCTCACTCTCTCTCTTCTTCCATGACACTGCAAATCTATGGCTACCCTATCCCGTGCTACTTTATTACAGCAGCTTCTACATTACAGCATCTGATGACTACCCAAATTCTTAGAAGCAAGGGCAATTTAATGCAGAACCGCTATGGTTTTCTCCTCACTTCACATTCTCCCGGTGGCTCACACATCACACACGTACAGCGCATTTGCAAAGTAATCGATAACACCCAAGAAAATTTATTATATAGGCAAGGAGCTGAAGTCTACGCCACCATTTGATTTCCTGTCATAAAATAATTACAAGTACAAAGCTGACATTATGCAGCAGATATACAGTCAAACATTTCCATTTTTAGTTTGGGTATTCGCTTTTTCAACTCTTTTAGTTGTGGCGCTCTTCAATGAGAGATGCTCTAGTTTTTTATCCAAAGGTAATTAAGACAGAAATAAACCAGCCACTGGGATTTTAGAGGGGATATTGATGAAAAACAGAAAATGATAAGATGACACGAAAGAGAGAGACAAACAGACATGAGAAAGATTCCCATAACGTTGGAGTCATGGAAGTTGCTTTATGAGAGTCGTTATCCGTCTGATGAGAGCTGTCTGGCCTGTTTATTTCCCCGTCCTGTCTTCATCTTCATTAGAGTGTACTTGGCTGTTGATCCATGCTGTAATTTTAATTAAAACCCATAAGTAAGCAAAGCAGAGAGCGGCTCGGCTGTTGAAAGAGATTTTTCCCTCTTTTTTTTTTTTTTTTTAAGGCTGGGGAGTCTGCAGAGGCAGAGAGCCTCTTCAGAGTGGGGAGTCATGAATAACAGGGGAAAGAAAAAAAAGACACAACTAATGTTACTTTACATTCAGGTCATGCCTGAAAAAATCTGCAGTGTGCACAGCTCACCTTGAACCTACAATTAAAAACTACAAGTTGCAAGGGCAACTGTGTTCAAACTGAGAATCCCGGTTAAATATTCTCTTGCAACACACAGATCGTACAGTAACAAGGTCAGAGCTAGGCTCACAAAAAAAAAAAAAAAAAAAAAAAATACAGAAAATCATATAGCATGAACTCAAACATGCAGCTGCAGAGTGAGTTGGTTTTGAACTGAGTGAGGAGCTACAAGGTCTTAAGTGATGCTTTATGGATTGACATTAAGAAGCAGACAGCTGTAAAACACCCAGCTTAGGAATGCTCACACTTCACATATTTAGTGAAAGCTTTTGCTAAGTGCAACATGAGGGACGTTCAGCCAAGCAACAGGAAAAAGGTCCACTCTCGGGACCCTTGCATAATTCTTGTGCATAATTTCCCTGTTAAAATCTTCCTGCATCATCTTAATGTGGTGTAATTAATGAGGACAACTTTGCCCTGGCTAATTGAAAATCTGCAGAGTCAGTCTCCCAATGGAAGCACAGAGAGAAAGCGAGTGAGGAAGGGTATGCATAGAGAGAGAGAGAGAGAGAGAGAGAGAGAGAGAGATTTTAACATATCTTTATCCTTAAATGAACTCAGCTAAAAGGCCCTTGCAGTATATATATGGAAAGCTCCTTCTGTATTCGTCACCACCTGAACAATATATTCTCTAAGGGTTTTTTCCAAATCCAATTTGAGATGGCATCTCTTGCCTCGGGCTCGCTGTTTGGGTTGTAGCTCACACACTGACTGCTTTGAGAAAAAAAAAAGGGAGGAGCAATTATGATTCGGTGAGGCAAGATGAAGGGCTGGATAAAAATAAAGACTCTTAGTTTAGAGACACCGCATGGGATAAATTAAACCATGTGACTTCTGTCAGGAAAACTCCTCAGATGGGCATGTCAGTTTCTCTCTTCTAATCTTACCGTCTCCTACACATTGCTGTGTGTTCCCTGTCTTTCCATTCATCTTATCAACAGACTGTTGAGCCGACAGTTTGGGTGATGAATAATGACTGTCAATACTTCTTGAGAGACAGGTGGAACGAGTAGCCCATAAATATTCCGTTTGAAT
Organism: Protonibea diacanthus; assembly: GCA_028641955.1. Taxonomy (NCBI): domain Eukaryota; kingdom Metazoa; phylum Chordata; class Actinopteri; family Sciaenidae; genus Protonibea; species Protonibea diacanthus. The sequence goes on from CM053981.1 coordinate 16,494,782, forward strand.
ACAACAAGATAACTTCTCCTTCATCTCAATGTGCAAACACTTACCGCTGGATTTGGCTATCAGTGTCGGCAGCGCGCTCTCTTATTCATTTCTACTTCATAAACTTAAACGCCACTTATCTGGATTTTGTTGAAACGGAAGTGTTCTCACTTAAATTTGTTATGACAAGAATTCTGATAAACGCACGCAGAGATCGAATAATGGATGAATTCCACGGACACGCACGCGCCTGAACGCGCAAGCTCACCCGGAAAATTTAGGGAAATGCAATAAAAGAAAATCTAATTCAGGTCCAATTCATATTGAAATGAATTGCAACTATCACAGTGTCCATTAGTCGCATGCCCCGTCATTTCATCTTGACTTATATAGTCATTACAGGAGTGAAACACTCCATTTGGCATTGTTGTGCACACTTAATTTTCCTCCTGATTGAGCCTGCCTATTAGTGCTTTCCAACCTCAGCACGGCACACCAGGGACAGGGGATTGCTGAGGAAAATGCACAAAAAAATAAGATTGCAAGCCAGAGCCAGCTAAGCCTCTGGGAGTCGGGCACACGCTTCAGCTTGTGGTTAATTAACAGTATATCTGAAATGATTTGGGTTAGTATTTTTGGTCTTTTTTTGTGGGAAGAAAACTTTATGGTGTTGAATAAAACATGCAGTGTACCTTATCACGATCGTACAAAGACCGACGGAGGCTAAGTGGTGCTGCAGGGGAAGCAGTTCCCGTTTCATTTTGTGCCTCCATGCTGCAGATGCATGCACATTAGGACTGCGGGTTGAGATTCAGAAACACTCCGCCTGTCTTCCTGCGTGCCAAATGCAGAGCAGACAGTGTGGCCTGATGAAGAATCACCTGCTGTTACCTAACAGTCCCTCCTATCCGCGGATTCAGCGCATTCAGCTGTTAGGTGCTGGTGAATGATAAGGCACTGGAGGCAATAACTGCTTTCTGCTACATCATCTCTCTCTCTGCTGCTATTAGACAAGCCGGACTTCAAAAACAAGACAAAATTACATCTAAATTGGCATCTTTAGACTGTTTTCTGGTGCACAGCCTTGCAATGTTCCAGCAGTTCTCCTATCTCTTTATCACACCAGGCTGAAAGGTGTTTAGATCCCTGGATGAAGATTCAGAGTCTGTGGGCTGAACTGCCGTAGCAGAAATGAAAGAGAGATAGAAAGCAAGAAGATGATAGAGGAAACAAGGGAAGAAAATGTCTCAGTGTACAAATAATTGGTTAGACGTGGAGATGGAGGGTGTGTGTGTGAGAGAGCTCTCCTCATCATTACTGTGGTTTGACTTTTGTTATAATGAGATCTCCTGTAATCAGTAACAAATCAGTTCCTCTGGGACACAACAATGAGATTAAATGGTTGGACTAGCCACAGATAAAAATAGAAATTACAGCTGCTTATAGCTGATATAGCTGTATTTTTGTCATCAAAATTATTGTGATTATTCTGAACACATTTTTTTCCTCTGCTGAAGGTTTTTTGGGGGGGTTTTCTTTATCCAGCAGTGAAGGACAGAGTGTGGTATATGCCTCATGAATTGCGAAGCCCCTTGAGGCAATTTGTGATTTGTGATTATGGGCTTATAAATAAAAATTGTCTCGACTTGACGTATCACCCCCCCCCCCCAATGCGCATTTGTTAGACCTGATTAAAATGAAAACACGAGCACTCCCAAGTCAAGTGCAACTAATCTGTACATTAGACCCAGCAAACCTGTTTGGCTCTCTTCTCATACTGAGCCATTTATAAAACACACACACACACACACTGCAGATGATGGTGTGCATGTAAAATAATCTGTGTCTACATGTCAAGACTCTATTCTTCTTTGTGGCATCACGCGATCACAGATGTACAGCATAGATAATTGGGTTGTAATTAGATGGGAACACACCATAGGAGGTCATGTAGTGCTAAAATTGGCGTATAGCCGCTGGAAACCCTGTAGCTGTTCTACATGATTGCCTTTCAAGGATAGTCATACTATAACAGAAACATGCACTGATGTATGTATGCATACGTGTACAAACATACACACACACTCACAGACACACACACACTTGAATAGATCCTTCTGTTAGTGGGCTGTTAGAGGAGCTCGCTTTGACACATCACTGCATTTGGTTTCCACATCCTGCCCTAAGGGAGATGGCGCCATGCCAAGCTGCTCACTTCTGAAATATTAAGGCTAGGACCCATTGTGTGTTGCTAATTCAAGAAAGTGTCAAGAATGGACAGAAAGGGAAGGTAAGAATTATGTTCCCACATTTTTTCACACTCAAAGTTCTTCACCTTTCATCCGTGCATGGAGGATGATAACACACATCCCAAATGAGATGAAATAAAATAAACAAAATTGCCCTATCACATCCTAAACTCCTATTATCCTCCCTTATAAACAGAGGGTGAAAAAAAAAAGAGTTTGCCTCAGTAGACATGACTGCACGAGCATTTACATATTCTCAGATGCATGAAGTCATACTGCAAGTGTCAAGGAATGGCCATGGCTTGTAAACAAACTGAGGGCCAGAGTGTAGGCTGCAGATCTCCGGCTCTTTAATTCAAACAATGTGATACAGTGAAGACCTGCAGGTGGCTAACCCAGCTGCCTGATTGCTACACAATCTAATACGTCGTGAAATATAAACATTTACTTGTTGTTCTGCTGGTCGCTGCCCCAGATCTCTCTCATCTTTAAAAGAACGGGTCATTATTAATAACCTTTACGCCTCCTGTAAAAAGAGATCAGGTCATAAAAATGGTAAATGAAACCGAGAGTGAGAAAAATATCCATTTACCAGAACGTTTTTTTGCAGATCTCACCTGCACCGACAGCATACTCACTTCTCTGCTATCTGCCTGCATGGGCATCAATAATTAATGATCTTGCCTCTGCTGCTGCCTAGTTATATTCCACTGCAGGATAACTACCACTATAGGGAGCCTGCTAGAGTGCTCAGTTTTTTTTTTTTTTGTTTTGTTTTTAAACTTTATGTTTATCATAATATTTCATTATACTTGTTCCCACTGGAGTGATGAGGTTGCAAGAAGCAGATGCTCGGTAGTTGATATCTCCCTGTTTTGTTTATTCACAAGAGGATGGGTATATAAAAGGTGATTTATATTCCGGACAACGATAAGGTAAAGCCCCTTAGCAGCCCCTGCTCTCGCCGAGAGATAACCAGAGGCTGGATGTGAAGAGCATCCCTTCTAGTGCAGAAATGTTGGCTGCCTAGGAAACTCAGTGATCTGTGAAGCTCCGCTCTCGAGAAGAATGATCAATACACTCCCATCTTACTATTTTCTCTCTGAAGCTCAAAGAAATCACTATCCGCTGCACCGACACAGAGGAGGTGTGAAGCGAAGGCGGATAGCGGTGGGCGGTGAAGGTGGTCAATTCAATTATCCTTCTGTCAGAGCACATTTTCTATTCTAGACAGCCTGCAAACCACCTAGGAAAAAGGAATGCCAAATACTTTGGACTGCTTTAAATGTTTCTGAGAATCAATTACATATCATCATCTTTATCAAAACCTATTTTAATGTGAATTTATATGAGGATTGAACTATTTGTGATACAGTGTGAATTAAACAGATGTCAAAATCTAATTTTCAACGGATATAAAATGTTGACAATGCTAATTTCTCCGGAAGGTTAATAGGATACTTACTGTAATTGCAGACAAGTCGACAAGTCTTTTCAATATATGCCTCCACTTATGTCTCTTTTAGAGTGTGTGTGTGTGTGTGTGTGTGTGTGTGTGTGCATGGTTGTGTGTGAGTCACTGAATGACATGGACGGCTGTGCTGTGTGATAACAGCAAATGCTGTGGAGGAGGGAGGGTAAGGTGTGTCAGCTAAAACCACATGATGACTGAGTCGGAGAGAAAGCAGTTCTGGTGGGTGACATGACCCAGACTCAGTGTCTCTGTGCTGGGAAATGTCATGTGAAATCTAAGACACAAGCAAACCTTATTAGTTGATTATCAAATACAGAATGAACCCAGATCATTTCTAAAATAAAAAAATGGACAATTTCTGGAACTAGAAACAGCCTGGACACAAAAATATAAGGTTAACTTTAATGTTACACCGCGAGGGCACCCAAAGGCCTGTTCAGCTAAAAAAAAATAGAAAGTCAGTATGTTTAGTTTTCTCATACATAATTAGTCGGCATCAGTCTGTAAATATCACAGTACAATGCAACTTATTTTGTGATAAAAAGCTCTAATTTCCTTTTTTGGAACATCCATTTTCAGTCAGTCATGACTTTGTGCTTTTTAGGGTTGCAAAATTCTGGGAATTGTCAAAATTGAAAACTTTCCATGGGAATTTATGGGAATAAATGGGAATAAACTGGAAATTTACAAAAACTTACTACTTAAATATTTAAGGGAATTTAAATATAACTGGGGGCTAAAACAACCAGATTTTATGCAAGTACACTTAAATATCTGCTATTCCTCAATCACACATAGCATAGCACACAGCTTACTGTAGGGCTATTGAGACCATGCCCCCTACATGCACTGTGAATTATGAGGTAAATATATTTGATGTGTGGCATTAACTTTCAATTAGCACAAGAAAATGTATTCCTACAGTAGATAGCTAGCTGATAAGTTAGATGCTAAATAAGCTATAGCTAGCATCATTTCAGTGACCATTTATTTTTAGGCTATCGTATCATGAGGCTAGCTCACCCCCAGTAACTAAATTACCCCCAATTTCCAGTTAATTTCCCAGCTTAACTTCCGAAAAAAATTACTATCCCTTTCTTTGTGCTTTTACTTTCATGATTTAATCATTTCCCAGAACATGTTTGGCAATGGGCATGAATGTCAGTTCTGTTGGCTCGGATAGTGTGTACATGGCAGACAAAGTGGTTCATTCATTCGCTGCAGAAGGACTAACGCTTCCAAATCTCTATTTCAGAATTCCTTAACAACTACCATGAAAAACAAGCCACTGAAATTTAAAATGATTACATGCAGCCTAACATTTTGCATGCTATTTTTATATGCTGGAGGGAAAAAAAAAAAAAAAACATTTATCAAGCTGATTTCTGACGTTTAATTGAAAGTGGAGAGGGCAAAAGCAGTAGCGTTAAAGCAGTACTTCTGACACTCAGATGTTATGTTTAGCCCTGGTGTTCTAGGAAAATGTAGAATTTTCTTTTTTCTATAAAAACTGATTTTCAGCTGCAGAAATCTCATTTTGAGCTCTTGTCAACTTTGACAGGGTAGATATTTACTGAAAATCGAAAAATATGCCACCAAACGGGAAACCAGATATGCCAGGTGCAAACAGCAAATAGATGTCTAAAGAGTTTTTTAAATGATCCCGGATAAATATATATATGTGTCTCATCCAGCTGATAAATGAAAGAGAAAAACACATGAGGGTGTGTCTGTTGAATAAGGGGTATAAATCAACATCAAAGAGGAACACATGCTTTTCAACAAGGTTTGGCCGTTGGTGAAAGCGTGCATGGTGGTAAATTGAAATGTTTTTCCATTATGTGCAATCACTCTCTTGGATCTGACTAACAAATGAAGGTGGAAAAAGTCACACGAGGGGTAATGATAGTAATAATTGTAACCAATATGATGCTGATGTTGATTTTCAAGCAGACGCTAATCCAGTCCAGGTTCTCTGTACTCCATCACGGCGAGGTCAGCAGTGTTTAACCAATAATGTGGTGCACATCAGAGAGGAATACTGAGATATACAAAGCAGAGGGATGACTGGTAATACATCTGACCGGGATGGAGTCCGCTGTAAACAGTATTTCCCAATGGCTGTTGACGTAGCTCTTTTGCTTCCCCTCCACATTCATATTGTAAACACCTGTCTCTCCTCCGCTCTGCTCCTCCCTCCCCTCTCTACATGCGGGGACAGCTCAGCATCCAGTGAAGTCTTCTCTACTACGGTAGCTATTAGTTCTGGCTACATCGCATACTTGCATTCAGATGCAGAGTAAACATCCACGCTTCATGTAGCCTGGTTAAACAACATCTGGTATTTTGGCTTAGTCTCCAATCAAAACAGAAGGATGACACAAGAATTCATTGTTTTTAATCAAAGACTGCGTGCTCCATACAACGCCGAGTTTTGATTAAAACTGGCTGCAAAAATGTTTGAAACCGCTTGTGGTTGTGCGGAATTAGAGGGAGTTAGAGTTAAGAATGATTTAACAATACATTTTGTCAAAATAAATTTATTTCAATCAACTTGTTGATTAATTGGCTAATAATAGCAGCTTTACATGCGATATTTTATAAGCAACATATTTTATTAGCAACATAAGATAGAGTCTACATGCTAGCAGTACATGTGTACATTACACGTGTGCTTGATTAATTAAGCAACTTTAATTTACTGATTTTTGAGACGATTGATGATGAAGATACGTTTGCATTCAGCTAGATGTTCTTATTTTAAACATATCTCTCGAACGTGTCATGGTTATTTGAACATTGCATTACATCAGTAAAAAAAAAAAGATGAACCGTTACTTAAAAAGGAGTCTATTTTCACCGTCACTAAGTATAACATTTGAGTACATGTGACTGTGTTTGTTCGTGTGTTTGTCTGTCTCCTTGTTAGTCAGCTGGTGATGTTCACACCTATTTAGAGTCAAGCAGAACCAGATCAGAAGGTACAGTCTGATCTCTCACCCACAGAACATTGTTAAAAGGCATACAACAAAGCAATCGCACAGCAAACAAGCATACACTGAGGAAGAACTGTGGTGGCAGGGAAGTGTTGATCCAGAGACTGCAGAGATAACAAGGGAAGGAAGGAGGACAAATGCAGCACAAGGCACAGTAGGAGTAAACTAACAAATATTTTGCTTAGCTTAATCCTTGGTCTTGACGCAGGATGTCTATTGAGCTGAGAAGGTAACGGTAAAAGTCCAAAAACACAGCAGAGGTTCCCTGATAGCGAGGAACGTTCTCCCACTTACTAATCGCTCCAGTCAGAAAACAAAAAGATTCCATCTGCAGCTGCAGGCACTGGTTAATTGAGGAAACAAATCTCTCAGCAAACCATTCTCCTCAGTCTCCACATAATGAAATTCTCCACCTAAAATTGTTTATTTGCCTGCCCTGACCTCTCTCACTCTTCATTTCCAGTGTAATGGAATAGCCTGTGGTGGGAAGAGTGTGCAGAGATGTGGATAATATCAGAAGATTTGCCACTACTGCTGAGTCTGGCCCTGCTTCTTGCTACAGTACATGGTCACTGGAGCTGATAACCTAGGCTGCTGCACGCAAGGCGGCACAGAAAATATCAGTTTGCTCTTCATGCTATTAATACTTAACCACCAACCTGCACTCCAGTAGAATTTGACGGATTAAGAAACGGTCTACTTTGAGCCACGGCTACAGGGTGGGTTTTGCAGGCTTTAAAATCTACAGCAAAGGTTAACCTTTACAAGAGACTACAGTGTAAAGAAGGTATTTAGTACAGATGTTCTAATCACGGCGTGACATTTTGAGAAAATAGCCCGTAGAGGTCCATTTTCCTAAATGATCAGAATGAAAATGGTTTTAGCACAATGCAAAGCTCGGCCTGATAATTGGAAAAGTGAGGATGAGTCTGGCAGAGGAAAATTAAAATGATCCGAACGTGCACACACGCGTTAGGCGTACACTTTGTCTTAATTACACATGAATTCGTTAGTTGCTCCGACTCGGTTTTATCTGTTTTGTTGTGCTCCCTACACCAAGCCAACGTGAATGAAAGGAAACAATAAAAAATCCTTTGAAGGTTGATGAAAAATGCTCAAACCTCAGAAGGAGTGAGGAGAGATTAAACCAGACTGCTTTCCCTCATAAATCAAAGCTCATCACATCCACCAGCCACTGCTGCAACAGGTGTCTTTCTCCTCCCTTTCCGCGGCTTTAGCATGCAAATAACCCTCCTCGGAGTGGTCTTGTTTATCAAGGAATGTCTCTAGATTACTCACGCATTTAAACAAGTGGTGTGCAGGGCATCTCTCAAGTAGGCCACTCTCGGATGCATCCAGATGCAATGAGAATTTAGAGAGCGCTCCTCTCCGAAGTGCAGCGGCTTTAAACATTCTGCTTCATCTTACATACTTCCCTTACGACTGCAAAAGTGACAGGCACATTTTAAAGAGGAAGACTACCCGTGTGTCCACCTGTCGTACTCATCAGAGGTGTCGGCTGAGTAAATTTGCACCATGGCTTCCTGGCTGTTTTGATTTTGATGTTTCTAGCACGCCCATTCTCCTGCCTGCTTTGTCCTCTAATTGTCCTCAAACCTGAGAGTTTGGGCCGGGTAATGGTGTGAGTGACAAGTCTGCTGTACTGCCCCTGTACCACACAGGTGATGCATCTAAAGAGCCCCGTCGTGTTGCGGGCTGTGTCACTGCAGGGCGGCTGCCAGGAGATAGCAGGCCTATCTCGTTTAGACAGGAACAAATGAGGCAGAAGATAGAGGTAAAGCTGATCTGTGCCATCAGGACCAGGACTTATCGCTGCATCCAGGGGCCATTTCAAACTGATGTCTACTGATTATAATAGCTGCTTCCGTGGCAATATTTGTGCCAAGTATATACATATATATTTGCACACACAAATCAGTTCAGACTCAGGCATTATTATATTTCTATAAGTTATTATCACATGAGGGGAGGGTATTATTAGTAAAGCTGGTGATGGAGAAACCATTTGTTCCTCTTGAGTGGCATGAGTAACCCCCCGCTGTGCACTACATGACCTGCATGTGATTGGGTATCTGCAGGATAATGAGTTAGTGCATATGACATAGCAAACGGTGGCTGAGGGGGGGGGCATGATTGATGCCACAACCCGGGTTCTTTATTGTGGAGAAGGTGGCGTGTAGGAAACAGAGAGACCTCGAGGGTAATCAACAGGACAGAAGGGGACAGAATAAGATGAGGACGTTCTGATCGATACAGGTGACAAAGGTCAACATTGATCTGTGATTGGCAAATTGAATTCCTTGCTGAGGCTACGTACGTTACATTTTCAAATATGCCATTTGCATTTTGCAGCGTATGCTTATTACGCATGTAATCTGCCTGTCTGTTAGTTGCTTACCTTACATGACCTGATTTTTCTTAACGAGGTGACACTAATTCACTGGTAAAGCTCCCATGGACCTTTGTCAGCTTTAATCACATATTACTCAGAGCAGCCCCCCCCAAAGGCTAGCCAGATGCCAACTTACGCTAACCAGAAGACAGGAAGAAATTAATTAGTAACAGCTACTAACAAAGAAAAGAGCAATTTAATAAAGAATGCATTTCCTTAAGAGATGGCGGCATGATGTCATGTTAAATGCCAAAGCTGAGTCAAGTGGTTTTACTCACTTACTGACTTGACTGAATCAAGTAGCACACCTCAACCCATTTTCTTTTAGGTTGAAGAGATCTTCAGGAGGAGATCACCCAGTTTGCTCGTGCTTTTTGTTACCAGAACAAACAAAAAAGGTCCATTTTTCTCTGTCTCTGTTCTGTGACCGCTTTCTGTCCCCTGTGTCTGCACTATAAAGAATAGGCCATATTAAAGGTGAGGCAGAGACAAAGGTCTAAATTGTATAAGAAAAACGCACTGCACCGTGACAAAAAAAAAAAAAAAAAATGCCAACCTACTTTCTCATCTTCCTGCTACCACACCATCCTCTTTCAAAGACGCTTTTGTTTGGCGTGCCGCTCTGACAGTCTCACACTAGAAAGAACAATGGGAGATCAGCAAGCTGAGAGCAAGCGGAGATGTATTATCTGAATGACTACAATAAATGGCTAGATGCACAGTCAGTTATGGCTGTCAGTGATGGACAGTATTAAAGCAAAGCCATTAAATGGAAACGTCTTTTCATCGTGGTATGTGCAAACAGCAAATGCAGCATTTAAATGTACATGAATTCGAAGCCATGAGTATGAATATACATGGGCTACACTTTCCTGACCTTGACTGCCTTCTTAGTATACTGGAAGTCAAGTGGATGCATTATGCAAACACACAAATATGTTGACAGCAGAATGCAAGCAGCTCTGCACTAATACCCTCATGCAAAGCCTCCACGCTCACAATCTTCACTGGCGCGAACCTTGTGAGTCTCTATGGACACGCCAGCCTTCATGTGAGATGGACTCTGATATAACGAAGATCTGGATCCCTGAACCTGCACTGTCCATCTCCCTGTAACCAGCGCCGATACAGGCTAAGGCTGTTTCAAAGCATATTGATGTTTTGTTTTTCGTTCTTACCAGAGCACAGCCACTGCAAATAAATGTGTCTCTGAATGAAGTTATTCTCGTCTCACCAATGAAAACGGAAACTGCTGATCACAAAGGAACGCTATGGGCGATAAAGCTGACCGCCTACCGCAGTTAATATGAAAAACAGCTAGATTCCTCGGCCAGAGTACATTCTAAGGCGATATTGGATCTGCAGCTAAACCCGTCTGATAAAGCCATTCCGATGTACGGTAGGCATGTGTGAAATGTGATTGCTTTTGAGGAAGAGTTCTCACTGTAATCACAGCCCTCTTCATCTGCTTACTTTGACCTGGAAAATTAAAAGAGAAATGGTCAAGCTGGTGTGACTTCTTAAATGTTGTATTTTGTTTAATTCAAATTGTCTGTCATCTATAATCACACATGTCCAAGCATAGCGGTAGTTTTTCACGAACAGTGCCACAGGTGTCTGTGATGATTCATATAAAAGACTTATGGACTCTGCCAACCAATTTTGGATAAAATATGACAAGACTACAGAGAAACCCCTTTATCTCTCACAGACCACGGAGGAATTAAAGAGAGAGTCAGAACATGCTGCAGGACAATATTCTTTCCCCTTACATCTCTTTTGCAAGGTAAGCACTTCAATGAAAACTGTAGTGTTGAGGGGGTTTGAAGACGGCAGAGCGCTTTCCAACTAACGCAAACAGAGATGTGCTTTTATGTGCCAATTACTGGGCTCTCAATAATATTGACAGAGACAGGCAAACAGACATTTCAGCCTTCACGTGCTCGACGAGGGCAGCCTCTGTCCTTGCTTTTATCACACAAAACCTGAGTTCTAAAATCACCGTTTCCATTTTGCTCCTCACATAAAATGCAGGTTTGCTGCGTCCTGCGCAGCCACAAACAAAAACACAGGCACATTATGCATATACACACGTGTGCTGCAAACTATTTTGATGAATTATCAAGGTATGCACGGACAGGGTTTGATACAAAATGCATTAATAAACAAAGGAAGCCCATCAAATGCTGCCATAAAGGCGGGTCATTCCATGGCTAATTAGTCTCATGAAGCTCAGCGCGGCATTACATTACAGTTTTAAAGCCCATGCGTAACAGAATGAATAATGCAGAAAATGAACTTAAACTCTTCTGTATGTTCTTAGCGCGGCTAATCAGTCTGGGGAGTTCAGAGCTGTCGAAGGGAAAAAAAAAAGCAACTTACTTATTTAGTGGGAGTTTAATTCCACTGTCTGACTGCCTCTCTCCAGGCACACCTGTGTTCATTTTTTATCTCTTCATCTAATGCTTATTTATTTCTCTTTTTTCAAACTCAATAAAAAAAAACAAGACCGGAGCTGTTTAAGATGGCCACTGGGTATTTCACTAATGCAAATTACTCCTTAACGGATATATACGTTGTTAAAGAGGAACTACAAACAGGCTGAAAAACCCATTTTCTAGCAGCAGCAGCAGCAGCATGCTGAGCTTAGAAACCACACATGAAGCCGACAGATTGTGTGTTGGGTCGGGTACAGGCAGTTTTTTTTTTTTTTTTTTTACAGCTTGTGGTTCGGGAAACTAACTAGCGTTCAGTAATGGATGGACTACAGTAAAAAACTGGCAAAAGGAGTGCTTCTTAAAATCTCCAAATCACTGAGAGAAGGCCAGAGAATTGTGGAAACATTACCACCTTGTTGTGACAGCGGATAAAAACCAGCCTTTCTCTAAAATTGTTGCCAATTAAGTTATTTTTTTTATTTGTGAAAAGGCTTTTCTAAAGCATTGTTTTGAAGAAGAGATATCAAAAATACAGCCTTGGTGTGGTTCAAGTACTAAATTCCGGAGTTCCAGGCAGTTCAGCCAAGTCGGGTCGGGTCTGTGAGGCACGGATACAAGCCGGGTACAGGTATTGATTTTAGCTTCAGTTCAGTTCAACAGTGCTCTTTCTTTGTAAAAGATTTACCGTGAAGGTGCTCAAATGGGAGCATTCACCTAATGCAAACACATAATTAATGGTGCGCAGCAAATTACAGGCTAATAAACGGCAATTTATCAAACAGACACGTCACCTCACAGAAGAAAAAAAGTCATGAAAAGACTGCCATATTATCTTGTTTGTTGTTTGGCTGAAATGAAACAGACCAAATTATTTTCAAGTCTGTCTCTGGGACTAAAACAAAAATGACACGATGTGGATGATAGGGAAAGAGACAGAGTGGAAGATGGAGGTGGGAGATTACAGTGACTCACCTCTGTGGGAGCTGTCATCAATGTGTTCACCCCTCTTGCTCTTAGGAAGAGGTCCCCCCCCCCCCCCCCCTGCCTTCATGCTTCGCTTCTTCCCACCCAGGAAAATGACAGCATTTTGGGTCGGCCAGTCTGTCCTCTCAGAAGGGGACTGGGGAGAAAAATCTGGCTAACCCCATCTGTCCTAGTTTACTTGAACTGTGCTCAACAGAAGACCGTGCAACCAGTGTGCTCAAACTCCAAAACACTGTTGTAATGGATACAACAAGCCAACCCTGACATAGTAGAAATGTGTCTGAAATGGAGGGGGCATTAATGGGCTGACCCCAAACACACTGCAGTGTCCTTTACTGAAATTATCAGCGGACAAAACACTGTGATGGGGATTTGTCTCACCACACTGCACTCATGAGTGCATACACAGGCAGAAGGTGTATGTTAATAATTACTCTGGCGCTCTATGGATGAATGAGATCATTCACTGAGGGGGGCGATGACCCCATAATCGACTTCTCAAATTAGACTCCTTTTCCTAATCTCGGTCTGCCCACACGAGCTAGACTCTGACTTACTCTTTTGTATTCTGCAGCCATCCCAAGTCACCCATTACTGAAGCATCAGTGACTTAATAAGAGAAATGGAGACATCTGTGTGAAAAAAATATCACTGCTGTTGAGGAGTACAAACGACACATGGCGAGTGTGTGTGTGTGTGTGTGTGGGGGGGGGGGGGGGGTTCTTACTTTATTTAATCCTTAATTAAGAAATTAACCGCAATAGAAAATGGACAATATTGTGCACATTTATGGGTAAATACATATATAGCACAATCTTACAATTTGGCACATTTGGCAATAATGTGTTAAATGCATTAAATGAATGCAGCAGACATAACAGCAGCTAACGCATGAATTTGTTTGGCGTATATTAGATGAAGTAAAGGTTAATGTTGGGTTCAAGGCAAACAGTTGACTGATCATTCATCATTTCAGGTGAAGACCTGCAATTACTGACAGCTTTAGCATTTGGCTCTTGCATTTCTCCCATGCAATAAAACTGTCAAAACCTCTCTAAAAAGTAAGATCTGAGACTTCCCTCTGTGCCCCAGATAGAATACCAAAGTGAGGGAACGGGGCTGGTTTCACATGCTTCCTTTTTATATAAGACTTTGCATGCTGCAGGCAACCGCACTGCTTCAGATTTCTGATTTTCAGCACATAAAACCTTGATAACTTCTGAAACAGAACGGATACACAAAGCAAATGCTCTTTCATGTCTGGCAATAAGACCGGTAATTGCAAATGGGTGTAAAATAAACAAGGAGAACAATTTGCTTTAGTCCTGTGATAAGACTCGGGCAAAGTCAAGGGGACAGTTAGCGGCTGTGATAAGGCAGAGGATGAATCTGCATGCAGGAAGAATAGCAATAATCCCTATTAGGTTTACAATGTCTGTCAGCCACTCACTTCTCTTGCTACTGTGGCAGTAAAGGATCTTGACTAGTTACAGCATCTTCCTCTTCAGGGAGAATATCAGAGCCTGGTTGTGAGCATACCTCGTGCACATCAAATAAGAGACAAGCTCAAATTGGATCAGACGTAACGAGAGCACTGCAACAACCTGCTCTGATGAAGATCTGGATTTCACTGTGAAAACAAGGTAGGCATCCATTTCAGATCATAACAAACTAATGCACTGGATGAGGGTCTGAATTGCACAGTACACTGCATATAGTCGGCAAAATTGCCCCATTTAAAAAAGAAAGAAAGAAAAAAAAAGCTATAAAAAGGCACGCACAGATGATCATCTAGTTAGCATATGTACTGATGTTTTTCCATCTAGAAAGCTACAATATGTTGCATCTCATTTTCTGAGTTATAACGCAGCAGTAATCTGCAGCGGTTCAGCTAAACAAATCAATACATGCTCTAATGTTCAGCGCATTAATCTGTCTCTCGTTTGTCACGAGTATGTGCCTCATTGCATGTTGGAGCCCTGCTGGAGATGTGTCCTGGGCTCATTACCATTCAAGCAGTGAATGCCTGTGAGTCCCTGACCCAAATTCAAGATGACACATGTAAAATACACAGATTCAAAGTCAATCTGCTGCTCATATTTCCAATGTATTGTGGTGCGGTCGCCTAGTGTGCCCTGAGTTTCTAAATGTTGTTTAGAAAAAAAAGTAGATGAGTAGAAACAAGCTCGTAAGGATGCTACACGAGTTGTCTGAGTGGGTTCATGGTGGGAAAAGAATCAGGCCCAATTGAATCAATTGTGGTAGTGGCCATGGGGAAATAGGTCTTACAGCCAGTCATTGATGCATCCTCAGCCAGCAGCTAATAACCTCTGGGGAGCTCAGAGAGATGGATGCAGGAGACTAACACTCGTCTTCTGATGGACTTAACTGTGGCTTTAGAACACATCAAGATTTTCCAGTGAAACTGCCTTTCCGCATGACTGTTTCACCAGGAAACCAAAACCTGTACATTGCTATAACAACTATTTAACATGGTGTGTGCACAGCATAAGGACCTGCAGTTAGGATATATACATCTCGCACACTGTTAATTAAAAATGAGCAGGGTAATCTAAAAGGAATTGCATTCTCTCTCTAAAGACCAAGAAAATGATATTCTCCAAGCCTCCTCAGCAGAGCTGGAGGTGGAGACTGACTGGAAAACATTGATTTCACTGTAATTTGCCTTCAGGTGTCAGAAAAAATGCTGAGTAGTTGAACTAGTAAGCTAATATTCTACATTAATTCACTGCTTAGGTGCATATTATCATTGATTGGACTTCCTGGGGTGAAAAGATAATGTGAGGATAGATAGTACCTCTACATCACAAGGACACGTGTAGCATGGATGCATTTTTCATCTACGATTTTTCTGCAGTGCCGTAAAAAAAAGGCAAACAGAGCAGCATTAAGGTGATGCACATTCGGATACACTTTTGCTACAGCACGGACACTTCAAAAGCTTGAGCTGACCAAACCACAGAGCTCGGTGTGTCTGTTTTATTGACTTGGAGCTATATTGAATCTTTAGTCCACAGGAGCTCCATGATAAGGGGGATGTTCAAAGGCAGCTGAAAAGCTACAATAATTTCACTCATTTTTTCACATGGATTTAGACAGACTACTGTATTTCTGTACAACATTTTTTTCTCGGTAATACCAATGAAATTGAAATGTCTTCATCACAATGTCTGTATAGAAATATGAAATCACTCTTAGCCGTGAGGCTGCACAAAAAAGCTTGTTTGGGTGGAGTTTTTCACAAATAGCTATCTGGAGGGAATTCTTGCTTGAGTCATTTTCAAACATATAAAACAGAACTGATAGGACCTCTTCTGATCAATAACCTAAATAAATCACAGAGGAGGATATTTTCTGATTTTCACCTCATCAATATAAACACATTATTGACCACACAGCACTTGATGCTGCCTTCCCAATTGCCTGAGGTGAATAATTTGGCACATAGTCATTACAAAAGATCGTGCTTATGTATGCAGAACTAATGACACTCCTTTTCCATCGTTCTCCCCCCCGTTCAGTACGCTCTGAACTACTCTGGCCTACATTCACGAAAACA
The DNA here is from genome assembly GCA_028641955.1 of Protonibea diacanthus. Taxonomy (NCBI): domain Eukaryota; kingdom Metazoa; phylum Chordata; class Actinopteri; family Sciaenidae; genus Protonibea; species Protonibea diacanthus. The sequence goes on from CM053981.1 coordinate 16,510,895, forward strand.
AGATTTCTGTGTTTCACACAAGACAAGGAGCAAAGAAAATCTGATAAATCTTAGGGTACAGTACAGTCATTCCTGAATATTTTATCCACCAACGCCATGATGGCAACAAATCTGGCCACTGTGAATGTGTGTCTCTCAGATATGACATGCAGACAGTAGATACAGGCTTTCCTCTGGAGGAGGACACTGGTGTGCAATATGAATGAGGGAGAGAACAAATGAATGAATGAATGAAAACTGAGTTTTCTATGTAGTGTAATGCCTGTACCTACCAGCTAGTGTTATTACATCTGTTCTTGGGTTGTTCACCTGTCACTACACGTCAGTATCACACAGCTGACACAGTAGCAAGTGGGCTACAAGTGCACCTGCAGCCCTGTTGCTTCATGTGAAAATTCTCCAAAGGCTCTCTATGACTGTTTTGTGCAGAAGGTTGCTTGACACTCTACCATAGTAAGTTATTAACTCGCTGAAATAAAACGTTGCAGTTTTCAGCTCCTCAGGTGTGCCATAATCAGTCCTTTTACAAAGCCAAACAACAACTCATCAATTCTGAAGCCCACCCCATTCAAAAGAGTGATGAGTGATGGGTCGGGAGATGTAACTCCTTTGCAAAAGTGCTGTCTACATACTTTGCCCAAGAGAAAAATGCACCTCCAATTCTCCTGCTCTATTACCTCGACCCCCTAGAGTGAAACACAGCGGCTCGCTATCCCAGTTGATCTGCAACATGAGCTAATGAGCTCAGCGGCGCTACACAACACGGCCAGGAAATCGAATGAGCCAGAGAGAAGACGTGTAAATTAGAGTGATCTCCCCAGACAATCTGCCGGACAAAGCCAGGCATATGGAGATATTTACCAAGCAGGTTAGCCAATTGAAATCAAGGCCTAGTGGTCTATAGAGGATGCTAATTACAAGAGTTGAAATAATTAAAAATGCATACAAAAATAGGGATCCTCTTGTGTAAATGTCCCAGAAACATTAAAAGGCCAGTTCTCAGGCTCCACAGTCTGTGTACTATATATAATAAATTTAATGAATTTTGAGCAAATTATACACTATAAATGCTTGATATGGATGGCTCTAAAGACGTATAATCTGTGACTGGCTCTATTGATTGTATTGACGGCTTGATTAAATCCTCTGCCTATCCTTTCATAGTTAGAGGCGTAAAATTTAGGTGGACAGACTAGCTAAATCTGAAGGCAATTCAAGAGGCAGCCTTTCATGCTAGACTGATGGAATTAAACGCACGTGACAGCACAGCATATACAGCATGTTTCATCATCCGACAGAGCGCACTCAACCCTCATCTATTTTCCTGTGCCCCAATCCTTGTTTCACCTGGCAATGACTGATGGAGTTCAGCTGTGCCTCTTGTGAAAAAGAAAGGAGGGGGGAAAAAAAATAAGTTTGTTATAATGCACATTCTCTTGAGCCATAAAAGATGACTGAACTTTTCATGTGCCAATATGGAGAATGAAAAACAGGCAAATTGCTTCAGCACCTTAGACCGCGATCCCAGAGGGGAAGGGACAGCTTGTGTGAAATGCTTTATGGAATTCCACTCAACCAGGCTCAGACTTTCACATATACTACTTACAAACCAACTTGAGTCTGTCAATAAATAAAGTCTTTGTAGCATCAGACTGTGGGTACATTTGAAACCTTAAATGTCAAATTCAGTGATTAAATCGATAAGGAAACTAATCTTCTGTTGCCTCGGACCAAATGGTTTATAAATCCTGCAGCAATCCCCTAAGCAAGCACAGGAATTCATGAATGCTAAACACATTTGGTTTTCTCTCGTCCAACAAAAGAGCGGCTTTGATATTACCGCCCTTCTTCTACTTGTAGGACAAGACTGTTGAGCTGACACTTAAAAAAATAAAATAAAATAAATAATATATATATATATATATATATATATGTATATATATATATATGAATATCAAACGAGGCTTTAGCTCTTGTTAGAGCATGATAATGGTACAGCTGGGATGGGCCCATTTAGCTCCTGTACAATCAAATAAAATGAGCATTTGTGCGATGATGCTTGTGATTTGGTGTCTTTGTGTTGTGCATTTCTATATTTTCATACTTTTATGCTTTCATAGGTCTTCAGTGCTGCTGGACACTGAATAAGTGCAGCAGTGGACAATAAATTGAATCTTGAATGGAAGAGATTAACAGAAGAGGCTGCGAGTGCAGAAGACATACTGCCGAGTAAGAGGCTGAAATCCTTGCTCCCAGCAAGAACACCAACACTGATATGTTCACAAGGCTGACACCAATAGGACTTAACATCAATCACCCTATCAGGCTGGTCAAACTGTAAACGTGTCTGTGAGAGAACAGTTCTGCCTCCCCAATAAGCCACAGATTGTCACAGCACAAAGGCCATTTGCTTGGATGATTGTTGGCTTTGGCACAGAGCTGTCCTAAGGAGTCGTGCTCTCAATCCAAACCTCACCACCAAATACTGCACTAATCTGCCTGAAACTCCCCCTGCAGCTCAGACTCTTCTAATCCCTCATAAGAAAGAGGAGCCAGATGGTCATGAACAACTGCTGGGGGGCCTGAGGATGAGCGCATGTATGAAGATGCCTGGAGTGCTTGCTGCTGTTTACCTTGTGCTTCAAGTTACCACTGTAAGCTCCGTGGAGTGGATGGTGTGTGGGAGGGTGAGCGTACTTTCAGGGACGGCTGTGTGTTTGCGTATGCACAGTCAGTGTGCTCGTGCATGTGCCCACAGTCAGAAAGAAGAGACCGCTGCTGTACCTGGTGTCTGGTTACTGCAACGCACCATTCCCTTCTTCAGTCCTGAGATGAGATGTCAAGCTTCAGAGGCAAACCTCCCTACCAGCTGCAGTAACCTTGTGATTCCTGGAGTGTCAGATGTAGAGCAGCACAATCCCAGGGGTGTCAAGATACAACATGCCTCCAACACCCCCTCCTTACTATATATCCAAGAGTGCTCAGGCACCCTGTCTCGACTGCTCACTGACAAGCAAACCCTTTATCCTTAGCTCTGCTAACCTTCAACTGGGCACACTCCTGCTCCAGAACCCAGAGTGCCAGTCATCCAGCCGCCAATGAGCCTGGAGCTGTCACATGCCGATGGACGAATCCACCAGCTTGATCCACATGCTGCATCCTTACCCCCTGTTCACCCCACTCCTTTCCCATGTGATTAAACTGTCATTAAAATGATCTAGTGGCGAGAAGACAACAAGAGTATCAATCTAAGGGAATGAAAGGGAATACGCATGGTGGGTGTTCATTAAATGAATATTACCAGAGTAAAAATTCAATTATTGCACAGCAGGGGATGTGCAGCACTGGGTAAAGTCTGGCCACTTATGGTCCCTATGCTCCCACATACACACACACATATCCATACAAGATGACAGAGGGTCCTCAAATCTGACACTAAACGGAGAGCTTCTACACACTCTATGGACGGTTGTAATGCATTTACCATGGAGACCAACAAGCTCGGCCCCACATGAATCGGAGGCCACCAGCCTTGAAATCCAAAGCCTCTTTTCCACCTCCTTATTAGTGGTGTGCAGCAGCCGGTTATTAGCGGCGGGGTTTTACCACTGAAAAGGGTTAAGCACAAATTGAGCTGGAAACAAACCTGGAAAGTAAGTGCCTTCACACAAATCCCTTGTGAGTGGCCCTCAAGAAGATAGCACATAATAATAACCTCATGACCGATGGCAAAGGTTGCCCTATAACAGCAGTTTCTGTTCTATTAAATGGGGCAAGCAGGCTGGGGCCAACATACCGGTAACTGATGGGGTCACTCTGTTAATGGCCTTGATTTATCATAAACCTCACGATGAACGGCCTAAATTCAGCATCTGATGATCAATCACCATTTTTTTGACGTTACTTGTGCAATGCAAGAATGCGGCTTCACTCTATTCAGATATATTAGTGGTCAGACGTGATCATAACCAGAGCACATGTGGTTTTTTTATTATTTGACAGAACAGTATGGGAACAGGTATTGCTCACATTGATGATGTGTTCCTTAAAATTTCCATCTCTAATTCAAACAAGGCCTGAGCCCAACAGAGACACAGTCCCGGCTGAGTTCAAAAAGAGGTACTCACATCGAGAGAAGTCAATGTCTGCATTAATGAATCGGACATCAACTAAGCTTTTCTGACCCTTTCATTCCCTTAAACAAACATTTACATCAAAGCGAAGAGCCCCTGAGCCATTTGTGTGTATCTGCCAATCACTCTTGCCCTTGCCTCTGTGGACTGGCTAATGATATGAGAATGATATAGAGATATTGCCCTGAAGCAGCAAGAGAGGTCCACACAGCTCTGGCCTGAGCCCACTAGCAGTGCTGCTCATTATAGTATATGGGGTGGACGATGGGATAGATCTCGGTTTGTGTGGTGCATGTGTACGTGTGTGTGTTTTCAATGCTGTCCTGATCACAGCTGGGCTCAAGCTAATGCCCGCTCTGCTGCCTTCAATGTGCCCCAGTTAGCAGGGCTCACAACCCAGTGCCATGGTGGGCTGGGGTTGGTTGGAGTCCCCAGTGTTGGGATGTTTTTACGCTTCACGCTTCGCTGCATCCACACAAAAGACTTGGCCCTATAACCCATAAGCCCTCTAATCCATTCTGTAAACATTCAAGGGATGCCCACTTTTACAACAAATGCCCATGCATGGGTACACAGCAGAGCCTGCCACACGCTGGCCAAGTACGCCTGGGTGAAATCGATTTGTGAGTAAAATTGGCTTGGACAGAGCGATTGATTTCTTTTTTTTTTTTGTCCTGCTATTACTGTAATTAGTACAAATATGGAGAATTACAAACATTTTTAATTGCACATATTCAGCCAAATGTCCCAGGGAGCCAGCGCTGAACTTTACCTTTAATATTCTCCATCATTGATCGCAGCTTTACCCAAGAGCAAAGACATTTGATTTGAGGAGCAAATCAAAAAAAAAATGAAGCGCATAAATCAGATCATCACATGAAACCGTCTGACAGTCTCTGCATATTGCGTGCGCTCATCAATGTGGCTGCACTGTAGAGACATCTACTCTTTCACTTGCATGCCAGTAGCAGCATTTCAACTCCATGTTCACTGTAAATCATATAACCATCTGAATGAGTGACCCTAATGAACTCATGTCTCCCTTACCACCACAACAGTCACATACAAGAGGAGACCTGGTGCATTGCCACTGACTCTGTCATGACATCCAGGAATAGCAACATGCACAGAGAGGAACATGCATAAACAGCCTGATGTAATAATTAGAAGCGCATGATTGCACAGACAACCATCACTTTGCTATAATGTTTCCTGATTAATATTTTAAAAAAAACTTATCATACACCGAGCTTTCATATTTATTGCCACTGATATGGAGAATCATTAACGCTTTAATGAGTTACTAAAGCCAGATAGACTCTGTCAGCAACATCTTTTAAGCCATATGTGCACATTTGTATCATTACCATCAGCTAGATAAACGTGAACAAGTCTAATGAGAAAAGTATTAACGCAAAGATGAGCCACTTACCCAGAAGATGAGATTGAAGATGAACATCATATACTTCAAGCAGCACAGGCAGCCTCTTGCCATGTTGCACTTCTTGAATTCTAAAAGGAACACAAAGGATAGATCCAGGTAAAAGACTACGTATTTGCTGCCTTTTGGTGAGCTGTACTTGTTGTTGGTCTTGTCTCCTCCGCTGGTGTCAGCTGCTGCTCCAGCCTGCCCCTGCTGTGCGTTTTTGCGCGGCCCCGTGGAGCCGTAGAATGCGCCGGCAGTGAAGCCGCGGCCGCCAAATGGGCGGCCAGACGTGGATGCTTGAGCAAAATCGGAGTCACGGCTATCTACGGAGGGGCTACGGTGAATGGCTGACTCCTCACTGCTGGACTTCTCCATGCTCTAAGGCTGCAGCTGCTGATGAAGGGCTCCCTGACGCACAGTCTACCATAGTCTCAGAGATGACAGGACAGGACAACTCACCCTCCAAAATCCCCACTGCTTCACACTCTGAAGCAAAAGCTAAAAAAAGATAAATGCACAACTACATCCACCACAAAGCACACAGTTGGGTAAGAAAGTCCTCAGTATGGAAGTGAGTAGAGCTGCACTGTCCAGGCACCTGCGCCAGACTTAAGTGTCTTCTGCTTGCTGCTGCTGTCTTGCTGAAGTAGCTGTGCAGAAGGGTCCTGTGAGGAGCATTACCCCTTTGCTTTATGACAGGACTATCTTTCCAGGAAGAAGTTATTGTAGTCCCTCTATCCCCTATTGGAATATCTCTCTCCTTCTGTGCTTCTTATTTCTGTGCCGGGCTGTTCCAGAGGGAGTGAGACCCCAGTGAGTCTCAGCTGCTCCACTTCCACGTTCTCTTGCTGACCTGGTAACTTTTCTCTCCCTCCTCACTCTCCTCTCCTCTCCTCTTCCCAATGCTCTGCTCCTTCTCTGTCCTCCTCTTCTCAACGTGCTCTCTGATGCGCTCTCTTTCTTCCCTTATTATGTTGTCCCTCTGTTTCTTTCTTTCTGAGTGTGCCTGTCTTCTCTAGTGTACCATTCTTTGGCTGTGTCTCAGCGTCTCAGTCCTCCGCACTGCCTGCGCTCTGCTCTCCCAATAGCAGTGCTCTGGCTGATGTGCTATTATCGGCAGACACACTAACAGGCATTCCCTATCTCCCAACAAGCCTACTCTCTGCCCTCCTCCCCCAACTCTCTCCCTCTCTCTCTCTCACTCTATCTCGCTCTCTCCCTCAGCTCCTCCCTGCTGCTGAGCAAACATCCAATACAGCAGCTGCAGCCAGACCCGAGCTCCTCCTCTCCACTCCCTGTGTCTTTAATAAGCCCATCACTGTGTTTGCTTTGACTATACATGTTCAGCAATTTCATCTTTGCTGTCAGGGGAATTGAGAGGGCAGAGATTTATTCAAGAATATCAAACAAACAAAAAAAAAATGTGTCAAGGTAATTGTAGATTAATAAGGGTTGTGTGTGAAGTAGCAGGGTTGGGGGCTGCGTGTGAGATAGGGATTGCTGGCAGGCTCTTTTGCATGCAAAGAGATTTCAATGTCAGTCTGTTGACGACACAGACGCCTGCGCTTTCACACATGCCTTTATAGCTTCTTACGTTGTTTTAATTTGGAGTCTTCAATTTCACTGAAATATAAAACACAGTTAACTCAGACAGCACTGTGATGTGTCATACAGTATATTTCTAGAAAAACCTGCCTGAAACATCAAGCGACTATCAGCGGAGTGATTACTGCATCTGATGTGGGTGGTGGCGACAGTACTGAGCTGCAGTTTGGTCACGCTGTTGCTCTGTGTTATTCATCACTGCACTGCCCACATCCATGTAAGGGGACCCAATTAACTGGCAGTGTCCAGGCTTTGGAATTATGGCACCATCTGAAGCACGCAAAGGGGATAGTGGCTTTAAGATGCTGAACACTCTTGCTGGATGGCCCTGCTCATGCACACACCGAGCTGACAAGATTATTATAGAGCTTTGATTTTAACCTTACATAGCTCCCCAAACAGCTAGACGCGCATATCATCATAGAACAAAGGCTAACTAGCGAAAGATCCCTGAGATAGCGACTGTGAGCATTTCAAATTTTCATTAAAACAGGACAATGATTGACATATTCAAATTGTGTCTATCTGTGGGAGCTTGACTGAGATTTATTTTAACCTCAGCTGACATATTGGAATAATAATACATTTGGCTTTATTGACTCCCAGAATCAAGTTTCTCCAGGACAGGCGAGCTAAAACAGATCTACCGCAAGACTGCACATTGTTCTGCTGTGGTAATGGTCTTCTGTCAGCTAAGAGCTGGTGATGGCTCAGCCTCTAGACAGATGGAGGGAGAGTTTCAACTGAATGGTCTTAAAGGTAAATCCAGTAATACCAAATCGACAAAGACAAGCTAATCCAAGCCTCTAGAGTTTTACCATTGAAGAGTAAAAACACAGCCTTGAGGAAGCGTATGTATTGTTGTTGTGATGCAGAGAAATTATGCGGCTGGTTTAATGGCTGATGAATAGTTTAAGATTGTAAAATCTTTGCATATGGTACATTTACCTAGGGGTCTTACAGTATACTGTAGATTTAAAAGAAATGTTGATGGAAGTCAACATTGTAACATGTTTGCACTTCCAGAGGCAGACCTATTGTCTGAAAAGGTGTCAACTTCAAATGATTAAGGCAAATTCATCACACGGCTGCCAAAGGTAGACATGTCACATTACGAAAAAGGCTGCTACTAAGTTACAAGTGACAAGGCGAGCCATCATCCTTCTTAGTGAAAATATGTGAGAGGCTACAAAGACTGTCAGAATTCAGGCTCTTTCTGTCCAGTAGCTTTCAGGCCACTCTAAATTCAATACAGTCTACGTCAGCGCTGCTCTCTCTGTTACACACATTTATCAGAGCTCAGTGGGGCTCTTAGTGTGCGTGTTTCTGATTCCTCAAGTAGCCTGAAGGACACATCCGAGCCCATCCAAGTCCACTCCAGAGCCACGCACAGATCCATCCATCTACTCAGAGGAATGGGCCGCTGCATGCCTGCATTAGGTTGAGGGGGTGAAACGAGAGAGAAAGATACAAAGCGAGACTCAGGAGAAATGGATGTCTATAGGATGACACAGAGGAGTTGAGGCTCTGAGAGAAGATGAAAAATATGCGTAGCAGAGCAGAGCAGACCAGAGCAGGGAGCCTGGGCTGAGATGGAGGGGCTGAGTGGGATGTGATTTTCTATGATGCTGAGTAAATCTGGCAGATCCTTCAACATATGTATGTTGCAAAGACAGACAGGACCGAAGAGACTCCAGTTCAGATGGAACCAATGGGGACTTCGTCAGAGCTCTTTACACAATGTTTCACAAAAAGGTAGCGGAACACAAATACTTAACCCTGAACCTGCATCAGGGCCCCGAGGCAAATAATGATAAATAATGAGTGGTGTTAAGCAATGTCTACATCACAGAAGATAGTATTAGTGATAAAAAAATTATACAATATATGGATTTGATTCTTTGTCTTTGTATGGTGGGCAGTATTAATATGCAAGAACAGCATAGTATGTGGTCTAGATAACAAAGACATTCCAGCCTACACACAGCAGGGGGTGACAGGCAATGTACTAAAAATCTGTTGCTGTCTAATCACAAAATTATAGGCCTATGCAATAGAATTAATGTAGAGACGAATGACTCCAATATAAGCTTAAAAGTCTCTTCTGCATCCTCACATTAGTTACTCAATATTTTAACTTCTATGTCACTGTGCCTATAAACAATAGGCACAGGCCCTGTAGTTGTTTTTTTTTATAGATTGTTTCATTGTTATGACACCAACAGGAGATACATTCTGTAATTTATCAGGACTAGATGAAAAAAGTAATTTTACTTAGCCTTTAGTGACCCATAGCCATAACAGTCTTGTCTCTCTTGTTTGGCCTGCATTATACATCAGGGATATAAAGGAGGTTTTTTATAGAAACTAAATAAAGAGGCTGCACTTGATAAATACACTTCATAAGTTGCTGGTTCCGTTTTTATGAGACAAGTATTATGTTGGTGGGAAATGCAATAAACAAATATTGTAACATAAAAATCTATATTTTCCAGAGCACTCTGTTCACTAACGTTATCATTTTAAGCCTTGCAGCACTGCTATGCTTTAGACTATCTGGCAGGGTTTAGTGACTTTAGAGTAATCTATTATTTATTTTATTAGTTTTTCATTAAATGTCCAGTAAAAAATGGCTTTATCTTACCTTATATTTCATATATTTATCATCATGCATCATACAGTTACTTTCACTTCACGTGGATTTTAGTTACCTTTTGCAGTGCTGTAACATTAAAAGGGCTGCTGTAATTGTACATAACCTCTTGACTTTAATTGCCAACTTGAGATTTGTCTGCCAGTTGGCTTTTATTGGTGGTTTTACTGTCAGAGGGATATTGAATGGGGTATTCAAGTAATTAAGTCACAGTTTCTAGTTTTTCTAGTTCGGGACTTGCAAGAGACAGGTTTAAAAAAGGAACTGTCAGAACTGTCAGCCGCACTGGCCAAAAGTTGTAAACTTGTAGCTGCTGGTTTGAGTTAAGCTTAAAAAGACTTGATCCTGCATTCCCCATAATACAACCCAATTACAGGCCTCATTAGACCTCCTCCATATCAGTAAGCACCCATGTTCTTCTAACTACAGACAGGCTTTCTGTTATTTACAGCCTCCAAGCCCAAGCTGACACAGCCCAACATGACATAGTACATCAGCAGGGTTATTTTGTCAGATTTTACAAAGATCGTTTACAAAGACATCTGTTTTCAGAGGCAAGTTAGTACACTGATCTACATGTGTAGAACTGATGGAGTGCCCCTTTAAATGAAAGACCTATGTCAAAAACACTACATCCAATAAGTCGGTAAAGTCTGGCACCAACAGAACATTTGTCACAGGCTGAACACTGTGAGAGTTTATTGGCTGATTATGCCAATTTATCACTGTCAAACTCAAGGCAACAACTGGAATTCTCCATCTCCATCAAAGTCCAGTCCACAGAAATAACATGTTGTTTACAACAACACATTCCTTTTTTTATTGATAATTACATAGAAAGAATCAGAATCCAAACTCAATCGGCACGCCATCAACTAGAGCCAGAGGAAAGTTGAGTTTGTATGCACAACAGAAGACGACAGATGGATAAGAGGGAAGGCTAAAAAACAGAACCCTGCTCATGTTATATAGTCCTTTGTATTATGAGCCGAAATATGGTTTTGATAAAGTGAGTTTTTGGTGCACTTTATCTGTGAAGCCTGGAAAAAAAATGACAGAGTAGTTTGTTTGTATAAAAGCTGAGTTTGCTTGATATCATAACTTTTTTTTTGATAACATAATATATGAGAGCATCTGTGTGTGTGTGTGTGTGTGTGTGTGTGTGTGTGTGTGTGTGTGTGTCTTTTAGAATAATTTATTTTGTAACTTCTGCTGCTTTTCTCTGATTTGTTATCTGTTTGATGTTGGCTATTCCAAGTCTTGAGACTGCTTATTTGTAATGGGTATTTTTCATGTTTTATAGACTGCATGGCTAATTAGTCTATTAATTATTATCTACTGTGTCTACTGTATCTATTGTGAAATCGTGAAGACTATTTTCCACAAAATGTCACTGATCAAAGACTGTAGATAATGAGATACAGTGCACATCGGGATGAGATGAGAGAGTCAACATGTAATGTTTGAAGGTGGAGTGGTTCTAAAGTAGATTACACAGAAAGGATTTTTATATTTAGCTAATCTAAAATATTTACCTCTCTGGTGAATCCGCTTCAAATCTTTGGTGTCTGTGTAATTCAGTGTTTGTGACCTCAGAAGTTTGTTTTCAGTACAAGAATGATTCAATCGAGTTTTCTTTTTAATGTAATATATAAAAGTTGTTTTTATTCAATAACCTTTTAGGCTCAAAACCTTGTGAGACAGAGGAATTAAAATTTAGACCCACTATTTTTAGCCAACTTAATGAACTGAATCGCGTCTGTCATGGGGAAAATGTCACTACTTTGTGATATCCTTTGATATCCTGCCACTGAATGTCTCACCAAATGATTTACTGAGTGGAATTGAATCATGACAATCACAGCCATGGTCACAAGGTTATCTCATGCATGACAGCATCCCAAAAATAAAACACTGGCTCCATTAAAATGTCTATCTGCTCTCAACTTTGAGAAAATGTGATTTTTTTTTAATAACAATATAATGGTGCGACTGTGGAGCAATGCAACTGCAGCACAGAGGTTCAAACATTCGACGGGGATGGCAGCTTCTTACAAAGAAAACAAGAATGTCTACTAGATAATGACTTGATAATTTGTCTTTGCTCATATTACACAAGGAATTAGTGCTGCATAGCTTTGACCAGTCAATCTGAAACCATATCAGACCCGCAGACATACAGTATATGACATGCAACAGCACATGACCCTGGTGTGAATGCATGATCAAGGTCTGAGCATAAGGAGAGGATTAACTACAAAGGGTTTCATCGGACACAGTATGCGACCGCCAGCAGCCCTTAGATCCCCTCAACGCTTGGCCAAGTCTGTTGCTGTGGATGCAAACCGAACGCTACTCACAACATGACATTTCCTATGTGGATCACATACTTTGTGGAGTATGCAGTGACGTAGAGATGTCCTAACAAGCTATTAACTCTATCTGCCTCATCTTCCGAATCAAATTAAAATTAGATGTCAATCTGGCTTGATATTTATGGTTCTATCTTGCCCTTTTATGATGCTCTGAATATTACCCTCTGAGATGAGGCTGGCCAGACAGTACCGCCATTTTTCAGCCACACTTTGGTGATTTGCAACCAAAAAGTCAATAAAGGTGTCTGGAGAGAGTCTTAATTAGGAATTTATGCACGCGAGGGCTCCAGATAACAACACGAATGCTGGAAAAGATCAAGCACTATTTCATAGAGAAAAAAATGCTCGAAACACTGGTCTCTTAAAATTATGAAGCTGGTGCTGACTGACCGTTTACAAATCTCGACACGTCCCATCAGATGTATATATTATAGACTTGCCTAAACAGTCCTGTGAGTGTGAGAAGTAAACTTACTGCTGAGAACGGGAAACACATGTCTCTGACAGGATATACGTGAAAAACCAGCAGTTGTGACATTTTACAGACACAGAGGCGCACACAGAGTGCCGGCACCACACAGTCACACACTCATATATATCATATCATATATATAAAATTAAATACACATAAAGCCCCAGAGACCCAGCAGCCAGTCCAGCAGCCAAGCCCCAATCTAAACTTAATTCCTGCAGGCACGTCCATCAAAGCTGCAGGAGATAAGGTAGGACACCAGAGACAGGCAGGATTTTACAAGTAAAGTAAGTATACTCCAACTAAGGGATACTACATTAGCATTTAGATCAGAAAGTGTCTATCACCATTGAAATTCAACGTAGTATCACAATGCAGTAAAGTCCGGTTCAATAAAGGTTGTTGCAAAGAGGTCAAATGCCTGTGATGTCTCTAGCAGTATGATATATGAATCCCAGAATAGCCTTGCAGATAAATCAGGAGTGGCACAGTGTTCTGATAATGCTGATCAAAGGAGTGTAAAGTGTCCTAAGCTTTATGTAATATTTAAGAGAGCCATAAGTGTGTGAAGAAAAGATGGCACATCAGCAATATGAATCTGATCCAGTTCACTGAGAATGTGCTCCAGCCACCGAATTCAGGGTCCGAGTTAATTAAACTTGACTCGGGGGAGGGCCGACAGTTCTACTGAATTTCTTCTTCAGTGCTATTTTTTCTAATATTGCATAATAGCAGTACAGTTGATGAAAAAAAAAGATACAAATTCAAAGGCTTATACATTAACACAGACAGAGAGCCATAATTCAATAATCTCAAGCGATTATGAGGGCAAAAATATCCAATATTATTTAATTGAACAGTAATGCTTGTACGTATGCTGGTCAATAATTCTGCATCATCAATTATTTACTTTTAGTTGAATAATACTGGAATGATATGAACATTAACAGGCCAACTGCTGACCAAATTAAAAAGCAAGTTGTAATGCAGACACAGCCCATTTGGTTTCAGTTAGATCATTTCATGCAATTTTGATGCTGCATTTACATAATGACACATTCATACCAGAAAATATCAATATTGATCTGGTTTGTACGTAGAAAAATAGAAACATGGTGACAATTTTTTGCTTTCTGCTCTCAGGAACAACACATTCAATGTGCAAGAGAGTTTTCAGGTTAGGTTAGATCACACACTGCCACTTTCATGAGGTTATAATAGCGCACATTAAAATAGAAAAAAAAAAAAAAAAACATCAAAGAAAGGTGAGACCTTCTGTTGCATGCTCATATTAGCAGTTCTTCTGCTGCAGTAAGGATTAAGTTACTGATCCCAAGGGCCAAAAGAGAAAAAGGGAAGCAGGTGATGGGTCTTTTATGTGCTGTAAGAAGTGAAAGAGGATGTACTCATCGCTCCGAGTCCAAGTCATATGGAAAAAATGGCAACCGCAACGGAAGCGATGCCACTCACAGCTCAAGTTTCCATAACCTGCCTATGCCACTGGCGCAACATAAAAACTATTTAAGGCTGGGGAGGAACAAGAATATATGGTGGTCGGATCTTTCTTTGCTCTGGAACCCCAAAGCCATGTGGTTGAGCTGCGTTCGTGTGGCGCCTCATAAGCAATCCAACACATACTTAAATGTCCTCCTGTGCTTTGGGGAAACAGGTTAGGGCACACTGGAGAGAGCTTAGAAACCAAAAGTGTCCTCTGGGTTTCACAGGGGTTGGACACAGTGAAAGGAGACATCCAGAAATGAAGGAGTAGAAGGGAGACAAACATATTACAGACCATTAGAGACAATCAGTCAAGCAACACGCTGCGTTTTGTGAACTTACAGTCCCTGTGCCTCCTTTATGTGGCAGTAAAATATGCCCTATTACTCCATGTGTTCTCAGCATGGCTGTGAAGATTATGACTGTAAGTCGTCTGAGGCAAATCAGTCACCAGCTCGAATCGGTGTATGATCTCAGTATATCCATGTAGCAGGATTAAAGGGTCAGTCTCTGTGGGGAGTGAGGTCAACATCACGGCTTCATCTCCGCTTCTTAACCTACAAGAGGATGGAGAACAGCTGGCGGCACATAAAGCACCATCATGTACAGTCTGTCCAACATGAGCACGAGTCAATAAGCAGATGAGCACGGTGCCTCTCTAAAGGAACGTTAAAGAAGCAGCTGACACAGCCATGAGGGGTCAGATGGGGTTCATCAATATTTCAGTTGGCTGTTGCTAAAGTCCAAACAAAGGAGGGGTGGACGGCACTGCTGTGCTGAAGATGGAGGGAGCTGGAGTAGGACAGGAGGGTGTGAGAAAGATGGGAAGCGAGAGGAAAGACGGAGTGCATGGCGTGGCAAAGTATCCGTCTTTCTGCAATTTGTGCTACTAGGCGCTACAGCTCCTGGCTGAGGATTCAAAGGCAGGGATGGATTAAAGGCACAACAGAATGCCCGAGGAGCTTTACCATCGTGTGCGCCACAAAGACCCATCTCTGTCTTCCAGACTGTTGTTTATACCTCAGGGGTATTGATCGCTGCATGATCTTGAGCTGCCTATGACACATACCATCTTGCTATTAGCATAATCTCATCATAAAACAATATGTGTGCACCCACATGTGTCAAGAAAGAAAGATACGGAGAGAGGTGGGTGGGAGAGAGAAAGGAAAACGAAAACAGATCCAACCAAGTGGTTGAAACCTGCAGAGAAGAGAAGATGGCCCACAAGAGTTCATCTCCAAACTGACCAGCTGGGCAGCGCCTCCCCACAATATGGCGAGCCCTGACTAGTCCAAGTGTAAGTGTGTGTGTGTGTGTATGTGTGTGTGTGTGTGTTTGAACTAGGGACATGGGGTCTGGCCCCTGGCGTGGATACTGTCAATATGGTTGTGGTCATTCATGAGCAGACGCTCTGTCACTGCCATCCAGAGAGATCCGAGGAAACAGACCAGCAAAGAGTCATGTCACAGAGGAGAGGGGAGGAGAGGAGAGATAAAGGTAGCAGACTGTGGCAAAATGCCCTGGATCCCTTCACTTTTACAGGAACTGCCCTGCCGCGGATTAATGCCCTCCTCTAAAGAAGCAGCTGCCATGTCATTGTGTTTGTGGGGATAAAATCTCCAGATATGAATCAATAACTGCTGATAAAGCAACAGATAAAAGTCTGACGCCACATAAAATCACTTGTAAGACAAACCAATGTCTGTACATTTCTTTTTTCCACAAAAAAAAACCAAAAAAAACTCTCAGCTGCAATCAAAAAGGGTGAGCATCGACGTGATAGCTTCTGTCTGAACAAGACAAGAATATGATACAGCGAGGAGTGATGAACAAACTCGAGCTGATGGATGTTTTATGTAAACAACACAAAGCAGCGCACAGCAGTCTCTTCACCTCTGTGGCGGTGAGAATAAAAACAGCAGATGTCTACAGAGCTGCATGAATGGTATGGAACAAGCCAAAAGGAGTCTCCCCTCTCCTCAACCTGCTAAATGCTGAAACACATGGCCCGATCGTCTTAAAAAGCTTAATGTCACTTGCCAACACAGTATCTGTCCATATGTTTCTGTATAAGCACAAATAATTTAGTGGATGTGGAAGTAAATATGGAAATATCCACCAACAGAGACACGTCGAGGATATCCACAAAGAAGGACAGCAGCTAGCCCATAATATAAACATACATACAGCGGTAGAGCACATTCTCTGTGAAATCCCATATGTGGTTATAGGTTCCCCAAGCAGAAAATGGAATTTGAAGCCCTCCAGCAAAAAGATAGAGCCAGCATTAATAAAACAATTTATTTTTAATGTTTACAAAGTGAGAAAGTAATCTATTACTTTGAGTATCTGCAAACTATCAAAAACATCTGTTACACGCGTAAAAACAGACCATCCGCTTAGCTGCCAAATATTCTTAATTAAAGTCTGCAGACAGTAATGCTCCCCAGTGTCCGAGCCGAAATTGGCTCCGGCTACTTTTCTGATTTCACCTACTTACACATTTCCTGCTGATGGCTCCCAATTCTGCACATTCCCTTTGAGGACTGATGATTATAAATTAACTCAATATTCTCGCACCCCATGTCATACTTGGAGCAGCATGATACTGGAACAAAATTGCCTGTAGATGATTTAAACGAAAATAATTTTTTATTTCGCCACAAATCCCAAAACATAATGAAGAAGGAAAAAGCAATTTATGCCGAGCATTAATGAGTTGAACATTATTCATTGTGTGCTTATACATGTAAAAATACACTATGTAAATAAGCCGCGTCAATGAATGTTTTTTCTCCAAGGGAATGATTGAATATGAATTCTAACAAGATTAGCCATGACATGCCCTAAAAACTTCAGAGGCAGAGGGGCCACTGAGAAGGAAATATGAGCCACTCTGCCACTCAGTCATCAATTTTACATCACTCTCAAGAGCACAAGGTCTCCCTCAAAATGATTTAAGGCCATAAAATAGCTTTCCTCTGACCTATCACCCATGGCAATGGATTATAATATCCAC
Source organism: Protonibea diacanthus (assembly GCA_028641955.1). NCBI lineage: Eukaryota > Metazoa > Chordata > Actinopteri > Sciaenidae > Protonibea > Protonibea diacanthus. The sequence goes on from CM053981.1 coordinate 16,528,078, forward strand.
TTCTCCTCCTGGGTGTTGAAATCATAATCTGCACATATCAAACAGCAACGCTACTTCATGTAATAGGAGGTTTTGCATGGAGCTTGCAGAGGGCGATTGCTGCAGGAGGGCACAGGAGTTCCCACATTATAGGTTTAATCTCATTTTCTGAAGCAAGAAAAAAAAAAGCAGACACATTTTATATACACTTGCAAGGGCGTATTAAGGTACACCTCGCCTCTGTGTACGTCTGAACAGACTCGGAACATTATCACTTCTTCGAGACACCTTAAAAAGTTGCTTGTTAAGCAAGCCTGAGCTGTGCTACATCTGTTAATGTTCTCTCGCAGACTCAGCCAGGTAAAAACCAATATTTTGCAGCTGTTGCAGAGGGGTGACAGTGGACCTTATATAAAGACTCCACCACTCCCAGAGCAAAGCTCTACTGTTACAAACCACACGCACACACACACACGTGCGCACACACACACACACAGTAAGGCAGGAACAGAGGAGATCTTTAACTACCAAGTTAAGAAGCACAGCCTGCCTGTCTGAGTTACACTCCGAGTTAGTAACTCTTTCTCTTCTCTGCCTCCCCCCCTCTCTTACTCTCTCTCTAGTATACAGTATTCAGTATCTGTATATTTTATGCAGTCTTCTCTCCCAGTCCCTCTCTCTCTCTCTCTCTCTCACACACACACACACACACACACACACACACACACACACACACACGCACACGCGCCTACGCTCTCCCTTGTCATTCCCTATTCACACACTGACCTTCAGCAGAGTGAGAAAACAGCCTCAGTAACTTCTTTACTCCACTGATTTACATTCACATTTAAACAAACAAACAACAAAAAAACCCCATTCCATTATCCTTACAGGGACAAGAGCCTGTGTTTTGTAGTAACCTCATCATCATGCATACCCAGAATACCATTAATACTGCATTTACAGCTCAATGGGAGCTTATATAATGCTAAGAATGAGGGGGAAATTATGGTCCAGCTTCCCTGTAGCAAAAGTGTCAAGCATCAAAATTCAGCACTTCACCTCTGCCTTTGGCTGCCTGAGTGGCAGGTCAAATGTTATGATTTCTCTTGACATACTGTAAGACAGCAGTGCCGCACAATGCACTTAAGTTCACTCTGCGTATCAGTGTGTGGCCTTGTTTGTTTTTTTTTTCTTCTCTTTTTTTTTGCACGTGGGTCTATCTGTCAGTCTGCATGCTGGCGTAAAACGTGGAATCCGGACGAGCTGGGCAAGCCGTTCCTAATTCGGTTCGTCAGGAGTTTTATTTCCTGTTCAGAGTGTGCCCGGCTCCTGTCTGTCTCCACTGTGGTATTCCTGCCACATCACAGGTGGAAGCAAAGAGCAACTGCACACTGCGCAGAATGTTAAAGCGGAGGGAAGCATTAGGGGGAAGGGGAATGTCCATTTTCACTCGTTGAACATAACATATAGCCATCATCCGTTTTAACAAGGCTTCACCTTTGCGTAATATCGAGTGAATGCCAATTTGTGGCAGCCGAAGAGTCCCATCAAATTCGGAAATTTTGCAGGCATACAGAGTGCAGGGAGTGGCAGACGTCTTTGAACTGCCTAGATTTCTCTGATAAGGCGCCACACACATAATAATTTGATATTCAGGATAATACCACAGGCTGTTCGCATACATAAGGAAGCAGGCCTGGCATTATGACTCATGCCAGTTTATAAAGAGGCAGCAGAACAAATAGGACTGGAGTTAAAGGTCTCGCTGCCCTTTATCTGAACTATGAGGGACCGTGTGTACTAAGACTTCCAGGTTCAACAATTCCACACCACTCTCTCTGGCTCTGTGCTGCATCCACATTAATATTCATAATATCTGCTCAGATTTCATACTGCAATTCATTACACCCAGGCGTTTTTGTTACTCAAGGTGACTGCGGAGCGATGGGGATGTGCAAACATATATTTGAGGGTAATGTCTGAGCACATATTTGCCACATAACACTTCCAACCTTCTGCTGTGACGTAAGGCTAAATTAATCTGCTGTAATAATGCTACTTTATGTCCTTAGAAACTAAAACCAAGGAACTGGGGGGGAAAGAAGCAGGGAATGGCTTCACTCCTACAATGGAAAGGGTATTAGTGCCAGGCATTTTAATTAGAATTTGTCTATCATTAGTAGCCTCATTAATAGATGCTATTTTTGTCTTCAGTCACCATTGTTTTTCTCTCAGCTTTTTATTATTGTTGTTGTTGTTGTTGTTGTAATGGTTTCAGCTGTTTCCAAGAAATCATCAAAAGGCAGCTTGTGTGAGCTGTGATTGTCTCCACAAATCACAGTAAAGCTGACATTCAGACTAGGAGCTTTGATGGATATGTGATGCACACTATTAAACAAAGCTCCGGGCTCATATTCATGAAGCTACTAGAAATAGAAGAAGAACCGATCTGGAATCACTGTTTGGGTCATGTGACCATTAGCTCCACTGTAAGATATTTAATGCAGTCCTGATCTGAGTCTGGATTTAGGTGTCTTCTAAGCTCCAGGCGGAACAGAGTGACATTGAGGGCTTGAATGTCGCCATTACGATGACAAGCTGTATCCACAGGGTGTCAACATCTCTGACAGCCTGGAAATCAGGGTCAGAGGTCTTTCCCGTCCGATCAACTGCCTGCAGCTTTACATCCCAAACCTCCATTTTGGATTCTAGTAGGCCTCTTGCCCAACACCCCCTTCTGACCCCGAATAACGGCACCATATTTCTGCTTACTGTTGCACCTTTTCGAACATTGACTGAATTTGAGGGGCTATAGCAGAGCAGAGTATGAGCAACATACCAAACGGAGCAAATTGAATTAGCTTTGAACTGTGCTGACATGGTACTCTAACGGAGAGCAGGGTCCTGCAACATTCTCAAGTTTGACACACCAATCAGATGACATGGAGAGAGAGCATGATGAAGACAGCACTGCTATGCTAGAAGGATCCAAAGTAATGACATGTTGAGAGCTCTTGTGTTATTTTTTTTTCCTCTCAGAAATGGCTATTGAAATAACCAAGTGCACTGTCCAGAGTCCAGAGTCATCTACTGTATGTAATAAGATGCAGGATGAGTAATTATTATGTATTCATCAAAAAGATAGCTTATAAACATTCCCCCCTCCTGCTCAGGGATTTATTCTAGGGGCAAACAAGCTGCAGGGCACAGTTATTTCGCTTAGTAAAACAATTGTGGAAGATATTCAGTGTGACACTGATTTGATATGGCTCATACTGGAAGATGTAGGAAAGTGATTACTCAGCTAAGCATCCTGTTAAGAATTTGAGATTTACCGTTAATCCACAAACAGCAGATTTGGTAAAAAAAAAAAAAAAAAAAAGGATAATCATTTATGACTTACTGTTGACAGTATAATATGTACAACCAACTAAACACTTAGAGGTGAGAGGATGGCAGTGGTGGATTAAGCTGTCAATGCTGATATTTGGACGTCTGGGACGATTGGTTAACGCAGCACAGATACAGTACAGGGCCTGAGGGATGATTTATTAAGTTTAGACTTAAACAGTTGACAGAAAAGAGTAGCTCTTAAATAACCCAGAGAATTAAAGGAAATGGGCAAAATTAGCATTAGCTGTTAAACTGACTGTCTTAAGATATCTCATGCAGGTCATTTTTCATATAATATATGGTCATCGTGACCAGAAATACCATAATATATTTGTACTTCAGTATGAAGTTACAGTATATTAGGCATTGCATTAAAACGTTGATTAATGATGTCAGTCTTCACATGCACTACACGTGATAGCAACTGACCTTTTAGTGCAACTCATTACTTGCTATTATCTGCTGACACACAACGACCTGCCAGATTGAAAAAAGAGCTACTTTTTTTATATCAAGCAGAACTTTGACATCAGTCCATGAGGGCACTGTAGCTAAAGGTAAACATTTGAAGCAGGAGGAGCCAAAACTGATTACAGGGAAACAGAGCGGGATCACGACGTACATGTGTCATCTCTGGAGATTGAGTCCACATGGGAGGATTAATGCACTGGTTTGAGCTAAGTGCCCCCTGGACTATGCCTTTCCCTGATAAGAGAAATCTGAGCTCAGCACACTGTGCATGCAGAGCCAGATAGAGTTGTGATTACACATGGACAGAAGCTCTTTGCCAGGACCTTCATTTAGCTGGCCCCCCCCCATCCATGCATCCACGCTTAACGCAGCTTTGAGCGCAGGCTTGAGTCCAGACCCAAGAGATACTCATTACAAGGCTGGCACGCAGATTTCAGGTCCTGCCAAGACCCAGGTATCGACAACTTTAGCAGGGCAAATGCAAGATGACAGAAAAATATTCTGTCACGTTTGTGCCATAATACTGCATTGCAGGTTTCTATAGTTCAGTTCTATGGTATTTATGGTATTAAGTGCCACCACACAATATGCCCAACCTGGTGAACTGTAGTATAAAATAATCGAGTACTTTTTGGCATGGCATGGAAGAAGAACTACTGAATATTGCAAAATGTCTCAATTTAGACAGTCAAGCGTATCCCCAGAAAGCATGTCAAGAAAATGCTACGGACAGAACAGAAAATGTAATTTCCCATTTAGGTTCCCACTTTATTGAATTTTTATGACGTTGGCTTAAATATACTATGGCTGAGGATATAAATAACCTTCCCTCAGTCACACCCTACAAAGTGGATAGGATTGTACAGCATGTGAAGAGGGTATTTTGTCCCGTGGGGGCCACAAGTCTTTGACAATTTATGTATTAAAAACTCCTTTGATGCTTCTATGCACTACCATACGACTTGAGACAGTGGGTACATGGCAGCTGATTGCTGACAGGTTAAAGGCACCAATCAGCTGGCAATTTATTCAGCTTGTGATTCCTTTCTATAGTTTAGCCTGGGGGTAGCAAAGCAATTCTTAGTCGCTAGCTATTTTAGCTCACTGTCTGTTGGTCCCTTTGGCACTGTGTCTGCCCAGTTAATCATATTGGTATCCAGCAGTAATCACAGCTTTTCACAGACTACCTCTCCAGCTCTATCCCACAAGTCGCTGTGATGTAATTTCTTCCTCTTTGTGCACGATTGACCATTTGCAAAGCCCTGCTCCCTTTAGTTCCTCTTGCTTTACATTCTTGCACAGCAAAAATGCAATTTTTAATCAGTGGCAGACTTACCATTTGGAAATCACAGTCATTTTTGAAAAAAATGAGCTCTTTATTTCAGAGGTAGACAAATGCAAGTTGGCTAAAAATAGCAACTGTTATCAGATTTCTGATTTAAGATCAGATCATTTTACCCTGGTTTGTACGCTGCATTAGAAAGACATATGGAGGACCAACACAGAAGTTAGATTTGGCCTATGCTTTATTATTTGTATTTTCAAGACTCGCTTTTAAAAGACAAACAAGAACTATAACAAGAATATTTTAGAGCAGTAATCTATTGCAGAGTCAAGTGCTACTTTGCTTAATCAAGTGTGCAAGAGTTAGCAAATCTAGGGTTAGCATCTACTGTAGACACAGCCATCTAAAAAAAAGGGGGGGGGGGGATTACATGCAACAAATTTAAACATAGAGGTAACACCGTATTAATTAAACATCAATGAAGATCATACCTGAATATAGAGGTATCCTCATATCCTACACAAGGGCCTTTTAAAAATTCAGAAGGCTCTACGAGAACGTCATTCAAGTTAACTTGATTTCACTTTATGGCAAAGTTTAACTGAGTTGAGCATACTTCACTACTTCACTTCAAATATCAACTGCTGACAAGAGAGGGCATTTGTTAAATGGCCTACTGCTAGCTGCTTTTTAGAGTGGCTCAATAGTTCACATCCAGCTGCTCCGCTCTGTCACTTAGCCTCTCCATCTTCTTCCTTGCCTCCAATACCCTCAGCTACCCTCTCAATAAAGCATCACACCAGCAGTTAAAATAGACAACTCTGTTTCAGTATGTGTCTTAGATGGACGCAACAATTTCCATGGCTTCTCTCTGTGTTACCCATGGGTTTCTGAAGTGCTGCCATTCTCACTTGTCTTGCCATTTCACAGTGGCTTTGGTGATAGGAGGTTCAGAACAAGGGTCATTTAAGGAAACTCTGTAGTGGAGAATGGATGATATGTGCTCTGTAAATTTACGATGGCTTGGATGGGAAATCGAAAATAAGGAAATAGAATTTGGAAAGCCCTGATCATCGCTTAAAAGAGAGGCTGCAGAGATGCTCTGATGATTGCATCTATTGCCATTTTAAACCAACAGCAGCAGCGAAATTACAAGGGAAAGACAGTGGCAATCTTTTGCAACTCGTCAGTAAATTTGTAGTTGATAATGAGTCATAAACATGCAAGAAAATGACTTTCAGTTATGGACCCTTAAAAAAACGTAAAAGAAACAGACTGGCTGCAATGTTTGCACAGCACGCTGGTGCAAAATGCTGAAAGACTAAGCTGTTGAAATGTTGAGGCAACATAAAAAAGCAAACCTGGATTTATTTATGTCAGTATGACACCAGCTACAACTACATCTGCACAGCATAGCAGATTTTTTTCTCTTGTTGTTTTGTACCCCTCCATTTTATTAACGTTGCCATGCTTGCCAATCAGGAAAGAGGACTCTCATAAGGGTAGGACCTCATGAATATACTCTACCAGAACTACCACTGGATTGCTGGAAGTCTGCTGGATGAGGTACAGTGCTCCTGCTGATGACTGCCCTTTTTTTGGCCGCTTAAAGTACTGTGTGGCTGCGACCCTATGCTGTGATGCAGGTCACTGAGTTAAGTGGATGGCTGTCATGCTCACTGAGGCCAACACAACAGCCGCCATTGCTGGCATTCAGTTGCAGCAAACTAAACAAATCATCGCTTCCCCAAATTACATTTCCTCTCATCCACCCCCCCCCCCCATCTGTGTCTATAGCCTCCTCTCCTAATTCCTTCTCTCCTGTAGTTTGTGCTTTCCCGTCTTTCCCTCCATCCCTCTTCCATCTAACTTTCTGTATAACCTAATTTCTCGTCAAAATATATCATCCAAGTCCAGCCTCCTTCTCATCTCCTCCAGATGCTTCCCGCATCCCAATTTCTCTCCTGACATCCCTCTCTCTCCCCCTCCAGCCAGCTCTGTTGGTGTCCTCTCTGTTTAGAGATGAAAGATGGTGCTCCTGCTGTCTGACGGCTTGTAAGAGGCTGCTAATGTGAAAAGCGAGCGCGCAACACTGCGAAATCTAAGTCACTCTAGCCTACACTTAATTCATTATTCTGTGTTGCCATAACTGCATTCATTTTAATTACTCCTATGTGAATTGCCTGCTAAACAAACAGTATGTCACACCGTGTGTGTATAAGCAAGTGCATGAGAAACACATGCTTGCTTGCAACTCCATGTGTACACTGTATATTTTTTTTTTTACTGTTTTTTCTTGAACCACAGTGTGTTCGTAGATTATGTGCATCCATGTGGATATTCATTTTTTGTCTGTTTGTGCCTGGAAGGTCCCATACTGTCACATTTGGAAAGCTCACTTTGCCTGCCTCCTGTGTACTCTGTACACAAAAACTCTTGCCTTTCCCTGCACCACAGCAAGTCACGCATGCTTTCTGCCATCTCTGCAGACAGAGAATGACAATCCCAATGAATCTGGAGCCAGGGGAGGAAGGAGAAAAAAAAACATTTGGCACAACATGGGACTCCAGCACCTCCACATAATTCCCTGGGAACAATGAAGCCCTAAGGGTTAGAGGGTAGGAAGACGAGGGGGAGGACGTATGCCTCTTATCCCTGCTCTGATTTCTAGTTACTGGCTGTAAGGTGTTGTGTGTATGTGCTTAATTTGCATCAGAGCCAAATGTTATATAGCTATCATAGGGAGGCAACATTAACGTTTCTCACATTGAAGCTGCACACATCTCTAATCCTTGCGATTTAATTAGTCAGATTTACTTCTAGACAGTTCCGAGATGGGAGCATGTCAAGTGGAAATGTCTCGCAGGCGAGATTAACAGTGTAATTCTTCAGTTAGTTTTAAATGAGGAAATTATCAGTTATGATTAATTTAAAAACAACATGTATCTTGACATCCTGATGTTTAACCGTTTAGCCTATGATGCATTCACCTGGCTTCACCCATCTCTGTACAGCCCTCATCCATAAGGTACAGATTTTATTCCACAAAGAAACATTTTACCGTTTAAGAATTCCTGTGGAGGTGTTTGTATTTGTCAAAGAGACATCAGAGTGATGAATGAAGTGAGAAAACACACAGCTCCCGAGACGTGTGCGCCCACGGTGATACATACGACACCAGACCCTAATCACCTACTAATGTTTATAACAACACCTGTTCCCTGGCCTGCACACTCTGCACACCAGTACCCCGCATTAATGAAAAATAATTGGTCGTGATTTCAGCCTGTGTCACGTCACTTGGGAGGCTGTCGAGCATGCAGAAATCTATATGAGCCTCCACAGAAGCACAAACATGAGCACAGACTCTGTCTCTCTCCTTTTTTTTTTTTGCCAGAATGTTCTTACATTTGCATATCTATGTCCTCATTTACAATGACCATGTCATGCTAATGCTCTGAAAACAAATGCATTTTAGGCTCACTTGACAGGCTTGGTGAATTTGATACAGTGAAAGGGCTTATAGCTAAATCATTTTTTTTTCCCCCTTCTATCGCAAACTACTACCATTTAATGTAGTCTCTGCTTCCGCTTCCCCAGTGTCTTCATTATAAATGCAGTAATAGATTGCAATATTTAATGGCAAAGATACCGTACGCATGCCAGTGTGTGTGAGTGTGCATGTGATACAGTATGGGTCCACTGAAGACTCTTTCAAATGAGACTGCAGTCAGTGTTCATACAGACTTCTGTCTGATACCCTGGCACCAAACACGACACAGTTAAACCATAGAATTACACAGGATTATATTACATAAGTACAAAATAAAGTGAAGTCTCAGTCTCAGTTAACTCAGCAGTCTGCATGATTGCTTGCCCACTCTCCCTCTTGCTCTTTTAATCTTTTTTTTTTTTTTTGGATGAGCCGGTAACATGTTTTAAATTGTTTTGGTGCTAAATTGCCATGTTATCAGATTCAGGTACTTGGCACTTCTTTCATTCCCACTCGGTGTCCCGTAAGTCTGCACAATGTAACTTTGTGCTCTGCCCAGCTCCTGCGGTATATCACCTGCGAGAAGTAGGTAACGCTTTACAGCACTAAGCAGCCGGTGTGCCAGAACCGGAGCTGGGTTAGGGTGTACGTAATCACAAAAAAATGCAAAAAAACTAAATTCTGTTGCTTCATGACCATGACTTAAAAATTAAAACCACTTCCCTAATAGAATCAAATGCTTGTTCACCAAAGCTGAGTTCAACTCAGATGGAGGAGAAGTCTTGCAAAGGCAGGTTGGCCTCTGCACCAGCTATACAACATATATTAAGTCCTGAAAGCCAAAAGATGCAACACTCGCCTGTCTTAAGATGCACCTTTTTATAGGACATGGACATCAGCTCAAGGTTGGGAAGTCAATAGTAGTTGCTAATAGTGGGAAAAGTCAATGTGAAGAATAATCATGCTTATTTAGGTGGTAACAAATGAGAAGTGACAGTAGTCTTCGGGGCTGCGACACCAAGACATAGAGCTGAAGAGACAGGTCTTGCTGCAGCAAATCTTCGCTGAAGCTTACCAGATGGAAAGGTTACCTGAGTCCTTGTTCATTTACAGACACACACATCCATTCAAATATGCATGTGTGTGGTTAGTTAGTCCACGACTGAGATTTTTTTTTTTTCACAGTGTGAAAGAGCAGGAACATCTATGATCCCAGATGGCAAAATGGTTTTACATAACATGATGTGTGATAGCTTGTGACATAAGGGTAAGTGTAATTGTGACACTTTGTATTTCAGACTTGGGAAGGCCTGGTGGCGATAGTGCTAAAATTTCCTCTGCAGTCATCTCGGGCCACAGGCTGATCCACTTCATCGGGCTGGCACAATCACAGGGTAAAACGTAAAGTAACTTGGGATGAAGCTTTTAGGAAACAGAAATGTGCTTTCACTGCTATTACACATCCCTCCCTCCCCTCTGCCCTCCTCCATCACATTGCAGCCCTTCGTGCTCGCCAGGGCCGGGTGGACGGATAGATTCACTACCATTCAGTCCAAGTGCCAAATCTCATCTACAGGCCCATTACTCTGAATGATGTGAGCTACAATGTAGAATAAGCCTGCAATCAGTAAGGGTAACCCACATATTCTGTAACTGCTGCCATATTAGGAGGTGAAACAGCGACTTATGAAATTACATAACTGCCTGAAATAATAAAAGAAAGAAAGAAGGTTTGATATTCCCCTAAAAGAAATAAGAACAACCTAGCATGTGGTCAAAGTGTTACGAGGATATAGTTAAAGACAGTTCGTGCCTCTTCATTTTAAATCAACAATGACCAACAAGGACACCCAAACACTCTACTGTAACGTCATCACTCACTCACTAAGTCACATATTTACATGGCTGGCCCCACTTTGCTGCAGTCCAGCCAAAAAGTGATGGCAAGGAGAGGTTCTACCTACAGTCAAAAAATCTTTAAAGGCTTCAAAGCTGTGAGTTAAGACAACCAAGGCTGGCTCCACGCTTACCTCCTAAGTGGCTCTCTTACTTAAAGGTGAGACACTGTTCAAAGGGCGAACATCTCTCTCAGTTTAGCCGTGCCTCACTGCTTTCAGGAGGACCTACAAATGGACCTTGGGGAAAACTTGGGACATGGATTTCTTAGTAAGATTGCAGAGGGGGGAAAAAAGTAAAGATTGCAGTGCTTAAAAAACTTTGAGTGGGTGTCATGCAGACAGAGTAATTGGACATCTTTCCTATGTTTTCAAATGAAACTGAAGAGAAATTCCCTCTTGACTCTTGTGTGATCAATCACTGGTCCTAATTAAACTAGTTGATAAGATGGAGCCAATATCTCTTTATTTATTAGTCTCTCTGTCTCTGCCTCTCCCTCACTCTTTGTTTACATCATTTAAGGTTGTTCATTGTAAGCAACAGATTGAAGGTTTAGACTGGAAATGTGTGTAAAACTACTCTATACTGTGTATATATAGATATATAGACATCAACAAGTGTCATTGTAACCTGTGACCTATGTTCTAAAACACTACTAACAGCACCATTTGGTTACACTGTAATTATTGATGCTAAACTTGTGGCCATTTCAATATTAATCCTATATCTATTCAAAACATTTGCAAACAATCTGAATGAAGCAAATACAAGACAAAGTTGAGTGCACAATGGGTTCAGCACACAGTTTCAGCAGAACAAAATAAACAGACTGGAATTCTGTTGGTTTGCTTCTCCTAAATCCAACAATGCAAAAGCCCCTAGACATCCCTGGATTAACAATTTACAGCCAAAAAGGAGCTCAAGCATCAAGTGCCTTATTCAGTTCACATATGAGCCTGGCTAGAAAACACTGGCAGCTCGTTAGTGTTTTTCATGGAGAGGGGAACATGAACTTACCCTCAAACCAGCTTCCTACTCATTCACGCTAACAGCACTCTTTTTCATACATAAATGAACATTCATTGTTTATTGAAACCCATATTTTGCAATAATTCATGACTAGAATTAATGAGTAGTTTATTTGGATGTGACCCCATCTGCCTCCACACACAGCAGGTTAGTCGCGTGGTGTCATTGTTCGACATGTATTTGTCCCTTTGTCCCTTTTTTAACCACCTACTCAGTTTCATTCTGTTGATTACACGCTCATTTAAACCGCCTTCTGACTTTTTTCCAAAGTAAAATCGTGTTTTATCATGCCTTTGCTATCCTCATCAATAGGAAAATATTTTAATATCCTTTGATGTTTTTTCCACCACTTGCGTAATCAGTTATTGGATGGATTACTATGAAATGGTACAGATATTCATGGTGTCCAGAGGATGACTCCTGTTGACTTTGGTGATCTCATGCATATAAACTACCACAACATCCACAAACTGACTGTCTACAAATTAGTTTGTACTGACTTTGGTGATCCCAAGAGGATGGATTCTGATGACTTTGGTGATCCCATGACTTTCTAGTGGAAATGGTTGGTTTGTTACACAGAAGCCGTCGTTGTAAACTGTATGGCAAAGGGCGGGCGCTTTCCAAAAATACTTTATCAGATTGGATTTGTTTAAACTGTATGTCATACACAGAAGACATAGATATTCATTTGGCAAAGATGCACTGTGCAGTTTGGCATTTTCTGTTGAACGGAAAACATGTTTATAATACTTCAGCTAAAGTATTGAAAAGTTATTGTTTGAGTATCAGTACCAAAACTTTCGTATTGGACGCTTGATATTCCCCTCTTCATATGCTGTGTCTCTGATGCATTGTTTTTTCCCAGTGGGGCACTAGATGATGGCAGTGCTATAGGCAGCTGCATTCCCGGTGGCACACAACTGGTCTTCCTGCTTGGCTGCTGGCTGTGGTGCTGTGTGAGACCTGTCTAGTAGTGGGACCTCATCCAGGTTGAATACTCTCTCCAGCAGTGCGTAAACAGAGGCTGTGGACCAGCTCTCTGGGCACTTTGGCACCCCTACAATCCTAACATTATGCCTCACTGCGAGGTCCTCTCATCTATCCTGCAGTGACTCAGATTGGCAGGCAGTTTCACCTTGTGCTCCAGCGGTAACTACCCTGCAAAAGAACAAGCTCTCCTTCACTGCCTTAAGAGTGATGATTAAAGTGTCCACTGTCATGCATTTAAATCCCTCTCCAGGTCATCTTTGTCCACATTAAAAAAGGCTATAATACAACCATTGCCATTTTACTCTAGAAAATGGCCATGACCTGGTTCTTGAAATGTCAACAAAGTCCTTCAGCAGGGAGGAAGGTAATTTGACCCCGTTAGCCATGTGTTAAGACCTAAACTCACAGGGGATGAAGCAGGATTTCTGTTAAGTTCCCACTAACTTGGAGCTTGAAGGGACCGGACCTAAGAGCTGAGGAACTGATGTTTCGATGCAGATAATGGTTAAGCAATGTGTAAACATGCCAAGCAAAACGCCTACACAACTGATTCTAGAAAGTTTCTTACCAAAAGTACTGCTTTTACTATAAATCAAAGCAATCACTTACTTACTTTGATGCCATGTACTCATTTTTGTACAAGAAATAGATTCCGTGAAGATTTAAGATGTTAAAGTAATGTATGGTTGTCATTATTTTTTAGAAAATGCTAACTGATGAAGTTGGTAATTAATGAGCCAGATCTGTTGAATTCAGATGGGACTGTGTCTGCAGAGTCAACATATTTGGAAATGACAAGGTTCTCCTTCTCAGTAGAGGCCATTTGGCTCCATTAATTTCTGTACAGCGTGAAAAATAACATTTAGACTTGCAAATTGCCAGTTTGACAATCTATTGCCATAAACATGCATCCTTCATTTGGATTTTGGTTTCATCGCTGTTCCCAGAATGGAACGGTCTCACATCAGTGCGTGCATTACAGTGCACTCTGGTTGCTGTCAGTCACCTGACACCCAAAGGGAGGAAGTGCAACTCTCTGCCAGGAATTAATCCCTCAGAAACATGACACCTTACATTCTTATTGTTATGTGCATGTCTTCTCCGTTTGACATAGTAAAGTCTGTATTATAAATGCAAAAAGAGTGGTAAAACCAACTGCAAGTGACCTGGTATTGTCTTTTAAAACAGAAAGATCTGCCACCTAAGCCTATTTTATGATTGTACATCAAACTGTCCTTGGAGCTGTAACACATTATTCAACAACCGGTGTCTGTAAACATGTTAAAATTTCTTTTTATTCACTCAGTCCTTTTACATCGTATGTTATACAATCAGAGTTTGTCGTAATGGTGCTGTACAGATGGTTGGTGAATGGTGAATTACATTCATGTACATGCATACTGACTGCGTGTCACAATGTACATAACAGCTGCGATGTGTAACTGTGGTGCATTTTTCATTGTGTTCCCTCTGTACTCTGTACTGTAGAGTGCACTGGTTTCAAATTAAACACTGACTATGAGGACGTGTTGACCTCCAGCTTTAGGTTTGAGGATGTGTAGGTTCAGATCATATGAACACTAAATGTCTTTTAACTTTACAACTAGCAGTCACCCACACCTCACCGCAGACACTTTATCTCCACTTCTTGTTTATTTCAAGGGCCTCACACTCTCATCTTTAGCTGGTGAAACACAAAACCTGAGCTGAAATAAGGTTAGATGTGGCTGGTCAAGAAAATGTCACTTTCTGGCTGTAAAAATGCCCCTTAGGTACTTTATCTGGCTTTTAACTTTAGTATTTAGTCACAGTTTCATCGGAAATCCAGTGTGGTGGAGTGGAGCCCAAACAATAACGTATAACAATAAAATAGAACAATAAATACAATCATAGGATATTATTTTCATGATCATTAGAAGTGTGTTTGAAAAAAAGGTAAATTAGAGCATCTGATCACAATCTGATATGTTCATTTCATGAAACACACAAAAACACTCCAGCTCCCAAATGAGCAGAAGGAAGCAGGCTTTGTTCATACTGTTTGTTTATCACTTTCTGCTTTTTCAGAAAATAAAAAAATAATAACTATGTAAATAAAATGCAGTGTCCTCCCTTTTTTTTAAATTTAGTTACTCTATTCTTTATATAACTGTACTGTGTTGGGACCTCATCATGTGGCTTAAACAAAGAGAGGCCGACATGTAAACCTTAAAGCCTGAACCAAGGCCCATGTGGAAACGTAGGGGCCTGAACAAAGAGGCCACGTCAAGACCCCCCACCAGTCTCTGCCACTTCACACCTAGATGCAGCCGTCAATCTTCTCCATTTGTTACCTGCAGGAGAAAGATACGGACCATCCGTTTTCTTCAGGAAGAGTGAGATAGTTTCCTCATCCCTCCTCATTTAGCTCTGATTTCCTCCATGGCCATTAAGAGGATCAGCACACTGTTAAACTGGCCAGCGAAGCAGTATAACAGCCCCACCTGAGAGAGACTCCACCGGACAAAGGAGACAGACAAACTCCCTTAAATCGCTTGGAAGCAATCCCAAATAGGAGGCTTGTGTCCGAGCATAGACAAGTATAGATTTACTTGAGGTTTGTGGAATTGTGAGTTCTTGGTTGCATTGTTTTTATATCAAGTGTGACTTTAAGTTTCTTCTTGTGCTTCATTCACTGTGTGGCGGCAGCTGCTCTGCTTTCAGCGCACCGACAGTGATTGTGTAAATATTTCTGTTGTTAAGTCTTTACGACTTCCACAGCGAGATCTGTCTGTGTTTTATCAGTTAAGAGTAAAATAAAGTTACTGAGCTTTGGCCGGTGGTTCGGGAGACATCTGGTTTATTGAGTCAATCTGTGTGCCCATTTCTAACAAGATCAGTTAAATAACAAACCCCTCTGCTGCTTTGTGGTAAATACAGTCACTGAATGTCGTGGGGTGGTTCGGATCTCCCACTCTTAATTTTGCTTTGTGTACACCTTTTTTTCCCTGCTCACTAACCCCCACATCTACACGCACACATATCCAGTGATTTTAAAGGGGATAAGCAGCATGGAAATAGTTTGTACAATCCATATCCTTGTCCATATTGTAGGTGGAGGTGTGAAGCACATCACCCATGTGCGTCATGTGGTCATACCGCCATCTTGTTTCCCCCTTCTCGCTCTCACCCATTCACACCTTAGCATACACACACACACACAGATATGTGGCGTGTTATATGCGTGTGGCTGTGCCTTTAATTTTGTAATTGAGCTGTGAATGTTTATTGACATTGTGCTAATTAAACATGATTATACCCTCTGAGAAGTCGCCTGTGGTTTTGTGCATGTTACTGTGCTAATGGCTGGTTTTGATGGCCATTTTTTTGGATTCACTTCTTCACTACTCACTCGGTAAATGCAGATAGCAATTATTAGTATCTCCTGAGTGAACTGCTATACATCTTGGTTATTGGCTATTGGTTATAGGTTACAAAGTCCGGGTTGAAGTCTGCAGTGCTAGATGCAACTAAATCCAACACACTGCTCTTTTAAAAATAGTGCAAAAATACTGCTGCTGCTAATGGTAGCAGTAGTAATGGCAGTAGATAAATATAGTAATAAGGAGTAAATAAGTAAGTAGGAAACTGATTTTATGTGCCCTCATTTAGCAGTCTACTGGCCTGAAGGTAGAACTTCTTCCTTCCTCTCAGCACTGGTCTGGTGTATCTAGAACCTTCCAGCCACCTATTGTACCTTTAGCCAAATGATCCACAGGGCCTTGTATGAATTTAATGGAGGTGACTGAGAAAATTAAAGTAGCCCTGGAAGAGAAAAAAATTGCTGATAAAAAACTTTTGAATCTCCTCATAGGCACAAAAACACCAACACGCATGAAAAACACAGCCGGCACTGCACTGCATCGCTTGTCTGTGAGCTAGATGACAAAGACAGAACACAAGTGATGAAAGTCTCGAGAACCGCTCCTGCTTGGGAAAAAATGAAGAGCTGGCAACATTGCAAAATTATCTATCAGGGCATCTCATCAATTTGCTTCACCTCCGTCTCCCCAGAGGAACGAGGCTGCATGCGAAAACAAAAGCACGGGCAAGCGAGGGCAGAGGTTCAAGACTACCCGTGAGTTTGATATTGGAGAAAGATAAAGAGGGTGACTAAGATGAGCTCCAGCTGCTGGCACTTTTCAAACTGTCTGATGTTTGATTTCTTTTGGTGACAGTACCGAGCAAGTTATTTCATTTTTTGCTATACAGTGTCAAGCTGTCAGGAAGCCCCTCACCTACAGCACTGACAAAAATTCTAGTGGGTGATGCAGAAAATGGATGTCTGCTAAAAGTTATTTCCATTTGCTGAATTCAAGGCCTGACTTTCTCTGGCTACATTCTTGTCAGTCCCGAGTCGCCTTTTTAGACTGAAACATTTTAGAAGATTGAGTTTTCCCCTTGGAGTTAGTCCGCTGAGACATACTGTGGGCCAATTGTGGATTCATCCGTCGCCATGACTGGAGCTTTTGGGTAAGAATGAATGAAAAAAAAAAAAAAGAAGCACACAAACATACAAAAAAGTCATAGCGTACAGAATGCAAAGTGAACAGAGGCACTAGAAAAAGCAATTTTTGATATATTTGGCATGCACGTCTTTGTGGGAGAAAGCAAACTGTGTTTGAATGAGAAAAAGAGAGCGAGGCGGTGAGGGAAAAGGGGAGCCTGTGAGACTGAGTGAGTTTGACAAAATCTTACGGGACAACAATTGTACATCCAATATTTGCTACAGCAGGAGATCACTTCATGTGAAAAGGGTAGCTGATGATACAGACTGATCTGATTTGGCTGATCTGATTAGAGAAGAAAGGGTGCATTTAGCTAATGAAACCTCTAACCTGGTGGAGCACTAAGCTAATGAAACAGCCCTGCCCTGAATACGGGATGTCTGACTCTGCAACAAAACAATCAAGAGTAGCTCTCCTAAAATGCTCCAGTGAACCTTGTTGTCAGCTTCTGAGTCAGCCAATGAAGGTAGCCCCGTCTGATCTAAACTACAGAGCAGCGACTGATTGGCTGACTGCTGAGGAGACTGGCGGCAGGCCTGCTGAGAGCTCCAAAGGAGAGCAGGTGCATGTGGCGGGTGTCTAGTTCAGTGTGTGTGTGTGTGTGTGCGTGTGTGCGTGTGTGTGTGCGTGTGTGTGGTGCTGGTAGGTGGTCGTGATTTAGAAGACACTGTGGAATCATAAGAAGTGTTTGTGCAGCAGGTACTCTTGCGGCAGAGAAACACACAGGAGTGTTCTTTCATGTGTGTGTTTCTCTGCCATAAGTGGCATAGTGGCACGTGCCAGTGATTTTAGAGAACTTGACACAATCACCAATTTTCTCTTAGGATTTTCTCTAGGCAGTCCAGACCTGTCTGAGAAGTCATTTACAGATTGCTTGCCTCCCTCCAAGTGGGATGGTGAGCACTTTGTGCACGAGTTAGCATGCTCATATTAGCGTTTACATCCACTTCACCACAGTACAAAAGGATATGAAATCAATTAAAATGAAGCTGGAGTAAACATAATTCACCACGTCACCATCACCGGCATATTCTGACGTGCCACAGTTCAGTAGTTGCAGTAGATGAAAATGTTCAATCATCAGCTGCCTCAGTGCTTTATGAGAGTCATTCCATGTGATCCTTCTCTGCTGCGCCCGACAGCGTAACACCACCTGTTAAATATTCTCTCATTCATCTCCATGACTGTCACATCCTCTTGTCCACTTTCCATCTAAGTCACGGGGCTGCCTTGCTTGAGCGCGATGTTTTTTAGCATCTAACTTCACGTCAAACCGTTCCCCTCTTTATTTCTGACACAGCATGGCACAACTCTGATGACACATTGTTGACAACTCTTTTAACGCTTTTTTTTTACAGTGATGACTGACACTGCTAAATTTGCAAGGCTTTTATCTGCTTTATTTATGACAGTGGGAGTTAAAAGACCCAAGGTGTGAAATTCTTCTTTATACTTGAAGTAACATTTTTTTTTTTTTTTTGTGGCAGTGGAACAGGCAGCATTGCACTTTGGCAGCAATTTGAGAGCTAATGATAAAATCTCACAAACGTGTACCTCCTCGTGAACAGGTGGTGTTTATCAAATTGAAACAAGCAATCCACGATGAAGTTAAGGCAGTTAAGAAAGTTTGATGAATCCAAAATGGAACACTAATGTGAAGTAATCCTACTACAGGAAAGAGATTTAGGACAGGAATAAGGAAATGTTTTTTCACAAGCTCCAATACTGCAGATATTTTTTTATTTTTCTTATATTTTTCCTACTTCCTCTGCCATCTCTGAACACTCTGCTTTCCAAATTTTTTTTTGCTTTGTACACGCAGATGTTTTCATCCCGCTGTGGATGTCTTTAAAAAAAATACATTCTCTAAAACTCTGTCCACGTATTGTTGTGATTCAGAACGGCACAAATGGGATAAAAGTCATCCATCGGAGGAAACAACACAGTCATTGCAAACTTGGAATAACTGAAAAGCAATACAAATAAAATATTTAAACATCCCCGTTAACTTGCATCAATATTACAGCTTTTTAAAGTGAATGAATTTGCCTTCTGTCTAATGGGGGTCTCACTGAACTATCAGGCAACGGACCTGTGTTAATGAAAAGTTATTACCAGCATTCTCTATTTAAACAGCACAGGCCAAATCAATTTAGAGCATTTTATTCCACACGCCCAAGGCTTTGTATTTAATCCACTGCCAAAGCTGCAGCACCCTGTGCTTGTTGCAGGTTTTCAGCTGCTTGTACTTCTGTGGGCTATTCAGCAGGCTAACGAAAGGCACAGGAGTTCTGTGGAGGTTATTCTGTAATCCCCAGAGAGAGAACAAACCCCCATCAAGCATACAAATGACATGAGAGAGAGAGAGACAGAGAGAGAGAGTATAATCTTTTTCTGTAAAGAGCTCACGCTCAGTGCTTTTTAAACAGTTCCAAAAAAGAAACCCTTCATTCTCCACTGGAGGTAAAGGACTTGCTGTGTTAAAACATCAATTCAGAAAACATTAGTTTCAGTCAGGAGACTAGAGGAGACGACGACAAAGTGCACTCGGACGTGCCGCAGACACAGAGTCGGTGCCTATGTGAAAAACAGCTGGACACATCTGAGCCCCCGCCACTGATCTCTAGCTGCTAAGCCAATTTAGAAGTCACACACACACACACACACACCGCCTCACTCTTAAATACTATTAAAGTAATGGTCCTCTGTTGAAGCTATTCCCCCGGCCTGCATCCACAATGCTTTTTGCACGCGCCTATGCATGTGCCTGATCTGTTTAAACGCAGCACAAATAACTAGATACACAGGTGTGTGGCCGTCATTGCCTGTTACTGTGTGCATGTATATGAGGGCCTGGTAGAACGCTGTAACAGAGGAGACTCTCATCATGATGTCTGGCTGTGCAATGCACAGACCACACCAAGCCTGGACCAAAGCCACTGAGCAGGTAGAGGCTATAAATCACAGTTCAGTCAGGCCAGGGACAGACGGAGACACAGACAGTCTCCGCCTGCTGTCACAATACCAAGAACTCCCCTCACAACTGCCTAGGGCTTTACACACACACACACACACACACACACACACACGGTTCAGCACACACACGTCAGGTACATTCACACATATGTAGGATGCTGTGGTCAACAAGCGTGCAGTATCATCGTCCACTGGGCCTGAATAGGGGAAAAAAGTGCTTTATGGATCTAATGCAGACGTCAAGGGCATTGTAGTTTTGATTTACGGCGGCCCCGTGGCCCGATTGTGATGTATTGTGGAGGCGCGGCATTTTACTTTGTGATGAATATTGTTGGGTACAGGACGAGATAAATTCTGAAGACACTTTAGGGGGTGCTGTATGCCAGGCGCTCAGCCTCGAAGGTTGCCACAGAGAAGCCAAACCATTATTTATAGAAATACCAGCAGGGCTTTTTTTTTTTTTTTTTTTTTTTTTTTTTGTCGTATTCATTCTTAAGCAAGCCACAAGCCAAACATTCACACATCTTTTAAAAAGGGCGAAGAAAGGGAGCAGGACTGTAATATGATGGAAGAAAATAATAGGTCCACCTGGGGGACAGGAATACATGGTTTGAAAAAGGTTGAGGACTAAGAAAAAAATAAAAAATCACAATGGATTTCTGATGGCCAGCTGGGGTTTCAATTCCAATGTACAGTGTGTGGCAGTCATAGGAAGATGGAGCACACACACTGGACTAAAACTTAAAAAAAAAAAAAAAAAAAAAGTCTGCAATTGGTTTTCCCTCTTCTGCCTCTCTTCCATTTCTCATTGTACTTTTATCCCTGCACTTCCCACCTTTCATCTCTACGCTTCCACTCTTTCTCCATCAGCTCTAAGGGGATAGGAACACAAAGAAATGCGTTGGTATATATGATGCATTGACCAGGGACAAAGAGCTTTGGAGGAACCTTGGTGTGCTGTGCACTGCAGATACAGAGGATGCACATCATAAATCTAAATAGCTGCAGAGTGCTCTTTTCGAAGATATACATGCATAAGAAACGGTAAACACATGATTTCTTAGCGCCCAAATTGTGTTTACACAATATCATAAATAAAACATCACAGGTAAAGTGAGGCTGCACTGAACTGTAAGCACCTGCTTTTCATGATGTATGCGCTTGGTATACAGCATAGCTGCTGTAGTCCGCTTATGTGACAGAAGGTTCGTCGTCGTCAGGAGGAGATGATAACTGCTTCCAGTTTAATGTCATAACATGTGGTAATCCTCTTAAGGCTGGGATAGTAGATGATCTCCAAACAAAGGGATCCTTGCAAGGGACAAGCAAAAGCCCGGTGCACCCTATCCTCATCACTCTAACAATTTCCTCCCTGATGGCGGCAGCTGCTCCCTCAACACAGAAATAACACAACACACAAAACATTAATCCACATGTACTGTAAGCATGTGCGCATACTTCAGCGGGTGACGTGTAGCAACGGGAGACACCAGCCAACCCTAGTGCCAAACATGATCTCCCTTTTAATATACAGACTGTGTAAATCCCCTGAGGTGCTGAAAGTGCCTGGCAAACAGTTCCGGGTGAGGCTTGGGAGAGAGTTTCACTGTGTGGCCTCAGATGGACAGAGTCAGGAGGCTCACATCTATGTTCACATTTCTGTCACTTTCTCAAAGCCACTAATATAAAAGCCAGTTTACATATTTCATCGTAGACACAAGTCCAGACCAGAACACTGTGCCCTCATCACCAACGTCCACTGCCAATTGTAGCATGAGGAGGACGGTGGTGATAATGAATAATTTAAAACCTTTCCACTAATAAACTTCTCTAAGTTTCTTGATTTAAGTCAGGCAAAACCTCACGGAGCATGAACAACAAAGCCCGAAGGCCAATTCTGACAACCTAAGACTTCTTAGTAAATTACATCTTGCCTTCCCTGACTGTTCATAGCACAACCTGTCACCCTTTTCAAGGAATGTTTCATTGACTCTGCAGTTAAGTGGAACTCGGGGCTTGTGAGACAAAAAAGGACACAGGGAGGAGAGAAATGACTTTGCCATGAAGAATTGAAATGTCTCAATTAAGATGTTACTTTTGATTAACAATATCAAATTTAAAAAAAACATACAATAGTTGCCATACTCAGACTCATCCAAGAATCATCCAGTATCAACATTTGTGTCTGGCAGGATAAAGAGTTGATGAGTGTTAGACCTTTAAATAGTGATATGGAGATTTCAGGATGAGCCGTTCTTCCCATCAGTCCGTGGCTGTAAATAAGAAGGCATAGCAACCTAACACAAACAGTAACCAGGTCAGCCTCCTTTTGTCATCGACTTTCCTTCTGAGGTGAAAGGTTGCTTCTGATCTCCTCTGATCCTTGGCATTAGTGGCAATATTGAAGAGCATCACTAAAAACACCCCATCTGTCTGTCTACATGGTCTGCACACAGACCTCTGGGATTCAGGGTATGATCTCTTTAAATCTAGCAGCCCCCCCCCAACATACAGACACACACACACATATAAAGTACAACTGTCTCCAACCTGGTGAGAGATTAAAGCAGCCACAGACCTATATCGCTACATAATCCTTTGTTTGAAAGAATTTCAGCATCTGACATCACAATAGTGTCAACATCCTCTCAAGTATGGCACTTCATGAATAGAATCTTAGAGATTATATCGGTTATTATTCTGCACAGAATATTACATTTAGATATACAATGGCGATACAGGCGAGCCTGTGCCAGCAATAAGATAAAAATATGAAGATTGTTTCTATTGTCAGAGGATTAGCACGGAGGTGAGTGTTCAATTGTAGTTACAGTCACAATAAACATCGTTGTAGATTGATGTAGACGGGCCATCAGCTACACAACTTACAGTGAATACACGTGAATAACATTGCACAGGTTGAGATTTAGAGTGAAGCAGATATTAAAATCAGTAGATGAAAGATGTGTGTGATTACAACATGTTCAAATATATAGAGAAGGCACAGACGTGCACACACACATACACACACATAGCATTAAGGCTCGACAGAGGGCACCTCTACAGAAAAAATACCCTGGATCATTGGGGGTTGAAATCTCACATTAATCCTTACTCACCCTTCCAGCCCTGCACATTAAACACCACTCTGCTACACACACACACATAACAGCACACAGCGACTTCATGGCCCCATCAACCCCCACCATGGCGACACACGGATCTGTTTAGACACCATGCAGAATCATAACCCCCACCTCCTCTTACACACTCACACACACATACATACATGGACTACATGTCTGGATGAAAGACAGCACTGCACTCGGCTGCATTGTCGACAAAGCTTACAAAATCACTTCACACGTGGGACAATGGAATGCATGAGCAGATTATCACTCACCATTACAGCTGGGAAATGCTGTTTCTAAATTTTCTCCACTGGGAATTGAAAGCGGGATCAACACACAAATGGGCTAAATGGGGAGAAAACTTTCAGCTAGCCAATGTAGAAGGTGTGAGATTTTTTAGATTTGGAGGATCAAAGGTTTTTTTTTTTTTTTTTCCTTTTAGGCTTGTAGCTCAGGTCATTTTTTGATGGCGCTGGAGACTTACAGTCCCAGCTGAAATTTCAGCTGAAATTAGAAACTTAAAGTCTGTCAGTCCTTTGGATTTGAATACACTTCATAAGTTGAGTCTTGAAATATTTCTGTGGAAGAGAGGTTGAATAAATATTCAAACTGAGGTGGAAGAATTTCATTCTTTGACTCATATTCATATTTTACTCTTTTCCGGTGTTTTATTTGAAGTCTTGATATCAACATGTTGTGACGCACGACCAGTCTCATTTAAAAGCAGGGTGTGAGTGTGTTGATACTTTAACAGTATTTTTAAGTTTTAAGTACTTTCTATTTTTTTTTTTCCATTTTCTCATTACTAATGGACTGCTGTGCTTTTTTCTGCCTCATTATTATTCTGCTCCTAAAATTCCTGAAAAGTGAAGCTGCACTTGAAACACTGGTCTTCACTCATGCGCATAGCAGCAAGACACACTCATGAACCATCAACATTATAAAGTTAAATGACGTGGTAAAAATGAACATTTTCATATCTATACCTAATACTGAAGCTTGTGTAATGTGCCACTGAGTGAGGTTTAAAAGTAACGTTATAAGTTACATTATACCCTTCAATCAATATTCGTACATTTCTGTGACAAACACCATTATCTGTGTCATCTCTGTTGATCCCTCTGTGGTTATTGAAGCTCTCATAAAAGGCTCCTGCTCATCTCAGCCTTGTTTGCGGTCGATACTTCCCTGCAAGTGATGGTTATGATTCAGTAACCCGGTGTGTAAAATGTGTTATCTGCCTCTAAAGGAAGTAACCTTTTGTTATCAGTGTTTACTTTAAAAAAAAGAACACACAGGCTGTATTATTAGCAGAAAGATACAAGACATTTTTTTTTTGATTATTTCAGCTAATTAGATGATTAGCTGGACCAGTGGAGAGCATGAAATATAGGCTGCCATCACTCGGGGAAAACAAAGGTATAAAAACACACACATACAGTCTGCATGCATGAGATTTTAGGCATGCAGGCTAATATTCATACGGTGGAAATAACATGAAGTGTTATTAAGGGGGGACATATACAGTGGGAAGTGATTGAGTTACAGTTTACAGCCACATCCATCACTGGGGATGTAGCGGATGAATCATTTACATGAGAAATGGAAAACAATGACTCAGAAGAAACACCTTCATTTGGCAAACCTAACTAAAGTTGAATCGAACCTTACTGCGTTTTCCATCTGAAATCCATTATTAGAAATGTCCCACTTTACAAATGATTGATGCTACAACTTTAAAATCCATTATGGCACAGGATACTCGGTAACGTGAATGATTATTGCTGGAATTATCACAGTGGTACAGACTGTGCCTCCCATAAAAATTTAGAACAGAACAGAACATAAGACAGAATTTCTAAAGGTGGTAGCCGATGACAAGATTTCTAGTTAACATCTGTGGTTTCCAGAGCAGAGCACAAATGGCACATGTGTCAGTGCACAAACAGGTCATTCATCCATTAGCTGGGATAAAAAGGTAACAGACAAACAAATACAAATGGGCCTCTGTCTATCCATTACGGCCACTCCTGCTTTACAAGTCTCGGCGGCTCCCACACTCTGAGGTTGGCGTCATGAAACATTTAAACTGAAGCCACGCAGAGACCCATCAGCGTGTTAAATGTGTGGTGGGAACAGATTTAGAAGATTTAGAGTAATGGAATAATCACTGTGAAGGAGCACGGCGGAGAGGAGTCATGCAAGACTAGTTGTGGCCACCTTGGATTTCATCAATACAATCAGCTGTGTCTACCTCTTGCAAAGCAGCACGGGGGCTTGTTGCCTTTCAGACAACTTAAAATCAAAACCAATCTCAGTTATGATTACAATGGATGGATTTTTATATCAGAGGCCTGTGAACGAAGAAAATAACACTGGGGGAGCCTGAAAAAATAGAATCGAGACAAAGATCAAAATAGCAGAATGACTTAAGGTCAAAAAGAAGCATTGAAATCAGCAGAATTCACATCTTTATCTTAGCGAGAGATATCGTAACGTTTGAAGTCATTATGAGCAGATCTGCGATATGTTCCGCACGATTATGATTTGTTATTTGTCCCTGGGGCTCTATGCGCATGCGTGCATTGAGTATATAGGGCTGTTTATGTGCGTGGAATTCAGGTGATGTGTATCAGTGTTGTACGCTGTCTGAGTGGTGTGTAATTGTGTTGTCACCGAGTTGTGGAAGAGAGATGCTGGGAGACACAGAGGCACAGCGAGGAGTGGATGGGTGTAGGGGTGGGGGGGGGTGAAGCACGTGGGTGGCCATGGGGGTGAAAAGGTCAGCGCTGAGTGTTGTCTTCACCCACATGTCCTAAAAGAGTATCTGTTTGTCTCAATCAACAAAGGCCGTGGAGAAGTGAATGGAGAGCTGCTTTACCACTCAAGAGGCACAGCACAGCCGCGCTATCACATACATGGACACACACGGTATCTTTCAACTCTTATTTCATGCTTTTAGCACCTCTCTATATCTTTGACTCCCTCCTCCTTCTTCCTCTCTCTATCTGAGGGGGATTTGTGATCTAAGATCAGCGCGGCCGTAATGCCCTTCTCAGTAGACTGACAGATGATATAGCCTGCCCTTTGGGCTCCAGTCGGAATGGCTACAGATCAATACCCAAGCTGGCTGCCTGTCAGCATTCGCACAAACATGAACACATGCTCATGCTCACACACACATGCACGCACACACACCAGCAAGGCATTCACGTGCAAGGCTAGCATCAAAGCTCATCTGAGCCGGTTGGCATTTACCGGAACAGGACCTGGATGTGTGCAACACAGCAGGAGGGAACATTCCCGGGATAGTTCCCAGCCTAGAGGGGGGAGCGTGGTTGCATGATGACAGAGCTGAAGAATTCTGCACACAGATTCCTCTGGCTCCGCTAGCTGGTTAAATTAAGCAGTTTAGACAGACGAAGCGGCTGACTGAATGAACAAAGCAACAGGTTGAAGAAATAATCGGGAGGCTGAACTGTGTGCAGCAGGGTGGTCATTTAACCTTTCGGGGAGAATCTGTGTGTGGTCATTTGTTTGTGACACCTTAGTGTGCTCTGGTGCGTACAGTTTTGGTTCTGGTTAATGAGAATGTACAACATTTTAATCACACAGTATTCTCATATTTTAACAGTGACTATAATTGTGTATGACATTGACTTGATTACATTTTGCTCCAAGAAAACATATAATTAAATAAGATAGAAAAATTTAAGATCACACAGTATACCTCACTTGATAATGAGAGACAGGATAAGATCAGGAGATTTAATACAAAGACTGAACAAAACGTTAAGATGGACTTCTTTTGCGATAAGGCTCTGATGAGATCCTCAACGTCAGGCTCAACTCAGGCACGAATCTGCAGAATAATTGCCCTCCTGGCCTGGAGTAATAAGAAATCTCTCTCCCACCATAATATCTTCTTGTCTGCTTTATTACACAGGTGCAATGAAATGCAAATGTTGTGAAATATTTGTCAGGTGCGAGCTAACGAAAAGGTTGGTTATATTTATGTTTTTTTTTTTTTGCATTTATATTCATTCCAAAGAGCGGATGATCATATTGCATTGTTACGAGACAACCAATTCAGACACCCCTGTGTGCAAGCACATATGCAAACAGTCGCACATACAGTACATTGTTCCATTACATTATGCCCAAACTGAATTGCTGCTCATCCATTCCAAATATACAATGCCTCTCTCTGCACACTCACACAGTCTTTCCAAACAGAACGAATGTGCATTGACCTATGCAAATAAACTGTCTCCAAGAGGGAGCCTGTGTTGCCATCATTTCATTGTATATTGCGTCACTTGATCCCAGCTACATAAATGTAAATGAGAAATATATAAATAATGCAACCACACATTTGACACTTTGTGAATAACACTGACGCCCCACTCTAAACTTGTCTGCCACTTCCCTCTCTCAAGCAGGCGGTAATTTATTGTCTCCCGCTGCCATAGCACAGTCAATCAATAGCCAATTAAAGACAGGCATATACAGTCTCCAGTGGCCACCAGTGCATCTGGTGCTGCTTGGCCAGGGAAATAAATATGTAAATGGTAGACCGGCGGAATAGCATCAGTCAGTATCTTTCAGCAAGCACAACAGGAGGGATATCAGTGACACTTCCCACACACGTACACAACCCAGCACTCCAGTATGGTAACCTCCACGTACTGTGCTCCAAGGCCACTAGTGGTCAGAGAGGCCACAAAGAGCTGTAACCCCAGATCAGACGGGTTGTGAGACTAACTTGTGTGTGTCCGTGTCTGTCAATATCACAATATAATGAATGCACTCTGATGCATCGGCTGAACATCGGCATCGGCTCCAAAAACCCTACTGCGCACGTCTCTGGCACGTCGCGTACGTGCCGCGGTTTTGGTCAAAATAGAACAGACGTGCATTCAGTGTGTAGCTGAGCGTAGAGACGCTTCTGGGACGCTACGAGAAAGATCCACGTTATGCAGTTTGCAAAACATGTAACAAACATCGGCGTCGGCATTGGCCATCGGCCAAGTTGTTATTTTAAACATCGGTATCAGTATCGGCCCAGAATTTCACAATCAGTGCATCCCTAATAATGAATGAACTTGTCAGTTGAAGGGCAGATTGTTTAGTCACACAGACTTTTTTTTATTGCTCTTGTAAAGCACTTTGTGACCTTGTTCTGTGAAAAGTGCTTTACTAAATAACTTATTATTCTACACCTATTATATAGAACATATAGGCAATAATTATGGATGCAAAGCCGAATTATATACTGCTAAACAACCCTAGTTCCAAATGTGTGGTTGTGGCGTTATGGTCGCTGTTTTTCTCTGGCAGTCTTTTTATGCTTCACAGATACTAACTCTCTAAAACATCCATAGCGAGAAAGGACAAACGGACACAGCTGGTTACGTTCAATGTTGATTCAATTTCTGACAGTTGGAAAGAGATGTGATCGAAGCCACAGTAAAACTGGAGCTGTCAAAGCCAAAGCAGCACTTTAAACAGCAGTGTTTGGCAGACAACATTGCAGCCATCATGGACGATGATGTTACCGTCTAATTTTACATTGTCTTGTGTTGCTACGTAAATAATATACACACTTTGATATGCAAACAGAGGCACGGTGCTCCTTCAGTTAAATACAAATGATCATAAAAATAATTGCATGTTAATCCTTTATTCACAATTGAAGTCTTTGTTCAAGTTTAGAATGATATAGAATTGGTATTATCACATTGCTATATTTGGGCAATTTAGTAGATTAATTTAATTAAAAATGTTTGATCTGCTAAAAAAGCGGGTCTGGAATTGCCTGCCAATACTTCATTAATTACAGCTGAAAATCAATAACAAGATGGCATGATTAACAGTGTATCGATCATTCAAGGAGGGATAGACTTGATCATAAGAAAAGGACTGATTGAAATTAAGGCTACTTTAAACCTTAAACTTTAAAGTGCACGTGGAGCTCAGATACACTGAGCAGCTGAGACCTGGCAGAGGAACCTGAAACTGTAAATTTACTCAGACTGTACTGAAGTCATTACAATCTCTGAGCACTCCACTTTTCATGCACCACACTATTCATCTGACAGCTATAGCTAATAGTTACTTTGTTCATTAATATTTCACATACAAATCATCCAGTACGATCAGCATATAAAATCTAATAAATTTATATCACTGCATATAAACCTCTTAAAATTAGTGCCACCTTCCGCAGCTACAACTTTAAAATATAACTAATACATCAATGCATCAATAATTATATTAAGTTATATTACAAGGTACTCTTGGCAATAGTTCATTCTGCATTGTGAGTACTACTTGCAACACTGTGTTTTTTTTATTAGGCCAAAAAATAAGGCTTTAAATCATTTGGATGCTAAACTTATGTGTAATCAGATGAATG
This sequence comes from Protonibea diacanthus, assembly GCA_028641955.1. Classification (NCBI taxonomy): domain Eukaryota; kingdom Metazoa; phylum Chordata; class Actinopteri; family Sciaenidae; genus Protonibea; species Protonibea diacanthus. The sequence continues at coordinate 16,557,692 of CM053981.1, forward strand.
GTATCTGTCATTCCCAGTCTGCACCCTCATCACCTGTTGGGTACTATCATCCAAGGAAAGTACATAACGCTCTATCGCACACACCCCAAATTATTTCATTTATTTTGGTGAAACTGAATCATATTATATGGAGAATATTTGTTCAGGTTTCGCCTTTGATGCCCTGTGGCTGCTCTGGAACAACCCTTGGTGATTTACAGTTTCCTGATGGACAGTAAAGCAAACTGCTGCAAACTATAGCTGCCGTTAGCTATTGTTAGATCACTTCGTTAGCCAGAAGACAAGAAAGGGAGAGAGTAAGCAAGCAAGCAAGCACCGCCAGACAAGAGTAAATCTGGGACTGACTTTTACTCGATGACGAGAGCTTTGTGAAATAATAGTCTGAAAGACAGACGCTGAGTTGGGCTTCTTGCTGTTAGGCTAGTAATTAATATTAGCTGGCTGCTCCTAAACTAGGGCCCCAAATCACAAAAAAAAAACTTTTTTTCTATGAAATATTGCTTTCAGTATATTTTGTGATAATAACCTTAAACTAAAGTAAAATGAAGTACAACTGTGAATGCTGTTCACACAATGTGTATTTTTATACTGCGGCATTGCTATTTTTTTAACATCTGTAGATGTTGAAGTAAACCCTCTTTCACAGCTAGGATCTGACAAACTGACCAACCAGAGGAACACCGACCGAAGTTCCTGTTACTCATGAAGACGTGTGCTCCTGTGGTGGAACTAAATTTAGTTTCAAGAACCAAAAAAAATGATCCTTCTGGTAATGGAAAGCTTGGGTTCCGGCACAGCGATGCACTGTTGGGAGTGAGAGAGTGATGCACAACACACAAAACCTTGACCCCTTCAATCCAAAATCCTCGTGAATAATCTCCTGCTGTGGAACTTTACACCTCGATACAGGGCCTCTTGAACACTCATCCCCTTGCATGAATAGCATTGCAGCCTCGCTCGCTCTCTGCCTATCTCTGCCTCTCTCGCTCTACATTCCTCCTTCTCCTGGCTCTGCCACCACAGGCGCCATTGAAGAGCCTGACAGTTCAGGCCCGCTTTGATCTCAAGGCACAGGTTATCTGTTACCAGGCTAATTTTAGTTAGCCCCTCTAAGCTTTGCTTCTCTTTAAAGCACAGGTACTGTGCAGCAGGGAGTTGTGGGCTGTTATCAGTGTGGCCCCCTACGCTTCAAGGCAGGCTTCACCCTCACGTCTATGAAGGTCTACTGTAACCTGGACAAGATTATCCACCTCGCTACATCTGTGTCTTAATCAACTCTGCGCGTAAGAGTGCAGAGGCGACAGTGTGGGCTGAAATTAAAGAAATGCTTGAATGGGAGCTAAAGTGATTTTCCATCTAAGGGGGCTTGTTGGATAAACACAGCAATACACGAGATCTTCAAGGAGGAGTGCTATCGGATCCTCTTGGGTAATTAGAGGCTTACAGTTTCATTTCGCTGCGATGTCAACAGATTGTTGTAGCAGATGGAGGAGGGGGACGGCATGGGAAAAGCAGAAATCTTACCTTTGCTAGGAGGATGAGACTGTCTGCACCTCAGACTGAGGAGGTCAAAAGTCTGTGAAAGCAAACAGTGAGTCAGTTTCTTGACATACTGTCAGCAGAACCTTGTGTTTGAAATTTCATTCTTACGTTTATTTCTTCTCTTATTTAAATATCCATTCATTTATTTAATCAGTTAGCCAGTGCTCCTGCACACTTGTATTCCATACCTCTAGTATACACAATCCCATGAATTACAATGTGCAAGAGAAACAAGCTTATTCAAACAATAAAACAGGAAAAAAAAAAAAAAAGTATCTGGACAGCCTGGAGTTGTTATTAAAATCTGAAGACAATCCAAAACACAACCCCAGGCAGAGTCTGTTTACAGGAGGTTACACTGCACTGCTGTACACTAAAGTTGTCTCCTTGTGATTTTGCAGAATGGTCAGCCAGCTGGTCTGAGCCTCACTCAGGACAATAAAGCCCTGAGAGGATGACCTTGCACGCCGCAGGAGAAAGCCAGGTCACAACACAAGCACCAGGCACCATGTCGGGGTGAATAGGTGAGTCTTGAAAGCAAATGCGCCTGTCCGATTCTCACCTGAAGAACTCCCCATATGCAATTCTCTTTCCTTATCTTTCAGCGCTGTCTTTGTCAAGAACACTACTGAGATCAAACGTGTGCAGGTGTGCTGCAATGCCATGGCAAGGTACACAGAATATCAAAGCATTGCACTTCCTTTCCAGCGTGAGTGATGGTTCTCCAGGAGCACCTTCAGATGAGGGGAACAGGAGGTGTCTGCTGGCTGATTTAGCACCTCAATCTCTTACAACAGGGGTCACTTTTCTCCTCACAGGATGACTTACGAGGGCAAAGCTGCTGCTTTGATTTCCATTTTATTGTGAGGAATGGTGGCTAAAGTTTCCTTCTATCTGCTCTCTATCTGTTGCGTCTAAGCTTGTTGAAGGACAATAGCCACAGCCAGTGCCAAAAGAGCTATTTCTGTATGGCAATGTCATGTTCTTTACAAGGATAGTAATGGTAGCTTGATATGTCTTCAAATTCCAGCACAATCTATCAAAGGTTCATCTTTCTGAGATTTGAGAAGAGCTGAACTGTTCGCACGGGGAGGTTTGGACTGGGGGACGTTGTAAAGTCAATGTCCATTCAAGCACATTGTTTGTCTTCTGAGCTTGATTGATAGAAGGAAATGAGTGCACACTCTGTCAGGTGTGAATCTCACTTCACTAGTCATTATTGTCTTGCTGCATAATTTTGTTCCCTATCTTTTCAGAACCTCTTTTCATTACAAGCACATTTATTGCATAAAGGATTTAAAGTCGAGGACAAGACTGAATGAACTGGCTTCAGGGCTTTCAGTTTTTACAAAAAAGATACAACATTAAAAGACCTAAGGTCAAGCGGAGAGTGAAAAGCATTGTGCTAGGTGGGCAGGCACAACAGGAAAGAGGAACAGAAAGAAGATATGTTGTGAGTGGAGAACAAGCACGATGTTTTTGTGCAAGTGCAAGGGAGGATAGATAATAAGGAAACAGAGATAACAAGAGGAAGCGAGAAAGAAAAAAAATGGAGTGATCAATAGAGCGAGAATGCGCCAACCGCTGTACAGCATGAAAGTGGAACAAACCAAAGAGTGACACAGCAGGCAAAAACAAGACAGTATGTTCCACCCATTACTAGGAAGAATTAATTAGAGTTCCATTGACGCACTGTGTAACAAGACAAATATAATTATGTTACATCATTATGAGCTTGCCTCCTTCCTGTTCCCTAGGGGACAGCGGACAGCCAACTGGACAGCCAACTCTGAGCAGCGGCCACGAAAAAAAAAAAAAAAAAACCACAAGATGGCTGTCAGTGTTCATTTAGCAACACGCCGGGACAATATTTCCACAGAAAGTCACGCTCAGGAGAGAGATGTTGGTTTCTGGTCATCACACAGCAGAGTTAGTAATGTTCCTAAAGCTATAAACAGACTGTAATTTGGCTTGAGATGTGATCACTCACTCTCTATGAGCTATATTTACCATCTGTGGCCCTTTACTCTGTTCTGTATACAGCATGTGATGCATGTCTGCATGCGCTCAGATGTGTGCAGCACACATAATGATAGATAGTTATCCCGAGACATACATGACATTCTGTTATACACTGTGGACACAGGCAGTCTTCTCACAGCTTTGCGTTGCATGTTAGCATTCAAACACAATTCCTCAAGATCCGACAGGGGAAGAAAGCTGACCTTGGCATTCCGACACACATAGCCCTCTGTTCCGAGCTAAGACAAATCAAGAATCTGAAAGACTGAATGGAGTTTCTGACTCAGGGGAACGCTCCAGGCTTTCCAAGTATCCGTTTTTTTTTTTTTTTTTACAGACTGGAAGTACAATATGTGGCATTGCAACGAGGACCGCGAAAACAAATGTTTTAATAAGAAAGCGGGGGGGAGAGGTGCTGAAAAGCCGCTGTGTGTGGTAATAGGGTATCATTTGTCTCATGGGAGAGAGCGGCTCTGCAGCTGTGGCGTGTACAGAGCTCACACAGCTGTGAATGCGGCGGCATCGGCCAGCGCTGGCACACATCGGCAAGTCAGCTGAGAATGGCTGGCTTTGCAGCAAGTGTTCACAAACTGCACCGCTGCCGGACAAGCCTGCAGGTAAAACTATGGAGAATAATAATGTTCAAAAGGAAATGGTAATATAAAAAAGGGTTTATTATACAATGTACAAAGTCATTAAGATGGACAGCAATTGGCTGACACTTGAACAGATGCCAGATCTCTATCTGCTGAAATGAGTGTGAGGCAGGACATTTTGTTTTTTGTTTTTTTTTTGTAAGCTTTACTGTGCCTGCATGAATCATGCCATCATAGGTTTGACACCCTGTAAACATCATGAACAACATGCTGCTGCAAGCTTTCCATCCATTCCATCTCCTTTTTCACTACAGCGGCATAAATTGAGATGCTACAGTGCTTAATCTCTCTTGCATGTGCAGTTTGGGTCGGGTTGGGTTGGGTACGGCGAAATTGAAATGACAGGACGTGAAACAGAGCACATCCGAGTAAAATAAAGGCATCAGTCCTTCGTTTACAGAGCTGGCAGGCTATTGATCGTTCCTTGGCTAAGCCCTGAGGGTCAAATACATGTCTCTAAGCCCTGCATGTGCGTATCTGTATGTGAAGGTTGGTGTAAGACATCCACTGTGTACTGCAGTTGCAATACTGCTGACTCTGCTGTGTTAACACAGCCCTAAGGGTATCCAAAAGACTATCATCTATATAAATGACTCTGCATAACTCTCCCCTCTTTCACCTTCTTCTACCGCTCCCCCTCTCTTATATCTGTTATATGCAGAGCATACACTATAGCACATGATCCCAACCCCTCAACGTAGCCTTCACACTGCTTCCATCTGTTCATATAGGTACAAATCCCTGGCGTGGACGGAAACAGGCCGCTACGGGAGGAGTTTTGTCACCTCAACAGCAAACACGAGTCATGTGTTGGTGCTATGTGTAAAGAATGTGTAAATGTAGAGGTGTCTGTCGTGTCTCATGCAGTTCTGTTGTGGTGTGTGACGTTTTTATCCCAGCTGACAACAGATCGCCAGCTCATCACAGAGCTGACACAAATTATCACAACCGTTCAAGCTCACATTCACCCCTTTGGGCATTTCAGACCCACCAATTAACCTATTAACCTATTAACCTACATGTCTTGGGACTTTAAGAGGAAGCTGGACCACATGAAGTGGAACCATGCAGACATGGGGAAAAGAGTGACGCAGACATTTCCTAGCTGGCTGGTAGGGTTGAACCTACTTGCTGTGCCACCATAATTAAATGTATTTCTCTGTCCATGTGAGGCTCTGCACAGTGTGCAGACACTGCACAGACTGTGGCAAAGATTTTACTTGGAAAAGGAAGAGTCTATCTATCTTCCTCCATAGGATGTTGCACCCAAAAGCTGCCCCTCCATTTCTGTCTGTTCAGCTCAATTTTTTTTTCCACCATCATTCACTCCCTGTATCCTCTCCTTTGCCCATGACAAGGTTTCTCAGGCCAAAGCCTCTCCACAGTAAGTGCTGTCCTGGCTTAATCCTGCTCTACAGCGCCGAAGGGGAGTAAACTTCACTTCCCAAATCCTCGACAGCTGCGCCCGTAAGATCGGACTCTCGGTCCCTCGTCTCTTTACATTGTCGTCGTGCCGCGGTCTCACCCAGTTTCGCCTCTTCACACCATGGTTCGCAGTAGGATGGGGCATGAAGGGCATGACGCCTCTGCCCGGGAATGCTGGAAAGAAGCCAAAACAGATCCCGTTCCATGGCGCGTACAGCGTGGATGCTTGAGAAAACATGCGCTGCAATGCAACACACACAAACGTGCACACACACACACACACTCTTTTGGCACGTGAAAATGAAATGTTTTGGGATGTGAAAATGAAAAACGGAAAACAGGGGGATCTTGGGCTTAACTTTAGCTATACTTTTCTTTATTGTACTTCCAGCCCAGAGCAGAAACCACACAACCTCCATCAGAAATCTGCATGACTAAGGTGAAGGTACTTATCACAGTGAATCGCTGTGTAATTCAAGACGGTGGGCGGCTTGGCCAAGCTCTGATTGCAGGCTGATGTGTGTGGAAGTTAAGTTGGTGGGTGGGTGGGTGGGGGGGGCCTGCAGGGGAGCTACTATAGGTCCTGGCACAAAGCCAAACTGTGTGGCATTGCTGAGTGATGAGATACACGCCTGGAGGTTCCTGCAGAGGCTGAATTATAAGAGGCAGGGTAGAATTCAATGGACAGCTTTAACCACGCAATTACTTTCTACATGGAGAGTGAAAAAACGCTGTCAGCATACCTACAGTAGAGAGCATGTGTTCAATTGGAAACCGAAAAGAGAGAAAATAGAGTTAGGGCTGTCAATTGCAATTATTGCCTTACTTCCATTTAGCTTGCTGTGACATCTTAAAAATTCCATTCTCCGTTTTCGCATATGAATGAAGCAGTCGACGGCTTCAACAGTTTATTATTCTACTTTGAGTCACAACTTATCAGCTCTTCTTTAATAGTCAATTTAGATAACAATACCTGCTTGAACACTTTCATTCCCTTGCAATGTTGCCTACATAACCGCATACACATGCACTCCACTCACACATTCCGTCGCTGTAAGGGAGGGTTCAAGGGTCAGTCCCGGGCCAAGGTTCATTGTGTGCTGGTGAGAAAGAGTTATGACAGCTCCGCTCCATTTCATCAGCCCAACTGTCAAGTCACATGGCATCATTTATCTGCGAAAGCCTCGCAGTTGAACACACAACGCCACGGGTGGGCAGATCACCACTACGGCTACACTACTTTACCACTAATGCATCAGAGCAGTGACTGGAGAATAGGCTACAAATTGAGCTGATATAAAGTACGGGCCACTGCCAAATGTTCATAATATAGCCGGTCAGAGTAATATTAATATGATTGGTTTCCATGTGAGATGTGTGAGGGTGTGTGAGTGTGTGTGGGTCATAGCAGAATTCATAATTTATGTGGGCTCCCTTAAACAGCCATGAAGTGGAGATGGATGGGAGCCTGATTAAAATTAAAATGAGCCAATTAAAAACTTCTTGTCTAGCACAAAAAAAAAAAAAAAAAACAGCACCAGACGCAAACAAGGATGGAATAAAACTTAATTGAACAGTGATTTTTATGGTTAACTGGTTTTACAAATTGGTTAAACACATTTCACGGCTTTGTCTGAAACAGTTCTCCTTGTAGGAAAACAATAACCTTTTGTTTTTGTTTTTGTTTTTTTTTTTGAGAATGCTTGCCCTTCAAAAATAGTTTTTAAGTTCAGGTTTATAGCAGAAAACGCTGCACCCCTGAAACAGATGGCTATCTCTTTGGGTAACGTGGCAGAGTGAATGTTAGAATAAGAGGGAGACACTGTATGAAGACCCTCAGGCAGGCTTGTTGTGATTATCGACGATTAGCCACTCATTGGGCGATGAAAGAAAAAACAAATCTCCGAACATTAAGACCGGCGTGTATACCCTGCAGCAAGGTTCTGCTTTGTCATCAAGACGGAAAGAGCTGCTTAAGTGCTAAATTCTTTCAATCCTCCTCTTTTTTGACATTAAGGGTGTTAGAGCAATCCAATGAAATTGCCCTGCTACAACTACTGCCTTCAGAAGCTTATTTGTGTTGAGACAGTGTCAGAGAAGACGTTGATCTTGCAGTTGGTTTTTGTTATATGTCTCCATTTTTTATGAGAGGAGTGAAATATTAGGTGCCCCTGAGAAGTTCTGCATCTAGTGTACATATCCCAGGGTCGGTGTATTGCGCTAAAAACTGACATCTTGTAAGATAAATATTTTTGTTTAAACAGTTGTCATCCTCCTTTTTCTTATTTCTCCACAGTCTCAGTGACTGGGTGTATGTGTGGGAGTGGAATAAGCAGATGGAGGGACGCAGAAAGCAAAATAAAAAAAAAAAAACAATCACAATGAAGCACAAAAAAGACACAGAGTTATGACAAGTGAAATTCAAGAAGTCAATGCATCTGCAGAAATGTACTGCTTCACGAGTTCATGTCCAAATACATAAATCCCATCATTTGTACAGAACACATGCACGCTCTGCATGGCAGGCACATACATGCCATATGCTCATTCTACATGCATCATGAGCGAATTACCGACCCAGTGCTATCGAACAAATCCAGCAACTATACAAAATGTATTAGAAATGCAGATAGGGGGAAAGTTTTCAAGCCCGCAGACTGCTGATGACAAACTGTAACCATTCACCCATGTTAGCTTGTCTACATCTGCATGTTGTTCCAAACCCTGTTGTTCCAAAGCCGTCCCACTGCCACATTTTCACTGTCAATTGCCAATTTAGCCTACGCAGTGTTTGTTGGCGCAGCTAATACTTTGTCTTTTATTGTCACATATTTAATGCCAACTGTGAAGCAACCAAACATTCAGTCCTATAACAGACCCAGCATCCACGCCCCAGCCTGTGGATCTATCCAGCAATTCCATCACTGCTTGTCAGTTCCACATTCCCCTGCAGCTACGGCATCTAATCTGCGCAAGAGGACAAACATTTTGGGCTACACTTGGTGTACTCTGGTACTTTAGTCTGTTTGCAATGGTGAAGTAAGATTTATAGAAGAAAAATGCAGAGATGGTTCTTTGGAATCCTCACACCTTATGGCGTCAAGAGATTGAAGGCTTTAAATCTCTCAAATGACAATCCCAAGGTACTGAACCTTCCCTCTGAGGCCCTGCTTTAATAACTAATCTCCCCCATACCACTATCCCCTGTGGCCCTTGCCAATCGTGACTCTAATGCACAAGAGTAGGTTTAGAGTCTCAGGGGAGTCATGAGAGCAGATTATCACCTCTGCCAGTAGATAAACAGTGGTCACCATGTACACTCATCACCAGAGGTTTGGACTGAATCCAGGTCTGATGTTCCTGGTGTGTGCATGTGTGTCTGCGCCTACAGGCCTGGGCTGACCGTGTAGATACGGTTTGCCTGTGTTCAATGCAGAAGCCATTCCAAGTTGGCCCGGCAGTCTCTAGTTGTTGATCCTCTGTCCTCGTCCTAGAAGAATTTCCTTTCCTGATCCAGCGTGCAATCAGAGGCATCTGCAGTATGCACTTTGCCAGAATTCTTCCGTCTACCCTAAACTCACACAGACATGATACAACATCTGCTAGGATGCGCTCATGCCAGGGAGAGGTGCAGCTGTGCACAGTGATCTCGACGCTGTGCACAGCGGGTTGGGAGGTGAGCAAGTGCTCCAGTATTACTGGGGTGAGCTGTCATCACCCATGACCTAACAAAATCCATCTCATCATTGACAAAGGCATATCATCACCAGCCGGCAAAGTTCATGGCCGTGTGCTTTGCCCACATCGGGACTTCAAAGACTTCCTGAGATTCCTAAAAATCTGAGACATTTGAGGTATGATTGATTCAATTTGCCTCAGACATGACATGTTATACTTTTGAATGAGTCTATTCAGTCACTGACTTAGTTTTAAATCAAATGCATAAACTGCTTCAATGTGGAAAAAGGAAGAAAAACATCCTGTTCCTCCTTTTGCTGAACACGCAGAGCCTCAAACCCTGTGCCCTGCCACCCCTGACAGGGCGATGGAGTAAGCAGAAAATGGATGAACAGATTGTGGATAAATAAAGAGAAACACGTCAGTCTGAGACAAGATGTGGATTAGTGGCTCATATGCTAATTTCTAGAGAGTCCGTCTGCTCAAAGTAATGCCATGCTGGATTCATCGCTGATAAAACTTCTGTTATTTCAATTCTCTTCCAAAGTTTTAAATGAGGGTATAGACAAGCGGTCTTTCAGTCTTACAGACTTAAAGCGGGGGGCAGATGAACAGGGAGGGGAGGATGATAATTGCGGACAGGGAACAATGAGCAGCAGATGAAATATGTGCTTAGAAAACATAATGAGCAAAAAAATGGTTGTCACACACTCCGATCCCTCTGCAGTACAGTGAAGAAAACTCCACTACAGGCTGTCAAACACGGATATAGCAGACTAAAGCAATCCAACAGTTTCTCCTCTTAATGTCCTATACATCTTGAGAGGGGATTATGTGCACAGAGCAGCTATAAAAAAAAAGACCTTTCACGCCGTTTTGCAGCAGCCCTACAGGGCATGGACAAAGTGCTGAGGGAATACAACTCACACTGATCACTATTTCACCCACACTGCTTGAGTACACTGAGTGTAGCTATTGTCATTGGGTAAATCAAATCCTTGTTGTCCAGATGAGCCTCAGAGTTGCCTTTATTTAATCCCTTCCTGCAGGAGCAGTTTTGGGCCCATTTCCACCTGACATACAGTACATACGTCTCTATTTAGCCTAACGCCTAGTAACTTCTCATGAAAAGAGAACCACGCTCAAAGAGAACACATTTTAACTCTATGAATGGTTAATCACAAAGTTGCTTATCAGTCAGGGCTGCGAGGCGCTGAGACGAGAGGCAAAGGTGCAACAGATAAGAGAGCAGGAAAAGTTTTCTATGCAGATGAAGTTAAGCTGTATGGATTGAAAAAAAAACAGATTAAGAGGATTGAATGTAACAAAGAACATATTGCAGCAAAAGAGCAGCAAGATCAGGGAAAGGTGTGGATAGACAAGGAGAAATTGGTGACCTTTATAGCAAGGTTGATAAATGCAGCATCTGAGATTAAACCTCAAATTGAAAGATAAATGTTAAAGCCGTAGTGTGCCATTTGGGCACGATAAGTTTGAAAAGGTAAGGAATGAACTCAGCTTACAATCAAGTGAAGAATCAGCATGTGTGGGTTGATATTACCAATAATTTGAAATCTTCAGTGACATGCATGAAGCCTGATTGTGAGTTTGCCAGTTTCTAGTCAGTGGAAGAAATAAAAGCAGACATTGTTTGTATTCAAGTCCTGGTTAAAGCCTAATTTGGATTTGTTTCATATGAATGTGTGGCAGATATACCAACCAGGAAAGATGGAGGAGGAGAAGGTGTGTGTCACTTTGATAAAGCAGAGGGTCCCTCACAGAGTGCTACATGTAGGTGTAGGGAGTGAAATGCGGTAGCCAGAATGAAGGGTAAGAGGAAAAAGCTAGTAAAACAAACAAACATACATTCTGAGGGAATGAAAGCACGGATTATAATGATCAGGTAACAGAAGATCTGCTGGATGACAAGAATGAAGTGTTCTTGTGTTTTTGAACAGAAAACAAGCAGGTTGTTAGTACAGGAAAGGAATCTGTGCTTGACGCTGATACCAATATCTCTGGTTTCCAATAAATCTACACCAAAGAGATTGATTATAATATGTTCATAGAAACATTTGATATTAAAATTATACACGGTATAATACCAGCTGCATTAAAGGCATTAGTAAGTAAATGCCTAGGCGTGGGAATTAGAAATAAATAATTTAAACAAGTGAAAAGAACACATAATTGCCAGCATGTGATTCAGTACAAACAAGCTCAGGCGGGGATATAGACTCAACTGGGGCCACTACTTAGGTAGGAGTGGTGTGAGTGTTGATTAAAAAGATGGATAGTAACCAATAAGCAAAAGGCGGAGTTAAAGGTAAATACTTTTGTTACAATACACGGAGTGAGGAAGAGGCAAAGAGGAAACTAAATCTGAAAACTTGGAGGCATGAAGCATTGAAGATGAACAAAATGTCCCATTTAGCACGAGAGAATTCAAGAAGACTGCGCCAGAAAAACATTAAAACCTGACATAAATGACGTAATTGATGGAAGAAACGGTTAATGAGGGGCTAATGAACTAGAGGTGTGGTGGCTACATACCAAAGTGGATTGAGGATACAAAGTGGCACTATGGATCCAGTGCTGTACCTGGTGAATGAGATAAGAAAAGCTCAAGTAAGTAATAGTAAAGAGACAGTGTCTTCAAAGCAAAAAAAAGCATATGATATGGTATGCAGAGGGGTTGATCAAATTACACTTAATGTGAGTCGGAGGGAAGGGGTTAAAATAGGGTCAGAAATATCAAATCAACGTATAGAAAATGGATGACCTTGGAGGGATGCTGTAATTGTGTACTTTATTTTGTGTCATGATGAATGATATATTTGCAGATTATATTAGATTAGATAGTTTATTCATCCCACAAATGGGAAATTCGCTTATTACAGCAGCAGAAAAGGGTAATATACACTACAGAATTAGAGTAGAGGGCAACGAACAGACAGAAGTATCTTATATATATACACTCATATATATATATATCATATCATGTAGTGGATAAAATGATAATGCATTTCAATGGAGTGGAGAGGTAATGAGAACAAGGCTAGATTATGGAAGTATTGTGCTATATATGGAACAGCTTAAATAACAGTTAGAGGCAATGTAACCATGCCATAGTTCCAATAGCCCATTATGAAAACATACGCCCATTCCTTCAAAGTCCCACTGTTTCGAAAATATACACTCTGGTATCAGCAACTTACGTAACTTAACTGCTGTAATGTACTTACTTCCTAACCAAGTAGTTCAGGTACCTAACCAAACTGCGGCCATTTCACATTGTTAACCATGAGTCTATTACTGTAACGCATGACGACAAAGGTCAACTGTCAAGAAAAGACAAAAAAACAAAAAACAAAAGAAGGTCACTTGATTGGATCCTTGAATGCCCAAATACACTGGATTATTAGTCGAAAAGGAGATAGACACTAAGATATGTCAGGAAAATGGGCCTTGGGTGCAGTGGGCTTTTGTTTTCGGGATAAAGAGCTGACAGACAAATGGGCTTTTGGTCCAATGAGACATTTTTCAGATTATTATTATTAGGGTTCTAGAATAATGGGTGTGTAGGAACAATGGGCCATCCACAGAGGGACAGCAGTCACACATGCTCCATAATAAAGTAGGTATGATAAGAAGATGGGAGAAAGAGCAAGTTATAATAGGCAGAATAGGAACTGGACACAGCAACCTTAACAATACACACTACTCTACACTATAATGGCAAAACAGGTCATTCCAACAGGTCATTGTAATCAAGGTGATAAAACGTGGATGGTGGAGCAATTTCTAGTAACATGCAGAAGAGAGACAAGTGATGATCACACAGCTTTGAAAAACAGGGCAAGTAGAGGCCAGTGTAAAACAATATTGTAATAATAATAATTAATAATAATAATAATACTGAGTGTGGAGACAGTGTGGGCACAGAAAATGGTTATTTGGTTTTATGAGAGCCGCTGGACTAATCACGACTTTCGAAAAATGGACAACGAAGAAGACTGCAGGCAGAAGGTGGCAGTAATGCAACGTTAACGATGCAAGAAGATGCATGCGAGAACAAGAAAAATGGATAACCGCAGGAGTAAAATAGCCACAGCATCATTTGCATAGGCTTCTAACTAAGAGTAAAATAACACATGTATCCAGTATTTTAAGGGGGGTTTGGTCAGCAAACTTTGTTTATGGATACACAAAAATCTCTTCTGGTTATCTCCTAATAAGTACATGTACAGTAATACTGTAAAAACATTATTGGCATATGTTTTTTTTTTTTTTTTTGCTTGTTGCTATGATAGTACATCATGTTTTGACAGTAAAAGAAAATGCTCAAAGAGATTATAAAATGCCTTTACATGGTCTTTGATGTAACTCTAATGCACTATTTGTAATACAGATAAGAGGGCGGTTGGATGATGTGTTAATTAAACAACACAGAAGCACTTATAAACTATAAACACAATTTTTCGCTTCAATTTTTTATCTGAAGCTTCCTGATTCTGAAGCCCACATTCGTATGACACAGACATAAGTTCTGGTTAACGAGCAACTTGTTTCACATGTAAACATATTGTAGATGCCGGTGTCCACACACCAGGAGGCGCCGCAGAGAGGGATTAAAAACACTCACACTCTCCCCAATGACAGTAGGTGTTGATAAGCAGAAATGATATGCAGCATGATATGTTTTCCTCACATGGGTATCCATTCTGTTTGTGTGGGTATGTGCGGGTGTGCAGATACCGAAGAATGCCAGTGTGTAACAATGTGTGATCGTGCCGGGCCTCCATGGTTGAGCATGTGAATGTTCTTGGCAATGTTGTCAAGACCCCTGCAGGTGTTTAGATCTCCTCAAATTCCCAGTGCTCCTTCCAAGCTGATGCAGGGGGGCACAAGGCTTGCCCTTGCCTTCCCCTTCCCTCTCCCCTCTCCCCTCTCATTCTCCAGGCCATGGCAGGCAGGAAAGAAAACGCTGCCAACCCCAGGTGTCAGGCATCCGCTCGGCACTGTGTCAGCAGACATGGGAGAATGTGAGAGGAAAGATGAAGTGCATGCAGACAAGATTCAAGGATTTAGGAGGGGGGGGGGGAATTTAAGTGAGAGGGCAAAGTGTGAAAATTGAGGTAAAAACAGAACAAAACGGGGGGACGTAAGGTGAGAAAAGGACTCAAGGAGAGATTTGAGAAAGAGAGAAAACTGAGGCTGAGTACAAGCAAAAAAAACCTTGAAGAGCGTATTGGCAGTCCACAAAGGAGGGGGAAGTATATCTGACCTTTGACATGTAATGGGTTGCACTATGCACCAAAGCCAGCTCCAGAGGGTTTTAACAGGCCTGGTCTGACATCTTAAGTCTGCCCTCTAAAACAAAGACACAGTCACATCCGCTGAACCGTCCACAGGGACGTGGCTCTGTAAGTCTTCCCCTACAAATGGACACTTGGACTTCATATAAATTCACAGAGCACCAGCAGGCTACACTTAATAAGAGGATCTGGAGTCAGATAGCATAGCAAAGACACATGGGAACAACTCTTTCTGTCGTTGTTATTTGTAGCTGTGTGTTTGTGTTGGGACAATGTCTGCATGATAAAGTGCAGTTGCTCACGCGACATCAGCTTTCTGCCATTTGTTTTTTGTCTCTTTCAAGTCTCCCAACAGATCCGAGCATTTTTTAGGTTTGCACTTGAAATGAGCTATAGCTTGAGGAAGCATGTCTTGGCAGGGACATTAATACTGGAGCTACTGCTGAATAGTTACATGGCACACTTCAAAATTGGAAATAGAAAAAAAAAAAAAAAAAAAAAAAAAAAAAAATATATATATATATATATATATATATATATATATATATTTTTTTTTTTTTTACACACTGTGATTCATTGGATAGAGAAGGAGAAGATATAAGGGGATAAGACAAGAACCCACTGCAGTTAGCTTGGTAGATAATAGCAAATTGGAGAGTCCCACACATACAAGGTCAGATGATTGAGAGCTACATCACTTGATGATGAGTGTTGAGCAGGCAGCCAGAGTGCAACAGAGAGATTCATCCACTTCTGGGGAGGGAAATCCAGTTCTCAGGCACGTCCACACATCATCACACTTCCTGTCCTGCACTCTCTCTTTCGCTCTGCCCTCATCTTTTCGCAATTTCGCAAAAGGTGTAACCGGGTAAAACAATTGCACAGACGCCACATTTCAGAGGCTTCTGTCTCTGCAGTCCTTATTTATCAGCGCACTGACAGACACAGTGAGGAACAGAGATGTCTGGATCCTGTCCTTATGGCTAAATCATGTTGCGGGTGGGACAGGTCCTCCACTGCCGCTTTGATCATCCCCTGAAGACCGACAGGGTGACTGATGGGACCGACTTAGCCCTTCTGCCTATTCAACTCCCTGCATACAGGAGACACAGAGAGAAAGCAGGACATGAAACAGACAGAGGACTGTAGTGATGCCGTGATAAATCAGGAGCGAGATTGTAAGCACTTGTATGTTTTTTTGCGCGTGGGAGTCCAAAATGACAGAGGTTGCTTGAAGCAGAGGATTTTTAATGACACGCTTGATGGCTCCAATTTTAATGTGCCCCGCTAATTATGATATTGCCATGTTAGCCTTTTCCAAGCTATTCCATGTAATGAGAGAGCGAGAGAGAGAGAGAGACAGAGGCAGAGAGAAGGCATGGGTACAGTATACTATGTATGACTGTCATTCCAGTCTGTCGCACAGCAGGGGGTAGTGATGAATTAGGCGCCTTGCCGTCTCCCTGGCACCTGGCCACTGTTTGTCCTTTAGGCATCCTGGTGACCAAAATGTCTCCCTGAGCTCCACGGGGGCTCTTGTGGGGGTTCTAGACACACTGTGCAGAGTAGTACTGTACCATATGTGTATGACTGCGGTGACTATTCCTTCTCCAGATGTGCATGTTTGTGTACAAGAGTTAAGTCAATTTTATGTATATAAAGCAATATCACAAGTCACAAATCACAAGCTTGAGACGCCCTCTATCCTTAGACCCCCCCCCTGTCTATCCTTAATCACCAGGTGTGTGCAAGTGCGTGTGTTTTTCTCATTGGAAAGGATTCATTCTGGAGCCAAGTGTCACCTTCAATCCTGCAAATGCTCTAGGGTGATAGTAAAAGAAAGCCTTGGGAAAAATACCTGTTGGACCAATAAAGAAGAAGAAATAAATGATGCAAAGATGACTTATGGAGACAAGAAATCTTCTCAGGTCTACATTTTGGCCAGGAATAACCTATTAGAGGATCTCCTGAATGGTAATTCAGTACAGAGCTCAGAGCATAAATCACAGTGTTATAAAAATCCATTAAAATGCCACAGAATAGTGGCCCCAGATGGCAGGCAATTGTACTGAAAAGGTGGACACGGCAGAGAGAACGTGTGTGTTTTGAAGGAGGACCGGTCTGTATTTGCTGTGGGTGTTGCTAACGGAGTTATGGAATTTCTGTGTGTGACAGAGATGAAAGAAGTGGCGGGTGCACGATGACAGAAGGTGCACACTGAATAAAGGCTGACTCAAAGTGTCAAGATCGGTCCTATCCCTCATCACTCACAGCCCACTTTCTCAACGATGCTCTCCGCAAAATGCCAGGTCTCTTCTTCCACACCTGAGCGCTTAGCTTTAATGCATATTAATTTACTGTCTGGCAGTGACACAGAAGCGGAGATTGAGGACCAAACTGTTAAAAATAAGAGGGCGGTTTGTACAGAAAGCCTCATCCCTGTGTAAAACAGGCTTATGCCTTAGCTGATAATAACAACAAATTTGAAATGCTGGCTGGGTTACTCTGAGTTACAACATTTTTGTGTTGCTGATCAATCAGTGCTGTAACAGAACTAAGTGATCTGTCACAAAAGCAAACAGAGGTTACAGAAAAAGGTCGAACATGTTTGTCAAAGACTGATCCCCTCTACCAACATTTGGCTATGATTTTGTGTCGCCTTTGACAAATCTTTTAGGCTAGTGCATTAGTTTGCTCCTCCATTAACCTTGATATTTCTCAGCTTAGACAGGTTTGTTTTGAGCTATTTGTTGGCTAAATAACGTGACATTTGTAGATCCAAAAGGCTCTTTCTCAGGTAAAAAAAATCAGGTTGTGGTTTTAAGGTTATGTTATGCATATTTTATTCCATTTTCATATTTTCAAATAGAGTCCACAAATTTTCACACACCGGACCTTTAAGTTTCATTGAGATAATCTTGCATTACTAAGAATAGTCCCCAAATCTCAGACAATGACCATTTAGCATTCCAGACTGAGCGACTATCACTGACCACCCAGGCTGACCAGTTGGGTTTGTGTGGAAAAAAAATAGACAGAGCTGGAAACATCTTTAAAAAAAAAAAAGAAAAGGAGCCTTCCACACCTGTGGCTCAAGTGCTGTACAGGCCAGAATCCCCCAGTCTGGATAAGACTGTCTAGACAATGAGTCATTAAAGGACGAGCACGGCAGCTGATGATGAGCTATGCAATCGCAGGCTCCAAGACTTCCCCCCCACGAGTTAGTTGGATCACTCAGATGCATGGGAGCAACTGGGACTGCCAATGATTAGGGTTAAAAATAAATATTATGATGATGTTCTCATATCGTCATCTAACCACATTATGCTAATTAGTCCTAACAGACAGCCTGTACTATGTTTTAAAAAAAACAACAAAAAAAAGACTATATATGATCAAATAAATAAGGAACATAGTAAGAGCTACTGTTTAGTACTACTACTACAGTCTTACTCTGTCACTCTCGAAAGAAAGCAAAATAAATAATTGTAAAGGTCCTTGTTCCATAAAAGCAACCAAATTGAATAAAATATACCAATGGTGATGATTATTATGAAAAGGGCTAAAAGCTCTGATTCAAACAGTAATATAAAGGTACTCTTGGTGGCCAAGGCTAAGGTAACAGAAAATGAATGACATGGGGACATAATGTGTTTTCAGTAATAATAGCAGGCCATACAGTGTCTTTGCAACATGCATCTGTGCTCTTAACAACACTTGCACAAGGGTGAAAAGATTCCTTTCATACTTGTTTGGTGCTCCACATTAGTATGACGTATAATGCAGAACATTTGAATAGACTTTGGACATGCCAAAGATTTTTTTTTTCATTTTTTTAATCTATAATGTATCATTTGTTTTTGTCACAGAGGAACACTGGGGAAAGCAGCATGGGATTTATTGCAAGAGGTAATATTTATTTCCCAAGGGACATTTTTTTTTGTTTTTGATTATTAAAAAAAAGCCAAATAATAGGAAAATATTTTGAAAGTTTTTCTGTGTACTTTGATCCAACCCTCTGAAGATAAATAAAATACAAAAAGCAAAAAGCAAAAAATACAGCAGACAACTGGTGAGTGAACATATTGTAGATTAGGTGCAGTATGATTCATTGGTTTTCCTTTCAACCGTTTGGAAATTTAAAATGCTCCTTGCGAATTTGGAGATTAGTTTAGCCCACCCAGATCCTTCAATCCACATGTAATCATTCAGAAATTGTGTTTGCATCATCTGTTCTCGACAAAACAGGATTACAGGACATTAATCAAGCAGAACAATTACTGCCATGTTCTAAAACAAAGTGATGATGGAATCCAACACTGCTCTCTATTTTTTATCTTGACCATTATTTCTTTAAGCAATTTTATAATCATTTTATTCCGACAAGAATTTGCCAACATTCAAATGGAAATTAGACTGCCAACAGCCGAGCTCAGCTACTGTTCAGGGCTGTCAGAGAGATCTGAAACAAAGATTCAGGCCAAGCAGGCAAATACTCACCCCTGCCAAAGACAAATAAGAACCGAGGTAAAGAAATAAAGCATGCTGTTGAAAATGCATTCACTCACACAACACACAAAGGATCTCATCTCAGGTCTGCATCCCTTTGCTTTTTCAACAAAAGAAAAGTGGGAAACACTGAATTATTTTTTATGGCCAAAGTGCTTCCCGCTTTGAATGGCTGAGTCATTTGTGCCGTAGTTTTCAACAAACTGCACAGATGGGCTGCACAGTCATTGTTATTCATGACTGAAACTCTCATTGGTGATAATACAGCTATACCATAAACCTGCAATTATGCACAACAGGCATTACAGTCTGCCACTGGTTAGTGAAAAAGAATACATGCGGATGATGGACAAATGACAGTTTCAATTTAATACGAGCACAAAAGGTAATTGGCTCAAAGGATACCATGGTCAGATGTTCTATAGGTTTTTTGTTTTGGAGTAAATAGCAAGAAATGTTTGATTGTTAAGATGCCAGATTAATACGGAGGGAAATATTATCGCCTCCTGCGCAACTTGATCTTCGGCAGAGCAATTAAAGTTAAATCGTGAAGATAAATGATCATAAAAGAGAGCAAGCCTCTCTGAGCTAATGAGTTCTTTTTTTTTTTTTTTTAAGTTTACGGCATCTTCTGCATCTCAAACATGAATACTACTATAATCTGGCATGTGATGTTTACAAGCGCACTTTAATCTGCTCAAATACTGAAGAAAGAAAATGAAACACAACAGTCTTTTAATGTTTCACCTGAACAAGAGAGCTACTGCAGATAAACAATACTCCTAAAGACGAATACAGCAAAACAATAGCTTCATATCTGTTTCGCATTAGGGAGAGCATGACGCTTTTTTCGATGGCAAATGGCTAAAAAATAATTAACTGTTAGCCCCGTGGATGAAGAGGAAAGTGCAGAGCAACAGATTTGTATGGACACCAAAGACATGACACCCTCTTTGATCTTCACCTGGTATCGCTTAAGGAGGTATTAATATCGAGGAGACGGGATAGGGGGAGGCAGCAGGGCTCAGACAGGACTCATTGCAGAGGGAGATAAATATGTGATGTATTTGAGGACAAAACCACTGACATTGAGAGACGCCATATCTTGCTGCACGTTTGGCAGTGGAATTTAAAGAAAAAAAGATGCATTGCAGTTTAACTGGCTGAATGACTGACATCAGAGAAACATCTGTATATCAATCATGAAGAACCTATTCTAGCATAGAACATCAGTTTATGACATGCACTATTGCTTTTGAAATGCAATAGCTGCGCAAGCCAGCAGATGCTTCCCTAACAGAGGCTCGAAATAAAGCGTGGCTGACTTATCTCCCACCCTATTCCCACTGACATCCCATTGCAATGAGATACATCTCACCATTTGGCCATTAAGCCTGCTAAGGTATGGAAAGAAGGCGATTTATATTGTGATTGTAGCAGTGCCCTCTGTGACTCATCCAGAAGGGTAGAGATGGCCAGAGAAGGCCCCAGAGCTGCAAACATCCCCCCTGCCCTGCGGAGCTGCCTGCCTGCCTGCGGCTGTAGCTAAATTTACTCCCCCCCTCCCCAAGCATCCCGGCACATCATGTTAGGATTCTATTACTCTCCCGTGTCCCAGCATACAGATAGTCATGTGAAAGCCGGCCACAAGCCTCTGCGGCTGGCAGTGCCCTTCCTGCCCCTGCATTCAGCATTCAGTCCAGTTAATGCCATGCCGTCTCTACCCAGCTGCCCAATCGCTCTCTCGCACTTCCTCTGTCTCTTTATCTCCACTCTTCCTTGCTCATTCTCACCCCATCTATGGCTTGACTCTCAAATCCCCACCCTTCTCAACCTCGCTCCCCTCCAATTACGGCTCCTCTCATCCTGAAAGCAGGGTTCAGCAGTGGACGAGCTTAGGTCTGAGAATGATGGTGGGTAACGGAGAGGGGGAGAACGAACCCCGGCCAAATGGGGATCAATAAGGAGACAGGGCTGAAGGATGGCTCCTGTTATGGGCAGAGAGGTGGTAGAGGATGGGGGTGAAGAAAATGCCACTGCTGCCACATCCGGTCAGATCACATGTTCGATAACTCAGTATGTCTCCTCCATCGATGAAGTGCTGTCAGCAGTGAGGCTAGAATATACACTTCTGTGATGATAAGGCACGCTGCCCTGTTGAAAATCACTCTCCTGACTAAGCAAGTGGTAGGCTGACGTCCCAGGGTCGATCCAGCACGCGGCTCATCAGTTCTTACTTGGCCATGTATGAGAGTGTTAGTCGTTGAGCCTGAAATAGACTGACATGCGTCAATGAGGGCAATGGAGTCATTAGCTATTCCTTTTGAACAGCCAGCACACTCCGACCGAGCAATACACAGGGGTAAGCACAGATTTCTGAAGCCAGCTTATGCAAATTGCATAAACAGGTTCAACCCATCCCAGGTTGAAATGCAAGGGAAAGAGCAGATAAAGAAACAGAGCAAGAGGAAGGAAAATAGACCAAAAAAAAGTTTGCAGAAGAAAAAAAAACAAAAAAAAAAAGCCAAATCTTCTCACCATGCAGTCATTCTGCAGACATGACCATAAAGCATGCTGCAAACTCCCCTCCTACCCATCCAGGCAGTCCATGACATCTTCACTCTTTCATGCAAGCACACTCCAGGGTCACACTGACCTCTAGTGGTGTTGACAAGAACACAGGGCTCATGACAGCAGGTCATGACTGAAAGATAATTTGTTCTTGAAGTAATTTCATCAGAAAATTGATTTTAAGTCAGTGACACTGGTCTAGTAGCTCTCAGGTGATCCGGATAAATGGCTGCAGGGAACAGCTTGTTTCGACACCATGTGAACTGCAGTCTCAACCTCCCCGCTTTCCAATTATCCACTACTGAACAACCCCTCCCATCTCTCTCTCTCTCTCTCTCTCTCTCTCTCTCTCTCTCTCTCTCTCTTCCTCCCCCTCGTCTTCTTCTCTGGGTCTCTCCTAAGATACCTTTGGAAATTTTCGATTTGAACACTATTGATTTTGGGGGTCACACCTACCACAAAACCTTGACACTACTCTATTTAGTGTGTGTGTGTGTGAGTGGGTGGGGTGGGGGATTGCCAGGAGGCAATCAAAGTGTGACCCCTCTTTGGTGTTGGGTCTAATGAACTTAGAGGTTTGATGCTGAGTGCATTGCTGTATATTTTTAAACAGCTTAAGAGCCTCAAGGGTTGGATAACATCTGAAATCGAATTTCTTTAGAGACACACTTCATGAGATAAGAGTTTCTTTATTTAACTCAAGCAAGCTGCTTAAACTTTTCCAATTATGACTGTAGCCCAGTGCAGAGCCTCTGCTTATTTAATTAGAAGAATAGCAGGATGTCTTAAAAACTGCCAGCACACAGTAATCATGTGGAAGAAGCACGCTGATAAGAAGCAGTATAGGCTGTTAGTTATGCTAGGAAAGACCCATTCGTGTTATATTGCTCAAAATGCACTAGATGGCGTACACTGCAAGGAAACATGCTCATCAGTGCTATTGTTCCTTCAACATTAATATTGCTAATAAGGCTAAATATTAAGCTATAATCTAATTCATGGCTCGACCACACAATACCCATAGAGTGCACAGGGTGCAGTATCCAGTATTTCTCTCTATAGATATATGGCCATTAGAATACATATCTACAATATGTTTAGATCAGCCCTATTAAATTCTCCTTTGACTGGACACAAACATGCACTGCCACACAGTATCTGCCATCTCCCACACTTCCAGCCCGCCCCATTACTATCAAAGCCGAGAGAAAATGTGGGGATGATTATGTTGAAATGCGTGTGCAGATCTGAGACAAAGTTACAGTCGTTCGTTGGATTCAGAGCAGTAACATCCTCGAGAGGGGCTGCATGTCCTTGATTAAAGGCACTGGCTTCTTCAGCATCCGTATGTAATTTAAGTAGGACTGTTATTTACAGTATATGGCATTTTCTCTATTTGTCTGGGTGGAGCCTTACAGCAGCATCCCATGTTTGGTAAAATGACTAGGATTCAATGCTGACTGCTACAATTCATCATAAATGTGTACCTCTTCTGCTGCTTCGCCATGGTGTTCTCTGGAATTGAGAGGTATGCTGTGGCATTAACATGGGTTTAATTACCAGCTGAGATACACACGGCACAAGACAGTAGAGCCATTAAGTCGTGGCGTAACTCACAATAGTACCAGTGCCTCTTTCTCCACCAGAGAGACACGGAGAGGCAGAGAGAGAACAGGTAGAGAAATGCTTGTGGGCATTGTTAAGAGCTTTCCACTAGCCACTAAAACGTCACTCATCAGTGACTCTGGGGCTTTTTATATGCTATTCAGGTTCTCACAGGAGACCGAGCCTAAATGTTGAACAACCACAACTGGCACACAAGTGGTGAGAGAAAGTTTCAAGAGGCCGAGTTTGGATGAGGTGCCGCTTTTAGCTCAATTGATCAACAGAGAATGAATGAAGCCCAGTCATTACCATGTGGGCTAGCAGGTGCTGCAGTGAGTTCATGCAAGCAATAACTAATTTCAAAAGTTTTGGAAAAGTTTTAGGGGATATAATGTGTAGTGTAGCGCTCATCTGCAAGCACGGGCATTGAGCATGATAAAATGTGTGAGTTTCTTCCATTTTAATGCATCGTATTTATCTTTTCTTATACATTTTACATTTTGTTCTTTTATCGCTCTTGCTTTAGGTCTTCCCACTAAATCTCCCACTAAATGGTTTTTTTGAAACACATAACCACAAACTCTCTTTCCAATTGGA
Organism: Protonibea diacanthus; assembly: GCA_028641955.1. Classification (NCBI taxonomy): domain Eukaryota; kingdom Metazoa; phylum Chordata; class Actinopteri; family Sciaenidae; genus Protonibea; species Protonibea diacanthus. The sequence goes on from CM053981.1 coordinate 16,581,615, forward strand.
GTCAAAGCTGTGGAGGGCAGCTGAAGGGCAAACCATTTCTGCTGCAGAGGAAGAGAGGAAGAGAAAGATAATCAGTCATTTGATAAGACCAAATTTAGCCAGAGCGGTTTGGGGAGATTAATACCTGCTCATCTGTGTCCATTCTGAGAGATCATTAGACACACTTGAAAATATGAAATTAGAACTTGTAACTTGTATTATATCATCATCATCTAGAGTTTCTAGTAACCAACCACTGTGAATAATTGAAAGGGAGGAAGGTTTGCAGGAGAAAAGTGAACGGTGCAAAAGAATTTTGTCTTGGCCCAGTTTGATGCTCTCTATGGCTCAAAACAACAACAATCTTGTGAAAGATGTGTGTTGGCTTGTTTATCGTCATAACAAACAGAATTATTTAAGACAATAGAGCCATTTAAAGCGCCTTAAATATGCCAAATTCAAAATGGGGAACCAAAATGAAGGGGTTTCTTTGTTTTAGTTCTTCCATGGAGATCAACAGACCATAAACAAAAACCACCGCTAAGCAATTTAAAAATCACAGTTACACCTTTGTCACTGAACCATAACAGATCAAAGATGCACAACTAATTCCAAAAACTCAAACAGTAATGTTATATTAACAGTGAGATATAATGATATAGATTTTCTGCATGATGGAACAATAAAAAAATAAAAATAAAATAAAAAAAAACATGCAGGCGCTTCAGTGATAGTTTAATTAAAAGGTCTGGGATCCTCTTTGAACCCATTTGACCCTGCCAAAGCAAAGAGTGTTGTGTTGTGGTCTGCTAACACAGCCATCAAACATAGAGGCTTGGGGAGCCGTGCTGTGAAGCGCACTGAAGCAAAGCCTTGATGTTTTTACAGAAAGAGCATTACCGGGGCTGTGAAATACAGTGCCCTTTTCCCTCCCCTTCAACCTCGGCTTCCTTCATCCTCCCCCCTTTTCCGCTCTCAGTTTACCGTGTACTGAGTGGTGTTGACTGCAAGCCCTCAACACTTTTAGCTGAACCTGTTACTTCTCAAGTTGAAAGCAAGGTGCCCTCACCAATGTCACGCACTGAAGAGACTACATTCAGCTTGCATATATATATATATATATATATATATATATATTATATGTTTTTGATTAAGAAAGAATGAAGGGCAGCAGTTATGAACTTTGACACCACTATCAGCAGACAGCTCAGACCAGCTGCCATTAGCTCTGTTAACCGTTCTTCAACAAGCTAAAGTGTACTTCATTTTCTGCTGTTTAACTATGGCTGGTCTTCTTACATTATTTAACTTTAACAATAAGGTTACAACAATAAACTGGGCGTCTGAAGTGGTCAAAATACAGAGCCCGGCGCAATGGGAAATGAGAATATAGAATATGACAGTGACACTAAACAGCTGAGCACCAGAGATGCTCTGACAAACGATGTACTGATCAGTATCATTTTATTCTTTACAAACGATTTACAGTCACTGCAGACTGATTTTCAGCTTACCTTGCCTAATACTGTAAAGGCTACAAGCTAAACTAAACACAAATGTGTTCTTTTTTTAATCCTTATTCAATCAGTACTATCACATCCCAGCTCTTGAATAACCTGTGTTCAGGGTCTCACTTGCAAAAGAAACAAACTGAAGCCTGAGCTGCGCACGGAGCAAAAAGCACAAAAAGTGAGTCCACAAGGACAAGGCCAAAAAAAAAAAAAAAAAAGCACACACCAGTTGGTCGTATAACACCTGTTTACACACATACACCACTGAAGAGGTACACTTCAGATAGCAGTTAAAGTATCAGAAATAGTTTCAGTAAAGCATTGAATTGGCAGTATAAGATCAAAAGGATTTACCTTAGAAACCAATTGAGAAAGTGAGCCAATTTAAACAGCAGCAGAGTGAAGAAACTCAGCCTGAATGCAAAGACCAGAGTATAAGCCAAACTCTTGTCCTTGTTGGATGCCTCTACAGGAAAGAATGCAGAATTCAAAAAGCAAAGTGATTAAGTGTAAGAAAAAAAAAAGCTTCTCCTGAAGCTAAGCATCTACCCTGCCTTGCAGGGATTTATAGTGACAACTGTGGCCCTGTGGGCTATTAATTTCCCTGTTTCCCCTCCAGAAAAGGCCTGTCCAGACCAACCAGTCTCAATGGACAGCCTCCTTTATTACTCAGAGCTAACTGACGGCCCAGATGTTACTGCCATTGAAATGAAATAGAAAAGAGCACCGTTCCGCGGCTGAAGCCTTTCTCGACATTGCGGATGGTTGATGTGAGCTGTCTGTACAGCTCAGCTAGAAACGGCTAAAAACTGTAAACACCTTTTGTTCCTATGCAGCAACTGAAAAAAAAAGATACTTCTAGACATTGGCAGATATTATGTATCTGACTGCAGAACCCACAGTGCCTGCCAGAGGTCGCTGCCACACTGCACAGTTCAGTGCTGTCACTGACCGGGTGAGGCCGAAGCCGCTGAGCCTGATTATGATCAAAGTGTTTGACCTCAGGAGCATTTAAGGAACACTGCGTTTTTAGAGCAAAGGACCCTTAGAGGCTCCTGCTTACTGCTGATGGGATACTTTGTCCTGAACAGCACGACCCAGAATGAAAAGCAGCAGCCAGCTTTTCACGCTCGGTGCTGGCTGGCACCTGGTGGTGTCTGCTTTACATGGGTAGTCATGATCCAGAGTGGCTCCTTATTCATATTAGTCCACCTCATTCAACCTCGGGATGGCAGCCTTAAAGAGGTTGGCAGCTTGGTGTAATTTCTCTTTTTAGCCTTCGTATTTCAAGTGAATCTGTTCTGAGTTACCAGAAAAATGCAAAAGCGACCATACGATGTAATTCCATGCAATACACCAGCTCTGCAATGAATTCTTATTAAAATGTTCAGTGACTGTTGAGATTCCAAAGTGTTGCTTAGCCGAACTGATATTTGCTATGGTCTACTTGGTATTTTCCCTTTGATGCACATTATTAATAGGCTCTTTGTTACTTGCCATGTAATCAAATCAAGCTTTGGAAGCTCCCAGCTTTAGAAGTTAAGACACAAGCCAATCAATGGCCACTGTTGATCCATGCCAGTTAATGCTATGAGACAATCAAATGCAGCCAGAGGCTGTCTCGGCTGAAGTTCAGGGTCAGATATACAGTATGTAAAGATAACACATAAATCAACTGCTGCTTCGCTGAACCAAAACACTTACTATCTTGCAGCTTTCGCTCTGAGTTGCTGACGTTTGCTTCCAAACATACTCAAGTATGTGTCTTTGCAAGCACAATACAGCTTTGAGTTGAACGCGGTGAAGAGCAGGCAGTCTAAACAGTGTGCCGTTATTCAAACAGTTGTGCCATTTAGAACAGTAAGCTACTTGTTATATTATCTTTGCAAGTTTCACATAAGCATTAACACTTACTCCACAAACTTTGGCACATTGCCATCTGTATATTGTCATTATGAAATGTAAGTGATGCAGAGAGTTGATGTGTTACAGTGTGAACAGCATAACCGTGCGTAGTAAGCAGGGAAATTAGATTAAATGGCTATTTAAAATAAGCATACCTAAAGAAACAGGCAAAAGACTGGTGGCATTGATTGTTCTTGCTGACACTTGGTGACCTTAAAGGTCACAAACTGAACAAAAATATTCTGGCTGCTTTTCCATGTGTTTCTGTGGCGTTTACGGCGCAAAATTATTTATGCCTATAACCAATGACTGGTACAAGCAACAGTGGAGGTCACGCAGGTTATGTCCCTAAAATTTAAAGCATAGAGCTCATGTTGGACCGTGTGTATGCGTATGCATAAGGGGCTATTTCCTGTAATCACCCACCCTACGGTTTGGAGGCAGGCTAACAGGAAGCACACCCATACCAGAGCAGTAAGTCAGTCCTCAACAATATGTAATTTAGTCCCTTAGAGTGTGTTTCCCGGAAGGTCTATTGTCTGTTCTCGTAAAACACCCTTGAGCAAAATGGGAAATACCCACAACTATCTCACTGCAGGGGATCAAGGCTGTGCAACTTGGCCTGTTCGATCTCATTCCTTAATATGTCTTCATTTCCTGAATTTCCTGACATCAGCCTTATTCATGAACACATCCACTCTTGGTTCTCGCAAACTTGTGTTAAACAAAATGACCCCGAGGAAAAAAAGGATCATCAGCGTCACTTGAGAGAAATCTTTTGCAAACAAACAATCACTTAGCCGTGATTGCAGCTTGATAGGGTAAAGACAGAATTAGGCCATCCCGAGGCTGGAAGTACAAAAAGCAACCGGGGTGGAACATGGTGTAATTTCTCACCGGCTCAGATGTGGTCGGAAACAGAGGCGGTGGGCGCTCCGGCTCGCCTGTGACAGCCTGTCAAACAGAGGAAGAGAAACAGGGAGTGAGAACAACTCCTCAGATCAAATCAACTGCTAATTGTAAAAAATCATGGAGCGATAATAGCGCACACAGAGCTAAAAAGTGGGCTGTTAAAAGGTGGATTCCTGCAGAAACGACAGAGCTACGTGACAGACACACACAATTACGTGAGCTTGTGAACAGAACATCAGCGGAGAGCAAATGCTATTCAGCGGTTGATATTCATTCCCAAGACATGTCTATTAAACACAAAGCGACAGGAACACACAGAAATAACACAAAAAGCCGGATGACCATGCACAGCCTCCTTCCTCATGAGGCAGGGTCATTACTACTGACCATAAATTTAGCATGTGGACACATCTTTGCCATTGGAGATGCCAGTCAGTGTGCACCGAAGAGTCAGGAAAATTATAGTCCATGCCACAGCTTTGCCAAGCGTCCAGATGCTGCTATTTCTGACCACTATGGATATAACTAACAGTCACAAGATCAAATAGTCCAACTGCCTGATAATCATAAACACGGACAACTATTTTCAGCATGCTGAATTGAGTAAATCACTGTGATTTTCATACATTAGTGACCTATAATGAGTACGGCGGGATGCTGTGTTCATAAATCAGTGTTTTTTTTGTGGAAGGTTGACAGTGCAGATGAGACAAGACTCTGTCCTATGAGCTCATGCTAAAAACCACAGACCACGGGTCTCTGTCTGCTGTGACAAACTCTGCACCAGACAGCCACTCCGTCGGCTTTCTTGTGGGACACTCCTGCGCACAATGTCAGCCAGTCCAAAAACCAGAGACCCGGTGGTCTCTGAAGCTGCAGAGCGTGTCTATGACCTGCAGGCTTTCCACTTGCCGTGCTCACTGAATTTTCTGGTCAGACAGGCATGCCATCTGAAAGACAGGGTAGGTGCTCCTCTTGACATTCTGTGGTTAGACCGATGACTGGAAAGAATTATGGAGGCACAAAAAATAAAATAAAGAGGAACAAGAAGGGAATTGGAGGGGAAGCATAAGATGAAAGCGGTAATCCAAAAATAAGCGCGTAGGCAGGGAAAACACGAAACAAGGAGTGAATGTTGGCTAGAGACGCGACGTTAATTCACTCTGTTTTCCAGCCGTTTTTGCCAAACAAAAAGTCAACAAGTCATTACTTTTAATTTTCTTTTGTGGCTTCAAAACTATAAGCTTGTGGGGTCCAAGTAATTATTTTCTCATCTACGTTTTCAATCTATCTTGTGTGATAAAAAAAAGTGCTTTCTTTTTCACAAAGAACAAAAAGGGAATTACACTCCAGTGCTTTTGCTTTTGTAGCTAATACTCAGCAGACCTCTCAGATCATGTATTCTAAGATCTCTGAGCTGATTCATTAGAGGCTGCAAGCAAAAACTGATCCAAGATCTGAATTACCGCTCAAGTCGACTGAAACGTGAGTCAACAATACATCCCACCACGCTGTTCCTTTCATTTTTAAAAGTAACCCTTAATGGTGGATTTATGCACTGTCTTGGAGTTCTGACGTTGAGGATTAAAGTATCAAAAGGAAAACATGTCTGAAGTCAAGCATCTGAAGCAGCTTCTTCAAGCGACGACGAGAAAAAAGGAGAAAAACCTGCCCTCAGACCGTGTACTGTACTGTACTGTAAATGTTCACGAGATGCCGAGGTGCCATTCACATTGAAATGTGTGATGTGTTGAGAGTGTACTGACAGTTTGCCTGCTGAGCTACAGTGCATCTCGGCTCAAGGTTCCCTGCGTGTCAGGTCAAAGCACACTATAGTTACACTATCTGGAACTCATGAGAAGCGCCTTAGCCACCCCGTTATCAAAGCGTGACTTTTACTTACACCTTTACTAATTATTGCTGAATATTTCAGGGAACTGTTTGACATGGTCATGCTTGTGAAGCTGAATTGATTCCATAATACTAAAAACGCTCTGGATGAAAGTTGTATCCCCTACTGTAGTTCTCACTGTAAATGGGTGCAGTAAGCAGGTCTGTGGAATATCCCCTTGAGGTTTCAATAGCTTGGATAAAGGCAAGAGCGTGAGAAGCTCCTTCAGTATATTCTTAGTACTGCCTCTCCATTTGTGCCTCTCATTTCTCTTTTCGCTACATCCCAGGGGGCTGCTTTTTCTTTTTTTTTTTTTTTGCACATCAATCTTTTATTTTTCAATTTCTTTGCGAGGCTAGAATCTGCCAGCAGGATTTCACAACACTTAGGCTGCACAAAGAACTGAATGAAGCCATATTTTTCTGTGACATCTTTCTCTTTCTTTCTCAAAATACACACACACGCATTGTTTCAGCAATCAGCAACATAGTTTGATACTGTTCGTCACAGTTTCTCTTGGACTGGACTGCTAATTTGGTCAAACATGCCATTTGATGACGCCACACGCTGAACAATCAGTCTGGTAAAATAATGACCGCAGTCAAGAGGTAACCACGGGAAAATATGGTGACATCTCCTTTTAGCCCACTATTCCCTGTCCTCCATTTAACTGACGACAAGTATATACAATTATGGTAAATTTGGTCTCGGCCTTTCATTGTGTAATGTGGTCTCGTGGTCACAACAGAAAAGTAGAAGAGACATCTGCCTGCCTGTTTTTATTTCCCCCTGCTTAACTACTGTTCTGTAGCCACTGTGTTTATCCCCCCCCCACCACATCTCCCAATCTATCTGCATGCAAGCCTGCCTGAATCCCCATGTGCCCCCTGGCCTGCCTGCACATCTGAGGTTATGAGGACTGAAATTTTACCCTGAGAAAGTACTGCAGTGCGGCCAGACTGAGCCAGACAGCTCTGTAGCCTCAGGAGTGGTCCACGTTCCAAACAGGAAGACTGAATCAGGCGAGATAAAGCTCTATTTATATTCTCCCAGACAGGCATCCTGATCAGATCATCAAATAGGATCGCACCAAGAGCTACTGTAAGGGGTGTGTGATGTCATGCACAATAGCTAAACACATATTATGTGAAACAACAATGTAGTCATCAATATGCAACAGTATCATTCTGAACGTGTTGTACAAGAGGGAGAGCACAATACATTGATTTATATTCAAGCAGCAGTTCAAGCCAGGCATTCCATTTTAATGACACACAGTCATCGCCAGGAGAAGAAGCTTGGACACACACACACACACACACACACACACACACACAGCTCTGAATGCACCAACAGAAATGTGGTGGTGATCAATCACTGAAAGGATTTGGCAGCTTTAAGCACTCACACAAGTAGCAGACAACTTACATCAATTACTGTGAACTTTCTTTCCATAAATAATTGATCATGATGCTGACAGTCGGACTACAGAAATAAGATTTCTAACTTTAGCGACTGCACTCGCATCTGAGAACATATGCCCTTTGGAAACACGTGCCGCAGTGACTCTACATACTCAGCTCGTCTGATCCAGCCATTGGTATGTGAGGGAGCAAGAAAGAAAAAAAAAAAGAAAAAATGGGGGGTTGCAGCGGGTCAAACCGTTGAACAGGAAATACCTAATTGATGCCCTAAGCTACTCCTGACCTCTATAAGAAACAACAGACCTGTCGGCCTCAAGGCAGACTGACATTACGGTGATGGTGAAGCTGGTTGGTCGATCTGAACCTCATACTGGTGCATCACTCAGCATAATATTGACCCGCTGTGACACTTCAGTGTTTCTGTCAAGACCTTCAGGATCAGACTTTTGTCCAACAAGGTACGATAAGAGCACAAAGAGAACAGTCACACAGCAACATCAACAGACCTTTTGAAACACTTACTAGCTGGTCTAGATATCTGCAAAATACCACGACAACATACATATCCTATGTCGTTGTGCAAATGGGGATAAGAATGGCAAGTAATTGTTGTGCAAAGTGTTTGCAATTAATGTACAATTTGAACTGGGCAGAGTGGAAAAGTTAGCGAGGTTATGGGTTAATAAATTTAAATGGTTTATTAACAGATTACCAGCTGTCCAACCAGGAAAACAAAGACATATTTACTGTAAGTGCTGATGAGTCAGTGTTGTTTTTTCCTCTTTTGCAGCTTCCTGCCTGACTCTGTCGCTATAGTGATGCCGTTGTTATTGTGAGCTATTAATTAGCTAATGCTGCCTTAATGTCAACACAACTTGATGACTCAATGACCTCATGACTACAAACAAACATGACAACAAACTTGTAAATTATTAGAATTTCTAATAATTTGAAATTATGACATTATGGTAGCTTTGTGTTTTTGTGATGATTCACTGCTTTTCTAATTTGCCACATGGACGATGATATTTTTGTGTTCATCTTTCATAACATCGAATGGCAATTCTCTTGCTGCAATCTGTCACAATCTGTTGAATTGCCAAACACAAACTACAAAGTGGATAACTTCACTACTAAGTAGAGTAATAATATTTTATTGATTGATTTGATTTGTTTTAGCATATTTAAAAGAAAATTTCCTCAACACTGAGTATTACCCATATCATAAAATAGTAGCTGCCATATCAGATGAAACACAAAGTGAATTGAATGTTGGCCTGCCTATTATTTTTCAAATCACAAAGTTTGTAGATATTCACCTCTGATCAAAGACAAATTTATTAAATAAGTATAAATAAATAATAATAAATAAGAACAAATAAGAAAATAATTAAAGCAGATATGAAACCTAATGAAAAAAACATGTTTGAATAAAATAATACAGCAAATAAAAACACAAAAATCAAAACAGTTTGTGGAAAAATGGCTGTAGAACCTGTCTGATATACAGGATACGTGTATTATAGGAAGAACTGTCAAAAGCTAATCATATGTACTTGGGTATATATGGCCAATATGAGAAATAAAAAAGTAAATCGTACATCTTTGGACATGCAAGGCCTCTGAATGATTTCATAGGTTTGATGAAGTGAAGTAATCATATGGATTTCGTTGTGCTTAGCATACGACTGGAGCTAATGATGCCTCAGAGTTCAACACATTGTGACTGACCAGTACACTCAAGGCAATCCAAACTCTTCTCGTCTGTTGTTCCTACCCGAGCAGGAGCATCCCTCTCTATCTTTAAAAGCCTCCTGAAGACCCAGCTCTTCAGAGAGTACCTCCTCTCCTAGCACCACTAACAACTGTAGATGATAAATCTACCCCCCTCTGGTCTCATACATGTCCTTGTCCCGCTGTACCTTGATTGTTTCCCTTTTTTTCTAAGTCACTTTGAATAAAAGGGTCAGCTAAATGACTAAATGACTAAATGTAAATGTAAATGTGACTTGATGTATCATGGACGCACACACAGGCCTATAAATCACACTCAAGTATGATTGCACTGAGCATGTGAAGCAGCCAAATGGCAATACATGTATATTAAACAGAGAGATAAATGAGAACATGTATGCACGCACAGTGACAAGAGCTATTGATTAAGCATGACATTAACATCTACCCTCAGTCAAGAGGGACCAAGTCAAACAGTGAGTCAAGCAAGTCCTTAATGCATTATTGAGACACACTTATTACCCTAGACCCACAGGGAAGTTGTTGAAAAGCTCTCTCTCTCTGTCCGTCTAACAAACCACAGCGTTCAGTCAGTACACCACAGCTGTGAGGCTATAACAGCAGCCTGACTCTACCGCAAACCCAATTATCAGAACGAACCTCAGTCAGCAGTGGAAACTAAGTTTGACAGGGGAACTATTGTGCAAACCCTGGATATGATTCAGCAAAGGACTGCATCTTTCATGACACCAGTTATGTCCTTTGATTGTTAAAAGAGTTAGCACAGTTTGATTGTGACATAGAGGTTACATCCACTTTTAAGAACAGCACTCCAACTGTGAATCAGTCATGAGAAATATCACTAATGTCAAATTAGACTAATTGCCTTGCCAAAGCTGGATTTGCCTTTGAACGCCAGGAATGAATTGTTTGTGTGAACTTATTTCTTGGGAAAGATCAGTGTGTGGTCTTTACATAATTAGCATGGAAACTCAAGGAGACATGGAGAGAGAAATATTAAGAGGAGATTATTATGTTTAACCGTCAACCTGTTGAAAAAAAAGAGAAAAAAAAACTAATTACTGCACACACTCTCATAATTGTTATCTCCTCTCAGGCTTCACGGTCATAATGGAAATCAAATATCTCTGGTATACAATTAGACAGGCCTGCCTGCCATGGAGCTAATTTCATGCTCACGAGCAATCCTCAAATCTCAAACCCAGACAGCAGCAATCAGTCTGGACTTCCACAGAGTGCTATAATATATTAGGCTGCAGACAATTACAACTTCCTTGCAAGAAACTAACCAACTAATTAACCAACTAACTTGCTCTAACTTGCTCAATGCAAGAAAGATTTTACAGAACACTGTATTCTTTATGTGGTGCATTGAGACACTAACTAAATACAGACAGTGACAGGCAGATCTCATCCCGCATGAGCTATATCACTCTTGGGCTTGGACCAGCAGCATCAGCAAGTGAGCTCAGAGACTAGTCAGCATGGTCAGTCATCAGTCCCGACCACAATGTCTATAAGAAGAACAATACTCATGGAAATCCATCTGTGGAACCTCTCTGTCCAGAAGTTTCACACAGTTCAGGCAGAAACAGTTCCCCCTGCCATTCTGCCATTTTGTCTTCTTTCCGAAAAGGATAATACAGATCTTAAAATCTCACCTAAACTTTAACAAGTGTCTTCACACTCACAATGAGTATATTCACACAGTTCACTGGAGTCCCATTTTTAGCCCCAGTCGTGAACTCGAAAAGTGCCTTACGGGTAAGCCAGTCTATTCAGCATGCATGCCCCGGGTCCATCTGATTTGCATGTTAAACGGGATCTCTCAAAATACGTGAATGCTGGTGTCAAACAGGCTCAGAGTAAGGGCAAAGAGGTCCCCTGTCACCGCCCTCCAGTGGTGTTTGGAGAGAAGGTAAAGTGAGAGGAGGGAAGAGGTCCATGGGTCAAGCAGACGGCGTCATTTCAACGAATGCCAAGCAGCTTGGGGGCCAGGACTTAAAGATCAAGAACTGCCTGTGTGCATCACACGCCCGCCAGCAACATCGGTGTAACTCTACCCTTTCAAATCACGCAAAATCATTTTTCATGGATTTATACAGTGTGTCGAGAACACAAATATTCAGATTAACATAAATGTTTATTGAAATAGTTTGGAATAAAGAAGAAATTACTGTAACACATCAGTATTTATTGGAAACATCTGTCGGTGTAGCCTTACTATCATATGAATTTCAGTGCTTGTTCACAGCAATCTAAATGATGACGTCTTTGGTTGCCTTCAACAAAAAGCAACACTACCGTTACCAGAGTTTAGCCACGTACTATCAGCTAAAATTGCTAACTGGAAGCCTCTTTCATGGTGTTTTGAAATCTTACAATTCAGTCTTTAATGCTTACATTGTAAAAAACTGTGAATCTGGGTACTAAGGGTTGAGCACCAGGTTTGCTAACCTGTGAAACTATGACCTTAGCTCACCTGAAAAGTATTAGCTAGCTACATTTAAACAGGAGAGTTACAGATAACTTTGACTCCCTAAATTGATGTACTTAATGGGAGTTTAAATATATGTAGGTATGGATTTTACATAACAAGCCCAAAGCTTTTCTTGGAAGCCTTTTGTGGAAAAATGCAACACTCATTTTACCCAAAGTCACCTGCTTGAGCTGCAGCAGAGTACAGCATCCCATGGTTTCAGTTTCTGCTATTTGCAGCCAACAGTGTTCAAAATTGCTCAGTGCAGTGTTCAAGAAATATGCACTAAAATACTGTTGATGTATTGCAAAATAGAGTTCATTCGAAACATTTATAACCATCCTAGGGAAACTGAGCATAGCCTATAGGTGCTCTGAATGTCCCTGGCAAAAAGGCTCAGGCGGATTTTTACAGGTTGAGTCCCACAATAGGCCTTTGCACAACAACACACTGAGAGCTTGTCTAGCTTGAGCATTAAAGGAGCAATTTGCTGTGCTGTATCTGTTTTTTGTATGTGGTACCCCGGCATGCTTGGCTGAAGAATCTCATTTTGTAACAACAATGTGGAGAAAGTGCCAGTTATTCAACACAATGCTCTGGTTCATTGCCCTCAATCGAAAAGGCTCCACTACTTCTCAGAATAGCATCATTCTGAGATTTGAATGTATTTCTACGAAAGAAACTGAAATACCCACTTCTTCATTCTGAACACTCAGAAATCTACAACATAGCCTGTAAACAACCGAAAAAGATCCAATGTATATGGAAAAGCATGTGACTATTGAAATTTGTTGTTAATCTTTAACACTATTCCAATTTAGACAGGCATGAAACCACAAGGACATTTGAATGGTTTACCAGGTATCCATGCCTCTGGGTTTGGACTTGGGTGATGTAAGTTACAATCTGTTTTTGTGGTCTATGTGACAGCTGCAGGATGCAGTCTATTAAATCATGATTTATAAAAAGATGGGAAGGCTTGTCGGAGGTCTAAAATAATCTACTTGACATTCAATTAATTGGAATTAAGGCTAGTTTCTCTCAATTGGCTAAAACTTCAAGAACATTTAAAGGCTCTATTATCATCTAAAACTCAATCACACAAATGAGTCAGGAGATACACAAATTAAGCTGTCAGACTGAAGAACATTCTGCTTTTTTGGTAAGCATTTGGAGGCCAAGACCTAGAAAATCCCCAGACTGCCTGTTAGGACCCATTATGCAGTTAGTGGGACAGCAAAAAATACTTCCCCCTTCTTATATAAACATGAAATGCTTTGAGTAGAATTTATGTAAATACAAATAACACAGCAGGAAATTGGGAAACCATTGTAACTGTCTTAAAATAACAGGACATAGATACAAATAAACCAAAGCTAATCGTGGGGAAATTTATTCATTCCCTAATGTTTTTTCCACCTTCAGAAAATGTCAAAACATCTCAAATGTAATGACAAGGTGAAAAAAATCGCAGCCATCAAATATCCACACCACGCCTTGTTTTTTTGACATTAAAAGGTTAGACTGTCACATACTGTTTGAAGTGTCATACTCATCAAACTGGGTCTTGCGTCTCTGAGGTGAGAGGCTACAGGAAGCGCAAGCTCAAGAACAGCTTCCCCAAAGGATCCGCTCGCAGCCCTCCACTGAGTAAATAAACACATGTCACTCATCTAACTCTCAGATTCTTTCGCTTCCAATGTTTGTTGGTGTCAGATTCTCTTTACACATATAGAGGTCATACAAGGACATCCGTTTTCAGCCAAGAAAGTCAGAGAAAACACACATCAACTAACAAGAGAGCAAACAGCCATGGTAGCAGCGCAGTACTAAGGGAAAGCCGTGCTTTAAGCTAAATGCTAACATCAGTATGAAAACATCAAGGGGGTCACCAAAGTCATTAGGATTCATCCTCTGGGTACCATGAATGTCTGTACTAAATTTCATGGCAATCCACCGGGCTGTGTAAAGATAGTTCAGTCTGAACGGATATTGCCATCAAAAACAAACTGGTAGCAAGAGTAAAAAAGGTCTGTTTAAGATCAGATCTAAAAAGCCTGAAGAATGAGTGGATGATTGCACCATTCCGGCAACTTGTCAGAGGCAGTCAACCAGCCAAAATGTGCAGAAGCATGCATGATTTCAACACATGTTCGTCTTGCCATAACATGACATGAATACAAATCAGTGAGTGAAATTGAAAAGCAAATGACCCAGGAGATGGAAGCCTATATTCCACTGACGGTATAGAGAGGCCAGAAAACAATACAGCCTTCAATGCTGTGTGACTCCAGATGCTCAGAAATAACTGCATCCAATATATTTTATGTCCGTCTGTGATCTTTAAATTTATCATCAAAATGGAAGCACAGGGAAAATGTTTTTTTTTTTCAGTGTTCAGCGTGTTGGCAGGTTAATATAGAGCAGTAATGACAAACTTTTTACCAGCTTTTTACCACAAACTTGAATTTAGAAGAAATTCAGCCCAGTACTTATGCTTGTTATGGCTTTTGCATTACAAGCATCATTTAGTAGCTTACAGAAATGTAGGGCCGTGTATGTAAATGATTGGGGGACATTTTCCTTGTAATGGTACTCTTTGATTTAAAGTTATTTACACTTCACTGTGAAGAACCTGAGTCATTCCACAACACAATATAAATCAGACATGTTTCATTTTAACTTTAAGAGGCTGCATTCATCTCCACAATAGCTTGATGAATGGATGAGGAATGGAGCTAGGTCCAAGCATCATCCTCCCCAAATTCATTGCATATGGGACAAAAAAAGGAGCAGTGTTCGTACAAACAAGCAGTACAAATGTAATGACTTCCAGACATATGTAATAACAACTGGATGTATCACTTATTGCTGACCTCTTTCCTAAATTATGATTCACCGCTGCTGAAGATTCAGTGGCCAATAAGCATCTAAAGCAGGGAGGATCATGTTTAAAGAGTTCAATTGCTATGGTGAGCTCTCACTCCAAGAGGCACCAGGCTGAAGTGACTCACAAAGGTGCTTTTGATTAGAGCACTGGCATGAGGCAGAGAGAGAGCTGGCTCTGCCATGCCAATGAGTCTCCCTTGTGTACAATTAACCACAGCATGTTCAAAGCTGGTGACGAATTACTCTTTTGGGATCGTTTTTTTTTTTTTTTTTTTTTTTTAAATTGTACCAACAAGCATTTAGGAGACCAGACAAGACAGAACACGAGGAGGCCACCTCCGAAGTTGTGCCAACAAAAGATGGCAGAATAGGAAATGTCCTATTGATTCTCTATTGTTTTCTCTCTGAGAATATTTAGATTATTTATGTTTTACAACAACAGGTTGACAGGCTGGTTAATGGGGTCATTTATACATTGTTGGTATAATAAACAATAAGGACTCTTTTTTCTTGAATGGTGCATGATTGTGCATGTACACTGTGAACAATAGTGATATTTTCATCAAACAAGCACAGGCTTTCCTGCCTTTGCACATTTGGCATTTTGGTGGCCCCTGAGACTGACTGGACTGAAGCATGATGGGAGGTACAGAGAAAGGTGTGGCAGTAATTTTGGTGTCGAGGATTACTGATTTTATAAAATCACGTTGGCTGTCGATGGGTGGCCGCACAGGTAGGTCTTCCATCTGCAACCTTTAATTTGAAGGGTACCGTATAGTTTAAGTAGTTTTTTCTCTTTTGGATTTATAGTATGTAGCACTTTCCTGCATACAAATCTCAAAGACCAGAGACAGCTATTTTCACAAATGTCTGTGATTTTGTGCCCACTCAAAGCATTTTACACAACACGGCGCAAAACAGACACATTGCTAAGTATCAGAATACAGGAGCAGAGCTGCAGGGAGACAAGCAACAGCTCTTGTAGTAGTTCACACAGCACCATGAAAGATCTTCAGGATATTTTTAAGTTCCCTCTCCACTTCAGAGCTACCCTTCCCACAGATCCTCATCCAAAAAGTGTCAGGTTGCTGTGGACGCAGCAACTGGATGGCACCGTTTCTTTTAGCAGCCAAGTCTCCCAAATGATCTACCTGAAACATTGTGTTTTGTACTACAACAGATGGAGCCATACTGTATAGTTCACATTACCAACACGATAACCAGAGATGAATGTGTGGATTTCAGCATGCATCATTAGACACAGAAGACATGCAGACAAACAGAGGCATACGTCTTTTGTCTTTGGTACATGGATTCTCATAAACAGTACTTGCGCCTTTCTCCTTTACTCACAATAGAGTTCATCAGATATCCAAATTTTCCATTACAACACTGTGTTGTATACAGGAGAGCATTGCCTTGACAGAGGATTAGAGGAGCAGATTTGGATGGCTACGATTAATGTCAGCCCGTTACACCTAAAAATAGTCCAATTCTTCCAAAACAAACTTTCACAACTGTGATGCGATTGCTTCAGGTCACAAAATTATGAAAAGAAAAATGCGGTCCCAACTACAGTACTACACAACAAGTCACACAAATATGTGGGTCTAATGTAAAGAATATGCTACAGTAAGTTTGGTGGTCACTAGATAGTGATTCAGGGAGTCTGTAAAGTAACAGGTGTTTCTCCACAGAACTATTAGTATCGTCACCATATTTCAGGTGTTTGATCATAATAATTCAGGGAAAGTCTGGAAAAAAAACAGTGTTTCTCTGCAAAAGTTTCAGTAAATTCCTAGTTCTGAACATTTATTTCAATTTTACTTTTTTTTTTCTTACAGTGTACCTGTATGATTTGTGGACCTTTGATTTGTTAATTCATTTTATAATTAATTTGATTAAAAGGCAGCAATTTAAGGTGTTGCATCTGATTATATTACTGTATATTGTAGAGTGAGGTTAACATTTTATGCTTTCTATTAGACCGTTAAGGGTTTCAGTGGTTAAATGTTCCACGCTACAGAACTCACACTGCCTCAAATCTGTTTTAAGACTGATGCAGTGAGTTGGAGGCTGGAAAGCGTGACTCTTCATGTTGGGGACACTAAATTATACACAGCATTTGATGTATTTGTTTGTTCCCACTTAGGTGAAACAAAGCATGCCTGTGGTGACAGACAGATTCGAGAGAGATCTCCAAAAGCAACAGAGTGTAATCTAACCTAATATATTCTAAATGTAAAAGAAATCTGAACTGTTAACAGCTGAGACTTGTTTGCTTTGTCCATTTTCCCTGAGGATGACATCACTTGGACCGTCACGTGTTATACAGTGCAGTGAAACAGTTCAAAAGCTGAAAGCTGAGCCATTACATGTATTTCTCAGATATTCCATGATCAAAGTCCTGTTTATAGTCACTGGAGGCATCTCTCACACTTAACGGTCAATTGGTCTGGAGCAGGATAATAAGATCCACCCATTCCTGGACCGGCTACAATCACACACATTAAGAGTATGTTTAACAGGCCACGAGAGTCTAATACAGTATATGGCCAGTCAAATAAAAACATAAATTCTGTCCAAATTTAAAGTAACTAATGACAAATAAAATCAACACTGTCCCATCAAACACAATATATGGCTACATTAAAGTGCTCCATTCCCTTCAAAAAGAAATTCAACACTATAACTCACAGCTGTGACAGTCATACCATGACCCACAACACTGGTTTTAACAGAAAATGATTCATGGGTATGAACATAAAGAATTTATGTGATTCAATGAGATAAAAATGTCCTTAATTACAAGCAGGTGCTCCCTCCTCTTTCTTCGGAAATTCATCCAGTCTTACAAAACCCAAAAGAATCAATAGCACAAAACGATGAATGATGAATAAAATTGAGAAGTTGGAGGGAGAGCTGGGGGTTGCAATTTGAGATCCTCTGTTGCTCAGCATCTCCATAAATATGTTAGTAGTGAGGAGAAATGTGTTTTGCCTCCAGCCACTTAAACTGAAAGTACAAATGACCCAGTGCAACATCATCTGATAAACCAGGCAGGAAAAACTCACCACGAGGGGAAGTTCACAGTCTGTCGGAAAAACACAAAAGACAAAGGGCCACATGCACATTTCTTTTCCTCTTTGACTTTTCCTCATTTAGGGTCATGCGGAAACACAAATCTGTTGTGGGATGGCTGTATGTATGCACGGCAATGATATTTGGGGATGAACATGACCATGATGAGGTTGACATTTCTGCTCTTTTAGTCATATTTCTCAAAAACTATTGGACCACCATGAAAACAGACGTTCTTTCCTCCTCCTAACAGTTTCCTTTCATCTAGTGTCATCATCGGGCCAAAGTTTTATATGCCTGTATATATCTATGTATTGATGGATGTAATTTACATCATTATTTATTGCTATGTTTTAACAATTTTATCATGGAACGTAAGCCATGAAGCCAGCTACATCATCTTTTTACATTTGGCATGTATTATGACTCCACCATCGATGGCTCCTGACCTAGAGGTCAGATTAAAAAAGAAATCCCACACATCAGTTTACCAACACAGACAAAGGCAACGGACATAAGCTATAGCTACACAGGCCGTCAGGAGAGGAAGTCCTGCAAGCTTAAGTCAACAAGTCTGACGTTACAAATCCCACTCTGCGCTGACACAAAACTACATGATACAGTGTGAAAGCAGAGCAGACAACAGCAGTAAAGACCTCACTTCCATGTATCCGTTTACTGCAAAGATGACACATGCGCACCCTAACATGCGTGAGTTCATGGTCGTGCAATTTGACAGCTACAGCATGATCGGTTCAAACAAAGCAGGAGAGGTTTACTGCACTTTGTTAGTGGCTTTGTTTTTGTCTCTATGAAGTGTGACAGATCAACTCTTCCATAACAAAATGTTCAGTAATGATGCGAATAAAATAAAACGCTTCAAACGATCCGTGCTGTAAAGAGTGTGGAAACAAAAGTCTCCCACAGAAAATTAATGAAACATGGTGTGCGTTTCCTTTGGATTCAGGCAAAGAATTTAGTTTTGGTGAGTGATCAGCTACACCTTCAGTCCAAGCATGCAGGATCCTGGCTCGAAAATAGACTTCCCTGTAAACAACCGCCTGCCAGTCGAAGAGCAGGGTCAAAATATAGGCACAGAATGTGCTGCTCGCAGTGTATATATGGCTGCGAGTTTGATATCTGATCTTCATCTTCATGAATGCACAGCTTGAGTAGGGCACACGTAACAACGGGCAGAGTAATCACTGCAAGCCTGAACTAAGGACTTCATACAGGATTCTCTGACACGAGATGCAAAGTCAGAGTGAGTCATGGCACCCGCCGGTCAGTGGTGCGGAACCAGTGACATCTCACGCAGACAAAGACAGCGATGCACAGCCTTGCCCTTCTTGTCGCTGATTGGCTCAGAGGGGAGTGATTAAAGTGGCATGGGGGGAAAAAAAGAGAGAAATAAATGTTGATATAGCAGCACAGCTCATCCATTGTGAGGCCCGGTGGAATGAGATCTGCCCAGCACGGACTGTCCTGCCCTCCCTCGAGCCACAGAATAGGAACTTTCATGAAGGGACGTGAACAGAGAGTTCAGCTCTGTGGCAACTGTGTGGGACAGAGAAAGCTGAGGAAGTAAACACAGTCGGAGGCTCACATTGCTGCTTTTGTTTACCGCAGCAGAGAATTAGCCAGTGGATCCCAGAGGGAAGCCTCATGACAAAGGTTATGATTGTTACAGATTTAAAATAGTCATAGAGAAAGTTTGCTGTCGGTAGCAGTCTTTGATGTCAGTGACTGTGCGTCGGTTTCTTTATGTAAACTGAGGCCTCACCGAAAGAGCTGAGCACAATGAGACACGGCAGAGAGTCCTTCGAGTGTAGCTTTTCTGGTGGGCACGGCAAGTAGATATGACTGGGCAATAAATCTAACATTTCAATATCGAATCCACTGTGAGCCCCTGTTTGTAATTAAATAGATTTTGGTAGAGTTACATGATTAGAGGGCAGCCAAAGCTGATTAACCCTCTAAAGTTGGTGAGATTAATTAACCACAGGAGGGCAATTAAGCAGAAAATGTGTTTCTTCCTAACAGTGGGTCGTGTGTGGGGGGACTCCACTGACCCTCGTCATGAGAGCGACAGGAATGTAGGGTCAGACAGTGCAAGCAAGACCTTTCTCGCCTCCCAAACACCAGAATAGACATGATCCACAGCATACCACCATAGCATGTGAGGTTAAAAAGAGCTGCTGTTTTGATACGGCCCCACTTGACTGGTGTGATAGGTTTAAGAGGTATACGTCTTTCCTAATATACCCACTGTGAATTCAACCCTCCCCCCCGTGGGAGAAGGAGAGAGTCAACCTTAACTAAAGCATGTGATAAATCGAGGACAGACGGCCTGGATTTGCAACTTGGATTTGTTTTTGTTTTTTAAAGACAACTACACCCATGGTGGTCAACAAGGTTTATAGTGGCAAACAAACAAACTGCAGAAGTGGATGAAAGCGTGTGGAGTTTCCTCCACATCTGGCAAATTCATCACCGAAAAGGGATGCACCACAGAACGTCATTCACTTCTCACTTAAAATCACCACTCTGCTTTACAGGAGCTCTATTGAACTCAGGACTGGGAACAACATCACTTGCAGCATTTAGATCAGGATAGAAATATAGAAAAAAAAAAAAGGGGGGCTCCACTCCTCAGTAAGCAGGTTTAAATTCGTGATAGGTGATGCTGAGTCACAGACAAACACAATCACAGTGATTAGAAGCTCATCAGAGAGTCGGCGTCTCAAACACACAAACCGTGCGACGCTGAAAAGGGAGAGACAATCAGCGAGGAGCTCCTGTGATGAGCATATTGTTGAATGAGGCGTGGATCAGAGCAGCGGACGCATTCAGCTGTTGCCTGCTGAAAAGAGACTCAGACTTTATGCTTTGATTCTTGACATTCCTTCAGGCTTACGTGATCAACGCACCGAGGCTCATACCTCAAAATGTGTCAGATCAGAATACAGGATGTTTCATTCATTCAGTATAAAAGAGGAGTTTGTTTTTTTTTTCATTCATAATACCTTTTAAACACAGCAGAATGGACAGAAAGAATGGCTTTTTTGTCACTATCAAGCTCACATTCAGTTTTTTTTCCAACATGTGACAAACTCATGCATCCCTGCCAAAATAATAGGTAGCCCCAAGTCATAGAATTATAGCAATGGGGATATTATGGCACTAAAAAGAATATTAAAACCACTAAACGCTCGAAGCTCACTTCTACAGACACATATTACAGGCATATTCCCACAGTAGTAAAAATACATACACTAATTCGCCTTCATATTATAAGGACATTATATTGTGGATGTTCCATTTGGATGCACTCAGTCCTATAGATGTAAAAAGCGCAGTGAAAGCACCGTATCATCGTTGGACGCCTAATACGATAAAGTTTGACGCAACGTCATCACGTTACGCTCGAATGTGGGCAAAAAAAAGCAAACCCAGCTGTCATCACAAAACCTCGAAGAAAACAAGTCTCTTACCTGGTCAGACCTCCTGTGGAGTTACCGTTCAGTGTCCGCAACCTGTCAGTCTCGACGAGCTGGAAGAGACAAGTCACTGCCACGCAACTTCAACACAACCCAGCTGCTTCAGCTCAAACTCAAACTTTCCAGCCGGACCTATTGACTATGTTATTCCGCTTCTGTCCTGCCAAAAAAAAAAAAGTACTTGGGTTTGCGCACTTTTCCAAAAAAAAAAAAAAAAAAACAGGACCTCTCTTCCTGACAAGTTTCGATGCCCGCGCCCCCTTGACAGTGTCTCTGTTTGATGATGAGTTGGAGAACAGAGTTTTCTGGTTGGTCTGGGAGGAAAATGAAGTTTGAGGAAGAAGAAGAGGGGACGTTTAGTGACTCCTACAGGCGCGTCAGAGCCCCTGTGTTTTCCATGAGAATTACAGAGAGGCTGGGAAGAGCCATAAAAACTTTTAAACCAGTTTGATTTATACTGAGATTAGTCTCAGAGGTCGAATTATATTATTTTAATTTGGCAGTTGTAGAAAAGTAAGTTTTGACAGCTGACCACAGGGACCACTGTAATGTAAATGTTACGAGCAAAAGGGCTCATTACCTTGTTAGTGAATAAAATACGGACATAAAATACAAATTTGAATCGTGGGTAACAAGCTGTCACTGTTTGCTCTTACACTTAATCTTGAAAAAGGTTTGATGAGTTTCAAATCCATCATTTGAGCAGCATTTGGGCTTTTTTTTTTTTCTTTTCTTCCATCCCTGAGTCTGATTTAATTACTTCATGAATCAATGCTGCCGCAGCCAGGAAACTATCAAGACAAGACCATACAGTGAGTCCAAATCACAAACATGCATGGTGTTTACTCAGCCATCAGTTTTTCTCTCTGCCATGTGTGTAATTAACAGATTAAAGTGAGTAAAGAGTACGGGGAAGTAAATTTAAAAGCACTGAAGCCAACATGTCAGCTCAAACTGCTCCTCTGGGGAACGTACAGCAACTGGAGTGAAGAAATGCACATAAAATGCTCAAGCGGTGTGACATTAAGAGCAAATTTGCTAACACTCGTCCACACTGTTTGAAATTTACAACCATTAAAATGCAGTTTTTGCTTTTGTGTGTCTGTTGTATAATCAGGACAAAAATAGTAAGAGAAAGTGCATTGAGTTCTTCTTGGTTCAAAGCTTCTTATTTAGGATAGTGCTGCTACATCAAAAAATAATCATCTTATGTTTTAGTATTTTAAAGAACACTAGGAGAATGCCTGGTGTATGGGTGGGAACTCATCACTCATCGTGAGTGTCTGTGGGTTCGCCTGCTGTCATGGTGACACTCCTATTAACCAAGTGTTACTGAGACAAATTTAAAAGACATAATCATTACACTGCATATGCTGTTCCCGTGATGGATTGGATCATTTGAGCAGACAGCAGACCTGATGAGTTTAAACTTTGTGTAATGACAGTGCACTTAAAAGCTCTTCTCTGTACCAGCCTTCCACATCAATGTTTTTAAGACTAATGGTAAAACTACATGAAGGCAAAGTGTAGTACTAGTATTTTTTGCTTATTCACTTTCAACTTCAATACTGACTCTATACACCTACTACTAAATAAGAATGCACAGCCAGCAGCTGGTTACTTCAGCTTAACATAAAAACTGGAGACGGGGGAAACTAGCCTGACTCCATCCAGTGCTAACAAAGTCCACCGCTTCATAACGCTCACTATAGCTAACACGCTATATCTTGTTTGTCTGTTGCTAGGGTTAGTTATGGCTACGACATTTGGCACATAACCCCTTGTAAAACATCAAATTATTGTGTTTTTCATTTCAGAATTTACCTTTGAATGGAGCCGAGCTAGCTCTTTCCCTCTGTTTTCAGTATTTGTGCTAAGCTAAGCTAACCAGCGGCTGGCTGTAGCTTCTTATGTGACGGACAAATGAAAGGGTTGCATCGATCTTTCACATAATTCTTAGCAAAAAAAAAAGCATATGTATATATGAGCATAAGTATACGTCCTCTACTGGTATGGTATTGGTGTAGATACCAAAAATATATTGTTAATATATATGGACTACAGTAAAAACTGTATCCCTTTTCAGTATTTTTACGTTGTTTGGCAGGTGTCCTCTGTACCAAAACACAATTTATGGCCCTGTTTTTCGCAGATCCAAGCTAATACTTTGCATAGTCTTTTAATATGTTTTATCCATTATATAATTGCTTCTCCCTGCTGACATGAGAATACATCAGCTGACATCTAATTATATAGAATTGTAAATCACTGAAGCTTACAAACATTCCCATCCTGGGTTTGATCAGGAATCCATCTGAGTCAGGAATGAGAGTTCCCAGAGTTATGCATCATACATTCCCTTGTCATAATGTCATTTCCTATAGTGAGTGAGGGGACATGACACACACACACACACACATGGCTGTCAAACAAAAATAACAACTTCTCAAACTGTACATCTTGATATGACCACTAATTTCCATCACAGCAGGTGCTATAATAGGAATATAATTTGGCCTCTCCTCTCAGCAGCAGTAATATATACAGCATGGGATAGCAGCCCAGGTGGAGCATGCTGGGTTAATGACTTGATAGCCAGCATGGGACGCACCTGGAAGAGAGCCAGACCCGCACTAATTGCAGTACCTGCACGCCCATGATAATCAGTGAAGCCTGTCATGCATTTCACTAGATGCACACACACACACAGCGCTGCATGCTGGGAAAAAAAAAATGGCATTCAGACTTTTTCAAGAGCAGACATGTGAACTGTTCTTTTCACCTTATAAGTGGTGATTTCTCTTGCAAATGGCACAAGTTATTCATCATTGCAATTATGACAAAAATCATAGTACAATATGTACGAGTCCAAATAAGTAGGAGTCTATATGATAGTGTATTCAATAGTGTGTGCACATACATACTTTCCTAAGTGGGAAACCCTTTGAACAGCAGGGAGAGCAGTTGTGAGATATTAGCACCATTACGGAGCTTGGCATTCTGATTAAATTATGACTGACAGATTTTGTAGGCAGTAGCTGCCAATTTAGAAAAAATATTTTTCAACAAACAATGTTACTGTTGCACAACTGCATGCAGTGTTAGTTTGTGTGGCTTCGGTTGAAACAGACACCGTGCATTCCTTGCTGTCATTCTCTGCTGTTTGTGTTTCACTGTGCTAAATCTGTTGGGTTAAAGGTATATGGTGGTGTTTTTGTCATACCTTTCCACATTCGTCCCTTTGTCTTTATCTTGTCTCCTTGTGGCTTAAAGACGACAGTCAGCTGACGAACACATAGTGAATGATTTGACAAATGCGCTTTAATGGTTGTAATCAGACCCAATTAGATGTAGCTCATTCATTTAAAGTCTGTCTATCTCCAATCAGGGTGTGTTTGTTGTTGTAGCTGCAGGGCCCTCTGTGTGGACTGGTGGCTGGCCCAGGTATCAGACGGTCCTCGAAGCTTCGTCAGCGCACAGACAAGAGTGATGAAAGAAAGTGAACTCAGCCACGTAAGTTCTAAGTTTACTGTCTTGCTATTTGTCTTGCTTCTGTTTAAGTGGACACTGCAGGCTGCTTCCCTAGTAGGCTGAAAAGCTGCAAGAACCAAGGAAAATGAAGGACATGTAAACAATTGTTGGATTAATTTCAGTGATAGAGAGACATTTCACATAATACATAATAATTCAAGTCTAAACAGCAAATGCCAAGTTTTGTTTTATGAAAAGAAGGAAACCTTTTAAAAGGTCCACTGTGTGATTGGAATGTCATGCATTTTAATAGACTAAACGTTTGTTGGACTAGCAGCAGTGGGCAGCTAGAGAGATATTATGTTTTTTATAACATACATTTTCCTTTCTAGGCCAATATTCAGTGTCTGAATAAAAAAAAAAGCAAAGCAATTTGCCCATCAATAGT
The DNA here is from genome assembly GCA_028641955.1 of Protonibea diacanthus. Taxonomy (NCBI): domain Eukaryota; kingdom Metazoa; phylum Chordata; class Actinopteri; family Sciaenidae; genus Protonibea; species Protonibea diacanthus. The sequence goes on from CM053981.1 coordinate 16,606,860, forward strand.
TCTGTCTGAGATTTCAGGTGTGTTATTCTAGAAGCAGTAAATGTAACCTCAAGCTGCTAGCTTCAAACAGACCCAGTTATAGTTTTTTTCAGAAAACCCAGTTTGTTTATTTTTTCAAACTTATAGTTTAGTCAACTGACATCGACTCACTTGAGGTAATTTGTCAGAGTTTGTGCACCTTCATACAACTTTTCAACATTTGTAGCAGTACTTGCCAAGACAAGGAAACAAAATTTCATGGGTAAAATCAGAGCACTTCCCCTTTAAAGGATAACTTTGGTGTTTTTGAACCAAATTCAAAAACTGTTTCCAATAGTTAATTTGACCCCATCCATCTATTTTCTGTAACTGCTTATCCTGATCAGGGTTGATGGGTACTAGAGCCTATCCCAGCTGCAATTGGGTGGGAGGCAGGGTACACCCTGGACAAGTCGCCAGTTCATCACAGGGCACATACTGTAGAGATGAACAAGTATTCACACTCACCTTGTGAATATGAGTATATTTAGAGTTGCCAATAAAATACTGACTGCATGTCTTTGGACTGTGGGACCCACACAGACACTGGAACAACATGAAAACTCCACACACAGGCACCAGTCGGGTTTCGGACCGGGAACTTTCTTGCTGTGAGGAGACAGTGCTAAAGCACACTATTTTCAGATAGTTTGACATGGCATTGTGCGACTGGCAAAGGATCAAAGTCACAGTCAGACCTTGCTATTAATTATTTACTGCGCTTGCGCTACTGTTACACTTCAGCTGTCTAAGCCAGTGACCTTCAAGCAACACATTTGGATTTGCAGCTCAGTATCATGCACCTCACACAATAGAGCTGAACAAGACACACGCTGCCAGCCTTTGCCAGTCACTGCAGGGTGGCGTGCAAATCAATAGGTCAATAATCAGTCAGTTCCTTCGGTGCTGAAGAGTTCATGCAGTGACTAATAAGAGATGGATACAGAATCACAACTTGAGTTCAGGACACATTTAGGTCTCCAGCACAGTGTGTGGTAATGATCCCAGCAGTGTCATTATCTAAGAAATGTAACAAATGATACCAGATACATCACTTAGTAAACCATCTTTACAGATTTCACACAGGGGAAACCAAATGTCAATTCATAAAAATAGTTAGGTGTTCTTTCATTCTTTCCCCCCTTTAAACGCTTGGCTTCCTCCTTATCCAAACGTCAGTGCTCCCCTCTCGGGGAGTGTCCTGGGACCAAAGGCTCAAGGTTTTCCCTCAGTAGTTAAACCTTCACACTAACTGTTGATTGCAGGGTAGAAAAGGGCTTTGGTTTTATGACTCAAAATTTCAACAGGGACCTCACCATGGCAGCTCATATAGTATCCTAAATAGCTTTGCTCATATTAGATTACATGCTGCATTTCCCCCTGTTTTAACATGCAGCAGCTTGTGAACAACGAGGCTCTATATGCTGGCAGTTGACACTCCCTCTGTGGGAAGCTACTTTAAAAGCTATTACAGTAATACATATCATTCATCTTGGTCGCAAATGAACTCTGAGGTAAGTGAAAATTGGGGCCCTTTTTATGTCTTTTGGCTTTAAAACATGTGTATATGACATCTACCAAACCGATGCTTTTAATGCAGACAGCAGAGGCTTACGTACATCAGTGGAGAGCCAAACAAAATAACAAGAACAAACTGTTTCTCCAGTAACTCCTGATGACATTCTTCTGTGACACCACTCACAGTGAGTGTCTACCTATTAATTTTGAAACAGTAATGGGCAGCCATGAAGACCAGCTGAGAGGTCAATGACTTGGATCCTAATGTGGCAAACTGCTGATAAATTCTTAACCAGCCGCATGATTAAGCAAAAAAGATTTGCTGCAGCTGCTCCTGGCCTCCTACTGCCATCGACCCATTCCATCCACTGTTTAGTTTTTATCATCGCACCGGCCACCTGCTCTAATCCTGCATTAGGATGCCAACTTGGGTGGATAAAATGAATATAGGAAATACTGGCAGCAATCGAAGAATGAGAGCTTGTTTGTTTCAGTAGGAGTGTGGAAATTACATACATACATACATGGGAATAATAAAAGTTGGATCTGTTTATCAATCAGTTTACTTCAGGTGGCTTTGTACATTAGCTCAACAACATTAAGTCATATTTGTATGATGAATGCTTGACTATAACTAGAAATGTTTTTACCATAATCTGCAGGATAAATTACGTCCATATTGGTTAATCCTGCACTTCACAACTTACGTCCAATGCCAATGCAAGAAGTAGCAAGAAGTAGTAGTCCCTTTATGTAGCAAAGTGAAACCCTAACCCTAACGCTAACCTCTGAGGTGTGTAGCAACACAAGCCTTCATGGAGGAGACCCATCACAGACCTCCAATTAACTTTTTGTTAACTGTAATCAGGGTCAATATTTGCAGCACCTTATGCAAGACGGGGTTTTTGCAGAATCATACATTGTTCTGGTCAGGTGACAGGGTTCACCTTTGATTGATCACCTTTGAGAAAGGCTTGCTTGTATTATTAATTCCAATGAGGGTCAACACTTTGCAGTGCAATGTAGGTTTAAGACACTTTCTGGTCATTATTTTGGATGTGCAATCAGTTGTTGAGTCATAGTATAGCTTAAGTTGACATGGTGGGATTGCTGTTACTCTTATAATTACTGTTCCAGGGTTTGCATTAGCAGTGATTGAATGCTCACATCTGGCTTTACAGCTGTTAAACTGATAATTGTATTCGAACCAAGCAGCTCCATGAATGTGTGTTTGCGACAAAAGTTGATTCATTCTACAATGGGAGCTTAGTTTTGCTGACAAATCATAATAAGTTGACATTACATATCCTTCTTGCTGTGAGTTTGTTGACTTTCTGTCCTCTGAGACAAAAATCCCTTCAGGCAGCTTCAGGAATGTCATTAGACAATAAACTATTTGGACACCAAGTGATCACCCCCACTTCAAACTGAAATGTACTTTCTTGAAAATAACAACATTGATTTCAGGCTGAATGAACTGTGCATTCTGTGGCAGAGTTTGATTAGGGATAAAAGGCTTTTCTTCAAGAGGCGCTCTCAAGGAACTATAAGCTACCATTAAACATCTGCAAGTGGGAAACGGAGAGCTGAGTTTGCTTAACAATAATCCTCAGGCTATCGCATCGAGTGGTAAGACACTACTCTGCACATTGCAGTAACAGAGTTTATACCTCTGTGAACACTTGTTTTGCAATTTTCCAACCTTCTGACAAGGACACAAAACAGCCACGGCTTTGTGTTCTGCTTATTACTGCAGTGATTTCACAGCGGCGTCTGTTTCATGGGTTGTTGGCACACTGAAACACAGCAGAGTGAAACTGACAGACTGTGAGTGAGTTTAGACAGAGGGAAAGGCAGCATCTCTCAAGACATCTATTTCTCAACAATAGCCCTGTGAATGAGGTGCAGGAATTTTCCAGTGGGGTAAGTAGCATAGACATTGAGCCACTTTTCAGCCCTCCTGGTGTGATCATCAAAAAGCAATTTATGTTTGAAATAAATTCTCACACTCAAATATAATATTTACATATAATTTATATGTGTAAAACACTGTATCATTGCAAGTGGTCACAGGAAACACTATGTATTTGTCTGCAGTTCATCATAAAAATGTCCCTACAAAACGACTTCTTTTGGCATTTTTTTTAACAGCGGATCTGTTTTAAATATTGAAGGGAGTAATAGAACAAGGAGGAGCAACCACAGTAAGCTTTTAGAGCAGCGGGGTCAAACTCATTTTAGTTGAAGAGCCACGTACTCCCCAGTAAAACATTGCATAATGACAACTACATGCTGAAAACACTCACAATTAATGAGCCAACCATTTCCAAGAGTTAATGAATTGTAAGAAAAAATAAGTGCAATTTCAATAATTTGTCACAAAAAATAATTAACCACCCATGAGCAATGTTCAGCGTCTTGATGTATGACCACCATGAGTATTGAATGTTTTTTCAGAGAACTGAATTCTGACCAGCGTCTAAAGCAACATTTTACACTCACTTTTCAGCCAGTTCAAGAGACTCCTCTGTGAAAGTCAGTCATGTCAACATCAAAAATGAATGTGGCCAGTTGAGCAATGTCTGTAATGTCCATCCTTTCAAAATAACAACCAAAAATGCAGCATATGACTCAAGTTTGTGCTTAATTTAGCTGTTCAAATTTCTAGCAAGAATCAAAAGCCTACCTGCCACAGAGTTTCTCATCAGGCTGATGTTGCATTATGCATATCTTCACAAACTTTAGAACAGAACTTTGACGCTGATCTATTTCAATAACAAGATAGTTAGCTTGTATACTGGCATCACCGCTCGCTCACCATGATGAGTGTGATAGTGTGGTTATATTCCTTGATAACTGAAAGATACTGTGAACACTGTTTTTTCCTCAGTGAATAAAGAACTGGTCTGGTTTCTCCTGGAAACACAGACAGTTCTGTGTGAACATTTCTCCTTTTTGACATTTTCCACCTGCTGCTCCTGCATGAACAGTAGCTGATGTTTGACAATGTCAGTGTGTCACACAGCCTGTACTACTCAAACCATGTGACATCTGTGTAAACAGCACCCCCATTGGACAAAGCTCTGTATTGAAAAAAAATGGAAATAATGACTAATTTTTACACTTTGCAAAGTCATCCGGCGGGCCAGACTGGACCCTTTGATGGTCTGGTTATGTTTTACAACCAAGTTTTAGATGAAGGGCTGCAAGCAACATGCTGCACACCTGCGACTCCTCGGCAAGGTAATCATTTTTATGGTGACCTGGGTGGAAAACTACTTGCTGTGTGCAGCATGAAGTCGGGTCAGAGTCGCAATTGACTTCTTTATTAAAACAATGAGAGTTCATTTGAGCAGCTGACCAAGAACTGTCGGCTGTACTATCAAACTGCACTTACTGTGTCCACAAATAACCACAGGTGTTACCAAATCAAGCAAGTCCCGTTTATGTTGAGTAGCTGCTCTACCACTATACTGCAAAGATTTTGCTGAGGCTACAAGTTAATGGCATCAAAGGCACAGCAGTGAATGAGGACAGATCCACATGAGTCACAGTATTTCTGCCACATGGCAGGGATATAAACACAGGTTGATTGGAAACAAATAAACACATCACAGTCCACCAACAGCCAGCCCTCAAGTAAACAAACATCCACTCCACCATCTTTGTGCAATTGGAGCAGAAGCTGTGCTTTCACCCTGTGAGATCATGTCAAGATGCACTAGGGAACATAATGACTCTGATGTAATTACACTGTGTCATCCACATCAATCATCCGTGGACACTTTTTATTATATTGTACGACAGATGACTTGGCAAGGTGCCTTTGCGACAGGACACGGCCTCCCTGAGGATGTTCACTAAGCTGACTAACTGTCTGATAGATCACAGACAACACAAGAACACGGAAATGTTAATTACCCAAATGATCTGGATTTAGCTCCTAAATTCTGCACTTTGTCAACTTTCAAAAGTGTAAAGCTGACAAGGTTTCGTCAGCTGAATCTCATGGCTCCCGTGTATAGACGCTCACTGCTCTTCGAAGCCCGGTGGGTTTTCCCCTTTAAGCCTCCTCCAATGTAAAAATATTTCAATCTACTTCCTGAAAAACACACCAGGAATTCCATGTAAAATCCGAGCTTTGTCACAGTGCCGTGAAAGCCAGTGTTCTCCATAAAATGAGCTGGGTGGGTGACCAGGGAGACTTTTTTTTATGGCGTGAAAGCTTGCGCGTTATAGTTACTATGGGAACTGGGACTCTGTGGTCATTGCAGTGGAGCAGTAATTAGGTGTTAAGAAAGAGAAACTAGAGGGAAAAGAAAGAGCGGTGGACGCACAGAAGTAGTAAGCAGTAGGGTGCATATGTGTTGGAACAATCATGGCTCGAGGTCAAGTTGAAGGGTGAACCTGCCTTTCCCACCGTGGGGCTAATTAGGAGTCATGACAGATTGTTGCAGTTTACACTCCACTGTTCACTTACTGCGTTCTCATGACTCACCTGAGCATCTCGGCTCCGTCTTCTTTCTCGAATATCCACCAACGGGTTTAATCTAACCACAGGGAAAACGGAGAATGACAGGAGAGCTTTTACGCACATCATGCATCATCCCACATCATGCATCTGTCTAACGCTATAATGAGAATTCATTTTTTTCCCCTCCTCATAAAGTGGGTCTAAAAATATGCTGCAGAACCAGCAAATTAAACATGCACTATACTGTAAAACCAGAACAGCATTTTCAAGACTGACCAGACACTGAAAATGAGCTATATCATTATTATAATATCATATTTTAAATGACCTCACAGGCAGAATTTCATCTTTCCAGATAATTATTTAGCCGCCATCTCTTTATGCTGCAAATTAAGGAATAATGCTATAAATGTCTATGCAGAATTATTAAGGGTCCCTTGTGGCTGACATCATAGTGCTGCCTGGGTGTCTCCCTGTCTGTGGGGCCCCTATGAAGAGTGTGCTTGACAAGAAGCACCTAAAACCCAACCATCTGGAACACAAGGGTGTACCTTGGCAGCCATGCACCACTAATCACTCTCTGTAAACATACAGTAGTGTATATGTAAGCCATGATGAGTCTGTTGCTACAGCTTGAGGATGACGGACTACATTCTCCTAGTCTTTGATATAGATGACACGGCCTGATAATAAGTTGTCAGTGCTTGTGTGAGGGCCTCGGCTGTTTAGATTCAAGTCTCACATTGCTAAATACTTGGAGGGCCACAGCTATAAAATTTCTCAATGGCAAAAAGAAGAATTACATAATTGATAACTTGATAGAAGCCAAACGTTTGTAGGGTACAACAAATGATTTGCTTTGTACTCTAACCCTTTGGTCATAGGACAGGGTTAGCCTTTGCTTTTTTATATAATAGCACGCCCGGTGAGTCAAGACCCTTTTTTCTCAGTTTCAGTTAATCCTATTAGTACAGACAGATTTCTAATGGCATCATAATGATAGAAATACATTATATGGTGTCTGGCAATAAACTGCAATCGAGCTTAAAGAACACATTAAGAATGTGGGGTGCTCGATTAAAAAAATCTTATTACGTTTAAAGACAGCTGAACTGAGGAGTAAAAGAGGAATTCTTTAGCTTTAAGTCATTAGGTCAAGATATACATGATCTGACTGTGCCGCACCCTCATTCCTAGTGTCTGCAGCTGTTTACCCCTCCCTCGTGTCTCCCGCTGGTCCCCCTTTTGTCCTCTTTAGCTTTGTTCAGACTGCAGGAGAATCAGAGTTGTTTCACAAGAGTGATCTCAGTTGCACTGCAGACTGGACTGGATGACATACATGAACAGGTAACTTTTTTTTCCCCAAACAGGCCATATTGTGATTAATCATTTCTGGCATGTTTGCTCTCATTCCAAAGTCAGCACTGAAGCCACTGACATGTATTATTGAAGCCCTTTTCAGCCTCCATCAGAGTAAACTGAGGTAAAATAAGGACTGCTGCTATTTTAGAGTGGTTGCTAAAAGGCATAAACCTTTGAAATGGTATTTGGGGTCTGAACAACATGTAATTGAGGGAAATGGAAAACTATAACTTCCCACTGAGGTTCATGTAAAACAGAGCTGTCAGCTTTTTCTGAACTAATATGGGACAGAGGGTGGAAGTGCTGTGGTTAGTTTGACTACATAGCAGGTGTTCAGACAGTGAAAAGTCTCACTCCTTGCTTAATCTGTCACATAACACATATCATGTGACCAGAAATGAATCTACCTGTGTCTTTGCAAAATATTCAGCTCCAGAAGTTCGCTGAAGACCCAGAACTGGTGTTTTGTGACATAAGTCTTTTAAAAGTTGTGCACTTGAAGTTATAATGCAAGAGTAGGCGTTTAAGGCACATATTCATTCATCAGGTCATTTTGATGCTGAATGAGAAACAAACAACCAAGAACGGACAGACCAGGAAACAATGATAAATGGACTGTACTTATATAGCGCCTTTCTAGTCTTCCGACCACTCAAAGCGCTTTACAGTGCATATCTCATTCACACACATTCATACACTGATGGCATTGGCTGCCATGCAAGGTGCCAAATGCTCATCAGTTCAAGGAACTAACCATTCACACACCGATGGCGCAGCCTTCAGGAGCAATTTGGGGTTCAGTATCTTGCCCAAGGACACTTCCACATGCAGACTGGAGGGGATCGAATCACCGATCTTCTGATTAGTGGACGACCCGCTCTACCTCCGAGCCACAGCGGCCCCAACAGAAACACAGGAACTAAATAGACAGGACTAATCAGACACAGGTGAAACAAATCAGGGGCAGGTGCAAAATCAAAAAGGTGGGAAACAAGACAGGAAGAAGAAGACTATGGCTGTGTTTCAATTCAGGGGCTGCATCCTTCGAAGGACGCATTTGAAGGCCGATTACGTCACAACGCTGCGTGAAGGCTGTCCCAAAATACGACAGGAAACACAGAAACAAACTCAAAACTATGACAGCCTGATGTACAGAAAGCTTTACTTGCTGCTAAAATAAGTTGGCTGCTATGCTAGTTAGCTCAGTCCATGCTGCTTGGACTGCTCAAAGCACCAGGGGATTGCTTGTGTTTACAGCACTTGCAGAGGCGCTCTGGAGGAGGTTTTCAGGCACGGAGCAGCAACTGAGGAATGCTGATTGAGGGTGGTGCTGTTGACGGAGGAAGCTAAGAAGAGAAAAGAAGAGAGTGACTGAGCAAGAGGCCACCAGTAATGAGTACATTTTGGACTGACTTTTTGTCTTTGGTGTGACGTTTGTGAAATAAAAGGCTGAAAGACAGACGCTGAGCTGGCTTTCTTGATGTTGGACTGGTAAGTAATATCAGCTGGCTGCCATGTCTTGTGTTGTTACACTTCATGATGTCTGGGTGCGTTAGCAAAGCTATCAACTCACTATTGTTCAAACTGCAATGTAATCATAGGCTGGGAATGACTTGGTAGCCAAATAGTTATAGTATATACCTCACAGCTGCAACTGCCAGTCAGCGACCTTTGTTGTATGTAATGCCCTCTTTCATCCTTCACCCATGTCCTGTCTGTCTGTTTACTGTCCCCATCCAATAAAGAAAAAAATGCATTATTTCTAATGGCCAGCAGAGGCCAGGTCCACTGGCAGCAGCAATAAGGTCCAAATGTGACCCTACTTTGCCTGTTGATTTATGACCTCAGTAAACAGCTTCCTCATGAGTTTATAGTTTCAATCATTAGTTTGAAGTCTCCTTCCAAACAGTTTGATGTTTATTTAATAAAGTATGGCCCCATTTAGAGTAAAATAGACAGGGCATGCTTTAGATATGTGGCTACCTTGTGATTCACAAGTCATTCTCAGGGAATTTGTCTAGTACACCACACTGAAACATATTTTAGTGTACTGTTTAGCTCTACTATGAGAATAGCAACTCTTAACGATGCCAAGCTGGGTTTCTCAACTGTTTTTGCTTTTTGCTCTCTTATTAGCTTAGCTCAGTTGATAATGGGTAAATAAGTTCCCACAGTTTATTGAAAAGATGTATTTGTACCATCAACTCCTGTCTCACAACTGTCTGCAAACCATTGCTCTTTTTTGGAACCAGCAGCGGAGGTTCAATTAGATAGTAGATGGTGCAAAGTAGTAAATAAGCTGCAATAGCATTCTCTATTTTGTGCTCTCTGACTCTGCTATCGGCTAACACTGTGAAAACCCAAGTTGAACTTGGTAAAAGAATTTACATCACTTTTACTTCCTCTGCGTGAGCGAATCATGAGGATTCTATTGGGATAAATTGAATTTGCTGAAAAATGTGTGCCAAGATCTTTTTGACAAACTGAATAAACAGGATTAATTTCTCTGGAGACCAAGGTATAACCTATTTGAACCTGAACCATGGCAGTGTGGATGCAGTACGTCACTGGAGAAACCTCCTTCAGTCTTCATTTGCTTTTGTTTTGCAACACAACACACCCGACCAACAACAACGTCTCTGGGTTTCTCCTCTATTATAACATTTTTCTGTCCATCAGTTCTACTCCACTTCCTCTCTGTTTGAGCCAGAGGTGAAAACAACAACTGTTTTTTTTTTTTTTTTAAACTACAAACAGAGGTGAGAGTACAGTACTTTTGTTGTATGTCAGAGCGGTCAGGAAATGGAACTGGAGCAGGATGAATACACGTCAGAAAGAGAAACACAGCAGGTGGAGTTGAGGCGGGCTTCAATAATGGCCAATCAGCTCCTCTCACCCCGTCTAAAATCAGTCCACCTCTGCACAATAACAAACTGGCTGTTTTGTAATGCAGCAGAAAGCATTCTTGTCAAGCAGTCCCAAAGAACAAATATACCAAGCTCCAAATGCAAATACACTGCACTTAGAAATATTGCCTAGCGTGGATGATGTCTCTTTTGAAGTGGAATTATTGTTTCGGGCAACAATCTCTGTCACTGTGTTTTCTTTGCAAACGGGTAAGACAATATTTTTGTGCAGTTAGACTACAACTACAGTAACTTGTAGCATAATAAAATGTGCTGCCACTTGTCTGTTTGAGCTGTTTACATAACTGCATTCACTGACAGCGCACCGTAATACAGTAATCCTGTCCACACAGCAGAAAACATTTTGATTACGTAGCTTCGGTGACTGGATTCCTGGCTGAACTGTAGCGAAGTTGCCTGCATTAACCTCTTTGTTTATTAAGGTCTCTTGCACACTGAATTACACTTATACTTGCATGTTTACAAGGCATTAACCCAACGTTCCTGCTGTTTTTGTCTGTTTGTCTTTTACTGTAGTGGACCCAAATGCAAGCACAAACCAAAAGGCAGAAAATGCAGTTTAGATTAGATGGGGGGTCCTCAAGAAGTGCAGTGAAATGATGTCCAGAAGTCAGAGAAAGAGAATCAAACAAGAACAACACATGCACTCTTCAATACTCATTGAACCCTAACCCTAACCCATTTACTCAAATAACTGTGTTACAATAAAAGTGTCCTATGAAAGCAGTTAAGTTGAGTTCCTGTTCAACGTGCACAGCACTGGACTGTACGAAATATCATTCTTTGTGATAATTAAGGTACCATAAATAACTGAGAGTTAATGCCGTTTTTAAGTAGTTACAACTGATTTGGATCTCTCTTTTCTTTTTTTTTTTTTTATCATCCTGTCACTGTAAGTGAGGTTTGTACAAGCTTGGAATGATCATATCCACAGTCCTGGTCCTTAAGTAAAATGAGCTATTGAGCTTGCTTGTAACTGACATGTGAGCATCAATTCTTCTTAAAGGCTAATGAGGCTGTGCAAAGTTCAGTCAATAGTTGCCTGTGGTATTCTTTGGTTATGATGTCTTTGTGAACTATTCCCTTTTTACGAAGCCAAAAATCTCAGTGACATGATTTGATTTGATTTTGACAAAATCTTTGATGTTTTACTTTTTGTCTGCTATTTATTAGCTATAAGGCTGTTGTTCCCTGGTTAGCTGTGTTACTGTTCTGACCGAGCTAACATATTTGACTTCTAAACCTTAACTGCAGTATTCGCATAAAAAGCAAAAAATCTCAATTTTGAAACTGTTCTGTTGAAGCTGACAGGAAACACAACTGGACTTAGAAACAGGCCTGAAAAGAGGAAACGTGGAACAGTTAATGAATGAATTGGACTCGGCTATTTTCTCTTGTAAAAACATTCTCTAGTTTCACTTTCTTACCTTGAAGTTTATCTGTTTTTCTATGATTCATCTCTAACCGCAACTCAAACTTTATTTTTAGACTCTTAGTCAGACTGAAGAAACAAATTAAACTCAGTCTGGATTAGTGCTACACATTTTATTACCTTTTACTGACGTAGACTTAATCATTTCTATTTTTTGTTATTTTTTAAACATTTATTTTGGGCTTGTTGAATCTCTTATTGGATAGTAGTGGCTGAACAGTGACAGGAAGTGGGGAAATGGCATGCGATGGATGGCCACAGGTTGGATTTGTACCCTGGGTGAGGACTGAGTCTTTGTACACGGGGCACACACTCTATGAGCTAACCAGCGCCCCAGTTTCTATTTGATGAAATGCTGTAGCCATCAAAAAAACATGGTGTTTCGATTTTAAGATATTTCACTCTGTAAAAATATTCAGCTCTGTAAAGAGCGACGACAACATGATAAACAAAATATGTGTTACTGCAAATTGAGATAAGACTGTTTTATGGCATCAGATCTACATAAAAAGATATGACATTACATAGCACTCTCTCTTCTGCCACCTCCTGTCACCAACATTATGCCTTAGCTGTCTCTCTCTCACTCCCTCACTCTCACCTTAACTCTGACTTCTCTCCTCTTTTCATTTTCTGTGCAGGTTTGGTCTCATTTCCTTCTCTGGTCCTCTCTCATTTCCTCTGCAGCTGTCCCTCAGACTCAAGCTACCAGCTTCACTGTGGCTACATTTAGGTCCTCTATTTAAGTCCTCTTTCCTCACCCTACTGGTAGATGATTTGGATATTCACATTCCCACAAATGTCAAACATATTTGAAATCAAATTTGTATATTTCTCACTGAGAACCCCCTTCAAGCCATTTTAGTTATTGCATGATTAAACCTATAGCAGCACGATCTTTGATGAAGCCTCACAGTTGCTGTCTTTACAGCTTAATACTTGCAGATCGATTTAGAAGTTGTACGTCATTGGTATTCAGTTACACTGTCTGGTTACTGAAAGTTAATCTACACCTTACAGTCAGTCAGAATTGAGGATGGTACAGTATAACCCAAATGGGGATCAGTATATCTGTATATTGATAGCAGTACAGAGATAGTTTTCTGTAACTCAGACCATTTTATGACAAAATGTAAATGCAATTTAAATTTGATTTCAAAAGTTTGCATTAGATTGAAGTGCCTTCTATGTAGTTTTATATTTGCTTGAACATTCCCCTTATTTGACACATTGGCTTTGACGCAAACCGTGCTGCTACAGTGAATGCTAATAATTACCTGCATGATCACATGCACTAATCATCTCCCAGACTCCTTTGCTCGCTGCCATCAGTAATGTCAACACCGAGTGATTGGATGATTACACACATCATTAGCAATTACTTACATTTGCCAAACTCTTGACAGCACACTTTCTGCTCCTGCTAAGGTAAACTGTATATTGATTTTGGAGCTTAACTGGACACCCGTGTAAGACACTGTAATCACATGTAACTGTATGTTATATATGATGTGTGTTATAGCGTCATACAGACTGTAAAATAATGCAACTGTTGTAGGGAACGTGATATGTATTCTGGTATCTGTTAACCTTACCTCACTGCTAATTAGGGCAGAGAAGAAATGTGAGCGATAGCATTTGTATAAGCAGGTCAATGCAGTTAATTTACACTGAACTGCTGCGTGACGGTTTTCACCTCAGGACACAGCAGATGTCAGCTGGATTCTAATCAAGACACTTCTGGTACACAAGGAGGACCCGGTAGCAAACTTGGATTTATGCTGGATGGATTCTGATACACTACACTCTACACATCTTAAGTAGCTGGCTGCCATACCGAGATGTAAAAATCTGATGTACTGTTTGTTATTGATGGCAGTGGATTGTGGCAATAATTGAGAATTATGTCCAATACACTGCTTTGTTTTGTTTTTTGAAATAAATATATATATGATATAATATAGATTACAAAACAAGTAACTGGATAGGCCAAGAGTCATTCCATCAGTGTAGATCACTGGGACTTTTAATTACATTTAACATGATTAAATAATCAAACAAATCTGTTGTCACTTATTACTATGAAGGAATACATGATATGCCATATAAAAGCAGAAACACATAAGAGGGAGTGGTGTTGTACTGAATATCAGCATGGCTGTGATTTGGCCGCGGGTGCAAAGTTAGTGAAAGTTAGTGTCCAATACAGGTCTGAAGAAATCCTGGTTCAGAATTCTACTTGGTGATTACAATTGATTTAATATGATTTATTATGAATATCCCGCCTTTTACAGAGCTTGCTCAAATCAGCGGAAGAATAGTGAAAAGTTGATGCATTTTCCAAGTGTGCAAACAGGAGTGATTAGTGATGCGGAGCGACATGACAGGCATGTGAGTCGCTATTCTTCACTGTCTAACTACGGTCTGTTTATATGTCCTCGCAAGTGATAACGCCATCAATCATTGGTATGAGTAAATAGATCTCATTCATCATAAAGTGAAAAAGGCATGAAAAAATACACTAAAAATCCAAGCGTGATATTGGCATGTCAATATTTGCCAGTTTGTCAGTGGCCACACACACACACACACACACACACACACACACACACACAGACATGAGTGATATTTATACCAACGAGTAAAAGCTGCATTCAGTCACATCATTATGCACGTGCCAAACAACCTTTGCTCTTTCTGTTGTTCGAGGTATGTTCCAGTTAATAGTGTTATATGCAGAGAAGCTGTGATATTTTCAGACAGAACAATGTATCCCCCCCATGTCTCTTGCCAAGAAAATGGGGGGCAATAGCTATCTGACATGTAGAGACCAAACTATATTTTCTTTTGTATTAACATCTACCCCCAGGGAAAAAAAGTTTAATGAGCTTTCAGTGTTTTCTGGTTGCCTATTAACTTTCCTCTGTATTTGATTATTTGTATCGCTGCCCTGGTGCACACAAGTACAACACCAGAGGTGATTTTCCATTTTTTTACTCATTACTATGGAAGATTGCAATGCCCCCACTGACAGAAAGGAGAGCCCGGCCAAATTATTGGTCTCTATCTATGGAATACCGACTTCTACGACAACAAGCACTTGAACAAATCCAATTAAACCCTGTTTAGTCTCATAAATTGCCTTTTGGGAACTGGTTACAATTATAGTGGGGAATTACAGTTTTAACAGCAATAAAATACAACACAAAACAACAGCAATCCTCTCGTGCTTCACTGGTAAATGTGGAACTGATGACTGATACTAAGTACATGAACTGCTTCGGTGGGGACAATGTGGGAGACGAAAAGTGGCATTTTACTTATTAAAGTCTTTAAAGTCCAATTAAGGTGTCTAATTATCTGATCCTTCTGGAGAAGGAGTAATGAAGCTACTCAGCTCCCATCTGCTAGCGACAGTGATGGTGTGTGTGTACAGAGTTGTGTGTTTTTGTGCAGTAAAGGTGCTATTGGAAAGACAGAACAAGCCAGAGGAGAGGCAGATGTAGCAGGCCGCCCCTTCCCCCCACAGCTCTAGTCATCCCACATGCTCTCTTACATGTGGAAACCATCAGCAAAAAAAAACACAAACACGCAAACCAAAATGACCGAGAGACATTTTCAGCAAGGCCTACAAGCAAACCTAAAAGACCTTGAACTGGATCGGGTACACCTTGTTATCGTCAGTGAATCTATTCCACTCTCTCACTGTCATCCGAAAGAGCTATTGGCCACTCTCTTGGGAATACCATCTGACTGACAAGCAGTTCATATCTACAGAGTGACTCGTTAAAAGTTTAAATAGAGCATTAAGCTCAGCCAAGCAACAGTTGGCCTTTAAATGGATCCATGTGAGCTGAGGAGTTTTGATAGCAAACAACAGGGATGCTGGCCAGAGCGTGCACTATCTACATCAACCTGATTAATCAGTGTGGATGGAGCCATATGGGAATGATTCCCCTCCAAGGATAGTCTTTTATTTATTTATGCACCACGAGCCAAAAAAAGTCCACGCTGCTTCCCTTGGTGAGACAAAATATAAAAGGTCTCAGTGAGAGATGTGACGATTAAAAGAACATATGAATGGTTCAGTGCTTCAAAGGAGCAGTGTGACATTTGGGGAAATACACTTGTTCACATTTTTGGCCAGAGTTAAGATTCAAGATTTATTTCCCACATTTTCATTAATATTAAGTGAAACGCAGGGGTTTTTCCTCTGCAGAGGATCTGTGCAACAAAAATGCGTGCCTAGCATCTTTGGCTGCCGATCTCAGTATGTGGGATGCCATTCACAGCACATCTACCCATGATTGCCGGTCTGCTTCCATGGACCCACGGATGTTGTCGTAGCTGGATTAAAACATGTTTGGGTCAGTGTCACTCAGCATGTCCTGCAGTGTGGAATGTGACACGGTGGTTGAGTGCCTGACCTCACTCGTCACCTCAACATCCCGTATTATTTTTAAGAAGGAAAACGGATATTCTCATATTACAGTTAAAAAGTACACTAAAATATGTTTTAGTGTGTTGTGCTGGGCAGACTCACTGAGAATGACTTGTTAATTACAAGGTAGCCACATATCTAAAGCATACCCTACTTTGTTGTCTATTTTACTTTAAATGGAGCCATGTTTGGAAGCAGACTTCAAACTAATGATTGAGACCATAAACTCATGAGCAAGCTGCTTACTGAGGTCATAAATCAGTGGGAAAAGTAGGGTCACATTTGGACCTTATTGCTGCTGCCAGTGGACCTGGCCTCTGCTGGCCATTAGAAATAATGCATTTTTTTCTTTATTGGATGGGGACAGTAAACAGACAGACAGGACATGGGTGAAGGATGAAAGAGGGCATTACATACAACAAAGGTCGTTGACTGGCAGTTGCAGCCACACGCTGTATACTGTAACTGTTTGGCTACCAAGTCATTCCCAGCCTATGATTACACTGCAATTTGATCAATAGTGAGTTGACAGCTTTGCTAACGCAGTCAGACATCACAGAAGTGTAACAACACAAGACACAGCAGCCAGCTGATATTACTTACTAGTCCAACATCAAGAAAGCCAGTTCAGTGTCTGTCTTTCAGCCTTTTATTTCACAAACGTCACACCAAAGACTAAAAGTCAGTCCAAAATGTACTCATTACTGGTGGCCTCTTCCTCGGTCACTCTCTTCTTTTCTCTTCTTAACTTCCTCCGTCAACAGCACCACTCTCAATCAGCGTTCCCCACTTGCTGCTCTGGCCCTGAAAACCTCCTCCAGAGCTCCAGGGTGCCTTTGATAGGCTGTAAACACAAGCAATCCCCTGGTGCTTTGAGCTCCAAGCACCATGGACTGAGCTAACTAGCATAGCAGTCAACTTATTTTAGCAACAAGTAAAGCTTTTTGTACATCAGGCAGCCAGAGGACATCAGAGGGAAACCTAGAAAACAAGTAAACATTTGCTTTGTAAAATGCGATCCAGTTTCACCAAAATCAGTGAAATAGTTGCTTCTCAGTGTTGTGAAACCTAACCGTCTTCTCCCAACCAGAGCCTAAAGTAACATTGCACAAGAACAGGCGTGCAGGGCGTGGACTGGGAATATCCAATTCACACTATTACAAGTCAAAATGATTTTTACGATGTTATTTTAAGGTAGTAGAGCTTTATAATGGGGCTTTAAGGAGTAACCAAGTAAAGATCATATCATGCAGTGTATTCCACTGGTTTTATTTAGAAATGCTTTATCTGATCCTACTCAGGTCTTATAAAGAGCACTGAGACTTTCAAACTGAAAAAAAGAACCTGTGCTCTTTTAATCATGATGTCTTCTTTCTGCCTGTGACTGATTGGACCCTCCTGTTTTCTCTGGAACAGAAATGTTCCTGTTTATCAAGAGATGTAAAGCTGTGATGTTTCATGTTTGCTTCAAGTGACAATTAACATCAAGAGTCAGCTGTCAGCTGTTCCGCTGGCGGCAGCGAATGTGACTGTAGTCAATTTTTCCTAACTTTATTAGCAGTGTCTGTGATGTCTGAGCTGATGTGAGTGGTGATGTAAGCCTCCACTTCAGACAGACCTCTGCAATCCATCTTCAGAAGCATCTCAAACATTCATTTATTTTAGAGGGCAAACAGAGAACAGATTGTATTGTATCTTAATCAAAGTCAATGCAGCAATGTAAAATAATAATAAGTATGGTACAAAAAAAGCGACTGTAGTGTAAAATCAGGTTTTTTTTTTGTTTTGCTTTCAACATGGGGAGCAGAATTTGATAGATTTAACTGGGCAGGTTGTGTAGTGAGGGAAACGACAGGAGTGCTTTGACCTGGCCTTGTGAAATGCCTTCAGTCGGCTTGAATAGGGTCAACAGGCCAAACCACTAAAACAGCAATCAAAGACATCAGTCACCCCTATTAACACTTGACTATATGGCCGAGGACTGTACTCTGTACTCTAATGAAACAGGTCCCAGACCCCCACAGTGGTATGATAAGTTGTGTTAAAAAAATTAAGCAAAAAGTTATTTCAGTTAAATAAATCAACATCAGTATGTGTATATAATTAGATATAACTATACAGTATATCATCGTTTATATTCAATTCCTGCCAATAGATACTCCTAAATCTTACATACTGGACATTTAACATGGTGAGCTCCGTGGAGGAAGACCCACTGTCTCTCTGTAGGACTCATTCTATGGTAACAAAACACAGTACAATTAATCAGGTGATTATTCACTAAAGACTTGTGTACATTATGTTTAATTTCTTTGTTCGGCAGATTTGTCATGAGAACCAACAGCAAAAATGTGGTAATTAAAGCAATAAGCAATGGAAACAAAAAACATAAACAATGGAATGCATTTTAACAACATCAAATAAAATAAATTACACTTAATGATTTAGCAAATTGTGTCAGCTTAGAGGCGAGAAATGAAATTCCGTCTCAGGATGCAAATGTTCCCTAATAAAATCTATTTTATGGTTCAGTCAGGTTTTTTTTTTCTATCTGCTGAATAATACATTTAATCATGTCAGTACAGTAGTGGAATTGTAAAACTGCGAGAGAAAGAACATCTAACCACAGCCTGATTTTACGATGCTGAGTAAGAGAGCATCTGCATGATTGGACTGAACAGTAAATAATCCTTTTAACAGCTAGAATGAGACTAGTTTGCTTCTACAGTTATTGCACTCCATTTAAGCACTTTAAACGCTGACAGACGAAAATGAGACTGTTGACACACAGAAGACTTTTGGCAAAAGTTGCTCAACTGATGTGATGATGACCATAAAAAGGCAAAAAAAGTACATATCTGTGTCAGTGAGTGGCTGTTGCTTTCGCTAACCAGCCTGTGGTATCCAGCAGTGTTGTGTGATGGACTGTACCTGCCGTGTCACGGCTCTGTTGTCATATCAGGCTGCCCCACAGCTAAGGGCTGAAGTCCAGATGGCTGGAGGTTTTGTTATAACTGGAATGTCCTTAATGGAGCAAACAGTGGACAAAAGTGAGGAGACACTCCATTACCATCATTTTTTTTCGGAAAGAAATATATAAATATGTTTTGTATTGGATGGGATATTATTATAATCCAATTTCCGCTTATTGGATCCACCCTATTATTGTTTATTATGCTCAGTCCATCAATTTTAATACTGCCCAGGCAGAACATTACAGTAGTTCATTTATTTGATGAGAATTAGATGAGAGGATTGACACCGCTTTCATGGTTGTATTTTACATATGAGACTATTTCTTGGCTCGGAACAGCAACTCCCTGAAGTGTTGTTTGTGCTAAGGAAAGCTAATCAGCTGCTAATGGTAGCCAGTTCTGTTTTTGTGTGGCTTAAACAAACCAATCCATTAAATCTGACTATTTTTTTTTCTGCTAATGTCAAAGGTACTAACACACAAATTATTTCTGGTCAACATCATGAAATATGTCTAGATTTTTTTTTTTTTTAATTAGTTGAGTAGCGCAGAAATAATACAGATGAGGGTGTTAAATTCCTCATGGTATCTTTCACCACGTTATTCTGGGCTGGAATTGAAATAAAGAGCAGGTGAACTCAGGCTTACCTCACTAATGATTTCTGTGATCAAAGAAATAGACAATGCCTTTAAACACTGAACACATGGCATATAAAGGGTAGGAATGTTCCTTTATGAGGAAAACCAACTCTCCCTGCCTGACCCTATAGTGCCTGTGCATGTGTGTGAGTGACAGTAAAAACCTGACGGTGATGACTACCACCCCTGTGTGGGCTGTAACTGCTGGTGTGCCAGCAGGTTTGACAGCCTGTGCTGACACAACTACAGCTCTATGAGACTCTTGTAATAAAGACTTCTGGACCCAAATCTATTTCTCACTTTGTCTGCTCTCAGCTCATGTTTGTTTTACTCTCTCCCACTCGAACTTATCTTCATAACCACATCTAGTCCTTCATTCCCAGCACTGCTAATCAACCACTCTCTCTCTCTTTCTGTGCAGCCCACAGCCTACAGCATTCCTCTTTCTGTTCCTCTCCTTTTCTTGCTTGCAACATTTATGGTTCCCTTACACAATATCAGCCATAGAGAGAAATCTGCTCTGTCTCAGTCGTAATGCCGCAAGACAGTCCCAGTTTTCTAATTTCCTGACATGAATGCTGATGACTTCTGCTGCGTGCAGAAGCTTACCAGGCTGCCGGAAAACAACCTTGAATCACTGCACTTTCCAGAAATCACATCATTTTCTATTGTCATTTGGACTTAAAAAATGTTATTGGCAGGCAATGTGACTTTGCCAGGTAGAAAGTGCGAGGTTAAATCTCCCCAATTTCAAGTGGTCTGACTCATATCACCTGGGTATTAACACAAGCTACAGGCAAAATTGCTGCTTAGAGACTCGAGTGTTTCTGAAATCTCAAACAGGCGCCTTTGCCCTGATGCAAGCAGCCAAGAGCCAAGAGTGTCTAAGTTAAAAACTGAGACATGAAAATCTTGTCTCTTCTCCACAATATTTCCTTAAGTATATAAGCTAGTGTTAAAGGTATATAACAAGACTAGAAAGTGATTTAACATACAAGGCATCTTTTATTAACACAATGAGGAAACAGGTATTATAGAAAGAAGCCAGAAGTCAGAAACTATAATAAAACATCTGTGTTTTTTCACCACTAGGCCTATTTACTGTAGGACACTGCTTTACATCAGTTTAATGAAACAGTGCAGGCTACAATATGATCAAGGCAGCTCTGAGAGAAAAAATAGAGCACTTGAAATGCAAAAGTAATTGCTCCTAGTTTCAGTGACATATTACCTGACAAACATTAAAAGTACTGCAAGGGAAAGGTCCTTGAGGGCCTAATAAGGGCTGAACTAGAAGTTCTGGTCTGTTAGAGAAAGAAATAGTGTTATAACCTTGTAGCAACCGATAATGTAAAAGTAAAGTAATGTAAAGTCCAATAATGTAATACCTGCCAATAATGTAATAAAACTTTTGAGCCAATAACATACAGTAATAACATTTTGCCAATAAAGTAATGAGTTATTATGTTATTGGCGTAGCATTAAAAATTGTTATCCAATAATGTAATAATACATAAATAGGGCTGCATTTCTTGGAAAGAAAACATTATTTTTGCAGTTTCTGTGCAGTCATCAAAAATAGATATAGTAGATGGCATAGTCGTCATATTCATTCATCAAGGGTAGCCTACGTGCTATGCAGCACTCTCTCACGTTAATTATGGTTGTAGGAGCCAATTTGAGAATTGTTTGTTGTACAAAATCTTTATTTAGAATATTGTTTATTTGCTTCAATATGTAAATTTATAATTTCATGTATGGAGGAATGTTATTTAATTCATTACTCTGAAGTGTATATGGTAGTTAGATCACTTAGTGATCATGTGACCTACATGTGTTTGCTCAGTGTTAGATGAAAAAGTCTAATCAGTTAAGTTATTACTAAGTTATTACAGTATTGGCATGTTATTACATTATTGGCTTCATTACATTCAAAATGGCCCAAATTATTACGTTATCGGCAGATATTACATTATTGGATGTTATTACATTATTGGTTGCTACAAAGCAAAGCCTCTTTTTGCAAAACAAAAAAGAAAGAAAGAAAAAAAAAACAGCCTGTCAGGAGTGTCCTGAAGTATCCTAGCACCTGCTCTAGTTTCAGTTTTACCATATCTGTGTTTTTGTGTGTGAATATGTGTCCCTGTATATAGTACATACACGTGCTACACATTATTCACTCGAGCATTTTATGTGTTGTCATTGCATCTGTGCAGCCCATATGAGATTGTCAAGAATACACCAGAGCCTTGCAATTAGACTAGATTTCCCACTGTTCCCGCTGCTATAATCAGCATTGTGGGCCACACTACTGTTATTGTTACGTACAGTGAGCCCTTTGGGTGCAGTTAGAGTTTTCACTTTCTCACATACCCTAAAAATACAAAAAGAATGAAAGAAAACAAAGAATGGCTCCACAGACTGCCGCTGACAGCTCAGAGGCAGTGCTGCCAGCTAAATGCTAACGTTAGCTGGCTAACACGTTCACAGTGAACATGCTAACATGCTAATGCTTGAAGGTTAGGGTTAGTTGGTGTATAAATGTTGGAAAACAACAAGGGATATTGAATACTTGGATTCACCTCATTAGTGTGTGTTGAAAGTGGAAGTGACCCTAACAATTTGTACAGAGAGCCTGAGGGGTTCCTCCACAAACTGTACACAGTCGACCTCCATTAGGCTTTGAGTGATCTCGACTGTTCAAACATACAAGCTGCACACACAAATGGAAAGACATGTACCCATACAGTCACTCTGCACTCATACACACATAGAGGGTTTGTTTACACGTGGGGCCTTCCCAGATTGACTGATGAGGCATAATGTAAATAAATTACAAAGCCATTAACTTCATTAACATCACTGCATGTACAATATTTGAGCCCACTGCAGTGAACAATAGTTTAAACATAGTGTATGAATACATATTCAGATTATAATTTTTTCCCCATGTAAAATAAGTTTATGAGCCAGTATGTGATGGAGCATGTAGTGAAGGGAACAAAGTGTGGTGAAGCAGTGATTCTGGAGCTCATTAGAGAAAAGTGTGAGTTAAACTTGTGAAATGTGGAAACAGAAACATGTTTCTTCATGCTCAGTGGTTTTTCCTCTTATCCTCCTGCTTCATAATAAAGACACTTCATTCCCTTTAAAATAATTGCTCTCCCTGTAGGCCGATTGGGAAACTCTGTTGAAGGATTTAAGGATCATAATGCTTTAGATAAAGGCACAGCAGAAATGTCTGCGGAATATCACTGTACTGATAAATACTCCCGTACTTCCATTCAACTCATTTATAAAAATATTGCTTTTAAAGGTGGGGTAGGAGATCTTGGGAAAACATTTCCAGCAAGAAGGGGGACTGAAGTTTGATGGACGTGTCAGGATCCAATCATAATGCGCAGCCGCATCAACGCGATTGGACGGTGTTTTCCCATGATTTCGCCCTCTAGACTGGACTAAAACATTTTGTTTTTTTTGACAAACCTATTTTACTGGCTGCAATGGGGTCGTGAAGAGGTTTTCAAGCAATATGGTAAAAAATGCTCCAGAAAAAATCTCCTATCCCACTTTTAAGACACATGAATGGAGTTTTGGCAGAAAATGTGTTACACATTAAAGATTGCTTCAGACAAGTTTATAGCAACAAGCTGTGTACAAAATTAAGCCTGGCTTGGTTGCTTTCTGGCTTAAGCGTGTACCAACAGTATTTTCTGTTGCTAGTATGCATTACAATGAATCTTTAAAACCTTGAGTTGATCGTGATACAATTGGCATCTCAGTTAAATTGCCCAAATTTTAATCAAACTTTATCTGCAGCAGATTCAGTGCAGAAACAATTACAACAACAGGCATCTGGCCTTTTAGTGCCCATTAAGTGCCAAAGGGATGTAAAGGTAGTAATGGAAACAAGGAGAGGCAGAGGGAGACATCAATGGACCAGAGGAAACAGAAAGAGGAGGGGAGCGAAGAGAAGAGGCAGGTGGAGACAGTAATAGACTAGAGGATGCAGGGAGAGGCAGGGAGAGGCTGGGAGAGATGCTTGGCATTGCAGCTTCTTGTCTGCAGTTGCCCTTGCAGTGACCCATGGAGCCTCTACTGCTATATTTATCAAGCAGCTGTATGATGTCGGAGTGCAAGCAGTTCCAGGCAAGACTGGAGGTCCAACATGTGAATGATTGTGGACGCTTTTCTATTGAACCCATTGTCCAGAGGGAAAGACGAATACCCCAGTTTCTACTGGTGGTTGTATGAGGGTTTAAAGTGATGCTCTAACAAGAATCAGTCTCTGGACTAAGAAATACTTCCTCTGTGTAGAGTTAAAAGACAGCTGTGAAAAGTTTGTAGCTTGCCTTTTCAGAGAGAATAGAGGCTGTGGTCAATGTACTCCAGACATTACAATATATATTTCCATAATGACCAAGATTTCAGCTTTAGCCATGCTAAACACTTCCACTTTGGTGAGTGAAATTTCTCAACAACTATTGGATGGATTACTTTCAAATGTGGTAGCCACATTCATATCCTCTTCAGGATCAACTAAGATCTTTTGTCTCTTGTCTCTAGATGTTTTCTTAATCCTTTGATTATTATTACAGTGCTAAATGCTAAATGGACTGGACGTATATACACTTAAAGCGCTTTTACGCTACATATCTCATTCACCCATTCACACACATTCATACACTTTTTTAGGAGCTAACCATTCATAAGCATTCACACACCGAGGGTGGTGTGTGCTCAGTTTAGTACCTTGCCCCACTTGACACTTGGAGGAACCGGGGATCAAACCACAAGTTTGTGCAGCTTGGGTAGTGTGCGCATTAGACTGATCTCCTGCAGCTCTTATTATTTAAACAGTGTAGATTTGATTTAAACTTTGTGTATATCTATGTTGTCATGTTTGTATAAACAGAGACATTATAGTGGCATTTGCCTTTTCCTGAACCATGCCCTTTTCACAGCTTTTTGCAATGCATTTCATCTGTGGCTGACAAATAGCTATAAATAATGCAGCTTCTCCAGCAGAGAGGAAGACATCATAAAATAGTAAAGTTAAATCTGTCTCCGCTGCCCAGCTCTGGATTACAGCTCTTATCAGTGTTTTGGTTTCTGCTTTGACTTGAATGCGCTCTGGGTGTACCTGTAAATAAAGCAGATTCTAAAATGACGAGCATTATTCTTTCTGCAGACTCAACCTGTGTGTTCGACCAGTTCAGAAAACCTTTTATATGTCAGGCTAGTACTTCAGTCAAGGCATCTAAAAACCAAATCCCACTGCTGGATTATTACCCATTCCAGTATACTTTTGGAGCTTTAAAACTTTCAGAAATATCTCCTGCCTGTGTAAGAAGCTGTGAGAACAGCTGCATGTTTGGATTTCGTGGATAGCAACAGCAGACTTGAATCTGCAATCAGCTGTGAATCCAATTTATAGATGCATGTTTCAAGAACCATCTGGAAATGTAATGCAGATGGTCTCATTTTCCACTGTTTGTTGTTTATAAAATTTTCCAACACCACTATTGTTTCCATTGTAGCAATTAGACAACGCTTTAGATAACCTTTGAACAAACCACAAAGAGACAGTTAGCCAGCACAGGAAATTAAAACAGCCTATAAAGCAGCAGCCCAACATCATTTGTAGTCCTGCTCATTACAAATGTGTGAAATGCCACGTAGAAGCTAAACAAAGAACACAGTTTGTCATGTAAATGACTAGAAACGTGTGTATATATATGCAGATATATCTGCATGCGTCTACCAGGTGAAAACTCATCTGTAAAAATCAAAGGAAAGACATTTTCCATTCAGAAAATGACAGATGTGTGTAATACACAGTGTGTCACTAGGGGGGAAAAAGCCAACAATATCTCCCTGCACCCTCTTCACCTCACACATGGCACTGTCATTAACAAAGAAAATTGGACCAGAGATCCAGACTGCTGGATTAGTATTTCACCCCGCGTACCAGACAGTGAAAAGACACTCTGAATAAACAGCAAATGGCTGGTGCACCAAGGAGAGAGAAACAGAGAGAGCTGGAGACAGGAGTGGCAATGAGAGCACAAACAGAAAGGATAAAGGACAGATTTAATCACAATGTGGCTACCAGGTGGTGCCAAAGGGTCCAGGGATGGGTTGATGATGGGTATTGTAGAGAAACTGAGAGCACAAGTATATCCTGCTCTGGAGGATGCAATTCTGAGCCTTTCAAAGCGTCGAAGGTTATTTGTCCTTTCCTGAATTTGGGTTGAGTGCTACATACGGGTTGTTTTTAGAGAATAATAACATGCTGTTTGTTTGATTTTAAATTCATTTCCATCAAATCCATCTTTAAAAGTACTTAATGCTGAAGTGAGCGATTCTCTCTCATCGCAGAGCACAATGATGCTGAACAATTGCTTTACTCCATGTCTACTAAAATGGAAAAAATCTGTGGAAAGGTCATTGTTCTAAAGCCAGTAATTGTAAATATGCTTTTTTGTTGTGCTGATTCAGGCTGCGGTGACCCACTGTTCATTTGGCAGCCTGTAAATTGGCCTCACACCACGCCAACCCGAGAGGCCACCATTCTTCCAGACCTCCATTCAGCCCGGTCTTTCCAAATCCCTGTTTGTGTGTCCGCCAGTCATTCTCTTGGTCAAATTGAAACCCATTTTGACCATGATGCCAGTTCCATCTCCACTTCCCCCAAGGGCTTCATGTCCAACAGTCCACAGCCTTATTGCCACCAGTGAGAAGTACACAATTACAAGAAATAAACTTTTTGCTTGGCCTTTAGAAAATGCAACAAGCTGGAAACAGAGGGAGCAAGGGATGGAGACACAGAAAAAGAGACTTTTAATTTTATTTCCAATCTTGAAGCAGGGCAGCAGAACATCTAGTGGGATATACAAATGCGTTTACTTGCAAACAGCCTACAGGAGCACCTACTTATTTGATATCCAGAATGACATTTGTCCTTTTCTACTCCAGCACAGCCTCACAAGTTCCACCCAGTCTGTGAGACAGACATACGAGAATTTTCCATCCTTTAGTTCCTGT
Organism: Protonibea diacanthus; assembly: GCA_028641955.1. Classification (NCBI taxonomy): domain Eukaryota; kingdom Metazoa; phylum Chordata; class Actinopteri; family Sciaenidae; genus Protonibea; species Protonibea diacanthus. The sequence goes on from CM053981.1 coordinate 16,633,692, forward strand.
GTTAAACGACTCTTTACACCTTCTGTGTATGCCCACATTCTAGATGTGGGCCGATTATGGGCAAAATAAAACAGAGTCCATGGTTACAGAAACGTGGAATAAACAAGATGTCAACAGCCATTTTAATCTGACTAATATACATGCTGTTATAATAACCAGAAATGAAGCAAATCAGTGTTTCTTGGCTGGCTAAAGGAGAAACATGAACTGAGGCGTTAACATTTAATCTGCCAAACACTCTGAATCAAGAAATGGTTTTAATATTTAATGATAAGCTAAGAGTTTCATAGTGGTAGGAACAAAAAGAGCTAACATTTTAAAATGTTAATGTAGCAACACTTCACTTGATAACAATCTTGTTGCATTACGAGCTGTGGCTTGGGAGGAAGAGATTGTTTCAGGGTTGGTTGTTCGATCCTTGTCCACATTTTGGAGTCATTGGGCAGGCACCATTCTCTGCACTTACATACTACTGCTGTTGATTATCATAAGGAGGCAGTTTCAAATACACCCAAACAGAAAATAGTTTAACAGGCTACAAAACCAAAACTGAGCTGAAAGAAGCTAAAGTGCTCTCCAGCGCTGAGCTGGATGTAGGTTTGCCACTCCAAGCAGTTCCTTTCTGGAAATGAGCTCTTTCACGTTACAGCCATGTGACCCACTGATATAAAAAACATTGATTAATGCAGCTTTAAATGTAAATGCAATATGAATTGCTTGGAGTGAGAACTATCAACTGACTCCATGGGTCAACTCCAAGCTCAACACAGAGCATTTTAGCTTCTTTCAGCTCTGTTCTGCCTCTCTGGCTGCAGTCTGCTTACCACTACTATTCATATTCATACTACTCTCTATTGTGCATATCTGACCTATAGTCTGTACATTTTCAGCTGCTTATTCTGTACTGTTCTGTTCAGCTACACTGGAGAAAGATTTTTATTTTTTTTATTTTTATTTTAAGAGTTTATTTGTTGAGACTCAAATAAATAATAATATAAGTGGCTCAGCAACACAACAGGTGGCATTAGTGCTGGGAATAAGAAACTATCTTATCCACCAGCTGACGTGGGAACATGAACGCCACCTGTTGTGTTTTGTTGCTCATTCTGGCCCACTTATTTGAAGACCTGGGAATCTTCAACTGTATATTTACACTTATACACACACAGTACCTTGAATTACCAACTGTAACTGCTGCACATGCTGTTTAGTGTATCTAATCTAATCTATGTGATTTAATCTAAATTTGCATGGCCCTATGTTTTTCGCAAGTGCTGAAATATTTAAATATTTGAACATTTTCAAATTATTTTTCCAGTGCTGTAAAATAAACCCTGGCACCTCCTGCCGAGATGATCGAGACACTTTGAGAAATGTGTTTGTGTTTCATTCAGGTTCATTAGAGCATGAGGCCGCTCGTTGTTTGTGCAGATGCAGCATGTGACACTTTGACAGGTTACTGCGTGGTGTTCGTAGCCAGCAGACCAAATCTTTATGTGCTCTGATTGTAACCGAGAGCACCTAATGTGCTCTCTTTCTCTCTATTTCTACCTTTCTGGTAACAGCTAAACACACTGCTGTGCTCAAACAAGGTAAATTGTAGTAACTTACACGTAATGAAAGTAAAGCCGCAGCTTTGTGGCCAGGGTTATATAACTGGCATTAAGTATATTTCTCAACAATTAAATCAAATAATTGTGGGGTGAATTGTGAAGATTAAGCATGGCAGGGGAGGTCTGTCAGCAGACTGAAGCTCTTTCTTTTCTCCATGATCAAGAAACTAGACTTTGTCTGAAGTGTATTGTAAACGCCGGTATGATAGATGCTGAGGAAGCATTAAAGTTCACTCGATACCAGCGTAAATTTCCCCTGACCTCTCCCTATTTCATCAAAAAACCCTTTTAAAGGATTGTTTCACCCATGTCACTGAGTCCTAGACAAGGAACACTCCAATTTTAAGACCCACTGGTGCTCCAGGACAAGGAACATGGTGTTTATTTACTGCTAATGTGTCTGCAGTGCTAGGTTGCCAGGAAATCCACATAGGCCACACAGAGCCAAAATGGCTGACTAGGGCCTCGTTGCTCAGTATGGTCTAATAGCAACCTTGGAAAACTGTGTCAGAGATTGTGTTGTGATGTGAACAACAAGCGTGCATGAGCCTGTCTGCTGCCTTATCTACATAGCTAAAGCCGAACAGTGTCTGGTCCCAGACCCCTGAACATCTACCATTCAAAGATGTTTTTCTACAGTGAAATGAATCTGTTGTATATAGTCGCTCAACAAAGATTTAGTGCTGAAGAGAAAGATACACCATCCTCCTGTTCTTTCTTCTGGTTGGATAGATCCGTTTTCTGTAGATGAAAAATGCTTTTGCAGTCAAATCACACACAATACAGCGACGAGAAGTGGCAGAAAAATGCACAAAATCACTTTACAGGATGTTGTAGACTGTATTCTGTAATTACCTGTCATGGAAGATAACAGACCTTACAACTTTTTTTTTCGTCAGATCTATTTACCACACTTCAGACATGCATCAAAAGCAGCACAATGCCGGACAAAATTAGAATGCAGCTTTAACACGAAAGGAAAAAAAGAACACAGAGGATGCTCAGATAGAGTCATTGTGGAGCGACACAGAGGCAATTAGATCAAGAAGTGATTGTAAGCAAACAGTATGTGTGTTCTCTCAGCATGTGTAGCGTTATCTGTCTCCGCTTTTTTTTTTTATGATGCACCTTGTGTTGGCTTTATCTCGCTTTTCCTTTTTCTATCATTACTCCTTTCATTTTGAGCCCCTCTGCGACAAGCTCATTCTTCTCTTCCCTCATGCTGCCCCTTACCTTTTCCCTCTCTTTATCTTTGACTCAATCCTTCTCTCCCACCTGTCCCCCTCCTCAAGACCCCTCAGCCCTCTTCTCCCTCTTGTACCCTCTCAAACTAATGGAGCACATTACAAGCTTACTAAAAATAGCCCTGCTGCAAAGTCAATTCATTTTTTTTCTTTCTGTCTTTCTCCCTTCCTAATGCCTCCTTTTTTTTTTTCTTTTCCGTACCTCCCTCAGGAGGGAAATGAGTAACGGAGAGAAGGCTTGTCAGCTCATTTATCAGTTGGCAGCGCGCAGCTCTCTGTGCTATCAGGGCTGAGCGGCTGAGGCTGTGGGACCGGGGGCCTGAGATTGGGCTCATGGCTGTCTGTGTGTCATGGTTCTTACTATATGGGCATGGAGCTTGGGGGCAGGGTGGAAATAAATGAGTGGTCAGTGTTTATGGGGGAGCTGTAGGGACCGTGGACATCACCTACTGGTCAGGCCAGGGGTCTTAAATCTCTGGGCAAATCTGGTGGCAGACACTGTACTGAGAGAATATATCATGAGGTGAGAAAGGAGTCGCCGCGGTGGAGGAGAAAAGCCTCCGGCAGATGCATGAGTAAGAAAAGATAACATAGAATCTATCCTCAGCCCTGGGGAAAAATAAAGCAGAAAATGAGATCCTTCAAGAATTGAAGGATGATTGTGGTTTATTCCAACTTCAATCCAGTTTTCACAGTTTTTACCGTCCTTCTTATTGGTTATATTAACATTGTATGCATAGAGATGTTGAGATCTGAGTGACAGTATTGCTGAAAAGAAAAGAAGTCCGACTAAGGAAGAAACACAAACAATCAGAGGTCTACAATACCTTTCTTGCCATAGTGGTGTAAGCGCAGAGTTTTCCTGAGCAATTACTACTCACATGTCAGGTGCATTCACTTTACTTTTAGTTTTATCTCAAGCAAATAGTTTGGTGAGTACAGGATTACAGCGTCAATGCGAACTCTTTCTTACGGTGGCCCTGAGTTCAATGTAGCACAACTTAACTGAGACAAAACACGCTGCCTAACAAGAAAACACAAATGAGTACTAAAAACTGTCTCCAGGTGATACTAAAAGTGATGAACACACCAGGACACACCGTGTGCATCACTTTTTAGTGTCCCCTGGAAACTGTTTGCTCTTTCGTCTGCGCTACTTGCACAAACATACAGAAACAAGGAGGCAATTTTGTTAACTAAGGCAACTAAGCACTTGGCTAAGGGTATGAGAAAGATTGTTTTCTTGGTTAATACTGAAAAAGTCAGCATTTCAAATGACGCCTTGGATCACACGTTGTGTGTTTTTTTAATACTTAACCAAAACTAAGACCATTTTCTAACCCTAAACGGCATGTTTTTGTACCCGAAACCTAACCACATTCCAAACAGAAGACACAAATCTTAGTCTTCTGCAACACCCCGACCAACTCCCTGTGGCTTTTGTGTGGTGTGAAGAATATATAACTTTAATGAGAAACATATTTCCACAAAACATACTCCAAAGAGCAATAAGGGTTCTTTCAAATGATGGCCAAAAAAACCCACAAAAGGTACAACCCAAGATTTAATTGTGATGATCTTTATTTCTTTTCAAATTGAACATAGCCCAAATAACAATGCTGCCCACTTTAAACCCAAATCCTCTGTTAGTAATCTAATAAACAAAGGAAACATTGGGAGCAAAAACTCATGTGAAAACCCTGTTTCTCTTCCAGTCCCTGGCTGAAATACCACAGAAGCCTGGAGAAGCAACAGCAGCAGCAGAGGTTAATGATGCTAATCACTGAGTGATGGCTGACTCATTGCATCTGTCATCCAAGTGTCTGTAATGAGGCTGCAAGTATCTTACACCCTTCATATCTTCACACAGTGTCAACAGAAATGGATGCACACACACACACACACACACACACACATCAGCACACATACAAATGGACACACACACATCAGAGAAACCCCCCTCCCAAAAGGCTTTCTGGTGTAGCAATACTCCAACACAGTCCATCACATTAACTTCGGTCTTGGGTCAGTGGGAGAAATAGTTTGTGTTTTATTGCATAAGCCATTGGTTGCTGTGACAACAGTGCAGGCAAATACCTCATGACAGCGGAGCAGAAACAAATAAATCCAATATGTTAGAATGAGAACATGTAGCTGCTCATGGCAATAAGATGTGGTTAAACAAATCTGCTCATGTTCAAAGTACAAAACACACTCACATACGCACACTTTCTATTTTTACATTGCATTAAATTCAGATTAATTACAAGAGTGAAGAATTGAGAACTCCTGGAAATAGCTTTATGCAGAAGATGGAAATTGGATTTCTTCCTCTTCTACTCCTTCTCCTCTTGACGGTGAACATTAAAAAGCACTCACTCATAAGATAAGAGCTGCAGATCATTATTGTCATTACTGTTCTGTGACAAATGCTCAGTCATTGCAAAACAGTTAATGTCTGGTTGTAGAAGCATTTCTGTCAGTGTCGAAATCTTCCTAAATAAACAACTTGTTTTTTTTTTCTTTTCTGTGTGTGCCGTGAAATGATTACAAATGCTAACTATTTTTATTTTTATTTTGGAGCTATAAAACATACTGACAGACTGATACAGACTGACAGCATCGCTGACCAGCTCCTTTTGACTGTGAAATCAACCTGTGATGGTACAACTCTGGCAGACCAGACATGACTGTCACAGCAAATGAGCCACTGTCATTCCCTGACTAACTTCTGATGGATTTGGTCAACTTAGCAAGAGTCATCGGAACAGCGGCCACGAAAGCAGAGGGGAATCTACATGTGTGCGTGTGCGTTTGTTTGTGATGGCGTGCGCGTGAAGGCAGCCCTCGACTTTAGATGAGATGAGAGAGCATCTGCAGTGCCCTGACTGTTTCTCTTGGCAGACGGAGGCTGTGTCCTGTGAAACGATGCATCAACACGGAGATGACACAGCGAACATTACGTTCACCACCACCGGGCCTTCCGAGCCACCTGCCTCCTACGTAGCCAGTGGCACCTGGCAGATGCTGCAGTGGCCAAAATGCTGCAGTGCAAGTATCACAATGAGCAGGTGTGATGAAAAAGAATGAAAAACATGGGCTGAATCTTTCAGAGACTTTCTGAATAGGGGGTAGATTAGTTGGGAAATGTGTTCTTGCTGAGGGTTAGATGAGAACATTGATACCTGATGAATTGAACTATAATCAGTTAGCTCAACTCAGCATAAAGACTGGAACTTGGGAGGAAAACTGCACGCCAAATATAACAGAATTTAATTAACAGCACCACTTTATTTAATCGCAGTAAAAGTATAAAAAGGCATGATATCATTTTAGCTATATCTCCCTTCTTCATGTCTTTATGCTAAACGCTCTTCCTCTTGTAAAATCGTGAGGCTTGGCAAGTATGAGTTGTCGTCCTGCTGTGCTTAATTTGGGGTGGTTGAGAGGATCCTGCTGCCTTTCTGTTGATTGGTTAGTGTTTGATTATGAGTAACAGCAGGAAGCTTGCATACAAACCTTCTTTTATGCACACATACTGTAGTGGGACTACCTTGTAAAATCATCATCTCCATCCATGTCCACTCAACATAACCAAATACTAAATTAATCTGCCCAATCCAAGTAGAAGTCTAAAGATTATAGGCAATCATGCTGTTGACTGAACCCAGTGCCCTCAATCTGGTGAAGCATGTGCCCTATGTAACAAGACCAAGCACCTACTGCAGTGATGCCTTTCCACCCCCTTTCCTGTCTGCCTTCAGCTGCACTATCAAATCAAGGTGGAAGAGCTGAATGTTCTTGAAAGTTCTGTTTTGTTTAATAGCGTGCCACCTTACCTTTGCGAGTATGACTGTGCTCTCACAGTCTGACAGCTTGTGAATTAACAGATTTCACACCCAGACACTGCAAAACACTGTTCATGAGCTTCTAGGGATTTGTCACGTTAAACCAAGCAGAGTGTATGCACGAGACACTTTACAATATCTGGGTATGTATGTGAGTGGAGAGTACGTGGAAAATACATGGAGAGAGTGGGGGGTGCGTAATCCAGTCATTTGCCAAGTCATATGGATCTATGATGTTGATCATATTTGGAATAGCAATTCAGTTTCTTCTGGTGAAGGTCCCTTTTTCATTGTCTTTTGCTTTCTCAATCCAGTTTGACTGATTTAACCAAAGTTGTAGCCAATCAAAATGGTTAGCAAGTAAGCACCGTAGCAGACACAGGTAACAGATGACAGGTAACATGCTCCTCACAAGATGGCACCCCTGTCCCAACATGCAACATAACGGGATATACTTTCACTTTCCCTAAATTAAAAAAAAAAGGTAAATCTTTTTAGACCAAATTGCTTCGACTGATTTTCCTTCATACTTTGGTCAGTTATTTGTGAGAATGTATCTGTATCTCAGAGCGTGTGAGATGAGATGGAAATAACGATGAAAGAAAAATACAAGGGAGTACGTTTGAACAATAATCTCCATCTCGCTAATGGGTGGCTTACATCTTCATCAGTGAATAGTATTAACTCAAATTTGAGCTGTGAGTTCAAACAATCGCACCTAATTGTAAAATATTCAGTACCCATTTTCTCAAACACAAAGCTCCACTCCACACCTGGTGTGAGTTAGGATCTATTTCCGCAAACCATAGAATGAACTCGGATGCGGCTTCAAAGCTTTTCTCTGAGCTTTAATCATGTTACAAAACAAAGTGCATTATCCTCAGCAGGTAGCGGGGGAAGTGGAAGCACTCTGTCTGAGGGCTCAGACCGAGAAATCACAAGCTCACTGTGCGTCGTCTCTTTTCCCCCCCTCACGGTCAGATAGAGTTAAACCTGATTAGAGAAGATTGGTAAGATTGGTTAGAAGCCACTGATGGAGAAAGAGCCCTCGGAGCTCCTCTCTTCCCCGTCAGCGCCACTTTCTAATTAACTTGCAAAACTGGGTGTGTGTGTGTGCATGGATGCGTGTGTGTGTGTGAGACCAGCAGGGTGGGCTTTGAGGCTGATTCAAGCCTGATTATTCAGTCTAGACTTTACTGAACGTGTAGTGGCAGAGCAAACTCATAAAATGGGGTTTTATCTGTTTGTTGTCTTCACGCATGTTTCATGGCCAATCCTAGAAAGACCCATGTTCTTGTGTGTCTTGTGTGTTTGACAGTCCACATCCAGATCACAAATATGCATTTGATAAAGAACTGTTGGTGTGTTAATGCACTGCTTTAAAGCTTTTGTAGAATAACAAATATACAGACAAGAATGCTATCTAATACTTGCTATACAGCTGTCACATAAAAGGCTTTGATTAAATAATTCAGTAAGTAGTAGGAGCACTTTACAAGCCATTTGTATAAAGAAAGAGCAAAGCATGATTGCTCTTCAAACAGAAAGGGTGCAGTGACGCACAGAAATGAATCATGCATTTATCAGAACGAGCCATTTCAGAGTTTTGCTATGAATGCCTCTTTGGCAATATATACAGCGTTTAGCAGAGTGTGTTTTGTGTTGCAGACCGGAAGAAACAATGTCTGAAGTTGAAGAGGTTGTTGGGACAACAAACCTCAACTGAGGAGGCAGCAAAATACAGAGAGCATCTTAACACTGAATACGGATGAGTGTAATAATGATGAGAAAATTTATAGTTGACCCACCTCCTTTAATTAATGTTGCAAGGCCATCAAGGTTTCCATTCTTGCACAACATGCAATGATGAAGAAGACAGATTTACCACTCTGGAACTGTGAGAGTGGGTTATTAATTTCAGAGGTACAGTTGTCAAACGTTGTATATCAATAGTATAACAATGAGTTATAGCTAGATGGCTAATTTTTAACACATTTTTAATGCCTCCGTGCTGGCTGTGATGTTTGCAAGCCGTCCATCCCATTCTTGTGAACATTATATTTCAGAAATACCTTTAGGAAATTTCTTCAGATTTGGTATAAATGTCCACTTGGACTGAAGGACCAAATGATCACCTTTCAAAGGTCAAAGGTCAGATCACTCTGACCTCACAAAACACGTTTTTGACCGAACACCTAAATTAATAAACTCATTTTTTTAAACACGTTTAAAAAAATTATGTGATGACATTTCATATGCACATGCTCAACTTCACTGTGACGTCACAATGTCTTTTCTTTTGGTTGTTATTTAAATCAGGAGCTCTGATCACCACATTTCACATTTGGTTGGATATTAAATTAGTGACATAATCTTGAGGTGCCCACCTTGACATTCTAGTGATTATATAGATCAGTGCTGCCGGGTTGAAGATAAATATAACTTCTTTGCAGCAACATCCATATTTTAAGCATCTAATGTTTGCAGGATATTTTAGAACAGATAGATACCTTTCAGTTAAATCAATCAATCCATACAGTCCATCTCTTAAGACTTTTGCTGTTGTGTTTTTGGTATTTGGAAGGGTGATAAATAAAGAGAAGTTGTGACAACTCGATTTAAATCAGTTATTGCCTTAGTTTTCTGCACCACATGCAAAAATTCTGTAATATTTGTCTCTAGCCTCTCACATTCATTCCACCAGTAACTTTTAACAAATTGTTTGCAGGCTCAACATCTATTGTTATTGAATCAAAACTGACAGTTTTATGTGAGACTGGCAGAACTCAACAGATATAAAGTTACTAATATGATGCAGTCCTCTCTTCTTTTGTCTTTGTCATTTTTTTTTTCACATGTACTGAATTCTAGAAATATTTTCCAAAACACTGCAGAAATTAACAAAGAAAATACACATAACTAATAACTAATAACATCTAAACTTTCAAAAACCCTTAAAAAACCTCCTGTCTTGACTTTTTTTTACAATGTCGGTGCTGTCAAACTGCTGTCAAATACAACAGAGACAAAGAAGTCAAAAACAGCTTTGCATTCCGTCCATTTTTAAGTCCGGGAGACTGAATATCCTCAACGTACTTATCATTTTAACCTCCCAGCTCCCAAGTCTCCCTGTGAAGGACCAAGAAACTCTAAAACTGTCACCAGAGGAGGAAATAGAAACTTATTTTTAGCTGGTCGAGGTCAGGTATCCTTGGAGCTACTGCTATTGATTCAGAGTGTGCTCGTCTTTTATGAGAACACTTATCAAGGAGCATTGTGGCCTTTATCATTGACGCTTACACAGCCAAGATCAGATTTAAGGGTGGCACCTTGATGTCTCGAGATGAATGATCAGCTTTCATGTAAACCTTTTATATATCTGAGAGTGTGGTATCCACTAGAAAGAACAAAAACATACACATAGTTATTCTGAACAATGACATCAAAATTTGGTAAGTTAATTCATCAAGCGAAAAAAAAGAGTCAAAATAGATGAAGAAGGAGCTTTTGTTTGTTTGAAAGCGATTCCTTATTTTCAATCAATAGCTAAATCAACTTGACTTTGTCTGTCTAAGCTTTCACCAAATATAAATCAATGAAGCCTCAACAAATTGACAGAAGAAAAGCCCCGAGCCTTGTTTTACAAATGCAGGACTCTAGCAGACAGTCAGGACAGCAGACAGTCTTCATCAATGGCCCCTGAGGCCTTGCATCTGTACTTCTGATCCTCAAGATCTGAATGGCAAATCCATAACAAGGTTTGCTGTCCATCATCCTCCGTCATCTGTAGTCATCAAAGCCAGGAAGATAGCAGCCAGGTAGCTCTTATCTTACTGTGCCACAGCTGTGCCCGGATAGACAGCCACCATCTTCGTTTTCTCCACAGGCCCACGGAAATCCATCAATACACACATCAGTGGGGCTGTCGCTAACCGGGATTTATAATCTCTACTGTCAAAACATGGATTCAAAGTTTAATGAGTTTCAAATCATGAATTGCTGCTTTAGCTCATGTCTGGATTTATTAGATTCATGAAACCCAAAGAGAAATGTGTAATTGTTTCTCGTCAGGAAGTTGAACAGGCAATAGAGCTACCATTCTTCCAATCTTCGAAAGCGCGGTCTCATAATAAATCAATGTCTTTGCTTTTCCTGAGTGACTGTGACTAATTACATTACAACTTGTAAGCAAAACAGCTCTGAACCCACCGTGCAAGACCCAGAACAAAACCACACGAGTTCGGTAGTAGCTAAAGAATATGAGCTGGCATCATGGTCCCAGGTTGTCTTTTTTGACTAACTAATTTCAAGAGGATGGGCCTTATGTGATATGAGTTGGCCTGAGGAGAGGAGAGAGTGGCCTGCTGTTGATGAATGCAGAGAGGTAACTCTTGAGACTGTGATGGACAATGAATGATAAATCTCAGCCCTCAAGTGTTTTGGTTCAATTTTTGTTTGTCAATTTATAAATGAAATTAAACCAACCAAGCAACCAAAAAATAGAGGATGGCTGGATGGCACCTGAGCAAGACTGGCCCAACCAACCACACAGTCAAGTGAATGACAGTAAGTGTAATGAGTGAAGCTAGCTAGCTAGCCGAGCTCACCTCTGGCAGGTAGGGCCATGGGTCCCCCTCCATGGAGTCCGCTATGTTGAACCACAAACAATGATGCAATGATGAAACAATGATGTTGCAGTCCAGTACAACACCATCACTGACTATGGCCTCAGTGTTAAAACATACAAATTAATTAGACTTCTATGACATTATCAATAAAACCTTAGAAACAGACTTCATGGCAGGACAGTGGTGATGGTTTGGATTAAACTGCCTCAGTGTACCTAATACAGCCACAGAGTGTAAATTCCTATAAAGTAAATAAAATTAGTTATCTCCAACAGCTATGACATTAAAGTGCTACATAAAAACACACAAACAATATTAGTTCTATTATTTTATATTACAGACAAGACCATTTTGCTGCATCATGTATCCTTTTACATTTTTGTAAGTAGTGGATTAAAATACCTTCACCATCACTGCCTTTGAAATCTCAGTGTGGACTGAACATTTCTCATTTTCATTTCCAGTGTTATACTTTTACTATTGTTACGCCCTTTGAGAGTAACCTAGTCTCCCTGAGGTTCAACTTCTACATTCTCATCCTGTCTTCACCCCAGCTTTCTCCAGTTGGCGCTGTGTTCCTCAGACACCAGCAATAATTAATCAAGTCACATAGGAATGCAGTTATTGCTGATGGAAAGTTGGCTAACGGAGAAACAGTTTGGGTCTGCATTTCCAGGCAGTCTCAATCAATCTGTCATGTTCCACAGATGTGAGAGAGTAATGAATATGAATTGGTACTCCAGAATGAATGAGTTTTCAGCCTTTATATTGGCAGAATGCCCTCAGGAGGATGTCACCTGCAATGAGCCGTTTTATAGCCCTCCTCGTTCCTGCATACCAAGCAGGGCCAATTGGATGTTAGAGCATGATGGATGCCTATATACATTGTCGGAGGTTTTACACCATATTGACAGGGTGATAATCACAGACTAGATTAAAGGTGATTAACATATCTCTTTTACACCTGCTAAATGTTAAAACCCAAAGGTTGACATGCATGTGACGTTGCCTGCAATGAAAGGTGGGCAGTTGTAGCATACATTACATACTGACACTTCACTTATGAGCCTCTGGTGGATCAGATTGCTATCCGATCTTGAGAAAGCAAAGTGTAAATGAACCCAAGAAGCATTCAAGATGGATTGAAATCTGAGTGAGGCGCACTCTAAGCCAGATGTTGAAAATTCTCCAAAAATATCATCTGCATCAGTAAGCAGTCTACAGAAACAGCTACTGACTGATTTTTCTTAACACATCAGTGATCTGTCGCCTCTGTCCCGGTGATAACAGCAGCTAAAGCTACACTGCAATTAAATTTGAATTACCCATTGTTCACTGTCTCATTAAAGCCATTTCTACACATGATGGAGGCACACAGGGCACACTGAGCAGCTGCAAATCTGAACCCTGATCTATACGGGCGAAGCGTGAGTTAGAAATAAACATGATAAAACATTTGTCTCGCTCGTACAACTGTAGTTCAGAAATAACATACCCATGATGTCACCCATGAAGAGCCATTCTGAAGCTTAAAATCTGTGGCCCTTGCTGCCACCATCTTGGCAGTCCTACCTCTGCCACCTTCCAGTTAATCTGTAAATGGGCAAAGATGTGGAGCATCAGTGGAAGTGAGGCACCGGGTGGCTGAAACAAGTCACCTGTAACAGCACCAGAAATCATTCTTCTTCTGGTATTATTTTTTATCAGTTGCCGCCTCGCTGATTTGCATGTAACCCAGGACAACAAAGGTTTGCAATCTAGCCAACAGCTATATGTAAATTAAAGTGTCATAATTCTCATCTGGATACGATCAGCTAAGAATGACAAGTGCAAATGAGACCACTTACTGAAAGTTGGTTGTAATAACTTTCGCCTTTCTAAATGTTTAGGTTGCATTTAATCTTAAGGGAACATGCCAGGCCTGGGGGACGCAACACCAAGGTTTAAACTGCAGCCTGGCGCTAAATGACTCCATTAGGAGTCATAACAAACATGGTGAGGGCCTGCAGCTCCGTCAAGCTCCGATGAACACATGAAATGGGTTTCATAGCGTGGCTTTGGGGTTTCGGGGGATTTATGCACAGCTGTACACTGATATACATAAACATACACACACATACGCACTAAATGGCACAGCACCACATCACACTACATAAAGCCTCAAAATCTTAAATGTCAGTGTTTCCACAATGGTTCATTAGAGACACTATATACTGCTGGAACTCAACCAGTTAAAGAAAAAAATAAAACAAGAATCAAAGTATGGGAATACATGACCAAGGCAGATCAAGTTACTCCATCGTTCATTAAACCTGCTGCCTAAATACTCGTTTTTTTTTGACAAATGTGGTAGTGTGAGATGTGGCCAAGATGACATTGTGATTTACTATATTGCGACTATAGTTTCAAATGAAATGAGCTTTATTAATTATTCTGAAACTCACATATGGTCACATATTTAGCTCTGAACAGAACAAGTGGAAAGGCAACCAAACTTTTGTTCGAAACATTCTACAGCTTTTTTTTTTTTTTAGGTTTTAAACTTTGGTACAGGCTGTCATATTAACACCTGTTCAGTGTCTAAGTGTTTGCAAGGTAGTACTTTTGCTCTGCTTGATGAGCTTGAGAGACACATTGTACATCATTCTGGGCACCAGTCTCTTTATAATGAGATGGAGATCAGTGATGATAGGCCTAACAAAATAAACAGCTGTGACTGAGCTGCGCGCACACACACACACACACACACACACACACACACTGAGCTGCACGGACAGCTCTTATTGAAAAGAAGTGAGCGATAAGAGCTTCATTATGGAGGCTTGCAATAAATAACAGGTCAGTATAGAGAGGCAGTTATGTGTCTTCTACCTGAATAGAAATACTGAAGAGGCTTTCAGATATGAAGACTGAAAACAAGTTGGTCTTTTGCATCACCCATCTCATCCAATAAACAAGCTGAAAATAATGAAATTGTTATCTGCGTGGAAGAACCACCCAGCATGTGTGACAGTATCACTGTCGCATTACTCGATTGGACAACCATATATCTCTGTTGGACACATTACTGCCACAGCATTTTAAAGATCCCAGCTAATTTTGTTACATTTGTGGAAGTCTGTGAAGGTTCCCACTCATCTTTCTTCAAGGAGGGTTAAATCTGGAGCAACTGGACATGGTTTTAGAACTGGGAAGACATTTAACCTCTCATCCAAGAGGTTTCTTCAGTTCTGAATTGTTATCACACTAAAGAGCAGCTTGAAGAGCATCCACTTGGGTCACAGCTCACATTGTATGAGATCCTGATTTAGTTTAGACTTTCCAGTCCTCACCTAATGTTAAGTCGTGAGATTAGTGACTATGAAAATGACAAGGCCAAAACAATTTCTGTTCTCATGATATTTTGGAACATCGAGAGACAGGATAGGGATTTTTTTGGTATACTAGGGTTACCCATCAGATTACTGGACCACTGGCTGGAGAAAACACGTCAGCATCAAACTTATGTGTTCAACCACCACCACTTGAAAGAGAGCTATTTCTTAAAACTAGGCCAATTATGAATTTGCAATATTTTTGAAACTGGTGCCATATGGCCAGAGACAACTGAGTACCTCGATGTATTTTTGTATAGCTCTGTGTCTTCCAGAGTGTTTCCAGGTCACACCTTTAATGGATAGTTTCCCAAACTGGCGACCGTTTTAGCAGAGACAAATTGGTGTTGATTGGTGTGATATGTCTTTACCCAGGCTCTTCTTAATTTTAATAGTCCAGTTGTATTATACCTACATGTAGGGGAGTAGGCCAAAAGGCCTCTTTTTTTTAGCCTTGTTAAAATAGGATCAAATATCTGATTTTGACATTATACCATGAAACTAATTTTCTTCCATATCTTCAATATGACACTTTGAATCATCTGGTGGAAGTTAGAGGCTTAGGGCAGAGGGATATTTTAATACAGGGAACATAGAGGTTTAATTTGATTCATATACATGTACTTCCCACGCTAGAGGCATAGCAATCACGTTGAAACTTGTTGAAAAGTCAGCCCTTTAAGTGATGTCGGGCAAAACTAACTTTATGTATATAATTTCAAAAGGATAATGTAGAAAACTTGCATTATATCAACTGTTTAGTATTCTCAGTCAATGACCAATTGACAGGTTTAGCTTTCACCCTGCCAAGGTTGCCCCAGTGGGGAATGGATGTGTTTTCATTAATACAAGTTTTCTGTCTTCCTAAAATATGTGCAGCATTAAAATGAGCCATTGGGCCTCTTGCTGGGTTCTACAGTGGCCCATTTCCATGCAGCTACTGCTGGGTCATTAAATATGGATTCTCTCCCCAGAGTGTGTCACAACTGCAGGAACTTGTGGGAGAGAGGAAAACAAGAGGGAGAAAGAAAGAGAGCATGAGTTGAGTGCAAGAAAACTGCAACAAGGCACAAACATTTAACCCTCTGTTCCCTGGGAACATTTTGATACCAATAATATACTGTAGTCTCCCTAATCATCTGTATTTACCATGAACCTTACTTTGTGGATTTTATTTACCTCTTTTGCAGACACAGATTCTTAAGACAAGCACAAAAACAAAACTTGTTTTACCATTGTGTAGGCCAGATATACAGTATTAGTCAGAGGTTACATCACACGCTGTTTTATTTTTGGTCTTTAGGCTCTGTTTTCTATGTCCTTTCCTTGGTTGCTCACGTAACATTGATCATCTGTTGGGCATCCTGATATTAACCTAAAATGACTTAAACGACAAAGGACAACTGAGTGTTCTTACGATTTCAGTCAGGAGTGATTAAAAATAGCACAAGACACATGTATCTTCTTCACACTGGCCGCCTCGGGATACCACATGAAGATCCTCCCTCTAAATCTTTCATACCTGGAGACGTTGTTGTATTCTAGGCCAAAAGATGTAGGTCATGCCCCTGATGCCCTCCTACATGGCTATAACATCTCACCTCATCGCTCAGCATGACCTCAATTTCTCACAGTGTGGTTGCGGGACAGGCTGAAACAATGACTGCTGCAGTTTTGCTCAGAATGACTTTTGAACATCTATTTCTGGGAGAATGTTTTGTTTTCTTGTTCATTCATTTAAAAAAAGAGTAACAGATTATGAGTCTCTTGCATTTCTTCTGTGGATGAAGTACACATACTGACTCTCATATTGCAATTTCTGGTGCATCTATTTCAAAACAACCATGAAAGGTTTGCAGTTGTACTTGAAGAAAAAAGTTCTCATAGTAGACTGCAAAGGTTAGCACAAAACACTACAGTTCACAAAACAAGGTGATTACTAATCCCAGTAACATGTGGCTTGTCTCCTTGTCTTACCAGGGCTCTGATAGAGGGTTGAAGTCTGGTCTTCACAGAATTGTCTGATCTGTTTTGCCTTATTTATGGCATTTATGGCATAGTTATGTTTTCTTACATTAACAATGCATGTACATTCAAGAATCATGTGGTTTAGCTCAAGGTTAAAGAGATTGTGAATCCACGGCTTCATTGTGATGGTGGGAGTTCCAGGGCTAACGTTAAGCTAGCTTGATTGCTAGTAGTCTAAATAGCTCCAAAATGTATGGCCGCTTTAGAGTTGTTTAGTAGCCTCTGATGAAGTTGTAGGAAGATTTCCATATTTAGAAAAGAAACTGGATAGCTTTCAGTACACAATTACATAATGTGACCAAGCTGATCACAAACACAGGAAGAGGCCCAAACCTCCATTCGCCCAGTAGTCATTGTAGGTTATCTGTACAATAATGGCATGAATCCAATAGTTGCATGTGTTTACTGTATACTATATGCTGTATGGTTGTGTGTGAATGTTTTCAGCTGTCTCCAAACCTTGTTATACAATCCGTCAAACAAACATCTTCATTAACTATTATATTTTCACATATTGTCAGGCATTTGACAGCAGCAGGTTTGTTTGTTTAATCTCTGGAGCCATATGTGACAAAGACGCTATGATGTATTTTCCATGTATTTCCCAGTCTTCATCAAAGAGGCAACAACAAAGGATATCAAAAGGTATGCTAGGAGAGATGTAAGTGAGATGTGTGAACATGGACTGCACGTACCCGACTTCCCTGTTGCTCCCATGTGAATCTACTAAAACTACCACCTCGGCTCATCAAAGTCGAAACACACAAACACGCGACAGTCAATTAATTCAGCCGGCTCCATTTGATGTGTTTCCATTGCCGAGACCCATCCCACAGAGTGTTCGGTGGAGCAGCTGATAATGAGTTGGGAACACAAGGCTTTGTCTTTGAAACAACACTTCTGATGTGTGTAAAACTCTGTCAAAGTATGATACACATAATTTGCCAAGTTTTCTGTTTCTGGAATATAAAAATATACCAGCATGCAGCTTGTACTTACTGTACCTCAAGCAATGATCAGTGAATCCCGCAAGGAATGCACGATGTGGTAATCGCTTTCTTGTGGTTCCTCACATTGATTTACTCTCGTTGGATGGGTGTGTGAATGTTTATCTGGAAGGCACATTGTTATGTTAGCTAACTTATATTGTGCTAGATAATTATTTTATAAATCAGTGTAAAGTTATTAAGTGTGACTCTACATCAACACAGACCATTCATTAAGGACAATTTAATGTTTTGGCCTCCAATAGCAAAGTCTCCATCAGCTTCTGCAAACCTCAAAAATAACCATGGCTTATTTAAATGGCAGTGTAAACACAGTTCATCATCAGAAGCTAATCATTGTCACCAATCCATGACTGCGGGGTATCTAACAAAGTAGCTAAAAACACCCTCATACAATCAGGCAACATTTAACCACAACACACAGAAAGAGCTTAATAAGGTTCCCAGTCGACCTTTGATTTGTTAGTCATCTCATCATATGCTGTGTTGCAGTAGGCGTGAATGACGGCTCCATCCGTTCTTATACTCAGCCTCATTTCACAACACTGAGGTCTAATCACGGAACAACAAAGAGCCAAACAACACAGCCACTATGCTAAAAACAGCAGCAGCGTTCAACTGTAGTGGGTGTGAGCATTTTATATCTTGTAGGCTCACCACTGATTACTCAGTATTTGTTCTAAAGCTGCCATAATTGACAGCCAACGCCGCAGATGATCACTTCGCCAGTCTTCAAAGGGGGAGCGCATTTATAAGAGAAGCTACAAGGTCTACTGTTGCATCGTGTCTTATCAGCGTGTGTCAGGGAAAACTAAGGGATATTAATAAGGCTGGTCTTGCAAACTATGAGGCAGAGATTGATGAATTGTGGAAAGAACTATCAGCAGCGAAGCCTCAGCATTAGCTTTTGGACCTTATGGTACAAAAACAACATGCTAACAAGACGCAAGCAATAATGAAGTCTCAGGCCTACCTGTTTCACTTGGGCCAGTGCTCCACCTGTCATGCCATTGTCTGACTTTGACTGGATATAAAGACATGAACTTTCTGTATGACTGTTGTGTGTGTTATTTGTCCCACTTCAGAACCACCACAGGATACCTAAATTATCAGTTTTAGTTCTTCTGCTAGCAGCCCAGTAGTTGGTTGGAATCTTTACTAAACTCGAAGTGCGAAAACAACAACAGATGGTGGTTTCTACAGTGGTGTGTGTGGACTATTTCTTGTCCAGGAGCGATAACTTCCTAAAGGCTCCACTACTGCTCCTGGTCATGAAACAAATGGGATATGATGTGTTAATTACTGAGCTTTGGATTTGCTGGAAAACAGATTTTGTTAACGCTGGACACCGCCAGCATAGCTGTTTTCTCCTGTTTCCATCTCTTGGCCTTTGTATTTACCAGACAGACATGAGAGTGGTATTGATCTTTTCTTCCCACCCTCAGCAAGAAGGTGAATGAGCGTATTCTCCGAAACATCAAATTATTTCTTAAACTTATGACCCCACCTCAACACCAACCTTTTTTTTTTTTTTTCTACAGCACCATGATCCCCTAAGGTCTTAAAATGGAACAAAAGCGAATAAGTGTATTTCCCCAAATGCTGATTTTTGCCTTTAAACATGAAGTCAGCTTCAAAGCGATATTCCCGTTATGAGCTACTTCAAACGCACAACAGTGGCAGACCAAATAAATCTGCAGTTTCAAAAGCAGGTTGTTAAATATAAGACAAAATACACGCAAAATATTCCATCACTTTGTGTGAAGGATGTTTAAGTGCTTTGCATGGGAAACAAGATACTTCCGCTTGTGTTGCCTAATGTATACAGTAGTAAATGTGCAGTAGAAGCTATTTGCATTTAATTCCCAAACCAAATCAAGTATGATAATGGCTGAGCAGCTGAAAAAGACTGGAAAATGAACAAAATACTGAGAATTTCTTCACAAAATGTGCGCAGTAGCAGAGGCATATAAACAGATACATATTCAACGAAGAGACATTTTTCTCTGGGGCTGGAAAGCTGTCTGCAAGTCACAGTAAAATGGTTATTTTGAGGTGAATGAAAGGTACAAAGACAGATATTTTCATCAGCACTGTTGTGACATGCTGTGGGTGGAAATGTGAAACCCACTTCACTGCAGAGACAGAGACACTTGACATTGCAGAGTCATAAATAACAGCCCTCATGGCCAGCTTTACAAATGACTAATAAAGGGTCTGATTTACATTACCAATACTGGACACAATCGTATGTCATGTGTAGATCAGCTGGCAGCAATACGTCATCAAATTCAAGTATCTTTCCTCACATTTCCTTATGAAATCATTTTGTTTTTCATCTAAAAATTTCACATTTGTCATGGAGTCATATTTCCAGGAAATTGAATGGCATTATAATTCAAACCAGTAGCGGATAATCATGTTCCTCCAAAACTCTTGAAGTTTGATGACTGTGAGTTTCCTAGTCGTGGAGAATGAATAGACAGACCATATTACATTAATATGTGGGAAGCATAAGGAGAACAGTATCTCTTTCTCCAGAGATAGATTTTATAAGGACTTCAGGCTGTCGTGAGACTTCCATGTTTGCTTTGTTTTTAGGGACTCTTGTAATATTAATCACCAAGTATATTTCTGAGCTTTCAGAAAATATTAGAATCATAATTTGGATGCTGACTCGAGGACTATTTGCAAGCCCGAGACTGCTAAATACAGTCATTCTGATATGACATGAAAGCAGCATTGTGTTGCCACAGGAAGAGTTTATTCCTTTCTTATTCTATTTTGTTCTAGGTTTTATGAAAACTCAAGTTCCTAACATGAAATGTAATGAGACTCTTATTTTATCTCTTTATTGTATTACTTTCCTCTTTATACAGTACATTCACCCTCACACGATACCAGGTTCCTTAGTTTAAAAAAGATATTTAAAAAGATCTCAATGTCTTCACAAAGGGGAAAACACAAACCGCCAACAAAAGTCTACATTTTATGTGCTGGTAATTTCTTGCGTTTATGAATTTTACAGACACCAGTCGCTGAATAAGCTTTGGCTTTTTTAAGTTGGAATTAAACATGAATCCAGTAAGGGAAAAAAAGGCTATAGGATCAAACTGAAAATCCTCCAACTGAAAATCAAACCCAACCAGTCAAAGTTTGCATTTTTGGATTTTCCTGCAAAGGTAGCTCTCTTGTTCTCGATCAAAGCTCCTTTGTGACACTTGATATGTAAGCTCATACAGAACGTCTGCTCCACGTGGTATCGGCACCACCGTTGGTGTTTTAAAAAGTCACATTTGGTCTCAGTGAACTGACAAGAAACACCGGGAACAGTATCTCAGCTGCTGAAGATGAACAGACAGTGAGCTCTGAGCAAACAGACACTGAAAGAACAAATGCTGAACCAAAACCACACAAGGGCACAGGAGAGAGAGGGTGGGTGGCCAAATGAAATACAGTTTGAATATTTATAAAATTAGATTTCCTGTGAAGTGAATGAATAAGCCGCAAATAAAGCAGCAAATACAAGTATTAGTGTAACCTTTTTACAGCTGCCCAAGCTGAATAATAAATGCTAAGCACATGATTATACAACATCAGTTGTTCCTGTAGCTCTCACTGTGCATTGAAGTTAATGAAGTCCAAGCCATTTGCTGCTTCTGTTACTTCTACATGTTTGTATAACTACAATTCAGAAAGTTCCTGTTAGAATGAAAGAGGCAATGCTGCCTAATTAAGCATCACAAGGCTGTAGTGTCCTCTCATGATAATGACTAGCTCCTTATACACACAGAGTCAAAACACATCCCCATAGTGTATCAGAGAGGAGGAGGCAATTATTGTAACTCTGGATGCTGAACTATTAGCATTGATCTTAGCTTTGCTCTTTTTATCAGACAAAAAAAAAAAAAAAGTGACAAGGTATTTTCAGCGGCAAGTCAAGCGTGTGATGATAAAAGAGCAGAAGATACACATCAGAGGGAGGCGAAACGAGGTAATTGAAGTGATTTCAGAGCACCTAAGATTCTGATCCTCTCGCTGTGAGACTGAAGAGGAGCGACAACCCAGTGAGAAAGCCAAGTCATCCGCTGCCATTGTCTGAAACCATGCCGCACATTATAGGAGGGTAATTAGACTGAGATCAAAGAACGACTAAACGGTAATCTGCTTGAATGCTTGATCAATTGTCTGTGTGGTGAAATATTGATCTTCATGTTCTGGCAAATTCCTGAATCGGTGGGCTTGTCAGGTGTTTTTTTTTTTTTTAGCCACAGGGCTTGGCTCTACAGAATGTCAGCCATGCACCACTTTGGTCCAGACAGCTATTAAACTGACTGTCATTAGATTTTGTACAGACATGAGCTCTTAGAGCTCAGTGCACTGCAACATAAGAAAACACAAAATACAGTAGCCTCACCAGTTTGTGAGGCTATGTATAGAGGGAGAAATGCTGCAAAAGGAGAAAATGACCAAATATAGAAATGCTGCGATTACGACAATGGAAAATGTTTTTAGTGGACAAAGTTCTGAACATGGCTGGGACACACTTGTCCAAAAACCTGCAATTTAGCTCAAATAGGTAGGGAATAGAAGGTAAGGGAAGGTACTGTAGGGAAGGTAACGGTGATCAGGCAGATTTCTTCGCAGAGATATTAAGATTATTTATCATGAGGAAACAATTTCAGCAAGATCACTGAAGTGCGCTCGCCCGGGAAGTTGCAGCCGACCCCGTCTTCTCCCTAAATGAACAGGATTGATCTGAAGACGCACTGCCAATTTCTGTGCTAGGCCTTCATTGAAATACAGCTTGATGCATTGATCAGTTATCAGGTACTCCTCATTCATTTTACATTTTAACAGGAGGAAACAGTCTTTTGTTTGATTGAGACGACAAAATAATGAATAATCTTGAGATAACAGCAAAGAAAAAAAATGAATACAAGAAAACACATTTAAAAATAGGCAGACTCGATACACGACTGCTGAACGTCGACATGTTACCATCACTGTGGGCACGTCAGCATGCAGCTCAAGTATGTGCCATATTTGCTTGAATAAATATCTATACAGAATGAACATTATGTGTAATTATCTCATTTTCTAGGAGAACACACAGGTGCATTCATGTGTCTGATGCCACGCAGCGTGGTCAACGAAAAGAACATTTGGTCAGGCTTCTATTCTGGTGCCCGCTTACTGCCTGGCGAGTGTCTGCCCACCCTCTCTGTTGAATAATGTAACAAGTGGTGAGGGGTGTGGGTGGTTGAGAGGGATGGCCTCTACTCAAAATAGACTCAAGTGAAAAAGCGAAAGACTTCAGAGAAGAGATCCACGCAGTTAGTTATGAAACAGTTCTCCAGGCTTCAGTGTCTGCAGTGATTTGCAAATCACTGCAGTTATAATTGTTACAGCAATAGAGGAACCGTCCTGGGTCAAAAATAACAGAATAATGCAGCAGCGGCAGCGCTTTACTGTGGATTGTGTCAGTATTATTAGAGAGTTAAAAGATGAGAGAAGAAAGAGGGATGGAAGGAAAGGGTGTGTGTGTGTGTGTGTGTGTGTGTGTGTGTGTGTGTGTGTGTCTGTGTTGAGATTGTCCTGGTTCATCCCTGGAGTGAGCGGAGCAGGTGAAACATATAACAGGCGTGCAAACAGCAGCCAGCTCTGATATTGCCCCTCTGGCCAGTGAGGCAGGAGTGGTCACTTCCCCCCTCCCTCTCTCTTCCACTCTCTTTATCTCACTCTCTCTCTCTCTCTTTCTATGTGTGTGTGTGTGTGTGTGTGCAAGCTGAGCACACGGCGTCCTCGCTTTTCAACAGAGAGTGAACCAACTCCAACTTTCCTCTGCGGCGTTCAGCACTTTGTGAGGATGGAGAGCGAATAAATTGAGCAAAGAGGACTTAGAAAGATGATGTGCGGGTGGGTGGAGGTGGTGGTGGTGGTGGTGGTGGGGATGGTGGCAGGGAGGTGGAGGGGGGAGAGGGAGGCATTAATGGTGGCATGTGTTAATGAGAAATTCGTGGGCACGTTTTAAGACTCATCAGATTTCTGTGCATGCACTCAGCGGCAAGTCTTTCCAGTCCAGTGTGGTAGCAGCGGTACTATTTTTAGAAACAATGTTGCGGTAGAGGAATCAATCAAAGTGGGACTAAAAAAAAAACAAAAAAAACAAGTGTTTTTCATGACAATCTGCCTCTTTTAGAGCTGCAATCTTCTGTGATTTCCATCTGCGCTCGCCGGGTCATGGGATAGGACGTTGCATTTAGAGCTATCTTGTCACAGCTGATGCAAAAAAAATGATGCCTTTTCCTCTGATGCTCTCCAGGAAAACACACCAGTGGACTGCAAACTTTTGCACCATGGAATCCACTACACACTGTGGCTGCAATGCTTTTGGGACCTCGCGTAGTTTTGTGTCTTTTCACAGTCTTAGAATTTCTAAAGCATATAGCAGTTTGGGATGTGAATGAGAATTGTTGAATGAGAAGGGAACTAGGAAGACTGGAAATCGGGAAGGAGGCGCGTCGCTTCTGTTTTCTCATCATCCTTTACTACTCTCAAGTGTGAGCACGTTTTTTTGTTTGGCCGGCTCTTATGGGAATTAAGCACTCGTCCCGCTGTATGCTCCTCAGGAGAAAAATGGCGGAGTCTGAGAGCAGTGAGGTAAGTGTGAGAAACACCTTCTGATTTTTTTCTCTCCCCCCGAACTAAAAAATGAGACTGCTCAGTTCTTTTGTTTCTTTTCCTATTTTTAGACTCTCTGTCCTGAGTCCTAAATGCGTCCTGCAGCATGTGCCCTACCTTTTAGTTGAAGTTGCATCTCGGACGAAATGCAGGATACAGACTGTCCGGATAAAAGAGAAAGCAGTCTAAGTGATAGGCTCCATCCCTGCAAGGATGTTTAACAACCCCGCCACCCTGACCAAACAGACATTCTGGACAGGGCAAGTAACATCGAGTACATTTAAAAATAATCCTGCATCGCCTCACTGGTTCAGTATGATTTCACTTTTATGTGACTAGATGACAGGACAGCGGACAGGATGTTGCAAGGCTGCTCCCTCCCTCTTACACATTGCACAGTTGCCCACACGGTCCCTCATATCGATCCCTCGGCTACTGTCTTAAATAATCAGAATGTATTTGAAGGTCTTCACATTTCTCTTCACACAAAAAAAGATCCGGTTAAAATAAGGCAGGGGACGGGACAGAGCGTGTTGCTGCGCTGTGATCGGGATGGCTTGCGCTGTCCAAGGTACTGCAGCACCTTGCAGACGAAACGTAAAGCAGGCTGGGACTTGGTGTGTAGAGCTTTTTTTTTTCTTTCTTTCTTTTTTTTTTTTTTTTTTTAGTAAAAGTGTGATGAGCTGATGTGTCAGCCACGTACGAGTTATTGGCTCCCTAAAGTGTCTGAATGAGGATCCCCAGGATGCAGGAGATTAGTTTAAGTCTACCTTTATGTAGCCCCCCCCCCTCCTCTCTCTGAATGATTGCATGCGTTTACACCAAACGCACACAGCACTGAAGGATCCATCTACTTTGGCTTTAGCTAGTTAGAACGGCATAACATGAGTCCATTTGAGGGTTTGGTGCCAAAGGGGCATAAGAGCCTCATTATGTGAGATTTTACACAAGAGTCAAAACAATTTTTGACTTGCCTCGTACTGAACACAAGATTTGATCTTTTTTTCCTGCAGATACAGATTCTTCCGTTAAAAACCTCAATAGACAATAAGACTGCATGCACATCAACCTTTTGTTAAACATTTTTGGCCTCCCCTTATCATTTACTGATATGTCCTAGCACACTTCTGTACATTTGACATATTTAAAGAGCTATAAAACCCCTCATAACAAAGTGTAAGCTCACTTTTGGCACCCCACTTTCACTGTTACACCTTACAATTACATCCTATGGGTCATTATTACAGTTGTGTCCTTTTGGCACTAAAGAGATCTCACTGAGAGCCTTTACTTGATATACGATACTTGTATTTGCCCAACATAACACTTATTCCCCTTTGGCTCCAAGCCCTCACACTATTACATTAAGCCCTGTGTCACATTTGTATTCACAATATGACACAGCTACTGAAGGAGCAGTGCTGATTCATCTACAAGCAGTGCTTAAAATATTCACACACCCTGTGGAGTCCAAGACGGCCTCATGTTGCTTCATTAAACACTGTTCATGAAATAAAGTTCCCACAAAGCTAGTTGATTCATGGGAGGAGCCTCCCTTCTCAACAAACTCTCAACATTTTATCAACGCACTCATGGCTGAGGGGCAGCAGGCACCTGATACATTATAATGAGAGGATACTGCCTGGATGGATGGAGGTCTGCCTTCCGCTGCTCTTTGCTCTTTTGGAATATTTGTGTCCTCAGAGGCACCTAAGTACCGTAATGGCAGAAGACCAAAGTGTATCTCTTTCCTAACTGTTAGTGGACTCTTTCCCCCATGCAAAGACCAGTTAAGATTTCCTCTGAACTTACCATAGTAAAAAGCCCTCCCTATAGTAGGCCAACATGTCACCTATCTGGTACATTTTTCCTGGTGTGCATTGAAACATTAACTTCCCTTCAGCAGACAGACATTTACAAACAGAACAAACCCACTTATTGACATTGACCGCTGACTTCAGTAGTAAACAAACAGGGGTCATCCTCAACAAGCAAGCAGGTTCAATGTGGACGTGTTTCTCCTTGTACAGACTGTTTAACCTAAGTACCAACTGAACGTCCTTCTCAAGTAACAGTCCTCACCTCTGTGTAGAGGTGATGATCCGGTCTGAAATAAAACCCCAAATGTGTTTATCTGTCTCAAGGGTCAGAGGCAAGGACATGTGCCAGCCCCTCTTTCCTGTGTCAAGGCATCTCAGTTACCCTCACTGCAGCTGCTCTGCTCTGACCTCACTGCACCACGAGTCTACTTTAATCCATCCCTTAATGACAGTCCGGAGTGATTTTGTTTTTTCAGCGTTGCAACTTTTCGAAAGTCCTCATCGATTCTGTATTAAACTTGGCAGCCATAATCACCTCTTCTTCTGTGGCCTTGTCTTGTAATTATTGACTTGGAGTGTTGGTTTGAGGCCAGCTGTTTATCACATCCTCCTTCTATATATATATATTTTTTTGCTGTTGTATGTGTTTTTAGAAGATGCTAGGATTTGATCTGGTGTCTTTACATGTCTGAGCATAGCATGAGGCGCTGAATGAAAATGCTTGTTTGTCATATTTGAACTTCTTTTTAACAGGTTAAAGGGAAATAGTGATATAGTGATATCCTGCACTGTACTGGAGTGCAAGAGAAGGCAACAGTTGGTCTTATCCCCCTACAAAGCATGTCATCGTTTATAAAACAAACCATGAAAAGCAGATACATTAATATTTCTCAATGTTTCATGGACTCTTATCACTCAAAGTCACTCAAAAATTGTATTTCTTTTTAAAAATCTGTTCTTATGTATAGATGAAGATGATGAGTACACATTACATTGGTGATATCTGTACATCATCATTATATGTCCTTTGAAGAGAGGAAAAATAATGCATTGAAATTAGATCACAAATTACTAGCACTCAGCAACAGCAGGCTAACTGTAAATCTATCAAATGAGACTACAGCCATGCTAGCAGCTCTGGAAGCACAGTGGTGCTTTGACCAAAATGCCTAACATGCTCACAATGATGATGCAAACTTGTAAGATATAAAGTTTAACATGTTCATCATAGTAGCTTAGCATGGGTTAGAGATTCAACCTCTTGAGACCATGAATGTCAGACAGCTAGCACGGCTAAAAGTGCTTCTACAATGCAATCATTAATGGACACCTGATACTGTATGTAACCGACCAATGTCAGCTTCAGTATGAATGCACCATGGTGTGATTGTTATTTTCTCATATTATTTTCTTGGTCACCATGTCCCAGTCCGTGACATTTAAGCTCAGCAGGAAACGAGAGAACAAAGGTTAATATGGTGGCCATTTTAAAGGGATAGGTAGTGGTAGGACGAGAAGAAAGATGGAGGAGTAGAGGTGGAGTGGAAGAATCAGTGACGCAGACAGAAATTCAGCTTTAAATAAGCTATAAGCTATGTAAGAACTGGTCACCTCCATAGTCCAAACAAATTGGGGGAAGCATTTCACTAGAAACCTGGGGTGTCCAAACAAGGAAATGTCTTTCAACAAACCACTAATATTAACACTCTCAATAATGTTAAATAAATAGATAATTAATAGCTTACTTTTCAGTTTATACCATACTTGTTTACTTACCAGTTGTATAAGATACGTCTTGAGTTCAGCATCACTCTTCAACCCTTTACTCGAGAGACATCTTCATGTACTGTGTTAGCATGTTTAGAGGATGTCCAGAGGTGGTCCAGACTGCTATACTTGTTACCAGCTACAAGTGAAGGGAATATTGAAAAGTATTTTTTTGTTTAAAACACACATCCCTACTCTCATGTTGGACTCAGGGAAGATTGGAAACTACAATGACTTACTTGAAGTATATGGAATTACAAGGTGCTAGCTGGTTAGCATGTTAACTTCAGTAGATATCTCTGCAAAACAATACACAGACGTTCTGGGCCACTTTGACACCTGAATCCCTAAACTTACATATACAACATAATGCCAGCCAATGCCAAAAAAAAAGAAAAAGACTTAAATCATGGTAGGCTAATTATGTGAAACCACCTGATATGATAGGAGCAGAGCTGGACTTACTTCTGCATGTTATTGTTGTAGTCTCAACAATTAAGATGTCTCTGGTAGACATCGCCTCAACAAAGAAAAGCCGAATAGCCTCAGTTGGATTCAAAGTTGCAAAATGAATGTAAGCAATGGTTTGAATTCCAGCAGCTGCATGTGCCAGGGTGTGCTGTCAGATCAGACTGTATAAATGCAAATTTTATTCAAATGCATGAGAAGGCAATGATACTAGTGGCAATAATATTTTTCAGATGGAGCTTATGCTACACCTTCATTAGCTTTCCTGAAATGCAACCCTTTAACTTTCTTTCTTCTCCCACATTAACAATTAAAATATAATGTTGTTGTAATACTGAAGCATCACTATCAGTCATTTTAAAACACCACCATGATAATTATTTAGCATTTATTTTTAGAAGCCTGGAAGCTGGAATGAGATTAAACACCAGAATGGCTTACTGGCTCAAATCTGAGATGCTGGGAGTCCATTTCTTCATCTCTTTTTCACTCACAGTCCAAGACACACACACCCCCCCACACACACATACGCATCATGGGTAGACCTTCCCAGCTGGCGTCAGAGGTGATAATCAGAGCACTATGGGTGTACCTTCTGTGCAGTGCAGAGCCTTCTCTGCCATCTCTGCCTTCTGTTGACAGACAGGCTGACTTCATGTCAGTGATCAGAGAATCCTCTAGACCTGCTGGGACTCTCTGGACTCTGTGAACTCCCCAAACTGCCTCGTGAAACAGTAGACTGACAGATGAGCTGAGAGGCATGAGAGCAGAAAATGTTAAGGGAATGGCTGATAAGTCGAAGCCACGAATGCAAATGGCACCCTGTGATGCTGTTGATGCCAAGTTGCTGTTGCGTCCTTGTTTTGTTTCTTACTCCAGGAGTTCTCAGCTTCAATGAGCCTTTTATTCTTTATCTCTCCCCTTCTAGCAACCACAGTTACAGCCGCAGCCAATCCGCATAATCCCCTCCCAGTCGGCGCAGCCCACCTCGTTGCCCAAGCCGGTGCCTTCCATCCAGCACAACGCACGGCCTGCTCTGCCGCCACACACGCCCCATGCTGCCAGCCTTCCTAGCTGCCCTGGGCGGGGGAAGATGGCCAAGTTTCTCAGCCCAGAGGAGATGACATCACGAGACTACTACTTTGACTCTTATGCACACTTTGGTATACATGAGGTACGTCTGTACATCCTATCACAGTGAGAATCACTGGAAAATATTATCCTATTCCTGTGTTCAGTAAGACATAAATAAACAGTGATCTCCTCTAGAATTAGTTGACATTAGTGGCTTATAATATTGTCAAAGCAGAGACTTCCTGTTTGATCTGTGCTTTGATCTGTTTCTTAGACAGTTGCTCAGATCTCAGCCCGTGAAGTCGTGTGTAGATAAAATGTCAATAGGGGCATTGGCTAAATTAGAAATGTGAGTTCCAAGTTAGTTAAAAAAAAGTTTATTTCCCTTTAAAGGAGCCATAAACCATTTTCCCATGGAGATTTTGGCCAAAGTTTCCATCATTAATTTGGTCACAAAATGGAACAAAACCAGGAAAGAGTACTTCAGTTCTGCAGAGCATTACAACATTAAAAGCCACATTAAAGCCTGGACACGGACATGGACAGCTGTAGATTTTGCACACGGACATGAGAAAACATGATGGTGCCCTCCTGACCGCAAGAAGACCTCCATCATTTGTTGTTTTTTTGACTGAACAGCACGGAAAAAAGTAAAAACAAATGTTTGACCGCTTAACAAGGGGGCCATGGATGGGAAATAGTGTAGTACAGTACATACAAATAGTGAATGAAAAACAGGCGTCTGTTTTTAGTACATACGCCATACTAGCAGATTTGGACAGATGCAGACATTTATGTCATGTGGACCATCGTGGTTGGATCAAGAATTGGCCTTAGTCGTTATTAGTTTTTAGTTGTTTTCTGCTGATGTTGGTCTCCAAGAAGAGTTTTCTTTTTATAACCCATGCAATTGTTTCAGACTCAATCAGTAAAGCTCTTAAATGATGATCGTGTTTGACTTTCCCTAAACTGAGTTCAAGACAGAAAGCATTAGAGGCTGCATGTACCTAGAGTGACCTATGAAATGTTTTTTTTATACTTTTGGAATGTAGGTCAGGTATATTTTTATATCATGTCTGAATATTCGTCACACTCACACATGCATGTACTCTGCAAGAGAGACAGAAAAAGAGATACAGACAGGCTGAGCCTGCATGCTAATGGGGTTTATCCAGAAACCCCGACTACGGATTTGAATGTAGAAACCTACGCCTGAGACGTAATAGACAAAGATTAGATGAAGCCTGTGTGTTATTTCTCACCTCTCTGCTGTAGATACCACAGCATATCCAGACCCCCCACTGTCCAGCTAGTGTTTGTAATTCAGCAATACAAATTGTCACTCTCCACAGGGGTTAGCTGTGTCGACATCTTCCTGATATTATTTGTCATATGCTAAACCAGGAGATGCTGAAGGACGAAGTGAGGACGCTCACCTACAGGAACTCCATGTACCACAACAAACACGTCTTCAAGGACAAAATAGTGCTGGATGTCGGAAGCGGGACTGGGATCCTGTCCATGTTCGCGGCAAAAGCAGGGGCAAAGCATGTGTATGGGGTAAGACGTGTTTCCTTTCAGTGGAGCGCTATCACGCTGAACCATCAGGGTCTGATCACTGTGGAGCCCAGCCTGACAAGCTGCTCACACTGTGTGCATGTACTAACTGGTTCTCTGTGGCTCTCTACATCCATTTTAACCATTTTTTTTGCCAGACTTACTGTAATCTCAGAAGGAATATCTTGTGTGACAGCTGGTTGATAAAAGTGTGTGGCCTGTTAGGCAGGTTGACAGGCTGAGCCGTAGCAATTTGAGAGCTCTCCCTGTTATCGTGTAGTGGTGCAGAAGCAATTGCTAGTCAGGCCTTGTCTGAGAATGCATGCTGGATACACACCGCTAGTTTGGGATAACCATGTGGAACTTATTTTTGTTCGGTGGCTCCAGGCAGCGTATATTTGCTTCAGGGGAGGAATGATGAAGTTGGAATTGCCAAGAGGCTTGTTCTGAGCTACTGGTTGGCAAACACATGTTTGTGACTTTGTTTTCCTTCCCTCTTCTGCTGTCTCACTCCTCCTCTATTTTTTGTACTCAAAACTGGAATATCACTTCAGTTTGAGCTTTCCCTCACTATGTTTTACTGCTATCCATATGGCAGGGTTTTAGGCACATGAATGGGGCTAAGGTTTCAGGGATTTACTTCACCTTTGATTGAGATGTCCTTAGTTTGAGCTTGGCACCAAAGCCCAATAGCTTTATAATACATAAAGCTTCCAAAGATCCATGTGAAAGATGGGCTCGTGAGGTGAAACGACTGGGCTTTGGGCCAACAAGAATACTACTCTATCATATGGACCTCATTACATAAAAAAGAAAAAAATGATAACCTCTGTTCTGGATCCCATAAAAGACGCTTTTGCGCCGAATTCCATATGTGTCACAGCCATATAATCATGAGCCCACATTTATACCCCCATCAATAAATAATTAAAATAAAAAATAAAACTCAAATATATTTTTAAACAAATACATTACAGATATTTTCTTTTAGTTGTTCATATACAGTATTATGCTTAAAAACATGCTCTCAGATAATGGTGCAGAAAATGTCAATGTTCAGCAGCATAAAATGAATACACCAGATGGCAATACATATAACATACGCTTGTATGTGTAGCATGCAAAACATTGCTAGGGCTAATGTTAACAGAGGATGTGTCATCTCAAACATCATGAACATGTTGGCCTAGAAAATAAGGGAACGGTTAGCAACAAGTGAGCAGCCTGTGTATGTGTTAAATAAATACAGAATAAAGTATAGTAAATAATTTGTTTGTACTTCTATACTCATTACAGTTCTCAACAACCGCTGATCTAAAACAATAATTTGCTACCTGCTTAGCATGAAAACAAATTGTTTTGTAGCTTAGATACTGCTCTCTACATTGCCTTTAAACCCTGCAACGTTAAAAAACTGTGGCTCTGAATGGTCAGTGTATAAAGCTGGAAGCAAAAGAAGCAAGCAAAAGAGAGCTGAGATTCCCTTTTACCCCGGTGCTAGCACAAGCACAACATGGGGCAGTAAAGTTAAGAGCAATGTACTCAGGCAGAGGTAGGCAATAAGAAGGCAAACTTAACCAGGTAAGACGCAGGCTAAGAATCAAAGTCCAGGAATCAGGCAGGTAAAGATTAAAAAAGGCTGCTGGAATGTGTAACAAAGTGCAAAAGATAGGGCAAGAGACTAGTGGAAGTGGGCTGGTATACTGGAGTAATCAGGGTGGATGGGGAGTAGGTGAGGAAGTGGAGGGAGCAGGTCAGGTGATAAAACCACCCTGTGGATTGGATTGAAGTGTAGGCAATGAATTACACTGTGATCACCCCAAGCAGACTCTCTGGAAGTCTGTAAGTTCCACTTGAAGCCTCTTGTGGACTGGATTAATTGTGGGTGTGGACACCCTTTAGCACTCGCAGAATTTCAAGAATCGTGCCCGCAAGGTCTTCAAGAGAGGCAAAGTTTGGATCTGTAGATTCAGCCTTAGTAACAGGGAAAAAAGAGACAGACTGGATGAATTCATGAATGATGAGGCGATCAGAGGATTCACGACAGTGACACAATCTAGTGAAATTTCAAGCAGGCTTTAGCTGCTTTCCATTAAAATAGTTGGCAACAGTGAAGAGAGCCAGACACTTTTCTCTGGAATTTGGTCGACCATAACGGGGACAGAATCTGTTGAGCTGGAGGAATCTCTCACGTTTTACATGAGCAAAGTGAGAACTCCAAAGAGATGTTCACATTGATCTGTTTCTCTTGGATGAAACATTTGGCATTTGCTGTCTGTTAGCTGGCTCTAGCTAGTTAAAAGTATATGGAAGCTTGAGAGTTTGTTGTTTACTTTCTGCACGTTAGACAAGCATAAATCCTAAATGAGTGTAAAGGGAAACTAAAATGACATCAGCTAGTACATTTGCAAGTGGCACTTGCTTTTTTTCAGCTCATTTCCAACTTACTTACTTCTGTAAGAGCTCAGACAGGGGAGATGTTCCATGACACCTTGGCAAAGTTAGAAACTTGTACTTGCTGTGTTTACAGAGAGAAGAACTATAGTCGGAGCCCACTACAAGAAGAGATGACTACAGTGACAGTGACTCATCCTGACACTAGTGAGAGGTGCGGGAGGCATCATGTGAGGGTGTGTTGACTCAAAACAGTGCTCAAGGCCTCAGTACTCCCACTGAAGCATGACTCTGATGGACACATTGCTAATGGCTGTCTCTCCTCACGGAGATTCAGAGAGACATGAGGAAACTTTGTCAATTAGGGCTGTCATCGGCACTGACGGCACAGCAATACACACATGCACAAGTATGCCTGCAAGTGGACATGCATACATGGACCTGGTGCAACATTAGGCATTCCTGTTTGTTTACAGTGTAGTTTTTAATGGGCAGGTGCACTGGTGTTGTGTGTTTGCAGGCTGTGGGCACCACCAGCAGCCTCCTGACTGGTTTTCCACTAATAGGCAGCAGAGAATAGGGCTGCTCCAGGCAGTGTTAATGTCAAGTCCCTGCATCCTGTATGCCCGCTCAGCTGGGAAACTGAAGGCCTCAGCTAGACAGCAGAAATATTCAAGATGGTATCTCTTAATATGTCCATCTCACAGTTGGTGTGTTGCTTATAGAGCATGTCTAATCGATTTTTGCCTCTCAAATAAAAGTCCCCATGGACCTAATTGTTCCATGAGAGTCTGAGACAAAGCCAAGTGCTTCTATTTTTCAGCCTGCTCCCTTCACAAGGGTCCCAGCCTGGCTTTACTGTTTTTATGATCCAGATCACCCAGGGTTCATTCAAGAGCCTGCTTGATTACGACCAGATGGATCTCTTGCAGCATGAATAAGTCCACCTTGAGTCCCAGGGTGGGTGGAACAGAGTGTACACTCTCAGGTGAAAATCCATACTCTCAGACTGCTTGATGCTGTAAAAGGTTGGTATTGACAAATGCCTCCTGCTGAATTTATGTTCTTATTTTTGCTTTGGAGCTGCTTACAAGAAGTGTCCAGAGTTTATCCTGATGAATGAAGGACCATTATCATGTTGTAACTCTGTTATTTCTGGCACCTCGATAAATCACCCAGCATTGGTGGGCAGAACAAGAAGCTCAGGATACAGAAAAAAAAAAAAAAGGACAGAGAGAAGAGGGTACAAAAGAGAGGAGAATGTGACAGAGACACAGGAGTGAAATGGGACATACAAAAGAAAAGCAGCGGGGTAAGGATAATTTGAAATAATGTAAAATGTCAAAAGAGTAATTAAACTAGAAGTTGAAGTTCCCATCGGAGCTGAATGGCTGGTTGCAGTCGAGCAGTGTCTAATCTTTACCTTAATTACATAAAGTAAGATGCTCTGGCAGCATTTCGGGCAGACTGGCACAGAGGCTGCCCTTGTAATTTCTATCCCTTCATACTGTATGCTTTTATCAGCTGCTATTTTAAGCTTGACTCCAGGACACTTCTGGCAATGCTAAATTAACCTCAGTGCACAATCTTAGATGAGAATCCCTTCCTTTGGTACCTACCTGCTGCTGTTAGGCCTATGCATTACTATCA
The DNA here is from genome assembly GCA_028641955.1 of Protonibea diacanthus. Taxonomy (NCBI): domain Eukaryota; kingdom Metazoa; phylum Chordata; class Actinopteri; family Sciaenidae; genus Protonibea; species Protonibea diacanthus. The sequence continues at coordinate 16,668,848 of CM053981.1, forward strand.
GCTACTATATTTGCTACTTATTGCTATCAAGTGCTGCAGGAAAAAAAAAAAATCCATCCTTCACAAACTGCAAACTAGTTACATATCGTGCTCCCCAAATTCACTAAATCCAGCTGCCCAGTTTTCAGTTATGTAAGGTTTTCTGTTAAGAAATAATTCACTGATGCTTTTGTCATGAGGTTTTAGTCCTGAAGGAAGCGTCTCAAAATGTTTGTGTCCATGATAGGAGGGGTCCGCCACAATCATTCCTGCACACCTCACATTCCACAGATTCCTCAGACTGCAACCATTGCTGCACCGTTTTATTCAGGACTGAAATTGAAACAATCTTCAGAGAGACACTACACAACGATGACCTTGATTTCTACCCCAGAGAACACCTGATGGCTGCATTGTAAGACACTATACCTTCATTGAAGCATTGACTCAAAAATAAAGATTCAGTTCCCATCTTTATTCCAAATCAGAAAAGGAATTGGGGAACACTGTGAGTCCTCGGAGAGTGAGAGGAGCCATATGCTTGTAAGGGACACACATGGGACATAAATTATCGTCACTCATCTCTATTTCATCCACATTCTGCTAGTATGTAAGACAGCATAATCTGTCTTTAGCAGTTGTAGAACTTTATTATCTCCATTTCATGCAACTTTTTACATCTACTCTGCTACATCTCAAGAGGAAATATTTTACTTTTTAATCCAACAAATCATCCATCCACTCGTCTTACATGATCTTATTTAGATAGGTATTCAATGCCCAAAGAGGTCAAATTATTCATTATTTGTCCCCAAAAAAGGCTTCCACAAAATTAATTTTGTTTTTTTCCCCCTATTTCCTCTCCCATTAATAATCTGATAACCCTACAAGATTTATCTTGTGACCCCATGGAAGGCGCTCAACTCCTAATTTGGGAACTAATCTACTGTATATAAAGAAGTTAAAACTAGCTTCACCCTGACCTGTATGTACTGATGCACCAGTATTAACAACAGAATAATGTCATATATAATAATATATACTTTATACTAGTACATCTTACTTGCTTATACTTGAGTAAACAACCTAAATACTACTTCTAAAGACTACTATGTCTGTATACCAGTTACAACCTCAGCTGGCCATCAGAATTTTCAAAATATAGTAAAATATAATAATAAAAAAAAAATAGCAGAGTTGTATTGTATAGTAAATCCAGCTGCCCAGTTTTCAATTTTGTAAGGTCTTGTGTAAAGAAATAATTCAGTGACAGGAAGTCACAAGCGAAGTCCCATCAAATATTCTGTTTAGTTTTGCTTGCACACAGAGGAACAGTTGTAAAAGTTTTTTTTTTTTTTTTTTTTTTTTTTTGCCTTTGCAGCAGCAGATTTTACAGAATGCATATTATTTATCAAACAGGTTTCCTTGCAAAGAAAACATAGTTTGTCTTTTATCTGAGGCATTCCAGCCAACATCAGTACAGCTGTAACATTCAAAGGCATCTGACTGCGTAGAGACATGTTATTACTGGAGCTGTACACACTGTATTGAAGATATTCTTCCCAAAGCAACACAGTCCATCATCTATGGTCAGTTAATCTGTTTTTTTCCCTCTTTGCCAGATTGAATGTTCCAGTATATCAGAGTACTCAGAGAGGATCATCAAATCCAACCACCTCGACAGCGGTAAGAGCTGCAACAGTTCCTCCATTTGGGATGACACTGCACTTCCTCTGCAGTGAGGGCAGCAGCAAACCTGGTTATATTTCTGACAGACATAGTGATCGGAGAGGAGGGAGGGAAAGCTAGGAGATATGCATGAGAAGAAGAAGAAGAAGAAGAAGAAGAAGAAGAAGAAGAAGAAGAAGCGGGGTGGTCATGGGCATCATACCATTCAGGATTTTGAATGATTCATTTGTGAGGATGGTCTAAAAAAACTTTGCGTTTATCATTCAATACAGCACTGCACAAGCTCATTTGTATTCATTTGTACAAACATGCTTCCAACTTATATAACTTCAAAGCATGTGGTTTTATCATAATACCCTTGTAACTTTAAGAACAAATTTACTGACTGCGCATCTACCAAATTGCAACTCTATAAACCACCCTGTCAGCCAGTGCCCTATGAATATAAAGTATGCACAAGTAATTGAGAAGAGAGTTAAAACTATGTTTCCTCTGAGTTTGAGATAGGGAATAAGCAGGAAGCAATCACCAGTTAGGGTAACAGGGTTCACATGTCATCCTCCTGACAAACCAGGGAATCACCAGGGAAGCTCTTCAATAACTTCTTGTTGAGGCAGAGCAAACAAAGCTGAAGTCAGCTAATCTCAGGCAGGGCAAAGACTCACTCCTGCATTGTAAACCCCAGCTGGGCTGATTGTCATAAAAACACAATACACTGTTCAAACTGATGTGTCACCACTTAAAGTTTTCTTTCTTTCTTGTTAAAGTCACCCTTAAATCTACTTTTCAACAGCTACACACTCACACATTTTAAGCATTGTTATTCCTTCCTTATTATATCATCAGGATGGCATGGTAAAGACTCATTTTGTCCACTACAATACGAACATTGATTGTGACTTAAAAGATATGTTGTGTGTTGCAGTGATCACCATCTTTAAAGGCAAGGTGGAGGAGGTGGAGCTTCCTGTTGAGAAGGTTGACATCATAATATCTGAGTGGATGGGTTACTGCCTCTTCTATGAATCCATGCTCAACACCGTCATCTTTGCCAGGGACAAGTGGCTGGTATGATGTGTGGCGTGTGCGTTGATGTGTGTCGAGCTGACACTAGGTTTAACCTGCAAGAACACCAGTAACAAACATCCTAGAGACAAAATAAAACTAAAAAATTCGTAAACGTAGTATTGTTAGCAAAATAATGCAACAATCCTGCCCAGGCAACACTTCAATACAGTGTTCAGTACAGAGATTCAGGCTGAAAAAAGAAGAAAAAATCTACTCTAACCTATGAACAGTCAAAATTTAATTCACAGCTACTGTCCTTTAAAACAGTAGCTCATAACCTTTTCCACTGGTTGCCCCTTCAACGTAGCACTGTCTACTAACAACTCATGTCCAGTTGTGTCTCTATGTTTAATATGAACAAGGCCTTGAAGTGTAAAATGGTCCAATAATTGAGAAGAGTAAAGCCCGAAAAAGGCTTCATTTTGTGTAACATAAATATATTGTTTTCTTAAATGGAATGTTAAAATGGAAGCCCGTTACGCCACTTGTAGGCCTATTTTGGTTAAAATTAAGTGTTTTTCTCTTGTATCTCACACAGGTTGGTGTGACTGCTGTGAATAAATAAAGTATCCATCTTCAAAAGAATTGTTTGTTATCTATGATGCTACAGCTAAAGCAATAAATAGGTTAACTTCAGTATTAATATATGCAATCATTTTTGCAATAAGATAAAAAAAAATGCAAGGAGAGGGAAGTTTTATAATATTAGATGTCTGTAATTAACTACTACCTCATATGATTGCTTATTATTCATTATCTTTTTTTAATTGGATAACATTAGTTATGTCTTATAGTTATACATCATGAACAGATCTGTTTTTCCTGAGGGAACAAAAACCTCATAATAATACCTTCATAATTTGAAAATAGCCGGCTGAGGAATGAAATGCTACCAACATTGTAACGTAGAACTTTTATAACGCATTCAGGATTAATTGCTATGTACCTATTTCCTTGTCTCATTTGTCAAACAGAAACCTGGAGGATTAATGTTTCCTGATCGTGCCTCTCTGTATGTGGTGGCCATAGAGGACAGGCAGTACAAAGACTTCAAAATACATTGTAAGTCAAGTGTGAGAGTGTGTATGTACGGCTGGATGTGTGTATTACCTGAACCTGTACTGTACCTGGTGTACTGTAGCTCTTGGGTGGCTATAACCAGGATTATGTCTTTATATTGTAAATGAACCGTGACTGTAGAACACACCTCCACATCTCCGCTTCGTACTCACACAAGTGTGGGAACACTCATACTCCACCTTTCCCGCTCTGCAAATGAGTTTGAACTTTTCCTCAGGCATAACACCGGGGGCGGTAATTGATATTATAAGTCAACAAGCCTCTCCATCTCTGTATCATCCCACTCTAAACCCGACAGGAGGACTGTGGGCGATGTTTTGCTGTTGGACACAAAGCATTAGAACAGCGTCACGTCAGTGTGAAGCCGGTGCACAACCCAGATGACAAAAAGGCATGCAAACAGAACAATAGCCAATAGGCTCCTACTCACACTCCCTCGTAGATCTAGGAAATTATACAACCAAACACCACCAGATAATATCCTGAGAGTCATATCACATTGGCTCACTCTCTTGCAATGCTTTCCTATGATGACTGAACACTTCAGTTCAATTATTGTGCGACAAGTGGTGAGACGAGTTGACCACAAATGTCTTTCTCTCGAGGCAGACGGCCCAAGATAACCCTTAGACTGAGTTAGAAGTAGACTTCTGAAGCACTCCAGTATGCTAAGAGCATCATGTAGTCATTAGTGCTACTCAGGTCTGCATACTGCCTTTGTTTAGTGGGCAGCAAGAGATGCAAATACACTGTGTGACCTGTTCATTATCACCAGCTCTCTGACTCACTCAAGTAGCTCTCTCCTTTTGGGTCACGATAGAGATGTTTGCTCACACACACCATCTTAAGGAGCTTAATGAATAATGTATGGCATGATTTAGCCAAAGCGAAGCAGCAAGGATATCTGTGGCAAGATGGGACGTTACGTTCAAGGAGACTCATGTTTACAAATCATTCCCAGAAGACAATGTGACTTTCATCTGTCACAATGAATATTGTTCCAAAAATGACAGGAAGCCTAACTGAGGGGTTGCAGACTTTTCTAGGAAGCTTTGTGAGTAAGACCCCGACTGGTGTTGTTTTCTTACAGCTGTAACTGTTTACACTATAATCCTGAGTAAACTGTCATGTGTTTGCAGTTTACAAAGATGAACTGAAAACCATAGCGGCAAAGTAACTCAATGATGCTGTATTCACCAGGGTGGGAGAACGTATACGGCTTTGACATGACCTGCATCCGTAATGTGGCCATGAAGGAACCATTGGTGGACGTAGTGGACCCCAAACAGGTGGTGACCAACTCCTGCCTCATCAAGGTGAGTAAAATATTGAAAATATTGTGGCTGACGGCAGATTATTGATTCATCAGAATGATTGACTAAATGTCAGCTGCAGACCCAATGGAGTACAGATGAGAGTTTACATTGATGAATACAGAATGTCAGCCACTTTGACTGTAATATCTCAAAAAACTATTGTACTGTATTTCCATGACATTTTGGTTCAGATATCTATTGTGCCCAGAGGATGAATCTATTGACTTTGGTGACCTCTTGACCGCTCCACTCCTCAGCTGTGCATTTTGTTTATTGTTAATTAGTAAAATTTAGCATGCTAAGTCTCTAAACTGAAATGGTTACCATGATTACAACAGCACCTGCTTACTGTTGTGCATGTTAGTATGCTTACATTAGCATTTAGCTCAGAGTACAGCCTCTGAGAGACATTAGCATAAAGTCAAATCTTTTTTCAAGGTTGATTTTAGGGCTTTTTATTGCCTTTATTTGATAGTAAGCCAAATGTCACTGTCAAGGGGGCTTTACAGTCCATACAGCGTCCAAAAACAAAAGTCAGGAAGAGCAGGAAGAGCACAGATTCCTTTTTCCTGAATGGACAGACATGCAATAGATGTAGATTGTAGAACAACCAACAAACCTACGTATATATATCTAGAAGGACATTGAACAACTTCAGGTGTTGCAAGTTGGGACCTGAGCCGCACAACCTCCTCTCCATCATGGAGATCCTGAAGAGGACAGGCCACAAACCAAGAGATCCGCAAAAAAGCTAAATATGTACACATTTTGGTGACAAATATGCAGACACTATATGTTGCTTGTAAAACTGAAATTAAGAATATGGATCCAGGAGAGCAGGTGGTGACCAACTCCTGCCTCATCAAGGTGAGTAAAATATTGAAAATATTGTGGCTGACGGCAGATTATTGATTCATCAGAATGATTGACTAAATGTCAGCTGCAGACCCAATGGAGTACAGATGAGAGTTTACATTGATGAATACAGAATGTCAGCCACTTTGACTGTAATATCTCAAAAAACTATTGTACTGTATTTCCATGACATTTTGGTTCAGATATCTATTGTGCCCAGAGGATGAATCTATTGACTTTGGTGACCTCTTGACCGCTCCACTCCTCAGCTGTGCATTTTGTTTATTGTTAATTAGTAAAATTTAGCATGCTAAGTCTCTAAACTGAAATGGTTACCATGATTACAACAGCACCTGCTTACTGTTGTGCATGTTAGTATGCTTACATTAGCATTTAGCTCAGAGTACAGCCTCTGAGAGACATTAGCATAAAGTCAAATCTTTTTTCAAGGTTGATTTTAGGGCTTTTTATTGCCTTTATTTGATAGTAAGCCAAATGTCACTGTCAAGGGGGCTTTACAGTCCATACAGCGTCCAAAAACAAAAGTCAGGAAGAGCAGGAAGAGCACAGATTCCTTTTTCCTGAATGGACAGACATGCAATAGATGTAGATTGTAGAACAACCAACAAACCTACGTATATATATCTAGAAGGACATTGAACAACTTCAGGTGTTGCAAGTTGGGACCTGAGCCGCACAACCTCCTCTCCATCATGGAGATCCTGAAGAGGACAGGCCACAAACCAAGAGATCCGCAAAAAAGCTAAATATGTACACATTTTGGTGACAAATATGCAGACACTATATGTTGCTTGTAAAACTGAAATTAAGAATATGGATCCAGGAGAGCGCAACTTCAGGTGTTGCTAGACAGGTAGAGCATATACCACAGTGCGCATGCATAAACTTGAGAGAGAGGAGAGAAGAGAACATGCTGCAGTCTCCTGGGGGATAATGATCCAGATCAAAAATACCTGGATGAGGCACCGGCAGCCTGAAAGAGAGAGGTTCCTGAATGGCCAGTGATCCAGCAGAAAGAAGACAGAGAGAGAGAAGAAAAGAAAAGAGAGAGATGCACACATAGTGGCAGCTGTGAAAACTGTAGAAAGTTTACAGTTTTATTCTCGTCAGCCAGTCAAACATGGACTATAAGTACAAGGGTTAAGAGATTCAATGAGACTGAGAGACCGACCCACTGCAAGGATTGTGGTGTCAGGTGCAAGGTCACTCTGAACTAATCTGAGTTAAAGTTTGGAAAGGCATCAATAGAGTCCGATTGTCGGATGTCAGCAAGAAAGTTATTCCAGAGGAAAAGAGCACGATAGGAAAAGGCCCTGCAGCCAGTTGAATTCTTTTTGTCCCTGGGGGCACGTAGGAGTCCAGTATTCTAAACATGGAGAGCACAGGATGGGGGCATAAGGCTTTAGACTCTGTTTTTACAGTCTCACACAATAATGGTTAAGTCAATAAAGGTTTCAGGAACCATATGAATAGATTGAGCCTGCATGATTCATTGTTCTATCAATGATATAATGTCATTGGCATATGGCCAGTGCTTGATAAACAACATAAACAGCAACATTAATAGACTATAGAACGTTGTCATGGTTGTACACACCATTAACAGTTTTCTAATGTCTACAAATCTCCAAACCAAAGAGAAGCTGACCAGTGATTATACTGTACTGTCAGTACATTAGCAGCATGTTTCATGTTTCAAGTAAAACACAAACAGATGCATTTACTATAACCGTTTAGTGACACTGATCGATCGGTAAACATATTGTATGACGTGCAGTGGCTGGTATGAGTAAGACCTTGATGTTGCTGTTGCCCTCTCGACGCCTTTCACTGTTTGGATTAGAGGCATCCGGCTGCTGTGTCATGCATGTCAATGGCATCCCGTCTAGTCGTCCCGATTGTGCTCCTTGTCGTAGTGACCTTACGGCTGGCGTTGATTAGAGAGCTCTGCCTCACCTCTGTCCTGGAGGTATATTGCTTTTTGATCAGTACCTAGACTCCAGTGTTGCTTTCTTTCAACTTGCTGATTGTCAAGCGCCCATTTTAACTGCACCGAGATGTAAAACCAGCAGAGAGATCAGTCAGAGTTTAATAAAAAAAAAAAATCTCTGCGAAGCTGAGGGGAATGCTGCTTATCTTTGGATCTTGTAAAAAACACAGCAATGATACCCAGCTGACAAGCTTTATTGTCTTTAAATGCATTACTGCATGACCTCATTAAAGTTGTATAGCCAAGGAGTAGCACACATAGGACCTCATGTTATTAAACTGCTGCTCGAAACTTTGGTAGCAATACTCAGTGAGGATCATTACCAAGTATAATCCTGCTGAAAATAATTAATTTAACATTAACAATCTGCATGATAGTGCTCTTAAATTTTTATTCTGCCTTTAGAGTAATTGCAAGGGGGCAAACACTGCAGTGCATTATATTGCTATCTTAAACTTTGAAATGTGACTTTGAGAAGTTTATACTGCATGGCCAGAGTAAATATCTGGAAAATGTGTTTATGAGAATGATTATTTTCTAAAGACAGCAGGGGGAAGCTGACATTAATATGCTATCGGTTTTATTGCCAGCAAACATAAGGCTCATTCCTCCACAGCAAATGTGGCATCTGGCACCAAAGCCAGCAAACAAGTAGTGAATATTTATTATCACGATGGTACATGAAACAAGATTATCACACCTCTGCCTACATGTTCACCCCGTAGCATATTCAATTCAGGTGAGCTGCACTCCTCTCTGTGGCTCAGTAATCAAAACTAACATGATACGGTGGCGCAGTGCCTTTTCACACGAGAGTAAACCAAGATCTGGAACAACGTTCTTCTCTGAACATGGCCTAGTGGGACGATATGGTATCAGATACCTTGTTAAACTGACTGGAACTAGGGGATATTTACAGATTTGGGGTGGCTAGCACCATGTATGAATAACACCTGGAACCAGGCAGCAGTTAGAGCTCCCAGATGACTCCATCATTATCCTTATACTGCTAACACAAGGTTTACTGGATCTCGTTTTTCATGTTATTAGGACTTTGGCACAGTCCCAGTGGGGTGTAAAGGTGACCCTATATCATTTTGCAGGTAGAAGCTGCACTCTACTTACTTATTGTTAAAGTTTTTTTTGGTCTCTTTGATATATTGCATGTAAAAAAAATATATATATAATTCCAGTTTTAATAAATAAGGTCAGATCTTTGTTGTTGAGGTCAGAATAAAGTAATAGTGTAACATTTTGGGAAATATGTGTATCCACTCTTGTGCCAAGAGTTAATTGTGAGGAACAATATCACTCTCATGTCTGGTTCCCAAAAAATCACGCTACTGCCAGCAGCCAATTAACTCAATTTAGTGCAAAGACTGGAAACAGCTATCTTGGCTCTGTCCAAGTAATATAATCAGCCTAAGCACATCTACACATAGCTGATTAACACATATCTTATTTGTTTATTCCACAGTGTATTGTTTCAGTACAATATACTGCTGGCAGTAGCTTCATATCTAACAGACGAGTGGTATCTTCCCAACTAGATCTTGGCAAGAAAGCAGATCTATCTTAGCTGTTATGTCTACTCCTGCATAAGTACAATGAAAGCAATGAAAAGTGCCAGTATGTGGACACATAGCTGGTCATTTTGATAATTTTCCAGTGTCAAAATATATTATATAAAAAGAGCTGAAGAGGAGGGTTTAATAGGCTATGATCAATGCCCTGTGGTGTCAGAGTTTTGTTTAAATGGTCCAGATATTTGAAATGAGTTCATCTCTTCACTCCTGCAGGAGGTGGACATCTACACAGTGAAGGCCGAGGATCTCTCGTTTACCTCAGCGTTCTGCCTGCAGATCCAGAGAAACGACTACATCCATGCGCTGGTCACCTACTTCCACATTGAGTTCACTAAATGTCACAAGAAGACCGGTTTCTCCACCGGTAGGTTGCCTCATGCTGTGTCTCACAGGGTAGCAGATCTATGTGCATCTGTGTGTATGCAGCTTTAAACCATTAGAGCCACAGTTTATGTATCACAGTGACAGTAATTATAATCCAAAACATTATTTATTTCCTCTTTTATTACCCCGCCACCACAAAGTGATACAAATAAAATTTCAGCAATAAAACAGCACCCACCAGAGGTCAGATTAAATATCTCCCTCAAGGCTACTTGTAGCACAGCAGAGGAGATACTTTACTGAAGCTGTGGGTGCTTTCGGATCCTCACTAATGTGCCATCTTGCCTTGATAGCTTCAGTGAGGCATGTACGGCTGAAATTTGCAATGTAGAAGAAGCGGGCTCCTCTGGTTAACAGCAAGGGAACAGGGAAAAAGGATGGCCTGAACTAAATGACCTCAGTATAAGTCCATGAAAGCCTCTCTGAATATCTTCCAATAAATAAACAAAAATGTGTTCAGCTGAATATAGTTCAATAATTTGCTTTCCTGCTGAGAGTTAGATGAGGAAATTATCCTTTCATATCTGTCCATTAAAAATGAAGCTACAGCCAGCAGACAGTTAGCTTAACTAAACATAAAGACTGATTTAGTTTAGTTGTTCTCGGACAGAGCAAGGCCCCCCCCTACTTAAGCAAAGCTAACCATCCCCTGGTTGTAGATGCATATGTACAAGATTAATATCAATTTTCTCATTATACTCTTGGCTTGAAAGACATTAAGCATTTTCACTACAACAAAATGCTTGACATTTTAAATGTAAACATCAGCTTACATTTGTTGGCAGGTCACTGCGGGTGCCAAAGAGCACCCACAACGTCTGACATTACATCACGGTGTAATCGTGCGATATACTGGAAACAAGGGAGTAAAACTAAAGGAACAAGGGAGGATAATGCTGGACTTTCGTTTCATACCAAGTGGAACCAAATTTCACTTTATTGGGCAGACAGAAAACATCCACAAGCAAACAGTTTAAGTGGAACCGAATACTCCCAGTGGGATGAAATCAAGACACTCGGTTGGAGGACAACTTCACTTGGCACTTATTAATGCAGCCGAAGTAAAATGGGAGTAACAGGCTCAAAACATCCCAGGTTATATAGTGGCCCATTTCTCAAGTTTATTGTGTTTCGTCCAATTGGTAGCCGGTTACTTTGTATTGCAGGAAGAAGGAGTTTTTGTGTGTTCAACATCCCACACACAGTCTGCACAGAAATGAAAGACCATTTCTTTGTGTGTTCTCTGTTGTCACGCTTGTAAATGTCATCAGATCACGCTGATTGGCACAAACAGCACTGGACTGGACTGAATTAACAGAAGGGTGTTGTGTCAAAATCTGTGTGTGACTGGCCTCTAGTGGAAGTGGAAAATATTGTACATTGAGCTGATGTAAAGCAGAACGGATCTGTTGGCACTTTGGTGCTGAGAACTGTGACGAATAATCTTTTATTCATCAAATTATTGCCTCAACCAGGTTTTTTGTAAAGAAATATAAAATCATTTCATAACCTTAATGTTTTCTGCCCCACTCACCCTCTATTGATTTTCTGTAAGTTTATCTGTCAAGTACGTTTTCCAATGTGAAGACAAAGCTTGGCATTGATCTGCCAAGGATAAAAAAGGCAAGCGGGGGTCAATTCATGCCGGTTATTGGAAATGTCATCTCGTCTACTGAATTAGCATCAGCAACATAGCTAGCTTGTCAGTGTCTTTATTGAACTATACCCAAAGAAACTGAGAGCAGGCCTGTGCAGCAGCCATGCTGATTGGCAGGCTCTTTTATCTATGGACTCACAAAGAGCTTGTCTATAAAGGCAGGGCCTCCAAGCTGCACCAGGACAGCTGGCAGATATTCGATTTAAGCGCCACTGACCTTATGAATCTCGGCTGAGTCAGGGAACGATCACATTTACTTTGGGGCTGGGGTGAATGCACATAAGTTAGCACAATAGATATAAATTGGAATGGTGATGAAAGAAGATTGACTCGAGCAACGGTGGAGAGGTCAAGAGCGCAGTCATGCATTTCCTGCCTTTTACTTCGGCGCTGTCATCTTGAACACTGAAGTGAAGCTACTTGCTCTTTTTGCACCATTGCTTCACAACAAGAAGGGCACAGGCTCGGTTCCCTGTCTCTGCCTTTTCTCTGTTGAGTTTGTTTACTCTCTCCCCGGCATTCATGTGAGGTAGATAGGAGGCTGTATCTGTCTCTGTGAGCCCCATGATGGACTGACGACCTGTTCATGGTGTCTCTCTGTCTTCTGTGTACTGTGCTTGCTCGCATACGCATCAGATTATCGGTCATACTGAAGTAGCTTAACTGGATAGACAAAGAAAACAAAAAAACAATGCATCATTGACAAACAATGTTCTTGCCTTCTGTCTGAGCAGTCTAGCTGGTGTGTTGCCAAAGTTTAAAACTTTGTTGGTACAACTTTCTTATCGCCCTAGCACCCTTTAAAAGGGTTGAATTCTAACTAATGTCTCCCTTGATGGTTTCTAAATCATTCACGAATGCTTTATATATCAGTTATACATGATGTAGAAGGACCCAGATAATTGATGCTCACAGGTTTCTTACATTCTAGTTGGCAGTATAAATGTTAAGTCATTGGAATAGTGTGAAGTTATGAAGTAATTTAAACGTGTGTTTCTGTGTTGTGTGTTTGTGTGTGTGTGTGTGTGTGTGTGTGTGTATGTGTGTGTGTCCCAGCACCAGACGCTCCATACACCCACTGGAAGCAGACAGTGTTTTACCTGGAGGACTACTTGACGGTGCGGAGAGGAGAGGAGATCACCGGCAGCATTGCCATGAAGCCCAATGAGAAAAACATTGTGAGTACCGTACAGTCTAATGTTCGTATTGTCTAAGCAGTATGTGGAATTATAGCTCCACTAGTGATGTATTAGATGTGAACTTATGTTTAGCGGGCATATTATATACCGTACATAGACCCATGCATAATATAAACACATGATTTGACCTCTCATCTTTATATCCTTTGCTAAGAAATGACTCATTTCCTGCGCTGCTTGCCCACAGCAGATTGTTTTCTCCTCAGTGTTGGATAGCGGTCAAGCAGGCAGCCGCACTGCAGTGACTTCCAGACAAACAACAACAGATTCTATTGTTGACCTTGTCAATGTCCTCTCCTCCCCCTCTGGGATGAAGAAGCGAGGCTTCACTTTCTCCTGTTGTCAAACACAAACAGTCTCTGCTTATTTAACACCGTGTTCGGCTGCTGGCTCAGATTGAAAACCCAGATAGCACTTATTTTCACAGATCTTGTATTTGCTTCATCGTTACCTCCTCCCCCGCTCTGAAAACTAACTTTATTTTCCCTCTCCACTGACCCTGCAGCGCGACCTGGACTTCACCTTCGAGCTGGATTTTAAAGGACAGCTGTGTGAAGCGGCCATAGCCCATGACTACAAGATGCGTTAAGTTTAACTGGGGGACTTTGGTGCCCCATTGAGTACAACACCCTGAGCACCAGAGGGAGACAGAAACACTCCCATGACCCCAAACGACGTAAGAGGGGCATAGCATGAAGGAAAAGACCAGGCCAAAGACCAAGCAGAGGTGGCCCCATTGACAATATCACCGTTGTCACTGCAGTATATGAAGGAGGCAGGAAGTTACTGATGCTGACTGTTAAACAACTCTGAATGTAACACTGACAAAAGAGGCCCAGACTATTTTTAAGTGTTGATGGATGTTATTAATTATTGATGTGCGTACATGTGAGATGGAGTGATGTATCCGTGTGTTTCGTTCAGTATTTCTTTTCCACAATAACCTGGACATTATGGGGGGATTTTTAAATTCTCGTAGAGCTCATCTAATTCATTACCGTATTGTCCACACCCTGCTGTAGGTAGCCATTCAATTTAAGGTGTAATTCTTCTGTCATATTATGTACTGTAGGGAATGATTATCAGAGAAACACTTTCATTTGTAGTTGTATCAATTTAGCAACGTTGGAAAACTAACAGCCAAGGACAAACCTGCGTAGGTACGTGTATGTGTAATGTGAAAGGTGACATGTGTTTGCATAGTCAGTGTACTAGTAGCTTCCTGTGAGCGTGTAATAGAAGGTGTCCAAGCTCACGCTGTCGCACAGCTTGGGCTCCAGATGTGTCAGCTTGAGATGTGATGTTGACATGCCAATAACATACCCTCCCCATCCTCAATGCCTTGACCAAGTGCCGAAGTGTACCTAGTTCTTTTCCGCGCACAGCTGCATTTAGCTTTTTTTTTTTTTTTTCTAGTTTCATATATAGACGCTCTTCTTTTATTGGTTCAAGACATTAGTTAAAACGCAGGCATCTGCACATGATCCATGTCAAGCAGTCTAACCCCACCTTAAACTAGCTCGATCTCAGATAAGTATTTTTAAGAAGAGTGAATGAAGCACTGCTCGATGATCTGCAGTGTCCCTGCGCCAAGATCTTGGCTTGAACCTACTGAGATTAAGAATCATGTTTTGTTTTTTTTTGTTTTTTTTTTTGTAGCATGCACACAAGTACTATCACATGGTGTGATACTAGAGTTTACAGACTGCATCTCAGACTAAAAGAACTTGCACTGCGCACAGTTACACAGTTATTGAAGCTGATGAAAATGATCCACTTCACCTGTGCTCTTATTAAGGTCATTGCCAAGGTGCCAACTGAAGAGCTTTCTTCAAGACGTGGTTCTGGGCAAAGATTATTATATAAAGACCTCACATTAGTGTTCCTAGTATTAGCCTCAAAGAAGAAGAAGAAGAAGAAGCACCATTTGATGATACGTTATCCTTCCCAGACTGTAACTGTGTCTCCTCTGATATCGTCATTCAGCAAAGAACCAGCCACAGTTCCCCCGTATGATATATTGTGTAGAGACCCTGATGAATCTTCGTAGTGCTATAACCAAAATGTACAGTATGAGCACTTTGGAGAAATGGATGGAAACTAGATCATTTAAAAAGCATGCAAGTGCAGCCTAAATGCACACAGTGTCCTGATCCTGTGTATTTTACGGAGCGCTGACTGGTACTAATAAGCAATACAATGTTATGAGTCATTAATGCTTACAATCAGTTCAACATAATAAGTCATCTTATTCATTTACGATAATACACATATTATTACAGGAAATGCACTCTGATGAAAATTTGGCTGCTCAAATGAAACACAAACCTAGTTTGCCATATAGTTTATAAGTCATACAAATTCCAATAAATTGGCATGTTAGTTCCACATGTATTACTCTCTTATGAAAAAATACAAAAATATATAAATATATATATATATTGGATATGTTGTTTCACATATTGTCATGTCAACTTCAAAACTGAATAAACAGCAATGTCCAAACTCATCCACTGGGTGATGCTGCATAACTTATTTTAATGCTATTGTACCAGGAGGAAATGATGTTACAAATGGTATTAACATGAACAACTCTTTATTTTGTTTGTTTTACACTATTCACATGTTCATATATACATTAAAGTGATGTGCAAGACACTTGAAGTAGTGAAGCACTATTTACTATAGTGCAAAACAGTAAAATTTGGATTTTTACCCAAACTGTAATCTACAGATCACACTGACAAGTTGAAGTGACAACTTTTCAGAAATTAGTTGGCACAGAGGCAGTTTAAGGAGATATGAAATAAATATTTTCTGCACTAAACGTCATTTGGTTCATTGGGAAAAACTAATGGTCTGTATTATTTTCCATCTTTTAAAATAGAAAACACAGTTTGAGAAACCTCACAATAAAATGCACAGGTACGTAGCCTAACAACATACAGTACCGTAACAACAAAACACAGAATTCCCAGTCTTAATGTACAGAAGACAAAAATAACATGAACACCTGTAAAATGAGATACAATTAAATATGACAGAGCTGCAACAAATGCTACGTTTTGGCTAATAATGCTCAGTTTGATTTTTCTGATTAAACCACATGATAATATTTTTTGTTTATTAAGTGGACAAAACACTGCATTACTTCTGTAATGTCTCCTGCAATGCTACATAACACCACAATAAATCTTGTAGTTAAAGGACCAGTGTAAAGGCATCTAGTGGTGTAGTTTCAGATAACAACCCCGTCACCTCAGCCTATCCTTCCTACCGTGGCCATGAAATACACAAAAAACATGGTGGATTCTGTGAAAGAGGACCCGTGGCGTGTGTACATAAAACTACATAAAACTGATATTCTACATTTTCAAATCAACACACACTGGACCTTTAAATCAACACCTCTCTGCACCAAACAACACCAAAAGCGTCACTAAGGTAGTGTTCACTGCAAGGTTGTTTGATAATGAAATTAATTTTACAGGTGTTCATGTTATTGTGTCCATGTACTGTATACATGTATGTATACAAAAGATGAAGAACCAAAATAGCTAAAAAAAATAAATCACACATAACACTGAATTAATATAATATACATTATTAGTATATTATTACATAAAAAACCCACGTGTGATAAAGGGCGTTTGGAAACTAAATAAATATTTGACAGCTAGTCAGACGTTTAAAATATGGAAAATGTTTTAGTTTGGCTCAGGGACTCAGTTTGACTTATTTTTGTTCAGTTGTACCAGTTGAAAACAATAGTACTAATTATATCCATATGACAATGATAACATACAGTACAGTATTTCTATTTACCCAGAGTGCTACAAAGTGGAAGGAAGACTGTGTAAGAAACAGAAACATAATAATGTGTCCTCTGTGGCACACGTGGTCACATTATCACACTGTGTATGTTAGTAAAGGGTAGTGCTACTGTGTATGTGTGGCGCGTTTAACTGTTAGCAGCAGGATCTCTTCTTATCTGAGGGGCTGCTGACCAGCTGGACCGTCTTCTCCTTCTCTCTGTCCTCTTGCTCTTTCAGAATTCTGAGGGATATAAAGAAAACATAAATTAACCGGTGCTGGCAGCTTGCATGTGCTTTGCTGCTGTATCAGGTCTGTACGAATCCTGTGCGGTCTTCATTCACACTGGGGGATTAGTTGAAACACCATTACTTCTCATGTTGTCATACTGTCACAGGATGGAGCATCCCCAAGAGTACAACCATAATCTCATGTCAAACTGTAATGATACCTATTTGTAACAATACAGCATGGCTATCCCACACAGATATGTCAGTGATATAGATGAAATAAGGCACTGGTGCAGCTTTCTAATGTGAACGAATAAAGCACATTTCAGCACATCTTTACAGTTCGGAATGAAGAAAAAAAAAAAAGATCTTCTGTCACAGAGGAGACAAAATACGGTTTACACAATGACATTTGTACTGTGCATTGTTTTCAGCTTTCTGTTGTGTTCCCCTGGAACCAGCTGATAAGTCCTTTGTGCCTCTAACACAGAACAAATGCAACATTTGTCTCTCTATGGTTTTAGTACAGAAATAATCCCACTTTGAAAGCTGTTCAAGCAGACAATTGCGCCATATTTAGTCACAGGACCATTATTGTCGCTTTGTTTTCCTGTTGCATAAACTCACACACACACACACACACACAAAAAAAACATTCCTTTTGCTCACCTCGCCAAATGAACCATGGACTCCGCCACATTGTGTCCGGAGCATGCACTGCACTCGTAGAAAGTCATTTGGAACTCCTGAAAAAGAGGAAAGTGATGATTGTGGTGGCTGACTGAAACAAGCTGTGTGTATGAACTCAGGGTGTCACAATATGCAGATACTGATGATAATCTTGATGTTTAAATTTTAAATACTGCTATAATGTTGATAATACACACAAGATAATATCACATAAGTAATCCAGTGCCCCTTAAATCTTAAATCTGTTTCTTTCCATTCCCACGTCAACATAGCAGATGGTGGAAATGCACTGGGTGCCTGTGTTACAGTTACTTCATTTACAAAAAAAAAAAAAGAGATAAAACATACAATAATAGTAACTTGATGGCATAATTTTTAGTATTATTATCATTATTGAATTTTCCCTCTCTCTATGTATAGCTATAGTATAGTTATTGTGAATTCTTTTGGCCATAATAATTGTGTAGTGAAAATCACAGACCTCTCCTGAATATGTTTTAACTTTTTGAACAATGATCACTGGGAAAAAAAAGTAAATTCTGTCCCATTAGCTGCAAAAGCACATAAAAAATTCTCATGTAACAATATTAGCTCACATGGTCGCCATAGAAACTGCAGTACACACCAGAGATTGGAGGAATAAAAAACCAAGAGAAGAAAAATTATAAAACAATCAAAATTCTCTCTATTCTATAACCATGTTTCTTCTGTTTGGTAAAACAAATCAGATAAAAGCACCACTATGTTGCTGCAGCCTGACTGGAAACATTGACACTGATTGGTCTGCTCAAGAACCTTGAGCTTGGTGGACAGAACAAACCTTAGCTAGTCTTTCGCCCACTCTTTTTTGAACTTGTCTCTCCATCTCCTTGTCTGTTTTGTTTCCCAAAAGCATGATGGGAATGTCATCGCCCGCGCTCTCCTGTAAAAGAAGAAAATCAAAGAATATAGATTCAAAAAATTCATGGAGGCTAAAGGCCACCTGCTTCCTGGCTCCCCAGTGGAAAACCAGCTAACAATGCAGAGAATCATATGAACAAATTCAGCAACTGACCTATATTTGTCCTTTATTTTCTGCATTTTAATACTGTGAAAATTATTCAACATTTACCCTTTCTGTTCCTCTGAAAATTGCTGCTGTGGGAATGAAAACTGAGCAACAACTGCAGGGAAAAACATTTGTTTGGTAGTTCTGAGAAGTGTATGCAGCTCAGGGCGACTGTTACCTTTACACTTGTCAGCCACTGTCTGACAGCTGTGAAGCTCTGCTCTGTTGTGATGTCATACATCACAACCACGCCGTCGGCCTTGCGAAAGAATTGTTTGGTGATGCTTCGGTACCTGCAGGAGGAGAAGGAGGAAGTAGACAAATAAAGGAAGTGTTGTGTCTTCGCTGGCACTTCAAAAATCCCTGAAAAGTCCCTCTTGGCATGCTTTACAAACAGGAATAATGCTTTAATATGACAATGTGTTTAGGTGCATTGAGGTCAAAACACTTACTGAAGACAGAACATTTTAACATTTAATTGAATTTGTGCCACAGCTGACAGATGTACAGCTGTGTTACGGTACATTAAGAACTCACCTCTCTTGTCCTGCTGTATCCCACATCTGCAGTGCCACCTGGCTGCTGTCCACAGTTATTGTCTTAACACTGTAATCTATACCTGCACATACAGACAAGAGTATATTAGTCAGCATAATATGTTTTGTTATTATTTACCGTTAGAACAATCCAGAACAAATTACTTAAGAAGACTACAATATGAAAGTACATATTTTAAAAGAGATTTACTTGAGAAAAAGCCCAGAGCTTTTACTGATGAATAAACACTGCTGTACTACTTCCTTGGTGTCAGTGGCCTTGTAGCACTCTCTTTTATATTGCTTTTATCGCACATCAAAGTAAAACCCTACAGCAGTTGTTTGCTATAAAGGATGAAGTTATGGATTTATATTCTACACATGAAAAATCTGCTCAGAACAAAATGTTTCACTATGATGAAGTGTACAAGATTAAAGCGTGATGGTTTTATGTTTGAATGAATTTCTCGCCTCGACCTTGAGAGAGTGTGTGTCGGCTTTTTTTTTATTAGATTCTAGACAGGCGACAATATATTTGAAGTCAATGGGTTAGCTCTTCCCCGTGACCCTGCACAAGACAGTATATCATACTATATACACAGCAATTATTCTTATGAAACATACAATTTTATTATGAGCAAGGTAATGCCAATACTTCTCCCGTGCACACATTTCCTGTTATTAGTTTGTTATTCATTCTGTACAGTGCAGTAAAGAGACCCCAGCATACATTAAATACAGTACAATCTAATCAGAATCTTGTGATGAGCCACACCACAAGCCTATGAACAGTCTTAGCCTGTCCTCTCACTGCTGACACTGCTGCTTCGAGTGCTTCATTAGCAAACACATACAGAGAGTGAGGTCAGCCACAGGGTTGGGTGTTTCCCTGACTTTGTTAACAGGAACTGACAAGTGCGTATTACATACCCACAGTGGCAGAGGTGCCAGGGTGGAAGCAGTCATCACAAAATCGTCGAAGGAGGGAGGTCTTTCCCACACTAGAGTTCCCCACTAGGACGATCTTGAAGAGGCGGTCAGGTGGTGAGAGACCGCCTTCCTCCTGCAGGAACAGGAATTATGGTAGCATGGATTGAAAGTAAGGTTATGAGATCTCTCTCAACACTGCATCGCATTCCTGTAATTCTGAGTACAAAAGACTGCTACAGTACATGACGCTTCACATGCTTACATTTATGCTAGTCTCCTTGCCAACAGGCTGACCCCTCGGAGATGTCGGGGTCTCCCTTTTATCCACAGTTTCGTCCGAGTCTTGCTGCTGGGCAGAGGACGCACGTGGGTAAATATCGCTCATCACCAAGTCTATATTCTCTCCATTGTCTGAGGCTTCCTCTCCTTCACTACACTCCTTGAGCGGGGTGTGGGTCTGACAGTCAGTCTGTAACAAGTGTGGGAGGTGGTCTTCCTCAATGGAGATGATCCTCTGGAGGTGCCCTCTTGTCTGCGCTGTGCAAGAGGGCTGAGACGATCTGTCCTGGAACACAGAGCTGGTAGTCATCTCCTCCTCATCCTCACTGCAGACAGAAAGTAACGTTATAGTCAACAGTACAGTACTGATGGAAACAACAAAGATAACATGTTCTGTACGAGATGTGGCCTGTGTTTCAGCTGTGTCAAATACATTTATATTTAATGTATCACTTGGTGATGATTTACCTTTTGAATGTTTTTGTGTGTTTCACAACACTGATTAAAGGCATCTGCTTCAAAGCTGCTGTTTTCTTTGGTGTCTGCAGAAATGAAACATGGAGATTTTATTCATGCTGCAGCATGAGATCCAGGATTCAATCTAAAAGTTTGGGGCTAAGTGATTTAGGCTCTGGTGATGACTTTGTCTATTGTCTTTAGAAGATAAATGCAATTTCACTAACACAGTAAAATAATTTCACTAGAATAAAGGACACATACCTGATAGCACACGTCCTTTTCATCCCGTAAATGTTTGTTCATTTCCCTGGATACAACAAAGAAATGAAAATACCAAAAACAGTGTGAGAACCTAAAGTCTTTTCATGATAATAAACTTTTTCAGTATTGTGCAATTATTCTTTTGAATGCCCAGCCTTGTTTGATATGCAAAAGCATAGCAATATCCTGACTGCTAGCTCTAGATGGTTCTGAAACATCATAACCTCCCCAGGTACATAGGAAAAAGTAATCATGACATGTCAGTTGAGTTAAGATGAAAGCGAAACAGGCTCTAGGTTGAAAGAAGCTCTAGGAGCAGCCAAACGGTCCTAGACTTCCACCAAAAAATGTTCAAAAACCAATCAGTCTTGTACTGCGATCCCCCCACTATGTACAGTACACCTGTACCTCGAAATCCGTACCTCAAAAGGTCCAGTTGTTTGAGAAGGCTTGCTCGCTCTCGATGCAGTCCTTCAGTCAGTCTGTATATTTCCCTGTGTTGATCAATAATGCAATAATTCTTTGTTACAAATACTGAGTGACAGATGAAAAACACAGAGGTGCAGTGCTTAAACATACAAACTATGATTCAGAGCAAAGAAAGGCAAGGTGAGGAGTGAAGTGATGTGACAGAGACACATTGTCATTTCTTGGCTACTGTCCACAAGTTAGCATTTGACACAAAACGTATCTGTACAACAGAATGTAAGAAAAAGGCTACAGCAGGTTTCAGCAGCTCATCTACCATTATCATTGCGTCTGTCAGCATTACCATGGAAATTATCTTAATAGTTTTACAGCCTGCTGGCAGAGACATTCAAATTTGTTAAAGTCAATTTGCACAATTATTACAGGCTAATACAATTTTCATCTCCTGCTCATTGACAGCATGAATTGTGTATAGAATACATCACGCAGTCTCTATTTGTTTGCAGTGAAAACACGTGATTGCATCCTGACCAAAGGATAAGAAATAAAAAGTTGAGAGGCCAAAACATCAAGGCTGGAGTTATAAAGAGGCTTGAGTAGGTAAGAACAGCTACAACTCACATCTCCTTCTCCTCATGAAGACGTGTGGACTGCTCCTGCAGCACACTCAGCTGCTCCTGTGCCAACATCAGCTCTTGGCTGGTGTGCTCCAGCTCCCGTGCTAACTCATCGTTCGTCTGCTTGAGCTTCACGTTCTCCACCTTGGTCATGTGTTGTTCACTGTGAAGCTCATCGCACTGATTCTCCAGCTAGAGACAGACCAAAAAAACAAAACAAAAACAGGGACACGCAGGGATCAGGCCCATGAATTTGAGCAGTGCCAACCCTTCATTAAATATTATTGGATTATGTCTATTATTCAATAATACCAGTATTATGGAAATCCTTCTTTGACCATACCCAAATAAATACAATCTGTAACACTTGAAATAAATGGGTAAATGTAAGAAGATAGAAATATCTGTGACTGGTACATTTAAATGATATTCCAAATATTATGCTCCTAGCTTCAAAAAGTATGACTGTTAAATGTAGAGCAACCTGTTTAACTTGTAGTCATACGATGAACATGAGGGAAACAACGCCTTCAAACAGCTGACTGCCTCTAAATATTTTTCATCAAGCTGCTGTTGTAACATGAATTCCAATTACAATATTGAGCATGAACGCGCTGAATCCTTTCAAGCCCTCTGAACCACTCTATGGACTGTAATCTTCACAAAACAGAAGCTTGGTAAACAGCTGACATTTTAATAAAAAGGTGCTAAAGAGCTGTGAAGAGAAGAAAAGTCCTTGTTGGCTTGCCGGTCGTGACCAGAATTCATTTCATTTCACTAATTAGCCTTAAAAGCCCGAGTGCAAGTCTGTAAACAGAGGTGTGAAAGAACCTATTAATATCTAACAGCATCACTCAACACAAGCTGTTGCTGCTGGGAAAGAAGCTCACTAGAGAAGCATCGATTAGATTGTATTTGATAAAACTGACAAATCAACAAGAAGGTTAATGCTGATATGCAAATCTGCTGTTTCATGATAGTTGGACTGTGGTAATGAGAATGTTTGGGCACTCGTACCTTTATGTCTTTATATCTGTCATCTTTCTTGTTTAATGTGTCTCATGTGTTGCTGCTCTGAGCGCTGAAATTCCTTGTGGGATAACTAAAGTGAGATAGTGTGTGTACTGCAATGCACTCTGGGGGAAATCGCTCTCACCCTTCTCTGTTTCTGAAAGAGCTGCTCCAGCTCCCTCTCCTTACTGGACAGCTGCAGCTCCAAGTCTTGACTGCGAGAAAGAAACCGCTCATAGTCCTTCAGTGCAGAGACAAAAGAAGGAGGCACGAAGACGAAGGAGGTGAGGTAGAAGAAAATGTACGGTATTTAATAGAATCAGCAACAAAGAGAAAAAAACTGTTTAAAGTCACTAATAGGTTTGTACCTGCAACACAATCCTGTCTTTTTCACTTTTTATTTGCTGCTCCATTTCCTCATAAAGATGTTGGATCTCACTGTCATGTGTAGCTGCCTTCCTGTATAGAGAAAATTCATATTTGATCATGTGGAACATATGCTATGTACTTTACAACATGTGTAAAACAGCTGCCTAGATCAGCACATTTTAACTCTAAGTATATTTTTGAATGACCCAGTTGATGCCCTAAAAAAAAAAAAAAAAAGAATGTCATTATTTATGAGCACAAAGCCCAGTGATGACTACATGGACACTTCTTCAAATGAGGAGCAAACACTAATTAGGGAGCCACTTCACAGCTCAGCCAAATGCTCTTTAAAATGTAATCAACCTTTAAAAAACCTCTGAACCTTCTACTTTGTCTGATAATCAAATATACCTCCTGACCTTTTGAGAACGCTCTCCATCTCCTTCTTCTCCGTGTTGGCCTCTATGATCTGGGAAGTCACTCTGGCCAGGAAGTCCTCAAAATTGGATAAAAGGTGCGGTTCATCCCTACGCAGCTGGGCCCACAAACTGCGCACCTCAGCAGGACTGATGGAACAGAACGAAGAAGCGGGTGTAACCAAGTGCAGCATTAAAATGAAAATTTCTTTAATGGGCATTTTCACCAGAAATTCACTCTTTTCTTTTTTCGGAGACAAAAAGAGAAAAACATGTCGAGATTCTAGCTTAGCAACAACCCGCACAATCACAAGCAGCTCAGATTATAGTGACTTTTAAAAAGACATGATGTTCTTTGCCTTGAAAATCTTTTTTATTCTTACAGCAAAACCAAGAAGGTCAAGGCAACTTAATCAAATCGGTAATGATGGAAAAATAATGATGTAATTATGTTCCCAACAGAAACAGTGAGGTGTCTGTAAACTATGATAAGGTAAGGAAAGTCAAACAATTCCCTGGAAGACTTTCAACAGTTAGAAAATCTTATCTGGTAAACATTGACATCAGTTAGTGCTACACGAACTGAGCCAAACTCAAACGTAAGCAGGTAGGCGGAAGCCAATAGGGTGTTTAAATCTGGCATCCACCTCCACTCCTGTTTAGTTTTACTGAGTTGGAGTTGTTTGTTAAAGGTGAGTCTATGCGTTTTATAAGATTCCATAATTAGATATCTCCCAATCTAACAAAAGAGATGTGTAAACAGACCTCAGCTGGAGTTATTAATGACTACAAAATATTGTATGAATTACCGATGCAGAGAGATTTAACATTAATGATTCAGATATGTTTACACTGGCCTCAAAACTCAGTATTGCTACATTTCTATGTTTCAGTCACAATCGATCCATCAGTCGAACATCTAAGCAGTCGCTCTCTGACACAGAGAGGCCGGACACAGATTGTTGAGAGAGCAAGCACAGGAACAG
Source organism: Protonibea diacanthus (assembly GCA_028641955.1). Classification (NCBI taxonomy): domain Eukaryota; kingdom Metazoa; phylum Chordata; class Actinopteri; family Sciaenidae; genus Protonibea; species Protonibea diacanthus. Next base: position 16,693,746 of record CM053981.1, read on the forward strand.
CTTTGCTTGAGAGTGGAAACTTTCAACTCTTGTTTAGTTTACACAGCTGAATATGGTCTCAGGCTAAGTCACTTAAAACATGGCGTAGACTTAGAGGAGAGTTTGACCAAGCGTGCAAAGATGTGAACTACACCTTACAGCATACACACACAGTACTCACTCTTCAAAGACACTGTTGGCTCCGAGGCTCTCCATAAGCCTGCAAAAGTGTTCTTCCTCTTCATCCTCATCTCCTCTCGCCAGGTTCTCCTCCCACTGGGTTTCATACAGGACCTCTGACTGGGTTTTACACGGGGTTTTCTCATCCATGCTCTCCTCTACAGAAATCCTCTGGCCGAATAAAAACTCACCTAGAAAACCCAAAAGGTTAAGGGTGCAATCGATACATCAGACTACAACTACTGGTGGTACTAGTAGCATCGTTTAAAGTAGAAATGGATCGCAGACGTACTAAAGCCGGAGGAGAACTCGTCGAGCGTGAGGTATTCATTGCCGTCGGAATCAAGGGCATCAAATACGTTCTCCAACTCCTCCGCACTGAGAGGGAGCCCGCCGTTCAGCCTCTATTTAACAAGACGCAAAACACAGCTGCTATTGCCAAGAACAAAGCCTCAAGGACATTAACTATACTGTAGCTATAACAACTGCTAGTTAAGACTTATAACAGTCATTTATTCAGTGGCTATCATGTGCAACACAACAGTTGGTGCTTCTTTGCCAGATATTTTTACCAGTGAGAATTAGCCCTAATAACACAGGATGTGAGATTCCAAATGACCTTCTTCCTCATGCTTATTTTACCCAGAAAATGTTAAATGGACATGCATCATCTTCATCATCATTACCAACACGGTGGTACACAGATAAACACACGGACACCTGGGATCTTCCCAGGAGAGTAGGAGTGGGGCGTGACAGTGGTAGAATCTTTCCACAAAAAAAAAAAAAAAAAGACAAAAAAACAAACAATGGCTATGACAGTAACTGCTGGACCATTTACGCAGAAAGCCAACACAGCCACACCTCTGTAAGCAGCTTGTCTTTGTGCGTGTTTACACTGCAGCAAATGTTGACTGAGGCCACCCATACAATCCAGGGGAGAGGGAACGGGTGGCATCTGTGCAAGATCAGCTGTTCTTGTAAAGTGTGTTATCAGGGCAGAACATATCCCTTACAGCAGCAAACAGCAGAACTGTAAAGTTGGCGTGTTGGTGGTCATGGTGTTAAACGTACTTTTAAGCTGTGAAAATCCAGTGGAAATACTGTGACTCAAGAGTGCAAATAAATGTAGCATCCATCATTTAGCTTGTTAGATAATGAACATCCTTGAGAGATGTGTGGAAGGTAGATTACAGATGTATCTACCAGGAATAAGTGCTGCTTTTAAGTACAGATTGTACTCATCATCAGCATAGATGGTAAATAGAAGTGAGCAGAACCGGACCGCTGTACTGTTAATTTCCAAACCATTATCATAAACACCGGATCAAAGCTTCCCGTCTATGTATTTATGGTCCTCGGAGTGAGAGCTTACAAGTGCTTCATCAAAGGATTAGCAACGGCAGGGATGAATATATGAGGGGCAAGTGAATCTGCACAATAATGCCAGTGGAGGAGCTGCAGGACAAAGCTTCCGCATGGCTCTCTGTGTCTCAGTCTCTTTTATGCCGCTCTGAATGGTGATGTGAGGTGCACGTCCTGTTCAAAATAATTCATGAATGCACAGACTGTATTTCATGGATGAATAAGACCTTGCTGGCTCTAAAGATAATTAAAATGTGACTGTGATGCCCTGCACACTGTGGATATTTTAAAACGGGTCCAAACAGCACTAATATTTTGTTGATAAAGTTTTCCCACAAGTGATAATGTGTTTCTGTTATTTAGCTGTGACAGTATTTCCCCAAATGTAATGTATTCTGACACTGAATCATTGAATTTATTTTACTTTAACTACTTTCATGCAACAAAAGTCTTTAACTACTACTTTAAACACTCATTCATGGCAGTAACCCTTGTACCACCAACCTCACCTGCATGTCACGTCGGGTGATGAAGCCCTTGTTCTCGATGTCGCACATCTGGAAGAACTCGTGGGTTTTCTCCAGGATAGTGTTTTGTCCCACGGCCCCATTCTCACTTTTACCCGCCTCTTCTCCGCTTCCTTGCCTTTGCCATTCAGTTTGGGCCACCGTGCCAGTCGCAGCACCGGTGGTGGCACAAGGAGCAGTAAAAGCTGCCATGGTATCTGTGAGTCTGTTGATATGAAAAGGCGTTTCCTGCGTCCTTCACATGAGCCAGGTACACACAGAGGTGTGGAGGGAAGAGATCCTGGAGAAGTGGAGCTTCAGGCTGCTCTACATCAGAGGCTCTCACCAATGTCACTGATTGTCATCTCTTAGCAACCACCTCTTTAATAAGTCGATGAAACCTAGGAGAGAGATGGGAGGAGAGTCTTCAGTTTGAATAAGTACAGCCCCCTGCCCAGTAAAAAGAGTTACAAAAAAATTATTCTGAATGCGCGCAGTGCATCAAAAACATGTTCATTTACAAAATGTTAAGTCTACAAAAGGAAAGAAAGACACTTGAAAGAAGATCTTTACTTCAGTTTGATCAGATTATTTAGTCTGACTACTTTATATTTTTGTTTTCCCCCTACAAGTGTCTTCTTGTCAGGCCATCATTGTAAATAAGAAATTATTTTTAATGCTTTACCAAGTAAATTTAAGGTTAAATAAACCACTTATGCTAGTAACTATGCAGTTACAGTAAAAAACAAAACAAAAATAACAGTCACTGTCATTATGTAAACCTGTATGTTCATAATGTTCTTCCTCTCTCTAATTTAAATATAGCTGAATGTTAATCATGGCCAACAGTACACCTAAAACAACTGCTGCTCTTCTTTTTTACTCCAGGGACGGTGGCCTCTGCTGAGACTAACGTCATCTGACAAGAACACTAAGAACAGAAAAAAAAGTTGTGGTATGATGAGGAGGGTCTTGTCTGCCAGGAAATATTGACTGATATAAGTCACTTAGTGGTGAGTTTTATGCAGACTACAGTTCTATGTGCAACGGTTTGGAAGACTGCCTTCCAGAGGCTGTTGTGAGCTGGTTCAGTCGATTCATGAACACAGACGTCAGTCCGTTTCTGCGTGTGTCTGGTATGTGTGTGTTGACCCAGACAAATGTAGTTTCGTGGGGCTGGGATGAAGACAAACAGACCAGGAAATAGACATGTATGTAGGCGGGCAGAAGGACAGAGAACACAGGGTCAGAGACGAAATACACACAGAGGCACACATGCAAACGCACAAACATGCCCTTCTAACTCTAGTACTGGTACGACCACACGCTACACAGCGGCATGTTCTGTCTGAAATACTTGCTGTTTCTGAATGTCATGCTGAATGAAGTTTGAGCCTAAACACTGTGCAACATTTTGCAAGCATGACAAACGTCACATGGAAAGTCACCAGCCCACAGTGAACAACAGACAAAGCTGAAACATGAGAAAGGAAACAAGAAAAGGAACTAAGGTGAAATGATGTTTGGAAAGAGTGATGTAGTGGTTTTTTGTCCTCAGGCACAAGATAATACATAATGTTGTCTAATCTTTACCAATTACCTTATTGGCCAGAAGCCATAGAAAGGTTTATGGCTCCTTTGTTAAAACTTGGAAAGTGTGTTGAGACAGGTGGCCAGCGACCTACAGTAAGGAAGGGATTAGACAAGAATAATCCCATCTGACACATGATCAAACACTGAATTGTCTTGGCCTAAATCGTTTAGTTAAAATATGATTTGTACTGAAACTATTTGTCATTTTTCCTCAGAGCTTTTAAATGCTGGAGCTTGCTGCTTTGCATACAGTTACCTTATCTCTGTAACAGCTGTTAGAGCTCCAGCACTTGCTGCTGGCATAGCAAAAAACAAAAAAAACAAAAAAAAAAAAGTTCAAGTATGAGACTTAAATTGTGTTTAAAACATAAACCCAAAAAAACTGTTTAAATGTACCAGGCTGACAGATGATTGTGCTCCTATAGGCCTGAATAATCACAAATTGCAACAGGGTGGGAGCAAATAAGATACAGTTTGTTCAACAAAAATGAGTTTCTCTTTCACACACTGTAGATGCACGGTGCACACAAGCTACAATTTAAGCAGGCACTGATGTTGTGGTCAGGACTACTGTGAGGTTAATTTAGTTTGTGGCTCCTGTCCCAGACCACAACAGGTTTCTGCAAAAGAAGCTTCTCACGTTTCTTTTGCACCAACTTAAAAAAAGGTCACCCTTAGTTATTTCACTTGCAACATTAATCGCAGATTACAATTTCACACAGCCACAATTAACAACATCAACTTTCTGTGACATAATATGGACCAGCACAGATGTATGAGAGGCACAAATAAGGCTAAGCCTTCTGCAGTTCAATATGAAGCTGGTGTGTGAAAATTACAAAAGTGCATGATTAATTTCCAGGACAAATGACAGGGCCATTAGGAAAGAAACGCAGGGGAAACTAGAGAGCTGTCGTGGTCCATCTCTCTTCAAATTTTGAATGAAAAAGTCAAGTTTTGCATTGAAGCTGTTGCACAGATTTTAAAAAATGATTGTGAAGGAGGAAATATTCCAGCACAAGAGCACAACAAATCTTGCGAGGGATCAAAAGATATTTCGGATTACCCAATTATTTATGCCCAGCACATTCATCTGACCAGGTATTTCGAGTATTTCAAGTAAAGTCACCAAAAATTAAAACACTCGCTTCCTGGAGAGAGGTCAGGGCCATCTCCACATGTCACGACGATCATTCATGACTCACCTGCAGCCAGCAGAGTAAGTTTTAGACGAACTGCAACTGACCCAGCAGATCCGGTTCCACCTGTCATTGTCACATGTAAAATGTGAAAATCATGCCAGTAGTAGAGGGGGGAGGTAAAACAACAGTCAGCAAAGTAGTTAGACAAAACACGTGTAACAAGATAACGCCTTCACTTCCTTCCCTGCAAACAGTTTGTTGCATTGTGAAACTTCCTGTGACAAATAAAGCCTCCTTGACGCTGCGTGAGCCGCAATAAATCTTTTGCACAAACTTAACGTTAGCTTTGTGACAGGACTTCCCTATAAACTCCAGGTAGGAGCTGTGTTAAGTCTAGTCTAACGTCAACAACAAACAGCTGAATGGCAAGGCAATGAAGTTGAAGCGCTTCGCGGTGAAGTTGGCGGGATGTTAAGTAGCAAAAGTTAGTCACGTACCGGTAAATGAAAAGTGAAATGCAGGTTGCAGCAATTCATTGACTATCGGCCTTATCCACCTCACTGTTTACAAGTCATCTGTGACTGAGCTCTGACGAGGCAAACTTAGAGGGAGGGACTTCAGCAAAGTTATCGTCGGTAACCATAGCAACGCTAACAAGGAAGTTCACACGCAGCAAGAAAAAACAAAAAAAAACAAAAAAACGCCACGCTCCTCCAACCCCCCTTCTTTATTTTCTTTCTTTTCTTTCTTTCTTTTCTTACTCTTTTTTTCTTTCTTCTTATCAGTGTAAGAATATACTACTACTACTGCTACTAAATAATAATGAATGTCTTAAAACTCAAAATGAATGTGTTAGAAAGAAATTAAATGTAACATTGTTTCATTCTTTGTGTGTATGTTGAGTAAGGCTAGTAAGGCTTCCCTGATATTTATCTTTCTTAATAAGAGGAAATAACAATATATATATATCAACATCATCATACTACAGCATCGGCTGTAGTATGATGATGTTGCTTCAGTATTAGACCACAGATTATTGTGCTCTGTGGTGTAAGAGAAGGATCCACACGATAAGACTGTATTCTTGTCTATTCTTGTTAGCTGCTGCATACTGTTAGGCATGTAGACATTATGTAGGAACGTATACGTACGCAACTGAGCATATTATGACATGCCGTTCAATTAATCTTTGAATATATTGAATGAAACTCTGACTATATTGAATGCAACTTTGAATATATTGAATGAATCTTGAATATATGGAATGAAACTTGAATATATTGAATGCAACTTTGAATATATTGAATGAAACTTGAATATATTGAATGAAACTTGATTGACGTGTGCTGGATCCTTAACAGACTTCAGTAAAATCAGTAAAACTATATATTTACGCTGTGTTACACTCTGGCCAGCAGGGGGAGCTGCAGCCCCTCAATAGACATGTGAACGTGAAACACCAGCAAACATTGCACTGGTGGAAGTGATACTATAACAGGATGCAAACAGTTTTTGTTTTAATAGACCAAATTTATTTAGCAAGTTACTGTTTTTAGACTTTAGACAAGACGGTGTTTCAAGAAGGTCTGAGGAAATGTTCCATTCAAATTTCTTTTTCATAGTTAGTAATTCACTCAACAACAAAACCTAATTTATTTGTTACATAATTTATATGAATTGATTGCAAAGATCAAACTGATTTCTGTAAATTAGTTTTTGAAAGTGATAAGTGTCTGAACAAAAACAAAGATATTTGGACAGAATATTTCCAAAGGGTTAGATTTTTGAATTTCCTTTCATTACTTTTTGACTGCTATTTTGTAATTCAGTTAAATTCACCAAAGTCTTGAGATGCACTGCGCATTACATTTTTTTTTTTTTCAATTTCCATTAAAATAACCAACTTTAAATTGATCCAACCTAGTAACAACTATTGTCTGTTTGTCCAAAACCTAATAAACCTAATAGAATATATCATATTTCTCTGTGTCATAGAGCTGGAATAAAACACACTAGTGGGTCACACCATTTTACTGATTGATGTGTTTATTCATTACACACAACAAACACGCAACGCAAACATTTCATGCTTCTGACTTTGTGTGAATTTGCTCATTTTGCTTTCAATTATTTTACCTTACCAGGGTAGTAACAGTAATGTATCATGTGATGTTCATTAATAATTGTTGTGATGAGCTTTGGAGGTGTGTAGCACCAAGAAATGATCTTCATCACTGGGTAAAACTGTTTACAGGTCTACTGATGTGTGTAAGATTTAGAAGGCTCTAATGGCAGAATGTGGCAGGAATGGAACATAATATTCATGACATGTTTTCATTACTGTATAATCACCTGTAAAAATAATAACTGTCATGTTGTCCTTTCTTCACCACAAGCTCAAAGACAGAGTGGTTCCTGGTCATATTGCACTGCCATGTTTTGACCAACCAAACATCAACAGAGCCTTTCGTGTTTTTCATTGATTCCATGGCAACAGTAGTTTCTCTTACACACTTGTAGGGGAGGGTGACTCAAGCTGTGTTTAGTTGGTTGCACTCCGCAACTTCACTGCTAAATGCCACTAAATCTGACACACTGGACATGTCAAGTTATGGCAAACGCTTTCTGGTTAGTGAATGTGAAATTTGTATTGCAGTTGGATTTGTCTTGTTTGATATTTTCCAGATATAGAAGTTGGCTCCAGCACAGAGGGCGCACATTTTTGAGCGAGCAGATTTGATAATGAAACATACACAGCCGGCTTAACAACAAGGGTTGTTGAGTCTGATGTGCTGGCTGAGGTCTTTCTGGTGTGGCAGAGCAATTTGCAAACAAAAGAAGCTGGTTGTGAATCTCAAAATTAAAACAGTTCTATCTGTTCTCCTTTACTGGATCTTGTGGCTGGTCCTCCCAAATAGCTACAAACCATCTCTTAAAGGCACTGCAAACACTTTTCATTCATTCATGTCATTTGAGAAGGAAAAAAGTTATGAGAGATGATGATCAAAAATCAAAGACAATCTCACCAAAGCATCACAAACACTTCATGTTGTTTCACACGGAGAACTAAGTTTTCATGTTTTAATTCTGTATTGTCCAGAATAATTTTGAGGATTTATATCCCATACTAAAAAAAAAACTTGTGGGCGTTTTACACACTGGAGGTAAAGCACATGGTGTAAATAATAAAATGACTGTCTGCTTCAGTTTCAGGGTCCCAGTATTGTGCAGGCTGGCTCACTGTCACATTGTCATGACTCACTAGGATACATCAATAGAACAAAGCCATTGATACTGTAATCAGTTAACACCTGTGGTTTTCCTGCTATGTCTACATATCTGCTGTGGAAAAGGAGTTATTGTACAGACACAATAGCTGTACCTGTTATTGTTATATTATACACATGATCATGTTGTATTAATTCCCTTACTGATGTGCGTATCAGTGTGTGAACAGCAGAATTTTTTTACACTTTTACTTCGGTAAAAAATCAGAATACCACTCAAAGTAGCAAGTTGCCAAACAAATGTAGAAGTAAATGGAAATGTGGTGAGATGCCATCAAAATGTTCATAGTACAGCACCACTACTGAGCAGTTTTAGTTATGGTTCATTACTTCTTTTAAAAAATAAGTTAACATGACAGTTTCTGAAAACTGTGACCTCATAGAATCATTCCGTTCCAGTCCATTTACATTTACATGTGTATTGTGATTTATTTTGCAGATATGTGTGGTGGCAACAGTTTTCCACATCAGCGATAGCTTTGGAATGCTGATGCATAAAAAGTGGCCCGTCTTCCATTTTAATTTTGTGCTGTAGATGATCGATTAGAGAAGCGATATCTGTTTACAATGGTTGGAACAAAGTTAACAGCCTTTACTTCAGATAGTGTTCAGGATGTTAGTACTTTGAGGAAAAAGTGCCACTGAGTGGTGTTGTCATTATGAGATAGTATGGAAAGTTTGGTCGACAGAAAACTTGCAACAAAAAAAAAACAACCCAAAAAACGATCAAAATATTGTAAGAATAAGAACTTATTGCAGAAGAAACATTATCTAACATTTAACAAAGCATGAACCATGCCAGTGATTTATATATTTTCTTTGCATGTTCCCCATAACTAAAAAAAAAAACTCTCAATCAATAACTAAAACATAACATAAGCATAAATGACTGTAATAATAACTGTAAGATTGTAATTCTTATTCTAATACTGTAAAACAATCAACACATGTTTATAATCTTTTAATTTTCATGCAGTTGTCATACCAATGACCCTCAGATGAGGGCAGTATAGGACCTGTTATAGATTAATTGAAATGAAATGAATAGCATTTCAACACCAGTTTTTCCCACCGTAAACTAGGAAGTCTGTGTTAAATCTGCTGCTTTTTCATTTAATATTATACTTATTGACCTTCCAACATACTGTAGCAGGTTTTATGCCGTCACATCTGGATAGATACAGTCTAATAAACGGCACAGATGAACTTGGATCCAGCCTTATAACAAGTGGGTCAAATCTACAGGGGAAACTTCACATAATGTACCATAAAATGTGTCTGCTCCATTGCACAGCAGCCAAGCAGGTGTAAAAACTTGCCCGGGCCATGTCTGTTGCAGATTCCCTCTTCACAGATTGAAGCTGCATGGATGTTCCACATGTGTGGCGGTGATGAGAACCCTTGAGCCTTGACTGTCTCCACTTCGAGTTGTTTTTGAAAGGCTGATTTGCAGCAAACAGATGCATGCCAAGCAATGCTCAAGCTAAGATTTCAGGGCCAGATGTGTTTACACTTTAAGACACTGAGTAATGATCTTTGGAACAGCCTCCATTTCTTGCATGAGTAAAAACAGACAACAAGCAAGTTGTGGTCGTGATAAATCTTTATTTGATCTCACTGGTTTTAAGTTCTGTATCCAGCGATTGGGATATTTGCACACACAGTACACGGTATATATTTGCATTACACATCCACACAGTATAGAAAAGTACAGAACCCTATCGATTGTTTCCTCAAGGAGAGTCAGTTCTTCCACCGCATCATCCATGAAGCCCACATGGGTATAGGAAACTGCAAACCTAAGTTGAGCAGATATCCACTACTACAGGGCCTCTGGGAGACATTTCAGCCGGTGGAGACAAGAACCAGAGCAGAGTGGCAAGAAAGAGAGGAAAGGGAGAGACATTGTAAGGGTATGCAGCCAGTGTCACCACACTGCTCCGGTTTAAGACCTTGGAAGGACTGACATCACACTTGGAGAGGTTCATTCCACTCTGCATCTGAGAGCATGGGAGGGTGTGTGGTTGGGGGCTTGGAGTCATCTGTGGCACTGCTTTAGTGGTCTTTCAGTGCCTCTAGGATCATGCTATGTGGCTATGATCGGAGATATGCCGGTGGCTGGAGATGTGGCTACGCATATGGACAGCTCTTACATTCAAAGTCACGGCCTTTGCTCTATCATTGTTTATCTTTGTGGCTACGGGTTTGGGGTTTGGTTGTCTATACGTGATCTTTTGTGCTTTTAGTCTCGGATCGGGTGCCAGATAAAACTGAAGAACTCATTCACATTTTTACGCTGCAGCAGAAAGACTGTAAAACTTTATGCAGAGTACTTGATCTTTTGTCATTGTGCCTCTTGAGTCTGGGTAAACAATTGAAAACTTTCATGTAGGTCAGACCTACTTTGAAGGGTTGTTGTCACCCACAAGACCTCCAAATTTAGACCGTTTCTGACAGCCGTGATACAGTGTGTCTGCTGCTATTTTCACCTCGAGGTTCCCAATTGGCACTAAGGCTTCATTTACTTCACTGCCCCTTTTTCTAAGGTTAACTAGCTATTGTTCTGTCACAGCCTCAAGATGACTTGCCTAACTGCCTTTTTTTTTTTTTTTTGCATCTAACCTTATATTTGCACATGAATCCAAAATGTTTGTAAAGTACCATATAACAAAACTGACTTGATGGATGAACCTTTTCCTTTAACCTTTCATTTATAATTCTCTTGAAGTGGAGCCTCCACTAGGGCATCACTTTCTCACTAAAACCTCTAGGTGGCACTCTGAAATAGTTTAATGCTGGTTTAATGTTGGGAAAGACTTAAACTCAGCACCTGTAAACCTAATCTGCAGCCAAAACGTTCACACTAATGAGCTCTGGATATGTAGATATGAGACTATGTCATGGCTAATTTATCACTGCTAAGTAGTAAAAAAATGATTTTATGAATGGATTATCTAAATTCTTCCATTATTATTATCTGCGCATTTCAGCATGAGAAGGAAAAGATTCCAGTGTGCTGTTCTTTCATGACGCCTTGTGTGAAGTGATTATTTTTAGAAAGAAATGTGATTGCTTCCTACATTGGTTTCCTGGAAGAGTAAACATAAAGTGGAAAATGTTGATTTGTTTTTAAGATGTTGTCTGGGAGCTATGGTTAATTTGCTGTTACATTAAAATACCGCAAGTGGCATACTTCTGTCACAAACAACTCCATCCTCCGCGTTCTCCCTCTCAATTCTGCTATTTGTAAGTATTTTTACATTACAGCGATGAAAGATCTGACCAATCTGACTTATTTTCCAAGGATGTGGTGATGGTTGGTGTGCACTCATGTGGCAACCTGGCCTCTGACTACTGCCAAGTTGGAAGCATGGGGTAGTGTGCATGCAAAGCAAGCAAGCTGCTACTATCGCTTCTTATCACACAAAGTCTTATTGTGCAAGACAAGCTATTACACGCTCCATTTACAGAAAGGCTGCTGATACAGAGGGCCAGAATATTTAGCCTGATGTGTGACATAATGGAAAGCTTCCAAATCTGCCATTCTTGTGTCACACATCCATCCTATTCAGCCTCCTGTGGATTCCATTATCATGAACATTTTACCGCCAATTGATTAGAGAAGCTGTCATGGTCACCAGCGTTCAATAGCTAAGCTCTGCCTTAGTGTACATTTGTGTCAGGTATTTCCATTTCCCTTTGAAACTGAATTCATCCCATTAGACATGATTGCGTCTAAGTGCCGCTTGCCTTAGGCCAGTCCCCAAGGGAATATTGGAGCATGTGTTTCCCATTGTTTCATGGGCTCCTTCGTGTGTTCGCACTGACCACACTGACTTTTCCATTATCTCACTGCACTTGTGTGCCTCAACGGAGTCTCTTATCATCTTTGCAGTTTGCCTTCAGATTACATCACCTAAAAGAGCTACACCAGTGGAGCAAAGAAGCAAATAGGTGATAAATTAACTGTAATAATTGGAGTGGTATGCTTATATAACCTCTAGTTTGACATTTGTGAAAATACACTACAATTTGCTTTGTTGCAGCGAGTCATATCTGCATAGCATAGAGACTGTAGACCAAGCGCAACAGCATGATATGCCGGTGTTTGAACAGATTAAATAAACAAGATATACAATAACATTTTAAAGGGTATCATTTAAAAATACATTTTTTGACATACAGGCTCACTGTCCAGCCATTCTGGTCCTCATGTCAAGCTAAGCTAGCCACCTGCTAGCACTAGCTTTATATTCAGTGTTGAACATAGACAGTATAAAGAATGGAGGTCGTACTCCTGACGTCACCCGTAGCTTTCTGGAGAGTTGCTTTGAAGCTGAGAATGTGCTGCTCTGGCCGGCACTGTCTTGGCAGTCCTGCCTCTGCTGCCTCTTAGCTAATCTAAAAAAAAAAATCATAGGTGGACCTGAGATGGGCTGAATGGCACCTGGGTGCTCAAAAAAGTCACCTGTAATGCCACCCACCTGTCAGTCTAAACAAACATGTTTATTTCCGCTGTGAAGTTGGGCATTATAATATGGGGGCTTATGGAGATTGACTTGTTCTGTAGCCCTTCTCAAGTGGCCGTTCGAGGAAGTGCAGTTTTCTTCTGCGTAGGCTTCACTTAGCAGTCATGGAGGTTGCTGCTTGGTGTAGAGCGCTAGAGATCTTCTCATCTAGCTGTGGCAAGATAGCGATTTTATAAAATATTTGAAGTGTTCCTTCAATCTTATTATCTTTTGACTTTGCATTCCTTAGCTGAACATCCATTAGCTATGAAAAATCGGACTCCAGCCTCTCTGAAAGAGCAAATTGACTTTTAGCCCCATAATAAAATAGTTTTTATTTAAAAAAGGAACACAAGGCATGCATGATCATTTCACCAGTCGTTTACCAAGGAGACCTGTGTCTTAGCTGCTTTATTTTCAGCCACTTCCATAACAAGTGTGCAAGTGAAAACATTATCTTTTTACTTGGCTCAGGCTTTCACAAGTCCCTTTTTACAACCCTCAGGAGTCAAATTCTGCTCTCAACGAAAGAAAAAGACCAATTTTCTGGCCTACACAGCTTCAAGATAAATGCTGCTAGCTGAAATTAACTACAGCTCTTATTTCAATCATGCCATAGCCAGCTTTAGGATAAATTGTTTGAAAATGTGGAACAAACAAAATTTTTGTCTTTGCTTTAAGCCAAGAAGAGCCCAGAATGAAACTGCATCTCCGTTCGCTGCAATGTAAAAAGGCATATTCCCTTACTGAGCAATAATTTTTTTATTGTTTGATGTACAGTATGCTTTTTGGTGTGTCACTCAGTTGTTTTAATTTGTCAGAATACTATATACTATATACTATACTACTAATAAACAAATGCAAAACTAGTACTTGGTTGTTAACTTTATTTAACCTTACAAAATCAATTATGCAGTCTTCACTGATTCATCTGTTACAATCATGTATGTCCAGTATGTTTCCAACCACCTTCCCCTCATCTCTGCTCCATTTCCCAGTTGTGAATGGAACAATGATGGTTTGGGACCAAAGAGTGAGATGACATCAGAGGTTTTCCTTTGTAAAATGGAAATCTGACAGGCCCCCCACAGTTGCCTTTAGTTCTGGTGACCGAATTTATAACAGGCAGTAGGTGAATAAGTGAAATGAAACATGCTCTGGCAGAGCTGGCAATGCACACATCACTTAATCTAAATACAATGTTGTAATAAAACAATTAAACACCTTTTTACAAGTATAATGACCCTTGGATTTATGTGCATCCGGCAATAAAACAGAATCTCGAGTCTTGCACTATTTTAACAACCACTTTTTATCAACCTAACCTCAATAGCAGGCCTCCCCAGTGTCACCTAAACATTTCAAACCAGCCTATATCAGTCTTATACAGAGCAATGTGGTACATGTGTAAAAATAAATTTCCAACTCCATCACGTTTTTTATGAGCCTGACCATAAATACATGATGGATTTATGAAACTGATCCTCTTCTGTGACTTTGTTCATACACTCTTTAATGCCTGAGTCTCATTCCTCTTTTGTCTGTTTCAAGTTGCGCTCTTTCAAGTTTTCATATCTCTTTCTTCAGCATAATATATATTATCTTACGTTCTATCAACCACAAGTAGCCAAAGAATTCGATAGGGTCTTGAGGAGGACCAGATCAAGATCACATCGGTGCAAAATATAGGGTGTGTTAAAAGGAAACACTTGAAGAGGTGAATAAGATGAAGTTAAAGTGCATGTCAATATAGCATGCAGAGTACACCTCAGACTGCGCCGCACATCTTGAACTGGTTGTGAAGTTCCCCTATAGTCAGCAGTGTGTCAGATGTATCTGTGTGCAGGAGCACATGCTATTTGGTCAACAAAAACCCAGAATGTGACAGGCCTCCCTTTAAAATAGGGTGTTTGTGAGTACAGTGTTAAAAATGTGTCATTTTTTTCTATGTCAACAGGAGAAAAATGAAAGTGACGTGCAGCTCAGAAGTTCTGCGTATGTGTTTTCTTGAATGAATTGCCTGGCAACTTTAAGCCGAAATAAATAGTTTATAAGCTGCTAAAGCACTGGGAGTGAAAGAACAAACTGAGTGAGCAGGCCTCACCTCACTGCTGTTGTAGGTGTATAAACGCATTTGCAGAATTATTACGAGTTAAATTACATGACATAAGAAGGTAGCTGTACATGACATATCAAGATTGTGACTGTAATAATCATTGGCAACCATTGGATGCCTTTTGGTTCTTTGATGAAAATATGACTACTTGAATGTGAAAGAGCTCGCTTGTAATGATGAACCCACAGAGAATTAGCATAGCTGATTGTTTTGTTTTTGTCTAGCCCTCACACTAAGTGCTTTAACGTCATTTTTGGCCACAACAGGCAGCTGTTTCTAGTAAAAAAAAAAAAAAAAAACAAGAACCCGCCCCATTACCAAACAGCAGGCAAAGTGAGCAATTAGCTGGTAAAGAAAGTGGAACATTTAGCTACTGATTTCATCATGAGGCACTGGAGATCAAAACAACTAAAATAGAGTGAATAATGATAGGTGACCAGACACACAACGCCAAATGAATGCTAATGTTCTCCGTATCTGCTGAATGGGCAGATAGGCCACTGTTAGCTATCACGTTAGCAATAGCAACTAACTCAATGTAAAACTTTAAATTAAGGTGAAGGATTAAACTAAATTGAATTAAACAGCAGTTGTAGTAGCAGTTTTCACAGTACACAAAACATATAAATGAGATATACTGCATCTGTATTCTGTGTTTCAATTCAGCTGTAAAATCGCAAGGAAAATTTTATGAGAAAGAAGAAAGGGGTTTTCCTCTTGGGTTTTTGTTTGTCATACAGCTTAACTTTATTGTGTATAAATGATACCTTTATCAATCTTGCTTCTTTTTGGAATACTTCCTCTTGTTGCCGAGCCAACCGTGGTTTCCAAACACTAAAATGAGAAAGCCAGTTTGTCCACTTATTCCAAGTTTTTTCAGTGCTTTATATTTCTTACCAGACATTTTTTCAGCCATTCATTTTAGCTGAAATGATTTGGGGTGATTAATGAAGTACTGGTTAAAGAGTTCATGATAGTGCTACAAAAAAGAAAAAAAAAAAAGATGTGGCTTGTTGAGGAGAGACGTTGATCATTCAATATATTGATACCCACATTTCATAGCCCTTGTATATTTTGTTGGCTATATTTTGTTGTCATGGAAATGCATGTTTTTCTACTTTTGAGAATCAATCAACATTACACAATACCCACTTTGTACAAAATACTAAAGAAACCTCTATTTCTCTTGGTTCAAATTTAATGTCAGATCATATTAAACGTTTCTGGAAGTGAATTTCATCTCATCTAGTTAGAGTTTTTTGGTAATAGCTGTGGGAAAACGTCACATTTACTCTCTCTTGTGAGAAATGCCATAATGTAACTGGTTTCAAAGCTCTCTCAATAAGTTTAATATCACCCTGAAGCTCCGCAGAATAAGAGTGTGGTGAGAACTGTATCCTCCTCAAGGGATCAGGAGGCTTCAGTTTAGAGCTACAGCTTCTTTTCCACAGCCAGGCTCCTACTGATACTTTCCATCCTGGCCCTCCATCAGCACTCTTGCCAAAATGCAATCTTTTTCACATAGTCTGTACTCTGGAGAACACAGCACGCATAGCTTAGCAGCCTCAGAGACTTTGAGCTGTCTGCAGGGAGGTAAAAGTGACTTCTAAAGGTGGGATGTTGGTTTTAGGGTGAGTTATTGAGTGCATAGGTCGGGTATTGTGGTTTCACCTGATCTGAAGTTCAGGCTCAATGCCACCATTATATCTTTTATAATTTTTTTTTTTTTTATCTCTAACATGGAGTCAGAAGGAATGTTTCTTCAGACACTGTCAGATAGGACATGTAGTGAGAGAGTCAGAGAAATAGACAGACAGGGAGACACTGGACCTCCCACTGATAATCACTGTGATGAATGGGCACTGCTTTCTCACTGGGTGGCATGTCTTGTAAACGTCTGCTTTGACCAGAAGGCAAATACCACAGAAGTACCAGCCACGTGTTTGGCCAGGCCCTCTGAAGGCCGTGGCATCAGTCAGACTGAAGGGCAGGCCAGTAAAGGTTTCATAACCTCACTCAAGGTTGAGCACAGCAGCTGATGTACAGCAGGTTGTTATTTTAACCAGCCTCTGAAAGGGTTGAATACTTGGATTTCTGAGTGCAAGAAGACTTTCATTGGCCTGTCAGACATGAATTAGCACAAGAATCACACTAGAATTGAGTAAATGTTGATTTAAACCTGATGTAATGTTTTCTTCCAAATTTTAATTCATTGATATGAGCCTAACTAGAGCTGAATTTCATTGACGTTATCCATAATATGTCCCATTCCTGCGCTAGATTTGATAGATTTCCCAACTCGCATATCTATCATATATCACAGCATTCTCTGAAGTCCGTCTATTTTTCCAGAGAGCTCTTTTACACCAGAAACATTCTGTTATCCGTGCGAGTCATGATTTAAGATAGTGTTCTTTGGTCCAACTGAGAACCTAAAAGATAATTTAAAACAATTGGATATATTAACTTTTGGCTTAGGATCATAACTGTAAATGTCAACCAGTGAGCCGTAACTCAAAGAAGTTTTCTGGATGAGCTTAGCAGCAGTGGTATGTACAGTATTTTATAGATGAGAGAGCATTGCTATGAATCCTGGTTAATGTTAATGTTTTTCTGTTGCTATCGGAAGCCCTGAAGAGGTCTTGTTCTTGTCCTGTTAAATATTTAGCGAGCCAGTCTCCTGCCAACTCCACATAATGTTACCACGTAATGTTAAGGAGGCTTTTATGGGTGGCAGATGGTGGCACACATTTACCTGTCAGATTTAAGCGGGCCACTGATTTCGCTTGGATATGTTTCATAATCTTTATATATTATTTTAAATAAAGTGATCTCCACTCTTTGGTAAATTATGTGTGATCAATTACTCATATTAGCCTACTAATTATAAAGTAATTAGGCGTATGTTACTTATTTAACATTAGTTAGCAATAATTCCAAGACAAATGTGTAACTGTTGACCTGACAAACCTCACTTACAATGACATTACAATTATCAAAGGTACATCTTGTTAGGTTGGCTTGTTATACCTTACTTACACACTGCATTACATTTTTTTTACATTTGTTTGTTAGCGTAGCTCCAGTGTGTAGGCAGGTTAGTGCCATAGGTTGAGTTTGTCTGTTCTGGGTTTTTGTAGAAACACAGCAGAGCAAAATAGCGGACACCATTTAAGGACCCACTGTGTCTGTAAATATAAAAAGCTCATTCTAAAGTAATAAAAGCACAGGGGTAGTTATTTTCAGGTGATTATACAATAATGAGGGCAGCGCAGTGGTGCTGTGGTTACCACTGCCACCTCACAGATGGGGCCTTTCTGTGTGGAGTTTTCCATGTTTTCCCTATGTCTGTGTGGGTTCTCTCCGGGTACTCTTCCTCCCACAGTCCAAAGACATTCAGGTTAACTTACTTTCTTGTGAATGTGAGCACAAGTGGTTGTTTGTCTCTGTGTGTGAGCCTTATGATGAACTGGCGACTTGGCCAGAGTGTATCCCGCCTCTCGCCCAGTGCCAGCTGGGATAGGCTCCTGCCCCTCGCAACCCTGATAAGGATAAACGGTTTTAGAAAATGGTTGTGTGGACAACCCCCCCCACACACACATCACACATTACTGTATTTAATACTAGCAGAAATAAAACAACAAAGCCATGGTGACTCTGAAATGACTCAGAAATGCAAGCTTATCAATAGCTGCAGTTAGCAAGCTAGCTGAGAAGACAATGTCATTTAGCCACAGCCACATATCTCATCTTTAGAGAAACTTCTCGCCTTCCCATAATATCTTTTCCACCCTTATCCTTTGCAGCTGGCCAGCTATAGGTTGACATAATGTCAGGAATCCTTCAGGGAGTTGTTGAAAAGTTGCTCTTGGCCTCGGTATTTGGCGGGACAAAATATTCTGAGAATAAAAATGTCTACATTCATGCCATTAAGAAGCCTTATCCAAGTACTGCTGCAGTGAGGGATTTGGTGCTCCATGAGTGACTTGTTTATTTCAGTTTAAGCAATTTTCAAAACATAACACTTACACGGATTGACCTTTCAGCCTCAGGGGGTCTGGACTGTCTCAGAGTATTATATTCAAAAAGGAGTATATTGTTAACAATATACTTCTTGGTCAACATTATACAGTAAATTCAGAGTCCAACTGAAGCTGTTTGATGTGTTTTACATCAGTGTGAAGTGAAATGGGAGCTGTCACAACTCTCTATCTCAAAAACCAAGCCACTTAGCTGCAATTCTAGTCTGCCTTGAAATAAATCTAACTATAGAGCCTTTTCCTAGCCCACATCCTGGAGCAGTTGCAGATGTTCCTATGAATAGACTGCGTGTGAAGTACTCTGGTACTTGTTATGGATTATTTGAATAGATGACCATGTAGACGTCTGCATGGATTTACAGAGCTGCAAGTTTCTGCTCCCTTCTTGCAATTCGCTCATGGGAATGTCGATTTCAAACGGTGTTGTGTAAGCATGAGTCATGAACGTGAGCTCATTTGTTCTACAGGGAAACGCTGGACAATCGCTGAGCTTTTCTCAAAACAATAACAGAGCACCCATGACCGTGATGTAATACCAAGAAACTTTTCAAATAATGAGCCTTTCAGACTTTATCAATAATAAAAAATCTTAAAGGTCCTTTTTCCTACAATCTTCATAAACTTCACAAACAAAACCTCAAAACTAAAGTAAAAAGCAACAGTTCTTATGTGTCTTTTGTGACTCTGTGACAACAGAGCTGTGAAAAAAGGCTCCATGATGTCACCCATACAGTAGGTATCTGAAGAGCTGTTGCGAAGCTCATTGTGTGGTGGCTCTGACCATCCCTATCTTAGCAGTCCTGCCTCCGCCGCCTCCTGTCTAACCCCAAAATGTGCAAAGATGTGGATCATGCGTGAAGCTGAGGCAGTCTGAATGAAGCCTGATTGCTCAGACAAGTCACCTGTAACGGTACCCACCTGTCAATCAAAGCAGCCACGCTCCTATGTATGAATAACACAGTAAGCCATAATATAATTTGAACGGATGAGTTTTGCCATGAATGAGGAAATAATACAGATACTGAAAACTATATGCCAGATATAGTTTACCAGAGCAAAACTGTTTGTTGTCCTGCTTGAGTTAAAAAATATATTACATATGTAGTGACAGGAACGACTATAGAGAATTGATAAGGTTTTGTGTGTGGATCCAAAATGCAAAGAATGATGGCCAATACAGTTTTAAGGAGTTCAATACAAGAATTAACACAAAAGGCAGGTGGTGGTGGCTGCAGGCTGGCTGCTGTCGCAGGTAAAGTAGGACAAACAGATTAGAGGATTCACTGGCTGAACAAAGCATGGTACACTGTAGAATGACTTATACTTTATAATTGGGCACAGGAGTGCTGTCTTGACCAGACTTTCATAACAGGAGTGATTGCTTGATGAAACATTTACAGGTGCACATTGCTGCTGAAGACAGCACAGCACAGCCACATTGTCTGTCAGACACATCCAGACTGCCAGAGAGAAAAACAGAAAAGGGAGGGGAAAGCCCAGAGAAAACTGTCAGGGCGAATATGCTGAAGCCACGTCCACTCTTGGGAGCAGTCAAGCAGCAATTTTGGAGCAACTGAAATGGATGAGTTCAGAAAATGATATGAGTTACTTTGAGCCACTCTATGAGCGAGATGAATTCATCTCCATCTCTCTGCTAGAGGATGCTCAGGGTGGCCTCAGCGTGTCATCGAGCCACCCTTTAGGACCGCCCTGAAAACTGGTGAAAAACTGTTTTAACCTCTAACTCCACATTTCAGTAATATATCGTTCAAAGTCTTTTCACATGTTTTCAGCAAGTACTTTCCAACATATTTACTGTATTTTGAAAGAAATCTTGGAATTGCCTTTACACAGACTTTAAGATGGCATTGTGATGTAGCTTTAGTTCACAGTAAGCCCATTTTTTCTGTCAGTGTAACAGTTCTTGTAACTGGTCTGCACAGAAACGTTGCAAAACAACATTCAATTAACTTGGTTGTTGTGTAACTGAACAGAAATCACCTGTAGCTAATTTGATGTTGAGGATTTTCCATGCTAAAATTTCACCCTCTGAAAGCTGCTACATTCCTTTATTCATACTTTCAAACTGGTCCAAAATATCACATGACATATTCTAAACATAGTGTACATCTGATCTTGAAGTAAAACAGTGGAAATGAATTTAATAAATGTCTGCGGGGGAGAAATATGTGCAGCTAGGCAGAGCACATATACATGACACGACACCTTTCCAAGTAATCACCTAAAATGAAGTCATTTTTAATCCATGATGGATGACATGTTCTTGACTTCACTTTCTGCTCCTTAAGGTTTGTTAATGGCAGAGTTGTGCTGGCCCCTCTCAGCATATTAATCATTTTTGAGTGTTGCTAGTACAGGGAGCACTTTGGAACTGGCTTTAAACAAGCTCTAGTTCTGGCAGGAAGAAGTGCTAACGCTGTGGGGAAATAAACTGCAAGGAATGATAATCTGATGGTGGTGAAGGAGTGTTTTGGCTTCAATTAGCAGAAAAATCTTCTATTTCACTGGAATTTGGCAGAGTCAAAGAAAAATCTGTGAAGAAAACAAATAAATAAAATCTAAGAATCCGCCATGATTCTCCCCCTTCAAGTCCAGATTTCTAGGCGTCTCTCTAGTTTAATGTTAAATCTGTGAACTTGTTTGTTGTCCTGTCTCATTAGTCCACTTTGCTCTGGACTATTTCATTTTATTACACAATGTGATTA
The DNA here is from genome assembly GCA_028641955.1 of Protonibea diacanthus. Classification (NCBI taxonomy): domain Eukaryota; kingdom Metazoa; phylum Chordata; class Actinopteri; family Sciaenidae; genus Protonibea; species Protonibea diacanthus. The sequence continues at coordinate 16,715,188 of CM053981.1, forward strand.
TCATTGTCTAGCTCATTTCTGTCACTTTCTGTTCCCTTCAACAGCCATCACAAGGTCCCATAAACAACTACAGACAATGGGAAAATAAACTTTGTGCGTCTGGATATTGAGATGTGAAAGATATTTTTCTCATTCCTCTTTCCCAAAAGCTTTTAGCGTGTCGACATCCACATATTTTCCAGAATACAGCAGTTTATTATGCTCAATCATCCTACCCTTGAGGTATGACCAATCAAATACTAATAAAAATAATAGTTTTGAACAGCTGAAATGAAATCTCCTTAAAGGATGAGATTCGTTCAAGTGTTTCTTCAATCGAGAGCCAATTTGTCATGACATGCCATGTCATCATCTGCCTAAATTTATTTCATGATACTAACCTCCCAACGCTTAACAAATAAGCCAACATGGAATTGATTATTGCTTCACCTTTTGCAAGAATTTCTTCAAATTTGAAAAGAAACAGTGACAAAGGGGCTAAATAAGTACTTTGAGGGATAACTCCAGTATAAGCCGTCTCAGTGACTCTTGAAAAGTGCAGGAGTATACACTCAAACATATTTTTTGTGAAGGAAATGGGGGCATTTTTACATTAAGCATACTGTATACAGATGGTCTAATCATATCTATCTTTTAACCCCTCTAACAAATTCCTCCGTCAATCACTTCATGACCTCTGCTTCAGAGTCAAATACTGGCATGCTGGACATAATGGCATCTGTCTTTAGCCGAGGATTACCTCACTCTCCTCACCTCAATCATACACCAAACATACTGATTCAATAAATAAATTAAGAAGGCATTTTGAAAACAAATGCTCTTTTGTGGCTGAGAAATGAGAGCACAGCAGGTCATTTTGGTTTTGTTCCATCTCGCCATATGTTTTCAGTTTTTATTGTTTTGGTTTTGAAAAGCAAAGACTGCTGTCAGAAAAAAAAGATAAGAGCCATCAAGCTGAGAAAGAAACCATGAATCAAACCTCCTCTTTTCCAGCGTATGATGAAGTATTGTATGAATCTGTGCGCCACATGGTCGATAAATTCTCCTGGACCTGTACCTGGATGAAAAGGCTGGGCTGGACTCTGCATGCGATCCCTACTTCTTTCAGGACGGAAAGACTGGATGAGACTGTAGAATAAGATTTGTTACGCTAATTTTTGCATTCTTTAATGCTTGCATAATTGTTTAATAGGCAGATCTTCTTTTGTTCTGCAGCACACAAATTAGTGTTTGGTGATTTGTTCCACGCTCCCTGTTGTTTCGCAGGCCTTAGATGTCCTCTGGATAGCTTTTTTTGCTAAGATGCCATGAATTGTGCAAACGTGACACGGTTCTCAAAGAACAATATCTTTACACTACAACATGTGAGCTAATTATCCCCCAGAGGAGGCTGCACTGTAAGGCCAGTATTCACTTTGTAAAGTACAAATATCTACTGTTGTGGTCCGTTTACTGCATAAGCAAGTCCTGAAGCAGTGCCAAATTAAAAACATCCATCATTATGGATATCACGGTAAGGGGGAGCTGGGGTCTGTAGACTCTTATGCAAAGTGTCCAGGGTGTACCATGCTTCTTGCCCAATGCCAAGCTGGGATAGGCTCCAGCTCTCTGTGACCTTGATAAGGACGAGCAGTTACATAAAATGGATGGTTCAGATGTTGAGTTTTGTGAGGTTTATGAAGATTGAAAGTCAGTTTGAAAGCTAGGGAACATGTCGCTTGTATTTTCATAGCAGAGATACAAGCTCAACAGTACAGAATTGATATAGATTTTTTCCATGTCAGCCATCCTTACAGACACATAATTAAAGGCCTAACTATGGTTAGTGGGAGCTTTGAATAAAGGAAAATGTTCAAAAAGACTCTTCACTGCTCTAATAGACACATTAAATTTTATTTCGGGAACATAGTCTTAAAATTTTTTGTAAATCATTTCTTACCAAGTCGGGATATTGTGTTGCATGGGATGATCATTAAAAAAAAAAGAGTTTTGGGGGCTTTTAAGATGTCAGTCATTGAACGTAAAACCTCTAGTTTGAAGCCAATGACTTTCAGATGGTAACGCTAGGACGATGTGGCTTTTCATGAAGTCCCCAGAGACGGGAATGTTTTGGTTCGCCATGAAGCTCGTGTGGGTTCACCATCCACACGACAAGCAATTGTTGTCTTATTCAAGGCTGTCATTACCATCTGAGTAGATCATTGGGAGTTTGAATGTGCTTTGTTGTGACAGCCTGTAAATGTGTCAGAGCTTAATGATCCCTGCTCCAAACAAGGAGATTAATAAGAGCTCGTTCAGTAGACATTCAAGTTGTGTTTCATAAAGTCCATTAGCAGAAAAAAAAGGAATGTAATAATAAGTGAGAGGGTGACAATATTTGATCTGTTTTTATTACTCAGATTGTATAAATGAGAAAATATGACACAGTGCAGCCATCATTTTCAGCATTTTGACAGGTGTAATCAGTACACTGTCTGATGTTGTGGTTGCTGGGTGCCCTCACATGGATTTAATACTTTGGACAATTTGCGACTATAGCGCTTTCCTTGAGGTTAGATCAAAGTAAAAACGCATCCACAATTAAATGTGCTTCCTATTATTCAAAACAGAAATTAGGGAGCAATCTTTCTCTTTTTAATTCTTGTTTTTGTGTGCAAAGCGGTGGATTTATCGTGCTCTGACTGCAAAACGTGAAGATGAAGAGTTGCAACTTTTTAATTTTCTCCTTGAAATGTCGTGCTACAGTGGCGAGGGTGGAACGCATCGCTATCAGAGCAAAGAAGGGGGAAAAAAAATATGGCTTCTTTCAAGTTTCCGTTATCTGTCATGTGTTCAAAACCTAAAACCAAAGTCCAATGTAATAATGGATCACATGTGAACAGTTTCTTTATGTTTTATGTGTTTTATGGCCAAAGTTTATGATAAGAGGACTGTTATGTGTAAACACAAAGATAAATGACGAGAGTGGCTGATATGTGTTACATCTGGGTGTGTAGTAAAATGAAACTTGGCTCAAGAGAGACTCATCTGCTAAACTCTCAGACAAACAGACGCAGGGTGAGAAGGTAAATCAGGTCTGGGTGTCTGCTTTGTTTCAAATAATTGACATGAATACGGTGTTCTAGGCCTCACAATGGTGTGCTACACAAAAGACACTCGTCACAGTCTAGCTAAGTTTCCTTGGGTTTTATTTTTTCCCACATATTTGTCATTAAAAATAGCCTAAAGTGTGTGCGGAAGCTTTTTCTGTGCCTTCAGACGGGCTCCGAACCGAAAGCTGACCATTGTTTACACATCCACTCCCACAGAAGAGCTGTAGAGGAAAACGTAAAAGAGAAAAAAAACCACACATAGACACAATATAAACACCCTGGGCTCTTACTTTGCAATGGTTTAGTGTGAAATTATATTCTCCTAAACACAGGAAATTGCACCATTTGAGCTAGATTAAATATATACACAGTTCCACTTGTGATGTATAGCACATACAGCTAATGAGTGAGGGGGGAACTGATTATGAGTAATTTCTTTCTTTCTGCATGAACAGTCATCTCACTCTGATCTGTTTGACAGAGTTTTACTACTGTAGCAAATATTATATGACTGGCTGCTAAAAGCATGTTCTACAGTGGAAATATAAATGTTATTATGAATGCATATGATCAGTTATAAATGCAATCAAAGTTCAAACAAATATTGTATTGGTATTAGAGTTGTTGAAGATTTATAAAGTCATTGTAAAGAGATTAACTTAGTGTAAGTGCATCTGGTATTTGTAAATCCATAAATGGCTTGATGGCTCCAAGCGTAAACAGCTAGTTTGTTTCAAAGATATACATCAATAAATCTATTGCCTTATGAATTGTCTTAGCTAGTAAAAGCCTGTCCCAGCTGACATTGGGCGAGAGGCGGGGTACACCCTGGACAAGTCACCAGTTCATCGCGGGGCGCATAGAGACAAACAGCCATTCACACTCACATTCACACCTACAGCCAATTTAGAGTCACCAATTAACCCATTAAGTGCATGTTTTTGGACTTAGTGGGAGGAAGCCGGAGTACCCGGAGAGAACCCAGAGGGAGAACATGCAAACTCACCACAGAAAGGCCCCAGCTGGGGTTCGTACCAGGAACCTTCTTGCTGTCACAGTGCTAACCACTGTACCACTGTGCAACCGTCATTCAGGACAGACTTTTCAAATAACGGTTTGTTTTTCTTTATAGAAAAAACGATTCTGTTTTAGCAGGCTCTAACTCTTTGTTTTTAACTTCAATGGTGGGATTGCACTTCCTTCAAGACCAAGACACCTCATTCAAAAACAGCAGGATTTAAAGAAAGTTGAAGGCATCTATAGAAATTGCAGAAATAACTACCAAGCTTAGCATATGCCCGTCTTGTATCATACTACAACTTTGTACTGTGAGACCATAGTGACTCATTGTGGCATCCAGTCTGCCCTCAGTTCAATAACACTGAGGTGCTTTTCTTGCCAGGTTTATCTTATGGCACTCCATGGCTGACCCTGACATAACCCACTCAGATGTCCGGAGGTGGATGCAGACTGATGCCTCCTTTGCTCTGACGCCACTCCCTGTCAGCATTCACCCACTGTGTGCGTGGCAATTCATAAAATTACCATTTACTGTACTCTTAGATAAACTATGGCTTACATTCTGGCACATGATGGTAAATTACTATGAACCTTCTGCGGTACATTACCTCAGAGCATGCAGATCATGGTATCTATAGTACATTACTACCGGGTATATATATATATATATAAAAGCCAATATGGCCCCAGCTGTAACCCCACACCCAGTGTTTCCTGATTGAGCAGCGTATGAGGAGCTGTGGGAGCGTATTATAATCCAGTTGTCAAACAAGTGAGGGAGGAATGGAATAAAGAGAACAGGGAATGCGGTGTGGGCAGTTTTGTGGGAGGCTATGATACTGCTGATTATTAATTAAACTGACATACTGCCCTTGTGCATGACATTAACAGACACAACTGCAAATGCAGTAATCCTCTTTTTTTTTTCTTTATGGAAGACAAATTCGAATTAGAGATCTTGAGACATATTGTCTGTGCATCAGAGCAAATTAAATCAGAAACACACATCGGCCATATTGTAGATGATTTTGTGTAATTTAGCTTGTTTAGCAGAGGATGGTGTGAGGCTCCAGCAGCACTCCACCAGATGTTGTTCTTTGATTCCATGAAGTGATTATTTAAACACACTTTTCCACCAGGGTTTGGTGGCTGCTGTCAAAAATGTGTCTAATGAAACAAGGGAAACTCAGGCTGTGTTATTATTATTTATGTCATGAGATTTATGTTTCCCACAGAGAATACATGATTATCTGAATCAATAGTTCTGAGGTATTGTAACCCAGGGAAACAAAGAGCTATTTCTTTTTCATGTATTTATTTAGTCAGAGTTGTTCAATGAACCCAATTAACATTCACGCTTTATAAGATTAATTTAAGTTCTGCAGATGGGGCCGATTCATCACTGGAATTTATTCTTTGTCTTTTGTATTTTGATTCTTTATTCCAGAGGTAATTTATCAACGTCAATGTAATTTATCAATCATCAACGAGACGCAACTGCAATTTTACACTTGTTTAATTTTTTGGATGACCCTTTCACTAATACAGTCAAATATTCTCTACACTTGATTTGGTTTTGACAGTCATGTTTCTCAGACGATGAATCTTGATGACTTTGGCTGTCCCCTGACCGTTTGTGGTTTTAAGCAACATGTCTTGACAGTTACTGGATTGGATTCAGGCATCGTTATCCCCCTCTGGTTGAAGTATTTTCATGACGTCTTGATTTTAAAATTATGATAGCTCTGCAAATCTATGACATTCCCATCAGCCTCATACTTTCTCTTAAGTGCTAATTTTCAAATGTAAGCATGCTAATATGCTCAACGTAAAGCACCCAGTAAACGTGCACCTGCTACACATCCACACTGTGAGTATGTTAGCATGCTGAAGTTAGCATTTATGTTAAAGTACAGCCTGAAAGAGCTGTTTGTCTACCTTAAAGCATTCTAAGTGGACAGCTGCTAAACTTTCACAAGGCTGACTGATAGTATAAATGAACTGGACAAAAAGTGTTTTCAAGTAGGTTGCATAATGATATTACAGGATGAAAATAGCTTTATATTTATGAGTCATTACGTTTATTTCCATGGCCTTCGTAGCAGGCCAGGGGAATCTGTCTACAGTGAAAGCAGTTACGTCATAGTCAGCCTGGGAGCTTTGATCAGTCATTACCATTAACAAGTTCACAACTAATAAACAGCAGGAAATGTGTGTGATTTAAACAGCTGTCTGTGGAGGTTACACTTTGCTAAGTTTGCCAGAGGAAAATTGACTCGGCACGTAAAAAAAAAAAAAGCCCAGTGTCCCAGGATCACGCGAGTGGATTGATATATTTGATAAAATGGAAGTGCATGTGTTCCACGAGATGATAATGTGGATTACTGATCTGTCTTGTTTGTTTTTAGGTGAAAGAAAAAAAAATTCCACAGCTCAGCAGAAGACACACAAGGTAGATTTATCATCAGCGCAATGTCACTCACAGTTATTCATGTGGCTCAGCATAACCATCAGCTTTTATTGTTTCTCATTTAGATACAGTACATCCAGACCAGACTGCATTTTTGCAGGACCTCTGATCATCAGGTCAGATGTTTCTCAGTGTGCATCTATCCTTCATTTTTATGGCTAATGGTCTCATGGATTTCATTGTGTGGAATTTCCTGTAATGCAGTAAAAATGGCTAAGCTGCAACAAATCAACTCCACAGCTGAAACTTTCAGAGCAATTTTTTTTTCTTTTCTTTTTTTTTCACATTACAATTGTTATTTAGCTTGAATCATGATTCATCAGCTGATGTTTAGACCTTTTATAACCCAATAAGGATAAATATTCATATTGGTGAGCTATGTTGATGGTTCCTGGTTGTGACAAGTCACTTCAGCCACCTGCCAGTTTTCTGCATACATAATACAGCAGATCATTTTTCTTGACTACAGCCTAAATCACAGGAGAACAGCAGACCTATTATAGTTTAAAGCTTGCTGCTTTGGGGGCCACTTACTACGAGACAGTGCCTCTGACCTGAAGGGAATTCTTGTCACATAATTGCTTCACACCTGGGGTCTCTGTGTTTCCGAGCCTGCTGGGAGAAAAGCTGAACCTCCTCCTGTGTATCCATGAAGTTCATGCATTATCTCATGTCCTCTAAGAAAGACAGTCGATTGCTGTGTGGGAGGATGAGAGGGGACTTATGGACATGATGCAATGCCATAGAAGGGTGATGGCTCCCATATGGTCTGTGATTTAAAGTCCTCCCCGCTCAGTCTTCAGCATTGTTTGCATGTCAAATAATCCTCTTCCTCAGGTTTAGGGCCTTCGCATAGCAAGGTTATAAAAAGTAGGTGGCCCCCAAATGAAAGTTGATTTCATCCCTTTGTGGCTTGAGTTCTGTGTGAATGGGTTCATCACAAATAATGGCAACAGAGCTGATATTGATTTTCACTGTGCACAGGTTCTCTCTAGATAGATGTTACGGGGGGGTCACTAATATAGATCTTTCTGTAGCAGCAATAAAGCCTCACAGAAGGGAACTTTTTTGCACAGTACAGCAAACCTTTAAGAAATATCTGCATTACAGATGTATTTGTGTTTTTTTTCTATGCCCACATATCTCTTTAACTGTGTCCTGTGAGCACGATAGTAATGGCACATCCACATATCCAGCCTCCAGCAGTAGTGATTTTCAGTACAGTTTCTTATAGATCTAAAGTTGGAGATATATGTGTATGGACAAATACGAGACAATAGAGTCCAAGACTCAACACGGGCACTGAACAACAAAACAGTTTGAAGTCAGGGCCCCTCGTCACATTTCAGATGTCTCAGATGGCTCGTTGGCTGCTCAGAGCATGATTTCCACTCTAGACTACTCACATGGACTGATTTATGTGACTGTCAAATGATTCAATATTTCCCCAAAACATTCCATCCAAAACAATAAATACAAAATTTCGGTAACTTTTTGAGAAGAATCTTTCATTAATCATCTTACAACCCCCCCATAGATTTATCTTTCTTAGGTTGAGCGCTTAACAGACCAAACAAAAACCAAAGACCAAAATCAGTTTATTGGTAACAGAGATGGATGTGCAGTGGAAGGCGAAGATCTCGTAGAGCAGGAGCAGGGCTGCTGGTGGCAGAAGTCCAAAAACAGGAATGGAGACAAAACAGGACTAGATGTGGATGGCGTTTTCCACATGGAAGACTACACAGCCTGTGGGGAGTGCAGGAGTTGATTGGATGATGAGGAGCAAGTGGTGAAGTGATCAGGCAGGTGAGAAGAGAAACTGTAGGCCATGCCCGGCGACACACATAACTGAGAGATCTAGACAGAAACACAAGCAGTCTCATCATAAAAACAACTCGTGACCCTAAGGGGGGTTGAGAACCACTAGAATAACCAGTCCAGTCCAGACCAGTCCAATCAGTCAGTACTCTGTTTTAGACTACAAATGAATGATGATGTTGCCCCATAACTGCTGGATGTCTGAAAAGTATAAAAACAAGTTAGTTCATCTTAAAAGTCGATGCCGTGCTCGCCAAAATTGAATAGACTGGAACTCAAATGAGTTTTAGATTGTTTCTGAGGTTTGATGGTATACCAGTAAAGTTGGGCAGCCTAGATATTACGAGAATTGCCCCATGCCAGGTGGAATGCTGAGCCACCCAAACACATAAACACACACGTACGCAAACACATCCATAATGGAGAGGTGATACATCTGTCAGTACAACAGTTGCAGTAATTAGAGAAGCCATTGTAAAGGCTTAATTACTGCAGAGAAGACATTCATCTTGGCGTGTCCTTTAACGGTCGCTGAGTCTGTCCTGCCTGTGAGATACAGCCTTGTACCTGAACTGCTGAGTCAGGAGGTATTACAATGGGCCCTCAGTCTACTCCATCAGCATATAATTTACATATTATTTTATCAATAAATAAATAGACTTGACTTCACTTGGCTTTGTGGATTAATCAGCTGTGTGTTTTATGTTATGGGCAGAAAAGTTTCCGAGTTTCTCCGGTTGCTCGAGTTCACTGTGGAGGCCAGTCATTTTTACTCTTATTCTCACAAATGTCAGACAGAAAAGTCCAGGTGAAAGTGAATATGGAATGTTTTGTCCATTACAACACACTGCAAAACCATCACGGAGCAGCTTTCCAATGCCAGTTCCAGCATCCCAACATCCATCTGTCACACTGCGGGCACCTTCTGATGTTCATATGTAAGCCAGCTTTGCGTTCACAAAACCTCCAGCCCTGGATAGTTGTTTTATTTATATGACAGTTCAGAGGCTTTATTTTGGAGAAATAGTCTAACATCCTTGCATGTGTTCTTGTTTGGTGCGCCGCCAGAACCTGCACCTGTTTGCTTTTTCGAAAATATGAAACATTGAACTGCACACTGTCAAAGTGAAATGTAGCTCACTGGCGGGATACTTTGAAACCAAGGTAAACGAATACCTGCCTGACACACACAAAGCTATGAGTTACTCAAACCAAACAGCCAGCGTCAAACTCAGCTCACAGAGTCAAACTCTTCTTTGAAGCATGGAAATGTGATGCTCGGCTTTGCAGAACTTTCCGCTCCCAAGTCATCTCACTGTTTACTGCATGGCCCCACCCCTCCGGTTCACTGTCAGTGTGTGTGCGTGCATGCGTGCGTGCGTTGTGCTTTATAATATAGAAAGTCCATGAGTGTGCACAGATGAGCCTATGTTTGTATAATGAGATAAACTGGAGTGATATCATGCTTGGGCTCTTGTACATGGGACTTCTGCAAGTGAGGTCAATGCCTGTGAGAGGGGTTTGTGTGTCAGAGTGTGAAGATGGGCTCCAGATGGCTGGATGGTGGAGATTTATGGATGAACAGTGGCTTTGTAATGTGAGCATGTGGGATGAGAGAGGGATGTGTGACCTCAGTGCTGCTGCTTCCACACTGCAGTCCACCAAGGATTTATATTGGATGAGTTCTGCCCAGGACTCCTTGTGACGTGCGTGTCCCCAAGCCCTTCTCTGGGACACTGGGAGAAGAAAAAGAAACACTTCTGGCATTGATTATGATTCCTGTGAGAAATAAATTCTCCATTTTCTACAGCCTCACTGCGTTTTTTTTACGTGTGAATTTTACTGTGGCGCTGCAGAGGATTCTGCTGCAGTCCTGATTTTTCTAGCAGTACACCTGTGTTCCGTATTCCTTATCCTTTCGCTCTACTGCAGGAGGTGCTGTTTTTCTAGCCTCAAGAACATCTCCTCTGTAGACAAACCACTGGTCCTTATCATCAAAGCTTTTAGCCAGAGGCTAATTGGTTTCTCTCAGGCCTTGATCCACACTTTCTGGGATGCTGCATATGGGTGGAGTGTGTTCAGTCCAGGCCGGCCTGCCACTTCTAAAGGAGAGCGGCTGCATGAAGAAAGAAAAAAGAAAAAGAAGCCTTGATGAGATTAAGCGCTTCAAGATGTTCGCATGTTGGTTTAAAGCCGAAAGAGAGAGGGAGAGAGAGAGAGAGAAAGAGAGAGAGAGGGCCACTTGGGGCATTGCATTGTCACATCCTGTTGTTTGTAATGGTGTGTGTTCTCCTACTCTCTGATACACACGGAAAGCATCCTGATATACAATGGCAACACTGTCCTCACGCGTCTGGCAGGAGTAAACAAACTCCATCACTGCCTCAAGATATAGAAGTAGGAGCAAAAGTAAAGATAGGAAAAGATGCACTTGACAACTTCTGCTGGAATAAAAAAAAAAAAGACTCTTTATGGGAAGTGGAAAGTGGAGAACTTGTTGCACAAATAGGGTGGAAAATTAGTGCTATTGGCTGCCAGAGCTCTTCTTCAACATCTTAAAGACATTAGTTACCTGCTCCAAAGACATAAAAAGTTTCTGTGTCGTATTATTACATGCCATGGCAGGACTTTCACATTCATTCATGGTTTCAAAGCAACGAGTTATTGTCCAAAACAAATGCGGTCGGGTTACTTCATTTTATGCACGCAACGCAGCACACATATTGACACGGCCTAAAGCGAGGCTTAGTGTCTTTCCAAACTGATTTCCAAACTTCCAATGATTTCTAAAATAATATGCATTCGTTTCGCTGTGCTAAAATTCATTCCTCCTCTTCGTTCCAGTAAAAAGGGGGAAATCGGGTAGAATGACTTATGCGCTTGGTTCTTGTAGCGTCTTTGCATGCTGAGAGTGAAAATGACTTGTGTTCAGATCATGAGACTCAAACACACACACACACACACACTGACAGACTGACAGACAAGCCTGGGAAAACACAGCTAACAGAGAGCTGGATGTAGCAGCAACCCAGAAGACTCCAGAGGAAAATAAAGGCCAGGGCACAGAGTTAAGGCATTTACATGAACGATACACTACATGGACATAAGTAAATGGACACTTGAACTTGAATGTCTCTCTGGCTTACATGGTGATTGTCTTTAATGTTGCACACTGAAACAACACATCTGCACCATGTTGTAGTATCATAAATTGCATTACATACTTCTACCATTATATAATAATGCTTTATGACTTCTATGTAGGGTGGCACGGTGGTACACGGTGGGCCTTACTATGTAGAGTTTGCGTGTTCTTCCCGTGTCTGTGTGGGTTCACTCCAGGGAACCCTGGCCTCCTCCCACAGTCCAAAGACATGCAGGTTAATTGGTGCCTTTAAATAGCTGTAGGTGTGAATAAGGGCGTGAAAGGTTGTTTGTCTCTATGTGTCCCTGTGATGAACTGATGACTTGGCTGGCTCCAGCACCCGTGACCCTGTTAGGATAAGCGGTTACAGAAAATGGATGGACTACTATGCACATATATCAGTAGTATACTATTTATAACTTTATATACTTATATATATATAATATATCATTTTGAATATATCATTCATACTCATACCTAATTAACCTATACTATTATTACTATACTCATTTATCTTTAATTCAAACTGCTAATGTGTTTGTTGTGTGTTTGTTTTTGTTTTGTATTTTGTATTTTTCTTCATGTTTTGTCATCACTACAGAAACGCTACCTAACTTTTAAGTATGATAAAGTTGTCTGACGTTGACTGCTGTTGGTTATTGGCTTAATTAATGTTGTGTATTGAGTACTGGCGGCGGCTGATCAGCCTAATTATCTGCCAATTGTATTCAGTTTCTAAACGGCAGTATGTGGTGAATGGTTGCCCCTTGCCAACAACTTGGGGAAATATGTTCATCTTTGTGGCGCAAATCTGACTGTTAATGTAACTTTAATGTAACGGTCATTAGAACATCTGTCAAGCAGAGCGATGCATGCAGTTAAAAGTCGCAGCGCTATTGTGCTCCATATCGGCTCTCAAATTACTCGGTCAGAACTAACTGTTCGAAGTCTAAACATTTTGACTTCATCAGAGCATATCTGTTATTCTTCTTCCCATGATGAAAACAATTTGTTAACCTGAACTTTACATAACCTGCACTAAATGATGGCAGCAAGGACAGAAAATTGCTCAGATGATTTGTTGTGTAATTATCAATGAAAAATTCAAGGCTGATCCACCCACAGATCATCATCATCATCATCATCATTAACCTGATATTGCTTCCACTCATGCAAAGTCTGGAATTCGTAGCCCGCCATTAGTTTTCACAGCAACAATCTCAGTGATGAATGAGCGACGCTCAGACCTCTACAGCAAACTGAACCTTGCCAGTTTCAAAAGGAGAATCATTTATGGTTTAATCTATAAAGGACAGCTTGTATCAAATGAGAACCAATATGTGTGTCTGGTAATTGGTGAGGCATGTCTGCTTCATGGTCATTGGTTTAATGGTTTAGGTTGCATTTATCAAAACCATGACTTTTCCTACAGATTCAGCCTCCTGTTCTAACTCTATATCACTCAGAAACACTGGAAAGAATGTGACTGAATGCCACATTTATGTTAAAGGGATATTCCAGCAAGTATTGCACTTCCATAAAGTTGGAACAGAAAGACAGATGGTCAAAACTGAAGCAGCAGAGGCTAAAACATCCTGATCCTAGCATGGGCCAAGCTCCAAAAACGCTGAATCCAACAATTTCCATAATTCAGCTCAATGGTGTCTTTCATTAGACCCTAGTGACATCATTAAAGTTATACTGACCTTCACACGTGAAATCGAGTTCCCCTTTAAAACAGCACAGAACAGTGGATGTGATGAAAAATGACGCAGTGTGTCAACAACATCAGCTCGTTAATGCGCGGTGAGTCACTTTGAGTGCATCTGTGTGTGTTTAGCGACCGACAACTATCATCATAGCACAGGAGGATGGGAGTGTGCAATAAAAATGGATCCCATAACTCAAATGCAACGTTAAAGTCAACTGCTGCTCATCAGTTTCCTCTATGAAATATGATCAGTAAACACTACATAGCACATTGATGCAGCTGTCTGCATGGCGTCCCGTGAATGAAGACTAATGTTAAAGTCATAGAAGGTGTCCTTCACCATTCGTAAGTGCTGGTGGCAGCAGGTGCAAAAAGCGTCCACAGGACAAAACGGTATATTCAATAAGAGATGAAGTTTTGACCTGACAATGATCTGTTGGAAACGCTGTGTTCCAATCAAGCAGCAACCTCTGTGGCTGTGAAGTGAAGCCTAAAAAATGCAGTTCCTCAAACGGCCACTTGAGGCTGGCTACAGAACATGTCAGTCTCTATAAGCTCCCATGTTAAAATGTCCAACTTCACAGCAGAAATAAACATGTTTACAGCCTGGTACAAAAAAAAAAAAAAAATGAAAAAAGTCTGAATTTTTTTCACTTGTTAAAATTATATTAAGGCTTAAATTTGTATAATTAACAGCATGGCTGCTTTGACAGACATGTAGGTGCCATGACAGATGACCTGTTTGAGAAACACAGGCGTCATTCGGCCTGACTGAGGTCTGCTGACCTGAGAGACAGGACTACCAACATGGCAGCGCTCTGAGCTTCAAAACGGCTCTTCAGAAACCCGTGGCTGACGTCACGCATACGCTGACCATTCTTTGTACTGTCATTGGCTACCATCTGTCTTTGTGTCTATAAACTTCTTGATATAAGATCAGAAACTTTCCACTGGACATTAAGTTGAACCGGATGGCAGGGAAATTCCCTGCGGGAAATTCCCCAAAATAACCTCAGTGGGTAATTCACTTGGGCAAGTGAAAATGTCACATGTTAGGTAACATCAGGCTGCACTTTAATATGAATGGAATGCAACTCTTACTAGAGAGTTGAAGAGGGTCGTGTGTGCGCACAAATTGCGCACTTTATTGAAAAAATTCAATAAAATGAGGTAAAAAAAAAAAAAAAAAAAAAACAGCAAACGGTTGATCTGAAAACAGATCTGAAGTTAAAAAATCTTCACTGAATCGCTTCCAGATGCCGAGGACAAAAATAAACTCAAACAAACACACAGACCTGCAAAACACAATCTCCTTCAAAATTGAAATGTTGCAGAAAAATGTCCAAACATTATCAAGCCACTGTTTATCACCAGTCAAAATATTTTGCTCGACATCCTCCACATCTGTCCCCACCCATGTCTGCTGAGCTCGGCTCCACCGTTGAAAGGATGTGCAGATTAAAGGGCCCATTAGAACCTCAGTGACACTGTATCCTATATCACAGGGGAGTGTGGTGGAATTGCAGAGTAAAGGTTCTGTGTAATCCTAGTTGACGATATAAACAGTTTGAAATATCACGGCGCCCGGAGCGCAGCAAGGACAAAAGACATCATTATGTGTGTGGAGGAATTTCACTCGTGGTCATTATTTGTGATATGAGGTTGCTGAGCTGCAGTATCAGAGCACTCTCTGTAATTTCATATGGGAGTTGGAACCATTTTTCTCTTCTCATTATCTCCCAGGCTCTGGTGATGAAGAAGCCTGTGTATGGACTGTGCACTTTTAAGCATGCTCTCTCTTTTACAATGTTACTGCCTGTCACTGATTCAGGCTGATTAACAATAATGGGCTACAGCACTTATCACATCAGTATGCTGGAACTACACCACAGCAGCAGAGTCTAATATCTACTCTAGGGGTACATATAAAGCTAATTTTCATTTTTTTAGCTTTAGATGGACTACTTGCTAGCTCTGCACAGTGGGAATAATGGCAATCAGTGGCGAATAATGTCTGCTGCACCTCATTCTTTTTCACCAAAAGCCAGAAATTATGATGGTGGAAAATAGCCTGCCGCATCACTTGGTTAAAGCTCTGCGTGTTGCAGAAAACAAAATGGCAATGGACAGACTTGAAAAATAAGAAAAAGAAAACAACAACCATTCATTCACTTTTTTTTTTTTTTTTTTAACTGGCCAATCTCATTAAATCCCCTCACACAGTCCACGTACGTTGGTCGTGGCAGACGTTTTTGTGTATATGGAACATTTAAATCCAATTTGATTACATTTGACGGAAAATATGCCGAGGCTGCTTGTGGTATTGTGGTATTTTGAGCACTCAGCCCTTGTTTAGTATCTGTCATCTGTTCAGCTTGCTTTGCGTGCGCTGGCAAACATGACTGCGCTGTGAGCCCCCTGTGTCGTTGTCCTCAGCTTGTTTTAGGAAATGCACCGTGGAACTCTGACTTGTCAGATAAGATTTGATCGATTTTTCATATCTTAGACATTTTAAATGAATGCAAAGGCCCCCTGGTTACATACATCATATAATATCAAGACCAATCTTTCAGGCTTGATCTAATTTTTGGTCTCTCAAGTTGCAGGGGGACACATTTCCTTCATTTTGCTGTTGTTCATGTGTGCTGCAGAGTAGTAGCCCAGCACAAGATCTGTCATCATGTTCTACAATGGCTGAGAGCAGTTGAAAATGTCAAAGTTAAATTTGGCAATATTTTTTTGTTGTCTTTGATCTTTCAGCAACAAATTGAAATGGCATTATGCTAAATGCTGTTTGATCAGGGCCCTGAGTAGTGTCCATTACATACATAATGTGCACTCATGCCAACAAAGACAGGACAAAATCCTTGTAGATCCCAAAACTAAAGCTATGACACATGAAAGTTATTATGTGTTTAGTGGGAGAACAGCTGATTGTTGAACATTTTTGTGCTTTATCCTCCTTGTTTGTCTCTGATGACACTCGTCTCTGTTGTTTCATACATGTAATGACATTATTACCAGTGTAAAATATGTTGGTTTTCTCTGATCTATAATAACACATAATCCCATAGACCACATTATATGGACAAATTACAGTAAGTGCAGCCCCAAACAGAGGTTATATCTTCTCCATATTAATCCAGTCTGAAGTCCTGGTTTGTGGCTCCACTTCAACACTGAAGCACCACGTGAATATCTGGCGCTGAACACGACTGGAGCTGAGAGAAAAAGAAAGCAGCAGGAGAACAAAGGGAAACGCTGGAGCCACTTGCCTTTCCTAGCTTGCGTGTTGTCTTCACCACTGAAACTATTCAGAAAAGCATGAGAGCGGCCCAACAATTTGTCAACTGTGTGTTGTCTCCCAGGAGAGAGAGAGCGCGAAAGTAAGTCAGAGCGACGGCAAGAGCAAGGAGAGTGGGCATAAAGGAGAGAAAGAGAAGAGGGATTGAAGGAGGAATAGTTTGAGAAGTGTGTTGGCAAGGGCGAGACGGGGAAGACATTTGTATGCAAGGCTTAACTTTGGCGCATTAGCATTCAGTGACTAGTCACTCTCTGCTATGTGCTCACCCCACTATAAATCAAACAGCATGTTTACAGCGTAGGAGTGCACCGACCGAGGGGTTATTGCTGATGCAAGGCACACCATGAAAGCTCTCTGAGCACTTCACATTTGATTTTGATTTTATGTGCAAAGCCGACGGTCTAAGCTGGTTCTCTATGCTAATGACATTCAGAAGAACATCTTGATAAAATTGGTTTGACTGATAATTGGCATCCGACAGACAATAAAAAACCTCCTTTGCCAGGAACATCTTACAGTAATTCATGCAATTCAATCAACTAATTTTCGTTCTGAGAGTTCCCACTGATAATGTCAATGGCTTTTAGCTAATGTCAACTGATTTAAAAGTTTAAAAGGATCTTAGGATCTTCACGCAGAGATTAGAAAAGAGTTTCTGTCTGTTTCACTGTTCCTCCAGGACACTGAATGAGAAAGTAGGATTTCTTGTTATAGTTGGAGTTCAAAAGTAACATTACAGCTGGCCTGAGGTGTGGTTGGACTGAGGTATCTGTGTGATAGGCTAACTCAAGTATAACTGAATAGTCAAAGCTGTAATAACAGTTTTTTTGGTCCCGTTGGGTGGCAGAAAACAAGGTAAAAACTCAGAAATATTATGTAGGGGATAATGTACAGCAATGTAGAATCCTGATGGTAAGAAGAGGCGTCTTGAATCGCTACCTACTAAGGAAACCAACATTGAAATGATTTTATTGCATCACAACTGTGTCCATAGTAATGACAGCATAAAGAGCCTGAGTGAAGTCACTCAGGTTTCCGAAGCGCTGTTTTGAAGCTGAAAATATGCGCCGCTGGCCGTCACCATATTGGATGTACGGCTATTTTCGCCTCCCCGCTAAGCTAAATATCGGCAAAGATGTGGATCATCGGCGGACCTAAGGTGAGCCAAATGACGCCTGGGTGCTCTAATAAGCCATCTGTAATGGCACTTACCTGTCACTCAAGTGGTCATGCTGTTAATTATGTGCAACTTTAAGCCTTGATATCATCTGAACGGGTGAGTTAAAAAAAAATCACCCCCCTCACAGTTGTCATGAACAGGGACATTAGCTATAGACAGCAAAACTGTTGTCTGAACCAGGTTGGTTTCTTTTTAGGTTTCTTTTTAGCACTTTAGCACTGGCTTTCTTTCCCAGAACCAGTGATTGTGGCTTGGTCCATAGCAACAGTCAGAAATAACAGACTGTAGAATGCAGTAATTGATGTCAATCAGAATCAAGTATTAAATAAAGCCATGTAATAACACTTTTTAAATGTGCAGTGTGTAAGATTTAGGGGGCACTATTTACAGAATATGGCAGAACTGGAATATAATATGCATAACTCATGTTGTCAGCAGATGTTCAGCAGAAAATAAGCATTGCTTTCTTTTAGTCACCTTAGACTGAGCCTTTTGATCCCACGGGTCCATCATATTGAACCACCATGTTTCTACAGTAGCCCAGAATGGACAAACTAAACAATGCCTTTAAATAGTGAATTTGTGTGTTTTGTGACCACTGTAGGTTCTACTTCACGCTAGGAAGGAGAGAGTGAAACAAGGAGGCTGCAATCACCAACTACATTGCTAGATGGCACTTATTTTAGATGCTAGTTCTTTACGTTTAAATATTAAACTTGCTAGCAGCAGCAACAGTACTTACCTATTTACCTATCCATAAGACGCAACTTTAGCATTCATTTGGATTTTTGTCTCTGGTCACCTGGCGAAGGCGAGTCAATCCACTAAATCACGAGAGAAATGTGTTAGCGGCTATAAATGCTCCACTAGATGCTAACTTTGTTTGCCTGCCTTTTAGAGCTGAGCAGCTAGTATACTGTGAGGTTTTCTGTTAAAAATGATACTATGAGAGGTGAGAGTGAACCAAAACAGTGAAGGTGAGGGTCAGAAAAACAAAACAATGAGCTAAAAGATGCAATAAATCTGTGGGAACTTCAGAGTCAGGCGATATACACACAGCCCTACACACTGTGGTACACCCACACAGGTGTTTTCACTTCATTTGACTAATTACAACTCATGTGTATGTGTGCGTGTGTGTGTGTGTGTGTGTGTAGAGAGAGACTGTAATCGACTGATAGCTCCCTCATGATTCTGTTAATTGTTATTGGTGAATCTGGTGCCTTGATGTAATTCTCATCCTAGCGCCAGATAACTTCATCCTAACCTGAGTAAAGGTCTAATCAGTGAGTCAATGAAAACAGCTGTGTGCATAACGTGCAGCACCTTAACTAAATACAATTAGAAAATGTATAGGCCTTATGCATGGAGGACATTTTGACCCGTAAGAGCAGGAAAAACAGTTGTAAATGATAAAATGAATGATAACTGTATTCCATTTAGCTGCTTTAGTTTGCATACTTCCATACTTAAATTTGTTGATTTGAGTACATATGCATATTCACACTGTCATGTTATGGAAAAATGCAGAGTACTGTCAGTACCCAGGTGGTACACTCATGAAGGACAAAAAGTTGAATATGGGATGCTGGACACTTCTTCTCAGTCGACGTAGCGGAATGAGAAAACCACTAGCATTAGTGGCAGAGGAAGCTGCTGAAGCCGCTACGGCGAATACCGTAATATACAAATGTAAATTGAACATATGTTTCATATTTATGTTTATACAAATGTTTGGGCAATTGCTCCTCTCAGGTGCAGTTCAGTGGAGAAAAAGAAAATGCGGTAAATGTTGCAAGCGTTATTTCCGTTAAGTGCACAATGGCTGTAGTCAAACTGAGACAAAACTACAATACCAAAATTAGTGTACTACGCCAGGGAGTACATAGTGTGCTATATAGAAGGATACTTATAAAAGAATCCGAATTAAGACACAGCTTTGGTATTGTGAATGCGGGTTCACTGGCATGACTTACTGAGACAGACATTGTTAATGTTATTAGAAACACCAATGACAAGTCCAAATGTCTGCTTTGTAAAAGGCCTGTTGTCAAAATAAAAGAGCTGTATGTGTTTTGTTCTTGATGGCAATTTTAGTAACTGGTCATAGAGAACAAGTTTCCATATTTGCTTTGTCTATGTCATCTGCAGAAAATAACGCTCATCCAAGCATCTGCCAAAGTGCAGCCAATGCAGGAGACTTGTGTCCAGCGACCGTGTAATCCTGTCTAAGCCTGTCTCAAGACATGACATCCAAAAATACATAATTTCTTAACATCAACAAGACTTTTATTCATTGTTAGTTCTGCTCTGGTATGCACTACACCAGAAGAGTCGAGGCTGAGAGCAGGAGGAGACCTGAACTGACACTTAAAGGACCCCTCGACTCGACTCTCGTCTTCAGTCCTCTGCAAAATGCATTAACCCAGATCAGCTGCGGTTCTCATCAGACAAACTCGGGCTGAGGACCAAATGTTACACATCAAAAACAGCCGGGATTTATGTATAAACACACACTCATATAAACACTCACTGGTTTATGTGAATGTGCAAAACATCCAGACACACAAAAACTGTCTTTCTGTCACACATGCTGCACAGGGATCCTACTGTTTTAACACACACACAGTCACACATGCACGCACAACTACAGCTCTGGGATTCACAGCCTGCCTAGGTTGCTGGGACAGGTTCAGAGAGCTGTGTGTTCATTAGAACGGCTGTAAACATCCTCTCTTTGAACACATTTCCCGGGTGCAGGTGAGAGATGAGCAAGCTAAGCTTCAGCGGTCCTTTGGGTCTCATTAAAATGATCATTTAAAGGCTTTACAGTACAGGTTGTTGTTACAGATCAAATAGATTGGGGCTTGTAGCTTTACAGATAATCAGCTACTGGCGTAATGTTAAATATCCTTTTCTTACTAATGTTTCTCTGTGTTTTATCTCACCTGCATATAGAGCAAGGCAGTTTTATTGACTTTTTGTGGAGGGATAGAGTGGAGGGTGCACTAAAATATCCTCAAGTCTACTTCCAAGAAAAGCATCATGTCTGGCTGCATTCAGTATCTGCAGGATCTTTTGAGGCAAACGCGCAGATTACTGCAGCAGAGGGTCATTTTGCTCTATGAAAAGGCACTCAGATAAATGTTCTTTGTCCAAAAACTGTCAGCTTTTAAAGCTTGCTGAAGGATCTAGAATGAGCTCCTATGCACACTGGAGTTTGAAATCTGCCAGTTGCCTGTCGACTGGGTTATAGAGGCAGAGTTTAGGAATAACAGAGGTTTCAGCGATTGTCTCTGGAGTGGAGATGTTGATTCATCCGTGGAAAGACCTTGCTCCGGGTAATTTCATTATGCAGATGAGTGTGAGTGCTCCTGTGTGCCTGTGACGGTGCTGGAAAGGACACAGGCGGCGTGCGGCTGGCAGGACACGGCAGGACTGGCAGACTTATCCATACACCACCACCGCCACCACCACCACCACCACTACTACAGTGGTCTCCTGATCAGTTGCAGTTATCCCCTTCCTCGGGTTAACAGGAAAAAAATGGCATTCTGAGAGAAGCCACAGCATTCCTCTTACAATGCCTATGTCTGTATAGCATAAACAGATGGAAGTTCTTGGCTGTGCTGAGCCCCAAGCTTAACTTTTTTACTCGAGGATCTATTGTTTTTATTTATAGCGTGCTGCTGCTGTGTTGGCATATTCATCCTGTGGAGGATTTGGTGCCTAATCAAAAAGAAGTGGTGGTTACTGAACCCTCCATTGCTAATGATAACAAAAATTAAAGTGGACATTTAATAACACAGATTTCATACAAAGTGCTGAAATACACACAAAGGAAACTGCAGACGACTTTGTAGATGTTTCCTTGGCTTCGTGCTCTTTCAAACTGTTTTTATTGTTCTCTTTCTTTCTCTGTCTCTGTGCCATCACCCTCCTCCCTCGTGCTTATTAAAACTTAACCATGTCGGCCGTGAAATGTGCGCAATGATCTTTTTTAGCTCCACATCGCACATGAATATTTAACCGTGCACATACATGCTGAATTTGTCGGTGCAGCTGATGGTGTTTGGATAGAAGAAAGGTACAAATCAAAGTTATTCATCTACGGGTTACCCAACTGCAGCTTGCTCTAATTTTGCCTGGCAAATAACAGGAATCTACCTCAGAAGTTATGACTTAAAAGAAAAAAAAAAGCTGGGTTCCCTTCCTCGCCTAAGATCAAGACTTTCTCTCTCTGCTTAGACTTGTTAGAGATACAGCAACGTAGCTGTCGCTGCAGGGGGCATCAGGGTTCAAAGCAAGGCGTATAGTGTGGTGTGATGGTCGTGGTTATTTGAAATGAAAAAAAAAAAAACCTTTAAAGCAGCCAAAGAACATTAGGTTATGTATCCCTGATTTAGATAAGTCCATCCTAAATATAATAGCGAGCTAATACACTGGATTATCTTCTCACTTCTCTGCCCAGACTTTAATTGCCTTTTAAATTGGAAATGTTGTTCTCTGCGCACCATCGCACTCTGAGATGTGGTGAAGGGAGGATGCATATGAGTGTGTGCGAGCAGTCGTCTCCATGTACATTATATTTAGAAGTTCAGTGTAATCTTTGTAACATCACACAAACACAACCAGCTTGAATCACCCAAGACCGAGACCTCCAAACAAACTCAGCATCAAGCTTCCTGCTCCTCCAGCTTCAGTTAATGGACCTGCCACGTGGATTGACTAGCTCACTCCCTAATGAAAAAGAGAATGACAAATTATATTAATGGAAATGCCACCGTGTCCTGTTTGATAGAGACTTCGTCCTCCACCTCCACTCCATCTGTCCGGCAGCATTACCTCCTCTCCGGCTGCACCGACAACAAAAGTGAAGAGAGAAAAGTAATTTACCGAGCAGAGTTAACTGCTGAGTAAGCTTCATTGAGATGAAAATTAAGAGTTGATGTCTCAAACTGATGATCTTGTATATTTCCTGATTGTAAGTGTCTCTTTTGGAGTGCAGGTTCGCTGTGGGCTACACCACCTGTGTGCTGCTTTACACGTTTTCTTGTTTTGGTATTCTGCTCAGTGTCTGTCCCTCCAAAACACCCACAAAGTAGATTAAGCCTCTTGGCTTCGTGCAAAGCCATACTTAGGAGAGCCTGCGTTAAGCATCACTTTCTGTTTTTACCACACTCACGTTTCTTTTTCAGGGTTTTTTTTTTTTCCATGCAGAAGTGATTTGGCCCTCAGACGTGGGTCTGAACCTGTAATTATCTAACAGCCAGAGTGGTGTCCCTGTAATTCTTTCAAACCGTCCAGGATCCAAAGACACTCAGGGAGGTCTTCCTCTGTCACACACATCAGGCAAAAGTCCCCCCACCCAGCGACCCCTCTACTCCCTTTTTCTCCTCTTCACCCACACACACGTGCACGTGTTTTCAATTTGGTGGACACTTTACAAAGTGTAAGCTAAGAACTTATCAACATAATGCACTGTCACCACGAGTCCCTCACAGATACGTTTCATTACAGATACTTAACATAACAATACATGATATTTTAGTCTATAAAATATTAACTACATTAATATAGGAATGTTAAGTCATGTAAATTTATATTTAACTTGTTCAGTTACTCAATAACTTCTTCCTCCGTCTCATAATTCTCTGTGCCTTGAAACTCAAGTTGGTCATAAATTATTATAAGTTGGGATATAGTGGTCAGTGGTGTGCGATGTACGATTATACAATGTAAACACACAAGTATCAGAGCTTATAACTAATGTGTTACAAATAAAAGTAAATATTATCAGATTATCAAAGTGTCAACAGTGAACAGTGAAAACTCATTGTGCAGCAAAAAAAAGGTCTGTGTTTTATTTATTTTTATATTTCATATTATGTTGCAGTTGTAGTCAAGGTTGAGCTAGTTTTAATTGCTTCATAAGTTGTGGAATATACTCAAGTACTGTACTAAGGTACACATTTTAAGTATTTGTACTTTACTTCCATTTAGTGCCACTTTATATTTTCACATTTTAACAAGTAATTATTGAACTTTTAACTCTGATGCATTTATTTATTTTCCAGATTAAGATTTTGCATACAAAAAAAGTACAAAGCTCTAGTCATGGCTAATGAATCAATTAGTTGAGTGACAGAAAATGAATCAGCAACTATTTTGATAACTGAATAATTAACTAAATAATTATTGCATGCAAAAATGCACATTTATTGTCTTAGCTTCTAAAATGTACCACATTTACTTAACTTAGTTAACTACAAAATTTTGGACAAAAAAATGGAATTATTGTTTGGACAAAACAACAGCAATGCAAATTCATCAGTGGGGATATTTTCATGATATAAAACAAAAACATATTTATGTGGCAGTCACAGGGGCCATTTTTATGCATCGCATACAGTGTGGCAATACAACATTTACACCGGGGTAAGGTATCTGAACACTTCCACTACTGCTGATGTTTTATAATCTGTTTGTTATATTTTAACAATATATTGTCTCAAATATTAGAAAAGGTCCAAATTCTAAAGATATCTAATTCAAAACAGTGAAAAGTAGCAAAATTACATTATTTTACTCACAAATGTAGGTGAGTAGAAGTATAAAATGGCTCAAATGAACCTATTTAAATACAGGTACCTCAAATTTGTTCTTAAGTGCAACGTTGCCGCCAGTAGTGGATGACAGAGGACAGGAAGTTAAGAATTCCTAATATAAGAATCTAAGATACTGGCTATCCAATGTTCCCCATGCCTTTTTTGGTGTGCGGAGAGACAGACAGACAGACAGATAAGGAAAGAAAAAGAGAGAAGATATATGTGCACATGACGCAACTGCAGAAAATTTTGAGCAGAAGAAGCAAGCAAGAAGAACTACTTGATCAAATTTTCCTTTGATAATCAAATGATTCACTTTGTTTTTGCCAGAGCAACACTTGTCGTTATGGTTAGTTGCTGTGTAATACAGTGAGGCATAGCAGAACATGTGCACATCCTTTGACCCTGATGGTCGGATTACTCATGTTTGGATATTTAATCAGTTGTCAGTTAGTTGTCTTGAAGCAAAAAGCTTGTCTTTTTCTTACTCTGATCATTCTAATTAATTCCTGCTATTCTACATCATAGTGTCCTGCTGCTGTCTTGTGAAAGGCTGCTCTGAAGTCTGCTCCGACAGATGGGGTCTGCCTATTGAAACAACCCTGAATCAATATGCAGTGGGCCAGACGACTTGCTTTGTCTGTGAAGCACTTTTACAATTATTCTTTTTTTTTTTCCTCCTTTTTTTTTTTTTTTTTTGCTGCCAGTCTCTTTCGTCTTTATATTGTGTAATATCCTCCAAGAAGAGAGTCCAAGAACATTTGAACAGTCATAAACTGTGGAGGACTTTGATTTTAAAATGTTGTGTATTGTTCTTGGAAATTAAACATGTTGCACATCCTGAAATTGATGATACAAGATCCAATCTAGAAAAGTATAACAAATACCAGACATTATGCTTATTACGGAAAATAACACGCACATTTATTATTTTATTCTCATCAGTGTTTTGAATGGATATTTATGAAACAATGAGATAATGATTCATGGATTTAAACTATTTTGTTTTTTTTTTATTTATGGACATATATATTTTTAAAACAGAGACTGAAATAACATCTCAACATACGTCATGCACTGTGAGCCCTCTACTGGTCACTATGGGTGCAGCTAAACTCCTGCACTCACCTTTTTAGTCCACTCAAGCCGAATCAATAGAGAGAAATTACTCGTGTGACACTTGTAAGACTCTTTGTAGTCAGTGTGATGAACATGTCACCTATTCTTCACATCTAATAACGGAAAAGATTTTATGATTTAATCTGATGACCAGACTGGAAACAAAAACATTGTTTTTAAATGAACAGAAGTCAGAGCACATGCACACAATGTCCCTTTTATAGCTGTTGTTTTCTGCAGCTGTGATCATTTATATTTATTGAAACCAGATTGGTTTTTATAATAAAACTTCAGCAAAATTATTCACAACACACTGGGCAGTTTTACATTACTGTTTGTACTTTACAGCCTCGGGGGTTAATTATCATGTATTCTAATGAAAAGTATATTTGTCTATACCATAATGTGCTCTCTGCCGCAGCTAGTGGATGACATGAGTGACACATCTGATTATCATTATGATGGTAAGCCCTAGGGAATGAAAGAAATAAAAATACTCATGATTGTGCTCTAAGAATCCATAACACCCACCTGAATAACGCCTAGATGTCTTTGAACGTCACACCGAGGACCACCTCTATGTTATGGATTACTGTTAGTGGTAGTAAGTGACCCTTACCAACTGGTCTCAGCATCGTGTAGTGTGATTTATCCTCAGCTACGTTGGTGGGGAAGTGCGCATGCGCCTGAGATCTCCCACACCACATGCTTTTAGCTGGCGACTGCGTCAATCGACTGGAGACACCGAGGGTAGGAGCGGAAGTGAAGCGGATATGTCCCAGTATTAAAGCACATTACAACTCAAAAGTTCATTCATCGGTAAATTAAGATGGATAGAAGCTGGAATATGAATAAACTTGTGTGTGTTTTTTATGTATGTACTTCGTTAATTGGTGTTTTAGGTGAGAACATGCTCACAAAACTACACGTAAAATATCAAAGACGGCATAAATTGACGAATGGTTATGTCATAAGTAATCAGAGATATAAGGAACATGCAGTCATAGAATACAGAGTAAGCTACAACACCACATAACTAAAATTATAACACACGAAATTAAAAATAATAATAATAAAAAAAAAAAATCTTCACATCTCATTTTTCATATTTGCTTTGGGCGCTGGTGTCGCTCAAATTTGAAAGTGAGTTTTATTTTTAAAGTCCAACCGGAAGTCGAAGGTATCATCGCGGTCGACTTGACGGCGGTCTGGATCACGACGCTTTATCCAGCAGCGGCCGCTGAGCATCAGAGCGCTGATCCTCCTCCGTGTCGGGAAGGCGTGCGGTATGCTGTCACACATCCACTGAAACGCTGCTCGTCTTTTATCTTCTGCCCAACTCCCAGCAGGATAAAACAGCCCTCCAGCTCAGACCCAACATGGGTTAGAGAGAAAGCGACCTATGGATTATCCACTTTGTGCACTTCAGCGAGGATGATGGGGGGGCAGGAGTGGGAAGTGGACTTGTTTTCGCAGAGACATCCTGACAAAGACGGGGACTGAGAGGGAATAAGAGATCGGGATTCGCTGCTTCCTCTCTGTCTCGCTTTGCATCTTTTTTTTTTGTGTGTGTGTGTTATTTTTCCTGTTTTTTTTTTTTGTTTTGTTTTTTTCCCCGCGTGTGTGCGAGACAGAGAAATGTTTGCAGAATTGCTGTGCGGCGCCGTGGCTCTGGTCCTGTATGTCAACACTCTGGGCGCCGATTTCTGCTACGATGACAGGTACTTGGGTGAATGAATGACATGAAGCCTCATGTTCGTCACTGTCTCCAACCACATCTCATCACCTGTATCTTATCCTTTCTGGACAACAGAAAGGGAACGACGATAGGCTTTCACTCATCATGTTTGCCATAACTCTGTATGCACCAGCAACAACTGAGCTGAGCTTTTATTTCTGGTAATATAAGCAAATCTACCTGAGGACATCTGTCAATTTATCAATAGAGTATGAACAGCTGTGCAGTGGTCGCAGTGCTGTACTGGTTGCTCTCACTGATCTGTCACGGCAACTTGGAAATCACTGCTTTCACCTGCAGACACTTTGTGTTTTTATTAAGTTACAGGGATCATGATCATGCAGGATATTTTCCACATGTTCCTGCTGCTTCTTCTTTTTTTTTTTTTTTTGTAAGATGAACAGTGAAGCCAGCAGTAAACAGCCAGTGTGCTTGGGTGCCTCAGTACAAAGTGTTGTCCAGAGTCTGGACTTGCTCTTAGTCTTTGAGAAAATAATTGATCTCTAGAGGAGAAATATTGTCTCGTTTCATCCGCAGCACAGATCCCATTGGCAGATTGTTCTGAATGTTCAGCCTGCTGAAACTTTTAGGAAAGTCTTTCTGTCATTAATTTACTTTAAGTTGTCGCCATCCACCTTCTGGTTTTGACAAAAGCGAGCTGCAGTCGGTGCATGGGTTCAGTGGGGTGATGCATTACTCATTGCTGGCCTTTTGATATTTGATGGCTGAATGGTTGTCAGCGCCTCAGGCTCATTAATGTACCATCCGGAGCCTTGATGTAGGTCAGAGGCATGGTTGGCTTCCTGACATCCCTGTGCTGTCATTTTCTAGTTAATACAGGTTGATTATTAGTGATCTGATATTTATAGATATCACCTGCTCTTGACACAATATGCTGCAGTTCTTAATCTTCCGTTTGTGCTTTGTACCAGCGGTCCGTGTGTATGCATAGCAGATGTGCAGCTTTTAAAACACACCCAGAGGTTACAGATTAGTCAGTAAGAACAGTACATTAACACCCTCTACATCAACTGGTGGTGTATTTCCTTTACAGCTTAGCTCTGTATATGGAACACTTCCCATGTTACACATTCCCTCAGGCCTTTTTGCTCAAAGTCTGATAGTTTTCCTGCTGTAGACTCAATACACCTTTGCACTTTTATGTTATGGTCAGGTGATTCTTGCAAGTCCTGTGCAAGAAAGATGGTGTTCAATGTCCATAAACCTGTCAGGGAGTGGCCTTACTGTGGAGAGGTGAGAGGCTACTTGCTGCTGCGGAGTCAGCTGCTGTGTGGCTGCCGGAGAGCCTCGAGCCTCCCAAGTTTTTAATGTAAGACAGAAAGCCAGAACCCTGATTATTCTGCGAAGAGATGTTAACATAATGTTTTTTATTACCGTGTGAGTTTGGGTCCAAGTTATTTCAGGCTTCTTACGAAAGAGATGAATGACAGTGTTTTTCAGTGCCAGCCGGGGGATTTTTTAAGGTTTTTTTGTCTGACGTATCCTCTCTCTCTCTCTGTCTCTCTCTCTGACATGTTTTTCATTGCAGGCTATCTGTCAGCTAGCGTTATCTGTTTTTAACACCATGTGTTTGGTTCAGGCTTGTAATTAGCAGCCGTCTCCTGTCCCCTTGGGCTCTACTGGGGGAGGGAGAGAGATAGACAAAAAGGAGGGTGCGACAGAGATATATCTTTTCGCTTAAGTAAAACCGCCTTGGACACAGGAACTAATCTAACTTGCTAATAATGTGCACATGTATGAAAAAAAAAAGCTGATGTGACTGTGGTCATGTTAAAGATGCTGTCATCGTGGAAAATACTGAATCTGAGGATGACAATAAATCAAACTGCAAGCTTGCCATTACCCAACGCCCTGAAGCCTGTAGGCAGGATTTATTTTAACTGTGAGCTTGACAGTAATTTATGGATCATTCAGATAATGTTTTTCAACAACTCAAAGTGCATCAGTATTACAGAATGTAAAAGGCCTCCCACTCAAAAATAAAAAATCTGCAGCTGATGTCTTATTTGGGGCGAAGTCTGTGTCTTCCGTTGAATGTTTATGATAAATAGTTGCAGAAGAATTAAATATGGATAGTTTGTCACAGTGCAGCATTGATTCCTCGCCGCGAGAAGACAGATTGTGCCACCCGTTTGCTCCTGGCTGTGAAACCAATGCATCGAGTTAATTCAGCGAGTGATAAAAAAAAAGTTCGACTTGCAGTGAGTGTAAAATAGCTCAGGGCTGCAGAGCTGGCGTAAAAGACACCTGAGGATCTGCAATCGATTGGCTGGTAGTCTCTTCTGGCAGCAGAATACATAATGATTTGCTGCTCTCCTTCTATGTATTCTTCCCGTGGTGAAGGGAGTGTTGGAGAAAAACAATTAAAAAAAAAAAAAAAAAAGAAAGGCCCGCTGTGTGTTTTGAGTCACATACTTCTTATCAAAGGCGAGTCCGCTGGTTACACATTAATTTGAGTAAACTGCAACTTTCTGCATTCCGTACATAGTAACCAAGGCCAACAGGAGGTCACAGTTAAAGGGGAAAAAAACAAACAGTTTTACATGTGTTAAAAGAAATGTTATCCTCCAGGCGGTGAAAAAACATAATCTCATGCATGGCTGTTTTTTGATCCTTGCAGTCAGTCAAGGCCCCCTCCCTTGGTTAAAAAAAAACAACAGCCTGGAAGAGTGGCTTGCTCCACCATGCCTAATCACCCCGGGGAGCTTTTCCTCCCCCTCCCCTGGACACACTCATCATTAAGCTTTGACACCTGCACTGGAAAATGGGAATCATACGTCATGTAGTTCATATCTCTCTGCTGCTATAATCTACAGTTAGGGTTGAGTGAAGGAATGGGAAAGTCCTGATAAATGTCAGAGGAGAAATACGGGTGCAATATTCTGTGACTTGCTGTAAGCCTGAACATTAGAAACGCATGGTGTAACAGCAGACCCTGGTGCAAGCATTAGTGTGTTATTATCATGATTGCAGGTGGCAATTCACGTCACAGTCCTCAGAGTTTCTAAAAAGCGTTTGTGTCACAGGTTAACCAAGGTTAAATCGGTAGTAGGAAATCAGAACGACAACGACTTTCTCCATTTAACAGTTGAAAACACTGAGCTCTTTTCGAGGCATATTTCTGCCTACCCACACACGCTGGTTTTATGGATTACCATTCCCTGTCAGGAGCTTGACGGATGTGATGAACTGCACCCGCTTCATTTCTCTGGCCTGGTATGATGTCGTAAGGTATGACTGTGCGAGGATGTGTGAAGGTTGCGGGTCACGCTGAAGGACGTAGCCTCCCTGGGCATGGGCGATGATTTATAACGCTCAGACAGTTGGTAAAGGCGAGTCGGTGCTCTGCTCCATGCCCCGAAAGCTTTATTAGAGAAGCCGGGATCCGGGGCAGAGCTGAACACTTCACACTGATGCAGTCTGATGTGAGCTCCGAGTCGATGACGGCAAAGAAGCCACACGGCGCTTTGGGCGGTGACTCATGTTGTTTAATGATCATACCAACCGGGTAACAGGAAAAAAACAGCTGTGAATCTTTTGGTGTTTGGTGTAGATTTTATTTCTTAAATTCTTGCTTAAATTTATTGCATTGTTTGTCATTTACTGTAGGCAGCTTTCTCACAGTCTTCATAGAGCCTTTGTAAACTGGAGGCTCTCTCTGTGTGGTCTTTTGTGTTGACCTACCTGGCCTGACGTGGACTCCGTCTGTGACCACGGCTGCCTCTTCCTTGGCACAGTGTGTCAGTTCACTGATCCGGAACCCTCCTCACATAGCCTATACTGTAGGATGGACTGGTTGTGGTTATGTTGAGGGCGGCAACCCAGCAGTTTGGGTATCTCCGCTTTTTTCCCCAGTCAGGCTTTCTCTGTCTGCGCCCTGTAATTACCGTCCTGCCTGCAGAGAAGGACTCACGACATGGTTTGGTAGACGTAGCTGCTCTGCTGTCTCCCTCTCTCCGTCTCTCTTTCACTGTCTGCTTTCCCTTCCACAACCCCCCAAAGCCTTTTAGGCCTCCAGCTCCCATCATCCAACGGCTGCCTCCAGATGGTCCCATTTGGTGAGCAGTTTAGGGTTTTTCTCCCTTCTGCAGTTTGGAGGGGAAGGTTTGAAGTGGATTCAAATGGAGGATGTTGTGTTTGCTTGTAGTTGCCAGGATGGAGACATCAAAGTTTCTGATGACACAGACAGTGCGTAATAGAGTCAGTGAAGATGGCCTCATGAGAGAAGCACATACAGTCATATTATTGTGTT
Source organism: Protonibea diacanthus (assembly GCA_028641955.1). Lineage (NCBI taxonomy): Eukaryota > Metazoa > Chordata > Actinopteri > Sciaenidae > Protonibea > Protonibea diacanthus. The sequence goes on from CM053981.1 coordinate 16,746,666, forward strand.
TTGAAAAGTAGCTATAATTCATATTTTTTATCGTAATAGTGGATGAAATGTCTGAGTAATGTGAAAGGAGTCGCTCATTTTGACGAACCCAAAGAAATCATGATCTGATTATGCAGTTCCTCTCAACTCTAGAGAGCTGTATAGCATCTTTCAGCTAATTATGTTGGGTTTAGGGCCAACAAATTTACTTTAGTGAGCAACAAGCTAGTGAACATGAGGTCGCATATAACAGCTGAAGACTCATATTTTTTCTTCAAGAGTTGGTGGAGAACAAAACGGAGCTAAAAGGAGAGAAATTGACATTTGGCAAGCGTCCAAAATATACGACTCCAAATGAATGCTGAATACATATGCTGGATGTGTAAATGGGCGACTTAAATAGTGTTGTTTATAACTTGTTTTTTTCTGCACCCACGTTGTTAATAAAATGAGATATTGCATGTTTAAGTAAATATGAATTTAAAAAAATACGGTGACAGCAAGATAGTGGCTATTTTCATTATGCTAGAGGAGTAAACTTTGATGTTCTTGCATTTCCTCCCTTAAACCACCAGGGAGTACAATCTGTTGGCTGGAGAGGAAGGAGATATGTGGGAGGCATCCTGCCCAATCTTGTTGGCCCCACACTTTCTCTGATGGATTTTCTCACATTACAGGAGGAGGGTGTTTTGTGAATTCTCTGTAACGTTTACAGATCACACGAATTACTCTATGCCAACCTGAGAGTGTTCACATTCCAGGCACAGTAGCTGTTGTGAGACAACAAACTTGTATCTGAAAAGGTCTTAAAACTCCAGTTCCTTTCTCATTTTTCACTCAAGAAACTACAAGTATCACAGAAATGACAACAAATCTCCCATCATTTCATAGAAATGGATGGATTTCTTATTAGAATATGCCAACACTGTGACCATCTTTACTTTCTGGGCCACACCAGCCCGGAAATATCAGCTCAGTGTCTAACCACAGATAGATTGGATCTCCATTTCCCTAACCTCTCATTTTCCTGCAGATAAACGATCAGGGTAGAGATTTTCACTCTCACCACAACTGCAAGATAAGCTAGCCTGGCAGAATTCATTTGTTTCTAAAAATACCATTAATGAGGGGTTCTGATATGTTTGTGAGTTGCTTCCATTACCCACAAAACCCTGCAGAATTACTTAGTCTTGTAGAGAGTGAGTTCATATTTAGGTCAATAGGAAACAGCTGACTGGATATGATGCTCCTTTTTATCCCTTACTATCATTACGCCCAGAATAAGACATACCCTGTATGTTGGCTATTGAATTTCCACTTCACCTTTAAGTTCATTTTAAAAATGGTGGCCTTTGTACTACGCTCCCTGTGGTAAGGGCAAAAAGGAAAAATCTGAAATACCTGCATATTTGTAAAATGTGCAAAAGCGATTAAATTTGAGAAAGTGTCTTGCTGGTCCGCTTCCCAACATGTAAAATGTGTGGAAACGCACACATTGCAGCAGAACACTACATTCCTGTTGCCTAACCGAGGACTTCCTTTCCTCTACCTTTCCATTCTGGGTCACCAGGTTTCCCGGTGACTGTCAAAACAGTTAAATTAGCTCCTCAGACTGCTTTGCGTCCCACTGTGGAAAGACAGCTTCCAAAGTGTGATCTGTATATTGATGGGTGTGACTCAGCCAGGCTTAGGTGAACTCTCTCCATCACTGCTCTGGCAATTGAAAAGTTTGAAAAGGTTTTTCCACAAGAAACTGAGGAAATTATTATTTTTGGCTAGTGATACTTCCCATACTTTGCACTTTCTGTAATTAAGTTAGGCATAATGCCAGAGGGTAAATTAGAGCATAATAAATGCCAAAGCTGTGTTTAAGATGAAACCAAGAGAGGCCAGTGCATATTTACAAAAACTGTGACACTATTACACCAGCCAATTCACTAACCACTCTAGTGGCATGGCTCTATGGATGGCAGTGTAAACCTCCAGTCAGTCCACCACTGAACTATCTCACCATTTATTAGATGCACTGCCATTAACCTCTTTGCAGACATTAATGGTCCCCAGAGGATGAATCCCAATTACTTTGGTTATCCCCTGAGTCTTCTAGCGGCATCATGACAAGACAGTTTCTCCAAGACTTTGATTTATGGCTAAATACCTGCAAAACAGATGACATTTCCATCAGCGAATGTTAGCCCGCTTACATGCTAAAATAAGATGGTGAACATGATAAATATATCTGCTTAACTTGCTTGGTGGACATGTTAGCATGGTCACTGTGGGCATGTTCGCATGCTGCCATTAGCATTTACATCAAAGCACCATTGTTCTTAAGAACAACCTCATAGAGCTGTATCCTGGTTGTGGACCTGTTGTTTTGCATAATGTGGGTTTGTGTTATTTGTTTAGGTAAAACATAGCCAACTAACAGGTTGACTATTCACAAATCTGCATTCACTATAAAGATGATACATATGCCACGACTGAAGGATGCATTTTAAACATCATTGTTCCCAAATCTGTGTGAAAACAGTAGGCTGTAGTGCTGAGCATGGTAGCTTCACTAAACTGTAGTTTTTCCACTTATTCACAGTAATCCTGAATGATATGTTACACAGGGAACATGCAACCTTGACGCTGCCAGATACCCATAACCTCTAGATCCAGATGATGTCTAGACTCTTCAGAAACCTTATACATACTTGACTCTTAAATACCTGTGATAGCTCGATGAGTAGTTGATCACAGTGGGGAGCTGAGGGCACCTTCCTTTGATTACTGGAGTAAACTGCTCATTGCCATTGGCTGAAACTGAATATAAGTGGTACGGTGAATGGAGCAGAATCACTCTGGTGATTGCCAGACTTCGGCTGATTGTCATTTCTGATACACCACAGCGCTAGGTCACTTGTGGGACTGAAAGCTGCTCATGCCCATTGTTTCTTGAAAGCCCTCACTGTGCTCAAGCTCAGCCAGAGCAAGCTGCTTCAAAGCTGCATTAATCAGGCTCTAATGCTTTTAAATCACCCGACTGGTATGCAGTGGGATGAGAAATGGGCCATATGTAGATGCCGGGTATCTGCCTGGTGGTGGATTGAGACATTAGAGATTGCCTTTGCTGCAGTGGACAAGGTGCTAAACTAAGTCCTCTTTAGGTATTCTCAGTGCTCCTTGCCTGGCTATTTAATTAAAAGGCAGCAGATTATCTCTCTTAATACATCATGTGGTTATAGCAGCACACGCACATGCAGTATACTGCAGGCAGAGGGACACAATGATATTCGCCTTGAATGAGAATAATTTTCAATTTCCCAACTGAAACGTCAAACAAGCTTCACATGGTCAGTTTTGCATGACAGACATTCATCACGCCTACTCAATAATGTGAGAAAGGCTTTAAAGCTGCCAGGGAACACACTGAGTCAAGATGAAGGGTCAAATGTGCTGTTTAACCAATAAAAAGAGATTAGCCAGTTGCATCTGGTGTGTCCACTCCTGAAAACAATGTTTTGAACTTGTGTAGTGATCAATAAATGGTGGCTATAGGTTATGCTCCCATCGTTAAACATGAGTCTCAAATGATTTGACTCTGCCGGGCAAAGTTGTTAATGGGTCTAGACAAGGGTTTGGATTTCGAGGGCTAATGCTGGCTGATGGCTCTTAAGCCGTGGCCACTCTCAGGCTCTTGGCCCTCTTCATATTAATGGGATTAACAGGACTGTGGATGAGAGGGGGCATGACGTGTAAGCAGAGAACCCCAAGCCATTAGAAACAAAAACTCCCCTGTCCCCCATATCCAACAGGGATGCTATAGTTTGCCCTTTTCAGTAAGGAAAAGGAGAAGGCATCCCCTCTTCGCTGGGCCTCTCCATCTCGGTGGCCTTATTCTCTGACAAGGAGCACTGTCTCGTTTCGATAAGGTTATGACACAAGTTGGCCGGTTCAGGGGCAATGCTTTTGTCCATTCCAAGAAGAAGGGGCTGTGTGGTCCCTCTGTTCTCACTGGACCCAATGAAGGAGGCCATTTGTCCCCAAACAGAGGGGAATTAAGCTCTGGTTGTGTTGGCCTGTTGTTTATGAAGGACAAAGAAGCAAGACCTCAGTGTTCACTGTTTGAACAGAGCAGAAAACTGCTGCAGCTTTGTGGACCAAACCTGTCAGAACCAATTGGGTGAACTCATTACGGTCATACGTGCTCCTGTTAACGTTTTCAAGAAGCGAGACGGAGGAAGCAGGGCAGAGGATAGCGTGCTAACAGAAGCTTCTTTGTGTTATGAATATGCCAGTTCAGCTTGTCGGTTTCTGGTGGCATGGATGGTTTAGCTGGAAAGATGATGCGTCAGTCAATGCTCTTTGGGAAATGCAGCCCAACAAGTTTTAGAGCTGGTTGCCAGCAGCCATCAGCTATCAGCTTTTGGTTGCCAAAGCTGACAGAATGGTTGCCATATTTTAATCATTTATAACTGGAGCAATTATAGTCTGGTTTAATTATAAGCCATATTTCTTTTGTAATGTAAAAGTGAAATCAAGTGGTTAAAGATGTTTTAGATTATCCAAACCTACTTGTTGGTGCTCTCACAGGTTTAATCGTTTGAGAGAGTTAAAAGGTTGTAAACCTTTCAGAATATTTTTACTTGCCTGACCACTTGACTGACTGATACATTTAATTTTTCTTAAAATGGTTAAAATCGGGGCAACAGCAGCAGTGACCTCTGTGTAAGATTCTCCACAGAGGAATGCAAGATGTTTGAGACTATCCTCCCAAGAAGAATGACAGAAACAGTAATTTCAGCAAGTGCCCCAAACAACCTATGGTAACGGCTGTAGTAATTATGATGGTAGCAAGGGAGGAGGTCAGGGTGGATGTTTGGGTCAACAAAACATCTGACTTTAACAGTTTTACAATCTTTTTTTTTTTAAAGCATAACCGAGCTCGTTCCCCAACCTTGAACACATGTTTATTATTGTAACCATGACGACATAGCTCCCCGAACCTTAACGATGTGGTCATTTAAACGCAAACCAGATCTCCCTGAAACAAACCAAGTCGTTTTTTTGTGCCTAACCAAATTTTAAGTGTAGCATTGTCGCATCATAAAATGTATTTATTTTTCAACAGCGGTTTGTAACGGTTTTATATCCGTTCCTGCTAATAGGGGGTTCAGATTAGAAGATGACGCCACGTGTCAATCTAAAGAGCAGTTGCAAATTGTGTATTTTGCCGTTTACTTTGGGGTGGGGAAAATGGCATAGCACTGTAGAGCAGGTCATCAGTGACAAGCGTGCCAAATTTTCTGTGAATTTGACATTTTCATCGATTGAGCCTTTTTCCTCTTTCTTGCCAGGTTCAGCTTCATTCCTTAACAGAGACAAGTGTTGGAATTTCTCTGACTTGTGTTATTATTGTGGTTAAAGTGGTTTTCAAAAATGATTACAGTATCCGGTGTTCCCTAAGTGTGGTAAGTGAAGTCAAGTTCAGAACAGAAGGGCCTGTGGTCTGGCCAGTTTAGCCACTGTGGGTAACCTGCCGCTCCCCTCGGGCTTGTAACACTGGGACACAACTAAACATATGCACTTTGTGGCCTTTATTCCGATGATGTGTGTTCTCCCAAGTTATTGAGTTGTGGTAGGGAGAGAACATTACTATGCACTTCTGATGCGAGAACGGAAATAGTGTGGGACTGGTCACACTTTTCTTTATTTGTGGACTTGTGAACAAGCTGACAGGGCAAACTGAAGACTATTCTTGTGGATCCCAACAGTCCTTGCAGAAGGAGTTGCCTCCTTCCTCTCTCTTCCCTCACTTCCTACCTCTGACCAGACCACAGCAATGGAGGAAGCACATCTTTTCACAAGCTGCCTCTAATTGATACCGTTGAGCCCTGGGAATCTAGTGCGTGGTTTTTAGTACTCTGCAAAATGCGTGCAAAGCACAGCAGCCTGCAGTATGCCACCCTCTGGGACACCACAGGTTATTTACAACCAGACAACCAGTCTGGCCCAGGTTCTTCTCATATAGTTTCATTTAAGAAAGTTTAAAGAAAAATAATAAAATACCCACCGCACTTGGATGTGACCCTTGCCAAGCCTTTCATCAAATAGCTACACTGAGAGAGGGCAAGAGTTGAATCCGATCCAGGGCTGTAATCTCAGCCTTAGGGGGCTTTTCACTAAATGGTTGTGTGGGTTATGAAAGAATGAAACCAGATATATGTAGGTTAAGTTCCTACTGTTGGTAATGGCATTCTGCTACTGTTTCTCTCTCATACTTTTGCTTTTACTCACCAGCTACACCTGTAGAATATTCCGAGTTGTTTAAAAACATGATTTTATATTTAATGAGTCGCGTTAAGTAAAGATTTGGGCCATATATTTTTTTGTGTTTGCCTATATATGTTTGGCATTACCAAATCCAATCAAATGTGGTGTAAATTGACAAGTTCTAATGTAGCATGTCATGGCTTGGTGAGGCAGACGAGTCTGACATCTCTCCAGATGGAGAACAGCTTGTGTTGTATTGTATTTCACAGACAGAGCCAACTCTCTCGTTCGCTCTCTTTCTCTCATGCTCGCTTGCCCTCGCTCTCTGTCATCATGAATAAAATCACACTGGTGACAGATTGATGGAATCATGATGGTTTACAGGGTTGATTTCAGTGGTTTATTTTGGCTGAGCGCTGACCCTCAGTATCTGTGGCCACGGTGTTTCTCCTCATCTTTGACCTTTAACATGTGTGACTTTCCCCTCTGGCTTTTTTTGCCAAGTGAGATCTTCCTCTTGGGCAGGAGGTGGATGCACACAATTGGCCAGAGTTTATTTTTGATCCTAGGAGGAAGTTTGGGTTGGGAGAAAGTGTGCACAACTGTTTTTCCTTTACCAGCCCCTGAGGTTTGAGGATCTGGAGAGAAGTGCTGTCAGCTGCTCTGACAGAATAATGAGACTCCTTAAATGCGCTCTCAAGAAAAATACATTTTTCATCCGGGAGAAATTGCGTGTATGCAAAAGCAAAAAGAGCAGTGCTGGCAAGTAAGAAAGAATGACTGATAAAGCATTATGGCATTAGATGGAAGGTCTGATCCTTGATTGTTTAAGTGTGACTGTGAAGGCCTTGAGGCTGTCTGTTTCAGTCTGTGGCGAGCACGTGTTGTCCTGACTGTGAACTCCAGCTGCTTAGAGTCTTACAACATTTACCTGATGATGTTAAGAGGGCCCAAAACCACACCGGATCCCCCAAGTGGCTCTTCCAAAACGTGTCCAAGCCCGTACAGTAGACACATTTCTCCACAACCACATGGTAGAAACATCAGCGGCTGTTTTAATTAGGAAGCAGTTAAAGGGAAATCCATCCACAGCCGTGCTGGCTTGCAAGCTTTGTTTTCATTTGTGTGAGTGACTGCCAGAGTCCTTGATGAAGACCCTAAACTTCAGACACTTGAGGCTCACGACTGTTCAAACAAACTGTCACTCAGAAACCTCAGACCATCTCTTTGTCTGCCAAAATAAGTCAGCAAGTATTTTAGCCTCTTGGTCAGGCTTAATGTTTTATCTTCCAGAAACAAGTACCATTATCTCGGAAGAGGATAAATTACAATGAGTGACACTTAGGCTACATCAGGAGACTTCTTGAGGCAGGTTGATTTCTGTCTGTGAAGACAGAAGAGAGAAATTATCTCTCCCTGCTGGCAGAATTCAATCACTTGTGTAAAGAAAAATACATTATCAGCACTAAACACTAGATTAAATGACTTGTGCAGTGCTCTCCCTGCCTCTGCCTCTCATTTAGTACTACTCTGAAACATTTGCTAATGCAGCGCAGCCATCATTCCGCATGATTGATGGAGCTGATGACTCTCCCACACGACAGCTGATATAAAACAGGCAGGCCTCGGTTACCTGCCATGTGTGCTCATTCGCTCTCCCTCGAGACACAGCCCTGTTGTTCGGAGACAATAGACCCTGATTGGCGTCTATGATTATGTCACCTCTTAAACCTCACATCCTGCGGCTCACATTCTCATTCACCTCAGGAGCTAGCATCTACCACCGGCAGCTCATTGAGAGGTTATTGATTTTTAGCAAGGGAATAATCCACCATAGTTTCCCAGTGAGCACACAGATGGCTGGCCCTTATTAGGTGAATAAGGATTTCATTTATTTCCTCCTGCAACCGTCGCAGAGCCCATTCGTTCATTCAATGAAGTGTAAATCCATATTGGAAAATGAATCACTTATATGTCTATTTCCTGCGGCGTCACAGCATTCTACATCTGTATGTAAAACATACTCTCTGTGGGAGCGGTTCAGGTCCTGAAATGAGTTAAGTTTAGTACTGAGATGTCCTATGAGTAAGTCACAAAAAAACTTTAGTGTTTTCTATGTGACCAACAAGCACAATTCAGATTTATGCAGCAGCTGATGATGTATCTCACACTCCACTATTGGTGACGTTTGGCTGTAAATCACGTGGATGAATGATGGATACAGGTTGTCACAGCGAACAGATGAGTTGGCAGGACACACGCTGGCATGTTTGCCTGCGCAATGAGCTTTTAATTTGCGGTAACAACTTGACATCAGCAAATTAGCGATCTTTGGAAAACAGAAAATCAGACTCCTCTAGAAGAGTAAAAAAGGACTGTTTCCTGTCTGGACTTCTAACAAAATGACAGATTCATAGATGTTTTTCTTTTTCTTTTTCTTTTTTTTTTTGCAGAAAGTTTTGCACGTTTTCAAAGTTTGAAACAGTGTTTATGGGACTCAACATGTCAGGCAAAGTACAGAAAAGTACAATTACATGAGGAATGTGCAGTGTAAAGATGCATCTGGGAAAAAGCTCTTTTCACATGAGGCACTAGTCAGTAAAATGATCCTCTTTTCTCTTGTGCCAGTACCCGTCGACTTATTTAAAGACACTTTACAGTTGCCTTCGTGGCTAGTTTATTAATCTTTATTGTATTTATTTATTTAACACACAAAATTATCCCTCATTCTCAGTTTGGCTGTGGTTGCGCCTTTGTTTTTTCCAGCATAATTGGCTGTTGTTTTCATGGGTAGTTTGTGTTTCACACTAAATTGCAAACTTGGCTTTCACCCTGTGCAATCACAGTTTCCCATCTGAGCGCCATGATTAAGCCACGCTCGGTCTGCACAACCTGCTTTACACAAGGCAAAGCCTCCTGTTTTAGATACTCAGAAATCAGTATTTCAGATAGAAATTAAGAATATTTTAAGTTGAAATTTGAAGTAATGTGCTGTAAAGAGCTTCCTGAATACATTACTCTGCTTCTTGTCTTGACGGTCATACCGCATGTTGCCAAGGTCTAATAGTTTTACAATACACTAGTATATTGTTGGACAGGACTCATTCGGAGTTGTGCCATAATCACATAATCATCATTATGAATGATCTCATGGCATTTATTAAGAGGACCTCTGGTTTTCTTCAAGAAACTAGCTCTACTGTCTCGCATCATGTCTGTCGCCTGATTAATGGAGGAAATAGCTATGTGAAATTTACTTATTTATTCTCGGATGCCATCAATGGAGATTTGTTTTTCACAGTATTGCATTTCCAGTTTGTAACCAGTTCATCTCAAATATCGTTAATCGTTGTGAGCAGGGGGATCCTTGGCTTGAGAATGAATGACAGTGAGTTGGCCGTAGAAACCTGAGCAAAGCCAAAGGAAAGCCATAGGTCCGTTCACCGCTCCACACTGCCATGGTTTCATATGTACATTATAGTTCCTGTGTTGTCCACAATAATCCCAAAACAGATTCTTATATGTGCTTCTGCAGGTTTCTTCATCTGAACCCTACGGATGATAATGATATTGGAAAAGCTCTTCTTAAATTTTTTTTTTAAACTATCTAACAGATGGATGCGTGCTTTCCTCATATAACCAGCCTCAAAATAGATTTAGGATATATTAATTAATAAAACAGATGATTCTCCTAAAAGCTTTAATCATTTACAGATTTGTCTGACTTAGGAGGGTTTCTGTGTAACTGTCAGTGGACTCCCAAGGGTGAGTCAGCTGCTGCAGCAGTGGACACCCACAGTCTAAACCAGATTAAGAGTTTAAACCTTTTAGTCCCCAGTCGAGAGGCTGTTGAACTTGTCTTCATTTAGATCTATACATTTCTTGGGTGGGATCTTTGCACGTAAGAATATGCTTCTTTTTAGAATTTCTAAGAAGTTGGACTAAACACGATTGCTCAACGGTTTATGACTAAACTGAAAGCTGATTTAAAAAAAAAAAAAAAAAAAAAGATGAAACGAAGAGGCTTAGAGGCAAGGTGCATTTGATCTTGATCAGAGCGTTCTTAAAAAAAATAAGATGATGATTGAGATCAAAGTGTATCAAAACTGGTCAAACATCTTGATCTTATTTTTTTTTTTTAAAGAAATTGATCAAAGAATCTACATTTTGTACTGACCCCAGCTGCAGATACACAGATAAAACCCAGTTCCCCTCTAAGACTGCATGCACAGTGTTTTCACCTCAACACAGCTACACTTTCTGACAGCTCGAAACCTCTGAGCGAAGGTCACTTGATCATTGATAAAATTTAGCGCAGTTGACCTGATGTCCGCCCGGATCTTCAGCTGTAAACATTTTCGTATGTCTGCAGATAATGTAATAACGTGTTGCCTCGTTGAGGACAGAGCGCAACAGAAAGGAAATAAGGGGCAGCTGCTCCCTACATACAGACATCACGGTGCATTGTGTATCATAATGAATCCAGAGTTGTCAGTCTCAGCTCACTAACTAACCACAATCCATCAAATCACTGGGCGCAGTGTGACAAGTGCCTAATGTAAAAATGTGGCGCTGCTGAGAGCCTTCACCTTGTCAATCCAGTAAAGCCACTATGATGCAAGTTTAGCTCAGTGTGGAGCAACCTTTGGCTGATCTATGAGCTGAACCATTCAGCCAGCTTTGTGCAGTAGCCAACATGAGTTTTACTGGAAAACTCAGCTTAGCTTATCACGAAGAGACTTCATAAACATTTGATATGTCCGAGCTGCCGTCCCCATTTTTCACTTTTATTATTTGTTTTATGGAATGCAAATTGGACTCTTCTAATGCGCTCATTAGCAAATACTTGGGAGGTCAAGCACACTTTATTAGCGGGGTCACAGTGTGTTGAACGAATGCAGAAAAATATGAAATCTCACCTGTTTTCCTTGTGGTGTTTACTGCAGATGGTGCAGGTTAACGAGGCAGTCCAACAATGCAAAAACAACATGCACTGTCTCAGAAATGACTCTCATGAAAAAATCATTTATAACTGGACCTGCTACTGTGGACAAAACATTCTGGAATATCTCCAGCGTCATTCAATCAAATTCCAGAAGTAAACACCATTTCCTCACAGAGTATATTTCTAGCTGTACTTGCCTTATTTTCAGCAGCTTCGGTTTAGGTTATTAGCCCAGTTGGTGATGTGTTTATGGCTGTTTGGACTATGTTTATTTGAGCAGGATTTAATGCTGTTTATTTGGGACCAGCTTCTGGAGGATACAGTAAGCCCAGACAGATAATTGTGAGATTTATAGTAGTAGGTAGGATAAAACAGCAGCTCTGTGTTCAGCAGTGTTTATCTCAAGAGATCTGCTGCAGCTAGATCATCTGCTCGATAACCACGAAATCCAACTGAATAGGAAATACCTGTTGATGTCCCCTGAATGCTCTCTGATTGTGAAGAACTGCATGTATGACTGACATTGACTAGCCCAGAATAATTATCCTGCTGCGTTTCTTTACCTCACTTTTAAATAGAGTGAAACAGAACCATGTGCAGCATCATACCTTATTCAGAAATAATAAACATGGTCCTCATTTTTTTTATTTTATCCTTATTAGTCACATCTCTGATTGTGGTATATAGAAATTTAAAGGATAAGACTGGCTTTACATTCTCATTTTTCCACCCTGTCTGTGGCACTTAGAGCCTAGAGTCCTACTGAAGGCATAAAACGCCTAACAAATATATCATTAATTTAGTAGACTATTTAATAGTTATTTCATTTAACAGCTGGGCATTGTACTTTTAAGTAAACCCAACCTAAACAAGAATAATAGCAGCCATTTTGACATGATAGTAGAGTCAATGCAGGTGTTTCCAATGATATTAAGGTTCCGTTCCATTCACTGCAGCAGAGCCTTTTCAGTGAGCCAACACTGGAACCACAGCAGCACCCTGACTCTGTTTGACCTGAATGGAATGGAACCTTAGTTAGTATCATTGGAAACACCTGTGTTTACGCTACTATTTGATGTCAAAATGACTGCTGTGAATAAAGTCTATTAATGCGTTCTTTGAGGACTACTTGCAGGCGAGGATTAAAACACATTTTTGGTGCTCTAGTGGGTAAAAACCACAGTAAGATGATGTATGCGGGTGTAGCAGAAAAAAAAAAAAAAACAACTTTGCAGGCACACTCATGTACCCTTCCTCCAGGTGTAAGCAGCTCTGTAACAAATGTTCAGCTGGTGCATCTACCTGGCTCCTGTGTGTCTCTGACTCAGGTCCAGCACTCATCACTGTATCAAAGGTAACTAAACTGTAGTGCCCATGCTCATTTTAATGATGGTGCTCATCATTCAATGCGACAGGGTGGCTCATTGATCAATTTTAACAGTATTCTATGGCACAGATGGCTATATCTGGCTTTGGCTGCTGCACAGGTTGTTTGTAAGATCAATTCATTATAGTTTTAAATTTGTTTATGGGAACAATGGTTGCCTAATCTTTAAAAAAAAACAAAAAAAACATGTTTCTCTGGTTTAAAATGTTCACATTTGTTTTGAAGACCACTGCAGACTTTATGGTCTAAACAGAGCTGTTTTTATAGTAGCACTGTAAAAAAAGATATTTGCTTTGGCTGTGAGTTAGCACTGAACAAGTCAAACGTAGAGCAATATTGGCTGACTGAAACACAGTGTTTTGCCCCAAAACCACTGGCCGGTGGCCTCTGTTGGAGCTAACCAGCAAGAAGCTGGTAATTGATTTGTTAAAGCACCCCTGCTGGCTTGCTGAAATGAGATGACAAATGCGGTCCTGAGGCAGAGTTCAGTAGAGGGAGGGATGAGGGTTAAAAAAAGGTGGTGCATGACCCACAGGAAGATCAATATTACATGATGAGGGTGTGGAAATGGCGCTGCAGCTCTTTGTTCTCATTCAGCTAGAAACCAACCTTTTTTTTTTTTTTTTTTCCACGTTGCACTTGTGATGTTATTAGAGAAAACATATCTCAGTGACACAGGCCATTTGTTTTTACTGGCCATGTGTTTTTCCATAGTACATGCAGAAAATAATTCTTTTTAACTGCCCATCACTGGAAGTGATATCAAGGACATAAAATGCAATGTGGATTCCAAACAAAGGCTTTTGATGACACAAAGTCCCAGACATCACACACTTGTGCTGTGTTGTGTGTAGTTCAAATCCCGTATTAATAGCCATTACAAAGATTAATAACCTCAATTCCCCTCTATTGGAAATAGGAGATGAGCTCACATGTTTGGGATGTAGGCTTGATTGCAGTGTACTCTACCTGATGTGTGGGAAAAAATAGTCCATGTCCATTAATTCCACCAAATACGGGCTTTTGCTGAGGCCTAAATAAGGCCTAAATAATTTGTTGGTATGACATAAATAATACAAACGCAAAGACAGTATGACCCTGTTATTTTTCCCTGGGTTGTATCTCTGACTTGCTTCACTCATCTGTTTGCATGTGCAGTATAGAATCTGACCATGCCGTGCAGCATTTGGCAGCAGCGCCTTCCAACTCAGCTTTTCTCAGCCAAAAAGAGGGGATAGGTCAATTGCAAGTACACTTTTCGAGTCATAAAAATCCATATACAAGTATTTTTCTTTGGGGTTTAGAGAGAATTCTTTGCCCTTAGGAAAGCCAGCTGAAGGGTTGGAGGGAATAATAGCTCACTTTGCACCTCATAAAAACCTGTGTGCACACCTCAAGTGCTGCTGCTGAAGGTCCCTCACTTGCAGCCCTCAAAGGAGCCCCTGAGGATTATAGAACTGATGAGGAGGGCAGTACGGAGGATGATCTCTGCCTTCACACCACTGATGTGTGTGTTTAGCCCTATTCCCCGCGTCCTTCACCATAAACCACAGTTTCAAGTGTGATACAAGAGTGACAGAACATCATGAATTCCTTCTTCCTTTCAGATGGTTGAGCAGCTTTTTCCTGCTGGCTCCTCTGGACGCCACATCTGCCAGTCACCACTCCAAAGTGTGTATTTCTTTACTGTAATGCAATGAGTCTGGCGTGAACCCTTGGCTACTGAGCTGGACTAAATTTGTGCACTGTGTGGGATTTAACCAGGTTTGCATGACTTGAATTTTTAATATCTGCTGAGCTCTAGGAATCCACTCTGTTGCACTGTAATAACCGGCAAAGCAGAGAGGGTGGTCCCCTTTTTGTATCTACTGCAAGTGATTTCATTATTCCTTAGCAGTTACACAAAACTCACCTCTTCTTTGGGCAGAGAGCTAGAAGTAAACCTCAGTGGATGAAAAATAAGTTGTAAACTGACAGATGAGCATTTGGTTTTCATCCTTTTACTCCCAACAGGTTCTTACTGTATTGGCTTGAACTGTAAACCATTTGATACAGACAGAAATTGTTGTCAGAAGACAATAGTTCAGAGTTGTGATGAACAAAACTATTTCAGTCTTTGTACTGAAACCAGAATTAGCTCAGATTTATAAGCTCTCTTGGCAGTGGTTTGATCTCATAGTTGTGAAGTAGTTTGCGGCTATTGCTGAAGTGATTGGTTAATTACCGGGTACACTGATTGACAGATTTTTTTCAACTCTACATCAGCATGCTAACAAGCTCACATGTTGATGTTTAACAGGAAATATTTACCGTGTTCACATTTTTTTTTTACTTTTGATCTGTTGGCACAAGATGAAAAGTCAGGGGAACAAAAGGCTTAGCCTTTAGTGAGACGAACACACCAATCAATTCAGTCTTCAAGAGCTAAGTAGTAAGTATAATATAATATCTCTACAAAATTTCAGAGTAAATCATTCAGTGGTTTCTGTCTGGACCACTTGGTTGGTTGGATGGCCAACCACCACTGTCATCTATAGAGCCAAGACATTAGCGTGGCCAAATGTCCGGTGTAAAAAAAAAAAATAAATAAATAAATAAATATTAATAAGATAAATGTATTGCTCTGCACCTGGGCTGTAAGTCAAGATCTTACAGTGAGATTGACCGGAGTGTGCAGCCAAAAGCGTTTGACCTAAGTGTAATTCTGGATTGTATTAGGCTGGCTAGGTGGGAGGCTGAACTGAAAACCTTCCTCCCTCTTTTAATTTACTGACTTCTTCTAGGACAAACAGGCGGGCAAATCTTTCCTCTGAGAAGGCTTGTCCTCTGCTGAACCCTGTTATCAGCGATCTGACATGCGAGTAGGTTCATATAATTAAACCCCACTGCTTTGTTCACATTTGCAAGCAGCTGTGCCTTACATGATCCATCTCCCTCTCCTTCGCTGCAACACGTCCTGCCCTCCACCGTGTCTCTCCTTTCATCGTTAAGCAGTTTGCTCGTAATTAAGTACATCAGTGAATTAAGGGCTCACTGGTGCTGATTTTGTCCTGGCGGCGTGCTAGTCTGTCTCTGTCTCTCGTTCATCGCACATATATGTAAACACAAACCCACACCCAAGCTGCTTTTTGACACCGATTGGACCGATGCCGTAGGACTTGCTGCGTGCCTAAGCTTAGCAGTTAAGAGACTGCTCTACAAATAGCCCGTGGAGACGTCATAAGCAGGTGTTGTTCTGGAGAAATTCATGTCACATTTATCTAACAAGACATTATGATTAACCACCTGAGGGGAAAAGCTGTGTGTCAGTGTTGTTATTATTTTTGTAATTTCACTCAGTTTCTGCTGATCACACACAAGTCCTGTAACTACATCACCGTGTTTTGCAGTGCTCTGTATTTAGCCTGAACACTTGATCGCTTTGATCCCTTTTAGGGCTGTGTGAATATCAACGTGGGTCTGTCCACCGCTTTGGCCCAGACAGAAATATCTCAACATTGAATGATGCATAAAATGTGGTACAGACATTCATGCTCCGCTTCAATAAAATTGGAAAAGCTGCAAATCCAATGAGACTTTGGAAAAAGAATGACAATCAGTCATTCCACAAATAAGCTGACGGCTTATTTTCTATCAATCAAAAGATCATTTCCGCGCTAAATAGCTTATCTTGTACATTACGTCGCAGTTCTGGACTGTCATCAGCATTCAGGTGGAGGGATGGAAGTTTATCCGTTTGCGCTGTAGCCTTGAATATTTCATTAGTACTAATCTACTCCTGTGAGTCAGAGGATCACAAACCGGGGCCAATGTAATTTCCCAACACTGTTTTTGGTCATTACCACCACATCACTGGTAGCAAGATGAACGTACACCTTCTGTCAACATGTTATTTTTAAGATTATGGCTTCCTCGCTCCTTCATGGGAAAATTGGGTTGACACAGTGAATTTCTTTCCATTTAAGCAGCCTTAATAGTTAATGCTGTTTTGTCTGCCCCTGGGGCACGCTGAGTGCGCTTTGCACTTTTTCTGGGCTGGCACAGATTCTCATTACCTCTGGAAAAACTTCCCGTGTTCATGTAAAACAGTGTAACTTGATGCAGAGACTCGAAATAGTTTGCGGGAGACTTAACATCCTCCACAATTTGGTAGAGGCAATGCAGCTTCCCAAGAAGAGGCACATAAATAGAAAATGGCCCTGCAGACGATGTAAAGAAACAGCATGTGCTTGTTTACCACCTATAAATATCCAAGGTGAGGTTGGCATTATCTGTTCACTCTAGTGAGAGGAATTCTGGGAAATCAAAGGACACAAAGAGACTTGTGCAGTGTTGCTATCTCAGCTATTTTTTTTTTTTTTTTATGTAGCTGTGACCTCTTTCCTAAACTGTGGCCTCTGTACTGTAAATTGAGTTAAACGGTGTGTGGTGATATGTGTTTATGGTGGTAAAAACAAAAAAAACTGACATAACACTCACACAACACAATATTTTTAGCTTGTAGATACAAAACCAGGCAAATTTAGTACAGTTACTATAGTGACGGAAAGCAGCAAACGCTGACGATATACAGTTTACTCCATAAGAAGAATCGGATTCAAAACTGTTTACAAGACATCATCTGTTGTGTGCTGAGGGAAGTTATTTCTTACTCCCCAGTGAGATAATCTGTTTTCACCAGCAACTCGTCACACTGGAGCCATCCAAACAGAAAATCAAATGCCAACCCTGCTTGATAATGGGTTTTTGAATCCATTAGGATCTGCGATAGTCATTGTCTCTGTGATCGTTGGTTCAAATTCAACAAACGTGTGTTTGTTTGGGCATATTCAGACCGTGTGCATGTGCGAGTTTGTGTGAGCAAACGCTCGTTTTTATGAGCTCGTCTGAGTGATTTCCCAGTGAGAGTGCGTTTTACAGCCGGATTCCTCCAGGATGAGTCTGGCTGTTTGATAGAACAGCCCCATGGCGGCCTCCCAGTCTCCAACCTAATGAGCATCAAGTCTAACAGGTGGTCCATCAGAGCACAGAGAACAAGAGGAATTAGGCTGTTTGTATGTAAGTTGCTTCTTTTGCTACGCAGAGAGACTTTTTTTTTTTTTTTTTTTTTAATAGCTGTAGTGCTACTTTTTATCTCCATCCAGACAGGAAGTGGAACAATAAACACGATATTTCTTGGAACAAAGATTGGCAGTTTAAGATGCTCTGTGGTCTGCGCTGCAAATGATCAAACAATTTCAGAAAACCTTGAAGGTAGTCGCCGTTTATTGACTTGATTTAAGGTTGTTGACATTTTTGCACACTGTCTGAATTCAGCCGTGAACAAGCCTCTTTGTTTCATGATCCCACTATGAAGAACCTATAAAAGAAGGGCACAATTCATAGAGCTGGAATGAAAGGAGCTGTAAAAGTGTTAATTGTTTCCAGTTGAGCTTCCAGTTTATACGATGTGAACGATGGTTTATTAGATATTTTGTGCGAATTATTTAAGCAGTAATCATTTAGTAATCCAGTGGTCTATAAGATAAACATGTACAGTGTTGGCAGCCAGCCAAAATAGTTCCATTTTCAATAGTTTTATGCACATGTACAACTTCAACAGGTCAGTTACTGCATAGCTTTATTTATAGTGTTCTCACTTACAAATATAATGCTACACCCACACTCTAGGTTCCCTTGCTGATTCCACGCTATCGTGTTAATCCTGTTAAGTTATTGTTAATAATAAAATATATTTGTAAAATGCTTCATGAACTGAGGTCACAGAATGGTTTTATTTCAAGCAGCGTGGGTTATCAGCAGGTCAAAATTTCAATTTGTTCAAAACACAGAATACTTGCAAAACTAATGACTTTTCCATCAGCCTCAGCTGGTCTTTGTGTTTGGCACTAATTAAAAAATGTTATGCAAATGTGTACAGAGTCACTTAAGCATAAAATATGTTGTACCTGAAGTCAATCTAACCAGGGTGTTTGGATTTTGACCAGAAGGGAAGCATAATTGTGCTGCACAAATCAGTTATCCATCACAAACAGTACTAAACTAAAACTAAAGCACTAAAAGTTCTAAACACAGAGGCAACATCTTATTCTCATTCTTTGTTGAATCCGTTTAGGTTCTCCATTCTGCGTTACAAGTCTTGAAAGGAGACGAGAAACATGACAAAAGCTTTTGCCTTGCTCCCAGCTGTAGTTGCTGCTTTGGTAAATGTCTAAGTCATGATGAATAACCCAAGTCTTCGTGAGTCTTCACAGTTTACTGATTTATCTGCCTTATGTCAAACTTTGCTTCCGCAGCGCGGTCCTTATCTCAAATTACACACAGAGCAGTAATTGAGTTTACTGAGGTTAATTACTTCAATCATACTTATATCTAATCGTAATGAGATCTATATTTATGCTAATTACATTGTATAAGCTTTGAAAATTCAATTGTATTTATTGTGTATCTTTGCTCATGTTATTTCTAGCAAACCTCATCGCTGGCAAAAGAAAAAGAAAATGTCATCTGCTTTTTGTGCCGCTTACAACTTTTCCGTTGTCCTCTTGCACTTCATTTTTCCAGCGGCGTTCCTTCAACTGCATGACCACGATACAGTATGCTGGAAACAAAGCAGGAGTGTTTAGCATGAATGTCTTTTGTCTTGGCATGAGCTCATTAAATGATGTTGTGTTAAAATGCACAGGCTCAGGGTGGGGTGGGGTCTGGGCCCACCCCCTCCCACTCTTTCCTGCTTTGCTGCCGCAGCTGACTTTTAATGGAATCTGATTTAAAAGCTTGTGAATAATTCCTGTGGGCCTGTGGTTTGTAGGTCATTGTGCCATTATGGTTTGTTTGGTCTGTCTGAGGGAAGATGTATGCGTGTGTGTGTGTGTGTGTGTGTGTCTGGATGTGTGTTGGGTGGGGGGAGGGGGAAGCAAGGCATGGAGACTTCGCCTGTTTGTCTGGTCAAAGGCGTCGTAGCGTTTCTCTCTACTCCATACTGCTGTAGGTGGTGGACACAGAGTGAACCCATACACACCCTCAGGCTTCACCCTGCAAATCCCTTCACCCTGAGCAACAAAGGGATTATGGGAGAAACAGACTAATCTACTTTTGTGAATTTACAAAGTATTTGCCACACAAGCCCTGGCATCAATCTAATGTTAGAGAGCAAAAAAAAAAAAGTATTTAAATATTGTTTAGTTTTTTTTTTCATATTTCATCATCCAAAACTGCAATTTTTTCTTTATTTTATGCTTTTTGTGCAGAGTGGAGAAAGAAAACGCTGCATTTCCAATCTGAGAGCTTTTGTTTTTTGGGATACTTGAGAAGGAACACTGGGCTTGTAAGGGGCCACCTGCAATAACAAATTACTCCCCAGTGTGTAGGAAACATCCAAAAGCAGTGCTCCGGATGGTTTTTCTCTTGATTTATTAATATTCTGCATATGCCTGAGGGGTGTGCATGAAATATAGCTGGAGGTGTTGCACGATGAAAAATATACCTTTTGTGAAAGGCTTTCCAGCCAATTATATTCAGTAGCACATACCAGGAATGACAGTTTGTTTCTCGGACAAATGCTCTGAGAGCACCTCTCACCTCTGAATGGTGCTTTTGGCCAGCTCGAACATCTCTTTGATCTCTTATTTAAAGTTTATGCGTGCATGTCGCGTCTTTATCTGCCCGTGAGGTGGGAGTGGAGTGACGGCAAGTGGAGGAGAGCGAATAAGGATGAACTTATCACCTTGTCCTCGACCAGACAGATCGTGTGGAGGGTGTCACCATAGCTGGCTCTGTTTCGGCTTGTTTAAATGTTCCTGTCTCGATGGTGTGATACGGCGTATCCCAGGCTAATTCAAACAGCCCGGAGAGAAATAAGATGAGGGATTTTCCTCAAGTAAAGGTTAGCACGCTGGAGTGGCTGGAAACTGATATACAATAAAAAATTTCTTGGCGGTTATCACATTATTGTTCCTCCTCAGACTCCCTGGACATTTAGAAATTAGCCTACATGTTTGCACATTCTGTAAAATGATTGTTTCCCTTCCACGTTTGGCCTGATGATGAAAGATCGTGTGATATTCTTGATGGGCGATATTTATCTTAGAGGGAAGAGCTTTGATTTTGAGCCACAGGAAGAGCATGTGTGTTGCCTTTGTGTTGCACAGTGCTGGGTTGTGTTATTTGACTCATTTCCAGACTAGATCCCAGATGCTGGACCTGGGTGGTCACACCCATAGTGATGTTGCACAACGCCTGTTTACTGCATCTCGTTTGTTAACCAAATATTGTTTCTGTGTTTTCCTGGCTCTGGAAAAATTAACCTAACACATTGGGGGAGGTTTAACTGTTTGACCACACAATTGAACAGACAAAGCCGCTAAACTGTCATTGTGATATTTCCAGCCAGATGCTCTAATGACGCTCTCTTCAGCTCTCACCTCCTCTGTTTTCACAGTGTGTTCACAATGTGAGCCAGATGGGTTGCTCTCTTTTGAAGGTGGAGCAAGATGGTCCAACACCATGGATGTGGGAACACACAATAATATTATTCAGGCCTGAATATAAGATGATTCTAACATGACCTCACTTTTCCCAACGCCTGTTTGTAAATAGGCTTTTTGACAACATGAAACTCTTTTTTATCAAACTCTTAGTCCAAGAAGGACATACTCCTCAGCTCTGAAGCCTTTTCTCTTGTACAAGTAAAACAGGAAACACCTCAATTAAAGCAGAACCAGAATTCTCAAGTGCAAGCTTGAGCATCTAAATCTTCATACCGTTTATCAGTCATGTACCCACACACTCAATTTTTTGGAAATGGTCACATTTCTTTTCTAGCCCGTCGTCACTTCATATCTGCTGTGAAAACGTCAACTTGTTTTCAGTTTTACCATGTTGCTTTTGATCACCTCATGGAAGCTATCAGAAACTAGCTAGCCTAGCAACATTTTGACTACAAACAATGGAAACTTAACAACAGTTTTGTTGAAGATCCTTTTAGAAGAATTGTGACCAAGATATAGACCAAAATGAAGGTTTAACAAGGTAAAAATACTTTTTTTTCAGTGCTCTTAATTACAAAATATTTAATATATACCATTTTAAATGACCTCAAACCTAGTTCACCACTTTTGTTCTGCAATTTCTAACTACTTATTGGTCAACATACACAATGACATCTGCATAAAGCTAATATTCTAGCTCTAGCTCCCATTCAAGCTTACTGGAAATCTTTAACAGGTACCATACATTGAAAATAAACCAAAGAAAGAAACTGGAAACTATAATCAGAATCTCATCCATGTCCCACTTGTCAGGTGAACATTTTTGTTTAGCTTACAAATCTAGTGGCTGTTCATGACTGATGTCCATTAGAGGTTCAGACATGGGGGTGGGCGACTTTTTTCAGCCTGCAGGCTTCTTGCACAGACTCGAGTGTCCCTGCTCTCTCAGCCCTCTTTATGAAATGAATGGCCCTCTGGTGACTTGTTGATCTTGTTACTCACGGTGTGAACGCACGGTTAGGCTGACTTGTTCATTTTATCACTTAAATGCTACCATGAGAGCTGCCTAGATCTGAAAAAAAAAAAAAAAAGAACGTAGCTTTTTACAGCTGCACAACACATTTTACACACCACTCTCTCCGGCAGCGAAAAGCACTCTCTGTGTTGTGGTTTATTCAGCCTTATCTGAGCTGATTTCAAACAAGGCCTGTTGCATGGAAACAGGAGTACTGTTAAGCTTCTCGAGCACGTCCAGGACACTCTCAGGCATCCATCATGCACTGTAACAAGCTGCTGAGTGCTGTTTGAAGCTTGCGTGTTTATGTGCTATGCATGTTCAGCGCTGACAGATCTGTAGTGACAGTTGTGAGATATGGCCTGCTGGACATCCAGGACAGGGATTGTCATGTCTGATGAGAGGCATCACCAGACGGCTGCTCTCTGAACCCCTTTCACATCTGATGTTAGCAGCGGATAATGCAGCTCTAAAGCCTCTTGTGTAAGAGACCTGGTCACTGGAGACTGGACGGGAGAGGACAGGGAATGACGTAAGTGTCCTCTTGTTCTTCCTTCCATTCCCCCCTGCTCCCTGATCCTGAGCACTTGGGGAGGTCATCGGAGCAGAGACTCTGACCCTAATTCCTTAAGGAAAGGTTTCCTGAGGAGTGTTGCTGCCTGCTCCCTACCCCCCTCTTGGCAGCTGACCTGGAAACAGAGCAGAGTGCAGCTGACGTAGACACAGGCTGCGTGTTTGCAGAGCCTGCGGATGAAGCGCCGAAGGGACTGGACTGTTTTTTGATCTGATGAAGGACATGGCTCCATCTGTTTCCTGCTCCCAAGGACTGCAGCGTTCACAGCCATATCGCATGAAGACAAATGAATAAACGGAAGGATGAGTCACGGCTTTATGCCCGTGTTTTGACAAGTCCTTCTGCTTGAGCGCGTGACGCTGGAAATATTGACACGTTTGTTAAATGACTTTGAGAGCGGTTGTGTGTCAGGCGTCATTACAAACAGATAAATTCAGCTGACAACATTTCTGTCTATGATTGTTAACCAATTCAACATTGCTGTGTTTACTCCGCAGGGTTCCATTGTTTCTCCGTCAACAAACAAGACAACTCAAAATGTAGGACACAAGTATTTGTGCTCCCCTCAGGAATCTATTTGCCTCTTCAGAGTGTCATTCTTTCAGCTCCTCATCCACGTCGGCACTCAAACCCATCCATGTCCTTTCTCTTGCCCTGTCCTCTTCCTTCAACACCTGTCAGCTTCATTGTCTTCCCCTTGAAGAAGGGTAAACCCCTGCAGGCATGCTCCTGCGACCTTTTCAATGGCTCTCTCCCAACAGAGCCGGTGCCTTTGTTCCTGTGCCTTTCTTTCCAGGTTTTGGGGCAATCAGCAAGGGGGCATCCGTCTTCCCTTTGAGGGAGGCGTGGTGTTCACTGCTTGCTGGGTGTGATAATGGACCACACATGGTTGTGCTCCAGTGGCTCACCAAGACCTGGGGGCTTGGTGCGTGGGCACAGGCCCCGGCTCTGCCTACTCTTCCCTAAAACTGGCCCATAAAGCGCTCTTCTTCTCAGCCTTTTGTCTAGGCCCTTTCACTTAGCCAGAGCTCTGCCGGGCCCTTTGTCCTCATATCTGGGGGCCCGGTGCCTCAGCGTCCACTCCCTCAGCTTTGTTCAGTCCACCTACAATATGCCACCAACAAGTATTCCAGAAATGCAATGAATTCAAGTCTTTCTGTCCGTGTGAATGTGGCTAAGTAAAGAAGGAGAAAAGGGGTTTTTGATTTTGTGTTGCTCAGGAGGTTTTGCTGACGATTTGGGCAGTTTATTGAGCTGAGCTGACGATGTAAATAAAAATTCATTGGGATACAAGGAAAAAAAAAAGATTCCTGTTTCCGAACTTGTATAGAAAATTAAATGAGATTCTTGCTTTGAGGAGTTTAATTAACATTTTTCCTGAGTGAGGGACTGTTGTTTACGTGGTGCAGTTTCTAAATTAAATGCAACTATTAATAGTGAATTAAAACCTCATGCATACTTTAATTGCAGACAAGAATACAGAGCAGACCTCAGTCCCAGCAGTCCCCAGTGGTTGAGTAACCCCCCAAAGCAGACCACATGAATCCCTGAAAGGGCTTTTTTTGATCAAACCTGTAGACTTATTTTTCATACTTGACTGAATTAAAGAGCCAAAAAACAGGCGTCAGAAGTCTGCATACTACGCTAAAATGTTAATATATGTCCCTCTGTCCCCACGTCCACTAACATGTCTGACTTTGCAACCATAAATCTTTAGATGCACGGCTTATTAAGTCTCCTTTTATTTTTATTTTTATGTGTAGAGCGGAGCTTTTTGATGTTTGACACACATGTCAGGGAGATTTCTTTCTTCTTTCTTTCATTTCATTGGAGACCTCGCTAACTTAGAAAACGTCTGTCAAGGCCCGTAGCGATGGTACCACCCTGACACTCCATTAACAGGAGGCATTTAGGATGGCAATGATGTAAATTTAATGAAATCCCCATCCTTCTTTGACTAGAATTTCATTGTAACCATTTTAAAACTGTAAAAGGGATATCATTTTATGTACTTCATGAAATCATTTTCCAGTTTGCTCTGGTTTACCATACAAATGGCAATGATTTATTGGTGCTGCCAGGCTGCCTGCACAGACCTGCAAGACTGAAGCGTAACATGCAGTTGTTAATGTCGGTCCATTTGAGTAATAAGTCCTCTGCGCCACATGGCCCTTTGTTGTTTTGCCGCAAACCAGGAATACAGTATGGGGAGACATCAAAGGGAGATGGCTACCTCTTGGGTAGCCTTCAGAGGGGCCTTGAAAGATTCCTGTTTTTTTTTTTTTTTTTTATTTCCTGTTCTGCTCATTCAGGTCACCGTGGTGCCTGTAGTATTTGACACAGTTTTGCAAAGTCCAAGTAAGTTTTTGAGGTTTTGGTGGGTTGAAAAACTTCCCTCTACAGAGCTGGGTTAAATTCTTTTCATAATATCAATCTCGCCCATGTAAACTTTTCAACCCACTTTACTGAGCGTCATTTCATTGCCACTAACTCTCTGTAACATCAGATCTCAAATGCCAAACTTTTATAACCCCTCATCAAAAAAAAAAATATGAGCTTCAAAACCTCTGCAGCCAGTGTTGTGTACGTGCCTGCACGTCCACATTTGTAGTAGCATTTTTTAATGTAAATGTAGGTGTATGGTTGCTATTTCGTAGACACCAGCGGCTATTTCTCGATTTCAATACAGGCCTCTCGGGGGAATATTGAAATTGAGCGACTCTCTCCGTGGAGGCACATGACTTTGATCATTTGCATCAGCCAGTTAGGAACAAGATAACAAGCAGCTGTCTGTTTGACAATCAGGCCTGCCCTCAGGACAGAGAAACTATAGATTGCTGGTGTGTGATACCTGCTCTCAGATGACGAGGCTCAGCCAAACACATCGATTACACGCACTTTATCCAATTGACTGTTCAGTTCGTCCCACAGTAATCGAAAGCTAATGATGCAGCTTCATCGTGTATAGTATCATGTACAGTATATCTAATTTGGGTCATTTTATGAATATTTTTTTGTTGTATGTAGAATGTGGTATTTTGGAAGCTCACCTTTGCCAGTGTCGAACAAATGGTTTTAGAAAATCCAATAGTGCTGACTGTAGCAGTATGTGTTGTATCTTAGTTTGGAATTCAATTTAACCCGACAATGGGAACTGAAGAAAATTGCCTCTGAATGTTATTGACTCAGTGAACGAGATTCGCCGGGGAAAGTCTTTTGTGGTGCAGTGACAGGAGTGACAGTACAATACAGAGAAGACATAAAGACACCGGAGGAAACATTACAGTTAACAGAGGAGGTTTTGCATTTTTGTCCATTTCAGGGCACAAAGACCTATTGTCAGATGCATATACGCTGAATTTGTCACCGCAAAATATCTGATTTTGCACATCTTTTTTTTTCCAAATTGGTGTTGTAATTCCTTTGTGATTGTTCAATTTTGCACCTGAGCAGTGTAAGTAATAATATTGTGGACATACTCTAAATTAATTTGCTTTTTTTATCTGAAAAGGAGTGCGAAGAATAGCCGACGAGAAACAACTTCTCGTCAGATCATTGTGTTTACTTGTGTTGTTTTATGTATTTGAGAGATTCTACACTTTCTAAGTGGAAAAACTAAGTGAGGAAATCCAAAGTCAGTAAAAAAGCACAAGCACTGGTTATGGAGGCGGTGTGGTTTGTGTGATTTGGTGGCCATAAAATCTCAAATGCGTAAATGAGCTCCTTTGCAAAAATGCAAATTGGCACCATGTGGAAGACAAAGCATTTAAAAACACGTAAGAGGCTATTTGGGTTCCTCTTGGACATGTTTATAGGTTTACAAGGCAGTGCTGTCTCACGCAATGGCAAAGGCGGCACTGGAGATATTATAGTTAGATAGTTCCTTATGCATTAATAGCAAGCTTCAGGCCGTGGGGATGAACCTGACATAAAGTATTACTTTCCTTATTGTTTCTTTAATATTATATTAACCTGTCTGCTCAGAGTTTGACTCTTTCAGCTGCACATTTAAATATTTAAACAATGTTTCGCCTACGTTATAGGTGATCCTTCATCTAATTTTGCAACATCTAAGCGTCAAACCCCTAAAGCCTGCTTTTCCGTATCCAATTGAAGTTAAAATAAATACTAGATTACCATCGTGCCTTAACCTGATTTCCTCGCTGAGTACCAGCTAACATTGGCCCCGACTCTCTGAGAGCAAGCACAAGTTAATGAGGCGGCAATATCAGCTATCAGAGGTGCGTCAGTGTAGTCTGTCATAGAAGGCCTGATCCCTGAAGGAACGCCAACCCCCTTTTCCTCCACGTTAGCACTAGCAGCCTCCCTACATTCACGTGGCTGTCGATGGGGGCTCCAGGTCTCTTTGTGAGTAGGTTACATGTGCCTTCAATTAGGGCATGGAACTGGAGCCCAAATGGGAGAGTTTAAAAAAAGACTGGGTTTGAGAGCAATGTGAGAACACTGGCCTGTTGTGATAGTATCTAATGAGATCAGTCAGAGCTGCATCCTTGAACGCTGCCACTCATTAATGTAATGATTCTTTGTGCGTGCGTGTGTGTGTGGATGCACTCTATAAATCACCAAATAAGCTTTCATGCTGTGTTCTGGTTACTGCCTCAGCGGAGAGAGGTCAGCTTTAAAGGTCTGCATAGAGGTAATGACAGTGTGATCTGAGCTGTCTTTCTGCTAGTCTCTCCTGAGCTGTTAGTGTCTTTAGCTGATTGGCTCTCTCTCATATTTGTTTGTGTTTGATTGATTGCGCAGGGCTTCTATAAAATTGCAGCTAATCACAGCACCCTGCAGGAAGGAGAGCTCCCGGAGTCCTCATGCACTTAGGCAGCATCTTTATATTTAAACAGCAGAGCCGGATTGCCGTGAGGAGAACTGGGACAAGACACAGCTGTTTCAAATGCTGGATATATAAGATGGTCAGGGTACTAAAGATGTCTTCTCCTTTCTGCTCCACTGGCATTTTCAAAGGATCTTCCTGCACCTAAGGCCCCATGCAATAAACATCAGTGAGCGGAGGCCTCTGCGTTGATGTGCCATGATTCAGGCTCATCCTTCAGGGCTGCTGTGCCTCGTAAAAGCCTCTCCATGCAAAAAGGTTTGCGAAGAGAGATGGCAAACGCTGGACAGACAATCCGTCCACTCATTTGTTGCTTCTCTGCACAGACATCTAAGCTCTGACTCGCACAGGATTTTTTCCATCCCTCTGTGCTAGTCCCCCTCCATCTGGTGCAGGTCTCACTGAACTCCTTCATGGGTCAACATGCTCTGAGCCCAAACCAGGATGCTTAAACGGCCCAGTGGTAGGCCAGGCCGGATGGGTCTTGCACGCAAACACGGCCACAAGCCCAGAAAGTGTAGCCTTCCCTGCATTGATCGCCCTCTCCATGTGAAAGAGAAGCACTCTAAACGGGAGAGGAGGAACAAATCAAGCAAATTTATTACCACATGGCCGAAAAGGTCAGAGCGTGACAAAAGACCTCCTGTTGTGAGGAGGAGTGCGGTGGAGTGGCCCCCCTCTAAACAGAGCTGGGGTGACTACCGCAGCATTAGACATGGGTCAGGCTGAGGGGAAACATGGAGGTAGAACTAGTCTGGAAACAAAGACCTTCTTCTTGTTTCTTGTTGCACTGTGACGTTTATTTAATAAAAATCTGCTTGTTTAAATGTTCCACTTTAGTGTTAATTTAACTAACAAAAAGCCCAAAAGACACTAAGAAATTAGATTTTTCAATTTGGTGACCATTGTGTGGCCATTATAAGAAATTCAACAAAATATAGGTCGTCAAGGACATTAATCTCTGTGAGAAATGCAATGTCACGTTATAGTAAAACAGGCTTTTTAAGAGATTAAGACAGTTTGATCTCTTTTATTATTATCTTTATGGATATTTTATCTTTATCTTTATTATCTTTTATATTTTTGAAACATTTATCCTCAACAACTACGCTAATGTGGCTGTAGTGATGGTCAGTCTGTCATGTCCCCCACGTTCAGACCAGATTGAAATATCTCAATAAATATTGGATAGGTTGCCCAGATACTTGTGGCCTTGTCAGGTTTTTAATGTATCACCATCATAATTGTTAAAATTGCACGGTGACATTAACATATAGCTCAAAATACCATTATGCCCAAGTATAACCTCACAGAGCTGCTAGCATGTCTGTCAGCTTTCTGGTTTTGGACAGACAGGTGCTTATACGTCAATATGTGGCTCCAAAATAATTTCACCCTCAAGGAAGGAACTAAGTTTTATGAAAACCATCTGAGTCTCACTGCCTTGCCCACCGCACTAACCCAACGAGGCGATCTATTAAAAATGGAGGTAGTGAAAGATGCAAAGAAACAGTTTCTTGTTGGACAGAAGAGAAAGAGTGTGTGTGTGTGTGTGTGTGTGTGTGTGTGTGTGTGTGTGTGTGTGAAAGAGGCCTACAGGGTGACCCAGCAACTCTTCGCTGTGTCTTGCCACAGTCTTGCACATGCTGACAGATTTATTGGATACAATAATCAGAGTGTATATCACCCTGCACTGCTTTGCACAGACAGCTTCTGTAATTGGCTTCTACACCTGGAATCGACTATAAACATCACACAACTTTACACTCGATTGAAAATGTGACTTGGGTATTTAATGATTTGCTGAAAATGCGCTTGGTTTTGACATTGATTGAGATTTCAGTTTTTGCTTTAACACAAACAGCGTTCATTGTATTCTACCTTAATGAAACACGATGTTTCCGTTTGTATTAACTGAAATTGTTGAAATTAAATCCAGACCTTTTTAGCCTACAAAGTACCGTGAAAGTGTTGTTTCTGTGTTGATGTCTAGTTGGTCAAAAAGTAATAGAGATAGACTTCCAGATTGCTTTATCAAACAGGCTTGTGGCCCTAAGGCCTCTGCTGGACATCAGAAGATTGAGCTGGACTCATACGTGCCCCTGGCAACTGTGAGATTCACTGCTGAGCTGCCAGGATTCCTGCTCTGTCTGCCTGGTTGGCTGGATAGAAGTGTGGCCTGCTGGTTGGTTGGTTGGTTTGCTGGCTGTTTAGCTCTCTGGATCAGCATTCAGGTCATACCCTACTGTGCCCACCCCATACAGCACAAAGGGCTGATCAGGGATGCTAAACAGCAGGCACGGGTATTCACCGAGCTTAAACACACTGCAGTGCTGGACGAGCCTTCTCAGCTCCAGACTCAGTGTCTCAGTGTTTGCTTGTCTACTGTGCCATGAAATGGAGTGTGTGTGTATGATTGTGCCAGTGGAGCAATGCAAACACCCTGCCTGAAGGAAAGAGCTATTCTACTTAGTTAGGGAATGCTGCTGGATGAATTGGACACAGTGTCGCAAGTTACACTTTGATCCTTTTTTAGTGAGCCTTTAGTGAGATCTCTTTTTGTGCATCTGCAGAGTTTTGCAATATGATAAAGAAAGAAAAAAACATAAACTCAGTGCTTTCTTTCTACAATCCTTGACAAGAAATCTGATTTTGAAATATGAACTTCAATATTAAATTGACACCACACCCTACTGTATAGATATTTAAAGGAAGCAGGTCGAGAGAAAGTGGCTATTCCACCACAGAAAAGTCAGGATATATAATAATATATAATAAGTAATGGACTGTCGATTGTGAGAATACTGAAGGGATGAATTATTCGTTAGGAGCACGGAGTAAATTCAGCCCAGATGCACCCCTAATTACAGCAGTCCATGACCTTTATTCTGATTGTCCATCGCCGCAATCTCATCTATCCTTACTCTCCTGCCTTTCATCAATTACAATGATGGAGGGAGGCATCAGGTGTCGGCAGCCAGGAATAATGGTGAAACATCCTCTGTTTATTTTGCTCTCGGCAAAAGTGTAAAACCTTTCTTTTTAAATATTTGCATATTTGAACATTTCCATCTCCATAAATTAAAATGAAACCCTGGCATATTAGTACTGCCTAAATAATAAATAAATGTCATACCAAAAATTCAGTCTTGTGTAAAAGGAAAAAAAAAAGCTCTTCAACACTCCCTGAGGCTGTTTTCTTTTATCAAGAGCTTTTATTGTGGGCTTACTAATCACATATGTCAAATGGAAGAAAGCAGCTATTCATTCTTGACAATAGGGATTTTACGGCGCCCTCAGTGGTGGTGTGTTGGCTACAGTGAGCTACCCCGCAACCACTTTCTCTGTTTGTCCTCTGTAGCCTTCCTCATCTTTCATTCACTGCACTGCCCTCCTGTTAAAGCTAAAATATCAAAACATTTTGATACTGGAGTTATGAAGTACTTTGTTGCCTGAAGATACGGAGAGGATCGGGAGTTCTGAATGTAGCCAAAGCAAATTTGGACTTTTTTTCCACGTTGAATCGGACCCAGGTGCTTTTTTTTTTTTTTTTCCTCTCCCTGGCTGGACTGGTCCCAAAATTTTAATGCTTGATTACATTTTATCTCATTTAGCATCCAAGCCCCAGTGGCTTGTGGGTCTCATTCACATCACCGTGTTTTCAGAAGCTTTTTGTAACAATGCCCAAAAAGTAGTAATTTCCCCCCTCCTCATTTTGCAAATACCACCCCCTCCCCAACTTTGTGCATTTCATCTCCATCACCGTCTGCATTAATAATTGATGTATTCAAATGAGCTTTTTGAGAGTTGGATTGCTTTTCTGATGCTCCTGAATACATCAAAGCACCGTTGCGTTACAAAGCAAGACATTATTTGTTTTATCTTCCATTTCATGAAGAGATTTAAGAGCAGAAATGAATTCTACTGTATGATTTATCTCCTTATTTATAGTAGAAAACAAATTGAATATGTACTCTTTGATACAGGAAAAGACATTTTCTTTTTCTATATTAGGTACCATAAGAGCAGTGGAGGTATGCCATTAATGACCTGCTAGCGTGCCCATGGGAAGAAACATTAGACAAAAGAGCTTGCCGGAAACATTGAGCGGGCTACCCCGGTGTCTCTGTGGGCAGCCTAAAAATACCACTGTGCCTCTTTCAGATATTGAAGCTGGGCGATGACATATAGTTGGCAGACCTTCGATCACTTTCCCCAAACTCCAACCAGAGTTGATTTTCTTTTCACATGCTGTCACAAATGGAAATCTTTATATGCTTTGTATATTAAAGGGCTGACCTTCTCTTTAGTGGTCACTAATTAGTCTGTATGGTATGCAGTGGAATCAGTGGTGTTTATTATTAATTAGTTTACTGGTTTGTGCGACAACCCTTAATATGCAAATATTGCTCTCCCATTTTAAAGGATTGGGTAAAGGAGGTACCAGACAGGTGGTAGTCATGGAAGCAACAGTGGAAGGTAGCCCATAGAGCACTGTGGGAGAAATGTTGGCTCAACAGGTTTGACTACAGATGCCATGACTCATACGAAGGTTGCTAGTAGCGAAATCTAAACTTTTAGATTAAGTTCTTTTTTTAAACCACGACTGGAGGCTCTCCTTAAACCTTAACCACATTGTTAAAAATGTCCAAATGTAACCAAACAGCAAACTGCCAATATATAACCCTAAGCTTACAGAAATAGTTTGACATTTTGAGGAATACTCTTGTTCACTTGCCAAGAGTTAGATGAAAAGATCAATAGCACTCTCGTGTCTGGTAAATATGAAGCTGGAGCCAGCAGCCTTGTCCAGTTTTCTCCGATATTTTCAGCAACACAAAATGTCTCCCACTTTGGAATAAAGCTTTCCCCCTGTGTGATTTATTGACTGATTCCCAGTATCTGCATTCTTTGGTGTGGATAGTTTGCCTGTTTGATTTTTTTTTATTTTTATTCTGGTCATCTGGCTATTTCGTTTGAAGCTTCATTTCAAATTCATTGAGTGGTTGTAAAGGGAGAAACCTGATGACATGTCCTTGGTTTTCAATCTTCTTTCTAATATCCAGTCTCATCTCCTGTGTGTGTGTGTGTGTGCCCACTGCTTAGACTGTGCACAGAAAAGCCAATCCATCTTCCATTTTAGATAGCCTCCTTATGCAGGATCCTGTAGTCACTGGACCTGCCTATTTTTCTGAGACTGTGAAACTGTTTCAGAGGTAAAGAGGTTAGCTCTTACATGATTATTTCTCAGCTAAGGGGATAAGGAGATAGCAGGAGCGCTTTTCATGGAAATGATTTTGAACTCAGCCGAAAGAGTTCAAGCTACACCCACATAGGAAATCTTTTTACTCTGGGTTTATAATTATATGGTCAGCAGTTGTCTTTCGTTAGAGGCTCATTTATACAAATGCTTGTATAATAGAATAATAACAACAAGGCTGCTGTCTAGTGGTGTTGCTCTAAAAGAAAAACTAAGAATTTGTTCATTAATACAGAGACATTTGACAGGTTTTTGTCAAATTGTAAATGGTCTCTGCACGGTGGAAGAAATGGGCTAATTCCATAGTCCTGTCTGTGCTTTCTGAACTGGTAGTGGGGCGTGGACGTGACATTTTTTGTAAAGCCGTAAGAAGATTTGGACAGGCCTTTGATATGAGTAACAGACATGGTGCTGTCTTTGTTTTCTCTCTTCAGCAGGATTTAGATGTCTTTGTTTAGTCCTGCAACAATTCTCTAAAAATACTGAAATGAGTTGAGAAAAGGCTGTCAAAATTTCAGGGACCTCTGGGTTCACCAGAGTTATTCCAATGAATGCGTAGGCACTGAAAGCTTTCATAAAAGCAGCATCTCTCTTGCATATTCCATGCTGTATTTACACAGGTAAATCAGCTTTTATTTGAGACTTTGTGCACATAAAAAAATTGAAACATGTATAAAACCTTAGTCTCCGACACGTTGTGGGACCAGCAGGCAGACTGTTACAGATTGCGGCACGCGATTGAGATCCAAGCAAGTCGTGGAGGAATTGGGTTTGGCAGCAAGAAGTAGATGCATCGAGACAGAGTAATGGGAGGTAGAAAAGTTTTTCAGGGGCTTCTCTTGTTAGTGGCCACATGATCCTCTCGTTCCTCTGGGAGGCGGCGTACAGGCACGCGGTTGTTGGAGGAATGTGCTCCCGGCTGGAAAAGGTTTGCAGTGCACGGAGAGGTTCTCCTCCCCACCTCAGTAAAGCTCTACTGAGAAATAGACCCGGTCAGCCACGGAAACTCAATCTACCTCTCCAGCTGGCCTCTTTGCTGGTCTGATGATGATGAAGACCTGCAGTGGATTAATGATTTGCCATAGATTGGGAAGAGTGACCATGACTAGTTAGACTTTGATGCAAATGTGTTAAATCAGCTGTGGGTGTATCCCATTCATCTGCTCTGATGCTCTGAGTAGTTGTTTCAGAGTGGGTTAAGAGGTTACACCCCCCTCTCTTTTGCTTGCGTTTCCCTGCTTGTCAGCCACACTACGCTAGGTGCTCGCCTGTCTCTGTGACATAAAAACAAGAGACAATCTGAGAGGTGAACCTACTGCATGGCGATTCAGGAAGCCAAGTCTGTAAATGTGTTGGGCTTTTGAGCGACTGGCACTGGATTCTGTCTGTTACTTCACTGCCAGAAAAATCTGGTGTGGTTTGGAGGCAATATATAATGTATCTGGCCTCCACCGCACTGTGCAATGGAAAAACAGCGCACTTGTCTCCAAAATGGCTTTGAGATGTAATTGAACCATAATGCCTCTTATATGAGCATCTCGTGGTGGAATGAAGATCTCACTTGACAAATGGGCCCGCGAAAATAAACTGGCATATCTGAGTCATGAAGTGGAGAGTTGGGCTACCGACTTTTAAGCCTGCTGGTGGAGGGCTGGAGCCCCCATCATTCCGACAATAAAGCTAAAGAAACCCAATCATCTGTGCGCTGACAGCTAAGGCATTTCTATTATATCCCAGCTGATTATTTCTCTACTCCTTCCAGCATACTGAGGCCAGGTAGTATTTATTTCCTTTAGATCCATCATAAGATGGGCTTCGTCTGTTCACCTTTCTCAGAGAGAGCTGCTTCATTTTGTGATTTGATGAATGCTGCAATCCTTGCGTCACTACACCAAACTCCCCATGAGCTCTCTGGTATTGAGAGGTGCCAGTTGCCAAGGTGAAGTTCTCTGCATCAGCACAGCCGAGGGGAGCCGTTCATTACATTTATATTTACTTTATTCACAGATAAAACGTCTAATTTATTTCCTGTCTTGTGCTCTCTGCGGCTCCCTCCCACCTTTCCTCCACCCATCTCTCTTTGAACTAATTGAGTGTGTTAATTATGACTGCCGTGAGGACACATTACAACCTGCTGCACTTGGCTTGTTATCACGTGCCATGTCTCATCTATCACGCCTTTAATTACAACACCTCTGTTCTATTGCCAAACACCTTCTTTCTCTGCAGAGGCTCATGCTTTTCCTTTCACATCATCAGCACCACCGTCTCCCTGTTAAAGTGTAAGAGGCTTTGTCAGACACCTCGTAACATGGCAAAAAAGATAGGAAAAAAAAAAACATTTCAAACCCTGCTGGCTGCCCCCCTCCCCAGCCACTGACACACACACAGCTTGTGGCTGATGTAGCGTCGTTAGGTTAGGTCATGTAGGTTCATCTTTGACAGGAGGGGAAGTCATGGCCCCTCACTTAGCGACCATGCTGGCCAAGATGGGCTGAAATTACACATTTGGTGTTTGGAAACACGGATCTATCGCCCTCTCTTTTGCGTCGCTGCTTCTGCTTCATTCCCTGCATAAGCTGCCATGGCAATTGTCACCACAGGTCGCCTTCTCTGTAGGCTGCATTTTGCCAACATGGCGTTCCCCTACTGTGTGCCAGTATTTGTTTGTGGTTAAGGGTGTGGTGCTCTTGCTTAATCTCTGAGTCCACAGCTGTAAGAGCTGTGGATGCGGTGGCAAAGCTGCCCAGAGCTTGAAGCTCGCCCTCTGATTTTCTGTTTGTGAATGCCACATGACCACACTCTTGGGGTAAAGCTGTAAGCAAATGCAAAAGTTTCATTTCATAGCAACCTATATTTTCTGCTTAGTCCGCAATGGTAAAGAATAGCTGTGCATCCTCCTCAGAGAATCCGCAGTGACTTGCCAGAAGAAATACTCCATAGCATGAACACTGTTATCAGATGAAGCGCTTTTATTGAATGTGGCAGGGTGGTAAAGTGGTCCGGCAAGGAAGCAGTGTGACATTAATTGAACTGACAAAAATGTCAGCATTACTGTATCAAATATGAAAAAAATAATCTATCCATCTACAGAGAATATACATTTTGTTTTTCCTCTCCTAATCTTTTCCTGTTTTCTTTACAGCCGTGCAATCAAGACTAATCAGGACCTGCTTCCAGAGACCCCCTGGACAAACATCTTCTACGATGACTTCTGGGGCACCTTACTCACACACAGTGGCAGCCATAAGTCTTACCGGCCCCTCTGTACCCTCTCCTTCCGCCTCAACCATGCTGTCGGTGGGTTGGAGCCCTGGGGTTACCACCTGGTCAACGTGGCCGTGCATGGGGCCGTGACAGGCCTGTTCACCTCCCTGGCTCGCCTGCTGCTCGGAGGAGGCCTGTGGAGCCTGCTAGCCGGCCTGCTCTTTGCCTCTCACCCCATCCACACCGAGGCAGTGGCGGGCATCGTGGGCCGTGCAGATGAAGGTGCCGCCCTGTTCTTCTTGCTGTCCCTGCTGTGCTACATACGACACTGTAAGCTGCGGGGTCACGCTGGGCTCTGGCGGCTTGTGGCCTGGTTCCTGGGAAGCCTGG
Organism: Protonibea diacanthus; assembly: GCA_028641955.1. Classification (NCBI taxonomy): domain Eukaryota; kingdom Metazoa; phylum Chordata; class Actinopteri; family Sciaenidae; genus Protonibea; species Protonibea diacanthus. The sequence continues at coordinate 16,783,025 of CM053981.1, forward strand.
GCTGCGCTGCATGCAGCATGCTGTGGAAGGAGCTCGGAGTGACTGTCCTGGCTATCTCGGCGCTGTACGACGTCTGCGTTTTCCACAGGCTCAAATTGCGACAGGTCATCATGCTGCTCTACAAGGTAAACAGTTTGTTCTCACGCCGTGGCGCGACTTTTTCACTTGTGTCTGATTCCCTGCACCCGCTCCCCGACTCTCAAGAATCTGGCAGACAGCAGTGGAAAGTTGATATGGGTTTGTGTGCCTGTGTGTGCTACTATATGTGTCTGTTTTGTTTGCTTTTCATCACAGTTTGAAAAAAAAAAAAACATTTGTCAGTGTATGCACAGCTGTGTCATTCAGGCCAGATTGTGTTTTTCATTAAATGCAAGGAAGCACACATGTTAGGAAAGGGAAGCAAACAGAATCTCTTTTTTTTTTTTCTGTCTGTGCAGGAGACAATTAGTAACGCATCTATTGATGGGTAATCTGAGGTGAATGTAACTGATGAGAATGAGTATCGTTATGGCAACGAGGAATCAGAGCGAGTTTTATTACTAAAATGTACGTTATTATACCCTTTAACCTTTCTGCCTCAGGACTGAACGCATAGTAATGCGCAAACCCACAAGAAACTGGTCTGTTAGACATTTTAGGCTCTGACTTGTAATTCAAGATGTTGCCTGTTTTTGTCCCCTCACGTGGCTCCACCTCGAACAGTCACATATATTGTTTTCTTCTCTTGTGAGAAACTAAACTCTGAACATCTAAATTAAGAACCCATTTAACCAATAAGAAGTCAATTAAACCAAACCCAATGTGAGAATGAACAGCTAATTGCTCATTGAGCCATTAGTGTTTATTACCTTGAAATTGACGATGTCTTTATAAAACATAATGATGAAAAGTGAGCTATTTGCCACATGTTACACATTAGCAATGGAATATATCAGTGCGTGTGTGTGTGTACATGCCTATGTTTGCTTGTATATTCACGTTGCACACGGCGAGAGAAAATGAAGAAAACGAGAAAAACATTTTTCAAAAGAAATAGCTGAGATAACAAAAAGTGATGGCCATTGTATATTTTCTTGTCGCTTTCGAGGCGTTCAGCCATTAAGTAGCCCTTTTCCCCCAACAGCTCCTGTCAGAAGTATTTACTGTTTGCTGTCTAGTCAATGTGACATCCATGACTCTCTACCCATCATAACAAATTCAACAAGACGTGTGCACAAATGTGACAAAGAGACCGCGGAGCAGCCAATGAGAGGGCAGCTATCCGGCACACCCCAGCAATAAACAACTCTTAAAGAAATGTTGTGTTGTGAAGAGGGATAGGAGTCAGCAAAAAAAAATACAAGAGATAGACACAAATGAAAGTAGTTAAAATAGTTAATTGAAGAGCAAATGCAGCATCTCTCTTTTACTGCTCAGGATAGTGTGGAAGTGACGCGTGGGGGCCTCTGCTGCTGTCTTCACACTGTCCTCACATGATTTAAGCTTTATCTGACTCCCTGTGTCCTCTGGAGTATGGCCCATCCATTGCCGCAAGCAGACAGGCCTTCTAATGGCTTGTCAGGCATGGCTAGACTAGAGAGGAAACGGGGCCAAAAGGGCCAAAGGAGATGATGCCTCATAGCTGACAGTTTTTCAACTTTTTGATTGAAAATCCACAAAGCCTGCTGATCCAATTGTCTTTGGAGGGAAAAAAAATGGACTGGCAGATAGTTACACTTCTGGCATGGAGCAATCCCTACTGATTTCTTTCATGGTTTGCCATTGTGGTTAACTAACTTGGCATGCGCCTCAAGGGGCAGATGTGCTCTGCTACAGCACGGCACATCCAGTGTAGCTTCTGAATTTCAGAGTGCTATTATGGTAGTGTCAATAAAGCTTTTTGCCCTGATGCTTTGTAATGTCTGTGTAAAAAAAAAAATATATTGTCGTTCAGTGATGATCATAAGGACAGTAAGTAAATTATGAACTTAGTTGTTTAAAATGTTTAAAAGGTTAAAAGTTTGCACACGATTTAAAATACATTGAAACAGAGAAGGGAGTAAAATATTTCAATAAAATAAGTGAAGCAGCAAGAAGCTACATAAAAGCAAGATTTAAAGGATAAGTCTTCAGATGTTTCTTCAAGGAATTTATAGTCGCAAGTTGCATGTTGAATGTTTATGGGCAGTCTGTTCCACAGTTTTGTTCAATAATAAGTAAAGGCTGCCTCTCCATGGTTCTTTGTAACATTTAAGGCTGTTGTGTTTAGTGACCGAAGTTTGGAGCTGTGAGTGTGGAGGGAGAGACAGTCGACTAAGTATAGAAGTGCTATACCATTCAGAGCCTTGTTGTACGTAGTAATAATACATTTTAAAATCAGTTCTAAAAAAGACAGGACATCTGTGTGAAGCTGTTAAAACAAGTGTGATGTTCTCCCTTTTACTTGTTTTAGTCCAGGCTCTGGCAGCTTCTTTTGTGCTCACTGAAGTCTATTCAGTTTCTTAGGTAATCCAGTTAAAAGAGCATCGCAATAGCCCCAAAATAGTAAAGCATGAATCATTCTCTTGTGTGTGCACGTGCAAGATACAGTGCACATGCTGAATTTATTTATTTTTTTAATATGTTTTTGCCACTGAATGAACCTGATGGCAGGAATTTTAAAGCCTTTAAAATTCTGTTCATTTTGGTTATATGGCCCCCAAATCACACATTTACCTCAAAGCTTTACAATCTGTTCAGTTTACAACACCCATTCTTAGTTAAAGAAGCAGCAAAAAAGATTTCATTACATCATGGTTATTTGTAAGATGTAAATAATATTAATGATTATGTTTATTCCCAAGGTCCAATACTGAGTGAGCCTTAACTAAACCTCTGTTTGACTTAAACAAAATAGAACATAGAACCCCGCAGGCATATGTTGGCGTAAAGCTGTTTTCAACATTGCAAACTGCAGGCATCCAGCCTGTCTCTGTATTGTACACTTAAATTAATGTCCAACAATTTTAAGTGAATTGGCCACACACACACACACACCATAAAAAAGGGACAAATTTAACAAAGCAGCACATTCAATTGAGTCTGAAATGTGAAATCCCCTTTTTTTTTTTGCAGCAAGTGAGGCCATGGCTCTCACAGTGGGTTGCTTTGCATTGAGGAGGCAAATGAGGCACTGCGTGGGTTGTCAGGCACTCTGGGAAAACACTCTGCAAAACAACTAACTGTTTTTCATTCTGTTGAGAGTAGACCATAAAACGGCATAATTCTCTGGAAGTGAGGCTGCCATATATGGCTAGCTTTTCCTAACGTGCAACTTTGAGCTGACAATTGTCATTATGGTAACATATCATTTAGTCTCACCACAAACAACATGAAAGGAAGCACAGACAGAGAGTGGTTATCATGGCTTCAATCATGTTAACTTGGGAGGTTTCTCTTCATATAAGAACTCTGCCTGTCATGTAAGTCTGTGATCATACATTCATATGTATGGGTATTGTGATATGATCTGTTATCCTCATGGCAAGCAGTATCCACAACAGCAGCACGCGCATTCATCTCTCTCTGTTTCGGTGGAGACAGGCAGCCACTTTGACTGATGATAAGCAAAGGGAGTTATTCCTCAGGGTGAGTTGAGCCTTCGACCGCCTGCATGAACATTAGATGTGTACAGAGCTGAAAATGATCACAGTGAAGATAAATACCGTTCCCTCCCTTAAGTTAAGGTTAAAGATCTATCAGGTGCTGAAAAGTCAGCAGCTAACTCCCCAAACAGAAGTTTATGAATGTGAAAGCAGCATTGTAACATTAATGTTGTGTGATAAGAGGGAAACCGGGCATAAAAGCATGAAAAAGGAACTGTCGTCGTGTTCCAACCCATTTCCTTGTTGAAGTACATAAAACCCATCCTTCAGTCAGACTAAATAGTCTGCTTTGTTGTGTAAGTGACAGGCCACTATGGGCCGGCCGCTAACATTTTATCACTGAGCTCTCCACTCAGCCTCAGTCTTTTGACATTTAACGTAGGAAATGGTGAAACAGGGCTGCTTATCTGATTGTGGCACAGAGTCAATTACATTACAGTTTTATATCTGCTGCAAATCTCCCGTTGTGTCAGTACGACTTCTGTGTGCAGCTTGTACGTTGAAGGCAGTGGAGACTGAGACCAAGACCTTTACTGTAACTCCATGTAGATCCATAACTCATTTCATCAAGACTTTAACTGCAGACTTGCTACATATAAATCAGAGATAATGCATGGATATTATCTTAAATTATTGGTTATATGTCGTGTGACAGATCTCGGAAGAGGAGGATCATGTGCTACAATTAACCATATGTAAAAAGAAATCTGGAAAAGAAAAGCTTTTCTTTAAGCGACAGCAAAATCGAAGAAATAATCTTGTAAAGGGAGACATCTTACATTAAAGCATGCTGCATTTAAATTAGGGCAGAACAAATTGTCATTTTGAATAGACTATAATTCGTTTGTGTACTGTACATGTGTTTCTTCTCGCAGGCTTTTGTCTGTGTAATGTTAATGTCAGCGCTTACATGGATCTATTTCTTCCATTCACCAAACTAAATTGTCCCTGGGCAAGACAAAAACCATAAGAAGAATCAGACAAGGACGTACCAACTTTATATTCTCCAATACATTCTGTGAATATTAAACATCGGTCACATTATACATGCAAGTTTAGGAGTACTTGCTACCCATGTTCATGTCAGTGATGTAAGTATTTCTCTGGATAAGATAGAAAACGGAGACGGAGAGAGGGAAACAATAGAGCTCAGACAGTAATTGAAAAAGCACGTTGGGTTAACGGTGGCGGTGCAGTCACAGCTCTTGGCATCCAAACTGTGAGGAAAGCTTTTATTAAGAGATCTGGTGCAACCTTTACACGCTCGAGTGACCTTTCTAGGAAAACCACAGTGCTCTTTAGCTAAATTAAAGTCTTGCATCAGCACTTTTAAAAGATGTTTTCATGAATATATGCATACAAAACACCTCGCATTTCTTACAGAAATGCCTGCATTAAGTTGCAGTTTACCTATTTATAATACATAATCTCTCGTATATACCTTTCAACAAGCACTAACCCCCTTCCTCTTCCTCCTCCCAGTCATTAGTGTGTGTGTTTAGTGTACCGGCACTTGCAGTGTTGATAACTGGTGCCAGTGTAAGTCTACAGCGTACAGTGTGTTCTAATTAGTTCTTTCCAAGACTTGTCTTCAAAAGTGGAAAAAAAAAAACCTGTCATTAAATTGTTTACTCAAGCTGACCTTTACAGTGGTGATATTCTCCCGTTGCCTTTGTGCCTGATTAAAGCATTTATAGCCATGTGTTGTTGCGTATTGAGCTACTCTCAGGCAATGAGTTTACGGCATTCAAATGTAACATAGTTGGCAATGGAGTGAGTGTGTGTGGTGTAACCGCAGTTTATGTGGAAAAACGTGCTTTTTACGAGACTGTTTCCTGCACAGCGTTACTTAATAGGCTCATTTTCAATAAGAGATAGTGAAACACAATTGGAGTTCCTGATTTAGGAGAGGAAGGAATGCTTTTTAATGTGATCTCACAGTGTTTCTTCCATAGCATAATGTCATAAATTGTCTGTCCTGAGGACTTGGTGTTCTTTCTGTGGTTGACCATTAAAATAAATGTTTGGACAATTGAAGAAGTGAAATTGGCCTGAACGTAAGCTCTAACGATGGGAAAAAGAAGACCTGTTTGAATTCATAATTCAATGTAAACATCTTCACTATAATTTTACTCCTTTTCTTTTGATGTGCGGCTTTGCTTGGTCACGAGGGTCCATTGTTCTTTTGTTTGAATGTCAGTCCTGCCCACATAATGCTAGCAGAGAGAGAAAGTGTTGTGAGTTTGTTTCACACTGGAGAGACGATACTTTAAACATACAGGTACAGTATGAGCCACAGGCCCTGAGGGGCAGACACTCCTGACATGACCATGACAGGAACAACCCTTTGAAAACACAATAGAGAAATCCAATGCTTTGAAAGTGAAAACTAGATAAAGAGGAATTATCTTGGTGATGTCACGTCAATACTATACATCCATCAGTAGCTTCTGACAACACAAAGGCTTAAATATATGTTCAGGTAAACTTGAGACGTTCCTCTGTGATCGCTTTTGTTACGTCTAGAATCCGGCGACGCAACGACTGGAAAATGATTTCCAAATCTGGGACGAGACCCAGCTGGCCCTTAGTGAATGTCAAGCTTACACACTTTATCTTTTCACACCTCCCGTTTTCTGTTCACACTTTGGCTATTAGCACAAGGTCACTGCTTACACCGTGTGTGTGTGTGTTATGTGTCTGGAGAGTGACGGAGCTGACAGAGTTTACCTGCACTAAGAGCTCAGGTGTCGTGGAGCTGGCGAGGCCGCTGAGGCCTGACCTCAGTGATGTCAGATATGGAGGAAATCGGGGAGGGCAGGTGTGTGTGTGTGTGTGTGTGTGTGTGTGTGTGCAGTGATTGTTTACATACAAAGGTGTGTGTGTGTGTGTATTTGGGTAAGCTATAGACCTTGCATACAAGATACGACATCCATACATACCCTTGCTGTGTATTAGATGAGGTAAAAGGAAACATAGCCCAGCCAATACATTCTTACCTGGGGCTCCACAGATGCTCCTCTATGCTCTAATGGCTCCTGTCAGTGTGTGATGGATTGAGCCTTGTGGGCTCAGCTAGTGCCCCCTGCCCTCACCCACCTGCTTCTCACATGGGGATACACACCACCATGTCTGGTGTGAATATGGAGATGGGCAGTCAGAGCCATGCATAACTGAAGCGCATTTGCGAAGAAACAAAGGCGACGCTGTCTTACTGAGGATTAGATGCATAGTCAATATAAAGCTACGGCTAGCAGCTTACCAGCTTAGCTTAGCACAAAGAGTGAAAACAGGTGGAAATAGCTAACCTGGATTCTTATCATCACTGTGAGCTTGCCAGGCAATCAGTAGAGAAAAAATCCATAAAAAATCCATCTTTTTTTTTTATTCTCCAGTTTGTACAGATAGAAGGAAGGAGATATTGTTATTTACTTGGTTTTAGAGTTGGTAGTATTTGTTACCTTCTGTTTGTACCTTTGTTCCTTGTTTCCATTTTTTTTGCTAAGCTAAGCTAATCGCATCCTGCTCTAGCTTCAGATTTAGCATACAGACATGACAGTGCTATCGATCTTGTCTTACTCTTTGCAAGAAAACAAATACGTGTATTTCTACGGTTTGAAACTGTACACTCTTAGTTATAGCACATACAGTAGCAGAGTAACAGTGAAGACATTCCAAACATACATATGACTGAACAGGCCTGAACGTCTTCGCTCTGGGGTAAAATGAGGCATTGCAAGTACAGTGATAGAAAGTGACTTGACCTGGGTTTACTTCAGCCTACTGTTCATCAGGCCTAAGTGAACCTGACAGGCAGGGTGCCTGTGACAGTGACCCTGACTTTGCCTACTGTGAGAAGATGGAAAAGGAGAGAGAGAATGAAAATCCCCTCAAACAAAGCCTCGCACTGCTCTGAAAAACAAAAGTGAAATACAGTATGAGACTTGAAATATTTCACATTGTCCCTTGCTTCGCTTCTCGCTGAAAATGATTGTATGGCCCGTTCTTTTTATAGCCAGCAACTCTGCGAATCGATAGTGGCATGTTATGCAAGAACTCAGTCCTGGAAAGGAATGTCCCACAGCGCCAGTGCCCTGCAGCGTTGTTCTAATGCCTGCATCGGGTTGTCTTAATAGAGACATGTATAGATTTGCTGGTTTGTCTATTTTCTCAAAATCATTACGCTTTCATGGGGGATAATTGATTCGCTCAGAAGTCTTACAGCAAATACAACACCCAGTACAGACACGCACCTCATTTTAATTAACCGACACATGCTTCCAATGTATCCTTTCACATCTTTTCATTCTCAGGACAGTCCTGAGACTTACTCCTCCAGTCCGTTCTAAGGACAATTTATATTTTATGTTTAAAGTTTTGCAAATTATAGTTCAGAACTTCAACACAAGTGAAATATAGTTTTAGGCCTTTGTTTCAGTTGCTGACCATAGTTCCTATTTATGGCTCCTTTTTATGGTCTCAGCAAATAAACTGGCATGTAAAATCAGTCAGCCAGAACTGCATTACTTGAGAGTTCCAGCTACTGTACCAGTAAAAACAAAGACTAGTGGAAGTCTTTGTCAGTTCTTGAATTATGTAGTTTTGTTATCTAATTAAACTCAAATTAGTATTTTAAGGGTATTTTAATTGATTACGTACAAAATCTTAATGGCAAGTCATAGCACAAACTCAATTAGTTTTTTAATCTTTTTAGATCTTAACAAAAAGATGAATATTATAAACTGGAACAGCTCAAAGCTTTATGACAGGTTTACAGTGCACTTGAGTATTCTCTCATGTTAGCTGTTTATTTTCTTGGTAGTTAATATGGCATTTAGGAATCTCAATCAAAACAAGCATAAACAGATATCCAATGAACTATAAACTACAGCCAGAAACTTTCAGATGGATAAGATAAATGAAATCATACAGATGTGGAATGGGCACACGGCCACTTTCAACAAACAAAGGAAAGGAAAGGGAAACAAATGCAAGGCTATCTGCAGATTCAGTGCTGCATCATCTCATCATGTCCTGTAATACACAAGGCTCCCGAAGGCAGAGTGGTCCAGTCTGTTACCTGAATAGGTTCAGTCCCAGCAGAAATTCCCCCAGCGCATGCTGCTACAAAAGACCGCTGCGTCTTCCAGCAGAGGTCCTATCATCACCGTGGGCGCTCCCAGCGCAGGGGGAGAGGACTGAAGAGAAGCAGAGCGTGTGCGAAGGAGACGGACAAAAATGTGTTGAAGAGGAGGCAGAGAGGCATTAACGGATGGGGCAGCCAGGGGACAGAGAGAGGAAGAGAAAGGGAGTCTGCTGTAGACATTTTCAGGAGGCTGTGTGCTTCTGTCAGATGGCCTGTCTCCACATGAACCATCAGCCACCGGATGCTCTATTTCGGGCTACACAGAGATAGACCTATATGCCAAACTGCTGTTATAGCTGGTTATTAAACACAGTATATGAATCAGTCATAAATCAGGTTTCAGGTTTCTCTCAGAGCATGTGTGAAACCTGCAATGCCACTCATTTTATTTTTTCATTTGTTCTGTAACGGCTTTGGACATTCTGTCTTTTAGTATAGCACCTTCAGACTTTCCCTGCTGTGTTGGGGAGTGTCACCCTTGCTTAGAAAGACCTTTAATATACAGCAATATTTCAGAGGCTTCCATTTATAAGTAAATAAAACAGTGCAATTTTGGAGAAATTGTTTTTTTCTTTATATTTATGTTGGTATGCTAGGAACACCAAATCATGGCAAAATATAAAAGTTCATGAATTTCAGCCTCAGTGCCATATGTGCATGTATATGCGAGTAAATGTATGTGAGTATGTATGCAAATACAGTACACACCTGGCTGGCCACACTGATTTCATGTGCACTCAACATTATTCATTCGGTTAGTCTCAGCTCTTGGGCCATGACAAAAGGAGGCGAATACACACGGTCGTACTGGGAAGAACGAGCGACCATTTATTTACCGAAAAAACAACAGAATTCATTAAATACACATATGAAATAATTCCTTTGTAGATCGATAGTGTTAATGTGTGGCTGTATGAAAGCGTAATGTTGTATGATGTAAAATAAACCAAACCAAACAAAAGAAAACACGTGGTGCATAGCGGAGAGTCAGCGATACAGTGAGAGAAGAAAAGGGACGGCTGAGTCTGAATGCGTTCTGGATGGACTGGCCAGGCGCACCCAGTCACATGAACAAGAAATCCGCCTCAAAACCAGGACCTAAAGAAAGACAAATTGCATGCAGCAGTCCAAGAGCAAAACACAGGCCATGGCAAAGCCAGAGAGATGTCACTCTTTCATTTAGTTTTCATCTTGCTGTGTAAAATATTTATGTTGGGCGAAAAAAGGCATTTTTGAAAATTATGCTGTCATCTGTTATAACTGCAACTGGTGAAACTGCAGGCGAAATGTGTTGAACATGGAATTTGAGTTGATTGATTTCTGCTCTTCTGAAAAGCAAGAACAAGCCCATGTCACGTAGGGGATGGCCAACATATTTCGAGGGACTTGAATGTCAATGTAATGCAGCTGAACTACGGTCAGGATACAAGGTCTTGATGCCTGTTGTAGGGACAGCGTGTACTTTTTTTCAATGGCAATATTATCCGTTGAATCTGGACTTGATTTTATGACCAAGAATGTGTTTCTACTGCGAGATGAACAAAAGAAGACACTGAATTTCTGAATAATAAATCTTTGAACAGATTGGTGCGTCTTTGGATTCGGTCCCGAACTACTCCGAAGCTCTGTTCCTGTTCACACGTCTTCTTTATTTATCTAATTTTCAGTCTAACTCAGAGTCTCACTTCATGTCTGCTGTTACCCCCAGATTATATGCTCTTTCATATACCGCAGCAAGCATTTAAACAAAGTGATGAATGAGCAGCCGGAGAGCTCTCTTGCAAAGTACTGAATTTAAAAACCCTTTATCACGGGCAGATTGCGTCGGGCTTGCCGGTGTAGCCGTGGAAGACTGAGTGCTGCTCTTCAGCTGTCCCCCCCTCCCCTCGTTCCTGCTCTTACAGTACTCTCTAATTGTTTTCCAATCTTTCTTTTTTAGCTGCTGAGTTGCAGTTTTTGTGCTTCAACATTCAGTCAACCGTGTGGACTAAATGGACTCTGGCCCACACCCAATTCTAATTTCTCTTCTGCGACACATTGGAATGATTATCGCAGCGGTAAAGCGAAGCCGCTCGGGACAATCTGCTGGTTGTAAACATAAATGCAAATTGTGGAAAGAATCCTCCCCCATAACGCAATCTGTAAAAGGACATTTCAGTGGTATTGTGACTCACGTTGATTAAATACTGTGCGATCAAGCGTTGCTTCTTGTGAGCTCTATCTCTTCAAGACGCATACTGTAGATGTGTTATTGTTGTATTTACAGTTTGGCTGTAGTCACTGAGCTGAGTTAAATCTAACTGATTAGATGTAGAAAGGTTTTGTGTTGTATCTCACCATCCTGTCACAGAGGGATCGAGTCTTTTCACCAAAAAGAGACACGCAGGTGCTTCTGTGCCAGCACATCTGGGAATTCTTCTCTCAATCCTCAGATTCATTGGTAATCTCTGGGCATACTGGGATAGAATTAAAATTCTCATGCCCTCGGTGAGTTCAGAGACTCGTGGAGCCTCAGAGACCTACAGAAAGATGTCTGGCATGCCCAGCATACTCCCACTACATTAACGGTTTCTCAGTTTTCTGTTTGATCTCTCAGGCTCTTTCTCTCTGTTTTTTTGTCTGTTCTTTTTTGCGTCTCTCTCACTCTCTCTCTCTGTCTTTCTCTCTCTCTATGTGGCAATTCTTGATTTGCAGTCTTTGCTGAAAACTCCAAATTAAAGTAATTCCAAGGTTTTTAAGTGACTTTTATGATTCTATGATGATTTTATGAGTCTGATCTATGGCTCCGCTCCTTTGCAAATTAACCACTGCCCTTTTGGTATTATGGCGTATTTCTACCTGGTGGATATTATTATATATTTAATTGGGTTTTGGAAAATGAACACCATCTGCGTGTGTGTGTGTGTGTGTGTGTGTGTGTGTGTGTGTGTGTGTGTGTTCTGTTCTCTATCTGATGAGCAAAGTGTCTGAGCTGTTTTATTCTTCTCTAGCAAATTGACAGACATTTTGTAACAATGCTGTGTATATTTTTACTGACTGAGTGGATAGAGAGGATGGCCCTGTTATACTTAAACAATTAGCCACGCTGGCTGTGTGGCTCTAGAAATGACAGTGGCGCTCTGTCTGTCCACCACTTTGGTCCAGACTGAAATATCTCAACTATTGCATGGTTTTTGTACAGACATTCATACACTCACTAAGATGAATTGTGACAACTGATATATTTTCATCTAGTGTCACCAGAGCTAAAAAGACAATAGTTTATAAACAAATATCTGCAAAACTATGACATTCCCATCAGTCTCAGCTGTACTTTATATTGAGTGAACATTAAAGTTATTATTGTTAGCAAATTGACATTAGCTTTTATAGGCTAGTGTACTGTTGTGTTTATATCTGCAATAACAGAAGAAATATGTTAACATAATATTGATATATAATCACTATTTATGGCGACTTTGTTGGTAAACAGCTGCTTATTTTATTAAATCCATCCATTAAAACAGCCCGTGAAGCAACATCATCACTCATTTTAAATTGAGTTTCAGGCCACTTGGCAAATCTAAGTCCAATATTCACTCTCTTGTAATGCTATTGTCGATCTCTACCAACTCTTGCCCCTTTCTCTGTTTGTCTGGTATGTAGCAGGTACAGTAGAGCAGTATGTAGCAGCTATGAGAGTAGACCAAGGTGGTGACCAAGCTCAGACTGACGTTAACTGCTTCATGGTTTAACGCTTGTTTCTGCTGTTCGTCATCAAACCCACACCACAAGTCATCTTTTTCGCGTTTGCAGAGCTCCTCTCTTGCTTGTAACTAGCCAGTATAAACAGCAACAAATGGCATGCTGTCACTGACATGTGGTAGTCAACCGTAACGTGACACACCAGAGAGTTATTTTCAAAAAGTGGTTCAGAGAAGAAAAATGCAGTCTGCGCAATATTCTACATCCAGCATCTGACATCCCTGTGACAGTGTATCAGCTCAGCTTTGGACCCCAGCTCTGGCTTTGTTTGTCTCATTCATGCACATTTTGAAGGAGCTTACCGCCCATGTAAACCCTGCAATACAATGGCTCTGATCTCCCAAATGCAAAGTAATGATGTGGAATCCATGCATGGACAGGGTTAATCTAGTTTGGATACAACCGGCAACCGTAAACCTGGAACTGACAACACGTCTCCGAAACACTCAATTTTGAATTATTTTCTCTCTTTACATTATTTTTCTGTTTATCGCTGAAGTCCTTGAGAGTCCATAAGCAGCATGCAGCATAAAGCACTCTCCTCCAACCCTCATTTCACCCTCCTTCGTAGAGCTTGAATCAGCATCTTGTCACAGCAAATTTGCAGTAGTGGTCACACAGTCTGGTTGGCCTTTGCAGTACAAATAAATATGGGAAACGAAAGACCAGAAATCAGGAACACTGAGTTTATTTTTCAAACCATTACTGTGGTTTCACTGAATAAATATCTCCTATGAAATGTTAAGGGTTCCGAGTTGACTTTGGTTTTCCATTGTCATTATGTTCTTATTGTTTGGTCTGCCCGACGCTTTTGCCTTTTCCGAATATGACTTAAGTTTGTATTGACTACTAATGAAGATGAATTTGGAGTTGTTTTGATTTTCTGGGCTTTTCAGTTACTTTAATGAATTGCGATGCATGACCTTGATGTGGCTGTGTGACCCGGCAAATACGTCTCGACAAAGAACACAAAACAAAATGGTGTGGGCATTTTTCTTACCACTCTGAGCGAACAGGTCGAGCTGATGCGTGACTTGAACTTCCAAGAGGACAAACTCGTACTTGCCTTTTTGGAAAATATTAAGAGGGTTTGTTGTTTTTCCATACATTTTCTCAACTCAAGTTACAGAAACCACTGACAACTTGGCAAACTGGAGGATTTTCCGTTGATTAGCTGTTTATGTATCTTTGCCTCAGGGCCTTCTTCATCTTGCTCCTGCCTACCTATAACACACTTCTCTATTTATACTCAGCCAAAAGTTCCGATTTCATCCCTCTCCAGAGGCACCCTCTGGTTGACAGAATAAAATCTTTCCTATGTCGTTATAAATCTTTAGATGCCTGATTGCTACTGATGACAAAATAAATGTACTCTGATTATGACACTAAGAGAGAAAGACCCTCACTGACCTCTCAACAAGGATCATCTGGCTCCAGCATGAAAAGAAGACATTTTGTAGCATGATTGGGATATCTGAAATAAGTGTGTTTAAAGTGAGACAGGGTGAGACGAGCTGGAATGCTGAGTTTTCAAGAGAAATGGATCCCGTGTTGGTTCAATGATTATGGTTAATAAAAGCTGACCAAGAGAGCATGAGCTGGCGTGTTTTACGACATCTTGGTCGGAAATTTTCTTACTCAAATTTATATGCTTTCGCCACATTTAAATTCCAACTTTTTCACAGCAGGCCTTTAGAGATAGACAGAAATACTTAAACGAAAAAAATGTTGTTTCACATTCAGCTTAGAAATCTGAGCTCTGTAATATTACTAAACCTGTCAATGCCTTTCATTCTGATAGGCACCACATAATGTTGTGTGTTACCCTCCTTTCTCCCACTTCCTTTATGGTCTCTCACATATCGTACTGTGTGTTAAAGCTGCGTGTTTGTAATTTTCCTATTGTTAATGGTTTCACTGGCCTTTGCTGTTTCTGAGGCAGATCCTGTGTATTCACCAGCCAGACCAGCAGACTGTGGGTCTGTTCTGATGGGTTCAAACAGGTTAAAAGGTTTGATCATGAGCAGTGCAATGCAGATCCACTATGGAGTTGGGCTCCATGACCTCTCGCACCATGTGGTAGGCAATCCACCATCCACTCAGCTTTAAGTAAACTATACGCTGTAGCTGCTCACGGATGCTTGCAGGGGGTTATCTGTCGTAAAGTGATGACAGGGCTGATGTAGCTTATCTTAGCTACATGACAAACTGAGGAATGTGAATTTATTGGATGTGCCTCAAGGTCCGATTTGTGGGAATCTCTGTTCAGACAGTAGACTGTGAAAAATTGTTAAGAGACATTTCTTGGGTATTCACTAACCCTCTGAGGCAAGTATCACCTTTCAGCTTTACATTTATCAAAACTCAGTGGTTCATACTTAGAATAGTTTGACGTTTTGGGATATATGCTTCATTTTCTTGCCAAGAGTTGGATGAGGAGACTAACACTTTCATATCTTAAGCTAGCTGGTTAGCTTAGCACAAAGACTGAAAACAAGGAGAACATTTAGCCTGGGGTCTTCTCATCGCTGTGAGGTTGCCAAGCAACAAGCAGAAACTCCAGGAAGTTACGTCGCTGGTGTGTCCTCTTTACACATTTTTTTTTTTTTGTAACAAACAAGATACAGTATAATGTGATAATTAATTAGCTTCAGAGGAACACAAAGACAAAGCACAAGCGGGCCTGACTCTGTCCAAAGGTAACAAAGCCTGCTTACCAACACCTCTAAACTCACTACTTTTCACATAATACCTCATTTGTTTTATCCATACAAAACTGAAGGTTTGTAAACATTTTTTATGCTATGATTATGTGCTGGACAGTATACAGATGTTACAGATACAACATGTTAATTAAGTTAATTAGAAGTGCTGATGAGTAGATTTTGTCACTTTTTGGGAAAGACAAGTTAGCTGTTTCCCTCTGTTCCTAGTCTCTGTGCTAAGCTAAGCTAAGTGGATGCTAGCTTTAGCTTTATCTTCATCTAACTCCTGTTATCTAACTGTCATGTAAGCAAATAAGCACATTTCTCAGTCTGTAAATTTAGCCAATTTTTTTTTTTAATTTTAGCCAGAAAATTTCCCCCAATTTATTTCTGTTATTGCAGCATACAATTGGCCAAAATAAAACACATTCTGTGTGTGTGAGTAAATTGTCGGCTTAATCACATTTTCAAAACATGAGCCAGCTGGTGGTAATCCATAACACGTTGTTAGGAAGTGTAATATTCGGGCTCTTATCTTGTCCTGTCTGCTAACAATCAGATTTTTACACCCAGGTGTTCTTTACTGTCTCAAAGGAGAGGAACAAAGCAGCTGCATCTGATAAGAGAGAGAAAACATAGGTGGTGAATTTGTGGTTCATCAACCACATGCTTGATTAGTTGGTCCAGCACTCAAGGAAGGTCACAAGAGGAGTGTATATCCATCCATTAAACCAGTAGAAAGGTTTATGCTGATTTTTTTGGCAAGGGGCTCTGGTGTTCAGACCAAATTTGAGCTTTTTCTTTGTGTGTGTGTGTGTGTGTGTGTATGTGTGTGTGTCTTTGAAGGTGGTTACTCTCTGATTGGTACCCTGAGCTCATTTTCACTTCCATTACAAGTCCATCAATGTGAAGCAGGATCTTGATGAAAGGCTCTCTGCAGACAATTGATCTCAGTAATGATGAAGAGGAGTGGATAGGTCAGACACACCGCTGCTTCTTTCACAGGATTTCTCTGAGGTGTTTGCTGGAGGGTGAGCCAGTTACGGCGTTGCGGTTTGGTGGGCTAGTTAGATGTGTCGTGTGATGGATTGTTCTTAAAATGCTCTTGAAAAACGGTATGGTGTGCATCAGCCAATTATGCAAAAAAGGCTTTGTGTACCCCGAGAATAGAGTACTTTCTCCAAACTAATTAATTAAATTTCTCTCTGAGCTCTTTCTGCTTTATGTTACCACAACACTTCTTTCACCCAACACCCAAGCGGATGTTGGAAAAAAAAAAAAGAAAGCTATAAGATTGAGTTTTCTTTTCAGTCAATTCAACCTAATCAGAGCGTAGAGAAAAAAAAATACATGCACAGGCACAAATA
This sequence comes from Protonibea diacanthus, assembly GCA_028641955.1. Taxonomy (NCBI): domain Eukaryota; kingdom Metazoa; phylum Chordata; class Actinopteri; family Sciaenidae; genus Protonibea; species Protonibea diacanthus. The sequence goes on from CM053981.1 coordinate 16,799,610, forward strand.
TTCAGGGATTCAGTAATTGGCCTGTTTTGCATTTCATCTCCAAGGATATTTTATTCACACGCTTTCCTTATAAAGACTAAATTGTTTCAATTCTGAACTGATTGTGCCTGCAATACAAAAGGCAAGAAAAAACCACTGCCCTCATGCCTCCTATGGGGTTGTGCTAAAGCACTTATTTCAAACTAAACTGGATTATAGACAAAAGACACAAAGCTGGAATGCCTCAGTTTTCTTGCATAATAGAGCTATAGCACCGGGGGAGCCGTTGCCCGGCTGGTAATTGAACTTATGCTTTTGAATGGTAGACACATTAACTGCAGACATATTAGGGAGGATGCATATGTTTGTTTATTCAAGAGATAATAGACTTGGGGTTCATGTTGTCCCCCCTGTAATGTGTCCTCCAGAACATCTCTAAAGCACTTCCTGTTTGTTTGCTGACTGTAAACATCTCTGCTTTCACGTTTATTTCCCTCAGAAAGTTAGAGCAGTTGGTAAAGTAGGCCGAGAGGAGGAGTAGTGGGGTAACAAATGTGAGCAATCAAAAGATTGTTATGCTAAAGACTTTATTCTGCATCAAAAAAAAAAGAAACTCTCAGTGTGCAAGTGCAGCACAAGAACGTAAATGAAACACCGCCTCAGTCCTCAGCATCGGCATATGGATGTGATTAGCGTGGTGGTGTCTGAGTGTGTGCTGCATCTGGGAAGAGTCAAGATGACATATCTGTTTGTCACAGAGCCAGGTATGAGTATGTATGGGAGTGGTCAACTTTCAGGTCTTCAGAGGTGTACACACAAAAGCATGAAACACACATGCCAACTCGTTGTTACAGACGGTGGTCTCATCACAGCGGGAGCGAAGCTGCTTTGCAGAATCAAAGTCACTGTAAAAATCAGCCATAAACAGAACAGAAATTAGCTCAGAGGGGATCTGGGTGTTGTCTGGTCTGGAACCTGGCAAAGTGCCCTGTCCATATAACACCCAATTGTGGATGACCTGATCACTCCAAAAATAGAGTAATCTTTTCTTCCAGTCTCTCCCCAAGAGTTCTCTGAGATGACTTTGACTTGTAAGCTTGTGTTTTAGCCAGAGACGCAACTTGAGGGTCTGTAGAGGAGCTCTGTAAATCCAAGCGGGATCTCCCTCAAGCTGTGATTGAGATATATTCACACTGCTCAGCAAGCCTCTCTGGCAAAGTCTGCACGGAGTACAGTCCCTGAGCCTCACGGACCACTTCAGCCCACTTCATCTCCTTATAGAGTTTCTGCTCACCTGCTTTGATTAGAAAGGGGCCAGGACCTCTGTTTCTTTGCTCCAGTGATTGCAGGGATTGACTGCACAGTGCACATTGAAACCTGGTGTGTGAGATTTGAAGAGGATGATCTCCATCCATTCAAGAGTTCATAAAAAGTTCAGATGAATTTAGTTTGGGCAGGAGTTTTACTTTTAAAGGACTGGTGATTTTAAATAACACTGAGTTACATAAATGTAACATTTCCCTTAAAACTGTGCATAAAAGTGCATTTTGTAGCAGTTTGTTTTGAACATTGTTTTGTTAGACGTGTCAGAGTGTAATATTTTCTGAAATATATTTCATGTAGAGAGTCAGTTGAGAAGATTAATACCACTCTTAGGTTTGTACAATGCTACAGCTAGGAACCAGTTAGCCTAGCTTAGCACAAAGATTGGAAACAGGGCAAACACCTAGCTTCGCTCTGACCAAAGATAAATTTGTCCAACAGTACCTCTAAAGCTCACAAATAAACTTAAATTAACTTTAAATAAACTTTATTTAATCATTCTGGTTCAGGGGGTGACAGACTTGCTTGTGCTAATTCTCCAGCTAAGTTGAACTAACGGGCTGCTAGCTGTAGCTTCAGATTTATCGTACAGAGACTGGTATCAACCTTCTCATCTAACTCTCAGTAACAAAAAACAAAACAAAACAAAAAAAATGTTTTTTCTCAACATGTTGGAACTATTCTTTTAATTTGTACAAAAGGATCTATCTCATTTAGTTGTTATGGTTGCATTTATGTTTTCTTTTTTTAGCATGACTTAGCGGTGAAGCCCACACTCAGCAGGAGCATAGCGGCTGCATTCCTGTGTGTCACTTACGGGCTTATTAAAATGATACATATGTATGGTATTAACCTTTGTTCGACAGGAAGTGGGAATTATTTACCCCTTTTTTCAATAGACCATTTAACCATAATTATTTGCTTCATGACTCATGCTTTCTGTTCTAGCCTTTCCCTTGAACGGACACAGTTTCAGTCATTCATATTGAATTTTCACATAACAAAACTTAACTTTGGTCCTATATCTGGAACCATGCACCATGTTATCAATTGTATCTGTGTGTACTGACAGATGTTAGTACTTTTCCACTTTTATTTATTTATAATAGCACTGAGATAATTGTAATTGTTTGGCATACACTCTGATGTTTTGTATTCAGTTGCCTAGCTGTGGTATTTTGTTTTTATGTTACAGCGTTCATTGTCACAGTAGGTTCCCAGCGAGAGAGGTTTATTATGGATAACTGGTTGAAATGGTTTATTCATCAAGTCCCTGCACAGCATCTTTACTTTATACTTTTCTGCATCTGATGATATTTCTCACAATTATAGCCTTTACTATAAAATATAATATTGTGATTTACTGTGTCCTGTCTTCCCTTGGAAATCGTGGGAAGTCAGCTTCACCTTTGGCAGTTGCTCAAATTAATGAGAAATGGTGATGTGGATTGAAACACTAACCTTGTGTTGCCAAGCGACTGAATAACTTCAGCTGTGACATGTTCTCATGAAATACTGAAGCACTGCGGGTTGTTGTCAGGTCTCCCCCAAAGCTTTTGACAGAGCTGACCTTATGCAAGTTGTTTCTTTCATATTAGTGATATTCCAAATACTGCTATGAATATTGTATACCAATATTCTGCTGCTTCTTTAGCAACAGAAATGTACTTCGCTCTACTGAACACAGAATATGTATATACTACGTTATGTTGGATATTTTGTTTTATTATTATTATTATTATTATTATTATTATTATTATTATTATCATTATTTTGCTAAAGGACTCACAGTGAAACAAACCACTGAAGAGGAGTTCATCTTTCACTCTTCAGTAAACACACTAAACATATCAACTTGTTGCATTTGATTGCATTGTCAAGCATTTCTGTTGCATTCACCGCCTCTATTGCACCACAGCAAATATTGTAACGAGCTGTTTGCAGATCAGTTTCATGGTGTTGTCATGGTGTTGACTCCTGTGTTTCCAGTCTCATTTCCTGTGAGAGCTGTTGGGCTACAGCTCTTTGTATTAGCAGTGTTCCTGCAAAGACAACAAAGCTTTTCACCCTGCAGTCAGATGTCCCCAGAGGTTACTGAAGCCTGTCTTCACAGATACAATCTGTAAATGACAATGGGCAGGCGAGGAAATCAATAATACACCCCCAAAGCACTGGTGATGTGTAGTGTATGATCACAGATGAGACATGTTTGTGCACTTGCAGAGATAGATAGAGTACATCCACTGGAGTAACGGCAATATGTGGTTACCTTGGCTTTAAGTTTAAATAATGAACAGGATTATATGTAAGACTTTGATGTCCAGGAGATTTAGACTCAGACTGCAGACTAATGGAACAAGCCACTGGTGCAATATTCACGTATTGATCATCTATGCTGTGTTTAATTCTGATGTATTTTTGAAGCAAAGTCCAAGTTAATGCTGCAGGACAAGTGGACTTAGCTGTCCAAGCTATAGCTGTAGCTGAATTTATTCTAAATTTAGTTGGTTGGTTGGATTTCCAACATTTCCAACAATAAGAAAGGTCATTTGGTCCTAACATTGGAACATGCTTGTGGGAAAATATGTCCAGTCATTTTTCAATGCTCTGCCAGAAAAGTATTAAACAACCAAACAGACTATAAATATTCCATAAGCGTTTCCACACAGCATTTGGGAAAGTGTTTAATATCAACTCTGTAATATGATGAATGGAGTTCATACATTATGTTTGTTTTGATATGACTGTGGAGGCCATGGAGAAAAAATAAAACAAAAAATGTGTAGGAATAGAAAGTTGTGAAGTAAGGTCACCTTCATTCATAAACAATAAATGAACTGACTTAGTGTGAATGATCTAGCTTTAATAAAGGTGTGTCACTTTGTGGTTAGTTTAAAAAGACTGATTTGTTCTTACTTTACAGGTTTTAAAGAAAAAGGCACAGCAGCCAAAACAAAATGTTTTGATGAAACACATAAAACAGCCACTCTACTTAATCAACACTTTCTGAATTGTCCTTGAACAGTCATTTTGTTCCAGATGGCATTACGCAGCTTTCGTGGCCATGCGGTAGCCATTTTATTCTTGAGTGTTAAAGTGACGTAAGGTCAGGCATTCCTTTGATCAATTTCCAATCCATAGCTTTGGTCGGAGTAAATGTAAAGATCCAAGAGTCATAAATATTACAACCACCATGGAAAACTAGGTTTGGCGCGATCTCTCATATGTGCAGTATATTTTCTCCAACAGTCGTTCCTTTCTTTTCCAGTGGATTGATCCATGTTTCTGTATTATCTTTGTCTTTCAGAGAAAGAACATCCACCTGCTGCTGAATGTGTTTTTGCTGGCAGCCTGGGGAGCCATCCTGTTGGCCTGCCGCTTCTACTGGATGGGTAACAAACCTCCCAACTTCTCCAACTCCGACAACCCGGCAGCCGACTCACCCTCGTTCCTCACGAGGATGCTAACCTTTTTCTACCTACCTGCCATCAACTTTTGGCTTCTCCTTTGCCCCGACACACTGAGCTTTGATTGGTCAATGGATGCCCTGCCTTTAATCAGGACCCTTGCTGATTGGAGGAATGTTCATACAGTAGCCTTCTACCTAGGATTGCTCTTGTTGGCTTGGTTCAGCTTGTGGACACACCAGCCATCTAAGGGCAAGGACACCAATGGCAAAGCGCATCATTACACCAATGGCAGAAATGGGAACAGTAATGGCCACAGTTACCAATATAACAACCATGAACATATGAATTCTCACACAGATGCTCATGTTAATAGTGCACAAAATGGTACCAAAAAGCACTATGAGAGCAGGACTCCACTGCCCACCTCTGAAAATGTTGTGGTGTTCTCTCTCGGCCTGTTGGCTATCCCCTTCCTCCCTGCCACAAATGTGTTTTTCTATGTGGGCTTTGTGATAGCAGAGAGAGTACTGTACATCCCCAGCATGGGCTTTTGCTTGCTGGTGGCAGTGGGGATGAGGTCTCTGTATGTCCGTCTGAGACGCAGGTCCTCCAGGACTATGTTGGTGTACTGCAGCGCTGCCCTGGTTCTGCTTTTCAGTGTCAAAACTGTTTTGAGGAACCAGGACTGGCAGAATGAGGAAATGCTCTACAAGTCAGGCATTTATGTCAACCCTGCTAAAGGTAAGGCACAACTCAGATGCATGTTTTTATTCAAATCAGCATGCACACAGGTGTAACTGCTCTAATCCGTGCACATACACACTTTTATGCACCTTCATGCACATTCCCACACCAAAACCTCTTTTATACATCACGTTTGGTGGTCTGAATAGGAAGCAAGCTTTATGGTAGGGTTTTAAATTTGATAATGTGTGCTGTTTTTCCATTCTAGCCCTGAATAATTCAAAGTAAAGCTGCTTCAAAATGTCTTCTGTTTATCATTCAGTCTCAGAACAGAAGTGCTTACTAGTTGAACTCCCAGAAGAAGAAATGAGACTGGTGCGCGTTGTACTCCTCAAGGCCAAATCTATTCTTACAAACCCTTGATTTCACTGTTGTTCCAAGGAATATAAGAGTTCTACCTCATTATAACTCACCCATCTTTTTATACCCAGCATGCAATCTGTTTGACACCAGATGCCCAGTCTCACTTGGAAGGACACCATCACCCGTCTCTGACTGGCACATTTTACAGCAGATAAAATATTCAGCAGCCTTCACATTCAAGGTCATCAGACACAGATTCCAATCCAAAGTTCTCAGAGCTGCTGAGGAGGGAAGCAGGGCAGGTTACTCACAAGGCAACAGCGGGACACGTTGTGTTAGCTAATTTCCCTTTCAGATTCTGCAGCAGAGCTGAGGCGTGACAGCTGTTTATTTTGGCAGGCCATCAGCCAAACAGAGCAGCAGCAATATCCCCGACTCACATTCATTATAGTTAATATGAGATTTGAACAGAACCCAACCTCAAACACAGGCACACTCATTGGATCGTTTGAACTGTGAAATATCAGGATGCACAAAGCAACTCTTTCCTGCAAAAGGAACTGAATTAATTTAACTGGATGCATAGTCGAAGGAATGAAGCTTTAGGTTATTTTCCTGCTTGTTTATATTGAATATTCTTGTGGGATTTTATAGATTGGTTCGATTATTATTTGTAACTAAATACTGTAAATAAATTGCTTAAAGACACTTAGCACTTTAACGCATGTCAACAAAAGCAGCATGAGGCCAGACTTCTCTTCCTTTTGAATAGGACTGTAGCGATGCATGTGAAAACAAAATATTTACATATACTAATGTTAATTACCTCATTAGGCCTGTCTGTGTGTGTTTAATTTCATTTACTTTTTTTACTTTTTTTTTTTTTTTTTTTTTTTTTTTGAGAAATTCATTCATGGGATTTTAGTTCTTCTCAAGTTTTTTCATACCATTAGAATAGTTTTAAAAAATAATATAAAATATTATTTTACCTAGCAGTCAGCATTGACTTATTTTACATCCATTTCTTTTCACCCCTTCCTATTTATATTTTCATATTCCAGTGTGAGTGAGTCTCTGCACAAAATGTACAAAAAATCTCTTAGCAACCTTATTTCACCTGTCAGTTACTGCACTCTGCTATTCAACACTAATGCCCTTCACTGTGCAGTAGCACTGCAGTGGTCTTCTTTTCATTCTCACCATCATAGAAATGACAGGTGTGTTTGGCACAAACCTCCCCCGGTGTGTCAGCTCTCTTTATCCGTAATGTCTTGTTATACCCGCAGCAGCAGAACAACACTCTCTTTAGAGTTTAAAAAAACACAACACTGGACTGAATGTCAGTAAGTGGCTGTGAGTAACAAAAGGGAGCAGAAATGACTGCTTGCCACAGAAATGTCCTCTCCTGCTGCTTAAAGAGCTTTTTAACATTCTGAATAAGTTGTATATTAAAAGGCTGCCACATTTTTCTTTCTTTCTTTTTTTTTTGTCTATTCAATTAACCTTTTCTTTTGTAACCTGTCAGCATGGGGCAACCTTGGAAATGTCTTGAAGAGCCAGGGCAAGATGGAGGAGGCTGAACAGGCGTATAGAAATGCCCTCTATTACCGCAGCAACATGGCAGACATGCTGTACAACCTGTGAGTTTGTATTTAATCTTATATCTGTGTTATAATATGTATTTTCTTCTCCTTAAGCCCTTTGATTTCCTTTAGTATCCGTTGATATCAAAGTGTGTCAGGAGGGCTTTGCTGATTTTCTGAAGTGTGTCTCCACTCATGGCTGTTACAATGACTCAGGCGTGTGTGCGGGCAAATAGATGAGTTCTCCTTTTACATGCATGTGTCCATTGATCAGAGCTGTGATCTCAGAGGAAGCGCCTGTTGTCTTGTATTCTCCAGAGTGCTGTCTGTCTGACAGGGTTATTAATGATGCTGTTTGAGCCTGAGGGGGAAACATCCACAGCCAACACTCACAGTGCGCTCAAATGTCTGTGGTTTACTAAGAGCTAAATCTTCCTCCTCGGTTTAATCGGCTGCTTGTGTTCTTGTCTAATCCTAACCGATCTTTTTAACTTTAAACGTTCTCCTCTTTCGAGTTTTTTAAAGCACTAAACTGCCTGTACCGTCATCCCTTTTGTCTCTTCCAGCGGTTTACTGCTACAGGAGAGCAACAAGTTCTCGGAGGCACTCCACTACTATAAGCTGGCCATTGGGAGCCGGCCAACTCTGGCTTGTAAGTACAGCTCTTCTTTTTTATTGACAATCTCCAGCTCTTGTGGTTGTGGCTGTGCTGTGTCCAGGCAACAGTCAACACAGGCTGTGGTTATGTGAAGGGAGAGGAATAGGTGGCAAAGGGCAGTGGGTGTTCGACCAAATTCAACATTCAGCACAGCTGAATCTGACTGGCTTTCAGAGCTAGTCAACAGATGAAGCAACTGCATTATGCCATTTATTATGAGCTCAGGCCATGACACTTTCATTACATCTTACCCCTCCTACGTTCACCACATCTTCTTCTTTCTCCCTCAGTTTCTGTGTCTTAGTTTTTCTCTTCGTTTCTTTTTCTCTTCCTCCTCGTTGTTCATCACTCTTCCTCTCCCCCCATGGAAATTCACCACAATTATCCCGCTTTGACTGGAATTAAATTTTCCATACAATGTCATTTTCGGCAGCCTCACTCCCTGATTAGTACAAATCGCTCACAATCTTACCTGATCATGCAGTAAATTAGCTCCCCATTGTTCTAGGCATCAGTCAATGACAGATAAACAGTGAATCTTAAACGTCTCATCCCTTCTTCCCACGGATTAATTAAAGACCTAATCAAGATCCTGCTTAGACTAGAAAATTTCCATTCAGCGTTCAATTATTCAATCTGTTACAGCCGATAACAAAGTTAATTAATTACGTTAAGCAGCAGACATGTTGAAAGCAAAATTAGGATGTGACAGCTAAAGCTTTTTTTTTCAAGGTTACACCATTACTCACTGCCTAATTGGGAGCTAACTAGTGCACACTGTAGCATTATTTTATTTAATATGCAGCGTTATCCTGCTCTATCTAGCGCTATCTGTCACATTTTCTGCATACAGAAAATCAGTTCAGAAGAAAACTTGCTTTTGTCATTCTGTGGTGTTTCTTATCTGTTCCGCTTTCAGTGCAGATCCATGCAATGGAAAAAAAAAAGTCCCGGTATTGACCCACAAATGCAATACCACATAGGACTGATAAGACTACGAGGTGTAACGATGTGGAGTAAAATAATGTGAGCTTTTGAGATAACAAGGTCCAAGGACAGGAGAGGAAGAAGATAACTTGTTTGTTTGGAAGAAAAGGCTGTTTGATTCTCATCTGACCCCCTTTGACTTGGTTATATGTCAACACCCTATAGAAGAGCTGTCCAGATTGATCTGCTGTATCAAGTTAATTTATACCAACAGCCAGACCTGATAAGTAGTTGTTTAGAGAGGCAGGTCCACAGAGACTAATTACTCTTCAGCTACATATTGATCATTAGATGTTGTCTTTGACCACTGAAGAAAAAGTTTAGCAAGCATCTAAAGTATCACAGTAAAGCGGGAATACGATCAACAGTGGCGCATTGTTCCACCTCAAACATATGTTTCACATAGACATGATCATTACTCTTACTTTACTTCACTACTCTCTTTTCAGCACCACTGATGTCTTTGGCTTAAGGTCAGAGAAAGGCATTAATGTTAAGGATTTGATCATTTAGGGGCAATGGTTATACACATAGGATATTTTCCTCCCTCTTCGAGGAAGCAGCAACGAGGATTTTTCTAGGAGAGCTAACCTAACCTTAAAAAAACACATGCAGGAAGATTAATTCAGTGAAACTGACAAATATATCACATAAAATAAGGTTGTGATAGTGGAGGGAGCTGTTGGCGTAACCATACAGTATCAGCAGAGTAATGTTAAGAGAGTCAGGTTTTAGTCCACACTGTTCATCTGTGTAAATACTGTCTAACATTGCTGTTCAGTTGAAAGCCAGATTTTTACGAAGAAAAGAAACAACCAATCCAATTAGCTGTTGCAGTGTAAACTTAAGTGCTCTGCCTGAACTAGCACAAAATCTCCATGTTTTGTTTCCCCATCAGCGGCCTACTTGAACACAGGCATAATCCTGATGAATCAGGGTCGCCTTGATGAGGCCAAGCGCACCTTCCTGACCTGCGCTGATATCCCAGATGAGAACCTGAAAGACCCCCACGCCCACAAAAGCTCAGTCACCAGCTGCTTGTACAACCTGGGCAAGCTGCTCCATGAACAAGGACACCAGGAGGTAACAACCTGAATCCATAAACTGCACCGCATGGACATGACATTCCTTCATCTACGGTTGCTTTATCTCTACAATATATATTTGACCCCCTCAAAATATGAAATGTAAAATCTACACTACTATAAATGGCCACTTTATTAGGTACAGCTGTGCAATCTAATGTAATCCAGTACAACTGTTGTGCATATGTCATAGTTGGTTGTGGTGTTGTACTGGATTGCATCATATTCAGAGTTGTTTCTGATATTCACCTCATGTATGTGACAGAACCAATTTAAACACCTCGTTCTTGTCCAGTACATCCAGTCCAGTACGACAGCATCTTTTCTAACAATTCACGCATTAAACATAGCAGAAATGGCAGAACTGTTCCATGAATTGTAGCATATTGCACAGGTGTACCTAATAGAGTGGTCACTGAGTGTACTTTGGCTCATAGTTTCATATCTGTAAACATATGCTGCTTAACAAACAGCCCCATTGCTAACATGGGAGTTCACAGAGTGCTCCTTTGCATACAGTACATGTTCATGAAAATGTAAAACCACAGTGAATCGGGATAAAACATAGCCAGTTGCTAAGGAGCCTTTGGGGGACACTGAGAAAATGCTAAGTTTTATATGGACATGTTCCAAAATTGCCTGTCATGGGGGATGCAGTGTTTTGTGCAGATAATCTTCAGGCTGTTTCTAACAAATTCGCTCTTTTTCATGCCCCCAAAAGGCCTTCAGTGCTGGCTAAAGTAACCAGTTTTCCAATTCTGCACATTTATATTGTACACAATCGCCGATGCTGCTGATTCAATCAGGATTGAAGCAGTAGTACTGCAGATTCAATAAGGGCTTTTATAAATTGTTGGCGTGCCAGAGAGAGAAAGCAGTCCCACTTCCTCTGACCTCTAACCACAACATTTCCTTCAGCAATAAAGTAGTTCCAGCTTCCTCTACTATTTAAATTCAGAGGTGAATCGCTGTACCTCCGTCCCATACATACCAGAGTCAATATGTGACACTGCTCTAGTTGACTTAACAGGCGTGACACTGGGGATAGACCCTTTCTGCTTGAAGCTGTATGAACCAGCCTCCCAGCGACCCCCAATTCCACGCTGTGTATTCACAGTGTCAGGGCCCCGGCTGCAGGGGAGGAATGACTAGTTACTCCAACGCCAGTTTCTCTTGCGGAGTCTCTCTGCTCCCTAATGCAAACATCCCCCACCTTCTCTTTTTTTTATTTGTTTCATTCACAGGAGGCCCTCACAGTGTTTAAAGAAGCAATACAGAAAATGCCAAGACAATTTGCACCACAGAGCCTCTACAACATGATGGGTAAGAGCTGCTTTTGTTTCAGGACCTGAAGCACACGATTTGTTGTTTTGAAGTGCAGGAAGAATAACAGACAGTGGAACAGAGGGTTGGGGGTTATTTTTGAAGCACTAATAGATGGCTATGCATCATGAATTTTTGTTTTACTTTGTAGTTCTGGGTCCCGTAAAACAAATAACCTTTGTGTTTCTTCTGGACAGGCAACGTCTTAACTGAACCAAACTTGCAGCAAGCATTAGGTATTACTAATTACTGCTTACAGTTTACATTAGCTGTTACACTTGTAGCTTTGAATGTGGCATAGTCGAAGCTCGCTAACAGCCACTGTGGAGCAGGTACCTCTCACACTTTTTGGAATTTGCCTCAGAAACACAGGTTTAAATCATGCAAATGAGGACGTTAATACAAACATAATAGAATGGTTCTTGTGAACTTTGAATTTAATTTGAATTGAATTGAATTTCTTCAGTTTTTCCCTGTTAAAAAAGTTTTTTTGGGAGTTCTTCCTTACCAGAATCATGGGTCTAAAGACAGAGGGTGTTGAATGCTGTATATAATTTAAACCATACCTGAAAGCAAATTGCATTTTGGCCTGTATAAACAAAATTTGACTTCAATTTAGTTGATTAATGATTTAATATTTTCATGTGTAGATGTAACCTCGGGTTCAGATTTCTTTGGGTTTATGCGCACTTCAAGTCCTTGCTTAATAAATATGAACGTGCTCACTCTAGCCTTCCATAGTGTTCAAGTTAAATTAGGACTATGGTGTTCTGCAAACGGTTTTAAAGATGGCTAAAATAAAACATAAAGAGATTTCATTTAAATTAATGCTGTTTAACGGCGTTTTGACCAGACAGTAGTGAGGTTTAAAGTATCATGTTTGAATTAGACTTCATTTGCTTTTTACTACAAGAACAACCCAGCTTGTTGGATTCCAGCTGTAGAACAGCTGCTTTCAGGCTCATTATAGCTGTTTTTTTCCCCTCTGTGTCTCCCTCCTGTTTTCTTTCTCTCATACTTACGCAGCTACTTATACACACACACACATAGTTCAAACCTGTCTGTAATCCAGACTAGGTAGTGCCACAGGTTTACTTACGTGTTGTTGGCAAAATCCAATTTGACAGACCAACTGAGATTATGTCAAAATGTTGATGAAAGCTCCAGTTACCGTAAAGGAGCAGCGTTGCGTCGGTAATGGAGGCAGTGAGCCAGAGATCTGTGATTTCTGCAGCTTAGCATTGTTTCCCCGCTGAACTGATTTGCACATTTGGCACACCTGCTCATATGTATTTCCAGTTTCAGTCACTGTGCAGCTCTCATGCTGTTTGTCAGACGCCAAAGAGCAGAAGCTTTCATCAGAGGCAGACCTGGGTGGTAATCTGCACCCGCTGGTCTCGCTCCAACAGTCTCTGGTGGGCCGAGGAATGTTCCACTCTAAGACGCATGGTTTTCAGTGTCACTTCTAATTGCACGTTGATGTTTGTGCTAATCTCACACAAAGTTCTGCTGCCAGAAAGGGCGAGACAAGTATTTTTGGCTGCTTTTAAACCTATCAGCAGATGAAGAGGTCGGGTCAAAGCAGACCTGTACGTACATTTTGTTAAATAATTCAATGCGTTGGGTTGGTGGTAAATCTCTCCAGACGTCTTGATGATTTATTAAACTAAAGTTATTCACTATTCTTAAAAAAACAAAAAAAACATGGAGTGCTCTCTATTCTTGAACTTGTCAAATCATATAAACTGGAATGAAAAAATTACAAGCTTGCCATGGAAGTGTCGAATTTTTTGATATTCTCTAATAATCCCTTCTTTTTCTCTGTTTGATGTTAGCTGTTGACATGGACAACTTTGATTATGTAGCAACAATTATCTTGGATTTCCAACACTTAAATCCAAAACATAAGGCTGTGCTGATGGATATCGTCTTGAAAATATATGCTTATGTATTACTTTACATCTCAGGGGAGAAAGGGCTTTCTTTTTTCACTATAAAAGGAAGTTATGTCTTAAAATGGATGTATTTTACTTGCCCACGTGTTCGGAGGTATCATTACACTGCATTATCGCTTAGTCACAGGAGGAGAAAAGCGTGTTTACAACTCAAATAGGTCCCCGAGTTGTGATTACACATGCAACACCTGTTGCTTATCTCCAATCAGGGAAGCGATTAGCCCTAATCCCCACGGATTTAAAGTTTCAGTCCATTCTAGCCTAAACAACTCATTTGAAATAGAAACCCAAGTTTTCAATTTCTAGTAAAATGTTAACAACTGGGACATATTCAGTCTCTTCCCCTCGATATGTTATATTGTTGATGTCGAACTGTGTTGTGTCCAATTACCAGCCGATGTTGTCAGATTTTTGTAATAATACAAGTGTTATTGGATGGCTATGAGGAGAGGTTATTGTTTTTTCAGGTGTTAGCAGGCAGAGAATCAGATCTCTAGTGGTGGGGGAGGTATCAGATTATATCTGACAGATGAGGGAATGTGAAGGGGTGTGTTATAACAGTAATATTCTCCTGTAGTTTTTTTTTTTTAAGTCACATACTGAACCCAGCTTATTTCACTTTTTAATAAAAGATACGCCTACAACGACTTGAATGTTCATCACTGGCTGAGCATCAATGGTTTGAAAGGCATCAGGAGTCGCTTTAATTGGTTGTTGTGATTAAGTCTGCAGTGTCAACGTGGCACTCTAAAACAAAGGTCAGCATTTGCATTTTCATAGTTCAGTGTATGTACAAGTAAAAATGTCAAACATCGTTGGATTCAAGGCCAGATTTCATGTCCTGCTGGACTAAGGTCTGGTGTCACTGCCATGGAAGCCCTCAGCTGAATGATGGGAAGATGTGTGATGTCTTAACCTTTGACAGCTTGACCTTTGACTCGACCCTCATTTTGCTCTCATAGGAGAGGCCTACATGAGACTGAACAAGCTGACTGAAGCTGAACACTGGTACAGAGAGTCTCTGCGAGCCAAGCCGGACCACATTCCTGCACACCTCACTTACGGCAAACTCCTGGCTATGACGGTAAGATTTCAGTTCTCCCTTGTCCTATTCTAATTTGAATTCATACAAAATAAAACTCTTGCTTAATGCAATACACAGTGCTGCAAGGATGACATATTTTTGTTAGCCAACCCAGAAGTTAGCATCGGCCTGGTACCCTCAACGAAAAGCCAGTAGGATTTTTTGGGCTGGAAGGCTATAAACAAACTTCACTTCAGGCTTTAATATCACCACCACTAGGCTCCTGTAATCAATGTGATGACATTTAATGATCCCAACAACCCCTGCAGTCTCATTTACCCACTTGTTAGCAACCCTATTGTTAACTAAAAGTGTGTCGTATTTACTGACATATTTTATGTCGTAGAGCAAAATATTAAAGTCTTTCAAGCTTCTGTTAATCGTGGACTTTATTTCAGACATCTAACCAAAAAACAAATAAAAAAAAACAACAAAAATGCTTACTTATTTCTGGTTGTAGGGCTCATTTCTGTGGCACTCATGCTCGATACAACTAAAGCCCGATGCAGCTTGATCATGTCTGATATCGGCATCTAGCATTTCAGTTGTGATTGTGAAATCCGACACTCAGCTATAAATCAAAACCCACTCTCGTCAACCCCTTGAGTCGACTGTAAATCCAGCCTTACTCAATAGCGGATGTGTAGATACGCTGAACGTCAATCAGTCACGTCCCGTTCACAGATGTCGCAAACTGGCGTCTTTCTCGTCTAAACTCTGCCTTGCTGATGTCACCCACCGTGTTTGACCTCACATCGTTTGACTTCTTGCTTCTCTGATCTAATTCTCATTCTGTACATGTACTTTCTTTTCACTTTCTTTTTTATTGCAGTCTCTTTCATCTCCACTGCCTTTTCATCAGTTCTCTCCAGCTCTTTACTGATGGTCGTAATGTTCTCCCTGAAGTCTGTACAGTTAATCAATAGTGTCTGTGTGAGAGAAGGAAAAGATTGGAAGAGAGTGAAAGTGAGAGAACAATAAGAGAGGGTTGTGTCTCTCAAGATGCTCCTGTCTGTCCTGGGAATATGACTTTTTGATTAAAAATCTTGTCCTGGCTGACCTCTTTTGGTGCATGTAGCTTGTTTGCGACTATGGATCAACAACAAAACAGATCGGATTAGGCATTTGGCAAAGTGTTCTGAAAGATAGAGAAATGAAATCTCTAAACGATGTGAAGAAAAAAAATACATCTGTTGCATTTTCCAGGACAGCAAAGATAGTATCCTCTCAGGGTCACACAGCTGACCTGTGTTTCAATAACAACAAAAAAAAAAAGCGGAAGGGTCTCAGGGGTAGAAGCAGCCCCCTTTTTACGAGTAGGTGGTCATGTGGTTGGGTCATACAGTCATGCGTTACAGATTGTCGCTAGATGTGTTAATGGACTAGAGCTGGTGGAGTCGAGCAGTTAGAGCTGAAAAAGAGTGTCAGAAGAAAAAATAAACAAATTAGTGTAGTTAGTGTAGCACAGACGGTCAAAAGAAAGGTGAAAGCGTTCAGCTCCCATAGTCTGGGCCCAAATGAAAAGAAATAAATGTGTTTAAAAGCCACGAGCAGTGGATCAGGATTTTCACAGAAAGGCTAGAGTCTTCCTGGCCCTGTCCCTTTTCATTTCCTTTATGGAAACAGAGTCCTTTGAAAGGGCTTTTCATTTCCAAAATTATTAGTTTGTGATATGTGTGGAAGAATGCTGCTCACACATAATTTTCTTAAAACTGTTCAACCATTATTGTATTTACACTGCATCAACACATTAAGCCCTGATGTTTTGAGGGATGTGAGTATTTGTTTTCTTGCAGAGAGACAGATTAAATATATCTCTCTCATATCTGTGCGGCAAATATGAAGCTACCACTGGCAGCTGGTTAATGCTTAGTACATGGGCCGGAAACAGTTAGCTTGGCGCTTATAACAAAATCTGTACTTATTTTTTTTCTTGCCGAGAGGTAAGTGGGTTGATCCCACTCTCACGTCTGTAGGGTAAATATGAAACTGGAGCCAGGACACAGTTAGCTTAGCATTAATGCTAAAACCGCAGAGAAACAGGACTAGATTCACTCTGCTATAAGCTAACAAAATTTGCCTACCAGCAGCTCCAAAGCATAACGATGAACATGTTATTTAATCCGTACAAAAACTGTCGTGTTGCACTTTGGAGCTTGCAACATCTTGTACTTTTAGGGGGCTTCAGGTTTGGATTAGCAGATTAATCCAGTATGTATCCAGTCTTTGTGCTAAGCTAGACATTTGCTGATAGCTTCATATTTACTGTACAGATGTAAGTTGTATTCATCTTCTAATCTAACTCTGGCAACAAAGCTAACTGTCAAACGCTTGCTAGGAGGACTAATGTGTAGGATTTAGTGAAATCTAGTGGTGGAGTTGCTGATTGCAATCCCCTCAACTCACTCTCATCTTCGTAGCGTAAAGGAAATCCGGCGGCGGCCATGAAAAACATGAAAAGTCCTATCTAGCGGCAGTGTTTAGTTTGTCTGTTCTAGGCTACTGTAGAAATTTCCCTCATCTGTGTCACATGTGTAGCTCAATAAAGCCATTACACAGTGTATCCTCAGTGAAGTAGTCCTACCGTTGTACATCATTGTGTGTCTAAATTAAACTGAGCCGCAGCACCATTCTAGATTGATTTTTTCCCATCTGTAGTCAGACGGATGGTCAGCTCAAACAATAGTTCAGCTGACACCATAGATAAAAACTGCTTGTTAAGCTGACATGAATCCTTCTCTGCATGAAAGCCACTGGACATCAAAAATTAGCTGAAACCGAACTCTTGTCAGCGAGTACAGGCTGGGGTAACGACACAATTCTTTAGAGGACAGTGTTAAGACTTGGTGAAGTGGACTCAGGGAAGAATTCAGTGAGCCGTGAAGAGAAACTCATTTTATTTAAGAAAGTGATATTGATTTTGGAGGAACGTGGATCTCAGACCTGCAGGGATGAATGTCTGTAGATCTCTGACTGTGATGAATGGTGAAGGGGTTTTGAACCCCCGTGATCCCGTGAGTGCAAATACTGCCATCAGTGAAGGGAAGCTCCTCTTTATCAACAAGAAAAAAATTGAAGGAATCTGTATGTCTATAGATGAATTTGCGTCACAGTATCTTTTGATGTATGCTCTTCCTGTTGTGGCCATTGCCTCTGTGCCTGATGACAACAGCATTTAAGCATGATCAAAACCAGTGCAGGAAGTTGCCTTGCCCCCGCTTCTTTCATCCCCTACCTCCACACTCCCTGTGGCACCACTGTGAGTAATGAAGACGTTTTAGATACTGTCAGGGGGGTTTGAGGTTCAGATGCCTAAGGGAGAGGTGGAGAAATTGCAAGATAAGGCTTGGCAGCAGGGTCAGAGAAAGGTGAGAGGAGGACGGTGGAGCTGAGCCGGTATAGGTGGAGAGAGCAAAGAGTTGCTGTGATTCGTGGATGAGGAAAGCACAAAATGTGGGAGGAAGGGAGAGTTAATCACTCAAATGAGTACTGGCCCCTCCACACCCTCTTACTCACACCCTGGGGATCAGGATGTCTTTCAGGATCTCTGCACACTCTGTAGGTCAGAAATCGACATGGCTGTCTTGATGCTTTTAATATTAGATTCAGCCATCAGCTTGTCATTTCCTCAACTAATACAGTGCAGGCTTCATTCGTAATCACCCCGTTGTCCACAGAGCCAGAGCTACATCTGCAGTTTATCCGACGTTATCAGGAGATTTAAATGTGAGCCATGCACCATTAAGCTCTGTATGTGTGTGACAAAAGGGAGGATGTTGTATCCACACGATGTGGATATATTTAATAGAAACACTAGGCTGAAGGATTGTTTGCATTTTGTAACTGATTTCCTATATCGGTTTTATGTTTTCCATCCCCTCCCCATGCTGTTGGACTCGATGTGCTTTCAGTTCAACAAAAAAGGAGTGTTTTCATGTCACGAAAATGTGGAAATGGAGTGACAGCAAGCTAGCTGTAAGTTCCATTGATCCTCAACTTTGTTAGTTTGACTGAGCGCTTTCCACTGGCACGTACAGCAGTTATCATTTTATGCCAGTAAACTTAAGGAAGGAAAAATCCTGGGCTGCAAACAAACAACTGTAATGTATTTCTATTCTGAAAGTCTAGACACTTGGCCAAAGACTATCTAGTTTGTCTTTATGATCCCTCACCGCAGAACATGACTTGTCAAGAAGCTAAACCCTTTTTTTCCCCCAATACTTTGGTTTATGACCAAAGCCCTGGCGAAACTTCAGTATCATGAGCATTGTCATTGTAAGCATGTTGGCATGCTGACGATAGCATTTGGCTCAAAGCACTGCTGTTCTGAAGTACAGCATCACAGAGCTGCTAGCATGGCTATTGACTCTTAAGGCCCTGTTAAAAACAATCTACAGAGCTCAAACTGAAGTGCATGGTGCAAGTCCATTTAGGGTATGTACAACTCACTTTTTTAGTTAATTGGCACTTATCCCACTAGGCTGTAACAATAATAATCTCCCGTCAGATGATCTGGAGAATAATGCCAGCTGTATCTCAAATAGAACTTACTTGCAAGTCACTTGCAAAAACAATTCAGCACAGCAGTGATTATGCACAGGACTAGTATTACCACAGGATGTCATGTGATTTAGAAATTCTCTGTAATTTTCATTATGGACCAATGTCTGTGCTGAAACGTGGATTCTGGCCATGAAAATGACATCTGCGTTATCAGAAAATAGAAAAACAACACTTGTGCACTGCTTTGGGACGCAACATAGGGCCCAGAATGTTGTTTGCACACAATACAGTTCAACCAAAAACTGAGACCTGGAGTTGACCTTTACCTGTACCAAATTTAAGACCCAATGCAAGATTCTGAACCTATGTTTGCTTCTTTTTATTTTTTCATTTCTGGTTACTGGTTACTGTACCTTGCCAGGTATGTACAACACATTGGCTTTATTCTTCTCTCACTGTGCAATGCCTATCCTGAAGCAGTACACGACCTATACGATTGCAGAAGACTGCAGTCAGAGAGAGAAAGATATACATTTCTATTAGATTACATTTAACAATAACCACAGCAACACAGCAATGGCTGCGAAGCACAGTTTCAGCACAAGCCTTCGTCAAACAAAAAATCTTAAATGAATACATGTTTTATGAAAAAAGAAATGCCTTGATGATAAGTGGTGGAGCAGTTAACTTTGCAGGGGAAAAACGATTACGAGAAAATTGAGCATCAGCACTGGTTTGGTTTTATGATTGTTCATAGAGACATACAGGTGAGCCAAATGAGTTATAATCCAGAAATCTGAAGATGAAAGAGAATGTAGTTGCCAGTTTTTAAGGCCGTTCAACAGTGAAGTAATATAAGAAGTAGTGTAACAAATTGCCTCTCTCGGGATTAATAAGAACTGTAATAACATTTCTTTTAAGACGAGAAATGAGCAACTTACTTTTTTGAGGTGCTAGCTGCTAACTGCCATATAGCTTACTCTGGGCATGGTATCCATTAATACACCCAAACTTGTCATAATCCAAATCTTCCATCCACTCACAACTGCAACTCATTTCAGTGTGTGAAATCTTAATTCTGAGGTTTAACAAACAGACGCAGGCCTCTGTTATTATAAAACCAGCTGGCCCTCAAACATACACATTCCTACATGTGTGAAAATACACAGAGATTATGTTTTTGAGACTGGAACTGTGATCACTACTTGGACACCATCAACTCTATTAAACATATACTTAACACCGGCTTGATTTTCTGCAGCATCAAGGGAAACACCACTCAGATATTTACATTAGAAAATCATGTATTTATTGACTCCACAGCTCTCTGAAAATGTACACGCTCGACTAAGTATACAGTCATTAATGCTACACTGTGCTGATTGGATTTGAGCCCGTTCTTCTATTTGACTGAACTGAAGTAATTTGCTGTATTTCACACTGAGTTCATATTGCAATATTTGTCCTGGCTTACGCAATATTTATTTAATCCTCCTCCACTTTGCTCATACTTCGGTGTTTCACCTCAAATCCTCATAGACTCCATTTTAACAATTTATGCTATTATTTATGCAAATGCATTATATTTTAATGCAACACGCAATAACGGTTGCATTGCTAATGCTAAAACATCAGCTTTTATAGATGAGTGCACATTGTTAATTGTTGATCAGATGGCATCTGGTGCCCAACTGTGAGCGGGGATGTGTCAAAGTCCCAGCTGGCACTTCTATTGGCCAGATGCTCTGTTCTGTTTGAGCTGTGATTGGTTACGTGTCGCAGTCTAAAGGATCTGAGGGAGCTCCTGAGGTCCACAGGGCTTCAGTGATGCTTTCCTTCACCATGCTATGCTTACTCTCCCAGTATGGATTCTTTAATTTTTTTTTCTAAAGGCTGGAGAAGCACTGTACACACAGATTAAAAAAAAAAAACTCAGTGTGTGTGTGTGTGTGTGTGCCATGCCCCCTATAGATATATGATGACGCTCAGTGTTTCTCTCTCCTTCAGTCTCTTTCCCCTCCTCTTCTTTCCACCCTCCCGCTCCATTTTCACTGCTCTCTGTCTTGCTTCATAGCGGTCGGGCCACACACACCGGCAATCTGCGGTTATGCTCTGGAAGTGTTATTTGCACAGATAAAAGTGTGTAATGAATGAGCCTTTGCCCCGTCTGCTCCTCCGTGCCAAGCATGACAACGTGCACTTTGACAGGACGACACATGAGCTTGAAAGAATAACACTCGTGGCCCATGTGTTTCATGTCTATTTATTAAGATTTATTGTTAAAGTGGGGCTGTGGTTTGGAGAGGGACATTAGGTATACACAAAGGTATTTTGGCCCTTGAGCTGACTGTGGTGTTTTTATAATGAGTAGTTTTGAGGGGCAGTTGAAACAATAATGACACTGTGTTTAATCCGTCTCTCTTAGGGGCAGAAAACAGAAGCAGAGAGGTACTTCCTGAAGGCCATCCAACTCGATCCCACAAAGGGAAACTGTTACATGCATTATGGTAAGTATAGATGTTTTTTTTTTACTTTCAATTTGACATATCTTCCTGACTTTATTCTTACATCCTCAAACATATAATTTGGCAAGTTAACGCATACAAGCTGCACTTGCGCGCACAAAGGCAGGAACTTACACACCTTGGCCGACCCTTTCGCATTAAAAAGAGAGGATGATTTCCTCAGATTGTTCTCTTTGATTTGTTGAAACGTGGAACGTGACGATCTAAGCGTCTCTCATCTTATGTTATTTCCAAGTGACTCAAGTTGCAGGGTAACCTTTAAGATGTAACTACTGTCATAGTGAGACTGAGTTTAAAGAAACTGACAGGTTAATTACTTCTTTCCTTCAAAATCCTTTAAAAACGAGCTTGCAGCTCGAGATATCTGGCATTTAAAGTGATCAGTACACGGTTGGTGTATGGTTGATTTATGCATTTTCTACTCTAAGTTGACACCTTTTAAAGGTTAATAACGTTAAATAAACTGTATTGATTGTCATTGCAGAGATAAAGAACAGAATATAGATGGACATGAAAAGGATTAAAGGCATCCACGTTCATGGCATCCATGTACGTGGGTGTAATGTATTATATCAATTTTACACTAGGTTATTCCCGTCAGGCCTGGTTGCTAGTAGTTCACAGATTCATGTGTTAACAGCAAATACACAGATGGTGATGTGCACCTCTAGATATTTCTATTTTGAGTTCAACAGAGTTGTTTGTTTTTGATAGCTGCTGGATGTGAGTGAGCACACAAACCCCCAAGCTTGGGTTTCCCTGTGTTTTGGAACTGGATCTGTGAATATCTTCCAATATTCCCTTAAAAGTCACTCCGTCACATGATGAATTACAGTACCAAAGACCACCTTTGTAAAATATTGTTTAAAAAATAGCAGGACACCGGCATTTATTGATGCATAGACTATTTTTCCTTTATTACTCATAGATTTGCTTTGATATATTACTGCAGAGGTGTTTGTACCCTGGAGCTATTTTACACTCAGTCATAGTCTGAAGTCTCATTTTACATTAGTCTCTCACCTCAGGTCTGTATTTGCCAGTTTCAGTTTCACAGTTATTAAGGAAAATATGCTTAGGTTCACAAAGTGGTTTAGCATCCTGGTACAGTAGTGGGGCTAACCTAAGTCAACAGGGTATTAATTCCTCTCTAAACCTGGCCCTTACCAAGGGGTCCACCCTCGGTTCATGGCCTTGTCAGGCTTCCACGATCCCATCACATTCGAATCCATAGAGGCTGACTGCCAGCACAGCCACACCCGTAATAAGATGAAAACCTCTATGAAGGCTGGCTAATCTGTACAAATGGGCCTGAGAGATGGCCAAAGAGTAGTGGTATGTTGCACTCATATCTAGTGTTTCAGCACATTATTTCAGGGCTAGGCTGTCCCTCTCTTAGGGCCAAAGGCAACAGTTGCAGACCTTGTATCCCTCTGTGCCTCTGTGGGGATCCCTCAGCATTTTAACAGCGGTGCTGTTCTCTCCTGTCCTGCCAGGTCAGTTTTTGTTGGAAGAGTCACGGCTGCTGGAAGCTGCAGAGATGGCAGAGAAAGCCGCACGCCTCGACAGCCGAGAGTTTGATGTGGTCTTCAGTGCAGCCCACATGCTCAGGTGAGTCTTTGATTAGAAATTCGGTTCTTTGTTTAGATATCATGATGTCCATAGCCACATCTCATGCACAAAGACAGAATATATTCAATCCTTTGTAGCTGAGATGGGTGGGCCACAGTTTTCCATGGCTGACTAGAACGGTGGCTGTGTATGAGAGAGGGAGGTCTACTGTCTGCATGGTTTATCCAGGGGCTTACATTACTCCTCAGCCAGTGTGATTTACTTGGCTGTACCTTGTAATCCTCTTCCCTTGCTGCAGTGCCAGCCTGAGAGCTTCTGGTTTGTCTTAGCATGCTGTGCAGCTATGTATCTTCATATGCTCTCTCTCTCACTCTCTCTTTACTTCTCTCCCACTCGGTCTCTCTCTCTCTCGCTCTCTCTTTCTGTTGGCCCTGGCTCATACTTGAAAGCCTGCCTCCAAATCAGTGCTCGGTTCAGCTGATGAGCCTAAGCGGCAAAGCCCTAGTAGCTCACAAGCTGTTGTATTTCTGAACACGAGCCACGAGCGGAAATTTGTAAATACAGTCATGTGCTGACTTACAGTACGCTGTCCCACTGACTGAAAAAAAAACCTACAAAATTATGCAGTAATACCCAGTGTAGATATTTCCTTCTTTAAACACATTATGGGTAACTTGTGCAGAAGGAAACATCTAGCCTGACACCTCCAATTCTCACTAATTAACACTCCATGCCTTGTTGGTTAAGGCTAAATGCAAAAAAAGACATGTTGAGGTAGAGACTCCAGGATTTAACTGCATCCAACCATGAAATAGACCAGCACATATGCCAAATTAACATGCATCAGACAGTAATTACAAGCAACTAGACACCTAGTTATTGGTTGTCAGTTGGAGAAATCTGACAATGACAGTATTTCTCACGTAGAAGAACTACTGAACAGAGGTGTCAGCAAATCTGTGGCAAAATGGTTGCAAAGCCACCATACAGTAGTATCTAAATCTAATTCATTGTTACACTGATACAGTCAACCTAATTTAACAGGAGCTATATGCTTGGTAAGATTTTTATCATGTTATATATGTTTTTATCCGGTTTTAAACCATGAGCTTAACAGGTGTGACACCTTTGAAGAGACCCAGGTTTCCAATCTTTTTCTGAGCTGCTAGCTGTAGCTTAATATTTAGCGTATAGTTATGAGACTCATACCAATTTTTCCCAGTTTCCTAAAATGTCTAACTATTCCTTTAATGGCATTAACCCACGTTTTGAATCACCAGAGTCAGATAAAGCTGCTGCTGTTTTACCCATGGGTACGGCATTGCTGCACAGCTATGTAAGATTTTTACCCAGCTGTTTTATGCATAGCTCTTGTCCCACCAGTCTAATCACGCAGAATCTTCACCACCAACAGCTTTCAGTATTGAGAGCCTCTTCCAGGGTCCAGACCCCTGGCAGCTAAAGAGAGCTTCAAGCAGTGCCGGGGCTGAACTTTTCTCCGCCTGCTTGGCATGGGGTCTCACTCCTCCACAGCTCAAGTTCTTTATATGTTTGTCTTGGATACAGACGTGGAAAGGCCCTCAGTTGGTGGGGACACAAGTGAATCTACACGGGGGAAGGGAAGAGATTAAAAGGAGGGTCAGACACTCTCAGATGTGCAAATGTCTTTTATTGCTCTCTTGGGCACTTGGTTTTTGACCATTTTGCTTCCAAACTAATAATTTCCTTCTTCCTCCTTTGAACAATTCTTTCTTTTTTTTCTCAAACTAACTCTGGTTTATAGTGTGAATGTAAGACGCGGGACGTTGGTTAATGGTGAGACCAGTGGGGATGTACTTGTACTTGCCTATAATGTGTCACATCTCAGCGAAAGTGAAAAACACACACCGTGACATCATTCTGTAACATTAAAGCTGGAGATATTCACAGACAGCAGGGGGAAAACGAATCTCTGAAAAACACACTCAAGCAGGGTTATGTGCTCATAGTTCACTTCATAGATTCCCATCCAAACCATGTGTCTTATATTATAATACACCATACTTTGTGTATTACTAGCATGTCATGATGTTAGGTATGCCAATTTGTGCATATTTGGTTGTTCCAATTCCCAATTGTCTAAATTGGTTTAAATTGATAACCTTATAATGGTAATAAAAAAAGGGGAAAAAATGGTAGCAAGTTCCATTAGGTGTACTACACATACAGTACTACCCTTAGGGAAGATGGCTGACTTCAGTGCAGCATTTGAACAGAGAGTCTGTCTCTAAAAAAATGTAATTCTGGCTCAAGACAGATGGGACGGCTGCGGTTTAAGCACAAATATCTGGCTGTTGTTGAAAACGCAATTTGTTCATTCAGTCATTAGTATCCAACAAAGTCACGCTTATAAGCAGTACTGTCAGTGGTTTGATTTGTGCATGTCTGGGGTTAATAAACCATCTCCAGACAACAAGATGTCAGGGAACAAATATCAGTGGTTGAATTGCTGATTTGAAATATAGTCAAGAATTTCTTTCCTCGTGGGATTTTTTTTTTTATTCATTCCTACTCCATTTTCCCATCCCTCTTATTCTCTTTATTCCTGTGCTCTTGTAGCCTCACACTGACTCTTCCTCGGGTTTTAAACCCAGGCAGTGGTTTACATTCTTGGCCTCCATTGTCTGCTGCACTCTTAGAACCCACAGTCAGACATGAGGTCCCGCTGCTTCTTTGGCCACGCCATGGCAGCTCTCCAGTTCTCCTCTGATAATGTGTTTATAAATGTGATAATGATATTATAGAATTAGATTTGCATTTTCTTTCTCATAAGGTTGCGCTTTCTAAATATTATGCTGGCAAACAAACATATGGTTGTGGTTGGACGTGAAACCTACATTTATAATCTCAGGACAAATTCGGCAACTCAAGTCTGTGTCTGGATCGCCTCTGGAATGTAAAATGCTTCGTTGGAACAGAGCTGGAAAAATTCAATCTTGCTAAAAAAAAGAAAATAAACACCAGTTGGATGTTCTGGATTTCTGAAAATGTAAGTGTAAGTCACTAACACGTATAGAGAAAGTGTTTTTCAGTTATGTTAGCACAACTCTGGGTATGAGGATGATGGTTGGTTACAGACTGAAATGTTGCAAGCTATTCGAGAAATTACCATGATTGGGTCGCCACTTGACTCACAACTCCTGCTGGACGTTAAACTCACAATTTATGTGCATGTGATATTTATTAAATGAGACGCAAGACCCAAATAAAAAAAATTAGTTTCCAAGCTCTACGTTTAAAGTTTTGCCATGGTAACTGAAAAACACTGTCTACTCATTGATCAGTGAATAAAAAAAAAAAAGAAACACATGAAACAGTGGCTTTCAAACCAAACATAAATACTATGTGTTTACTTAGGCCACTGACCCGGTAATCCTAAAATAAAAAGCTTTGCCTTTTATCTGAAAACATATGGATGATGATCCCTTAATAGACTGCGACAGCCTTAATGAAACTGTGGTCCCAACTGCCTTGCTTCCTTTGATCATTACGATTTAAGGGGCTCCACTGCCAGCCGTCATTGACTCTGCCCTTGACTTCGTCAAAGTTAAATTGTTTGCAATGAGACAATTGTTACCATCAGTAAATAGCATACAGCTGCGGACCATAAAGGTGATTTTTAAGATACCACAGTATTAATGACAGGAAGTGCCATGTAACAGAGGAGCCACAGGTTTGTGTAAAACATTAGGCAAGAGGAAGATGTTAAAAAAGAAGATAAGAAGCACAATATAGGACATTCCTGTCTTGCCTGCAGGCTTTATGTCCTTAGGAATAAAGTATTTCTGGTTCCAGGGAGTCATGCCGTCTTGCCATCTGCCCGCAAAATCCTTTGTCTTGCAGTGTGGCATATACAACATGTTTTGGTGCATCTGTGCTGTCTGCTTTGCTGTCCTGGTTGTTATGATAGTGTATTTTAATGACTTTGTATTTCCGCACTGTTTGCATTCCATCAGTGTCTCACTATTCATCCTACATGTCAAACCCCCTCCACCAGCTGTAAACAGAAATGTACAGTTACTATTCCTGATCAGTTTTGATTTGTTGATGAGTTTAGTAAGTATCCAATAAGCCAAATGTCCTGACCTCAAGGTTCAATTAAAGCAGAAAGTGCTTGCTGTGCACTGCTCAGCACAGATGTTATCGAGGGGAAAGATGCTATCGAATGAGAAAAGCCAAAGGCGATTGGATCGGCTTTTCTCATCCCTCTTGCTGTTACCTCCTGTTATTTTCTCAGTGACCCCTGAGTGCCAGTAAACACGCAGGGTTCAAGGCCTCATCCGAAGCCAGGAGCAATAAAGATGAGTAATGCTTGCCTTTCTCTGTTTTCCCTTTGCAGACAAGCCAGCCTAAATGAGGCAGCCGAGAAGTATTACGGCCAAGCAGCAAGCCTGAGACCCAATGTGAGTACAACCACAACTAGCTAATTATCCACATTACTATGTGCCCTGATGGACACTGTGTAATCAGAGACTGGGTGGCTTTCCAATATTATCACGGCCCAGTCTGCCTTGTCACAACAGCTTTCATTGTCAGTGGATCTGAGAAAAATGAGGGCAAGGTTTCTTACTAAGCGCAGAGGTTTGTTTATGTAGCATCCATCACCAACTTCAAAGGACGGGCCAAAGTAAGTAGATTGAAAAGAATAATGATAATAACACTCAGTCAGTGGACTTTGACATTTTGAAAATGAATGGGGTCCAGTCATTGAGAGCTTTGACATGAGGGGTCGCGTTGTTTAAGTGAGCTCTGCAGAGGGAGCAAAATATGTTTGGCATGTGGTCGCCCTGTTTGTTCCTGTGTCTTGATTAGAAGAAATCAGTTCAGGATTAATGATCAAAATATATCTGGACAATGTTATACAGACAATAAAGTTTGGTTCTGCATGTAAAACCTCTAGTATAATATATACAAACAATGACAAACAAAAAGACAAGCAAAAGCTCGAGTATAACAAAAGGATAAAATTTAAAATTTCCACAGAAACCATGAAATTGATCTCCTATTCTCTTTGTTGTTCTCAGTGTCGATCTAGTGTTTAACTTTTGGCGGAGAATGGTTTATTTTCAAACATCTAATTAAACCCAGATGTAAGAAAAATAATGTTCTCATTGCATCAGTCCAAATGGATACATAAATAATGAAAGAGAACGATAGAGTTTAAGGTGAATCGTGGGAATGTGTCTGTTAAGTCTCTTTTGCAAGTAGCAGAAACTCGTCTACGTGCTGTGAGGACACGCTCACATCTAATCACTGCTGACTTTTTCCTCTGTTTACAAAGGGTTGCAAAGCCTTTGAATTAAAAAAAAAAAAAGTTTGGAAATCTTAAAGGGACAGTGTGGCTTTTTGACATAATATGGAATGACTCATTGGTAGCAAAAATCATCAACTTCAGTGGAACTATTTAAGCCACAATGGCCCCAAAAACGTATGCTAACTGTTTAACTTGCAGATCACTGCTTGTTTAGGCCCCAGCAGCACTGTTGGCATCTGGATTGTAAGCTTTTAGTTCATAAATGGCAGTGTGATACGTGAATAGGCTCCACTGTCCGTGAGGTCTTATGGTCCATTCACAAATGCAGGCTCAAAAGCTGGGACAGCGAATGGCTGCTATTCATTGCGAAAGGGCCCTGGTATTGCAGCCCAGTGCCACACACTGAGCTACAGAGATTTGAAAGTGACAGAACCACAGTGTTGATCAGTCTTGCCCACTTTGGCCTTGTTATATTCAGAAACAATAAAGTTTACCGCCGTTTAAAAAGAAAAGTGAAAACAAAGCTTTTCTGTATTCAGGAAACAACAGAGGTTTTAAAATTCATTTCAAGGGGTTAGTGCAATTAATCCGCAGTGATGGGGGCAGCAGGATATACAAACAAAAAGAGAAATGGAGCGAGAATCAACTTTTGGAAAAAACGCAACCCAACATGTTGTAGTGGCCAATAAGACCAGTCTAAATTAATAAAGTTCTGCAATATCCAGGTGGAGCTCATGGACTACACTATGACACTCTCCCAGTTGTCCTTGCTTGGTTTATTTTGTGTACATTTACGTCTGTGTCTGGCTCCCAGTGTATGCTGCAAAATTGTGAAGTTTAAGTTATTACTGGCAGTTACATTCATTACAAATAAACAAACCAGCAGCCCTGTGGCTAATCACTGCAACACCTGATTTGGTCTGACTATAACCCAACACTAACAATAATGTCCCCTGCAACCAAAAAGCATTTTCCACAAGAAACCCAAGATCACATCGAGCTGCTACAATGCTTTGTAGCAGGACTGAGACACCAAGGGCCACGTAATGGGCGACAGAACACGAAATCAGAAAAGGAAGAGCAACTTTCAGTGGAATTAATGTGCACCATGTTGGAGAATCCATGATTCACACCACAGTTCAGCTAACTTTAAGCCTTTGGACCATCTGACCTACAGTCCAGAGACAGTGTTGGACAATTGAGAAGGTCACTGCCTTTCAATCCCCTGATGAATATGTACTTTTGAAAAAATGTGCTGAGGATGTTTGTGTTCCTTACAGTTCTATTTCAGGGACAGATCCATGTAATTTTCACATCACTGTTTCTTCGCATGTGTAATTGCACAAACACGCATTTGATGGCCACATCCAAACACAGAGGCGCTTTTTTTTTTTTTTTTTTTTACCCGTACTTGGTCACTTTTGCTTGGATGCCTTTTGCCATTTGTATTGCTTACAGCTGAGGCACAATTATAATTTAGCATCTTCATCCATCTTCTTTACCATTATCCTTTGTTCTTTACGATGCGATTTGACTTAAGCCATGTACCCTGTCCATCTTCATTTGTCATTTTATGCTTTACTGCTGCTTGACTCTTCACTATCCAAAAGCACTGGTGTTTTATATTAAGCGCACATGTTTGCTCGCTGAGTGAGAGAGGACAATTCCCTCCATTCAAAGGATTTAGTCCCTTAGTCCTACAATTCCCTCTATCTAGATGAGCTAAATCCTATCGGATGCTTGGTTTGATTTGGCCAATCTCTGCATGCATGCATATCCAATGACATCTGTCCTTTCAAAGTTTTCAAGTCCATGTAGATATTCGTTACCTAAATGCCAATCTGAAGTCATTATGGTCGGGTCATTCCCCAACTTAGCTTTACTTTTAACTCTCACAGTCTTTATAGCATATGTTGCTTTACAGTCTAAGCTAATATGCTCCACATCTGGCCGTGCCTGTTCTGCTACATGCCAGTTTTGGGAAGGGTAGGGAGACAGAGAGGTTACAGAGCAGCAGGAAATGAGGAAAAAATGAAAGCTTTTGACAAGGGAACATTTTGCAGAGTGTTGCAAGTGTTGCAAGGGTGAGGAGGAATGCAGAAGTAGGGGTATAAATCACAAAAGTCTTAGCTGTATGAAGTAGGGGGAGAAAGCCTTGGGTGAGGAAAGGTGGGAGCTATAGAGGAAGGAAACTCAGGAATTGATAAGTTTTGCATGGACGGAAAGAAAAGATCTTTCAAGTCTCTGCTGCAGCTGCACTGAGAGGAAAACCAGGAGTCAGTTGATTTTCTACCCAGGAGTCTTTGCAAACGGCTTCATATGTTACACCACTCATCGGTATCTATGCGAGACGATCTCAGAAAGCTTTCAGTAGTTTGGGGTTTTGTCTGTTTAGGTCAGTTTCTCAAAAACTTTCCATCCAGATCAGTCTCTCCAACAAATGGACAAAGGTTTTCAGTTTCTATCCTCAAAACCCATTTCAGAATTGTGGTTATACATCTTCACCAGCCTCTCATCTATCTAATGTCTTTTCTGGACAGACTTTGTTTTTGACTCTGGGAAAAAATCTTAAAAGTTTGCTCCTCATTGGCTTTTCAACAACCTGGGAAAATTTCCAATCCACTGTATTTACATGGCCTAAAGAGAACGATACAAGATTGAATTGTCCCTGAAATATTCCTGTGCACATTTGACAGCAACCAAATCCACACATGCAATTAGGAAGTAGGGTATTATTGACCATTGTCATTCATTCATTTAGTGACTCCAGAGTCATTTTACCTCATGAACTGATTTACCTCTGAGAAACCGAATGAGGCCATGGACATAATTTCCACTTGGGATGAGTGGGACGTCCTATTTTTGTCTTTCCAGTTCTTACAGTTTCAGTTCACTAATTCACTCAAAAAACACTTACTGCTGATCAGTTGCCTTGAGTTATTATCTTGCACTCGCAGTGCTCAAGCTTTACAAGGAGTACAGAGTGATTTACAGACTTTCTGGCACTGATTTTGCCTCTCAAGCAACATGCAAGCTATCCTGCCAGCAAATTAAAAATCCTAATGATTTGGCTTACTCTAATATTCTTACCCTAACCATGTCCAATCTCACTCCTCTTACCTTAAACTAATCAATCCAACCAACAAAGGATAATTGCAATTCACTCAAATTTGGATCATCACCAACTCCACTGAATGGCATTAACACTAATTTGCTAATATTCACCAACTTCCACCTGACGTTAATACAGTATTTATGTGTGGCCCATTTACTGTCGCTTTCAACCATGTCCATATATATAAACAATTATATTTTGGCTAGCATTATTCTGAGGTGTAATAATTCCTAACTTGCAAATTGATCCCCCAGCGTTTGTGGTTTGACCTTCAAACAGGGGGTCAAACTGAAGGCAATTTATAGCCCAAACAGCCTCAGAATTACCCCAGCCATTAAAGTCAAAACCTCTGGCTGCTCCTGTGAACAGTAATTGGAACGCAGAGAGACACTCTTGTTTTGCTAGGTGATTATGTAATTGCTCAATATTCAGCAAGTGCACTGAATTGGTGTCTAGAAAATGTAATGCTGACAACAAGCAACAGTAGAAGTGTTGGTCATGCCAGCCTTTACTTTTGTGGCATGTTTTATATGTTTGAAGGGAAGACATGACTTGTCTCTAGGGGACAAAAGGGTTATCCAGACTCTCTTTGATTTATTCATCAATTTTATTCTCCCTATGAGAAAATCAGCATAATTGGACACGTTGTTCCCATTAAAATTCTCATGTACAGGACATCACTCATCCAACCTTGACACTGGAAAAACACAGAGATCTTTTGAGAGTTTTGTGAGTGTCAGACAAGGGTAGAACAGTTGAGCAAAGAGGAGCAGTTCATACAACAAGAAGTGTGGACAAAGCATGATGTATGATCTGAAATCTATGGAAATGTTTAGGTTCAAATACTTATTTGTGGCACATTTCCTTGTGTTCAAAAACACAATTTGGATTTCTAAGTTTGTTTGGTAGCATTGCTGTGGTTTAAAAAATAATTAAATAAATATCTATAGTCCATGATGTATGAAATGATAATTATGGGAGGAACAGTCCCAAACAGTACAGTTAAAGTTAAAAACTGTTATTTGATCATTCCTTGTTTCCTAGGAGTTACAATTAGATGAATTACAATAGTCCCAAGCTGTAAAACAGTAGCTTCACTACAGGATTAGACATTTTTTCCACACTTTAAGCTTAAATGGAGATCAGATGTGGCCCCTCCCTTGTCCTGAATGCTTCATGGTCTTATTATGATTGCACCCCAGACACTTTTCCTGTACTTATATCCTCATGACTCATCCGCCTGTCGCACTGATGATGATTCTGCCCCCTGGCACCAGCAGAAATATACAGGATATTCATCTAGACCCACTTCAAAGCGGTGGTTGCTCTCTCTGACATGACAAGACACAGTGACACACAAAGCAGCATGGTTACCAAACTCCAAACACAGTCCGGGTGATCTGAAAAACAGGAACCAATAGCGTGTTAGCGTGTCTGCTCTATAGCCTCAAAAGATGACCAAATGTTCTTTTTTAAAGTTTTCCTTGAAAGTTTTCTTAAAATAATTGTTTATTCAGTAACTTTGTATTCATTCACTCTGACACTGGTTTTATAATAAGATTCTTATTTTAAAGTTCTTCAGAAATAACATCTGTTTAAAGTTTCTCTGTTTGGGGTTGTTCAGACAACAATTTATTGAATGTGGCTTAAACATTTCTGGTCAAATTCCATTCCTTG
This sequence comes from Protonibea diacanthus, assembly GCA_028641955.1. Taxonomy (NCBI): domain Eukaryota; kingdom Metazoa; phylum Chordata; class Actinopteri; family Sciaenidae; genus Protonibea; species Protonibea diacanthus. The sequence goes on from CM053981.1 coordinate 16,832,729, forward strand.
CTAAATTATTTATACCCCCATACTGTGAATAGATAGATTATTCAGCTAACATCCATGCATGGCCTCTGACGTCCATTCTTAAGCCTAAACAAACCATTGGTGGTGAGTAAATAACTGTTAGTGTCTGTTCATCAGCTCGCTCTTGCTGTGTCTCAGCAGCTGAATCACTGTGTTTATACTCTTTGTACCTACTTCTCAATAACAGGGTAGAGTCTTGTGTTGCTATTCTTGGACAGAAAGATGGTGTATCTTTGGAACAAAGCTTTAAGCTACCCTGAGGTGTACTTAGTATGGAACTGATCTAATCCTAAAATGATCTCTTTTTTTTTTTTGGTTTCAGTATCCTGCAGCCTTGATGAACCTAGGGGCGATCCTCCACCTCAACGGGAAGCTGCAAGAAGCTGAAGCCAATTACCTCCGAGCACTTCAACTGAAACCGGATGACACCATCACCCAGTCCAACTTGCGTAAGCTGTGGAACATTATGGAGAAACAGGGCCTGAGGACCACGAGTCCCTGAGCTCACTCTGCCTGCCTACCTGCCATCTGTACACCAGACCTGGGGGAAAGGACGGCCTACACGCTCCTCATTGGCTCTTGTCATGCAGGGGAGATGGAAGAGACTCAGGGAGGATGTTTGCTTAGAGAGAGGCCATGACTGTGCCGCACAGCCCTCCTAATAACTCCTGAGCTCTGCATACACCTCAGGCCAGCAGCTTTCCTCAGAAGCATTGCTCACAGTTTGGCAGGCGCTACCTGGTATTCGGACTCTTTTAGAACTTTCTTAAAAATTAGTGCTCTCACAGGAACCACCTTACCTTCTTTCTGTGTTTTGGATTTTTTTTTTTTCCTTTTATAACTAGAGCACTTGAACCTGAAGTGAGATAGGTACATTCTTCAACATTTGTGATAAATTAAAGTTTTTTTGTTTTTTTGTGGAATAAACAATTTTAGTTAAAAAAAACAGTGAAATTTGCCCCAACCAGTGTGAGATACTACATAAAAGAGAGAAAAGAATCTCAGAGCACTGCACCGAGGGCATTTTCCATCACAGTTTAATAAAGTTATTAGTCTGATCCGATGTTCCAGCTTGATAATGAAGGAAATAAGGCTATTTAAGAATTGAATACCAACCAGAAACACCAAATTAATCACATAATGGGTTACTTTGTTTTGCTAATGAGATTACAAACACTTATATGAAAACTTAGCACCATAATTGCAAACCATTTGTAGCAAATGCCCTGGTATTTGGTGTAAACGTGAAAAAGGGAATTTAATTTGGTAGCCATCACAGCACAACAATAGCCTCTGAAAGCTCTTTAAAGGCTGGATTTTGCAGGTACAGTATTTTTTTTTTGGCAAGAAACCTCAGAAGTAAAGGAACTGGGACCCCTTTCACATTGCAATGCCTTATAATAAAAGGTGCAAATCTTCTTTTGCAGTAGCATACATGTGGCATTTTTACCACCCATGCTGTTTGCTCTGGCAAAGAAGCCAAGTCACCATGGTAACTTGTTTGTCAACAGCAGTAAAAAGTTGTAAAGGAAAATATTAAGCTATCTAAGTCACAGACAGCAAAGAGGCAGGTACGGTAGTTTTGGTTTCACCATCTCCCCACATGCCTGAAGTTCTCATAAGTGTGTGGAGCTGAAACAGATGAAAGAGTTCTTCTAACCAAATACAAAAGCTATGCCGATGCACATCTTTTCATTACAGTACAATGCACAGACATAGCACGTCTGAGGGAAATGTTTTAATGTTTTTGTTGGAATAAAACTAATTTCATTGTGTTTGTATAAATGAATCCTAATATATACCTACATTGTGTATAGTATACAGAAAATCATGCAGCAAAAAAAAGTAGCCAAACTTAAAGTGGAAGCAGGTTTGGTTCCGTACATGAAGTATTTCCCATACTGTCAAAACTCAGTCTTAAGGTCTCATTTTGTATATATTCTGTGTAATTAACATCTATTTGTTTGTTGTTGTCAGCATACAGTGAAATGGCACCTTCCCAGAAGTAAGAATATGTACAGTATTTGTGATCATTTGTTTGTTATTGGCCACAAACCTATTTAGTCCTTAGTTTATACATAAATGTAAGTTATTGCTTTGTGTTACCTTAGCAACAGAACCAGCTGGCACTGTGTTTTTACATGTAAGATGGAGGAAGTTAGCAGATATGATGTCCAAATACAGTTGAGTGGGCCATTAAAGATAAATACATAGCAACACCTACAACATTGGAGGCTATATATATATATATATATATATATATATATATATATATATATAGTCTCCTCTTATAATCATCACTGTTCTGTTTTTAATTGTGATGGTCATTAGTGATATGTTCAGTAAAATAATCAGAGTTCACGTCCATTTCCCCACACCTCACCCCCATATAGTCAAACAGTGTGCTCATTTCTCCTGTGTGTGTACATAAAGTGTTTATGAATAAACACTGATAATTGTTATTGCTTGAGTGAAGATGTAAGGAGGAGGAAAAAAAGGCGTTTCACTCTGTGTCTCTGCTCAGGGATCTCAAGCGGTGATTTATTGCAGAAACTTGTTCACAGAGCGTTTACTAAATTAAAGATTTATTTTTGAAAGTTGTTGTATTTGTATAAATTATCAAGATTTGTAGCCTTTTTCTCCTTTTTGTAATATAAAAATGAACAATGTGCCAGAATAGACTTTTCTTCCCAATGTTGCTTTTTTTTCCACAATAAATTTATGGTGGTCTGCTTTTGTTTTGGTTCCTGTGTAGCCGTTTTTGAAGTGGATGATTAACGTGTCAAATTAATTTATGGATTTAAACATTCACCACCATTCGAGAAACACGCATACCCTTCACACTCTGTAGCAACATCTATAGTCATAGACACGTTTCCTTTATATTCATGTGGGATATCAGACTTAATGGGGTGGTCTTGCATGCTGTGGAACAGGTTTTACAAGGCATTTAAAGCCCCCCCCCCCCCTGCAAATTTGCTAAAATGTGTCATAAAATCAACTCAAATGGATCTCCTCCACTTTGATGTTTGAGCAACAAAGAAGACGTAAATATTCCCATATGGAAAGGGTAGCACAGTGTCTACACATGGCGTGGTGTGTTTCGATTACAACCGCCCCCGCAATTTAGACCCCGCTGACAAGCAAAAGGCCCTTCCCTGAGAACATAGCAGTCTGCCTTGTGATGTTTCTCACATGTCTACATGGAAGGTCTGCTGCTATGATCGCAGCTCACCATGGTGCCCAGCTTTCCTTATTGGATTGGAATGCACGGAGGCTGCATGCACTGTCCAGTCCAGTTTGAATCATCTTCTTCTCATAACACAGGTGCACCTTACTTATCTTGACAAATAATGGAATAGTGAAGCTTGCTGGTTCGCTGGCTTATGGAGTCACGCACAAAGGCAATATGCTTTTATTTTTTTGCTGTAAGTCTCGGAAGGCATTGGGGTTTTTCCCATATGGTGTTAAGTATACCACTGGAAATTATACGTCACTGTAGATGGTAGTTTCAGCAGCAGCAAAGGGTACTGTTTTAGGTTTTAGATTTTTAGCCATGCAAGCATCAGGGATGGTAACATTGGTCTGTGCATTGGTCTACCACTGGAATATTTCAGCAACTATTGATGGATTTCCATGAAATTTTCTCCAGAGAATTCTAGCTCTAGCACCATCAGCAAGTGCAGCAGGTGAAAGTTTTGACTTAACCTGTGAATATCTCAACATCTAATCGATGGATTAGCACAAACATACACAAACATAGACATCGAAGGCTCCCAGATGATATGCCCTAATGACTTTGGTTGACATACACTTTGCTATGTTTTTTCAATACTTTGCAACATGATAAAATGCCAGCAACACTAATTACATTGGCTTCAGCTCTTGTGTTTAGTGTTAAATAGGAAATGTTAGCTAACACACTGAGGTGAGATGCTGAATCTGGTAAACATTATCTACTTAAACCTGTCAACATTTTAATGTGATGACATTAGCATTTGAACCAGAGCACCACTGTGCCCAATTAAAGCTTCACAGACTGGGAAAGATTCAGGTTGAACATGCATTAAGTAGATCCGTGTCCAGTCTCTGAACCCATCGGCTACTGTCCGATGACAATTTAACCTCTGTGGGCAACGGCCAATGTTTCTGGGCCTCCGGTGTAGCTGGCAGAAATCCGGCCAAGACTTCCTCTGGAGTCCAATTACCGACTTGATACATACGAATGACGAGAAAGACCAATAGATATCTGTATATAAATACAGGTAAGTTTAAAAGTAATAACACATATAATAATAAAAAGATTTAATCTTTGTTTGATGGTAGCCAATGGCTCTGCGATTGTATTTTGCTTTTGCTCTCCACTAGAACTGTTGCAACCAAAGCCCATTCAAATATGACTGTTCAATACTACTTGGAAACTGGCTTCTGTTGCCAAAATTGTGGTCTCTTGCATTCATAATGCAGATATCTGTTTTCAGAGATTAACCTGCGTCATGTGTCTCTTTTCTGAAAGGGGTATTGGTCTTGTGGAAGGTTCAAGCAGTTTCTTTTCCCTGTCCAAAATCATTTTTAAAGATAGTAAATGGACCAAGATGTGGGCCATGTAGCTACACCACATACAGTTCAAAATCTCTCCACTCAAGCCAAGCAATAATGTATCTGCAGCCATTACACTCTTTCTAGCTGTCCTAAAATGAACTGAGCAGATACATGTTGAGCTTATTAGTTTATTTGGATCTCAGTGTCAGTGGCCTGTAAACAAACGGTGATGTTTCCAGGCTCTCATGTCCTCATTTGCCTTCAGAGTGTTTATGCAAGGATGGTTTGTCAGATGCTATTAGTACTGCACAGCTTAAATTAGAGTGATACAGTAATAGTAAATCAAGTCAACGATCCTTTCCCACTGACACTATTTGTGTGCAGCAGAGAACCTGTAAATCCAATTATTTGATGAATTATAAATTGATGTGAAGTCATATAGTGCTGATTCAAGTTTATTTCATTGTGCGGTAGAAAAATACTTTCTTCCCCTGAAGAAAATCACATCTCATGAAGTTTGATTTCCTGTTCTTATATCAAAACATTCACATTTATCTCATGGCATTAGATAGACTCCGGATTCCCTTTGTCCAGCACCCAAGGAAATTGAGCATGTCAGTCCTCTGCTCCCAAAACTTTTTGTACTTCATTGCTTTATATGACTTCTTACATCCAGAAGAGTTCAAGCTGGGAGAAAGGAATTTTTTCTTATTAGCCTGTGATCTGTCAAATCTGCCTGCTGTTATCAAGCAAATATTGTCTGGTATGTGCTGATGAACTATCACCACTTTGATCTGAAGTGCCTGAGCCAGGCACTCACAGCACCCGACTAGCTTCTTTAGAGTGGACGGCTGTGCGTGATGCTGACAAGCTCTCTTCTCTGGACCCAATATCCATTGTTATTACTTGACAGAAGCCGCATTAAGATGAGACTCTGCTTCATATTATTGAAGTGTTTTGATGTCCAGAAAGGAAATTGTCTTTCTTTGGTATTATGTTACTGTGCAATATCTACTACCGTAGCCCAGTGCAACAGAAGCATCAACTTTTAAATACAGTCTTGTATCAAATTTCGCAGTTAATTGCTGGTCAATACACTGAAATAGATTTGTAAACCACAGAGTATTTTGGAATTATCAAGTAAAGAGAAACACATGTCGCCAATATTGGGTCAATTCCTCATACCACTATCAAAATAAGATGTAACCTAATGAAAAGTAATTTCTATGCGTGTAATACTTTCCTCTTGACAGATTTATTCAGGAAATCTCCACGCCCTGACCTCAAAATACAGTGTTAGTGGCCAAAAAGCATAGCAACGTGGGTCTGTTGATTGGTCCACAACTTAGTCTGGACTGGATTATCTCAACAGATACTGGATGGATTACCATAACTGTCAAGGTTTTGTATTTCTTGTTTATCATTTCCTGTTTTGTGTTGGGTTTTCCTAGAATGTCTTGTGTCACTTTACTTCCGGCCTCTGTTGCGTTTTCCTGCCACTTTTTAGCTCGCACCAGTCTGATTAGTTTCATCTGCCCCTGATTAGTTTTCACCTTAGTACATACCTAAGTCACCTTAGTTTTTCTTTGCTCTGTCCTCTCCCCATGTTCCTGCTCCTTCATGTTCTCTGTTCTAGATTCGGTTTATTGGACCTCTGAAGATGTTTAACATTATACTTGACTAGCATAGCATTAGCGTAGCTCAAAGCCACATATGTACCGGCAGCTGTGAGTGATGAACCCAGTCGAGATAATAGAATATGACCGATGATGGGAAGAACTGTAATACCTTCCCACGTTTGCCACATTAAATCCTACTGTAGGGTAACACATGCACATGCATGATTATTCTCCTCACATACTCAGTGCTCCATCTCATGAATCCTGACCATAATAAGTTCTGTCTAGTAAAATGACAACACATTTATCAAAATGTGTCAGATTCATCCATGATTACATGTGTGCATGCATTTGTAGATATTAATTATGATAACACAACAACAAACTGGAATTAGTTTTGTTATTATTATTGAATGTGTGCGGGTGTGCGTGCATGAGAGAGCGAGAGCGCTCTGGCACAGAGCAGGAAATGAACACATTAGGTGGTTCTCTGTCATCTATGCCATAAATCTTCTCTTCAACACTACAGCACCCTATATTTGGTTTTTAGCCTTCAGACCAGCCTACTGACGAGTGTACATAGTGTAATATGTGTTGCCCACTGAAAAGTTTGAAGCTGAAGTTGCTGATGCGTGTGATTCCCAGAACTCAAAAGTGTTTCAGTGCCAAGGCTTACCCAAATGTCAGTACAGACATGTAGCAATCCTCCAAATCCATTATGAGTTCTGACTAATTGTTGACAAAAGACTACTCTGTTCTATTTCCTTGTTTGGACTTCATCCCCACATATACCAGCTATCACAGTCAGTACATACACACACACACGCTTGTGTATGTGATCATATGTGGGCGGTCATGTGTGCTTGTGCAGGTGTACAATGTTGAAAAACATGAAAAAGGAGTCGGAGACACAACCCAGATCCCCGTCTCCCCAAAATGGCCACCCCTGAGGATTTACAGAGCGCTATTAACAGCCGGACCCTCGAGACCTTCTGAACACACCATTTTATGTTATTTTTTTTTTGGCAGTGGGATCTACACATCTCAGGAAACGGCCCCTTTTTTTTGCGTCTATACTGAATGTGCTTTGTCTTCCTTCTGCCCTCACTGATGTGGAGAAGCAGAACTGCAGCGTTTTCTGAGTTGGAACACTGCTCAGTGTGTGTAGAAATATGTGTATATGTGGGTGTGTATATGCCATATGCGTGTGTGTGTGGTAGCCAAAGAGGAGGCAGGTGGCCTGTGCATATCACGGCGTCAGGATTGATTAGTTCCAGAGACAGAGACAAGATGTGAAGATCCAACAGCATACTGTCATAACAACAGGCTTTTCTCCAGACAGCTGGATTTCTATTCAGACCATCACATGGACTGCATGCATGCTAAGGGGGAAGGACAATATTTATAGGTGGGTTGAGTGCAATCCAGTGTGGGCCCAGAACTCCTTTGGGCAGTACTTACTGCCGCCAGAAGATCAATGTCATGCAATAGAACGATTGAGAGGAATTATTCATTTGACCTACAGAGAGGTGATTCCAGGTGATTTAACAGACACTGACAGCCATAACAGCAGTCCTCAATTGTATGAGCAAAATGCGATTGAACAGATTGCATATTTAAATGTGCAGCATTCATAGCTTCATCAATAGATTTTGACATATGCGGTGAATTGTTACGTTGTTTCGTCATAGACTTTCAGATTTCAAATCACTTCAAATCATATTCCAATGTGACAGGTGGGACTCATTCAAGACGTTGTAAGTGAAGTGAAAAGGTGCACTCAGATAGTAAGCAAAGCTAAATTTCATGACAGTTTGACTGCTGGACTGTGAATATACCAATTAGCCAGTGTACCAAATGTAAGCTAGCTCAAACGGATGCATGTGTTCATTTTCAGCTCAACTGAAACAATTTCAATGAATGCAGAAGCAACTTCACAACAATTTACACCACATCTCATGAGTAGACATTGCTTTGCCTCAAGTGGCCAAAAGCCAAAAAAAAGGTTGGCCTCCACTGAAGTAGAAGATGATATCAAGGCCAACTGGGACACTGGGAGTCAATTTTGGATACATTCGTGAAGTATTCGTGAAGAGACAATGCAGCACCTACTTGTGCACAATTGTGTCCATGTGCAGAAGAAATCAGATCAATAGAGATCAGAATCACTTTTATTGGCCAGACAAGGGATATGACTCCGGTTTCTCATTGCACTCAGTGAGCATTGGTAGCCATCGTGTTTTTACCATTAAATCATGAAGTTATTTCTCTATAAAGAGAAATGGCTCAGTGGTAGACTTACTGTGGTTAGACTTTCATGCAGCTCTTTGATTTACAGATGCAAAAAAAAAAAGCAAATGTTGTTTTATGCTCTAATTGAAGTCATTTGATATTATTTGAGATATTATGTTACTATGGGTTACTAATGAAGTTTGTTTTTTAAGTTGCAGTTAAAGTTGAGAATTAGTTGAGAAGCTACTTCCTTAACTTATTTCAGCTAGTCTACCAACATTGATTTTGATGCACGAGGGCAAGGAAAATGGTGCGTGCAACTTGTACTACTCTGACAATCTGAAGGCAACACTGACAGATGAACCACAGGAGGAAGAATGATTCAATTATAAAGACAGCATAACAAGACTTGCTTACTGTGCTAAGCAGTCACTTTTGTTCAATCCAACCATCACATTTCATTGCAGTGATTTGGGGGCTATTTAAGGTCTTCACATTCAATCCAAGTGCAGATGTGCTTCTTACTTACTGTAGCTGCTGTTGCCAGATGCTCCTTGCTCCAGCCTCCACCTGCTTCAGGTCTGCCCTGTTTGTATGCACCTTGGATAGTGTTTACTTCTACGTAATACCCACTGGGGTTTTTTTTCTGTATATTATTTATTGTGTATATTATATATTGTTGTCACATTTTTATTCTGTCTTGGAGCAGCAGGGAGTCTTCCCAAGAGGAAAAGTCTGCCGCCAAGTCAAATTTTATTGTCATCTCCATTTGTCATGTGATGCAAGTGTTTCTGACAGGACTGACCTGACCCTCACCCACATCACAATCTTTTCTGTCATCAGTCTTGTTCTCAGGCTGCACTCACAACACATAATAGGATAAATACAAAGCCTAAAATGGTGATGTTGTCCAAACAGAAAGCATGAGGGAAATATGTCTGCACACAGGATTACATGACTAGAAACAGACAATATTTTGACATAGAAATACTGCAGTGGAAAGTAATAGCTTTGAGGTTGATGCGTTAGAAGAATCCCAGATTTTGTTTACAACTTGTCAAATTAAGCTAATATTTATTTATGGTTTAATCAACACTTGCTTTAGTAACCAAACTTTTACTGTCCCCTGATCTTTTTATGTGACGATTGACTAAAGATGACATGTCCAAGCATGTGAGAGAGGGAAAAGGAACTCTAATCAGCTTTTCAGAGTTGCGTGGCTTTTTGTTTATTTTACAACACAACTAACTTTCTATCAGAACCTCCATTGGGTTACCAGTTGCATGGGATTCATAGCAGCAGAGCCTCTAAATCTTGGCAGGTTTCCCATCTGTCCGGTTGCTGTGGTCATGTTGAAGGAGAACAGTCGCCCTGTTGAAATGCAGGCTTCTCTGCCCTGCCCTGTCCATCTTTCATCGCTCCCCTATACTGTACAGTCTATATAAACCTCCAAGTCTGATGGAGCAGAGAGCTAAACATTAAGAAAAAAGCACAATATCTGAATGCCAATGTTTATCAGCCTCAGAAGAGACCAACTTGAAAGAATAAGTTTTCCTTTTGATGACTGAAATCAATAAAACCTGCAGAAAAGTTTTATTACATTTAATTTGGAAATGTCTTCTGGGTATCTTAAAGGTATGTGCAGTCTAGCACTTTGACATTAATGGTAGTGGACTAGAGATGAAATATCAGAACTCACAGGGAGATCCTACTGGTTGGACGTGAACTTCATGGAGAGAAAGTGAGAAGAAAGGGTTACGTTTTCGGAAATTCTCTGAAACTAGAGACAGCAAACGTTTGACTTCATTAGAGCATTTAAGCGGAAGATAAGGTGAAGTGTGTGTCAGAAGATATGCCAAGTGTGATTCATACACAGCTTATTTGTCTTCTCTTTAGACACACTAGCTTTTGGAGTCTGTTAACCATATTAGGAGGAGAGGAGCAGATGATTGTTGGTCTAAATAACAGCAAATTACAGTGAAAAAACGTCCCACAAAGTGTTTCTGTTTCCGATGTTTACAACTAGACTGCAATTTTACATCCAGTTTATCTCCAGGAGCTTCTGTGATTACTTAAATGCAGTTTGAGAAAGAAAGTTTGACATTTTTACAATATTGTTTTCCTTGTTACAGATTTATTTCATATTTAATGAGAAACCTTGTTATATCAGTATCTTCCACAGACCAAGATGACCTGAGTAGGCGGTTTTATAAGCAGCAAATGACAGAAAATGTAATTGCTTTGACTGAATTTGTTCTTACCAGTGGGTTCAAATTGGCTATTCTGTACCAGACAAAATAAACATGCTGTCAGAAAATCAATTGATTTGCAAGATTTGTCAGTTCATCAGCTCATATTGCAGATATCCCCGACTTCATTATCCATGCTGGCCAGTGGATACTGACTACTTTGCCTCCTTCGTTTGCTATTTCCAACCATCTGTTGCAGTCTATAATATATCATTTCCAAACACTCCATCAATACATCCATGACAGCTGCTGCCATTTATTTCAAGTAGCCAGAGCTATACTCTTGTTCTTAATCATGTTAATGGACTTATCTCACTCCATAGGAGCATGCCTATCTGTGATTCTGACCTGGATGGCAGTGTGTCAGTATTTCAAAATTTGTTTAAACTGAACCCCCGGGCAGTTTCCACTGTGCATGGAGTAATATGAGGACTTCACATATTACTTGTGCAAACTGTGCAAACTGTCTAGAGGCTAAATACAGTACATAATTTGACCAAGAACCAACACCTTTCTCCAGCCTTCACCACTGATTTAGATGCTTCGTGAACGCACACAGATTGACGTCTATCCCAGGATTTTGGAAATAAAGATGTGTTTTTAAGAGTATGTGTCTCAGTTTCTTACCCATCACTCTTTATTAAACTTATTATCTTGCTAAAGGGAGCTCTGGCTCTGGCTATTTTTTTGCAAAAGTGCCATCAGTCAGCTATTTCTTGGCTAGACCCCCCTAAAGCAGAGTTGTCCAGCTTGTTATTTATCCTTAGCGCTGTGGGAATGGCTGATTAAGTTCCTCGGAGACCCATTAGAGCAGGCAACCTGTCCCACTCAGCCACTGCTACCATCCATCATGCAAATCTAGAACACGAACACCACGCTCAAGTCTACCACAGTCTGCTTTATTATACCCTCATGTCAAAAACCAGTAAAAAGTCTGCTGCTAACAACTCTGGACACTTCCTTTAAAAAACTCTCATAATAACAGAAATGGGACACCAGTGAGTGAGCGTGGCAGGAGCAACAGGTCTCGTATCAGTAAGGTTTGGTTAGCCAAGTTTGACACCCCTCCTCAGTCCTGCCCCATATCTTTTCTCCCTGTGGTAGCTGACCCAGGTAGCTGGGTCTCGGACAGACGGCAGACTGCTGTGTGTTATTCTATCCTCGACTCTGGTGAAGGAGGTAATTTGCAAATAGGCTTCAGGATGCTCAGCACCAGAGTTCCAGTGTAGAGGCCCTCTGACAGGTCTGATATGGATTCCAATGGAAAATCTCTCAAAGCTGTGGTTTGGATATCTACCAGTGGGCCTGACTGAGCTCCAGAAGAATCCAGGGGGCCATTTATTCAGATAAAAACAGCATGTTTCCAGTTATTGATACTTTTTTAAATGTGAAATTCACACAGTGATAATTATGATTATGTTTACCACAAAAAGTAGAGTATATGCTGAGAACACTAATCCGTCCGTTGACATCAAAGGTTATTAAAGCATCTGAGGAATTGCTACGCAGCTTGTTGAAATCAATCTCTTGTGCACTTGTTTTTACCATCAACATTTTTTCTCATATGACAGACTCTTGATAAGGTCTTTGAGTCTGGCCCTTCAGAGGTATGCACAACTATTTAATGCAAAAAAATGTAGTCTGTTAAGTCAAATAGCTGGTTAGGTTTTAGTTTGTTACAATGTTGAAGTGTTTATTTGGCTGAAATACATTCAGTGCTGTTAAAACAATTAACAGACACAACCACATTTCGATTCATTGTTTGCCAAGACACGTCTGTGTTTTTCATCTGTTTAAGCAACCTAAATGCAGACTCACACACATGTGTAGAATCTCTCCACTCACACGCAAATGTGTCTTCTGTCAGAAATTCCCTTTTTTCCTGCTGCGCCAAATGACTTTTTTCAAATCAGCTCTTTTTCAAACAATGCAGAATGCCCCATTACATGCCTGATTGTAATTGATGCCTTTGATTGTGTCAAAGCTCTGCCATCCACAGCCATGCAACTAGCTCGAGGCCACAGACCTTCATCATGTGAGGAGAAAAACCCCAAAACAGCACGCACTGCTGCTTCTGTTGTGTATCAAACCAGACAGAGGCGAAGCCAAACAAAGTCTCCATTGAGACAAGCAGCAAAAACCAAATGCTGTTGATGCTGTTCATACTGCACAGCAAGAGTGTGAGACTGATGAGGAAAAAGTCTCGTAAACACCCTCTGAGTTTTGTGACAAATGCATGTAGTGGAGGTAGAAGTATGCAGTTTTACTAGAACCTTCTAAATTGTAATCCCATAGTAAAACATATGGTACATATGTAATCTTATATCCAAATATAGCACAAACAATGGATGCATTATTCATCTACAGGGTAGTCCGGACTTTCCTCTCCCCAGCAATGTCATATAAGATGAGCTGTGTAATTCCTCCAGCACATTCTGGATCTACCCTAAGGTCTTCCACCAATTACATTCTAATACAATCCCCGAATACCTCAATTGTCCCCTTTCAATGTGAAGGAGCACTGGGCGTACTGGGCGCTTCCATCAGATGTACTAAGGCTCAACCCAGACACCCTAAGGCAGAAACTCATTTAAAGCTTGGGACCGTAGGTGAGGGTTGGAAAATAGATTGACCAGTAAATGGAAAGCTTTGCCTTCTGTCTCAGCTCTCTCTTCGCACCAATAGTCCATAACAATGCCTGTATTATTGCTGACACCAATCCACCTGTCCATCTCATGCTCCATTTTGTGTTCACTCCTAAACGAGATCCTGAGATATGTGAACCCCTTCGCTTGGGGCAGCAACTCATTCCCAATCCGGAGGGAGCAATCTACTGTTTTCTGGTGAAGCATTGCCTCAGACTTTGAGGTGTTGACTCCCATCCTGGCTGCCTCTGTGTGTGTTGAAGGCCACGGTCTCATGAAGCCAACAGAACCACGTCATCTGCGAAAAGGCAAAGACACAATTCCGAGGTCTCAATATGGTCCCTCAAAGCAAAGTGACTTACCTAATATCAACACTTTTTGTGGGGAGTTAATGGCTCTGCTGTTGTTGGACACCAGTTCAACACTTTTTTTCCCTATTGGAGTGATTTCATATTCTGTCACCAGCTCAGAGGTACCGAACAGTAACGGATTTTCATTCATCACATCAGTCATTAAATGAGTGGATTTGGTGTGTTATTCCAGTCTTGTGGGAAGAGCTAAACAGAGATCTGGAAGCAATCAGAAGATGTTTATATATTTGGCAAAACGATATTCACTTAATGCCGAGTATAAAATGGAACTGAGGCAACTGGTGGTTAACTGCTTACTATCGCAGCCATTACGCTGTCAGTTTTAAACCAGTCATATTTCTTCATTAGCTTGAACCACAGTGCTTTACTGGGTTTTGAGGGCTTTTAATGATGAGTGTCTAAGTCTTGGTGAATGTGTGCAGCTCTGTGACCAGCTTCTCCACAGTCCCTATTTTAACAGTGGACGTGGAAATTGAAGCTCTGCCTTTGAGTTTGTTTGTTCATCTTTTGCCAAGTTATAAGAAAAAAGTCTGTTAGCCTGATGACAGTTATATAGCGTTTCTGAGCTCAACACAAGAGCTGAGATTTGGTGATGTACAATAATTAGCCATAAAATAACATCTTCATCATCTATCAAACGTAGTCTCTTCCTCTGTACTCTTTCCAGCTATCTAACATGAACAGATGGAGTTCATTAAGTAAAAACATAGTAAGCATGCTGTATTTGTAGTCAGCATTAACATACTGTATGTGGGTATAAAACATCCACGATTTACTTTTTATTTGTCTATCGTACTTTTATGAAACAAATTCTGCTTTCTCAGCAGACTAGATACAAAATGTTATGGCTTAATAGGGACACTGTGCAAATGTTTTTTTCCTAATGTTCTCCAGAAGAACAGTGTTTTCTCACCCAAAGGACTTCAACATGTATTACAGCAGATTATATACTGGCACTTTTGACAAAAATGTTTTCTATTATCTCATTAGTCAACATTAGGAGCTTGGATATGAGGCTGTTTCAGCCACAGCTGATATGACTCATCTTGTCAAAGACAGTAAAGAAACATAATTCTGAAGGAAAAATGATGTTCCAGCTCCTATATCAGTCACAACCATTTTTAAAGTGGGATACAAGAACGTAACAGGACCAACACTGTATAAGTTAAAGTGAAAGGAACAAATAAAATCAGATGTACATTGATCACTTATTAAACTAATCTAGTTAAAGATTCTCTTTAGTCTTTTCTGATTGGCTGTTTGTCCATGCAGATGTCAGAGTGGAAATTAGGAAATTAATCAGAGGGGTTTAGATTAATTCAACCTTCCCAAAGGCGTGTAAAGCCAATCATTACTAGTCGCAAGTGGATTTCCTCTCAGTTTGCAAACTTAGAGAAACTGCCTGTTTCTTGGTAGGTGACGCAAGCGGTCAGATATGGTGTGTGTTAAAACTCTTTTATTGCCTTCTGGCTTGGGAACTGATATGAAAATGACATTTGAAATGCATTACTCATTAGATGCATTAGTTGTTTTTCTCTGCATAGCTTGCACAATATGATAAAAAGTCCTGTTTTCTGTTTTGAATCACTCAACAGGATCTTTAAACAAGTCTGTATCCTTTTTTATTACGAGTCTCACAGTAGCAGATTAGTTTCAGACATCCTGACAGCTGGGCCCAAATTGAATACTTTTGACTACGACTTAAATTGTAGAATATGTTGGAAATTGGTTCAACACATACATAAATTCCATCCAACCCAAAGTGCTCTGTTAGTTAGAAACATACAGCAACTGTTTGCATTTCAGTAGGATACCATTCAGCGTGTCCACTGCAATGGCCCAGTCTTAGGAAAGAAAGCATAATGTTTTAATAACAGCAATCTGTATTGAAGATGGTTCTTTTTAGCCACTCTGTCATCATACACAGTGCCACACGTACCACAATTTCTTTGATACTTTTACCGGCGAAATTCTACTTTGAGTTGTCAGTTTGTCATCGAATGGGAGACCAAAGTGTTTGCAGCAAGAATCTATTTAAAGGTTAAATCTACACTGAATCGAAAAGGGCAGAAATACTGCTGCCACTGTGATTCACTATGGATGTATCCTTAATGGTGCTTTTTTTCTCCACGGGAAACTGGGACTGCCTGCAGAATTTACATGCAAAGAATTTTAGAGTGATCCTTTCTTAATATATTTGACCTTTTTTTTTTAATGCACCAAAACATGCAGCACCTGGACAAAGAGTTTCATTGTGTGAGTGCTGCTTTGTAATGACCCCAGGTATGGTTTGACTCACACAGCAGCTCTTTGTGTGATGGACACCTGGAGGAAATCGTGAAAGAGGATGGAGGTGGTGTAGAGGCGGGACTGGTCTGTGGTTCAAAGACTCCACTTCTCCTTCGTTTCTGAATGATTTACTGTGTGATTCATAGTCTCGCTTGGACTGAATTAGTTACTGGACAGAATGTAAACATTACATGCGAAACCACATTGGTCAGTCCAATTAATGAAGATTATATCAATCAAAAAATCCAAAAGTTCAATCCAACAATCCTTTTTTTTTTTTTTGACATAAGTGCCACTCTGACTGCCAGACCTCTGACCAGACGACAATGTCCAGTGAACTGCGAGGAGCTAAAAATGTTCCCTTGCAATTACATGTTCACCACAATTTCCTGGAATTCCCAAGAGATCATAAATCACTGTTGGGTCAATCAGCTAAAACACGTGTGTTAATACAACATCAACAGCAAATGACCCTTCAAATGAACATCTGTCAGCCATATTTGGGAAGACTTCCCCTATTAGCTCTAAGTGTAGGAGACCACATGTGAAAGGTGCTGGTGATTCATAACTGCCTAAACAAAAAGGCACAGGTGAGATGTAAAAACAACACAAGATTTTATATTCTGCAACAGTGGAAGACCCTGCTTTCCTCAAGGGTGTTGTTATAATAGTTGCTGAAAGAAGGTAGAGCCTGACTGTTCTGCTTCCCCTGCCCTTTTCCTTGTTTGCCGCGGGAATTAATGCGATGACCTTTTGTTCACACCCCAGTTTCGTAACCTTAGAGCTACTGCCACTACACCAGTTCAGTCAGACAACTGACATGGAATATGTATATGAGTGAATATGTTTAGAATAGATATTTGGCTTCACACAGCAGGGACTGGGGAGAGATGATAATGGCTTCTCCCTTGGGGAACACATGACTTATTTATTGGTATTGGTACAGCGGAAGTAGCAGCAAATGGCAGCTTAGCATTCAGGTGAGCACTGTGGCAGCAAAACAGTGAGCAGCCCAAGTACACCGTAAACAGTGTATCTTAAATGTCTGAGGCAACTACAAAAGGTTTTTAGTTGTATAAAGCCATTTGAAGCTCTGTGAATGCTTGAGGCTAGAAGCTCAAGGCTCATTAGTTGATACTTGCTAAACCAATCCAAAAGTCAAAGTGAACTTTTGGCAGTCATTGTGGGTAACTGTGACAGAGGCAAGAAGAATGGATGGAATAAAAAAAAAAATCTCTGGTATCACTAAATTGATTCTGATCACTTGTTTTAACTGTCTAGACAATGTTATAGGAGAGTAATGCTAAATTGGTGGAGTCTTGTAACTGTAGTTAATATGGTGTAACTAGATTCTTTCGCCAACCTTAACCTGACATCAAAAAACATTGTAAATAAATGTATTCCATGGTTTTGAAGATTCGTCCAAGACTCTGCCGATAAAGTTGGAACGGTATGTTATATAAAAATAGCAACGGACTCAAGCTGACCGCCTGTACTAGCTCGCAGGCCTTGTTTCATAAACACGAGCACTGCATGTGAATGGTATGTGTCCATATTGTTTGCTTTTATGAAAACAAAACATTGCAATCAGTAAAACATGATCCAACCATCTTCTGTTCGCAATCCAACTCAAATGGTTCAAATTTTGTAGAAAAGATTATAGTGTAAATCTGTAAGGTAAACACAAACATTCTGGAGTGCCTGCCGCCTCTGTGTTTGGCATGTGAGCGTATGGTTTCTTCAGGGGGGGATAAGTTGTGTAGCAGATGAGGAAAAGTAGGAGTGAGACGAGGAGATTCAAAAGAGACAGAGGTGAATAGTGCCAAAACATTTTTCTTTTTATCATTCATCAACATGTTACAAGATTTTTTCTAATGTTATTTTTTAAGGTTTGTTCTATGACATCCATCTTTCCTTGTTACCCTGTCACCACGTCGACCTTTTCTGCCGGGTCTTTACATGTGCCTGAGGTTATCACAGGACAAATGAACCAATCACAGCAAGATTAACTAACAAGTGAGCAAGGCGAGCCTTGGAAAAGTTCCAAGGTAGAGATCTAAGGAGCTTTGTTTTGGTCGACTAAAGAAGCATGAGGTTACTTTAATGTTCAGCACTGAGCCAAAGTGGATTGCTGCTGGTGTGCAGACCTCATACAAGATAATTATAGATTTTCACCATGTAATCATCTCTTCTAATCACAAGATAGGCCTCTCTACTTTAGGCATCATACTTACATGCAATTACATTAACTTTCTGGTCAAATGTTGAATTCTTGAGAGTTTGTTTATACGTAAGAAATTTGAGCTCGGGTTTGGTTTATGTATCTCAGAGGCATCTTAACATTTTGCCAGATATAAGAGTGGCCTGAGCTCAGGGCAGGGAGGCAAATACAACAGGATGGTTGTGGTTTTGGGATGGTTACTAAGGACAAAGGTAAAAACAGAACACCTCATTTATAGTTGTTGGGTTAAAAATGTTTATGTCATCAGAATATTTGTAAGCATAACAACAAGCATAATAACAAGCTACAGTATAACACTAATCAGTGTTTCATAAGATGAGTGTATAAACTACTGGTTGAACCCCAGATCTGACTATAATCAAGCACGACAACAGCACGCATCCCAAAGCAACATTGCATAACTTTTCAACCATAAAATAACAGATTTTGCATGTTTCAGCACTATTTAACTTGGTGCTCTGGGTATGCTCTCCAGCGAGTAGTATGTAACGCTTTGTTGCACAAAATCGCACATCACCAACTATTTCACTTACTTGAACCAGGCTCATCTTTTTCAGAAACAAGGATGCCCAGACTGTGAGCTCAGAGTGCTGGGCGAGTGTTAATGTTTATACCAAAGGCGTTTTTGACTTCAGGAGACAGGAGGTTTTCAGGCCTGGGGCATAGAGCAGTGCTGATGGGGAGCTGTGCTAATGTCATGCAAGAACAGGAGCTGGGCAAGTGGGCATGACAGCATCTATGGACATAATGGCAAAGGAGGAAAGGCCAAAGAAGATGTTGACACAGGACAAGACAGACGCCGAGCTGGGTTCCTTGCTGTCAGACAAGTAAGTAATATCAGATGGCTGCTATGTCTAGCTGTCCATATTTTATTTAATATTTATTATGCACACAAAAATGGGGGCACTTAATCACAAAAATACCAATTTCTACATAATGTTTCTTTAGCATTAATCAAATACATTAGTTCCTAGTGAGTGTACTACTCACATACTAGAGCACAACTGTCTGCATCATACCAACTGACATCATCAAGAATTTGATGCTCCGCCATCTGTGTCTTTTTGTATGCATCCTCTCCCTGGTTGACTCCTTTCACTGCTCATAATTTTTTCAATAAACAATCCCAAAGGTCGACATGAGGGGAAAAAAACAGGAACGCATGAAACAGGTCTGGTTTGGTAATCAGCTTAAACAGATGTCTGCAGCTTTATACCAAGAAAGAAAAGCATTTGGGAAATAAATGCAGCTTATCACTTAAAGGGCTCCCGGTGGGCAGGATGCTCCATTTGTTATAAACATGAAAAAGTAGAACCGCTTTTCATTGCTGAGAAGCGTTCATCCATCATGCCATGGTAGACAGTGGCCCTATATGCTGATATGATAGATCTTTCTGTTGCATCACTGTGATATCTACAAGGGTTTTGCCTTCAATGGGCGGTGAGTATATTAGTGAGAGGATCAGATACATTTAGACAGTTAGTATTTATGTGTCTCTGTGGCAAAGTGTAGCAGAACGATGCTTTCAAACAACAGTAATATTCACTGGTTGAAGTGTAGAAAGTTGACATCACTACATATTAAAAAGGGGTGTTGACAGTAATCTGTTATATTTTAACCAGAAAGAAAGTGTGCTTTGGCAGTGTTTGTAAGGAACTCGTGTGTGGTCTTAGCACATTTTTTAACAGAACCCACAGAAAAAAACTAAATGCTGACAGGAGATGAAACAAGTTGCAAGTTTTCACCACATAACTGAGAATTGTAACACCTTATAATTGTAGAATTACAGCATTTCTAAACATGAAACATCTGTATGTTGCATTGACTGTATCTCCTTTCAAGTATGTTCATGAAATTTAATACAGACATGCATGTTGTTTGGTGATTCCTGACTTCTAAAGTATTTTATTTGGTCAAATACTTTGATAAACCAACCTGTAAAACTTAGAACATTTCCATCAGCCTCCGCTAAAAGCCAATGTTGCAACTTTCACACCACATTTAGTGACTTCATTTCTAAAAAGCCACTAGTGACAAAGTTAGCAACTCATTCAGACCATTAGGGAGGCTAAGAAAATGACTGAACCTTCTATTACTGTCTTTCATGGGCAAACTTCAACCAATCCAATCAACAACACAATGTAGTCAAACTATTATTGAGGATCAAAACCATATTTTCCATCGAGAAAATCCTTTGCTCTTATTTCAGTGAAGAAATACTCAGTTTTGATACAGCTAATACAAGCGGCATCTATGTTAACCTCTTTAGCAGCCACCACCTCTCACACCCGTTGTCACAAACACCTAGAGTTAAACCACACCCATAACTCATGCCGTAGCTACTAGTAGTTTCTCAAAGCATGCTGATTGGTCCAGAACCACTGTGTTTGGACACAAACACATAGCTTAAAGCCTGGCAAGATGGTTTCACGCATGGTCGAGTAAACGAGTGATCTATGGTGAGTTCAGCTGCCTTGAGGTTAGAAAAATGTTGTCATTGAACATAATCCAGAAAGAAATTCTATTATTTGGCAAAACTATTTAACGGTGTACAAACATAATTTCTGGTTGACAGGTGGTTCATTCACAGTCAAAACAAATAGGGCTATTTTCCCCTAAAATAATTCATTGGTGGTAGGAGGAAGAAAAGCAGCAACATTACGATGTCAATTAGATTTTGAATCTTTAGATTTCCATTGCAGATGCTTTCTTCCATTCATAGGGACTTTCTGAAAATTAAGCTAATATTGCCATAAGGTGAAGTACGGTGCCAATCCAAACCACAGAGTTGAAGAAATTTATTGTGGAAGAATAATTTGATATTAAATATTTTCTTAGGCCTAGTAAGCATTACCAACTATTTGCTCAAATCCACCTTTCTTGGCCTTTCAACAAGGGTTTGCCGCTCTGAGGTGGTTAAAGCACCACAAATTTAAGGACTCCTGATGTATCATCAGTTTTAATTTTAGACTTCTTTGGAAGGAACATTTAACACAAAAATGAAAAATAAGCCTGAGACTGTTTAGAATTAACATGATACAGAAATGAAACTAAACAACAGACATTGCTTACACAGCTTAGAAATGTAACAGTACAGTATTTGAGCTCTTTACTTAACAAAAAATAAGATACAATAAACAGAGAATGACTCAATGGTGATACCAATACATAGAATTACATTGTTTTGTTGTTTTTTTTCTCTCTCACTCACACCTGGGTGGTTACACATTGGCAAAAATCATAATTCTCTTGTCATTCATCAGAGCCTTCACTATCCAACAAAAGCACAGCCAAACCTTTTAGGGTGTTTGCTTTTCCATAAAATTGAGACCACATTCCCATGTGTTCATTGTTCATTATGAATAGATTTGTTCATTTTGAATCTCTCCTCTTTTTTTTTTGATATGCTGCAGAAGGATATTTAGCATGAGCGAGACCTGAAAGGGAACAGAAAGCTACATTATATAAAATATGCATACTGCATGAAATCCTCCATGTTCCTCTAAGAACACAAGTGCACTGCATCTGACCCATTATGACACTTGTTACTGCATTATTTATCATTCATGAATAATGAACCAAACATTAAAACAACCCTGAACATCCCTGTGAGATATTAGATTAAAAAAAATGCGTACAGTTCATTTTAGGGGAGCGAGAGATTTATTGACATGTTTTTGTGTAGCTTCTCTCAAAACCAAAAGCTTGAACACTCGCAGTGAAAGCTGAAAATGCTTTCAACATCATGTAAACTATCCTTCAAGTTCAAGTGTATTGTGCTGCATCTAACTTTGGCAATTTTCTGACACTGAATAATTGCTGAATAATTATTCAACCATGCAGACTGAGGAAATGTACCCAGTAATTGCTTTTGAAAGAGACCATTTACGCCTCCATGAAAGACCGGTTTTCATCCCAGTTACATTAATACTGTTGGTTTGTTGTCATCTGGGAGTTACCAGTGATTTTAGGATGTGGACTGTTGAGCAGCTTGGCCATGATAATTAGCTGCTGCATTTCCCTCATTTCATTGCTCTGTTCATTTAGCCAAATGGGAGAGAGTGAGAATAGCCCCAGAAAATTCAAACAGTGCTTTAAGAAATGCCATTTTATCTTTTTTCCTCCCGATATTGTATGCAGTGTGCAATGCCGTAGTCTGTGTAGCAGCTTTAGTTGATATCGCGCCACCTCCCTGTCCCATTATTTCAGCTATTATACTAAATTTCAAACGATTCCTTTAAGTGCACTTAAGTGAGTGTCAATCAGCCCAATCTTAGAAGCATTATATTGTAGTAAAGTGAAAAAAACTCTATTGTGCATTTTACATTGCGCCTTTGTTTCTTGACTGCATTTGACACTGCCTGTTGTTAATCATGTTCTGCCCACTCACTATGTTCCTCTCTATTTTAAAATAAAGAGCCGGCTTTCACACTTGTCATTCCTTTGCTAATTCAAGATCAGCCTTATACTCCTAATTACTCACTCATTCATCCTCTTCACACAGTCTTTCTTCCATTATGTTTCGGAGCACCAGCATGCAGGAATGCTGGGAGAGCGTCCTCATTATGGTGGAGACAGCAGTTTGGGAATGGTTCTTCAAACATGAGTTTGGTCACTGCTTTACTTGGAGAGATACAATCGACCTTAGAGTGTCCCTGTGGGGAAAACACTAAAGCTGAGTTATGTGGCTGAGTGTGGGAAGAAAAGTGTAATAACTTTCACCTGAATGCCTCCACTCTACCAAACACCATGGGTTTGTCATTCACAGGCGTCAGACCCCCCTGTATTCAGAGACGGAGGCCTGCAGGGATCTAGCACTAATGAGGCAGCAGGCATTTCTCTGGCTCGTTACAAACCACTGTGTGTGAAGCCTTTCTCTTGACTAGAAGCTGCACCCAGTACCAGCAACTATTTCTCAGAGTGAAAGGGATTCACAATTAATGATGCAATTATGCTAATGGAGTTGCCAAGCTGCTCGTTTGCCTCCCCTCCTACTAAGTATCAATCCTGTTGAAGAATGGGAAAGTGAAAGCATCACTGCTCAAATTCAGAGCGTATATTTGCCCATGAATCTGAGCTTTTCTGAGAAATGGCAGCCAGTGAAAACCTGATGACAATTGGCTTCGAAATAACAGAACTCTTGTTTTGTCACACAGCTTTTCATGCTAATGTGGAGAATAGCATTGGCAGGCAGGTCTAGAGTATTTACATGAGATCCAATCAAGTTTTGGCCACAAAGTGACTCATTTAATATTGACAGTATGACATCATTTATGTTGCTGCAGCCACAAAGCATAGTATGAGCTATTCTGGCATCAAGGTGCTTTTTCCTTCAGTCAGGCGAGGTCCAACCTTTCCAATCCACCTTTAAGTTGCCTTGTTGTGTATTCTTGGACACACTCAGTTACACTGTTGGCCTGCATAATTCTCACCAGACCATATGGGCGCACCTTGATATCCACTGGCCATAAAGGCATTTAAAAAAAAATTATGAAAAGATAAACCAGTTGGCCAGACCAGATTCTTTCACCATATAGTGACGAATGGCTTTTTAATGCCAACAGGGCTATAATTGTGCTTGCCACAACAGTGGCCACATTAGAAAACCAAGGGAGTAACCCATATTTTCACTGGAACTTCTACTATCATGTAATAAAGATTGGTGTATGTTTCCATCCAAAACCAAAGCTTAATTTCATTCAGTGTTTAGTTAACCTTCAAAATAGCACCAGAAGTGGAAACCAGCAGACTATGCTAACTTGACAAATCAGTCTGCACGTTTGAAGAGAGCTGAAAAGACAAATCAAATGTAACCTATTTACAGTCGTCCACTGAGTACATGGGCTGGAGACAGTGACAGGGTTGCAGGGTCGAATCTATCAGCAATCACTGTTACACTAACCTTTTCATGTTTGTTATTTTTCCCCAGTGCACCATTGGTGAATGCTAGAAGTCCTTTGTATACATAAATGGACACAGCACTGATTTTATACAAAAGTAAGATGACATTTATGTGGCTCCAATAGGGGCTGCATGATTGACTTATAATTAGTTTTTTTAATCTGAGCGTGTGGAGTTGGAAAGAAGTGAGTGTACCCCCTGTAGCCCACTCCTCATTGGTTGCATTAGCTGCTGTTAGCATAACACATCTCTGATCTGTCTGTGGTGCATTGTGGATAATGTAGGCATTAGGAGTCACGGAAGATGAAAACGACGATATCTCTCACGGTGTTGCAACGGGTTTGAGCAATTTTAAAGTGTTCAGCACAGGAGGAACGTTCAGGCGACAGAAGGCACTTTTGAATCACAGCATCTTTTTTTAAGTCAGATGAACAGCTATGCTCAAATCATCATATTTTCACTATTTAGCAGGAAAAAAAGCAATGCTGTGCCCGAAATGCTCCACACTTTTCTGTCTGTTCAGTTTTTTGCACAAAGACACATAACACTCATTTTACAATCGTTTGTGTTCAGAGTGTGTAATTTGTAAGTGGTTAGTTGGGATTGTTTTTTTTCAGTATTTCACAACATGCATATCAGTGTTCAGAAAGTGAAAAATGTGGCAGGAATTGTTTTGTCGGCTTTTGTTTGCAAGTGTTCAGCTTCATTACCATAAGCTCTAGTCAGTTGCTATTGACTGCTGTCTTGGCTTTGGAATCATCTCAACTGTTTGATTGCCAAAACGTTCACAGCTTGGATACACACAACGAGTGCCAAGCTGGTAATCACACCTTTTATAATCAGGGAAGAAAAATCAACAAATTCCTGAAACACCTAAACTAAAGTGCTCATTTGATTATTTCTGTAAAGACTAGAATGACAGATCTTGACATAAAGGCAACACCGATAGGAAGTGATCATTTAAGAATCTTTGACTGTGTACCACCCAGAGTAAAAACAACACACAGTGCAGCCAACGCTCTAAACTACAATTCATAAACATGTAGATGGTGAGGCTCTGGGGTGCTTGTGTTTTGATTAAACTGAGAAACAGTAATTGGAAATGTTACACCTGCGAGTCGCTGCATAATCATATTACTTCCCATGCCAAGATCCTTCCACTCCACCTCATCTCATTGGAGACAAACTGCATTTGTGGGCATGAAGACATATGCGTGATTGTTTCGCTCCACTGTGCTTTGGCTTGCATGGATGCATAAAGGTTAATTATATAAGCAATGCACAAAGGAGGCCTGTGTGTCAGCTGCAGATGAAATGATGGATTTAAAGGCTAGCTTTTTAAACAGCCAGAAACTGTATAATGCCTTGTAGTATTTGCATTTCGTACCAAAACTCTCATGGCACCCTATCATTTTATTACAGTTTGATACAAAGTGGAATTTCATTTCCTCTTTAACAAGCTTATTGCCAAGCCCCAGTCAGCCTTACCAACAATAACTGTCACATTACACATCATTTAAAACCACACTACACAACTTGAACAATGCTTACCCAGAGCCTGACAATCAGACAGTGGAAGAAATGAATACTAACTAATGGTAGACAATCCTGTCTGTGTTTGAAAAGGTTTGTAAATGTGGGGGGAAGTCTGCTGACGGTTCCCAGGAGATTTCCCTCCCATGAACAATACCGTGGCTACCCGAGTGTTTGCTCATGTCAGTCACCTGCCAGATGACGACAGAGACGAATCAGCCAACAGCAGCTTGAGTCAACTCCAGACTACGATGAAAAACACGTAAAACAGCAACTGAACTGCCTCCTTGTGAAATCAATGGTCAGTGGCGAGGACAGGAGGGAAGAAAGTGTTCAGGAGCCTCTGATGTCTTATGCTTTATCTGTTTATGTTAATGGTACATCAACGGCAAGCTGTCTATTATGTCTAGGAGGCCAACATTCAGTTCCTTCGACCCTGGTCACCACAACATCGAGATAGTCTGGCACCTGCTTTCCTCAAACAAAGCCAAACAACTACTCCTGCCAAGGACCTCAAGGCCCACATGTGACTCTGTGTAACCTAAGGATAGAAAATTCCATAACACCTCCTTCTTCACTAAGCTGCTTCCAAACTCTATGTGAAGGCAAAAGTGAAAAAAAAAGACGCTGTAATATTCACACTGTTTTTATGGATGAGGAGTTTTTGCAGTACCACACAGATGCAGGTACTGTTTAGCGTATGCTAATTATAATATCATTGATGCATAATTCAAATGTCTCCACATCTTAGTTTGCTTCAGTTTTTCATCATAGATCATGTTACACTTTGCTTTTTCACGCTGAAAGAATCGTTAATGAAAGGAAAACAACCGTGCTGAAATCATAATAACCATAATATTTTGATAAGCGGACTACGATAGAGCACATTTCAGAAAGTGTTCTTGACATTCAGACCTCACAGGCTCTCCTCCCTGTTTCCTTCCAGAGTGACATTTCATATGTGTGATATATTGAAAGTGGAAAGCATAACACAATACTTGAACAGACAATTAATGTTGCAAGTGAAATGTAAAATATGTGGGTAATCCTCCACAGATGGAAAGGGATATACGCTGTCACACTTTATGTTAGAATGAATTGTTCTTCTTTTATTAATGATTGCATGGTTTTATGTCAAAAAAAGAAACAGAAACACATATTATACAACATGATTTATTCATATTCAGTTATATAAGATGCTGTTTAATCACTGATTAATATCAAACCAACACAAATCTGTGTGGAATCTGAGATTTGTATTTTTTATTGGTGTCTTTTGGTTTTATTGGAGACACAGAAAATATCTATTCCAATAGGAGGTAAAAGTATAATTCTTTTTTTGCAGAATACAAATTTGATTTAAAAATAAATATACGATACCAATGAATCCAATAGACACAGAGCGTGGTCTCTCATTCCCTCTCACCTGCCTGATAACCTTCACCACCTGTGGCTCATCATCCAACAACCAGTGCAGTACATCACTCCAGTTTAACCTCCCAGGCTCCACTAGATCGTCCAGTCTCCTTTGCGGTAATAATGTTATGGCCAAATCTTGTTTCTTCTATGATTTTTGTAATTTATTTTTTTTTTTTTGCTAACACTAATCTCTGTGCTTCTGGAGACACCACCTGCCTTGCACAGTTTTGATCTTACAGCCACCTTCCTCTGCACCATTCACCCCTTTGGGTTTTTAACTATACTCAGTCTCTGGTTGTGTTTGCGCTTTAGGTCCACTTGCATTCTATGCAACACATTTGTATTGTTTTAATATTTCAGTATACCGTTTCATGTAAATAAAGAAACATGGGGAAAAAACATGGTCAAAATAAAAGTGAATTACATTTAATTCAGATAACAAGACAAAAAGTTCAGTGAGGCTGTACATAGGCACGTCTCATGTTCACCATGTTCACGTTTTAGTTTAGTGTGTGTTGGCATGCTAACATTTGCTAATTAGCAACTAAACACCAAGTACAGCTCAGAGGTTCTCAGGTGTTTAGTCATTAACTCAAGACAAACTGAAATGTCAACCTGACGATGCACTATTCCAGTTTATTCTGAGGGAAACATCCATATTCCATGGAAATCCATTCAATAGTTTTTATTTTAACCTGGACCAAAAATGGTGGAGCAATCAACAGACTGACATCACCATCTCTGGAGCTATCCATTAGCATAGCAACAATCACTGCTCTCTTGCAAGAGAGCACTTATTTATTTATCCACAATAGTCCCATTTTCTTCTCCTTAATGCGCCTTTCATTGTATCATGTACATGCCAGACACTGCACCACTGACATGGCTGGATAAAAATTTCAGTTGACGGGAGATGAAAGGCTTTATTGTAACATTACAGCCCTTCAACTCAGTAGCTCACTATGCAAATCCCACAATCACACTAAGGCCTTTCAATGTATAAAATATGCATTTTATATCTATATTTAGATAATATGATGAAATATCACCCAGGAGCTCAGCTCTCCTTAGCAACAGAACAATGCTTTAGGAAATTAGGAAACGAGTGCCGTTTTCACTTAGTGTCTTTCCTTTTCACATGTTCATATTTCTCTTTTTTGACCACCTCATTTACATTACAGTGGCAGTTCTAGTGGCAAGACTACCACGGAGCCTTCAAAGCCTTTGCCCACGGCTTCTATTCAGATGTGGTCCACTGTTTGACAGATGAAACACTGGTCAATCCCCAGTTCAAATCCCAGTTCTATTGTTGGGAAATACTGTGGGTTCTGGCAGCTGCTGAGTTGCTGAGCGAGCTCCATGTCTCTAGGTCTGTAATAGTTTCACCGTGCACCGCTCATATTCAGAGTGAGTCACAGTGAAAGGATGATTGCTGTCTGTAATTCTGTAATGAGGTTTCATTCATGGTGCCCGAGAGGATGGACTCTGCTTGTCATTAGACAAAACAACAAAAACAAAAAATACATACCACATTCCTAACTGCAAACCAAAGTTTAAAGGGCCAAAACAATATCAAAAATTGTTTTATGATGTTGTGAATGACTCTAAAATCCAGTTTTTATCTTCTGATTTCTTATCTTGTAGCCATATTAGGCCAGTAGCAACAGGTGTATCCATAAACAGGGATAAACAGCCCCCTGATTGTGGCTTATCACCATGTGTCCAGAGTAAATGAGCACCCCCTGCCCATCCTTTCACATCCTGTCCTCATCACACTGTGACATTTCAGTCATGTCCCCCATAACGGAATGTCAACCTGGGTGCTGTATCCTGGGCCATTAATCTCCCTAATTGAATAAAGATGAAGAGAAACCACTGTGATGAGAAAGGGCAGAAGAGTGTCTGGGGTGTGATTTAATGACCCGAGTGATTTATGGCAGAGGATAACACCCCGTTTAGGTCTGTGTGGGTGGCGTGTCAGAGGACAGCTTGCAAAAATGCCCTTTCCACCGTTCTCCCTGTTGCACTCAGGGTAAATACCCCTACTGCACCTCAGCATCGTAAATTTCAAGCTAAAAGAGAAGCTGTGGGAGAAGAAAAGTTTGTCCCATTTGCCGAATGCATAAGTAGTAAAGTGAAATGACAGAGAAGGAAAGAAAAAGAAAGTTCAAGTAAAGAAAGGGACAGAAAAGTTACAGGAAAAGAAAAGTGAGGAAAAGGACTGATAAGGTACAAGAAAAGAAATGACAGAAGTAAAGGAAAAGAGATGTAAGAAAAAGAAAAGAACAGGACATGGAAAGAAGGGAAAGGAAAGGAAAGGAAAGGAAAGGAAAGGAAAGGAAAGGAAAGGAAAGGAAAGGAAAGGAAAGGAAAGGGCTGTAGGTTGCCAGGTCAGTCCTTGTGGGGCCTGTTCTGCTGAATGCAGCATTAACTTGATAAATTAAAGGCAAACCTTTGATGAATATGGCCTCTTTCAAGGCTCATTAGTGTACAATCACAATTTGTTTCAGATACTGTAAGGTATATGGCTGCTGGAGTGGCTACTGTAAATATACCGTTTGATTGAGACAGCATCCGTGACCTGGAAACAGCTCACCATTCCTGGATCTGTCTTATTCTTTTGATTGATTTTATGTGAATTATGAAAATGACTGGCACACTGCAGTCCAGAGTTTAAAAACCATCAGGAGCTAGGTTTTTTTTTTTTTTTTCATTGGAGGACGCACCTGTTTTTAAAAAGCAAAAACCTTCTTCCTCTTATTCCCTTACATATTTCAAAGAGAGGCTAATGACATTCACAGACACAGTGTGATTACATGGCATGTTAACGCTCCTGAGGACAAAGTCGTGTCTCAGGCCTAGAGGGGAAATATATTTTACAGCAGGGGCAGCCTGACACAGATGTTAACAGAATCACAGCCATCTGCCTCGAGGTGGCCACCACCGTATGCCCCCGCTGGTAAGTCATGCCATGTTTGTGCAAAGTCACACTGCGCCATCAGCTGTCAGGTCATTCATAATGAAGCAAAGGGTTAAATTTGAACACGGGCGCGCATACACAGCGAGGCAGACGCATAGCGGTATCATAGCGCACAGATATAGAGACTGAGGCTCCTCCTCATCATTTGTACGCTGTCTTCACACTGCAATCTATCACACAAAACACAATGACTGCAGGTTGGTGATTAATGAGCTTCTCAACATGTCTGAGCCTCCAGGTGCTATCACAGAACGTGCACGGGTGTAATATTAGATTTTCTAATATAGCAGAAACGTTGCCATAAGTGTCTTGCTGGAGTATTTTTATACAAGCCCCTAGCTGACTGTGTGGGCTTGTTTCAATATCTGTGAATTTGCCTTTAATTCATTTATTGTTCCCATTATTCCAACCTCAAGACATCTGGGATCAGCCAGTGAAGCTGAATATACAAGAGAGTGTTGAAACAGAGGCATATCTTTCGTCCTTCAAGTTCTCCAACGCGCAAAAAAACATTTTCAAAGTAAATTCACGCAGCTCTCCCATAGTGACTCTGTGCAAACAGAGGATCAAGGACCCAGGGTGCAGAAGGGGTTGGTTGCTGTGGTGAAGCTGGCAGAGTCCTAGAAAAAAAAAAAAAAGAGGAAATCAGCAACAGCTGTGACATTAAGGGAAAAGCAGGGTACTCTTCTTGGATGACTGGCACTAAACGCATAGTCAGCCTATGTTGAAAGTTGGAAAGAAGAGAAGAGAGCTGTGATTTCAGGTTTCACTGAACAATGGATGTAATGAATGTGGAACACTACGGCTGGATGGAAATAAATGAAGCAAACCACCTGTTTAGTCATGTCTGCCTCATTATACTCATCATCTGTTTCACGACAAAAGAGTAGAAAGTCAGAGAATCTTCACTTTCACAACTTTTTTATTGGAGCTAGTTTGATGTCTCAAGGCCTGACTGAAGCTCTGAAGCAGAGTAATTGCGCCTCAGTGGCAGCTCTTTTCTGTAGCTGAAAGCTCCCACTCTGCGAGTGCACATATATTTGAGCCCTTTAATGCCACATTTACATAAAAGGAAGAGAGGAAGGCCAGACTGGGGTGGACGTGACAGCAAGAGAAAGATGGAGACACCCCCAGAGGAATTATCGAGTTTTCTGAAGCATGTTAATGCAGAACATGGCTTGCATTATGTTAATGTCTTACAATGTGATTCAGACACTGCATTAGTATTGAATTATGCTATCTCACAGTGAAAGGTATATTTAAGCTAAGGCCAAGGTTACATGTTCCCCAAGTATTTTAATAAGTAAATCTGTGTAATTCTGAAATGGGAGCAGTTGAGTTGCAGCAGAGCTTATACTCTTTTCTTACCGCAGTTAGTTAGTTTAAAATCAGGTAAAGGCAGAGCAGCTGTGTGAAACTGACTGAGGTCTTTATCAGTTGTACTTTTCAGAGTAGTAGCCATTAATTAAAAAGTGAAGTTAAAACTGAAAAAAAGCACCAGAATTGTGAACCCTTGCACCAGTGAAGCTGGCTCTACTTTTTCAAGTAGAGTTAAAAAAAAAAAAAAATACATGATTCTGTATACTAGTTTGTGTCTGAACTCTTTTACTTTTTATTCATTAGATTCATGATCAAAACATTTATTTGGATACTAAACCATAAAAATGTTCGACTTAGAAGAAAATATTGCCTAGATTAACTGTTTTTGAACTTCATGCCTCTATGTGATTTAAAGAAAGGGACTGGCTCACAAAAAGTCCTGCTTTACCTTTATTTCCCCAGGGAAACCCAAACCCACCACAACCTTCATCTCATCTGGTTGTACCGATCATAAAGTGCTCAAAGTTCCAGACTCTCTGAAGTCACACACATCTAAAGCAGAACTAAACATAAAAAGTTAACCCTTGTCCCATATGATCATGACATTTTTACACAGAATAGCCTTTTTTTTGTCTTAAGTTAAATCGTTTTGAAAATGATATGTGTAGCCCTCTGCTGGCACAAAGAAGTAATGCATCATTAGTTTTTTTTTCTTTTTGGAGGGTGGGAAATGGGGGGCCAAATGAGAAGTTTCTGTGTGGAGCAATATGATTTCTATGACAGACCCCACCCTTGATGACTTGCACGTAGGTTTCCTTAAACCACAGGCAAATGGATAAGCCACTGGGGTTATGAGGCATTAAATTAATTAAACACAAGTAATGGTCTTTGAGCAAAATTGGATTTTTATATCTCTCATCAAATCCTCATTTTCTTTTGGTCTACTTAATTTTCCAGTTTTGGAAAAGGGTCAAACTGCAGTCCCAACAGAAACCTTCACTTCTTGGCACTGCCTACAGTACGATTGCGCAATATTTGTGGGAGGTTAGGAGGGGTGCTCATATATTGAAGTTACATTCGACATGTTCAGAGGTCAAGTAGTTTACCATGATGTGGCTGGTGTTATGTTTTTCAGCAGCATGGAGGCAACATGAGAATGATAACAGCAGAATTCATTCACTATAAATACACATTTAGTGTTGTGCCACAATAAAAGAAAAAAATAATAATAAAAATAAAATAAAATAATAATATCATTTAATTCTATAAAATGACAATTTGAACAGATTTTTAACTGATCAGACTTCTACAGCAGATAACACTAAAAACAGGTATGCACTTAAAAAAGCCAACCACTGAGTAAATAAGATGAGTTTCCCCTGGAAAAGGTAATGATACAGTATGTAGCCTCTTGTAAATGACTTTTCTTGCTCCACATTGCATAATTATAAATTCTGTCCTACTTTTATGACCCTGTAAAAGTCAAATAAATGTAAAAAAGCACCTATTTTATCCTGAAGGTTATTTGGGGCCTCCCTCTGTGATAACGCCAGCACTCTAACTAAACTTTATCGTTCCTTGCTCAGACGGTGCTCTGTCTGTGAGCAAGTAGCTGTCAGCACATATTTGTACACACGGAGGTTATATGACCATAAAGCATAGAGATAGAAAGCAAACAAACCATCTGTTTGGCAGTAAAACTAAAGGACGGTGATAATATTTAGGGCAATGACGTGGATCCCGTTGCTTTTCCAGACCTCAACTTCTGCTCTTTTAATGATTAAAAGTACTGGCTAATTTTGCATTTCTATAACCAAACTAAACTCTGACTTTTGCATGTGCTAAAGTAGCAATCTAACTTTTGGTTTTAGTCCCACTGCAGATCAAGCAAAGTACTGGATGTTTAATGTGGTAAGCTCATCTGATGCCGTCATGACGCCTGCGCTCGTCCCTGGACGTCACGCTCATTGAGTTAGAAGCTTTGATATATTAGCAATAGACAGAATGTCCCACAGTCACAGTAGCTGAAAACTCCAGCACGACAAGCCGCGTCGAAAGGCATAATCCCAGTTTCCACTTGCGCCCATCCATCAATCTGTTATGATTCATAACGCTATAATCTGGTTCTCCTTACCCTTCTCTCTCTCTATACATATATATGTGTGTGTCTCTCACTCTTCCGCTCGCACACACACACACATTGTCATGTGCAAATTGCAAAAAGGTTGGATAACACACTCTTTCCTTGTTGTTTTAACTGCTGAATTATGTATTAGTTCATATATGACAAAAATAGAGTCGTTATATTGCTGCTGTCTCTGGCAGACAAGTGCAGAACGCTCTAAATTATGGATCGTGTCTTTCTTGAATCATGGAACTGCTGAACTTGAGAGACAATCATCGTGCTTGTTAACATATTCCAGAAATGAAGACAGGGACTCAGTGTTACTTTCTAATGCATGACATCTCAAACTTATTCAGTTACTTATTCATTCCAAACTTTCAGACTCCATGTTGACCTGGGTAAAGTTTATCTCTTTTGATCAAGAAGTATTGAGAAGTTTTCAGATATCTATGTCAGCACATATTACATGACCCTGAAATCTGCTCTGGGAATAGTGTAATATTCCAAACAAATAACAGGATTTTCTTCAAGCTCAGCTTTATGAGTGTGGGTCAAGGCTCCCATCCTTCAATATTCTATAAAAGGAAGAGCACACAGCACTAGCCATCCTTCTTTGAGTGGATTAAAAAAGAAAACTCCCTAAAGATAAAGATGAAGACAGATTCCTTTAATATCTTTGTCATAACACAACCAGGACATTTTACCCTCAGCCTACACTTCTCATAGATATTGTCCAGTCAAAAATGATTACGGCTCTCTGGTTAGCAAGGCCGCTGTGGGGATAAGGGAGCAGCTGTCAGTTCTCACAGGGCACTGGAACAATCAATCATTTGTTGTGAGGGTGTAACAGACACCTAGCGGAAACGAGTAACCGCAGGGGTAAGATGACGACCTTTGGTTTTAGACATTGCAATTGTAGTAACTAATAAATATTCATGTTTGATTCAACTATGCAAACCATTTAGTTTGGTTATATATTCATACTGTGTAGACATGCATTATTCAAGTACTTTTGCACTTTATTTTTCATCTCTCCCCAGAGTTCCCAGGGCTTCCAAAAGATACCCACAACGTCAGAGAATTGTGTAGAAAATGATACATAGTATACATTTTATTTAATGTGATAGATAGTGTTAAAAATATTACTTACATATAGCTTTGGTGGAGCAGGGATGAAGATACGAAATATAAATGTGATATATACAGTAGATTTTAAAGCTACTCAAAGGGTCTACAAGCCAGCCACCCCTGATTAAGTCACATTATTCATGGATGTACAGAACATTTGATAAACTGTATAATTAATCTGGGTTTTGTTTTTGTTTTTTTTACATAGATTTAACTGTGTACTTTTTTAAAGAAGGATGAGGCAGAGATTGAAGGTTCTGTGAATACAACTTGTGTTCAGGCCTTCACTGTGCTCTCATCCTGTAAGATTTTCTTTTAGGTTTTTATCTTAAATAATAATAATCCATACTTTAAAATGACAACGTTTAGTTTTCTTCACAGAAATGAATGAAACGCTGAGACTTAGGCTACTTTATAAAAGAGTTTACACTCCTTAAAATAAAGAAGGCCTTACAACGCCCCAGTGAACTTTGGCAACCCCTACTGGGAATTGGGACCACCGGCTTGAAGATCATTCATCTAGAATAACAAGGATACTGTTTCTGACATGCTTCTGATGAATTTTTCAATGATTTGATCACCACAAGTGAACTTCGATTCACCTTCACTGCATTTTGGTGTGAACGGAAATCCTAGTGATCGCAGAAATGCTGCATAATAATAAATTACCTGCACGACTAAATATTTTATCACAATAAAATGACAGGAGAAAATCTGGGGCAGCGGACACTTTGAGACAAATATAGGGGAATGATTGTTATGATTCAAAGAGCTAGAGCCATTAAATGTCTTTACCTCTTTTCTTTTTCTATTTTAATGACTTTTTTTTATCATCTGCACATGTCATAAATAAACATCTGATTGCTATTTTTAAATCATCTCAACAGTCCCACAGAGCTGACGTTCACTGTTAACTCAAATCCAAAACATGTTTTATGGAAAACCTCTTGGACTAAACACAGAAACCAACTCTCCACATAACTTAAAAACCAATTTCTTAGCATCTAACTAATGTCTGAGACATTCCACAATGGGAATGCGGTTAAAAACATCCTAAAGGAACTCTCAGGGTGAGAACAGAGTGGAAGATGTTAAATCTTATCCCTCCACTATAATTCACGTATGACACACACAGGACAAAAAGAGAGAGGTTAACCTCTTGAAAACAAGCCTCTTCCCGGCCACAAGAATTCAAGTGAACAGTGTGTTTTCAATTATATGAAACCAGCTCAACCATAGGTTGCTTCATTTAGCTGCCTGTCTTGGAGTCGACATAATTCTCCTTTTCAATGAATCAGAGTTGAGAAAATAAAACATGTCTTTGTTCGTCCACTGCTAATCAGAGCAGCCAGAGAGAGTTGTCACAAGTTTCTAATTTTCAGATCAAACTGGCTTTGGATTACTGGATTCTCAAAAATAGACTCCCTCCTTCGAACAAAATGTATATTTTTGCGGGATATGACAAAAGAAAATGCCAAAGTAACAATTATGAAATCTGCACTGCAGTATTATTACATACTGTGGTGGCAAAAGCAGTGAATTGTGTCAGCAGGACAGCTCCTCATACAAGGATATTTTTGACATCTTTTAATGACGCCAAAATAAATAAATTATATATCACAAAATATTTGGGACCGACATATTTCATCATCATCCATAAAACATGTGGGAGGCAACAACAAATGATAATGCAGATCTGTAATCATGGGGATAAAGTTTGGTGGTTTGTGCGTGGTGACAAAACTTGGATTCTTAAAGTTCTATGGACTGTGGTTTACCATGACTCCCAAAAGACACATAAGCCCAACAAATCTTTCCCAGGCTCTCTGTGTGCCAGATAGAGATTTGCTTAATTGTTCCCTATATGAAGGGACCGGTGAGTACAATGTGTGTTATTATGCTCATCCACTGGGTGCTGGTTTTCACATTGTGCCCCTTTGCACTCAGGTTTTTCAGGCTCTGTAATTTCCCTTGGGTCCCCTGAACATGGCTGTCAGTTTGACTCTAGCTCATAGTTGGGAAAGTGGCCACCTTCTCCTAGGCAGACATCTCCTACCCGCTTGCCTTGGCTTAGAGACAGCAGGCTCCCAGTTCCCAGTCCAGCTTCCTGCTCTCCATGGAGGGCCCAGCTTGGTGCTCAGCCTGGGAATAGAGGTTGAGAGGTTGGAGAGGGGACAGAGAGGAGGGATGGGAGGCCGAGGGGAGAAGAAGGGGGCACATTTGAAGGGATATTTCCTGTCGCGGCTTCCTCTCCTCTCATTTTCTCCTTATTATCGGGGGTGCCTGGTGCCAGACCTCCTGCTTGATCCAAGTGAGGTGAGAGATGAGATACAAAGTGCAGACAAAAAAAAACGAAAGTGGCAGTTGATCATTTTAAGAGGAGAAAATGCCGGCTCCTGTTCTGAGGTCTGCTTTTGATTAAGCTTTCCTTGGGACTTCCACCGGGAGGGGTTAAAGAAAGAACACTAGTCGCCTTTATTTGAAAAAATACAAACAAGTTATTTATTCATCTGCCCACCCTCCCTTTCTAAAGCTCCTCGAGAATAATCCCCAATTCTTCATCAGCAGCTTATTCCTCTTCACATCTCAGCATGTGTTGCACCTCCTTGACTTCAGCTGCCTTGCTATTCACAATAAAAAAAAAAACCCACACAGGCCTCTGCACCTCCAATCCCACACTCCCACAACCCTGAAGGCAGATAGAGGTTTATCTGATGTTTAATTTACAGTGCAGTCTGCAGCCATACATCCACCAGCAGGCTACTGCCCTCCACCACACCACAACCTTTGTTGGCTGCCTGTGATGAGTTGTGCAGCCGCAGCCAACACTTTTATACACTGCCAAAAAAAGAAGAGCTGGGCAGAGAATAAAATTGTGCTATAGGCAAAAGCAAGTCTGCTGGACTGCTGAGAGACTGAGTGGTTTCTCTACCATGGGGATCCACAGCACAGTGGGACAGAGAGAGCTTCATGCACGCATGGAGACATTCCAGGCGCGCACGCGCATCTCTACGGAAACCGTCAAGCTCTCTTCCCTCTGGTTTCATCTGCCTGAACAGCAGCAGTGGCTAATTTTATTTGCCTGTAATTAAACTAAGATGTTATATCACGCATCGTATTTGTATGTGTAAAGCAAGTTAAAGTTGTAGTGCTTGCAATTTCATTCTGGGTTACCACCTGTTGTCGGAATGGTTACAGTAGGTGCAGTTTCTACCGCAAACACCAAGAAGCAACTTCAGTGCCCGTGAGATGAAGCCAGTGCATTTTCTATACGCCTGATAAATGCCCAACTTAACAGCTGAAATGTTTACTGTTTTGGGGTGTGTTGTTTAGCTCAGTTGGTAGAGCAACCACCCTATGTACGAAGGCTCAGTAGGCCCAGGGTTCAAATCTGACCTGTGGCTCTTTCCCGCATGTCATTCCCCATCTCTCTCTTCCAACTTTCCTGTCACTCTTCAGCTGTCTGTCGAAAATAAAAGCTTGAAAGGCCAAAAAGAAATCTAAAAAAAAAAAAAACAGTTTTGTTCTGTATAGCTAATTTCTGCATTCATGACAACTGTACTGAGTCTGACTTTCTATATTACTCGCCCATTCAAATTATATTAAGGCTTAAAATATGCATTATTAATTTTCACAGCAGCTTTGATTGACAGGTATGTGCCGCTACAGGTGGCTTGTTTGAGCACCCAGGCGTATTTCAGCCCACCTCAGCTCTACTGCTGATCCACGTCAATATTTAGATTAGCCGAGAAGCAGCAGAAGCAGGACTGCCAAGATGGCGACAGCTAGAGCCTCCACACTTTGAGCTCCACGTATGCCTCTTCAGAAAACTATGGGTGACAACATGGATACTACATCCATATTCTTATTGTCTATGGCGAACACTCGTTTAGCAGCTACAGCCAAACAAACTATCGGCAATATCTGAACCTGATCAAAAAATGACAAATGACATGAAGTGCATGCAGAAGGCCATCAGAAATCCAGCATGAGGATGGCAAACGGGCATAAATGGGGTTTGATTTTTTATGTAAATGTTCATGATTATTACTTTAAATGACTTCAAAATGCTTGTTTTGCTTCAAGATAAAGATAGTAACAGTTAGCAGGTAAGAATAAGTGCTGCCAGATCTAATCTTACCGTCAGACTGAGTGCACTGACTTTTTAAGTGGAGTCACAACATGCATTTCCTTGGCAAACGGTTTTCTATCAAGTTAGAACCTAAGCTTCACTGCTCTGCATTCGCCGCTCTGTATTGAAATGGATTATATGTTAAATCAAAAGTGACTCTCAGCAAAACAACAGAGAGAACCTGCTGACAGCCTGTGTATAGACAAATAAAGACTTTATTGACCCAGTCGCTTTTACGGTCCACTTTGAGGCTTTAAAAAGAGCTTTTCGCTCTGGGCAACGTTAATGAGGTTTACCGTACTCCGCTACCCAAAGGTCTTGTGGTCTCCCATACTACTGAGAAACTCTCTAATGCTCGAGCATGTGTGATTATTAAAATCTTGTCTGGGATAGATGGCATCAGTCACAAGACAACAAACATTATTCTAATGCGGTGCACTGTACATTAGTCTGTGAGACACTGATATATAACTGTTTTACAGGAGAGCTTCTGATAAACGCTGAGGTGTATGTTTGCGATGATCCTAATCAGTGATATTTCTGCAGCCACTCCTGTTTCCCCTTTGCCATAAGTCACTGTCATATGTGTTGGCCATTTTGTCCTTAAGCATATACACAAGTGGAAAAGCTCACATTCAAGGGGTCATACTGAAGCAGCACAAGCGGAACAACTTCGAGACGGTGATATTTTGCAAGAGGCACACTGGCAGGACAGCGCAGAGGAGAAATAGAAACCGGAGAGCGTGCTCATTATGCTGCCTTGACCTCTAAGGTCAGGGACAGGAAGGAAGCTGGGCGGACACAGTGCCAAGCTGGAACTGCGGTATTTTTCTGTTTTTAAACCAGCTACAGATAATGAGATTTATTGTTTTCTACAGAAATGAGGATGATAAAAAAAAAAAGCAATCTCTGAACATCCCCTCATACTTTATTATTACAGTTGGTGTTTACATTAAGGTTATTTATCTATTTTGAGAAACCATGCAACAATTACAGTGTGATATATATGAAAGGGGTCACTCTCCCATCACTGCTTGTGAAGTGAGGAGTATATGCAGATGAATGAATCTAATTCACTTGGGGGGCAATAAACAAATAAGACTTCTCAGAGGCTGACAAGGTTATCAAGAGTCAGGTTAGAATTTATTTAGAAGGAAATGACACGTAAAGTCTAGAACAGCAACGAAGCTTAAAGAATGAGTTTGGTGTCTCTCTATGTTTTTCTTCCCGTCAACAAAATCCCATGAAAAAAAACAAAAATGTGTCAGTCCATCCGTCTCTCAATACTTTCCTACATCTCTCCTCCGTCTGTAGCACTCAGCCCACAAGCCCACTGGTTCCTACTGAATGTGTAAATATTTAAAAACAGCTCACAAATTTAAGGCTATAATTTAAACAGCTGGGCCGTGTACTTTTTTAGCTAATTTTACTTCAACAGGACTAATTAGTGCATTTGTCATGGGTTATTTTCAGCAGTAGATTTGAAATTTTAAATTCTGTGCGTGTGTGTGTGTACTAGTGGGTATTTACAGAAGCAGGAGGGTGAATGTGGGATGGGCTCAAAATAAACTACAGTTCCCACATTCCTGCTAATGAAGTCACAGTGTGGCACCCTGATGTGTTTCTAATAGTTTTTAAACAACAATGGCACTTTATGGCAAGAATAAAGATACATCAGGTTTGGATACACTGACAAAACATTATTTTGACTTTATTGTCGGTTTTGATTTTCTTCCAAATGCATGCTAGTTTGGTAAGCACCGCTGTTCAAAGTGCATTTTAAAATGCATTACATTCTTCATGCATATACACCGCATGACGGAGGACTATGTCAAAACACTCTAAAGTTAAATCTGTTTACAGCCAAAATTAAATCAGTGCACAAACCTACATGTTTGCCCCTCTCCCTTGTGGTACTAAAAAGCGTGGAGATCTGTACCAGGATTTACACACACCGAAAACAGAGCCAGTGATTTACAGTAGAGAGTCGCTGCGTTGGAAACATCCCATTGGTTTGTGAACTGAAAGTCTGTTTTTTATTGCCTACAGTTGTGAATAAATGAATGTAAACTGGTTGCACCTCCCACGAGACCAGACAAGCGAGTCATTAAATGTGATGAAGCTTTGCTGGAAGGATGGAGGGGAAAAACGATGAAGGGACAGAAAAGGGAGGGCTGGAGGAGTGAAGGAGAAAAGGAGGGGAAGCAGGGAGGATGCAGTCTAGAGAGAGAAAACACTTTAGTTTAATTAAGACTAATGTGCATTGGGTAAGAGTCATCATGTTTAGGGAGGACTGGTATGCAGAGTTCGGCACAGCGGGAGAGCATTGCAGTAGAGTTTCACAACCAATGAAGCTTGGCCTGGTCTAATAAAGTGCTTGATACCTGCAGTGTTGATCATGTTTTGCCACATCCTGCAGGAAGGAAAGGTCAGGAGATATATTGGAGGACAACTGCCTTAAGGACACAGAGTTTTTTCCACTATAAATTTACTTGGGTTACAACAAAATGCATGCATTTGATATTTAAAACATTTTTCGGTGTATGTTTTTAACAACACAGACACATTTCAAGTGTTTTTTTTTCCCCCCCCTCCTATAATTTTAACAACCACAATCTTTGTCTGCAGCTGTTGAATTCCCCAACTTAGTGGAAAGGCTCGGGGTGAAGGAGGTAAGATTGCATTGTTATTAAACACATGGCAATTGTTATAATGATATAACAATTTTAAATTGTAATGGATACACACATAATGTGATCAACATTTGGCTCGAAGTGAAGCCAACAAAAACCTCTGTGAAATCTTTTAGAGGGCTTTTGAGTATAATGATCACACACACCAAAATGATTACAGCACTGAAAGTTAGTTAATTTTTTACAGTTTACTTTTACTTTTTTCAAACAGTTTTAAACTTTGATCTCCAAGAAACATTCAACCACATATTTACAACACATCCCTTATTGGAGACATTCCACCTGTAAATAATACAGTGCGCAGGTGCTGTGCATAATACAGATAAATAAGGGTTATACATGAAATTGCAAATAATGTACATCCATTCATTTCTTGTTACTGCTTCCACACTGTGTGGGTGAACCTTGGACACGTTTCCAGTTCATCACAGTTTTCACACATAGAGACAAACAACCATTCGCGCTCACACCTACACCATTCACACCTACGGGCAATTAAGCTATTAATGTGAATGTCTTTGGACTGTGAGACAGGAAGTGCTCAGAGAGAACCCACGCAGACCTCGCTAGAAAATGCGACGCGCAGGTTCACACCAGGAACCTTGTTGCTGTGAGGCATCAGTGTTAATCACAGCAAATACAAATGGAAAAAACCTACACGGAAAGAACCTATATGAGGATATATGTGTATATATGAAACCTATATGCAGAATACCTGTGCATATATGCTGCATATATACATCATATATGCGCATATATGATTATGTATGTACAAAATATATAGGTACATATAGGTGCATATATAGGTGAACATATAAGTACATATATGAGTACATATATAGGTGAGCATATGACCCTATATGCATGTGTACATATATGTGCATATAGGTACCTATATGTACATATAATATGTACATATAATATATGAAAATGGCCAATTTTATGCATGTAGCATATATTTGAAACCTATATCGAAACCTATATTAAAACTTATATGTTTATATAAGTTCTTTCTGTGTGGGAAAATATGTGTGTAAACAGTGTATGTTACATGGATCTCAGCAGATTCTGTCTCAACAACATGTGATTTGCTTTATAACTCATCAACCTTACCCAACTAGAAGACAAGTTTACTTTGTCTTTGTCAGATTCAAGTCAGTTTAGGGCTTGACAGTGGCTAGGTGGATTTAACTGTTAAGACTGACATTAAGGTGGTGAACATGGTGAACATTATATCTGCTTGACATCAACATGCAAGCGTTGTTGGAGGCTGTCTGCCTCCCAGTTCCTAGTGTTTCCCCCTTTG
This sequence comes from Protonibea diacanthus, assembly GCA_028641955.1. NCBI lineage: Eukaryota > Metazoa > Chordata > Actinopteri > Sciaenidae > Protonibea > Protonibea diacanthus. The sequence goes on from CM053981.1 coordinate 16,875,473, forward strand.
TTTTCACTCCCCTTGTGGTCCTGCATGTCTTGTCTGTCTCCCACTCTCTGTGTGTTGTTGTGTGTGGCCTCTGATTCACTCTCCCCCGCCTGATCACGTTCACCACCTGCAGACCATCACCCAAGCACCAGTGCAGGATATAAACCTGGTTCAACTTTGCAGACTCTGCCTGATTGTTCAGTCAGTCACCTTTGCAGTTACATTGCCACTGCCAAATCTAGTGCTCTTTTTATCTTCTCCAGTTTTGTGGGGATTTTTTTTCTCCGTGCTTCAGGATCCCTGCCTGCCACTCACCTGCCACCTCTAGCCTTACCTCATTATCACTCCTGTCTCTGGAAATCAGCCACCAGCAGTCCTATGCAGTTTTCCCTCCACTATTCACCTCTTTGCTAAAATAAACCACTTTGAAACTATACTGCACTTTGTCCACTTGTGTTCTTCATGGCATGTTATTGTGAGCATGCTGACTTGTATTTACAGCTTTGCAGAGACACTAGAATGGCTGTAAACTCTTGTTCCCATGCTCTTCTGGATGGAGACGCCTTCATCAAGCACTGAACAAATGTCTGATTACAAATGAGCAGCTGCGAGTTGAAAGTAGCTGATTTTTATCAGTTTTGTTATACAGCTTTGCTGCAGAGATTTCAAGTTCTCAATTGTTTTCCCCCAGTGACTTTGCAGGCCAGCGCTGTCACTAACGTGAGGTTTGAGAACACAGACAAAGGAAAAGTCAATGTTTACAAATGTGGCAAAACTTAATTCCTTTATTTATTCATTTTCTAACCCACTTACTCCATTTCATGGTCACAGGGGTCTGGACTTTGTCCCAGCATACATTTGGTGGGGAGTCAGGTTGTGGCAAATTTTGATTTAAGCAGCGCGAGGTCTGGATTTTATGGAAGCCTGTGTCTAAACAGACAGTGAAACTTGTGTAACTACTTCCTCCAGACTTCTTCAGAGACAAATTCTACAGTAATTTAGTAATGGATATATTCACTTCAAACAGGAGACGCACGCTGACACTGACACTAAATCATGGGAATGGTTGTTAAATTGGCTCTATCATTAAATGTTTTACACGTGCACTGAGACACACTCGCAGAAGACAGGAGGATACACATGTGTGACTGATTTCTGTGTTTTCTTTACCCCATTGAAGTCCCCCCAAAATTCTGAACCCTTAATAAAACAGACTTGTAATGCAATTTAAAAAAAAAAAAAAAAAAAATCATAACGTGAAGTAACAAAAGCATGGCTCAGTTTTGGAAACAAAATGACGCAGGGTGATCCACAGCAGAGTGGGAGATTTATATGATCTCTGTAACACATATCCACATGTGTATACACACAGACACACACGCACACACACACTCATCAGCTGCTGGGAGGCAGCCCAGGCGAGCTGTGGAGACCAAACAGCTGCTCTCACATATCACCTTTCACTACCACACCAAACGAACAGCTCTCTGGGCCCGCTAATGTCCATGTAGATACAGTCAGAGAGGAAATGTCACGGCTCCCCACAGAATGTTAATTGAGCATCTGAAACAAATACAGTTTGAGCCAGAACAACACGCAGGAATCCTTTAATGACACTGTAGTGAGGAGCTGCTCCCACCTTTTAAATTACAAAAGGAGATAAAATAATGAAATAAAAGTAATTGCACTGTCAATAAAAGACAAAGAATAATTGACTTCATTTGTTCATTTTGATCCGCGTACGTAATGTATCCTGATAACATGTAATCTTCATGATTACTGGAGCCATGACAATCTGGCCTTCATTTTATATTGCTTAATATTTTGAAATCATTATCCCAATATATTCCACCCACTTTAAATTCCACACACTTAAAATTCCACCCACTGATTAATGAGATTGAGCAGCAGATGAAGCCTTTACACAGTGAAATCAATGCTTTGTGTTTTTGTTTTGTTTTTTTGTTTTTATCCCCCAGACAATGAAATTTCACTTATATAGTTTGACGAATGAGAGAACAAAGTGGATCTGTTGCCTCATCTCCATCGACTTGGATGCCATTTAAATGATTAGGAATCGGTTACAAACGAACTTCAGCTCATCTGTATCTGAAAACAACCTGTTTGTATCTCCCACAAGCTGAATGAAGGTGCAGAGAGAAGCAACTCAGATCTCCTCGTTTCAATTCCGTTTGAAGCCCGATGAAAATATTTACACTGCTGACTTTTTCTAGGATAGATTTCTGTGGATGTTTTTCCCACTGAGTCAGCATTGATCTGTTTCCTGTCAGCACTCCAAGACAGCAGAGATGGTGTAAACTTACGATCAGTGTTTTACTCATATCCTTGTTTTTACCTTTGACAAATCATTAGTCACATTGTTGACCATTTGGCTTTTGCGCCCACAGGGAAGCTTATTGTCCATTGTGTTCATCTGTTTATAATACAGTGCTGCTGTCCAACTAAATCAATGTGTACTCTGTAATTTTGTATATTACATTGTTTGCTTTGTATCACTTATATGAGTTTGAAAATATGCATGTAGTACCACAAATGAGAGTAGTTGAGAGAGAAAAGGACTGGAAGTGAAGGGTGAATGTGCAGCAGTTTGCTCCCTGAGGGCATGAAATTTAGCGGGTTACTCAAGACGGTCATTTTCAGTAAGTACAACAAAGAATTAAATATCTTACAACTGGCTTACAAACCGAACCAAACTCTCCTTATAGTGCGTGACACAGTTAACGGTCAGATCACAGAAGCAGTGAGCCACCCACCCAACATTCCCGTAGACAGAAAAGTTGTTTTGGTTGAAACTGTATTGCATGTGATGGAGGGATTATCCCTGAGACTGCACAAATATGATTCCAGTAAAACAATGTGTCCTGCCACGAGGCCGGTGTAAGTCATCCAAGTGCAGCGTTTTCGTCATTAGTCATCTATCTTGAAAAGCTTGAGTAGAGTTGTAGATTTTGTTTTCTGATGTAGGGTATGGACACAAAGTGCAATTTAGCATGTGGAGGAACCCTGTTGTAACCCTATAAGATGCATCATCTTCCCTGTTTCACAAAATGTTAGAATTCACAGCTTTTATCCCTTTTATATAATCTTTAATTCAGTGCTTTAATGGTTTTACAGTGGTCGGCCAAAACAAGTTATTCAAAGATGTCTATGGGGCCGAGAAACAAACATAATCTAATAAAAGATTGGCATACAAGTCAAAAATACTAAATACATCTATAAAACAGACCTACTTTTAGTTAAATATTTAAAACAAAAAAATGCAAAAGCAAGCTTTTTCTTGAAGTTCAGATGGTGAAACACATAGCCAACCAGTTGATCAAGCAAATTAAATGTAAATTTGTTTAACTATCTATCTTCTTTTTAATTCCTACACCCCTGTTTATTTGGCTGACTTTGGCACATATGTAATCAATCATATTTTTCCTGCACATTTCTCATTTTCCTCTTCACATTTCATCAGAAGGTGCGGTTAGTTTAACTGAAAACACTAACACATTGCTAAGCACCAGCCATTTCAGCTGCTGTCTCACTGGAATGAACCTGTATGATAAAACTAAACCAACCAGTGCATTTAACGTTAATCACCCAAATACTCAGTATTTCATGTATTATTGCATCTATTTTCACCTCACCTAACTCTCCTCTGCTCTTTTGCATCATGTGTGGATGGCTAAGCCCTGTCCTTGGTGAAACAAGTGGGAGCAGAGGATGAGGGGGCCTCAATTTAACCCCTGAGTATGGAGAATCAACAGAGATAATGAACAAAATACTGCAGTTTGCAGGCTTATATATATATATATATATATATATATATATATATATATATATATATATATATGTGTGTGTGTGTGTGTGTGTGTGTGTGTGGACTGACACTTCAAAGCTTTTATTTGTAAGTTTCATTTGTCTGTGAACTGTGTTTGATACATTGTAACTCAATAAGTTATTTATATTTTAACCAAAACGCCCTCAAGAAAGAAACTTTCATATTTGTTTTAATGATTGCAATTTCTCTGCATCCAATAAACTACAAAGTCAATTTAATCCTATTTATATAGTCCTATATCACAAATTGGCCTTGGGGGATGAAATACTATCTTTAAAAAAAAAAAAAAAAAAAAGGGAAGAAATGAAAGAAATTTCAGTAAGTGAAACAAAGGAGGGATCCGCTCCCAGGAGGAACAGACATGCAGACATTCAGTGTTGTGCAATTGTAAACACATATGATGAATGGATTTGGGAGGACGTTGAGCAATTTCAGGTGTCACCAAACAGACCCGAGTCATCCGACCTCCTCCTCTCCTCTCCTCATCTCTCCTCTCCTCTCCTCTTCTCTCCTCTCCTCTCCTCTCCTCTCCTCTCCTCTCCAGACTACGCAAACAAGAGCCAAAGCTCAAACACGCCATATGAAAAAGGAAACAAACAGAGAGGGTGAGAGAGAGAAGGACAACATGCACACAATGGAGAGAGAGAGGGGGAAAAGAAGAGACACTGAATCTCCTGGAGGATGAAGATCCAAATCCAAATCTTACATCATTTTATGCTACAAAAATATCTAAAACTTCATAACACACAGATCGCAACCTTAAATCATTAAATCATTTTGCAATTCATTTTGTGAAGAAAAAAAAAAGTATTACAGAATAGTATGTCCTCTGTCTGAAGCTGAAGTCCGACCAGCATGCCTGCACACAGGGACATGAAACATGAGTGCAGCGGTAACCTCATCACTCTTGCTGCATTAGAGCCAGATCCCTGCGTTTAGCACTGCCTGGGTCTATGATTTCATTACAGATGCTTGATTCAATACTAACAACTCAGCTGACTTCAGGTCAATTACTCAATGACAGCGCTGCAGGCAACACCATCAATCACCTCCAACTAACCTTCATCTCATCTCCCCTGTACAGAGGACCTGTCCTGTTCACTGTAACAGCACAGTCCCAGTCCCTTCACCCCCCCTTTTGTGCTCAGCTTGCCTGATATTGTACGTACTACTCACTCCAGCCTAAAGCATTAGTGCCAAGAGCGCAGCTGTGAAAACAATCATTTCACATTTCCCCATTCTACTGGCTTAAAATCTTGAGCTTTGCTTGTACCTGTACATTCACACGAGAAGAAGGTCTGTGCGAGCTGCCTTCTGACGGGGTACTGAGAAAGAAAGCTGTCAGATTGACAAGATAAGTCTTCTCTTTTGGCAGCCCAAGGTCATACTATACCTGCCACACATAAAGGCAGATGCTGCATTGGACTCACACACAGCAGAAAAAGATGTATAGGAACAAGACAAGAGCCTACAGCCATGCTAGCAGCTCTGTGAGGCTGCGCTTGAGCTAAATGCTAATGTCGGCAAGCTGACAACCTCATAAAGACTGTGCTAGCATCATGATGTTAAGCAGGTAAATTCCCCGCTCCATACTGTGGTCCATGTTGGCCCTGAACCAGACACCCTCTGGTTTCCAAGCCAAGTCCCTATAGACTGAACTACTGCCGCCCGATTTGTTATATTTAAGAGCAGATATGTATGCTAGCTTGAAAGCTAGCATGTTAGGCACAGCAGTGGTTCTGGTAGGACAATGGTATTTCCTTATAAATTAAGATGTAATTAAGAGGAAGTGTGTGTAATGGCTGTCAGTAGTCAGCACATTTCATTCGGTCATTTTGGACTATGATCCCAGTCATAAAACGCAAGACAGCCCATAGAAACAAGCTGATGTTCATCAATGACTGTCTTTTCTGTTATATTTACAGTTTGTAAAATGTCATGACATGCAAATAATGACATCATTCTTGAGGGTGCAACATTAGCATGCCAATATTTTTGCTAATTAGCATCGAAATTTAAGGAGATTTGGAGATCACAAAAAGTTATAGGCCTACAGTTTGACAGGGGGTATGTCTGAAGTCAGGACTGATCCTGTGGATGATTTCTGAATAAAATTTCACTGCAATCCATCCTGTAGTTCTTGGGCTTTTTCAGTCTTCAGAATGCTACCGAAAAGGGGGAGGAAAATGGGAAAAAGAAAGAAAGGGAGAACTCGGGTCAAGTGGATTAGAGGGGGAAGACAGGGTGAAGGAGACAATAAAAGCTAGAGGGAGCTAATAGAATCTCCATCAGCCTGTGAAAGAGCTCATATAGAAACTCAGTAGCATTAATTGTAACTTCAATGGAACTTAGGTCCATTAGGAGATTAACCACCCTGTGAAATAAACTGAGGCAACATAAACATAAGCCTCATACCGTCTAATGAGGTCATATTGACATTTTATTGGTCTTATGTGTGTGTGTGAGCCTGCTCAAGCAAAATGAAAATTGAAAGTGCAGTGTTTACACACTAGTCTGACTGTAGCTCACCATTTCCTTTTTTTTTCTTTGTAATATTTTGTTTTATGCGTCCTAAAAGATTAAACTAACGATTAAAATAATAACTTTGGCCAGTAGGGTGAGACGCAGTGCCACTTCCCAGCTCCCAGCAGGACTGGCAGTTAGAATTGAGGTAATGGCCTTGAACTGCAAGAGTCTTTGCAGCCTGAAACAGAGCCCTATGGTCACTTGCCCAGATTATTGAGCCATTACTACAGCTTAACTGGGAGAAGCAAGTGGAACAAAGCTTTCTTCAATGGGATGGAAGTGAACTGGTGGCAACTGAAGTATTCCCTATACAGCACTGAAATAAAAATGATGGTTTGTGTGTGATTTTGCATGATTTTGTGTGCTCTGCATCTCTATGTTTTCCCTCTGATCTCTTTGGTAGACAGTGGATGGTAGATGGCCTATGTCAAGGTCCATGCAGATGGAAGGACGCAGCAAAAGCTCAAAGAGCTAAGAGGATGTGGAGGAAGGAGCAGAAGTCCTTAGATTTACATAGATGTCTTTTGTGGATCTGGCTGAGAATTTGCAGACACGCACAGTACATAAGTGCACACACAAACTCAAACAAAGACTCCGAGAACTGAATGTGAGCGATGAGGAGCATGTTCAAGGCCTTGCCACTGCAGACAGCTCATCTGTCGTACTCAGCGATATCAGGAGGATTCAGGCAGGATGGGTCCAGAATGTGGGGCAGACTTTGTCTTTGTCTGCAGGCCGAGCGCTCAAGATTAAAATCTTGGAACAACTGCTTGGAGTACAATGAAAGGCAATAATGCAAAACTATGTATGCAAGGATTTGCTGGCAGTCTGTAAACTCTTGGAAGTATGGAAGTTCAGGACTGACAATGTTAAATTTAAATTTATTTTACCATGTGTGCACATGGCACATTATATGACAAAATTAAAATGTAATCTAATTTGCATTTTCATGTTTTAGAATGGTTCATACCAAAATAGCTCAAACTCAAGGGACAAGTCTTCATAAGCATAATCCTTCTGTTGTAATAATAAAAAACTGAATGCAATCTTATTTTCTAATTTACATATACAGTAAAGCGATTCCTGAAAAGCTTAAAAAACTATTCAAATAATTTTTAAAAAATGAAATAGCATATTGAATTTAAATGAGCTAATTTGTTTAATTAATTAATTAATTTATTTTATTTGATTTGATGTATGTTAAATAACATCGTATATCAAATAAAATTTCAAATGCATTCAATTATTTTTGTATAGTATACATGTATACAACATTAAAAATCACCTCTCCCTTTGTGGACAAGTATACTTTGTATATAAATATTCTCCAGCTGTAATTTATTTCCCCACAAAGAGCTGTTTAACCTATTTTTTCTTTCTTGCTCAGGCTGCCTTTGTGCCTCCGTAAAGCCCGAGAGAGAGTGAACACCATCACCAGAGCACTTAGATTTATTCTCATCCTTCTAAAACAATACAGTTGTTGTTTTGATGTCCTGATAGGGCTGGATATTTGTTGCAACTTAAACCCAAAATACAAAAACACAGGTCATTTGTCAAAGTACGGTAACAGCATTCAGTTCAGAATCCCAAGTCTGTTCTGTTCCCACAATGCTATTTTTGGTGGCGATTTGGATGCAGACTGTCCCAGAAAGTCACGTTCTGACTGCAGTCTGTGGGGATTTTGAACTTCTCCATGCAGCTAATTACAGTCATGGCTATGCTCTTATGCTCTGTGTCTATGAGGAACAGATGGACAATGGGTTTGACAGTCTGTGACTCTGTGACGCGTTACTGTGCCAGCAAAAGATCTGGTCAGGGATTGTGTCCCAGAGGACAGAAATTATGAGAAGTTAGTATCATTTTAAAAACAGGAGGGTGGCTGAAGGGATCATAAACTGGGTTTGGCCTGAAGACAGCAGCGCACAATACAACTGCATAGTGCTGACAGATGGTCTGTGAAAAAGCTGGGATGTCTGCAGTACCAGGCTGTGAAGTGGCAACTGCCCAGGGTGTGTGGATGCTGTGCACAGTATAACTCTGTCAGAGGAATTGCTGATGTGTTGAGATGAAAGTTATACATATACATATTTGCCTAGCTTGTGTTTTTAGAGAGTTATTCAAAGTTCACCAAAGTCCTGAGATAAGTGAAACTTCAGACCCAAATTCAAAAAGTATTCTGCATGTTCAACTCAGTAATACACATCTCAGCTAATCATATTAGCGCTTATAAAGTAATAAACTCCACTAAAGTCTTTGGTTTGCGTTTTCCTGCGAGGTTGCTAATGAAGATAAATACCGCCATCTAGTGGGAAAGTATAGCTATTACAGATTTCAGGAGGTTCATGTCCTTTCTCATCTCAAAATCTGTTTAGTGCACACTATTCATCTATTGCATGTCTGTTCATCCCGTGATCTGTTGCTCTTTGTCCCCTGTTAAAATGTTTTGTTTTGGGTTTTTTTTCAGGGAGTTTTGTGAGGATCTACGTACAAAGGGTGCAGCATGTAAAGCCCCTGATTCTGATTTGAGCTAGTGGACTATATACCTAAAACTTTTTATTTTACATGCTGCGATATATGTTTTAGTCCAGTCTTAACATGATAACATTCTTAAATATGTTAAAGAGGCCAGGATACCTTAACTTTTAGCAAGCTCTATACATTTCTCATAATGCAACTACATAAAGACACTGTCTTTCATTAGACCCATCCTGCCTGACAAAAAGCCATATCCTGTAAACTCCACACCCAGTTTATAATACAGGCTTTCTGTTCACACATCACATCACACATTCTGCTTATTCAAGATCAAATATTTTCCAAGAAAGTTTTATTTCTATATTTATTGTAATTATCTCCCATCCTGATATCCCTGGACATGTTTTAAGCAATAAGCAAGTTATTTTGAGATGCAACTACTGTATGTTGTGCATGTCACTCTCTTTAGTCTTTTCAATAAGTCATGCAGTATTTAAATGCTTGGATAATCTTCTTTCAAAAATCATGTGTTATGACTGCGAGAGTTTTTCTCTTCGCACTGTCGTTTTGTTTTTTTCTCACATTTTGACTTGTCATAGCAGGAGAGCACAGGTGTTACTTATAGCACTGATAGCGTCTCTGTTCCATCTAAGCGCAGTAAGCCATGTAAGTGAGCCAGCATGTGCAATACTATGGCCCTGACAGTGCCACACCAAATGGAATGCAGCCATAATTAACGTTATTGGTTACACCTGTGTGTGACGAGCTGACGCTGCCATGAGAACCGTCTGTGTGCCATGTCCAAAATCACTCACTCACACATGCATTCCCTCTCAGCAGTGGAAGTAAAGCATTTACTTCCCTTTACTTAATACTTCTGTGTAAAAACAGCCGATTCCTGCATTTATATGTTTAAAGTACACTGCATTTTATTCCGGAAAATGTACTTAACATTGTAAAAAGTAGTAAAACTAATGCTAGTAATAAACTTAGTGTCATGCATTCATATGTAAGCAGCATTTTAAAGTTCCAGCTGGTCAAGAGGGAGTTAAGTTTAACCGTTTGGAATATGACTGGATTGTTTAATCTTCAGCAATGTATCATATTTCATGAGCTGATGAACTACAGCTGTAAAATTGAAGTCAAAAGAGGACATACTTAAGGTGATCTCAGACATTTACTTGAGTACTCTACTTGAGCAAATATTTGCATTCACAACTCCCCGCATTACACACACGAGATAGCTTGCTCTGTAGTGACTTATAAAATGAGAATCTGAACTATGTGGACACGTGTCTTTTCTGTTGTGTAACTACTGTCAGTCCACAGGCATGTCCTGTCCTCCTTTCTTAAATCTTTATTCTGTTCAGCTGCCACTGCCAACGTGGCTTTTGTTAGGGAAGAACTGTGACCTTAGACACATCCATATTTGCTGACACATTATCACTGAAGAGGTGGTCACCTGTTTAATAAAATCAAAAATACAATGCCAGTCCTAAACCCGGGCTCCATCCACCATCCACCTCTGAGTCAGTCGGTAAGTACACCAATTTTAGAAAGGAAATTATTTGGGGTACAGCCTAACATAACATTTTCATTTAATTTGCCCATTGAAAGAATAATGTGTTTGTTCAAGTTCTTGAGCTGTAGTTCTTGGAGGTTTTGCAGAGGCCACAGTTCTCATGCCAGCTTCAGCACAGTCTGGGTCTGCATTCCTGCAGCAGCACGACTGCCACATCTTAGTCTGAGACACAGATTTGTCCAGTGCTGACTTCCACAGAAAGACATATCTGAGCTCCTGAGAGCCAGATGTATAGAAACATCCTCTAGGAATGTGTGCTGTGCTCACTTGCTGGCTTCAGTGCATATGCCCAAATGATAGCGATAAATGTTAAAATAGCATTCAAACAAATAAAACTTATTTTATATGGTTGCACTTCTGGTAACTGTTCCTTAGGCTTGTGGAGAAGGTGAACTGTGCCAAGCAGTGAACAAAGTCTTTCTTTGTGGTTTCTGCATATGTTTTCTGTCCAGAACTTTGGGGTGTATGCATTGTATAATTAGAAATAATCACTTAGCCGAGTTTCATGTTCATGGAGTGTGAACTTTCCACATTTGTCCTCCAGAGGACCACAAACCCGAGCTGGTTGCCGGTGGTCATCCTGGCACAGTCATCTACTGTACACTCCAACCCGCCGAGGGACCATGCTGTTGGTAAAAACAGAACTAACTTTGACGTTAAAGGTACACAAACACAGCTCCGAGAAGACAATAAACATAGTCCCCACCAGTTCTGCAACACATGAAAAAGAAGCCAAAATAAATCAGAAGGCAACAACGTATGCGTTTGACAGACACAAAATGTTTCCCATGACAAGTCGCTTTTGTAAACAACAGTGACAGAAAAATGACTGCATATTCTGGATATGATTCATGGTTTGCTGGTTGCAAGTGAACTGTATAATCATTCCAACTTAGGAGGAGTATAACTAGATAAACTGCTGCAAAACAGTGGTGAATCAATCTTTTTGACCAAAGGATAAAAGCCCATAAAGATGTATGACATACTCACATGATGATCAATGAACAGAAGAAATATAAGCCACAAGGAGAAGTGCTGCTGCTTGTAACAGATGCTGATGAAAGGACAAGGACAAGAGGTGTCATTAACACATACCTGTAATTGGTGAGAGCAGCAGGATTTAAAACAAAAAAAAAGTGCCTGTGAACCTGATGAGAACCAGCTGAAAGCATTAAAAGAGAGAGAGAGAGAGAGAGAGAGAGAGAGAGTGAGAGAGAGAGAGAGAGAGAGAGAGAGAGAGAGAGATGATGTGGATGGGTGGGTGAGGGAAAACACAGTCCTGAAGACAGATGAAGTGAAAGGTAGCGGAGAAGGCACACAGTGCGATGATATGTGAGGCTGCAGATGCACACAGTGAAGAGGGGGGGAAGAGATGCAACAGCGGAGCACGCTGTGTGCTAACAGGCAGAGACACAGTAGTTCCATGCAACTAACATTGTAGAGAAAAGTAATCAGGCCACCATGCTGCCCTGGAGGATGGTCATTGTTGGTCTTTTCTACTGCTGCATCAAAACAGGTGTCACGCAGCGTCAGAATAAAGGTAAGACTTTAGCTGAAGCTCAACTGTATATTTTAATGCTGACTGCAAATTGTTTCATTGTGTATGTGCCTGCAAGAGAAGATTTCTGTAAGAGAAGAAGTTTTTACTGAAAACAAACAACCAAAAATATTGTACACGTCTGGTTTTGTAACAGCAATGACATTGTATTTTCTTTTTTATATTGGACATGTGAACATGTTTATCGCACAAACTTTACTACAGTCCTCTTCAGTGCATGAAAACTGCTCTTTCTTGAGGAACTCATCTTCTTTTTCCAATGTAACAGAGCAGAATACAATTTAGTGCAATAATCTAATGCACATTTGTAAGTTAAATAGCACATCTTTGAAGTTACAGCTAATCTTTTTTTTTTTTTTAATTCTAGGCACAGTTTTATTCTCTTAGCTGCAAGGTTCAGTTGTCATCTGCACCTGTTTCTAATATGCTCGCAATGTGAGGATCCAAAAAGGAACCGAGAGAGGAAACTCATATTCCTCAAGCGAATGAAAAGCATACTGATGACATGTTCATCCCAGCTCTGGTCAGAGAATTGCTCTCGTCTAACGCGGTGGTATCTTTTGGGATTTGATAAGTCTTATTGATAAAACACCACGGACATGAACTGAAATCAAAAAGCAATAATAACCGCTGTTCAATAACAGTGATGAATTTCATGGTTTTGGCGATGGTCACTTCACCACTGACAGGAAGTACGAGTCAGAATTCAAGAATCAAATCCAAGCCGCAGGATAAAAAAAAAAAAAAAAATAGCACTTCATCATAAAAAGCTGGAGTCACCAGAAGCACATATTTGGCCTCTCTGATAGAGAGTTCAGCTGGTAAACACATGAGTTATGGGTGCTCTTTATTGATGTTTTGGGTATGGCCAGGTTTTCCAAAAAAAGTTCCAAGTTACACCCAAATTTAGACACGCTTCGGTGCATTTCAGTGGACACAGTTTGAACCTTGAAGGGTAAGCAAAAATGTTGAAATGGTTACACTGGTGAAATCAGTATTGCATCAGTATGATTCATGGAAACCGTCAGTCTTTATAAATAGACCTCTTCTTATCCTTATTACTTAGATTACTGGAGATCATTATTAAAGCATTGTGACTGATTTGTGTAGATTATTTATTCCTGCACACGTCTATTGAAACGCCATCTTGTTGCACTTCTCGAACCCGCATAAACAAGTGGACGGCAATGTGTGAAAGATTCGGCAGTTGGCTAATTGGATCTGGCTTAGACATTTAAAGGATTTCTAAACTGTGTTTCCAAACTCTCTCTCTTTAAACTGGTCACATCTTTATTCCAGACTAGACTCCAGACAAAACTGCTCCGATTTAATGATTCTGATTGTGCTACTGCATATTAAATAGATGACATCAAACAATAAAGTCCAGCTGAGTTACTAACAATATCAGTCACTCTGCGACTGTCTCCAACTCTACACTCTACATGAGTCTGTCTGCATTTATGTCTGCATGATTTCCTCTATTTTCATTTTTTTCTATTTCTATTTTTCATTTCCCCTACCATCTGTTCTACTTTTCATTGTTACCTCGAGTTTATCCTTTAGACCATATGAAATCTAAACTGTCTGATCTCCAGACTTTACGCGAATTAATAAAAACCAGCCAGCAAAGAATGTTGGAGATAGTGGACAGTAAGTGAAAACAGTGGTCTGAGTCTGTCTGTCCCCTCTTTCTTGGCATGACATGAAGGATGGCAATCCATCCAGCTGGATGATGGATCCCCTGAATTTTTCTCTAGTGCCCCCAGCAGGTCAAACTTTTTACTTATCCAGTGAAACTGCAAAGAAATCTGTACTTTTGCAATTTAGCGGCCCCAATTTCAGTATGCAATAACACCTTTGTAAATATGAACAGATGTACATGTGTTATTGGTATTGTTACATTACTTGATGAAAAGCTAGCGATCTGAAAACACTGCTAACACAGCCAAACAACAAGTTACAACAAGTGTAGCAGCTCAAGACATAGCAGGCAGCTGATATTACTTACTAGTCAAACAGCATGAAGCCCAGCTCGGCGTCTGTCTTTCAGCCTTTTATTTCACGAAGCTCTCACCAACAACTAAAAGTCAGTCCCAGATTTACTTTTGTCCAGTGGCCTCTTGCTTGGTCACACTGTCTTTTTCTCTTCTCTTCTCACACCAACATCCCCTTCGGTCTTTTCGCTTCTCTCATTATGCACATAGAGGCTGGGGTTGCATTTCCCACTTGCCCAGCTCCGATTCTGGCACGAGACCAGCTCCACTCTCTGTCTGTAACATTCCCCTGTGCCCTCCTCCTCCCAGTGGTCCAAAACACCTGTCATATAAACACTAACACTCCCCCAGTGCTCGGAGCTCACTGTCCAGCAGCCTGGCTAACAAGCTAGGGGCTAAAAACAGGGAAAGCAGGGAAAAACATTTTCTCCATGAAATATGATTCAGTTTCCCCAAAATAAGTAAAAAGGTTTAATGAATTTGAGGATGAATGTGCCCAGTGCACAAAGTTATATATTGCATAAACAGACATACAGAGGTGCAGAGCAGGAATGACATAGACACCATTCAGCAATGATTTTACACCTGTTATCTTGTGATAGTAAAGTTATGCAATGTTGTTTAATCGTCTTGTCCATGAATTTTTATACATGTTTTGTTGGGGGAAATATGTGCAGAGGCAAAGGAACACATCTTTTTCTCTACAATTATTAGTCTTTTAAGCAAAGTGATTCATAAATGTGTGAGTTTTCTTTGACCGAACAAGATTTGTTTTGTTCAACAGTCTGGTCTAAATCATGGAACTTAGGAATGCTGTGAAAATGAGGCTGAAATGCCACGCTCATGCACTGCATGTCAAAGTCATCTGGAGCCCGTCGTATAATCTGTGTGTTACTTTGTCTTTGATTCTTCTGCTGCTTTGAAGTTTGAGGTCATGTCTCATCGCCTGCAGATAGAAGTCATCTGTAAGGTCAGAGATCGCAGAGTTTGAAGTGCACAATGTGCAAATTAACTGCAGCATATCACCGTATAAGCCAGATGACCCTGGATCTCACATGTGCCAGAATGTCAGCACCCCAGTAAAAACCTGTATTTCATGGTACAGTTTAGGGTTTGTTATTTGCTTGTCACAGGGTTTTCAACTTAACAGATTCAAGAAGCATTTTGGATCTAGAACAGTAAATCACAAGACAGACACTGAAATCTGAAAGGAAAGGGTTTACTATCACCCCCTCATCCTGACTCTCTGTCTCTCTTTACCCACAAGCCCTATTCCCAGCTGCAAGCAGAATAAAAAGAGTGGTGAACCCCACTTTCCACAACTCCTTTGCCGATGCTCATCTATTATTTGAGGTGAGACACATACATCTACGAATAAGTGTTAAACCAGAAAATAAACCTCAACAATGTTATTGTCTTCTTTTCATCCACTAGATCCTGCTGGCTGGACACTTTGAGGACAGTGGAGAGTTTTCGGTGCCAGATGCTGAACTGGCTTCCCTCCGCAAGACAAGAAACTTGCGAGTCATCTGTGAAGAGATCATTCCCAGGAAGCTAACAGACATATTTAGGCTCATCTCTGACCTTTCAAACCATGATGGCCACCTGCATCAGGATGATTTTGAGCGTACGCTGTTGACCTTAGTATACACCGCACAGCAGATGGTCAATGCCACTGCTGAAAAGCATCGAGAAGTGTGGGAAGAGTCTTTTGTTAGTTTGTACAAAGCCATCAAGCAGGATCTGATTGGCACAAATTAATAAATGGATATGACGACAGGCTATGAGGAGCCTGAGAGAGAGGTCCTGTTGAAACTGTTGCCACAAATAGATAAAGTGCATGAACGGATAATAACATAATTATTAAAATATTTGCTGTTACAACATAGTTAATTCAAACATGAGGTAATGTGTATACATATATATGAAACTATACATTGGATTAATAATATGAAATACAATGAACATCACAAATCTTACATTCACATGTCTTTTCAGTGTTCACTAGCACCTGATTGTGACTGCATTCCAGACTGATACAATCAAAGGAAACAAATAAAATTACGTGCTTCAATACAAAGAAATTATTGTTGATGTTTTTTTTGTTGTTGTTTTTGTAAATGCTCTGACAAAATGTATATATATATATATGTATAATATATGTGTGTGTGTGTGTGTGTATTTATATATGTGTGTGTGTACATATATGTCAACTATATCATTAATAATTCACAAAATGTTTACTAAAGTAACTGTAGATACCTTACTGGCTTCCTACAGGAGGAAGTCCATATATTAATCTTATTTTAATCAAAATGTCATCCTCAAATGCCATTTTAAAAGTGATATATTTTGCACTGTGTCTTGTTACAGTACAGTCTCTTTAACAAAAGACAGGAGGTCCAAACTGAGCTGCCTTTGATGGTATGTTTTTTTGGAAAATTCCCAAAAATGGCATGGCATGCTGACATGACTACACCACTCATAGAGTGACTCCAATAAGGATCTGTGGAGGGTCTTGATCTCTCAGTGGCTGCTTAGGTTCCAGTGCATTAGTATCAGCTCCGCTTTCATCCGGGGAACTGCGCACACCAGGAGGGCAGAAAGGTATGTACCGGGTCCAGGAGGAAGAAGACAAAAAAGAGGTCATGCCAAAGGGAAGGTTGTAGACTTCTCCACTCTCAAGTGTGTTGCTGGAGTCGTCTTCATGTGCCTTGTTCCAGGCCACGATGCCTCGTTCATGCTTTGATCCTGTTGGACACACGTTAAATGTGTTAAAGCATATTATTACAGTCTACAGAAGGAATGTTATTTTCTGACTTAACTTGCTTGTTTGTTTTTCACAAAGCTTGGGAATGCTGCATCATATTCCAGGAACATTTTGGTCTTAGATAGTTTTTCTGTCCTGCTACACATACAGTACAATATCCTTTTCTTAAAAAATATAGTATATAATATAATTCATAGTATATTGATATAATTTTATAATTCTGTTTTGGAATAGGATTTAGATTTAGATTTCTTTATTTAGATTTTTAAACTTGGGATTTAGCTTAATTTCCTCTACCTAGTTGAATTTTGCACTACTTAGCAATGAAGGTGAAGGAAGTTGCAATGGTAGTTTCTATAGCACAAGTCACTGTTGATGTCATGAGATCACGAGTATATGAAACAGCAAAGCAGCTCTTTTTTCTACAGTCGAGAGTCGTTGTTTAACTGTCGAGTGACACTTGCATATTTGCTGAATCTCTGCAAAGTAGAGTAACTCTTCTCAGGCCTGGGTGTGGGTAGTGAAATTGAACTCAGCTTTCCAAAAAAATATGGTTAATCACAATTAATTCATCATTTAACAAGGGGGGTGCAATTACTCTTTCACATAGGGCCAGGTACATTTGGATAGCTTTTTTTTCCCGAAATCATCATTTAAAAACTGCATTTTTTATTTACTCGGGTTATCTTTGTCTAACATTGAAATTTGATTGATGATCTGAAACATTTAGGTGTGACAAATATGCAAACAACTAAGAAATCGGGAAGGGGGCAAATACTTTTTCACAGCATTGTACATACTAGAAGGTCCTTTTGACACCTGCTGGGTCAAATTAATATTATGTAAATGTGATGAGTTAATATAGACAAGGATTTAGATCACTTTTCAATTTTAGCATAGTAATAGTATTAATAATATAATAAATAAATTAACATTCTAATTAAGTAGTAGAATACCTGGAATTGTGTTGTCCAGTATGAAGCCAAAGAAACCTCCTACAAACATACTGGTTGTCAGAAGGACCTGCAGCATCTGGTCAAGTTCAACCACACCTGGACACAGAAGAAGAAAAGAGTTTAAACCTCTGTTAAATAAATAAGTATGATGCTTTTTATGAATAAGATTATATTGTGAAACATAATGCACAGACCTGTAGCAATAGCCTCAGGGTACTTTAATATCCAGTTAGGAATGACCAAACCAGAGAACATAGAGAAGCCAAAAATGAAGATGTTTCGAGATGAATTCATATCTGCATACTGGGGGGAGAAAATTGTTAGTAATGTTCATGTAATATTTGGGTAAATACATTTTTTGCCAAAATGCCTCGGGTTTTACAGTGTGTACCTGCAAATTAGAAACTCCTGCTGCAGAAATGACACCAAACATAACCATGAACATTCCCCCTACCACGGGTGATGGGATAGTGGTGAATATAGCACCCACTTTACCAAACACACCCATAATAATCATCAAGACTCCACTGGCTACTATCACCATGCGACTGCCAACCTGCAAAAAGAAAAGACAGAAAACAACTTTTAATAGAACATCAACATACCCTAAAAGAAAAACAGGGCTATGCTACAAATGTGGTAGTTTTAGTATCTAATTTCCAAAGAAACTTCTTCTTAGGCTTTAAAAAGAGGCACATCTTACCTTTGTAATACCAAGGGCTCCAACATTTTCGCTGTATGAAGTGGTACCATTTCCTGTACCCCAGGCTCCAGCCAGCATACAGCCAAGTCCCTCAATGCCAATACCCCTGTTGATAGCATGTTTAGGGGGAGGTGGAGCCCCAGATAGCCTGGCACAAGCATGGTAGTCCCCTACAGATTCTATCATTGAGGAAATCACACCAGCCAAGATTCCAACCACCCCTGCAAGGCTTACAGTCGGCATACCCCACTGACCTAAATTTGGATTTTCACACAAGGAAACAAAGAATTACTCAGTATGATCTGCAATACCTATTTTTATTAACTTTTTCCCCCCCCAAAATAGTCACTTCAAATGACAGTATGGCAGCCTCTTACCTGGGTATGGAAAAGTGAACCAGGGAGCTTTGCTCAAAACATCTCCCTTTAGATCAGTACGGGCCATGTAACCATACTTGTCTGGCTCAGCAGGAAGTACATTGTGTGTGGTCAAAATGTAGCAGATTAGCCACGATAAAGTGATCCCAAGCAGAACCTGAGGGAAAAAAAAAATACTTCAGTCAAGTCATCTGAAGACAATATGCATAAGATACTGGCAAACAAGAAAGACAATTTGATTGATACGTACAGGGAGAATCTGAAAGACGTAGACACGGGAGATGTGCAGTTTTTTAACCTTGCTGTACGCAGGAAAGGGCACAGGTATGTGACGGAGATACTGTGAGAACAGGGTGATCAGGACTATGGTCCTGTGTGAGACAGGGACAAAGATTATTAATAAAAACAATAATTATATTTTACAATATAGAATTCAGTACGACAAATATAAAGACTGCATTACCTTGTAGCTATGTCTAGCTCTGATCAACATAAAGCAAAGTAGAACAACTAAGCTGATTATTTTCCAAGGAACTAGCCATGCCAAGAGATTAAGTCTTTACACAGTCAAGTCCATGTCTATTATTGTTTTTTGGCTGTACAATGGGCAGGGGATCAAGCAGATTTAATATAACCAAGACAAGTTTGTTCAGAAAAAAATGTGTTAAACTGGCATAAACTCCTTTTTGCAGAGATCTGTTCAACCAAGAGCTTGTTATTGCTGTCCGAAACTGACAGGGGAAACATTATATGTAACATGATAAGAAACTTATTAAAGCAGAATCATCGGAAACCCTAAAAACACTTTACTTAGGTTTACTTACATGGCAGCAATGCCCCAGTGAAAGCCGGCATTGGTACCAGCTGAGTCAAACAGGGACAGTCCAATGAGAGAGATGGTGGGAGCAATGGTGAGAGGTCCGATGAAGCGCATGAAGAGGCCAATGAGGCCGGAGAAACCAACAAACACCTGCAAAAGTGAGCCGACCATGATGGACCCCTGGAGCTAAGGACAGACAGAAGCAAAATAACAGTCAAAATGTGGCATCTTAATACAAAGGTTAAGTTATTTTCTTTTAAAAGAATATATCATTGTTATATATTTTTGTAACCATATGCAAATTACATATTTAAAAGTCCATTCATGTCATTGGTGCTGTTTGGGCTGCTGGGGTTTGGGACGGTCTGAAAATAAAGACCACATCTCCTGTAAACCTGTACGGTTCCCACTGCTGTCCCGCTGGTGTTTGCTGCTGAGAAGATCTTATATGACTTTGGAGGAAGAATGTTTTCCCTTTTACTACCAAAAATCTGTTTTAATGGTTTTGTGCTGTAAGGCAATCAGTTTTAGTAGTAAAGGGTACCTAACTAATTTATTTACAGTAATAACTTACACTCAAAATTAACACTTTTTTATCTGACTTGGTGTGCTACACCCACCTCTGACAGAGAAAAATCTTGCTTCAATGTTTTCACAATCATTACCACAATACCCACTATCCACGACAAAGGCCACATTGTACGATCCATCTATCCAACTAGCTACACAACCTCAATAATAACAGCTGTGACACTGTGTTGCTAATGTTTGAACGCACAGGAGCAAAGGTTCAAGCTAGCATGAAATGCGCACTCATAATATTACCATTAAACAGCAATCAGACAATGGCTACTTCTGTGCAGCCGAAGGTCCGATAGCTCGTGCGACAGGCCTGATACAAATGACATGCTCATCATTTTCCACAGGACAGTCCTGCAAATCATGTTTATAAAGTCACACAGAGTAGTTTACGTCAAATCTTCCTGCACACACAACTGTGGAGAGCCCATGAATTGTACTTTTGAGGACAGCAGCCGGTGCCTTGCTGTGAAAGAGGATTATTTACATCTATTCATTTTTAAAGGGAACGTCACCACTTACTCAGTAAGTCACAGACACACCTTTGTGATTATAGGGCTACCACTCTCTGCTATACGGTCCAGCCAAAAATCAATAAGCAGCAACATCTGAATTCTCAAACCTAACAGTATATAAATGTTTAACAGTGTAAACATATTGTGATATAGTTCCATGCCAGCCAGTTAAACAAGGAAAATATGTTGCTTCCAAACCATCAGGTGCTTCCAATCCACACAGAACGCCTGTTGTTCGGTTGTTAAATATAGCTTTGTGTTTTACCTAATAGAAGGAGGCCTAGTGATTTATTTTGTCACCTTGGGAGCAGAACTCAACAACAAGCTGAACATCATAAGCATGTTTTACATAGTATGTTGCTCACAGAGAAGCGTTGGTATTCATTTAGAGTTGTGTTCTCGTGAGCTGACAAATGTGTGTGATATATTCACTGTCATCGTCATCATAGCTCTGTTTAGGTCTTTCCCAGTTCCTGAGAAATATGCAGTATACTATGTATCTCTAAAGCTGCTAAATGTTCTACTATATTCACCAGCTGGTGGCTAACTTTGCATGTCTGCTGTTTGATGTTAAGCAAGTAGCATACAGTTCATTCTGCTGGATGACACATTTTACCTCATGCAGACAGGTGAATGGCAATTTTTATGTCAGATTTTCATTTTATTTATTTATTAATTTATGTTTCACTTAAATAATAGTCTAAGTCTAAAAGTCTGAAGTGTTTGTTTACTTGTAAGAAAAATACCATTTGCAGAAAATCATCCAGCTGTCAAATTCAGCTACTCTGTAAATTGTGACTGGAAAGATCAAACGGTTTACTTACTGCTCTCATTCTACTTTGCCACACCTCTATAAACTCTGGGGAGGAGGTGTTGACTAGGCTAGCATTTTGGGTCCAAGCTGGACACGACCACTCTGGCATAGAAAGCATTGCCATGGAAGGTGCCAGTAATGTGAATGTACCACCTTGGAGAATGGGCAGTCTGGAAATAAAGAACAAGAACAGGTCATCACCAGATGTCATCATATCTGTAGATGTTGTGCAACATAGCTTGGGTAGACAGGAGAGTCAGGCACCTTAGTAACAGCAATAAAAAAAAGGTTCCAGTTGCTTGATAAAAGAACAACTCCTATGGAGCCATCTGAGTCTCTGCAGTACGAGTATCTGCATCTACAGTCCCTGTTTCTATCACCCACATATGGTATGATATTATAAAATAGTTGATTTAAATCATGTGATGGCGGAGAGAGTGACTCCCTAATTTGGCCAACCGCTGTACTGGAGTTTAACAGAGTTAAAGTCATCTGCTATGTAATAACCCTCATTATGCTGCTTACTTAACCGTCAGTGGTTCAAATCAGGTTGTAACAGACGCAGTGCAACTTGCACAACAGGTATAATATATATGATGTTATAACGCAAAGGGAAACGGATAATTAGCTGTCTTTTCTTTTGGCCTCTCTGGAAGCCAAACATACTGATTATTTCCTTACAGCTCATCTCCAGGCATTTAGAGAGAGACAAGAAAGCATCAGTAGTGTTAAGCCAGGGGAATGTGGATTTAGCCAAAGCTAGATTCCAAACATAATAAGATGGAAATTCCTCCCCTAATCCTACTGTGACTCCAATATTCAGCCTGGCCCAGTTTGCACAAATATAGTACAAGTTCAGAGCGACAACACATGGTTTAAGCTTCCAGTTCTGCAAAACAAAATCAGCCATTACATCATTTCGAGTCCTCTGTGTGCATGTCACTGCACACAAGCGACACAATGAGTAGCTTTAACACTATGTAAGAGTCTTGATTTTTTTTTTTTTTTTTTTTTTTGGTTACTCCAAGTAAATAAACATTATGGCAAAACTACCAAATGCAGTTAAGTAACATTTATTATAATAATGTATCTCAAGATGTAGACCTAATTCATTCTTTTACCATTTTTTAATAAAGCTAAAAGTACTTGAAAGTATTTTCTTTACTTCCCCTCTGATAATCCCTTTAATAGAAGCTCTGGTTACTAATACAGTACAAATTTCTATTGTTCATGGTTACACACTAACTTTGGCAGGCCACACAGTTCAAAAGAGGTTAAGACAGAAAGCTGAAAGGATGTTTTGTGCCTGTTTAATCAGATGGAGCAGCAAGGTTCATTCCACTTTAATGGACCCCGTTGTGTACTGCTGGGTTTCTTATCCTATCTTCTTATCTTATCACATAAGTGAATGAGAATTATCCTGAAGTTAGTTATAGAAATCAACACTGTACAACCATCTCGAATTAAATATTTACTATATCACTCTGTCTTTCTGCAAACATCTTCCCGCTGATAAGTTACAGTTCCTTTATTCTCCCCTTTATTTCCTTACCTAACGCCGAAGGTAACTTGCAGCAGAGTGCAAATACCAGAGACGAAGAAGATGGTACTGATGAGGTGGCTTTGTGTGAGGCCGTCATGTTGCAAACACAACCCCTGAGACAGGATTAAGGGGATGGCGATGATGCCTCCAAATGCAGTCAAACAGTGCTAAGAGAAAGAAAAATATCAAAAATTTGCATCGACATTATGTTTGACGTACAATGTTTTTATGCAGTGTCTCAGATAGAGGCTTCTTGGTAATGGTAATGGTAACAACAAAATCAGGACATCCAAAAAAAAAAAAAAAACCTCTGATCACAGCTGCTAAATGCCTAAAACAAACTCTCACAGACTTTACAATTTCAAGTGCATCCGAAGCAAATGTCACAATCAGGCCTGCGTAAATAAAAGCAAGTCTAACCGACCGTGAAGGAAGCTTTCAAACAGAAGCTCTCATGTGACACGTGTGGTCATGTTTGCATTGTTACATAACATTCAAAAGATATGGCTCTTAGTCAGAAAAGAAAGACTCATTGTCAAACATGATATTCAAATCCCTTTGCTGACGTACCTGGATGCCTAGAAGGATGCACAGGTACCAGGGAGGTACATCTGTTACACAATATGCTAGCTTGTTGCTGTCCCCCTCCATAGACGGGTCCATTTCTTCTCCATGTTTTGTCTCAGGTAGATCACAAAAGCGCCCTTCAAGCTGCAATAAAACAGACAGGGGTTAATTAAAGATACATATAAAATGATGGCATGCTGCAGATTGTAAATTGCAGAAGTTCAAGTTGCTTATTAGTTTATTAACTCTGTAGCAGCCATAAAAATAAATAATGTACTCTAGCCAGCCAATTATTGCCTTACTCGGTTATAGATTAAACAAACAGGATCGCAAAATGTGTGCTGGGTGCCCAAGGCAAGTTTTTCCTGTATAAAACGATAAGGCTAATCTAATCTGACTTAATCTAAGAATCTCTACATGTTATTAGTAATATGTTTACATATTATTTAGGATTTGAACTGAAACCACAAAAAGAAATGTTTCTCCTTCTGTTTGTCTGACTAAACAGCGTACCACCGCTTCTCAATAATGTGATTTTAAACCATGGAGGAGCAAGAATGTAAACAAGTACACTCACATGTATCCACGGTGCTACTTTGCTGGCTATTCTATTTGGTGTCAATAATTAATCGACCGTAACATCTTATCTGTATACTAAAAGACATTTTCATCCCTCCTCTAATCACTTTTAGAAAATATAATAAAATCTGAATGTGTTCACGTTCACAGAGTTTAGTAAAATATTGGATTTCAAGGACTATTTACTGGTACAAATGCTAAAATCTGATAATCAGCTAAGTTATTAAGTTATTCATTTTGTTTATGTTTTATAACCAGTATAAATAGCTTCACTAGAAAATTTTAAGTAATAATGCAATCCTTTATGGTAGAAAAGTACTTACTGCAAATGCATAGTTGTCAAGTCCATTACTTTCCTTCTCTGAAGCCATGTCAGCTTCAGCCTATAGGGCTCAGGTGGCGGTCTTCTATGCTGGAAAACAACACAGAAAAGTGAAAAAAAAAAAAAAAAAGAACGAGAGAACACTTCAAGAGGGGGCCGAGACTCTAATAGAGAAGGGAAAGGGGTGGGGTGAAGTAAGTAGTTTGGTAGGAAGGAGTTCAGACATGAGACTGCTGCGCTTGTTGATTGAAATGACTCCCACCAGCAGCTCATGTGAACCCAATTACAACAGTAATAGCAGCTGACCAACCAGCATCTGGAAGGCAGGAGATACCCTTTCAGACAGGGTATGACGTTCTTTTCTTTTTCTCCTCTCTCTCATCATCACCATTACCATAATTATTATTATTTGTATTAACTAAGAAGATTTGCTTCAATGTGACTTATGGGTCTCTTTAGCTGAGAGACAGATCCTTGAGGTCAATTGCTCTGGGCTGTCATGTGAGAGTCAAATTCAAGGGCAAAACGTAGATATGTCTTGCCTCTTTCTAATCTTAATACCAAATATTTGTTTTGGATGCGCAAATCTTCTTAACTATCACGTGTTGCCAAACCATCACATGCTACAAAGCTGTTACCGATGATTGTTCAACGTTCAGTAAATGTTAACTTAATTTCCTAATTTACCGTAAAGCTCTGTTTTCCCTGACATTATATTAAATTAAATGAGATTATTAGTCTAAATTAAGAGTTTGATAGCAACCCACATCTGCTTAATTAGCAGGGTCCAAATGAGGGCATCTGTAATATTGCAGTGGAGGAAGCTCAGATTCTCACACAGTTGGCAGCCATGTGTGGTTGTATCTCCGTGGGATGTCTGACAAGATCTAGGTCACAAACTGACCCCTGTACACTGTAAATAAGAAACTGTTGTGTTTAGGGTAAAAAACTGGTAGCTGTGGTTGCCATAATTTTTACCATAATATATACAGTATAACCTTTTCTAGTATCACAGTAAAATGACATTGATACTGTTGATTTCACACATAAGGTTGGCATTTTATTCCACATATTAAAATGTCTGTAGATTTTATAGGCAAAAACTGCCAAACCGTGACAGTAAAATAGGTCTTTAAATATGACAGTGTTTTACTGTACAACGGTCTGTCTAATATAAAATACTATATTATTCTGTATAAATTCCCATAAAGTGGTGTATATATAAAAAGTTTTAAATTATGACTGTGCTTTACAGTCTACAGAAAAAAGAGTCATACTTCATGGCATATTTTATAATCTTTTACTGTCACTCACTCACGTCATTTTCAGCATGAAAAAAATGTGTAGCTTTTATGATTATATGATCAAACAGTACACAAGTAATAATCTTAATATACGCTGCTGGTATAATTTTTCATTTTTGTGCTCACAATGCTTGTAATGCTAACATGCTAGTGTTGAGGGGGTATCATCTTTACCGTGTTCACCATCTTAGTTTAATCTGTTAGCATGCTAACATTCGCTAATTAGCACTCAACCCAAAGTACAGCTGAGGCTGATGGGAAATTAAAAATGATCAGAAGTAAAATGACAAGACAAAAAGATCACCAGAGTTATTGCACTTCATCCGGCGGGGAACATGTCTGTTCAAAGTTTCATGGCAGCCTATCATTCACTGTGAACCTGACTGACATGCCAGCAAAGCTAAACATCTGACAGAAAACTAGCAAATAACCTGCATGTGAGACCTTTATACTGCAGGAAATTGAAACATAATTAGGTTACTTGATGATCTCCTCCAACAATCTGAGCAGGACTTAATACAGAATACTATGAGAAAGCTTTTTATGAACGTCTTTTATGGACTGTTCAAATAGTAGGAATAGGAGCTTAATAAAAATGCAACAAACAGAATAGCTGAAGGAAATTGAGCTCACATGAAACTTGCAAAGCACAGAGAAAAGTATTGGTACATCATGAGGTCTTCTGCTCTGTGTGCATGTGACTACATGCAGTGCATAACTATCTATCACATGTTAGGTCGAGAAGGCTTGGGATTGGCGCCAGTATTCGTTTTACTGTATGAAGGCTAAATTAAGCCAGAATCATATTATAAATATTATGCATGTATGTTAAATGTGAGCCACGGTATTATTTGGATTTTGACTCACAAGCAGTGGTTGGACTGCAGATAAAAAGCAGCTATGCCATCATTGTCATCTGTTCATTAAAGCTTGATGAACAAAATACTGACTAACTTAACATGAGTCATCCACATGAGTCATTTTTGTGAACGCGTGTCCAATTACCAAAGCATAGCCAAAGGTAGTTCTGTATTTCATGAACCACAACCTATTGTTGACCATGTCATTCACATCTGAGTTTTCACGTCAGAGGCACATGATCACATTAAACCACAGAGAGAGTGTGCTTACTTCAAATGTGTCTGTGAGACCGTTCCATTATCAAATTGGGGACAGTATGCAATCAATCTCCGGGCAGACAGGAAATCTAGTACAGAATAATGTGTTCCGCGTGTTGAAATTAAAAGAAGATCATGAATATTGTATTCATTTAAAGGTAAAATTCAAATGCGAAGTAAAAGCCATCTAAAAATCAAGCACAGGTTTGAAAAAAAGAGTTGCAGATAGCATCTCTGTGGATTAAGTTATTCAATATGATATTCAATCAATATTAAGAAGATCAATATTTAAGAAGAAGTCATTTTATTTTAGTTTAACAAGAATCAAGACTGAGAAGATTGTCCAACAACACTTAACTGTTATCCTCTACACTTTACTAGACTCCCTGTGATCAGGGAAACAGATCAGTAATATAAATAAAACTCTATTACTGAAACAACACCAACAAATAGATGAATAATAAAACAATGAAGTCGCTTTACAAACTATAGCACACTCCCAAGGAGAAGCAACCTTGGAAACTGTAATATCATTTATAAGACTGCCTCAAAATGTTTTGGCTCTCACAGTGTGGTTTTGTATGATCCAGAGTCTCACTGTATCCCGTGACCCTGCTAATGTTGCAAAGAGTGCAGCCTTGGGTGGACTGAAATAATCACTTACAATCAGCTTAACCTTTGTCTCCACACTATATACGGTAGAAAGCAAAACTTGTATTCAGAATAATAATTAAAATGGTTATTTTTCACCAGATGGTAACATGTTTATTTCCATTAAGCTTCTATTTGGATGGGGTTTTTTTTTCTTTTATCAAATCCGCTCACGACTCCACACTCTTCACGCTAGATTACTTACAGACTACAAAAGACACATGTGGGTCACATTTGTGACTTATGAGTGACCAGAGAAGTGGAAAACAGCATCACCTACAGGTTTCACAAATATATTGCAAACCATGATGCATCAGAGAACAAAAATGGATTATTACTGAATTGCATATCTGTGCATTTGTGTGACAAAATAAAAACGTCTAATTTCATATATAATAAGATTAAAATTCAAGAGATCCACTAGAAAGATTTGGACGTGAATTTAATATCTGTCAATAATCACATACTTTATGTGTGTAAAGTTGATATATTAAAAGTGCACTCCACTAATTTTACACAGGAAGGTCAGCTTTCTTGGCATGGGAAATATACTCAGCCTGGCTCTGAAGGAGTGTTCTAAAGTCTGAGATAATGATCCCAGTGATGTTGTAAGTGTCACCTTAGTTTGGGCTGGGACAAACAGAAAGCCTGCCAACTGGCACCAAGTTTGAAAGACAAGTGCATTTAGGAGGCAAAGAAAGTCTTGCAAAAAGATTCCATTGGCTGCATCGCGGGTAATTCCAGCATTTTTAGAACTTGACCGGAGAATAAAAGACAGGACATCTTCAATGGTGCCCTCGATGGTTGCCCAATTTGAGAGAAAACATCATGAAATGACCTCAAAGTTCCCCCCAGTGGAGGTTGGCACGGTGTCATGAAGGCTTCGCTGCATGTCAAAAAGGGTTTGGAACTGTTTCACCATAAATGCATCATGACTTTCTCTGCACTGGTGTCCAACCACATACAGATAGTGCCCTTTTCATTTTCACCACCTAGATCAAGTAGATCATGTAGATCATGTGCCACATCCACAAAAGCCCAGGCCTAGCTCCAGCCCAGGGTTCAATTCCAACCTGTTGCCCCCTGCAGCATGTCATCCCCCATCTTCTCTCCCTCTTATTTCCTGTCACTCTTCAGCTATCACTATCAAATATAGGTTCAAAGGGCCATAAAATTATCTTTAAAAATATAAGCCCCAGTAAGCTATTTAGGTGGGCTAGCATGTGCAATGACAGTGCAATGTAGCTATCCCTAATGTTATTAAAAGCACATCCGTTTCTTAATTAACATGATCCGCTCATTGACATGACAGTGGTAAACAGGAAGATCTTATACTGGTACATTCTTTTGAGTCAGATAATACAAATGAAGAGTCGACACCACTAGATGGAGACATGCTAAACACAAAGGTATTGTCTCCTGCTATCTATGTGTGTTCTTCTGAAAGGTGAACTGTGAGAGGGCATACTGAGGCCAAGGTGATAAAGGCAAGAATTCCAATAAATCAGGTGATAAGAAAGAGAAGCAAAAATCAAATTATGTTTTATTGTTGAGTATTATCTAGTTATTAAAATGCAGAACCACAGAGGCTGTGTCTGCGCTCTGACACTGACTTTTCAAGCTTAATTTTCAATACAGACAGCTGAAGAGTGACAGGAATGAGGGGAGAGAGAGAGAGAGAGAGAGAGAGAGAGAGAGAGAGAGAGATGGGGAATGACATGCAGGAAAGAGCCAACTCGAACCCTGGGCTGCCACGTCAAGGACTGAGCCTTCGTACATGAACTAAACAACACCCCACAAAAATATGTTTTTATGCTTTTAACATTGAAGGCAATAAAGCCTCAGAGTAAATGCAGCAACCAGGTTTTACTGAATGAAGAGCAGATAATAATATCAACAGTATACATTTACACATGAGCACACACCATACATAAAAGGTTCTTAAGAACACAGAAAGAAAAAAGTGATTTCAATGGATGCTGGATGTGTAATTTTCCTAGAAGTCGTCGCTCCTCCCTGATAATGACCATGTGATGCAGGTCAAACACAAGATAGAGAGGACAGCCTTACCTTCCTCCCCTTTCAGAGATTAGAGCACAACAAATAGACCAGAGTGCAGAAGAAGAAGTTAGACAACAGGAATTTATTTTTGTTAGCCTGAGAGGAGTTTTGGATTTTTTATGTCTATCCCATAAAGAGATCTGAAGACAAATGTGCTAATGATGGGTGATAAGCTACTGGAAAGGTGGAATAGAGGAAATACAGAGAAAGATTCCTGCATGGATGAAGAAAGGGAATCTCCACCACACAAAAAATTGGCCCATTCAATTGAAGAAATACTGAGGAGGCCCACATGTGTCAGAAAAGAGAAAAGGGTTCATCGTGACTGGTCTGTTATCAAGGAGAACACCAGAATTTTTAACCAGCTCTCATGCGCAGGTATGTTTTTTTTAAATATTATTATTATTCATTTATTGAAGCTGTCCCAAGAGGAGATGCAACATAATATTACAAAAAATAATTAAATACTGGATTTTTCTCTCTACTAATAGAAACCCCACAAAACAGGCTAGAGTCTCCAAAAGCCACCACAGAGTGCACAAGTAAGTATTAATTCATTTATATAGAATATTTGTATTCTATAGTTATATATACGTGTGTGTGTGTGTGTGTGTGTGTATCGTATATATCGTGTATAGTATGTATCGAATGAAAAACAAAACCAAGAATAACTTTTCAAGAATAACTTTCAAGAATAACTTTTTGGCATGTGTAGATTTTTAAATGATGCTGATGAGGCTGATGTCAGTGACAATTATTTGTTTTACAGGTCAGAGAAAAAAGAGGCAAACAAGGGTCACTTTCACACCGTTCCAGGTGCAGGAGCTGGAGAAAGTCTTCCAACAGAGTCACTACCCAGACGTCAACACAAGAGACCAGTTAGCCTCTGACCTGCGCCTTACTGAAGGCCGAATACAGGTAAGACATACACAGCTCATCATATGTGATAATTAGCAGTTGGTCTGAGTATGTTTGTTTGACTTTTAGTGGCCTCTACTGTTTGCACTGGTCTCCATGAGTGACATATTTTGTTTGATTTGACCAGGAACCATCATATAAAAATGAGGCAATGTTGAAAGATTCAAATCTGTACAATAACTTTGTTATTAAATTCGTGGTCAAATCAACACTCTTGCTGATATCATTTATAAATTGAGTCAATAAGTCACTAAAGTCATTAACAATTCAGTTAATGCTACACTGATTATACTATATTATTGGAACAATGTGGTCTTTGGACGGCTGCTTGCATAAGTCATTACCTCTCACATGATAAATGGCACATAATAGCGTGCACTATAAAACTCATTGATGTACACAATAAGAATAACTGGGGCCTGTATGGGTCAATACAGCAATTATGTGTTAACCTAAGCAACATACTCATGGGGAGAAAAGGGTTTGTTTTGACACAGTGTTATATTACACTTGCAGTATTTATGGAAACTAAAATATGATCATGAACTGTGCTTGTGCATTACAGGTTTCCTTTGCAGTTTTGTACATCACAAACTAACTAATAGATTTGTGTCAGTCAAAATAAGTATATATTAATTTGGATAAATATAACCCAAAGGCGATATTGACAATAGCAAACCCACTGGTACTGTGTGAAGTGAACTCAGAATTGCATCAGTGCTATATTGACCTGAAGTGGGTGGATTTTTAACCCATTGATTTTTAGTGTGTGGGATGATGCCTCCTTAGAAGAAACAGATAACCAAACCTTTTTTTTCTTCTTATGTTATGTTATTCTGTCTAAATTGATTTTACATGTTTGTGCTTCAGATTTGGTTCCAGAATCGCAGAGCCAAATGGAGGAAGGCGGAAACACTAAAGGATATAGAACCGATGATGAAACAGCACGTACAGTCAGCCAGTCATCCACTGTATTATTATGAGGTAACACAAGTTACACAAACATAAAGAAAAAAGCTGTCATTTTAAACAGCACTTAGAATATTGAATTATATATTTAAAAAAATAATAATTAAAAATACAATTACAATTGTAATCATTGAGATCCACCAATAGTATAAAAATGTAATAAGAATAAAATAATAAAATAAAAAAGACACTTTTTGTGGTGCATTAAGATGCGGCGTCAGTCTTGTGACAAGTACAATAAGATGATTTGGTGGTGGAAAACTGTCTGAAGCAGGTATCTTATCACAAGTGATCACACTGTATGACTGTCGCAGGTTAAAGGAATGGCTGCTTTGTTGTTTCTTTGAGATGATTTCTCACCAGTATACTTTTGTCTCAGCTCTTACAGACACCCCAGCTTCAGACGGGGTGCTGGCTGCCATGCTGTTTACCTAAACCCCTTCAATCAAGGCTGTTCATCAGAGGCACATCACCACCCGCTTTGCTGATCAACACACATTTCCCAGATCACAGGACTCTGTATTTTGACCCGCTGGGAACAGACAGATAGCGCTTTTAGTATTTGTACAAATGATGTCAGTGTTATTGATGTGGTACACAAATCATAATGACAAAACTAATGTAGACTTTAATCTGTAAACTACAATAACTGTTGAATTGATGTGTCATGGTGCAATGTACACTGTGCTGTCGACCTGAAACTTAACAACTTTTTTTTTTTCATTTTCCAATAAAAGTAACATTTAAAATGAATTTCCTGACTGGCTACTGAATGCATTCATTTCAATCATTTTCCTTTGTAACAAAAGAACATGTGATAAGTCTGCACTTATTTGTACAGATTAAGGTTTGAGGACACTCCTTCCCTTACCATACTTCTTGGTAGAGAGCTGTGTTTGTGCTGTATTATTGTGCAGGAGAGCATTTAGATTTTTTCATGACACCACACTTCCTTGTCAGAGATAAGATATAGTGCTGCCATAAACTGTTCATCTGTTTGACTTTTTGACAACGGTCCTTATCTTAATTCGGCCTCATATGTCGGGGTTACTGGCAGGTCAGCCGGGTAACTGAGAGGACGTGTTAAATACGTTCAAAGGAGAAAAAGCAGCTGACGGTGTAGACAATTACTGTATGATGGTGCTTTGGATATATTGGGAAAAACTGTGAGTTAACATATAAAAGATCATGTGTCTTTTGTACTTCATATGTCTTTATTCATCTTCATCTTGATTCATTTCGTTCAACAAATATTACACGTCAGCCTACTGTAAATGTATTTCACAGTTTGTAATGATGTAACCACGTCTGATTTAACTGTCTGCTTCCGCTCACCTTGAAACCTGCTTCGGTGATGTTCTTCTGTGAAAAAGTTCCAAGAATGTCATGAACTGCCTACATTCCCTCTTTTCCAAGAAGTGTTACATAGGCCAATTATCAATTATAAGGAAGATAACACAGCATTGGCATCACTATCAATACCATAACTGATTAAATTTAACAAGCCTCTGGGTGCTGTTAAACTTTTCACCCCGGTCGTATCCTCTTTTATTGCATCGATATGCTGTAAGACACTTTATCTTACCCCTGGCTGCAGGAGTCTGATTAAAGAGAACAAAAATAGTGTGTGGAGAGCATCAAACAAATGACGCTCCTTGACAATTGCCTTTGACATTTACAGCAAAAATGCTTTTCAAGACATGGAAATGGTTGATCATGTATTCATTGTCATTGTCTATAATAAATGTTTTTCTTCTTCTTCTATATTTTATTATTTATATTATAAGCTATAGAATTTATTTATAGGTTTCTGGCCATCTGGCAAAAGAAAACTGCACACGGCAGCAGACCCAACCACTTCAGACCAGTAGTCCTAACTTATCGCTTGATGAAGACTACAGAGAGAATCACACAACCACCTTCCTTCACTAACCAACCAAGCATTGCATGGACCATCTACTTACTGCACAAGTCTGTTTCCCATCTGGAGAACAGTGGGGGTCGTGTTTGTTTTTTTTTGTTTGTTTGTTTGTTTGTTTTTTTTACTATTCGAGTGCTTTTAATATAATACAGCCATCACTATCCTGAGGGAAGTTAGTAGGAGCTGGAGTAGAGTGCCACCTGGCTGCATGGATCATCAGCTGCAGACCAGTATGGGTGTCTGATGTGGGGATATGCAGCACAGGGGCCCACAGGTGCTCTATCTTTTCTTTTCACCTGTGCATATCAGAGTTCAGACACAAGACAAGCAACACTCACCTCCAGAAGTTCTCTGATATCTGATATCATTGGAGGTGTACCAGAAGGGAACAAACAGAAATACAGGCATATGCGTGATCACAATCCCCTTCACATAAATTCCAGCAATGCAAAGGAGATGGTGATAGACTTGAGCAGGAAGAAACCTCAGACTAAACTGGTGAACATCTGGCGTTGGACATTGAGGTTATTAGGAACATACAAATACCTGGGTGTGCAAATATGCATATTGTACCAAATACACTCAGCACACTTTTGGTTTTGCTCATTTTCAGTGAGTGCAAAGGAAAAAGATTTAAGACTCTCCAATGCACAAAAAAGGTCTATTTCTTCTTACTTTGTCCACAAAGTCCAAGGCACACCTGTGTCATAGTCATGCTGTGTAATCAGTATCTTGACATGCCATACCCCTCAGGTGGCTGGATTATTTTGGTAAAGGAGAAGTGCTTACTAACACGGCTTTAACAACTTTGAGAGAATAACCTTTTGTGTGCATAAAAGTCAACTAGTGAAAAATGGGAGAGCAGTGTGTGCGTGGGAGTGTGTATTCAGTACAATACATGGAGACCCTGAATGCAGTCTTCACTTTTCAAACACGTGTGGAACTAACATTATTAATTATTTTCAGCAATTATTTCTTCATAACTAGTTAAGCCTGAATACAGAGATCTGATGTCTTGTGTGCATTAATAGGCTGCAATTGTGTAGGCATGGATAGATAGATAGATAGATAGATAGATAGATAGATAGATAGATAGATAGATAGATAGATAGATAGATATGCTATGCCTCAAAGCAGCGGACAGGTGGCGCCTTTGCTCCCATGAATAAGCAGAAATTTTGTTTTGCTGAGTGTTATAATGGAGGCTGAACACTGATCTGGTTTTAATTCAGCCATTATGGTTGCTTCAGTGTTATTTTCCTGCTGTTAATAACATCGTTGAGGTAAATATTTGTTATTTATATATCTATTATATATCGCCTGCCTCTCTACACTGGCTCTCTGAGGAGAGGGGGGCGGATATACAGCATCTCTCAGCCTCCGCCCGCCTCTGTGGCTGTGTCCAAAATAGTGGAGACAGTGGGAACCGCAGACCGACAGGGGGACAGACAGAGAGTGGGGCGATGGCCGCCGATGGAGGATGCGGGGAATCGGTGGATCAGTACCGGGCCGAGTTGGAACGGCTCACCCAGGAATTGGCCGAAGCGAATCGGGAGAAGATCAGGGCTGCGGAGTGCGGTCTGGTCGTCCTGGAAGAGAACCAGGCTCTGAAACAGAAGTATGTAGACCTGGAGAACGAGCAAGAGACTCTCAGGAAGGAGCTGGAACAATTACAGGAGGTAGGAGAACCTGGTTCTGCTGCTGTTTTTTTTTGTTTTTTGACACTACTGTCGAGCCAAACGCACTGCGGTCAGGTGGATGTGGTCAGCAGCTGCATCGCCCCAACAGGGTGTCCACCTCAGGACAATATGAGTGATGTCTTATTTGTTATGTCAATATGAACTCACACATCTGTGGTCATGCAGAGGGAAGTCAGAGTCAGAGGTGGGAACCAGCAGGGGTCGTTATGTGGTCTCAAGGGACCCCATGAAAATAATGTGACTTGATTTTACTTGAAACTCTTCCACTAACATTGTATATTCCCAGGATCCATCCTGTATGAATTGAAGTGAATTATTAATGTTGTTTCTGTGCAGGTCCAACACTGTTGGACGCCTCAAAATCTATATTGCAAGCTCAGGACTCTGCAAGACCGCAAGAACATCCCACACCACCACCCTGTCTCATTGTTTCAAGCTCCCTTCCCCGTGTGTGCATAGCAACAGTCATTACTTTCAGGCAACTCTACTGGGACTCTGTGAGTCTTTTGGTGCTTTGCCAAGATATATATTCTTTCTCAGAAATCCCTCAGTAATTGGATCTTCAGAGTTGTCCACTACAGTTTGTGTGGTGACTCAGTTGTCCATTGATCTTAATGTCAAGATAAGGATTTCCATAAAGTGTCTGCAAAGACACATTAAGACTTACTGTGGAGATTCGGGTTCTTAGATTACACGCATATATTCATCTGTCTTGCTGTGTTGTTTATGCCTTCTCCAAAGACCAAAGATTTAAAGTAGAGAAAAGTGCTGTGTGATCCAGTCTGAGTAATGAATTCTGGCGGTGTTTATACCTTCAGTCATTAATGCGCACATGCATATAGTAACAAGAAGCTGATGCTGACAGGGCTTCAAAGCTCAAGGTCGCTTATGGAAACACCCCGGAGAGAAAAGAAGAGACCAAAGGAGGAGCTGAATATGTTTTTTTTTTTCTTTCTGTATGTGTGTGGGAGAGACAGAGAAATGGAATATCAGCTCTTTTATTGCCAGTTTAGAAAGACTTGTCGTTATTTAAACTCGTCTCTAATCATGGGTACACCTCTGACAAGATTTGTTGTGTAAGCTTTTTAAACTATATGGAAAAATAATTGTAAATATATATATATATATATATATATAATAGTTCTAAGTTTTCAGATGTAAGAATTTGTTGATTTTTGATCTTACTTTATCATAAAATAAGATTTATGGGTTTTGAACTGTTGGTCTGGCAAGAAAAAATACACTGGATGAGGTTACATTGGGATTTAGCATATTGTGATGGACATTTTTCATAGCTTGCTGATTTTTTATACACCAAATGATAGGGTCATGATCCTGAGCTACGGTACTAGTATATCTAAGCTACATTTACACTATACTGTAAGAATTACATTACATCTGCATAAAAGTGTAAGCACAATAGTATACAGTTTTACCCACGGGAAACAATTGATCTCTGTCAGTCATAATAACAATAATAAAAATAATACATACAGCACATTTCATCCATAGGATGGATGGAAGAAATATGAACACTGAAAACATAGGCGCGTCCGAGATCCAAATTTAGACTCCGTGAGTGGGCGTTGCTTGTACATTTGGCTCACCATACATATATATATATATAGCCAAATAAAAAAATCATGATAACCGCACATGCTCTGTTACATTATGAATGCAGAATTATATAATGTATTTACATAGTCTATTTTCTTCCAAGCGCCGTTTTTATTCCACTGCTCGACTAGATGAACATTTTGTTTTGACTTGGATGCAGAAGCCAAACGCTCTTTGTGCAGATTGCAGCAAAAGTTAAAATGAGGAGACTGCCTGATACCGCCAGCAACAGAGCACTGTCCAGCTGATATCTTACACTTATGGATTAATGGATGATGTAGCAGATGATGGTGGAGAAAATGATGAGACAAAGAAGAGAAACAAGCAGAGACATAAATACTTTTGCTGTGTAGGAGAGGGAATCAAGGGGGGAAGGATGAGACAGAGAGAATAGAGACAATGAAAGTAAGAGATATTAGTCAGAAGGAGCAACAAAGACGAGAGTCAAGAATCTATAACAGCTTCCCCACCTGCCTGTCTGTCTGTCAGTATGTCTGTCTCTCTGTCTTTGCAGGAGGGAACATTTTCCAGAAGTGATATTACTTCCACAAAAAAAACACACCCTGGTTCCTATCTGTCTGTGACAGACTTCTTTAAATATGTGATTGCATGGCAAAGTGCAAACCACTACAATAACATCACATCTACTCTGGCTGTACTCGGGAGAGGTGCATTATAAAAGGGCAGGGAAATAGCAAATGGAAACTGGAATTGCTTCGGGGACTCAGTGGCTGAACTATTTCATAACCCTAACCCATCACACACTCTGACCAACCTTTTTTCTTTCTCTTATTTGAGAATAGATTGCATCTCTTGTTTCAAATTGTTCATATTCAACAACTTCCAAAGGAAGTGTGTTTTTTTTATTCATTTGTTATTCATATAGTTATTCCATTGAGTATATACCACTGCATGTGGTGCTGTATGTGCAAACTGGCCAGATTTGCATGCGTGTTCCTACTGTGTTTGCATATGTTCGGTGGTGACACATATGTCGACATGCTCTGGTTGTCTGCCCCCAGTCCAAGTCCCAGCTGGACAATGACTCGAGTACTGTTTGTACTGCACACAGACACACGCACAAATCCATGCAGGACACTTGGCTGAAGCAACATTTGAAGCTGGTTGTGTTTAAGCCACGATGAAAAGACATCACAAGACGATGATGATAGGAGCAATGTCCTTCAGTGGAAATTTGGGCTGCGACTAATGATTATTTTCATTATTGATTAATCCTTCTCCTCTCACAATTTCCCAGAACCTAAAGTGACATTTTAAAATAACTCATTTCAGCCAGCAGCGCAAAACACAAAGAGATTTATTACTGTGAATTGGCTTTCATGCTTGAAAAATGACATAATTAAGTATTAATCAGTTATTAAAAGAGTTGCTAAGTCATTTTCTGTTATCCGATAAATCCAATAACTGTTTATGCTGTAGTGTATTTATTTATTGTTTGCACAGTACATTCTTCAGGGATAGCTGCATGCATCTCTTTGCAGTCTGCAGGGCCAAGGCAGAAATAGAATGCTCAGAGAGTGTTTTGTCTCTGAAAGCAAGAAATATTTTCTTGCTCTGTGCAGTCCTCTCCTCTCCTTTGTATTTTCCCTTCAGCCAGCTCTTTCACTAAACCTCCCTGCCCTTCTTTCTTTTTTTTGTTTCTCCCTGCCGGCCCGATCATTTACTCGTTCTTTGTATCCCTGTGTGTGCATGAACTATATGTCTCTGGATAGCTGCCTAAGCAGTAACAGAGTCACCATTACCCCCATGGTTCTGGCTTGTTAGTGCTGTCTCCGGGCAGATCAACCTCCGATAGGACACAGTAAGAGGCAGAAAGAGGAGGATGCCACTACTGCAGAGTGTGAAGAGGGGCGTGTTCATATGGCCTACAGCAATGTTTTCATCGTACTGTCTGCAAGGCTAGAAATCGTCTGTAGATTAAGAGATTTGGAAGTGCAGCCCTGTAGTCATGAAATTGCTTTATGCAAGGATCATTTTCGCTCCATTAAATCATTCGATTTGCTTCCTATACTCACTAATGTGGAGGTTAGTCTCTTGAGTCTTCAATACAAAAAAAACAACAAAAAAAACATCTCTGCAACTCTTTGGTCTGAAGAGGAGTGTGTAACAAGGTTGTCATTTCAGCTACTCTCATATCTCACCTCTTTCAAGCTCTGCAGAAGAATTGGCATTTGCGATAAGTTGAGAAATAGGCAATTATCGGGTCAGTCCTGTTCTCAAGGCTTTAGGCTAAGATAGATGCCGAAATAAATCTACATCAGATTATTCACATGGCAACATGTTCAGTCATGATTCATCAGGTCTGCATAAAATCTGTTTTTATCTTACTGCAGCTGTGTAGTCATCCCTCTCCTTTAGCCTATCCTAATGTTGGTGGTGCCTGGACACATTGAACATTTATGACTTACGGTATTTGCAGTCTTATTTGAAATTGAAAATTGCAATAAACAAGCACTGATCTCATCATTATCATTATTATTATTATTATAATTCATCTCCAGTAGATGATTGCTATTCCTCTCTAAATTAAACTCTAAATTTGAAGCTAGAGCCAGTGGCCAGTTAGCTTAACTTAGCATAGTAGATTTCTCAGCCCGGGGTAGTGACTTCCTGGAGTCACCTGTACAAGAAACAAGATATAATATTCAGGTGTTTTTTTGTTGTTGTTGTTGTTGTTGTTGTTGTTGTTGTTGTTTGTTTGTTTGTTTGTTTTACCTTAGAGAGAGCCAGGTTAGCTGTTTCCCCTTGCTTCATGTCAATATGCTAAGCTAAACTAAACCCTGCTGCATGATTGGTCCCCCAAAATATCAAACTCCTCCATCATCCTGGTGCGTAGGAAGGTAACAACATATCTCCTCACGTGACAAAGTTGTATTATGTTATAATCCTGCATTATTCTCATGGGTCAGCTGTCAAATTCATAAATAGCACACTAAGACTGATGATTGATTGATTTGCTGTCAGTCCATTCCCTCTGGAATTTTTTCCACAGTGACTATCTGCATAAGTCAAGTTAATGACATGCGACTTTTCGGTCATCATGGACCAGTGATGAGGGTGCGAAGCTGTTGCTTGACTTCATCTCCTTCAGAATGAATTATGAAGCCCGGTGAAGGGTCTACACAAAGTCATACTGGTCTGCCTTCTGTGTCTCATACAGCAAAGGATTATTAACATGTTTCCCTCAACGCTACAGTCACATTACTGGAGAAATGTAGCAGATAATATCCTGAAGCAGCAGAGCTCTTAACATTATGACACATCTGCTGTGTTTTCTTTAAGGTAATGAATCAACATTGAACTGAAAGATTAGCAAAACTTGAATAGTTATTAGCATTTATTAACTCTTTTTAAAGGCTCGGTACACCCTGGTGTGTTTGACCGGGCCTCCAATTCAGGGACAACAATCATGAAAGAGAGCAGCTGCGGTTGTAAATCAGTCTGTCCTGAGTGGGGAGGAAGAATGCATTACAGGTTTCTCTCCCCTCTCCTCCTCCTTTTCCTCCTGTTTACGCCTCTTTTACATTAGCTAGGGTCTGAAAGAGGGCAGCAAACATGCATGGAGGGGCTGAATCAATATCTCATGAGATGGTGTTCCCTTCTTTCAGTTATCGCAACTACACCATCAGCCCACCATCCCCCTTCCCATCTCCCAGTGGCGCCCCTCTACCCCCTTCCCACCCTCCCCTATGATCCCTCCCTGGAGTGAAGGGGGAATTATGCATCGATTTCTGCTCCGAGTGGTGAAAACGTATCATGTCTGAGCTAAGCTGCGCACTATTGTGTGTACTGTATACTGCTTTGTGGAAATCAGCGCACGCTGGTGAAACACGCTGACAGACTCCATGTAATTTCTTCAAAGTGGATCGTTCGGGACAGCTGTTGAATCAGTCGCTTACGAAGCTTTTAGAGGAAATGCAGCTGAAGAAGGTTGTCTTCTAACATCATTGTGCTTATCTGAGGTGTAGCAGTTGTCGCTTCAGTTTAAATTATATTGGAATGAAATAAGGTGTGTTCTGCTGCAGTTTGGTAGTGTTGACCTCTGACCCCAGCAACAGGCTCAGGGATGCAGTTGAGCATATAGATAAGGACCTGTCTGCCCTTGGGTTTGGCCTTTGGTATTTTATAGGTGGGGTGGTTAATATGTGGTTGTTTTGTGAGGACCTGAAGGGAAGGTCTTTGTAGTTGAGTCACACACATCGGGAGCACTTTTCCTGCATGTCCTTTTGTTTTTTTCTCTCCTGTGTCTGTATGTATAGCAGAAGAGGTTGGAGAGGGGGGGTGGCAGTTTGGGTGCGGATGTTGTGATTGAGACCAAAGAGGGAGGGGAAGCAGGATAGACTGGTGGTGGTAGTGAGTGTCTCTTTGTTGTTTCAGGTTTTTATGGTTGTGTTGACATGGTGGAGAGGAACAGAGGAAGAGAGAAAGTGTGGGCTGGTCTCTGTATATACAATGATTTAGAATATGTCAATAGAGCTAAAAAAGATTAAAGAATTTGTTCAGATATTGCAGTCTGACCCTTTCTTTTCTTTTCATCTTGTTTCTGAAACCCCCTGGATCCTCACATGAAATAGAGCAGGACTTATTGAAGCTGTTCTCTCTGCAGAGACACTTCAGAACTGCCCAGCCCTGCATAGATTATGTTATTCAGAAAGCTCCTTTTTGCTGCAGTGAAATACAGTCATTGGTAAGAGGGAAGAGGGAACAGGACTCCCCTGCCTGCAGCCTGCTGTATTGATTAGTCGTCTACTTTAGCTGTGTGTGCTGCAAACTGTGAAAGCATAGCAAAAAAAAAAAAAAAAAAAAAAAAACAAAGCCTGCCTTCTCACAAGGAAAACTTTTGCAACCCGAAGGTCTTCCTTGTGTGAATAAGGCCTATGACTCTGGCAACTTATTGGTCATGAATGACATATTTTTTCTCCAATCATCTTTTTAAAGCATCACTGACTTCAGTTATTCTGCCTCCGTTGTGTCTAGACAAAGCTATTTAGTTCCAGCTCAAGTCTTCTTCTATGCTTATCATCTCTGCATGTCGGCCAAAGAGAAGCCTCCTATCTAGATGACCAGAGGCCATTATATCCAGCAAGGATGTAGAGCAACAACGAGCATGATCATCTGACGCCCCCCCCCCCACCCCCATCACAATTACAGTGCACACACACTGGCATGGGTGAGCACACGCACACCCAAACATGCACTTATAGAGTGTATGCAACACAGAATCAGGGTCAGAAGATCTGTCTTTGTCACTTCTACGCAGTTAGGGGATATATAGGGTTAGACAGGTATTAAATCATCCTCTTGTTAACCCATTTAATTAACCATATCGTCCATCACAAGAGAGCCAGTCAAGTTAGGACATGGAACTGAAAGAACTGAGAAAAAAAGGAAGTTGTTGTTGTTGGCCTGCTTTTTGCGGGTTTAAAAAATGATGAAAAATGATGAAACATGTATGATTTAATAATTTGTTCTAAATAATGTAAGACAATAAAAAAAAATGGGTGACCAAGATTTATTCAATTTATATATCAGGCAGCACATTCCCGCATTTGAGAGTTGGAATCAGAAAATGTTTGGCATTAGGGATGACAGTCTTGCTGTCTTGCTCTGTAAAGTCAGTTGGTCAGGGCACCAGTTTGGGCTAGACAAAAATGTCTCACCAACTACTGTATTATATGGACTGTCATTTTTTTACATACATTTGTGAACCCCAAAGGACGAATCCTAATGACTTTTTCCTCTTGCGTCCCTTTCCAATAATACCTTCTATACAGGTTAAAGTTTCCATTCATCAAAGTGAGATATGTCTTCATCTACAAGAAGAACTTGCATGAAATTATGTAGACATTCACCGTTCCCAGAGGTTGAATCCTAATGTATTTTATGATCCTGTAACTCTACCACCATCACGATGGATTAGCACATAATTTCCATGTCCCCCTCAGGATAAGCTGTAATAACGTAAGTGATCTCTTTACCAACTTTTAATCTGCCCAATACATTCGTATCAGCCTCAGCCATACTTCCCATATAGAGCTGATAAGCATATGTTAGCATGCTAACATGCTAAACTAAGATGATGACCATTGTAAACATTATACCTTTTAAACATCTGCATGTTAGCATTTTCATTGCGAGCCTATTAACATATTTATTTTGTCATTAAGCTGAATGCATCACTGCAGTTAAGTACAGTTACAGAACTTGTAGCATGGCTGTCATTAGCCTGTTCTTAGTACTTCGAGTACTTAGTTTGTATTTTAGTGTGTAATCTTTAAGGGGCTCTATTTACACTTCTCAAATCCATGTCATGGTATGTGTCTTATATTTCTTTTGTCCAAAAAGAGATTTAATTCTAGCTGGAGAAAAAGCATAATAAGAAGGAACAGAGAGTAAAGACTGTGCCTGATAAAATGCTACCACTAGCATCATCTTATTAGTAGTTCATACAGTACAAGGATTCCCACAGGTCTGCGGGCTTGGCATGCCCTGTGGCTGCACAAAAGCACTGAGTCACCCAGAGGCCCCATGTGTCAATACCAAGAGGGTCACTATGTGCAGGCCAGCCTTTCCATTGTAGTCTGTGTTTGTCTGGCTTGGTTGAGTTCTCTTTATCAGCAGAGACCCACTACAGATAGAGGAGACAATGTTATCAGTTGAATCTGTCTCCTGTCACTCTGTCTCACTCTGTCTCTCTCTTTCTCTCTCAGTGCCTCTAGCTGCCTTTCTGGGTGCGTCTGCTGGCACTGACTCAGAATAACAATCAGCCTGCAAGCTTTCAAACACTTCCGAACTCACTTTCCCCCGTCATGATGTTCTTTTTTAATCTTAGCTCACTTGTCCTGTGGAACTCCACTTGGTCAAACAAAGAGATGAGGGAGTGCAGGAAGGTGGGAGGAGGGTGGTACATGATACAAGAGACTGAACGGGTCAGTCTCCGCACTCACCACATTAGTGCTCTAATTCTTCTTAACCACAGGCAAGTTGCTGAACACTCAAATGACTAAGGAGACTCAGTGCTTACTTAATGGGTCATAATGGAAATGGAGGATTATGATGGAGGGGAAAAAACACTTGAAGGATTTGGGACAAGTATGGATAAAAATATTTAAGTGAAAATATTTGACCTTTAAGAGATTAGGAGCAGAAAAAAAGAAATAGACGAATAGTCAAATAGCCTGTTTGTACTGTTGTGTTAGACCTGAGGGAACATGAACACTGAGATCTTTCATTAAGCCTTGTTTGTTCTGT
This sequence comes from Protonibea diacanthus, assembly GCA_028641955.1. Taxonomy (NCBI): domain Eukaryota; kingdom Metazoa; phylum Chordata; class Actinopteri; family Sciaenidae; genus Protonibea; species Protonibea diacanthus. Next base: position 16,919,510 of record CM053981.1, read on the forward strand.
TTGTGAATCAGTGAATCACTGTGTTTATCAGGTTGGACCCTGAGGGAGTTGATATGTCTGGGACACAGCTTTATCTTATTGCATCACATAGTCACACACCTTCAGACACAAAAATACCAAATCTGGGCTGCAGTGTCTTAAAACGTTTATTTTGGCTGCAGCACAGCTGCCATGAGCTAGCATGAAGGCCTAAAAGAAAAAAACAGAGGACACATTGAGATGACACGTTAACGAATGTGTGGCTGTGTGTAAATTAGATGCTGATATACACTGAACAATCACTCTACCAAAAATTAATCTGCAACAACTTTGATAATCAGTTAATCAGCTGTTTTTCATTATTATTATTTTTTAATGTTATTTTTAAAGCAAAAATACCCCAGAAAATCAGTGTTTGCATGGCCAAAAATGAATACTTTTCTTTATTCTTCATCTCCTGTTTATCTCTCTTATCAACAACGATTATAAAAATAAAAAAATAATAATAATAAACATTAACTGCAGCCATAATCCTTTCATGAGCCTTCTTAAAAAGACTGTGTAGGGCATATACAGTTTGTTGTCTGTAGTGTTAAATCTATTAAAGGTGTGGTAGTAGATGTTTTCTGCAGCATTTTTTACCATATTGCTTGAAAATCTCTTCACGACTCCATTGCAGCCAGTAAAATAGAAGGTTTGTCAAAAAAACGAAATGTTTTATTGTCCAGTCTAGAGGGCGAAATCATAGGAAAACACCGTCCAATCAGGTTGAGCGGGCTGCTGATTACGATTGGATCCTGACACGTCCATCAAACTTCAGTCTGCTTCTCCCTCCCCCATTCGTCACCCATTCATGAACGAATAGAGACCCTTCCATTACTTTGAAGGCGTGGTTTCGAGGGGAGGTCTGAAGAAAAGACATGGGTGTGTATTTTCAAAATATAGCTTGCTGGAACCAGTTTCCCAACATCTCCTACCCCACCTTTAACTACTTGATTAGTCAATTGACATCAAATTGATGATCAGTAAATGATTTGTTTGTCATGAAAGATTTGTTCCTCATGCTCTGAACTGTACTGTTTGTTGTTTTCTCTCATATGTATTTAAATGAAACTTCCTTCGTTCTGTCTGTCTATATCAGGACACTCTGTATTAAAGCCTCGTCTCATCCCTCTCACTCAGTGGTTTTTGCCCGATGGCTCTCGTCCTGTCTAAAAATGAATGGCAGGAATCAGCTGTGAATACCAGTGAAGTGCAGCTAGGAGTGTCCCTGTAGCCATGTGTATTTTTTAATTCAATCTATTTGTGTGCTAGGATGGCTTTTTTTATTTTTATTTTTTTTTTGGTTGACTTGTTCATGATCTCCTGCAGGGTACATTACCAAGCAAACACAAAGCTACACATGACACAGTTACAGCTCGTACAGTTTGTTTGTGCTCTAATGCCCCCCCCCCCGTCTGCTAGTGCTGATCGGAGCTTGACAAAGCAAAAAAAAATCCTGTACACCTCTTTAAAACATAGACATTGTGAAAGCAATTATATTGCAGTTAATGGTCCACAGTTAAAATTCACACTGGGACAATATGCTAAATTTATGATGTTAGGACGAGAGGAAGATGTAAGGGTGGATTTGAGGAGAACAAATAGGAAATTCTGGCAAGGGATCTGGCACAGAAATCTGACGCCCAGCTGCCTCTCTGTCTACCAGTTTAGCCGGACGCGGGCTGAGCACACGTAAGTGAAAGGCATTCTGGGAAATAATCCAAGCATTTTTCTTATCATGAGGAGACTCGTGCCAAATTGAATCACTTTTACAAGCCACATCTCTTTAACTAAACGCAGCTCTCCCCTGGCAGACCTTTCAGCCTCACGCAGCATGTGCTGTACACATGGTGTTAGTGAGAAAGCGACAGATGTGCTATGGTTATGGATTAGTTGTAACTGGCTGAGATTTTCCATTATAAAGCACATTAAGGCTTTTTTTAGCTGCAGTATAGTGTTTTTTTTTTCCCCGAGTGTCAGTATAATAACATATTGTTATCAGAGGAATAATGGGATTCACTGCACTAAATAGCATTTCAGTAAGGAGGAACAGAGAGCAGGGCGTTAAATAGAAGAGCTTTAAATGGTGCAGCAGAGCATGCCTGAGCACTCAGCATTATTATGATAAACTATAAACACTCCTGTTGATTCGATAGAGGACTCTGGGTGGCTTAAAGCAATTTTAAACTTTATTTTTAGTAACTGTATACATTATATAGTGATCAGTGTGTAATTTCAGCTTTACAAAGGACAAAATACTACATTTCGTATGCATACACAGTTTAGATTTTCAGCATGTGTTGCTGAATTGTTTAAAGTGTATTTTTATTAATGTGATTACTTGTAATCATCGGCTTTATTTGTTAATAGTGTTAGTGTGATTGACCTCCATTCTTGCTGGGCTGTGAGTACCCAGCTTCCCCTTGCTGGTGAAAATGTGCCTGTGCGTTTTTTTTTATAGATGACAGATCTCTTGACGTGGCACTTTTCCCTGTGGCTGAGAAGCACATGGGGACATATCTGTGTCCTTGTTAGAGGGCAATGTATGCCAGGGCGACGCTTCCCATAAACTGATCAGCTCATCACGGAAATGGCTTGTACGTATTAAACTTCCTTTAACCTTATTATTATGGGTGTAGTGTGCCCAAACTTTGTGCTTCCTTTAAAAGGGCACTCAGTCAAGAACAGTACTCCTCTCCAAGAGACTACTCAACCAGTGCGAACAGCTGTATAATGTCTTCTGTGGCCTAAAAATAAACCCTGGTAATGTAACTGTGATGTCATCAATATCTCAGCTTGGACTTGAGACTTAAAGATTTTAACGGATAGTATGTTTTAAAAACAGGAAGTATCTAACGAAAGGACCTATTCATTTGCATTGTGGGCAATATAGGAGCCAGTGTTTTTGGAGCTTGACACACATAGGAGATGAAAATTCAGGATCTGTCTCTGGAGGAGAAACAGCTTAAAGGGTTAAGCTGTTTTTAATCAGAGAAACAGATTTTCTAGATTACCAATACATGTAATTACAAAGAAGTCAGTTTATTATATTATATCATGGAATTATCATGAAAGAATAAAGTATTTAATTTAGCATGGACATAGAGTTTGCTAAATTATGCAAAGGTTATTCACCAGTTTATCTGGGAAACTCCATCATCAGTTTCATTCATAATTAAAACTGACAGACCTCAGAGACACTTAGCAACTCGTGAAGTGGAAACTCAGCTTCCTTCTTCCTGTTCAGTCTTGTGTACTGCAGTCAAACGTGTGTTTGTCAAAAGGAGTGAGTGAGTCAAGAGTAAATCTTGTGCGTTTGTGTTCTGTTCACCCACCTGAGGCTGATGTATGTGTGTTGGACGTGCTGTCTCACCGTGACTGGAGGCTGACACATCGCATGCTGCCTCTGACGTATGTCTGTTCTATTTGTTATGCCCTCGTTGCTGTGATTATTTATGAAGTTCTGACCTGTTGTTTTGTTCCTGTTGGTCTTGGTTTTTAATGGATTATTTGGCTTGATCTCAAAGACTTGTGACATGTTTACAACTGAGCATCAAGACAAAGTGAATGGCCAAAATATGAGCAAATGAAGTCACCCATTTCCCAGCATGCAGGTGCACACGTTGCAGCCAGACAACTGACAACTATCTGTCTGTCTGTTCGTCTATCTATCTATCTGATCATAGATCTGTCACACACACACACACATTTCCCACCATGGTGGCTGACAGTTGTGTGACTTCTCAGCAGCAGTCCTGCATGTCTCTCTCCGTGGTACTGAAATCCCAGATGTGGTTGGCTGGCCCGACCATCTGGACAGGAGACAACAGTGTGTGTGTGTGTGTGTGTGTCTTTCTGTGTATATGTTTATTAGTGTGTTTATATATCGGTATTTTACTTTTCTGAGTCGCTGCTTTCTGCTTCCCTGTAACTTATCAAATTATTGAAGCAGCAGACAGAGATTAGGCCTTCTTGTCTGTTAGGCCGTCTGTCCATATAATATATGTTTATATTTAAATCATTCTCGTGATCCAAATTTTAGGCTGCCCCCTCTCAAATTGAGCCATAAAAGCTGTGCATTTCTCATCTTGTACTTTCATAAAATATGAATAGGTTAGTATAACTAATTGATTTTTATCTGCATTTAATCCACATCTGTCATGGAACAATTTAAATTCTCAGCCTTATTTAATTTTCTGCATCAATTAATTTCTAACTGTACGGTGATTAAAGAATTAATTAAGGGCATTCTGAGTGTCCCATAATTATTAATAAGTGTCCATATTTCTGCCATGTTGGAAGTTCAATTTCAACTTCTAGCACGTAGCGTTTAGCTCTAAGCTTTGCGCTCTGACCTTTAAAATGTAATCAAGTCTACACCCTTTGCTGGCTTTAAATGAATATCTATAAATAAATATGATTTTATGGTGTGTGCTGCTGGCTGAAATCTGGTGCATCCCCTTACTCATGAAAGTTTGGTGGAGATTAATTGCTGTTGTAGAAATAGTTCACTTTTCTTCTCCCTCCTGAGTGTGAAAATAGACTCCTGCTATATTTATACACAGACACACACACACACACACACATAGAAGATCAGACACCCACAGGTCTTCCCCTGACTCCTCATTAGGGGCTGCAAAGACAGGGAAGGATTTCAGGGATGCCTCCTCTCACACTGGTGTAACAGTGGGTTTGTTCCCTCTGTCTGCTCCTCTTTCCATGGCCCCAGGGATGAATATCTATAGAAGGGGACTCTATTGTCTGGACTTTATCCACTGAGGCACAGAAGGCCGAGGAGCCTCAAGGTTGAATGCATTATCGGGTTTTCAGTACACCAAAACCAAACTGGCTGCCTCATAGTATCTCCATATTAAGATCATCATTAGGAAATGGTATTAAACTTTAATCTTCCGCACTGTTCTTCACATGTTATCTGGCTTGAATAACTGTGTTATGTTTGCCAATTAGGACACAGACACGGCCGTTGCAAATCCATCACTATAATGATACCGCATGCAGTATTGTCAATTAGCCTGAAAAATACAGAGCTGTCACAGGGTTATTTTTAGCCCACCAGAAGCTATGGTGCAACAGCATCAGGAGGGCCAGAGCGTACTGTGCTCCTTTATGTGTAAATGTTCAGCCTCAGCAGTCAGTGTCACTCACTGTGATTTCCTTTAAGAGGAGCAGTAGGCAGATGGAGCAGGCGGACTTCGAGGAGCACGGCTCATCCCGTGAAGGAGGGTTCTTATGAAACCATCTGCCTCTCGTTACGCATGCAAGACCCACCATTTCTCCGTGGATGTGTTGGTGTTGAGTCACTGCCTGCAACTGGGACAGACCTTCTGTTTGTGTGTCTGTTGCTGTGTGGTTTTGCCACACACAATCAGGCCTAAATATGTCCATAGAGTATTGAAAGTTGGCATAGAGCGCTTGGCCATGTTCTTCTCTAATTATCCTTTGATCAAATATTTCCTGATTTAATTTTTTTAAATTCTATGTTATATTTAGACAAAGTTTTTCTTCTGTTAAAACTATAGTACAACATTATGTGAAATATGCTGATTCACTTTCCTGTTAAAAGAATTAGAGAAAAAGATCAATACCAATCTCATATCTACAGCCAGTTAGCTTAGCTTAGCATGAACAGGAAACAGGGTGAAACAGCTATCCTGCCTCACAAATTAACACCTAATTCCATTATCTGTACAAAGGCCAGAGTGTAAGAACAAGGTGTTCTGGTTTCACAGCAGGTTTGTCAGACCAATTCTTGGATGAAGCAACTTTTCGAAGTCTCCACTCCGCATGGCAAAATCACTTAAGGTCATTCCATTCAATAATCCTGCATATACGCTTCAATTTTTGTGTAAATAAGTACATTTTAGAGGTGCTGGTAGGTGTTAATTGGACAGAACCAGGCAAGCTGTCTCACATGGCTTTCAATTTTTATGCTAAGCTAAGCTAGCGGCCTGCTTTCTGAATTATGCCATATTTAACCACCAGACATAAGAGTGGTGCATATTTCCCATCACGTTGAAGAAGACGAACTATTGATTTAAGAACTGTGACAGTTGTGAAGTTGGGCATATTTTGCAAATATTTGTTCATATTTAACAAACTAAGTTACTGTGGAAAAAAAAATCAGGTGTCACTGTAGCATCAGTGCAAAATCTTTCAAACCCCTTTTTGTGTTTACCCATAGTGATAGTACAATAAGGGTAATAATACCAGTAATATTTGGACTCTCCTTCGACTTCATGATACAAGAAGTCCAACAGTATGTCTCTGTGGGTCCAAATTGTTGCTTGTCCTCCTGCAAGGCCCAGCAGTTGTTGTGAGGCCTGCTCGAACGTTGACGGCCTCTCGTCTGAAGCGAGAATGCAAGCTCTTTCAGTCACACTGTGCTTAGAATTAATCAGCTGTTTTGATCCTGAGGCCCTCCCTCTTAATCATTCACTACAATCACACTGTGCCTCCCCAGAGAGCCAGAGAGGGTACGGGGGCGAGTGAACAAGAGAGTGTGAACATAAAAGAGATGCAGTGAGAGATTTAGAGTGAGCATGAGAGAGAATCATAATATAGTGTATATTTCTTTGTGTTTTCCAGTCATTATGAAGCAAGTCCTTGAGGACAATGTTTGTGGTTGTGTATTAACAGCGGTTTGTGGGGTGGATTATCACCTGCTCTTATTTGTATGCTAATAGTTACATGTGTAGTTCACTGGTAAAACAAAAGGGTCTATTGAATTTGAATAAATCTGTCTACTGAGGGAATCGGTGCATTTCTGAATAAATGTTGCTTTACTTACCTGATTTACAGCTTGTAGATGAATTGTGAGTATATATTGACAGAATGGTAATTTGTGTGTATCATTTTATCCGTGACTGCAGTCCTTATGACAGGACAGTCTTGTCAGTGGCTGGATCTATTGTTTTCTCAGCATTTACTGTCGCTCTGCTGGCCGGTGATGAGTATTCAACTAGCAGGTCAGATGTGACAAAGGGAGGTGGTCAATAAAGCTAATTAGGTGACTTTCAAATCTCTGCCGGTGAATCGACTCTTCTGATTGATTCACTCACAACACTAATTAATTCAGCAACAACAGAGGAGTGTGAATTTATAACTTCATCATTCAGTCATACATTAAAGGTCCAGTGTGTAACATTGGCAATATAATATGGATATTATATTGCCAATATGGAACATCAGAATGGGAGATTTTTTATCTAAATGGCAAGCAGGTCCTCTTCCATGGAGTGTGCCATGTTGCACAGCCATGTTTCTACAGTGAACAAATGCAACCCTTGGTCTAGATAGGGCCTTTTCTTTTTTTTAGTTGTGGCCACCCCAGGTTCTTTTACACACTTGGTAGTTTATGGTGAGGCGGGGGATATTTGTTTGGTTGAAGCCTGCAGCTGACCACTAGATGCCACTATATTCAACACACTGGACCATACAACTGCTTCTGTTGTCTCTTGCAAAGAATGATATACGAAGATCGACACCACTCTTATATTTGTCCATTAAAATTCAGGCTACGCCCATCAGATAATTAGCTTAGCTTGGCATGAACAGGAAACGGGGAAACAGCTAGTCTGCCTCGCTAAATAACATTTTATCACATCTGTACAAAAACCCTGTAAAAACAAGAGTGTGGATTTACAAGCAGTCATAGAGGCATTCCCTCCTCTCTGTGCCAGTATTCTATATATAAAAATCTGCACTAAAGCATATTTCTGACTGTAATAAATTGCCCCTGTCTAACAATAGGACCTCAGCATACTTCAGGCTGCTTATTTAACCTGTTAGCTCATGAATCAGAAGTAAATATAAAAATGACCAAGGAGAAAAGGCATGTCTTACCCAGATAATGGATGCTTGTACCTTATAAATGATTCATCTCGAGCAGGGAAAATGTTGTTATTATGTTGAGGTGGGATCGGGAATATTCTTTTTGAATTATTAATACACAAGGCCAAAATATATGACACCCTCATGATTAAGGCTGCACTCGTCGGGTAACTCTGTCCAGGAACCGTGACCTGAAGACTCTAGAAAACTGTACGTACCGTATTGTTTACAGTTTCATATGGCAATTGTAAACCATAAAATTTTTCAGAGGAAGCAGTATTGATCCATTGGTCTCTTATAGGGGCCCCTGCGGTCAACGTAGCCATTTTTCCTGCTGATCTGCTGAGAAAGTGAAGGATGGTTCATAGTATTTATCGAACCATTAAGGCAGCTGCTGCATGTGTGTCGTCGAGTGTGCAGTTACAAGTCATGAAATTCTGTCTGCATTGTCAGAGAAATAGTGCAGGATTGCATTCTCATACAATATAAATGACATGTTATTCCCTTAACCTTGCACAGAGTAACTGTATATCTCTACGTTTCCCCTCCTCAGCTTTTGTGCGTTTTGTTGCGGCACTGGTTTGGTACTGTAAGTCTCATATGGTTGGCCTGCTTTGCTGTTAATGCGTGTTTTGATTTTCTCAATCAAGCTTTGTCTCCCTTCTCATGACAAGTCAGCTCTCAGTGCCGTGAAAACCTGTGTCAGGAAAATGGGAACAGTGTGTCTATTGATCACAGTGAAACATCATCCCACATAGACAGAAAGCAGGTATCCTTCAGGGACAGACCCTGCAAGACTGTTATCAGCGCTGTCCGTGGTCAAAAGTACAGCAGGAGTACATCTAGTGGCTGTAAGATGTGTTGCATTGTTTTTACTCTTCCTCTGACCCTCCTTCCTTTTCTCCGCAGGCATTTGGCCAGGCTTACACCAACCAGCGTAAGGTGGCAGAGGATGGGGAGACCAATGAGGAGACACTGCTGCAGGAGTCAGCCTGCAAGGAGGCCTACTACATGGGCCGTCTGCTGGAGCTGCAGACGGAGGTGACGCTGAGCCGTTCTGTGGCGTCCAACGCCCAGGCTGAAAACGAGAGGCTCAACGCGCTCGTGCAGGAACTACGAGAGGTGAGCCTGTCAGTTACAGAGCCTGCACCGTCTGCGGAGAGGTGATTTGTCACTTCGTGTTGGCCAAGAAAAACACAGGAAATGAGTCAAATGTGACAAAACACCTTTGCTTTATGTGACAGTAGAACCAATGCAATCTCCTTTATTTTGAAAGGTGCGGTCACTGAATGCATTCTGTGTCCCAGAAATAAAAGAAATAATCTTCAGCTTAGTCCATGGGCCATGGTAGTGCTAACAAACTGTAAGCAAAGACTTCTTATGTTTGCACAGTCATTCATTATTGTAATTTATTGAATTTTAAGCCAGCTATTTTCCACATTTAGCTTAATCTTTACTGTATTTACTGTAATTTACTGTAAATTAACTTACATGAGATCACTGTGTTTGATAAATGCCAAAAGGTCACAGTGACAGGCTGAAAGGGGTCAAACCTCGCACAGAAAAAAAACAATATGCATGTGCGAACGTGCACGGTGTGTTGGGCAATGCAGGAGTTCGAGCAGGGGTCAGACACCGCAGCCACGACCCCATTGTGGGGGGCAAATCCGGTACTAAGCTGGGGAATAAGTGAAATGCCCTGAGCTCGGCACATGTGGATGGACAGAGTGAGCCACGCTGCTCTCATCACACAACCAGCACTACATTCACACACGGGACACACACTCTTATTCACTGTATTCATCAGAGAGTGTTGTGAGTTGTTCCTCTCTTTATGTGTTTTTAATGTAAGCAGAGTCAGTTGGTCGAGATATTCCACATTATGAAGCATATTGAAGAAAATCAATATTTTTCAAGCTGACTATGTTATATAACCATGACAAGCTGTTGTTCTTCACATACACACCTGTCAGCTGTTTACATCAGAGCTCTTCAGAGAAGAGAGCTCTTTGATGATGCCTTCATCATTTGGCTCCCTTTGAAATCATCATTTGCATGTGTGATGCCCATTAATGAGGAGGAGTCGCCTTCTTCATCACAAGAAGCAGGTGCTGTAGCCACACTGGGGGCCTCATTTGTCAAGAGGCTCGTCTGATCAAAAGGTTTTTACAGGTTTTTGCAAGAAAAAACGGATGGGAAAACGTTACTTTCGCCAGAGAAAGTTTGTTTTTTTCAGTTTTTAATCTGCAGTTGTAAGTCAGATTCAGAAGATGATATCATAGCTAAATAATTTGAAATTGCAACCATACAAAGAAGAAATTTTCACAAATGATATGGTTTTATGAATTCACAGCACTCCTTTCCCTTCGAGATATGACTGTACATTACCCCCACCCTGTTTTTACTCCCCATTACCACGGCAGCAGTGCTGGTAATAATGAATGAAGACAAGATCACTGGGCGCCTGCCATATTTGCCATTGTATAATGAATCCAATAAAGCTGTCTCCGTCACAGTCTGTGCTGTGAACTCCACATCAGGGGTGAGTCGTCAAGCTCTGCCCTCTTGCGGGCTCATTGCCAGTGTTGTGTGCCACACTGTCCCTGACCCCGGCCACTGTGGCCCCTGATCAGCTACGCCTCTACAGTGCCTCGCTGACTGATAATTGGTTTCTAATCCCGTGCACTTTGTACCCAGCTCATGAATGTGTAATTGGACAATATGTAGCTAGGGAAGGTCATTATAATGAATAATACAGCATCCACAATATGCTGTATTTTTTGTTATATATGGTAATCAGGTTTGTTAGTATTATTTTTGTTTGTCTTTTCCTGGATTTGTAAATTATTTTCAGCACTACTGTCCTATTGTACTCCTGTGTACTTTACAGTTAAGGCTCTGTACAGGAGCTGCTGTCAGCCACTGTACAAATCAAAAGGTTCACTGTTTCATAAAGGTCAGTCCTTTTGCCAGTTCTCAGTTTGCCATTGCCATCCACCCCTAAACACACAGACACACACACACACACACATATATACTAAAGTTCTGGAGGTTTAAAGCGCTGAAGAGGCCATATGTGTGTCGGGTCTCTGAGTTTCTTCCTCCTGTGTGAATACACACCTTTCCTGACACTGTCTCTGGGTCAGCACTTCTGCCATATGCACAGAAAGCTGCAGGGGGCCTGCAGGCAGCTCTGCAGTGAGAGAAGTACACATATGCGCACGTATACTGCAAATCATTGTATTATTCAGTATTTAATACAATGCTTCAGTGGTGTGGTATTTACAGTAAGCTGTAAACATTTAGTCATGAGTCGTTTGTGTTTAAAGATAAATACCTCATTCCTTTTCTGCTTGTCATTTATGAGTTGACAAAACATCTCCCTATCTCTTATAAAAAAACAAAAAGTAGAATCATTACTGGTTATGTGAGCACAATGATTTGCTGAGGTCTTAGATTTATGACTTTTGCGGCTGGTACATTTCTCTGATCGACGGTTTGTCTTGCCCAACGTCTGCTTGAGTTTCTATCTTTGCACAGCAGGTGACTGAGGGTGCTGACTCGTCACATTTAACATAATGAAACTGTTTGCTAAACTTTGGAAGAGTTTTCCCCGTCTATTCCTCTCCTCCCTCCTCATTGCTTTTGTCTTTTCATCCATTTTTTTTTTTCCTTTGCTCCAGAGTAACGACACGCTTGAGCTACAGAGGAACAGAATGAGGGAAGAGATCAAGGAGTACAAATTCAGAGAGACCAGGCTGCTCCAGGATTACACAGAGCTGGAAGAGGAGAACATCACCCTGCAGAAACTGGTGTCTACACTCAAACAGAGCCAGGTCAGTGTGAAGACTGTTTTCCATCATTTCTGACCACACACCAGAAAATTTTGCACCGTCCAGATTTGTCATCGCTGTTAATGATGACACACCATCCTCTATCTCAGTTGAGATGAATGACTCGCACTCAGTTTCCCAATACTGTTTCTAAAACCACCTTTGAATGTGGTCCCCTTTATGTTTTAAGTACCAGTTCCAGGACAAAACAGTGCTCCCATCTAGTTGCTCATCATGCTTTATTTCCCTTAAGGAGCCACACTCATCCCCTGTCCTATTACAGTGTCAATTTGGAATACCTGTACTTGAAATAAATGAAGGTCATATATCAACATTAAATCACTCTTGTGATGTAAGGCTGAGATATTGCTGGTCTTACTGTAAAGGACCACATCACACAGACACACAGTATATTTTTTAGATTTAAGTGCCAAATTATTCTAGCCATGTCCTCTCCATTCTAGCCAGGGATTGTGCCACCTAGTCCTCAACAAATAGGATTCTTGTGTTTTAGAATGTAATTAACATTTTTCGACTCTTTTCTTCCGATGTTCCCATCTGTCCTTTTCTGCTTCTCCTCAGGTGGAGTATGAGGGTCTGAAACATGAAATTAAGGTATTGGAGGAGGAGACGGTACTGCTCAGCAGTCAGCTGGAAGATGCGTTACGCCTGAAGGACATTTCTGAGGGTCAGTTGGAGGAGGCCTTGGATGCCCTCAAGAATGAGCGTGAACAGAAGAATAATCTGAGAAAGGAACTGGCCCACCACCTTAGTCTGAGTGACAGTGTCTACGGAGCAGGGGCCCATCTGGCACTCACCGTCACAGGCGTTGAGGGCCTCAAGTTCCCAGAGGAGACCAACGTAACAAACGGCACCAACGGCAGTGCCATCCCTGCTGCTAATGGCAACAATGAGGACAGCAACCGCCGCAACGGCCACCTTCACACTGGAGCCGCATTGGCTAAGATGAATGGGGACTACCGACCAGGCCGGAAAGGAGAAGGCCTGCACCCTGTGCCGGACCTGTTCAGTGAGCTGAACCTGTCAGAGATGCAGAAGCTCAAACAGCAGCTGCTACAGGTAAGACAAGTAAATGCCTGACAGCAAAGTCCCACAGTAAAGTCTAGTCATTTTAAAGCTGCGTCCAATGCTAACTCCAAAATAATTAACCACAAAGGGATGAAACCAACGATGATTATATTGATCTACTTCACCACAGCACATTTCAGTTTTTAGTGTAAAGACTAATCAGGTCTTCTACAGGTAAGGCTGCTGCATTCTTTGTGGGCCTATGTCTGTGTTTGTTCAGTGTATGAGTGTTTCTGTGTTCACTGTTCATTGCTGCACTGGTGAAAGCAGCTCTGGTCACAGTTTGCCAGTGGTAACAGCAAGGAAATGACAAGGTGATGACAGTTTGGGAAGGAGAGACAAAAAAAAAACAGCATGTAATACCACAGGCTTTTCTGAATGCAGCATTTTGTACAGCCTGTATGAACCTTATATTATAAATGTATGCTTTCACATGTCCAGCAGTAAGGGCAGTATGCTATGGGGAGTCCCGTCAGGGTGATCAGTGTCCATTAGGCACAGGAAACAGTTACAGAGGCAAGACAGAGACAGAATCTGACTATGCCTGCTTTTAGTTTAGAGACAAGGGGGTAGAAATAGAGCCCTAAGAGGGAAATAAAATGCACAGTATGCCACAATTAGTTCCAACCTTGCACATCTATAAATAGGGTATAAACATAGGGCTTATATAATATAGTATAGCACATTCTCATAAACATATACACAAAAACAGGAAACCCATACAGGGGAAATACACACAGTGTGTTGACATAGACACAGGTAGATTAGATTCATGTTGAAATCTAGTTTAGTCATTACTGCACATTTTTGCCTGAGCTGAGCTCCTCGGGGAAAGAGAAAATAACATTAGCGGCTGCTTTATTAGCAGTGTGCCTCACTCTGTAAACACAGTTACTCACTACTCAATTTTCTCTTTCCAGCAGTGTCAGACTTTGAATTGGCAGTGGAATTTTATGAAATCAACTTTGACTTTCTCAATATGGACACAGTTAAAGAACATTCATTTATTTTTAGCTGTCACCTTAAGCATCAGTTATTATTTATCTTTTTTTTTATTATTATTATCTTTAACTTATCTAGGTGTGTCTCAACCTTATCTAGGTTGCACCACATTTCATTGCACACCTTTGTACAGACAGAAATTTCAGGTCAACTGATACGATACAGTTAGTCTGTTTGATTTGCTTTTGTTTGTTCACTTCCTACCTAATAATGCCTTTATCTTTATTATCCCCTTAATATTATCCCCTTGGAGTCGTGCAGTCATACAGTCATACTGATTATAAATTTGTATGACCGACTCCAGTTTTATCAGATAGATAGATAGATAGATAGATAGATAGATAGATAGATAGATAGATAGATGAAGCACGTGATGAACACACTTTTCCGTCACTGTCTTGACTGCCTCTCATGTTGTAGCGTATCCTCCTGTCCTGTAGGTGGAGTGTGAAAAGGCAACGCTGCTCATGAACCTGCAGGAGTCACAGACCCAGCTGCAGCACACACAGGGCGCCCTGACCGAGCAGAATGAGCGCGTCCACCGCCTCACGGAGCATGTCAATGCCATGAAATGTCTCAATGGAGACAAAGAGCTTGATGACCTGCAAGAGAGTGAGAAACCCGATGGTGGCTCACCACCAGCCAACGGTCACCGTGATCCCGATATCCATGGGTTCGAGATCCTGGAGTGTAAGTACAAGGTGGCAGTGACGGAGGTGATTGACCTGAAAGCAGAGCTCAAGGCCCTGAAGGAGAAATACAACCAGGCTGTGGAGGGTCAGGTAGACAACCACAGTGACGACAGGGTCCAGGCATTGAGTGAACAGGTTTGTCACTGTTACATACAGACTATATTTATGTTTTTACTACTACATCAACGAAAATCTTTATATTACCTATACTCATTTCTGGTGTGCATCCTGTGATGTTGCATATGTCCAACATATTTCTTCCAAGCAGGTAACTCATTTGGAGTGTAGTTATCGTGAAAGCCGCGAGAGGGTGGCAAGCCTGGAGGCAGAGCTTCGAGCAGCCACGAGCACCGCCACAGAGAGTCAGGGCATGCTGAATGCAGCACAGGATGAGCTGGTAACCTTCAGTGAGGAACTAGCACAGCTCTACCACCATGTCTGTCTGTGTAACAACGAGACACCCAACCGCGTCATGCTGGACTACTACCGCCAAAGCCGCGTTACACGTAGTGGCAGCCTGAAAGGCTCAGACGACCCTCGGGCTTTGCTCTCGCCTCGCTTGGCACGACGCCTCGCTGCAGCATCTGCAGCCTGCTCCTCCGAGTCCCCGCGCAGTCCCGCGGACTCCCCATCCAAAGACGCCCATCACAATGAGACAACAACCAACACAGCAGACTCTTCATCCTGCCATAGTAGCCCCAACCGCAACAACACGGGCTCCCCAGTCATCAGCATCTCTCCTTGCCCATCTCCAGTGCCCTCAGAGGCAGGTGGGGACCTGAGGAAGGAGCCCATGAATATCTACAACCTGAACGCCATCATCAGAGACCAAGTCAAACACCTCCAGAGGGCTGTTGACCGCTCATTGCAGCTATCTAAGCAGAGGGCTGAAGCCAGGGAGCTGGCACCTATGCTTGATAAGGACAAGGAGCTGTGCATGGAGGAGATACTCAAACTGAAGTCCCTGCTTAGTACCAAGAGAGAGCAGATAGCCACACTGAGGCTGGTGCTGAAGGCCAATAAACAGGTGACAAATCTTTTTTTGTTGTTCTTAATATTCTAAGAAAATGTCATGTCCAATGTCAAACTAAAGTAAATGACATCTCAGGTAAACAAAGTGTGAAAGTGATAAAATGTTTAATTATCACGTTGCAGACTGCTGAGGTCGCGCTGGCAAATTTGAAGAGCAAGTACGAGAATGAAAAGGCGATGGTGACAGAGACCATGATGAAGCTGAGGAATGAGCTGAAGGCCCTGAAAGAAGATGCTGCCACCTTCTCATCTCTCAGGGCCATGTTTGCCACGAGGTGAGAGGGGAAATATATGCTCACTAAGCTGGGAATGGTCAAAAAATTGTAACTTCCCTAAAAACATAGATAGGGAACTTGCATGTGTTCCAAAAAAAAAAAACTGCCACTAAATTTTTCTTTTCTTTTCTTTCTGTAGATGTGATGAATATGTCACCCAGCTTGATGAGATGCAGAGGCAGCTGGCTGCAGCAGAGGATGAGAAAAAGACACTGAACTCCCTCCTGCGCATGGCCATTCAACAGAAATTGGCCCTGACCCAACGGCTGGAGGATCTGGAGTTTGACCACGAGCAGACCCATCGTGGCCGCGGCGCTAAAGTACCCAAGATAAAAAGCAGCCCACCCAAAGTAAGTCGCAGGGGAGCCTTCACAGCTCCCTCCAGCCCCACCAGGCTTAACAGCCACTCCATCATCACCACCCACACCCTGAACACCTCCCTGACCCTTCGTAGCCCTCCCTCTGTAGAGCTAGCCGCCTGTCCATCCATGTCTGCATGGACTTTTGACACACTTTCTAAAACAATCCAGACCTCAACCCCGCCTAACACCAGTTGTCCTAATTTGTCTCTAGTCACCCAGCCTCTCATGATTGATCCTGAATGGCTAACCTTAGAGTTCAGACGTCTCGTTTATTCAAGACAAGACATAGGTCAACTGTCCCCATCTCACAGCACCAGTAGGCCCGTCTCAGTATCTCCTCACCTACGGCGAAGACGATGAGTCACCGTCATCTCCACACCCAGCACCAATAACCACAATGTACACAGTTCCCAGAAGCTTCTGGATTAGGCGGGATACAGAGAGGAGGAGAAACTGGTTTCACAGTACTCTGAAAGAAGGAGCCCCTGACAGCTTGCTCCAGCCTCAAAATATCTTCAAAAACAGCACTGAACAGCCTTTTTATTCTTGATAAGGTTGAGTGACCGTTGGACTGCAGATCATTTTTTTTAATGAACACCCTTAAAATCTGAATAGCTGCTTACATAAAATGAGACATCATGCATCATTCTTGTAGAGCACTGGGAGGTGTTTCCAAGGAAAAAAAAAAAACAAGCCATACATGGCTGCAGCATTTGCTTCATCATAGTGTCTCACAGCACCTCCTTGTGGCAGACTTTATGAGTTACATGTTATAATGTTTTATTTGTTTTTGTTTTTTTGTTTTTTTTTGCTAAAATGTAAATTGTTTAATCTATTCCGTTAAGACTATCTTGTAAACTATTACAGTTGTAAAATGATATTTCCTTAAACTCATCCTTGCATGCCTTATTTTGTCGCAGTTCTGTCAAAGAGCATTTGACAAGTTCAAAGTGTGTTGTCCAGAGTAGTATGGAAACCAGTCAGTCCTCCTCTCTGTGCCTCGACCTCATATTTGATTGTCTACAGTTCACTAAATCCATTTAATCCTTCATTAATGAGCAGTCTTGACAAACCTCTCTCACAGTTTTTTCCACTAGATGGCAGTGTCTGAACACATTCTCTTTCCTGTCAAATGCTGTTTGACCTCTCTTTGCCTCCCGTATACTTAAGATAATCATATACTGTATATCATAAGAAAAACAGCTTAGTTAACAACATTTTAAGGTATTAAGACATCATATAAACAAACTACTTTTAAGTGGAACTGACAAGCATGGCTGGTTTAGACTTGGTGGGAGTTCATGAATATAAGTGAGCCATAAGCAGCAGTTATTCCGGAGTTGAGCAGGATTGTTCGGCATTAGCCCCACTGTGTCTGTCCTTTGTGTGCTGTTACATCAATATAATATTGTTTTTTGGAAGTGTGTGTGTGTGTGTGTGTCTGTGTGTGTAAATTGTGTCCATGTCTCTGTCTCTTAGGGTGCTTTGTGTTTTTCCATCTCCAGTGCTGATTGTCTAGCTGTGCAGAGACTGGTCCTGTCAGTGTGGTCAGATGAGACTGGTTTACAATATTAGTTACATTCACACTATGCAAGCATGTCCTATATCTGACATGCAGTGCAAGCAGTCACTCAAGTATTTTCTTCTGCACTCTTGCTCATATTTCTCCTCTTGCTCTCTTTTCTCTTCTTTTCAGGCATCTCTCTCATCCATATACATTGTGAAACAAGGATTCCCATAGCAGGAAGAAACACATTTCTTATTCAAGAGTAAAATCAAGTAAAACTACATAAAATTATACATAAATGGCATCATGCCGTAGTAACACAATGAGAAAAACTGTATAAACCAGGATCAGATTGTGCTTAAGTAGTATTAAAGATCAGAGCCATCATAGCAGTAAACCAGTAGTAGTCTCTTTGTCTCTGACGCGGCTTTCCCCTGTCTTATCCTCCGTGTTTTCTCATGTCGTATTGTCTAACCCTGAGTGTCACCACTCTGTATATCTGTCTAATTTATCAGTCTCTTGTAGATTGTCAGCAGCCTGCTGCCTCAGTATCGTCACTCTCCCCACAACTAAGGCGAGGGAGAGCCTCCCTAGCCCGCAGGTAACAATCTATAGAACCTGCTAGTAGAAGGCTCATTAAAGTCTATCTATCTATCTATCTATCTATCTATCTGTCTGTCTGTCTGTCTGTCTATCTATCTATCTATCTATCTATCTATCTATCTATCTATCTATCTATCTATCTATCTATCTGTCTGTCTGTCTGTCTGTCTGTCTGTCTGTCTGTCTGTCTGTCTGTCTGTCTGTCTGTCTATCTATCTATCTATCTATCTATCTATCTATCTATCTATCTATCTATCTATCTATCTATCACAAAGCTGTAGTCGTAGCTAATCACATTCTATTTAATGCGCATAGACTTTTCCACATCTTATACTTGGACACCTGCATCTGTACAAGATAATTAGATCTGCATGCCCTCACTTTAAATTAACTGAACAGGTTATAGCTGAGACCCTTGTATTGTATGAAGAATTAATAAACGCTTTTCACTGGGCGAAGGAGTGAAGGAATTGTTTTTCACTTTGCATGTCCAGTTTTGCATGGCGTTTGTTTCATACATGCTTTTATGGTGTATATAAAGATCAAGTTTCAGAGTTCGAGATTGATGTTGGATGTGTATTATAGTCTCTTCTCTTATAGATCTTGTTCATGGCAGCCATTTTGACTTCTCATAGCAGGACAAGCACAGGTGTTATTTATAACGAAGGCAGTGTCACATGAGGTCATGTCAGTTAGTTAGCAGCTGTAAATAGCATCGTTAATTACATCTGTGCTTGACAAGTCAAGATGTCCACTGTGAAGAATTTCTATTAACTTAGATTTTACCGTGAGACGAACAAGCTGTGTGTCTAATTTCCAGGAGTCTCTGTTCTCTCTGTGCTGAGCTAAGCTAACCAGGTGCTCGCAATAGTTTTATATACAGCGTACAGAAGTGAGAGCGGAATCAGTCTCCTCCTTTCAACTGCTGGCAAGAAGGCGAATAAGTGTATTTCTCAAAAACTTTCCCTTTAAGAACGCCATGTCAATAGTTTTGCTCTTGTGTTGCATTTTTCTTTGTTGGTAACCTTATCCTTCCAACAACTGTTCCCCTCTTCTGCTGACCTTCTTTTGTCTTGGTCATTCAGTCTTAAGAATTCTTTTCTCCTGTCTTTCTGCATTCTTTCAGTCCTAGAGTTTTGGCAGACCGCCAGGAACACCAAGCTGTCTCATCCAGCAACAGTAGCCTTCTCTCCCCCTGCGACCCTCGTAACTGTCCGGCCCAGCAACCCCAGCCCCCTGGCACCTAACCTTGCTGCTCTAGTCCAGGCCTGGGCCTCGGTCTGGAAGGAGTCATGCAGAGACAGAGACAATCTAGACGAGGGTTCCCTCAGATTAACTCCCCTCAACCTAGCAGTCCAACCTGGTGCTTACTGAACTCTGTGACCCCCCCACCCAAGCGCTACATGGTCTGGCCCTCGGCAGGCCTCCGGGTTACCTGGGTCGCAGAAGAAGAGCAGGAAGCTCTCTTCTCTTCTGAAAGTGACATCCTGTCCTGGAAAGGACTGAACTGAGACGCAAAATGTGACAAATCACGGGAATATTTCACCTTATTCGTATTAGTATTTATTTATAATTTATTTACTCTATGGATTATTTATTTACATATTGATTTGTGACAAGTTTCTGAGATATTTATTACTGGAATGTTTTTTCTGTGTTTGTTGGTCATTCTTCAAGAATCGAGATGTGTTTCACTGACGTGGTGGAGACAAACCAAAAGCCAAACTGTGTCATTGGGAAAGTTCTTTCTGGTCTATTGAACAAGTTTAAAACTTGTGTAACCATACTATATGGCATTTAAAATGTTACATTTTATCCATAATAACAGTCAACATGTATGCCATTTTTACAAAGGAGTATTAGAGTACACTGGGTTTGACGGACAGACTAATGAAGGTAAATATTTTATTTCAAGGAAATTGTTTCTTGTGGTGGTGATGGGTGGATTTCAGCTACCTTCCTAGAGTCACTAGTCTTTCTTGGGATGCTTGTTTGGTTTTTTTATACATATGCATAAAGACTATTTTATACCTCCTATTGTTTTTATTTTTACAGCAGATTCTAGTGACATGGTTGTGTCTGTTATGTAATTCCAATCTCTTCAGAGACTGGGATAGACGAGAGGTTGAAAGTTTGAGATCAGGACTAGGGCTGTTGGCCTGGGTTTTTGCCTTTTGAATTGCACAGGTTTTAAGTGACCATGGAGTGAACTGACCTCCATCTTTTTAACATTAGTTAAACACAGAGGATTCTCCAAATGGTGTGCCTCTTCTACAGTTACCGTCTCTGTCACGTCAGCATTGTACTCTCACCATAAAGTATTCTCTGTGTGTCTCTGTGAGCTCTTTCACTGTATCAGTCGCAACCCCAGGAAACTGGTATTATCACCTTTACTTTCTCCTCCAATGATAAGTGACAGAAATCCAACTGACATTTCTCAAGCTACACTCGTCTGTCATCCTAACATCTCCATGTTTAGCTGTAACTATATGCTTCCTCCAAACTGTATGCAGTATTGTCTAAGCACAATTATGCACTATGCATTCTAGCAATACAGCTAGCACCAGTCGTGATCTGAAAAAAAAACAAAACATTTCTGTCACCATGAACTAACCAGCAGGTCGACAATAAAGGCAAACCCCAACTTTCTCAAAAGACAAGACAAAGCAAAACAAAAATAGGGACACAGTTAAACCACCACCACAAATTTCCTTTGACACAATCAAGGTATTGTTTGAAATACTGTTTTGATCACAGAGGAATGGGGCTAAGTCAAACTGAGATGGATGTAATGTGTGCCATTGGCTACATAATTTCAAGTCCAATCTCTGTCTTTATACCCTCATAATACTTTGAATGTTAATGTTCTCCTCACTGCACTGAGTACATACTTTTGCCAGATGGATATGAAACGGATAAACTGAAACTACATAGTCAGTATAGTGTTGTACAGACAGACAGATGAAAACATTTCTGCTCCATCAGCAATGAATGAGTGGACTCTCTGTTCCTGTGTGTATATTTGTTGGGTTTGTCTTTGTTAACAGTGTAGATTGTTACTTTTCGCAACTACAGAGTGATGAGGTCCAAAAGTAGCTTCTGAACCCATGCAGGCTCTTCAGTGACCTAACTCTCTTGGTTTTTGTTTGCACAATATAGCAAAGCGGGTGGAGAGAGACTAATCCGATGCAAGAAAAAATAAATAAGACCTGGTTTAAAAACAATGATAGCTGTATGATGTACTACAGTTGGTTTTACAGTTTCTCCTCCATTTAAAGCAGTGTTAATTGGTTTCACAAGTGAATAAAAGACCTGTCCTTGGTATGTGACTTTGCGTTTGTGTCTCTTTCTCTTACTCATCATTTTAATGTGCTAGGCAGAAATGAACTTTGTGTAGGCACACATTTTTTTACAGCACAAGAAAATCACTTCTTTCACAGCACAAAGAGTCTGCAAGGACTGATTTGAATCAGTAATGTGAGCAGTGATTTCAAACAGAGGAGACATCAGCAGGGATCTGATAATGAGAAGGTCATCAGTGTGTCGTGTTACTGAGTGTATTGTACACTTGATAAGTCATGGTCAAGGTGAATGTCTCTTTAATTTCCTTCTCCTTGATCTTATCTTGAATCTCTTAACTATTAGGATTAATTGTGAGTTACATTTCTGTAATTATATGACATGATTACTGATTAGGATATAAGCTTCTTCACAAAGGCAGTTTGTCAACAGTAGTTTAGTCATCAGATTTGGCCCTCAGTTCATGCTCAGTTTTAACATCCATTCATATCAGATTGTATAAACAAATATCAAATAAATAATAAATATTAGGTCACATATTTTGCTTACGTGGAACTTTCTCAGTACAACTGCTTCACTGAATATCGAATTATATACAGTAATATATTTTTCTTTTCTTTTTTTTTTTTTGGCCTTTTCAAGCTGTGTTGTGATAGACACAGCTGAAGACACTGCCCCTGTAAGTTTGTCATCATTATGACCTAGAATTTTAGTTTGATATCCTGTGGCATTGAATATTTTTTCAACTTTGATCTCATGAATAATTTAGCATCTAAAAATGTACAACTAGTATATTTTATCTGTGGCTTACTTTCTCAGACATCTCAGTATATCATAAGTAAGAAATTATGGTGGAAGTTTAGTGAGGACACTGTTTTTGAATCATTTGAATTATTTTAATGGCAGCACATAATCACACTTTTTGTCCTCCCTGGCCTGGTTTGACTGTTATTTATAGCATAAAGTGTAAATTATCAATGAATTCTGTGTTATATTTTTAGTTGACTTCATTCCAACTCATTACCTGACATATAAAACATGCTAACATTAATTTACAGTATGGTGTGACAATATGCACCACTTTGTGCTGCAGGGTCATTTTGACCCCAGAGGACAACATACATTATTAAATTCGATAAAACACTCATAATTCAATCAAATTACTTCACATTTATTGAAATCATGAAGAGCACAGTATCAAACAACCCCCGTTACTTTCAGGGTATTTGATGAATAAAAAAACAAAAAACAAACAAAAGGACAACATACATCAAACCCATGTAGTAATATACACAATATATACAATAATGCTGCACTACCAGAAGTTCTCATGGTGATAGAGGAAGACAAGCTTCTCAGAGATTTTTTCAAAAAAGGTTAAGTCTGGGGCAACTGGACTGTTTTAGATCCGTGAAGATGTTTTGCCTCTCATCCAAGAAGCTTCTTCAGTTCTGACTGACTGGTGGGAGTCTGTGTGTTTCGCTTGTAGATCCTGTGGTTAAAAAAGGGGCACCCAGGAAGTACAACTCACTCTCTATACCAGAGGCACTCGAAACTGCCAAACAGCGACTAACAGCTCTGGCCACCCGGTTGAAGAGATACACCAAGGAGGGAGAGGCTAGGAGAATAAATAAGCTGTTCTCCACTGAACCAGCCAATGTGTACTCTAAGTGGCAGGGAAACAACAACCGGTCAGACCCACCAAGAGCTGAGGTGGAAAAAACCTGGAAAGACATATGGGAAAGAGAGGCATCACACAACACCGATGCCCAATGGTTAGTGGACCTAAGAGCTGACCACAGCAACCTCCCAGAACAAGAACCAGTAACCATCTCAATGGCAGACATCCAAGAAAGAGTGTCAAAGATGAAGAGCTGGACAGCACCAGGCCCCGATACGTACGTATTTCATACGTACTGGCTGAAGAAGCTAACTGCACTCCATGAACACCTAGCAGCACAGATGAACCAGCTGCTGAGGGATGGGACCCACCCAGAGTGGCTAACCCAAGGCAGGACAGTCCTAATCATGAAGGACTCCCAGAGGGGACCCATCCCATCCAACTACCGACCAATTACCTGTCTCTGCACAACATGGAAGGCCCTGTCAGGCATCATTGTGGCAAAAATGAGTAAGCATGTGGCTCAATACATGAGCGAGGCACAGAAAGGGATTGGCAGTAACACCAGAGGAGCCAACCACCAGCTACTGGTTGATAGAATAGTCGCCCGAGACTGTAAGAAGAGACAGACCAACCTGTGCACTGCCTGAATTGACTACAAGAAAGCCTACGACTCAATGCCGCACACATGGATACTGGAATGTCTAGAACTGTATAAGATCAACAGGAACCTAAGAACCTTCATCCAGAATTCAATGGAAATGTGGAAGACAACCCTAGAGGCCAACTCAAAACCCATTGCCCAAGTCAACATCAAGTGCGGCATATACCAAGGAGATGCGCTATCACCACTGCTGTTCTGCATAGGACTCAGTCAGACACTCAGTCAGATCATCACAAAGAGCGGCTACGGGTACCGATTCCGTAGTGGGGCCACAATCAGCCACCTGCTCTACATGGATGACATCAAGCTGTACGCCAGGAATGAGCGAGAAATAGACTCACTGATCCACACCACCAGGATCTACAGCGATGACATAGGGATGTCATTCGGATTGGACAAGTGTGGCCAGATGGTCTCAAAGAGAGGCAAGATGATCTGGACTGAGGGGATTGACCTACCAGAGGGCAACATAGGTGACATCCAGGACAGCGACAAGTACCTTGGCATCCCACAGGCTAATGGAAACCACGAAGAGGCCACAAGGAAGTCAACCACAGCGAAATACCTCCAGAGAGTAAGGCAGGTCCTGAAAAGTCAGCTGAATGGTAAGAACAAGGTCCGAGCCATCAACATGTACGCACTACCAGTCATAAGATACCCCGCTGGTCTCATAAACGGGCCAAAGGAGGAGATAGAAGCCACAGATGTCAAGACCAGAAAGCTCCTCACCATGCATGGAGGGTTCCACCCCAAGTCCAGCACCCTGAGACTATATACTAAGCGGAAAGAGGGAGGCCGAGGGCTAGTGAGCGTCAACACCACGGTCCAGGATGAAAATTCGAGAATACAGGATTCATCAGAAAGATGGCCCCAAGGGATGAACTGCTAAGTGAATGTCTCAGCCGCAGAACCCTGATGATGAGAGTGCAAAGGAGGAGGAACAAACAACCTGGAGAGACAAACCCCTACATGGCATGTACCACCGTCAGATAGAGGAAGTGGCTGATATCAAGAAATCCTACCACTGGCTGGATAATGCAGGACTGACAGACAGCACAGAGGCACTAATCATGGCAGCGCAAGAACAGGCCATAAGCACGAGAGCCATAGAGGCCAGGATCTACCAGAGTAGATCAGATCCAAGATGCAGACTGTGCAAAGAAGCCCCTGAGACAGTCCAGCACATAGTAGCAGGGTGTAAGACGCTAGCTGGATCAGCGTACATGGAGAGGCACAACCAAGTGGCTGGGATAGTATACAGGAACATTTGCAACCAGTATGGAATTGAAGTACCCAAATCCCAATGGGCCATACCACAGAAGGTGGCTGAGAACAACAGGGCCAAGGTTCTGTGGGACTTCAGCTTCCAGACTGACAAATGGCCGGAGTATGGCTGACTCCGTTACGCTAGGTGGCGCTGTAGCTCTCTCAACAAAGAGCCACTTTTGGTTGACCTCTGCTTATCAGCAACAACAAACTATCTGACGGCATTCAAACAAAGATGGCATACGAGGAGATGGACGATGCTACAGCTGCGTACATTTCGTGCATTATTTTCGTCCTAATAATGCATATAAAAAGAACAACGGATCTTTTGGCTTCCGGGTGAAAGCCCCAGCGGAAAATGTTGCGGATGCGCAGAATGCAAAATCCGCTTCAGATCCGATTGCTGAGTATACATGGCGTTAAATATCCGACTATGTACAAATTATCTAGGTGTTCTTATCTGATTTCAAGATGTCCGATTCGGCCCGAAATAGGTCCGAAGTAGATCGGACTAAGGTGTTTACAAGCACAAAAGTCCGAACTAAGTCTGATACGATCAGAAATTTGAATTTCTTGCTGCATGTAAACGTACTGAAATGTGATCATGAAGCTCGCCGACCAGTCCGTGCCTCCGTCAGTTCTGTCTGTTGTAGGAGAGACAAGAAGGAACAGAGTTGTAAGACTTATATGAGTTCATGCAGTAGCATGAAACACCCCTTCCCCCAAAAGGTCACCCATGGGTGCCATAAAGATGCTATGAAGAGAGTGACCAGCTACCACACTGGCTATACAGTATAAAGGAGTACTGAAGGAACACACTGTGGCAGGCAGACTTATACTCCACTTTGAACAGCGTGTGACATTCACCCAGCTCTATCAGTCTACCTTACAACAATCCTTCTATGAATCTCAACATGTATACTGTATGTGAGGATGTCTGTCATATGTGGCACATGGTAGTAGATAAGAAACGATTTGTGTGCGGCTATAAGGAAGTTTCTATCTTAACCCTGTGCTGTACCTGAGGAGCTGGAACTTGATGGCCTGTTTCTTCACTGTGACAGGCCTGGTGGGGTCGGGAGGCACCTCAAAAAGCTCCACAGTGGGCGGATTCTGGGAGGGAAGGAACAGACAAGGTAAGGTTAGTCACAGAACAGGAACATCTTTAGATCAGCTTAACTTTAATAGTTTATGGCAACTTAATAGAACGCCTTTGAAGATGTTTAACATACCAGGTCAGGTTTGAATCTTTTGCCCGATGATTCAAGCTCATTGTCACCAGCTCTCTTAGTGCTCTGTGAGCTCACAAGAAACGGACTCTTGGAGTTGGACTTGGAGCAGTCTGGAGAGTCTTTACTCTCCTGACTTGTGGTGACTGCAGACACTGCAGGCAATTTGTTTGTCACAGCCATCGGTTCCTGTACAGAACAAAAAAATATTTTTGTATAGTAACAATTTTAGTAAGAGTTTGATGGGTGGATTCATTTTGATTTACCACAAGTACTACGCATGTTAAAGGAAGAGGAAACAAATATATAAATGGCTTCATATTTACGCTTTCAGTCTTAAATAAGCCAAAGCCTCACATCAATAAACAATTGAAACTAACAACTGAAACAGCAGCACAAAATAAAAATATGATCCACAATATCACAAAACACTGCTCAATTTCTACTGAATTTAAAAAAGGAAAAACATACTCATGTCACTAAAGGACAGGAGGTCATAGGTCAGCTCCAATGCATTTTATTTTTAAGAAAAATGGCAAAACACAGCCAAACTTGCTATGACAAACTTAACATCAGGTCAACCTCAACATGTTCAACCAAAAATATGAATCTGAAAAAGGTCATTTCAAATCATTGAAACAGTTATGTGTGAGGGTGTTGTACGTGTCTATGTTTGTGTGTGGGTGTTGGATGTGTCACAGATTTACAAGACAAAAAAATGTGGATGTCCCCTGAGATTAAAGTGGTAAATCCATCCAAACTCAAATTCACTAGAAACCCCCACTCAAATGTGTAAGAAAAAACATTTACAAAACTTCTCTTCTCTGTTTTCAACATGAGCTCTAAAATAAGCTACAAAATGTTCCATTACAGCCTAGACTGATTGCGGAAATCACACTGTGGCTTCTTAACACAGAATATAACACCTGAGGGTCACTACTACTGTAAATTATCACTATATCTGTATCCTGAAAGAGGGAAAACATCATTCAGCTGAAGAACTCAAGAACTGAAACAATTATGTCTTGTGTCTTTCTGCTACAGCTTTAACAACAATTTTAATTTTCACACAAGTCACATCCTTCAGCACGCTTCCTGCAGCATTTAAGTGTGTTTAGGTGTGTATGTGTGTCTGTGTTGTTGTGTGTGTGGGTGTTGAACATGTCTGTTGTTTGTGTGTGTGTCTGCGTTTTTACGTGTGTCTGTTTGTCGGCTTGTTTTACAGAAAATAAAAAGGGTTATCCCACAGGGATAATTACAACATGAAAATAATGAGATGGAAACAGATGTATCATACCTGTGGAAGCAGTTCAGAGTTGTTCTCAAACGCTCCATTTACTATCAGACACTTCAACAGCTCACTGGAAAGGATCATGTCACCGATTCCTGGCTCTTAATTGGCCTGATGAAAAAAAGGACGTTTGCATGTTAGTGAATTTGTCATGAAGATACACACACAGTCACATGAAGACACCTTGGTAGGAAGGAAAAAGTGTAAATGTAAGGTGACTTAAGCTCCCATATGAGAAATCTGAGTACATGACTCCCATCACAAAGTATCCATACTAATAAACATGAGAACAGACAGTAAAGAGTGTTCATTACAGACAGTGATCAGACAGAAGAAACTTGAGACTTACGCAGACATAGTAGCGACGTTAGCGTTGGTTCTTTGTGGTTTGAAATCAGAAATATTTTTCTTCTCTCTTCTACCACAAGGTGAGTCCTGTCCACTCTCTGAAGCTCTCATCGTGTGTTTGTCACTTATATATCCTAAGTTTGGAACGAGCGCCACTATGGCTTCTATTCTCGAGTCCGAACCGAACCAACGGGTTCGAGCCCGCAGGCAAATGTCACGTGACCCGGAACCGTGCGGATTTTATCGTTTCAGTCCAAATAGATATGGTTTTGATTCGACTTGTGCTTTTAGTTAAAAATATGAACACTAAAACATCAGTCCCTTTGTTCGTCACTGCACCTATTATATTATTATTATATTCATATTTTAGAGATGACTAAACTAAAAGTAGATCTGACCGTAAAGGATCACGTTATAACGGCATCATTTTTTATTTGTATGGCATGGCAGCAATACGCTTTTGTACATTAACAAACACAAATGAACTGCCAGTTAAACGTGGTGACAAGCAAGAAAACATTCAGCAGCTAAAGAGCTCTGGAGACGGCAGAGACGAAAACAGATTTTAAAAGTTCCATTTGTCAGACGACCAGAGGAAAGACTTCACATTGACGCTAATGTTGCTCTGTAAATCCACCATGTATCAGCGTTGTGTGTCAGGTTGTTTCCACTGCCCCCAAGTGGTCAACAAAGAGACTGAAGTACAAGGCCGTGGAGTGATTAAACGGCTGCTTTTGAGATGAACAGCAGAGACGAGATGACGGTTATAATATCAAACTGAAACCAATCCAATGGAGCTGCATGTCATGTGTGATTTTAAGAGTAGTATAGATCCAAACCATAAAAATTAAATTAAATGAAATTATATGAAATCAACAGTGCTGGATAGTAACTCAGTATTCATTCATTCATTTCATCACTTCATTTTGCCGGTCTTTGGAAGAAGCAGGAATACATTAAAAACTCATGGAGATACAAGGAGAACATGCAAACTCAGACACACAGACAGGCCCTGCTGGCATGGTGGGTTCGAACTAAGCCACAGCACAATGAGTAAAATCACTAAATAAAGGTCTTCATTAAATCATTATAAGCTTTAAATGTGACCAATCTAACCATCTTGAAAGATGGTGACTGTTTTAAAATGTGTCATATAATGAATCTGAGTTTGTGTGTTTGTGTGTTAAATCTTCTGTCTATATTTTATGTTAATAATTACAAGCCTGTGCAGTCAATAAAAATTTAAAATAATAAGATCAGTAGTCAATTTACACAACATTAAGACATACAATCCAGAACATAAACAGGACAAAATGTGAACTAAATCATTCAATTCATAAAACTCACATTTTCATCGTAGAGCAGCTGAATACATATAATATACATATTAAATCTGATATACTGTATTGTCTCCAACTAATAAAGATACAGGATGTGGTGGTATGAGACGAACAAATAATCAAAGGTATTCCAATATTTCCCATGTAATTATTCCAAATAAGGTTAAGAAGATAATATGAGCATATCAGTGACTGTAATATGTAAGAACATTATTACAAAGAGTACTTCTCAGAGTTGAAAAGTCAGAGATCATCACACACACAAGGTGGTTCAGAGTCTGACAAACAGTGAAAGAAACATGTATGAACTGTACCTGGTGAGATCAGGGGGTCTCCAACTTTGAAGTTATTTCTCATCAGTCTTTTCATAATGAGGAATCTGAACGTAAGGCTATCAACAAGAAAAAACCTTATTAACTTCTCATGATAAAGACAGAGAAACCATTTGAAGAAACTCATTAGAATAACAGTTATTTACACTAGACAAAGACTGCTACCAAAACTCTTGGCTGGACCTTGTAACAGCTCACAGCTGCAGAATAAGAAAAGCTGTGGAAGCAAACTGTGGAAAATAAAATACAAAATAGTTTGAAAAAAAGTTTGTCATCACACAAGATTAGTAATGAAATATAATGATTTTCATTCACGCCCATTCTTTTTGGTGTGTGTGTGGCTCGATGGTCAACAGTACGGACATTGTCTGGGTGTAATAATAAGGAGGTCTGCACCGCCACGCACTGACAGGACAGACGGGCGGGGCTTGAGAAACGCGCATTAAGGTGACATTACTCTGAGAAAAAGGTGTTTGACGTCGACCCACCTGACGCGTGTTTTGTTTTTTAGTTGTCACAGGTGCACATGGGCTGCCGCCGCGCAGCTTGACGCCTATACTGACGTTTGCTGCAAGGAGTACACTGCGTTTCTTAAAGTTTTTAATGGTTGTTTCCGATTGAATGCGTTGTACTTTAAGGAGCTCGATGCTGGAGCGGTCGTTGCCTAACAGAACAATGGAGGGCTTTAACAGGGTCGCTTTTCGCAGGAAACAACACAGTCTGGACAGTGTGGAGCCAAAGGGAGCAGGTGAGTGTCTAAGGAATGCTGGGATACCACTTTCATAACGAAAACATAACTATACTATCCAGATTCGAGGTGAATCTCCCATACAATACAGTATAGCACAAGTACAAGATCATTTCTGATGCACATTTTTTTCTAAAAATGATATTGCACGTTATCTGGATTGATTTTATCTACTCATAACTTCCTCTCCTGTGCAGTTCTATCTTATAGCATACATATAAATCTGGAAGACTATCACAGACTCTAAAGTCTTTAATTGACTTGCTGGTGACTCAGCTTTTATTACCTGTTGGTCATGTTTTTGTTAGTGTGGTTGGGAAAGCTTGGAATGGCCAGACTGTAACACACCTACAAGATAGCCCTTATTTACACACCGTGACTGACTTACTGGCTGCTCGACAGGTATGAAGATTTCAAAGGCAAGCCCCAGCCTGTTCTGTAACCATCTGTATGCTGGAGGGTACAATTTTTCATTCTTGAAAACACCACCTCATAGGAAGTCCTAGTACTTCGCCTGCTCAGGATGCAGTTCACACAGACATGCAAAGATAAGTTATCTGGCTTGGTCTGTGTGTCAGATTTAAAGCTGTATCAAAAAACAACTCTTGGGTGCTGTTTCCATTCAGGGCTCCATATGGAACATGCAACATGGCAGCTGTAACTGAAAGTTTGCCCAAGCTTTAGTCCGATTATGCAATTTCTATTTTTCAAAAAACTGGAATCCAAATACATGTCAGCACTCCTGCAGTTCTGTCTGGGCATGACACACTTGGGATGGGAGTTGCCAGCACAGCTTTGCCTTATCTTGCAATTCTGCGCGAGTGCTTGTGCAAACATGCAGCTGGGGATTTTGTTCTGTACTTGCAGTTCAGTGCGAACTTTGCTCTCGTGGTTCAAAAGCGCCACTGTTAATTTCTGGCTAGGTGTCTCCAGCTCAGAAGGCGTGTGCCAGCATCACCCCCAGTCACACAGCTCAGGCAATGAGCCATATGTTAGGAAGTGAGGTAAAGAATATGATCTGTCAGCAAGTCACTGTGTTTTAGCAATCCTGGGGTTACATTATAAAGATTTTATTCATCATAGTATTTCAAAATCACACTTCACATTATACTGATGCCTTATGCTTTGGCCAGTAGATTATAAGAAAGAATGCAGTGCTGAATCCAAGGCTTGAGGTGAAATTTTGGCCAATAACTGCAAACCGTTAGAAAAGCAGTTTGCTACATTAGATTTGATTTTGTTTTGTTTGTTTGTTTTTTGTTGTTGTTGTTGTTTTAATCATATATGTACAGCTTCCATCTTGTCATCCCATTTGTTTTTGTTCCTAAGTCTAAATGGTAGTCCCTCTATCTCATTACTGAGCCACTGTAAACACGTCTATCATGCTGTTTTTGTAGAAATCAATCTGACCTTGACATGAACCGTGGTTGTTCTAGAAGCCCTGAATAAAACAAATAAGCATAATTTGATTTCCCCTGTCACGGTAAAACATCATTTCTTCCATATGATTGACTTCAATATAACTCATAATGATCCAGAGGTTTTATTGTGGCTGGCTGATCCCACGTTTTCTTAGCCCACGGATACGATTTTAATGGTATTACATTTATAATGATTTATCATGCTCTGTTAGTTTGCCTCCTGGACAAATGGTTAGGGAGACAGCAAGTTATGAAGTCTGTAAGTCTGTTGTCTTTTCAGCACAGTCAACTTTGAGTGTGAACAGCATTTTCCTGTCTGCTCGGAGGTTACATAGTCGAGAAGTTAAGTTTGCAGCAAGTAGAAGCAATCTGCTTTCTCTGAAAAAGAGTTCAGTGACATTGTTTCCTGAACATCACGTCCCAGTGCCCAAGTATCTTTATTATTGTAGCTCACAGGTGGAGTGAATTGTATTTTGTGTTTATAGCACAAATAGCCTACTGGTATGTAGATTTGAGCTTGTGTTTTATGGTGAGGATGGCTGTGTTATTCTCTAACAATGAAGCTGTTTGTTTTCTGTCTGCTAAGATAGAAGCAGTGGGACTGTATGAATCAGATGCTGTGTGCTGATGACTGCTAGCCTACTGCCTCTGGTATTGTTTTTGTGCACTGGTGCCCATTCATCCTGAGCTGAACCCTCTCACTGTCCTCTACTGGCTTTAACTCACTAAAGGCAACAGTGGTTCCCTTGTGCAGCTCAGTTCATAATGGCTAAAAGATGAAAACTTTTTATATACTGTGCATTGGTGTACCTCATTAATATAAACTAGCCATAAATAATAGTTCAATCATTTGTGTGATATGTGTGATATTTGAATTTAAAAAGGTCAAAGAAAAGTATCTCCTTTTTACCCAGCCGGTCATAAATATAGTGCAGGTATGAATTGAATATGCTATATATATATATATATATATATATATATATATATATACTGCTGCTTATATATACAGTAAAAGCAGCAGTACAGGTAGATGAACATGTATTGTACAGTATAAACAGAGCCTTCTTAACCAGGATGGAGGTGTTGACAGACCAAGAAAGATCCTTGGAGAGGTGGACCCCCAGGAACTTGAAGCTGGAGACAAGCTCGACCTCAGCTCCCATGAGTGTGTGTGTGCCTCCTTTAGTTCTCCTGAAGTCCACAATGATCTCTTTGGTCTTCTTAGTGTTGATGGACAGGTTGTTGTTAGCGCACCAGAATGCTAGGTGCCCTGTAGTCTGTGTAATAACCTATATTTTCCCCACAATATCATGTTCACTCTTTGTCTTTGCACATTGTTCTAGGCGTAAGACCAATCAATAAATAAAGCTAGCAGTGTATTGATCTTCGTCACTGGAACTCACTCAAATGATCTTATGGCATAACATAGCATTCTTCAGGTGCACTAAGACACAGGCCATAAAAAAACCTAAGAGTATATGAATCTTTGTTAATACATAACTTAGGGCAGGGGTGCCAGATTTGACAATGTGAAGATGCCCGGAGGCCAGTGCTAACATTTTAAACATGAAGAAATGAACAATAAAAGTTACATACAAATGCACTGTGACTGATCTCTATGACAATTTTGTTTTCATTGTCACAATTATCTTTTTTTTTTTTTTTTAATGGCAATGTTCTTTCACATCTGAAGTCAGATAACAAAGAATAAATTGTATGGAATGTGTTGAAGTTGATACAAATCTTAAGATCATGTTCATTTTTAAACATGACTTATTATGAGTAATGCAAACATTTAAGTTGCTCTTGTCTTTCACAAGATCATTCAGAAAGTAATATGTTGTTGTATTGTGTCACATCTACAGATATATAACACTAGTCTTTAGAGGTTAACATTTAGTGCATTCAAATGCTTCATTATGTCAACCAAAAAAGCCAAATTCTTCCAGCCAGTATCTGACAATCCAAGCAGGCCATAAATAATATATCGTAAAAATGAAGCAAAATCTGACTGCGGGCCATGATTGGCCCCTGGGCTTTACTTTGGACATCCCTGACTTAGGGGATGTAAAAGCATTTCATTTCCTTATTTGAATATTTCCCCAGAGTTTGTGTCCTGTCGCGATGTCTCAGACTGGACATGATTGTTTGTAGAGGTGTGGAGTATGTCTGCTCAAATGATAATTACAGTGGGTCTGGGCACAGCAGGAAATGATTACGCTGAGGCATTTACAGCAGTTGCACACACGTGTGCTCATGAACATCAGCATTTAGGATCTAGTTTGTGGATCTCCAGTTTGCAAATGTTCCAGTAGGTGGAGGTAAACGCTCAGAAATGTTTCACCCATCGACCAGCTATTTGAACTCAGTGTGCGATGTGGACACACACAGAGTCGTGTGCTTCTTTACAACAAAGCAACCATCCACACACAGTATATCCTGCCATGATGCTGTGCTGCTGCTCCCAAATCAATTAGATAATCAACCGTTCTAAGCTGTAAACTCTTAACTGTAACACACAGGCACACTATTCCTCTGATTCTGGGACGACAGAGGAAATTTCTCACCGATGCCTGGAGGAAAAACAATGAGGTGGAAGGGGGGAACAAACAATGAGCCACTTTTAGACTGTTTGTATAGATGTGTAACTTTCTCCACAAGTCTGTTAACATGGGTTTGTTCTTATGCACATATGTTGTCACACACTGTTCAAGGCCAGATCATTGTTCTCTAATTGAATCTTTAAATGACTGTTAGTCTATTTTTATATTACCTCCAAATCTAATCAGCTGGGTTTTATACACTGAGGCAGGGCGAACTTGAAACACAGTCAGTGGTTACTAGTCTGAATCTAACTATCTTTAGTCAACAGGGGCCTAAATATCTGCTGTTTTTCTGTCCATGTGCCAGGGTTTCCTGACTGCAGTATGTGTCGTTTCCCCCTCCTGATTGGCATTGTTAGCCTGTCAGGTTCTTCCCAGAAAGCTGCTGTACTCTCTTGGTGCTTTGTAATCTCAGTCTGAGCTCAGAAAAAGAGAACTCAGACCTGCAACACCGGCCTGCTGGACTCTTAAGGGGAGACTTTAAGGAAGTAACTTTACAGAGAGGAAGATGTGAGACACTTGTGCAAGGAAACCTTTTTTTTCTCACCTTTGCGAAATTAAGGACTTCCCAAGGGGGCTGAAATATGTGACGGTGTTGGTGGTTGAGTGACTTGTCCACCTCTACAGCGTTGTCTGTCTACACTTAAGCAGTAGAGCTTGGTAGGTCTCAGCATTATGTTCTGTCAGTGGGCTTCTTCTGCATCTTGAATCACTGGTGGAGGTACAGGAAGGAAAGGGAGAGAAAGTATTACTTAGATTATACTCCACCATCTTGCTGCACTGTTTCTATTACGTTCTGTTCATTGGCGTGTCTACAGCATGGACTGGCTGATTGCTGCCTACTGGAGATCCCCTCTCAGACACTTTGCATCGGGTAGGTGATCCTTACAGGCTGGACAACACAGTGAGGATGAACCCTGTCATTAGTTGAACATATATGTCTATTTTTTTCCCCATATTTTTTAAAAATAAAAGACACTGGACTGACAATGAAACGACGTCGCAAGTACTGGTTTTGGAGCCGGAAAGGTAAAAACTCAAAGATGTGTCTACTCTGCTGTTATGGTAAGATATGGAGACTCTATATTTGACTTTTATTGAAAAATCAAGGATGTGTTAATGTTTAATAATGAAACTTATTCTTAATAAGTTCTGCCCATCCTTTTACAAACATCATCTGTGACTCATCTTTCATTACCATAACACATTCCCATGACTTGTTTCATCCTCGCTGCTCTGTTATCCTCGTTTAACTACCATAAAGCTAATCTCTTATTTTCTACCAGCAAACACGATGAATTTTCTAATGCTATTATCTGGCTGCTGTTCCACAAAGACCATTTATTTACCACTCTGCTGATGCGTTGCTGTTACCCCTGACTCTGTAGTTTCTAGAAGTGCTACAGCTGCACAAAACAAGAGCAAAATATCTGAAAAGGTTCCTTGCCCTCTGCAGTATACATATGTAATTATTTTTTATCAAGTTTTGTCAGCAGCCACTGGTTTACCAACGTGAGTGTTTCGTAACTGCATTTCTTTCAGTATTTCTGGTTATACATTGCTTGGAGCGAGTGTGTTGATTCACTGAGCTGCAACATGGGTCTCCATGTGGATCAGCCTGTCACTGTGGAGTGATACAGCAGAGTGTGAGGGGGGCATTTAAATCCACCATCCTGGAAAAAAAAGACAGTTTTGTTCTCTGAGGCCTGGGAACCATTTCCCCCTCTTAAGACCCTCTTCCAACCATCCTGGCCTCTTGGCATCGTCCCTGACAGCCCATTACCCAACTCTGCTTGTGTTGTGTGCGTTTATATGCAGCACAATAAGGCAATGAAAGTGTCTTGTAGCAGTGCAACCCCTCAACTGTGCACCTTTCCTATGGTGGTGTGTTGTTGGTGAGTTGGGGTGAGTCACCCTTATTTAGCCGAGGAGAGGAAACACTGTGAGGCATTCTGCTTTCATTCTCATTGGCAGGAAGGAAAAGGCTGGGAACACCAGCAGACCTGGGTCCTTTCAGCACAGTCATTGTTTCAACGTGGGAGAGGGTGTCACAAGCAGTAGTAACACAACTTGTCTGTATCAACACCTATACAGTCATGTTTGGATTAGCCTTTTGTCTATTTTTATACAAGCCACCAAAAAGGGGGTTTGGGAAAAAAGTTGATTTTCTAGCAGATAATGATTGTGTTTTCATTTTTGTTCTGGATTATGGTCAGTATTGGGAGGTTTAAAGCTTTTGTGAGCAACATAATGGATGATAATGTTGTTTCTTATAATTAGAAATGTGGATGTAAATGTTAATAATAATAATAATAATAATGTAAATAAACTACAAAAGTACCATATTCTATAGATTTTGCCTGCTAGCTGTAGAGTCTAAAGTTGGTCATGTTGGTCAATCTGCCTATTTAGCAATGTTGCCCAGACTTTGACCTCCATGATGAGGTAAAAAAAAAAATAACGCTAATAAAGCACAACTATCTGGCCAAAATTTGAAAGAAGAAATCTCAATGGATGTGACGATTGACATTAAATGCACAAAACACATTCATGCTCCCCAGAGGATAACCTCTTTCCATTTTGGACATTCAATGAGGCTCCCTCTTGCACCACATTCAGGCCAAAATGAACACAAACACAATATATTTCATAATCCAATATGTAGAAATATTGTTGAGGGCATTCGTGGTCCCAATGGGCTAAATCTTTTCAGCACCACTCTCAGGACATATTTATTAGCCCTATAGCTATTAAAGCTGTAGACAGGTTTGTTTAATCCACTTTTTTTTTTTTTGTATTGTATAATGAAGCCTGTAGCCTTTTAGTGGTTGTTCTTAACATGGTTACTTATTAATTTCCCCTGTGACTTCCTTGTGTGTGTGTGTGCTCTGCAGCTCAAGGAGCTTAAGTTTGAGAGTCGATAGTACAGTATGTTCTGACTAGATAGGACCAGCGTGTGTTGCCTGAAACTGGATGAAAAACTAGAAAGTCAGGTAGTCACGTGAAGATGACCTAAATTTAGTTATGTTTGTTTCCACTTTGTTGAACCACACTGTCTCTGTGGTTGTCAGCCTCTTCAACTGTAGGTGTTTCCTGCAAGAAAGGTCTCTATCAGTGTTCCATCATCTGATTTTCTCTGCTGGTATTTTTTCTTTCTTTTCCTCAAGCTCCTCTATCGTTTTCTATTTTTCTACATTGATCCTCATTCCTCCTGACATGCCTGAGTCCTGACATCATCCTCACATTGTTTTACTGATGTGGAACAAGACATTTGCTCACACACATTGTCAGACACCTTGACAAATGTATCTGTTACTAAGACATACATAAGACATACGCTCATGCATATATTTATATTCTCTAACATGTAAACGGCGAGACTTCTACTGTGTGTGCACCCTTGCACACGCAAATAAATTCTATTTACAGTCCAGACTGATGTGCAAAAGAATAACACCCACAATACAGCACTTAGACGCTTCAAACAGCAGAAGTGAGAGGAGAGCGGTTTCATTTCCTACAGGGCTCAGTGATCAGTGAAATTTACCTGATGTGTTGACTGTCAGCAATACGCATTGTGTTCCAAGATGGCAGCCTGTTCATTCCGATGAATCATACTCACCCAGCATGCACAGTACACTTCTTAAGGCTGCATTCAGATTGGATTCTTTCTGTGGTTCTGCCTGACTGACAGGTTGCACACATCATATGAGACAAAAGTTACATGGAAATGTTAATAAATACATCTTGGATGTAGATTACATATGACCATATGTACTGGTAGACTATAATAGAGATTTGTCGGCCATATAAGATTTTGTAAGAAGCATCCTGACCAACCTTTGCACTTTATATTGAGAATTTACCACTGGATGATGTAAAGGATGTAAAGGCTCTGGTCAGAAGGCTTCATGTGACCTGTAATATCCACTGTGGCCACCTGAGGGCTTATTGTCACCAAATGAGCCACTAGAAGCGCTTTCTTATTGTTCCACCTATCAGGAGAAAAAATGAGAGTGGT
This sequence comes from Protonibea diacanthus, assembly GCA_028641955.1. NCBI lineage: Eukaryota > Metazoa > Chordata > Actinopteri > Sciaenidae > Protonibea > Protonibea diacanthus. Next base: position 16,957,961 of record CM053981.1, read on the forward strand.
TCTTTACAGCCAGTGGCTCAAAGTCACTGTTAAGTGGTCACGTATATTCTGTGCAAGTAGTTCTACCTGTGCAATAATCAGTGCTAGAAATCTAAACCTCCCACACTGTCTTGTTGTTATTATTCAGAACAGAGCACCAGATCAGCCCAGTCTGCTGAAACATGATTGCCCTGTTAGAGAGTTAAATGATGTAAAGGGGAACGTAGTCAATCCTGTTAGCCAAGACGTGATTTGTGAAGCCTGCACAGAATATTTGTTCAATCAGGCAGAGTAGGAGTGCGAGCAAACGCAGGAGGTAGCAATCTATACATTAACTTCATGCCGCACAGTATTTTACCAGCGATGAATAAATAATAGATGATAAATGCCAAAATCTACATGATTCAGTGGCACTTGACTTGCTAGCCTCTTATATGTTCATATAAGGTCATTTTTAAGGTCATTAAAACAACAACCATTCCATCTTGCTGACATTGTGTGTATGTTTGTGTACTGTGCACACATGCTCTCACACGCGCAGACACAAATACTGTCACTGATACACTCCCAAACATGAAAATAATGAAGTGCTTATCGCTCTCAGTGATCGCTCTCAAGCCTTATTGTTAATTTAAGGTGGATTATAGTGGGATTTATTTGTGTGTTAACTGTGAGAAAGATGAGAAAGATACGGTGGATAATGAAATCAGCCGAGCGTTATCTGTGCTGGGATGGTGTTCAAACGCTCCCAGTAAACTAATTGTTTAATCAGTTCGGCGTCTAGATAAATGCTATTGTTATGGCCACGTTACTATTTGTCTCGGAGAGCCCCTCAGGACCCACCCTGATCAGACAGCATCGATTTTAGCAAGTTGTTTCTGGGGCAGATTGACAGCAGGGATGCCATGTTGGTGTGTGTGCCAGCCTGATTTATAGGAGCCAATCCGAGGTGGGTTGTTCCTGTAATGTGGGGACAGATGCTGACCCTGTTGCCTGTCGTGCCCTAATGACAGATTTGTCCTGCTGCTGCTACAGAGATGGAGATTCAGCCTCTGTACCTTGTATGCTGTGTCTTTGTAGCTTTTGTTCTTGTGTGTGTGTGTGTCTCTGTAAACATGTGTGTCTGCAGACAATACCCATCGTTCATCATTGACCTTCATAATGTGCGTGGTGCACCGGGAGGAGGAGAGAGTCAATGAAAACAGGGAGGTTTTAAATGCGGTGTGTGCATGCCAAATATGTGTGTGTGAGCGTTTGTGTGTGTGTGTGCATGCATTTTAAGTGATGTGGATTTAATTAATGGTGTTTGTGTGTGTGAGAGGCCCATGGTTCAGCTTATAGAGATGGTGGTGGGTAATGGCCCGGAGCCATGCTGCTCTCCACCCTTCTCCTCTCTTCTCAGACCAAAGTGTGAAAAGAAGGAGATGGATGGTGAGAGGAGAGGTGGACTAGACTAACAGAGTGCTAGGTGGACGTGATAAAGATGCAAGGGGGGTTTGAGAAAGGGAGGGCTGCCAGTTGCAGTGGTAAGAAGGTAGAGGAAAGTGTGAGGTGGGTAGCGTGTGTGGCTGTGATGCGTAGGAGGAAGGTTGTGAGGCATAAGGAAGGAAATGACAGAAGAAAATATATGCACATATATTATGTTGTTACAGGCTTGAGAGCCGGTTTGCAATAAATGAAAAAGAGTATTTGCAATGCAGCGAGATGAGGTTTAAAAGCCAGCTGAATCAATACAATTTTGAATCCTTTAAACTCAAAATGAATTGAAGGTGTTTCTTTTCAGTCAAACACTATTGACAGAGCTAAGAAATATTGAAAAAGTTGAGAGGTTTTGACAGGCTGAATGTGTTCTCTTTTCTGAGTACACCCAGGAGGACATTTTCAAGAATCTCACATAGACACACTGAGCTGCTGTCAAACAGGCTTTGGACTACTACTTTAAAACTATACTAATGAATATTTTGATTTTAACCGACACAATTATTTTGTGTAATGAAGTCATTACTCCTAAACAGCTCTCAGCACTACGGAGAATCTTAGCATCTTTCAACTTGTTGTTTTGACTTTCCAGCCTTCTACTTTACTGTTTTTTTTCCTCTCATCAACTCTATGTCCAACTGCAGCACGCAGATGTTTTCGGCAAAAAAAAAGAAACTCTGATGAACCCACTGAATGTTACACGTGTAGCCCTAAAGCTAATAACTAGCTGCTGAATGTGGCGCAGTATTTAGCTGCTAAAGAGCCCACAGGAGTTGATGGAGAGCAAACCAGACCTGAAAGAAAACCAAATATTGGACTTATGTTTTTCAGGTGCCTATAAACACAACTCGAAATCCATGCACATTTTGTTCCGCGTCTGCCGGATCTGGATTGGGCCAGTTTTTACAGGTACAGCATGACAGTGTTGTGTTTCCAACTGCCTCCATGGGTTAGTTTTACATGTTTTTGATGATGGGTCTGTTCCTTTTGAGAGTTGACTTTTTTTAGAGTTGTATTAACAACAGTACAGTCCCATTGTTAAGTGCTGGTTGTCATAAAATAGCTGTTAAAAGGTACTTGTTTGGAGATTATAAAAAAAAGCCACTTGAGTCAGGGAGAGAAAGAGCAAATAAGCCACCCAAACCCTGAATTTAATAACTGCTATTATGTCGTCCCTCAAGTTTGATCGCTCAGCGAGAGAGACTTTACTGTCATTTAATGCACTCCTGCTAATTTGAAAGAAATTGTATTAAAAATTCAATAAAGACCACAATAAAATTGTCTTAATTCATTTCTGGGAATTGCCCATTGCCCAGGCAATCTAAAGACATTAAATTCCTCATATTCTGATCAAGGATGTGAGGGGCAGAACTCCTAACAATTAAGTGGTTGGCAAGAGTTGATTGAATAATTGAACGGATTGATTCCATCTTATTTTTTAGTTTGATTTGATAAACACAAGTTTGAATTAGAGAGTGAATTATGCTTCCATCTAAAGCATGTATGTGAGTTCAGACTGCTGCTAAGTGAGAGATAAAATTCTCTGCTGCCAGTACGTCCACACTGTCAGAAGTATGTTTGCACATTGGGACATGTGAGGGATTGTGGGTAACCAAAGCGTGAAGAGGAGAGTTTGATTCTGGCAGAAATAAGGTTGACATAGCATCCAATATGGTGGTCTTACATGATGTGTTTCATCACTTTTGAATTTTAACTGGATACCAACAGAGGGAGATTAAATTAGACAGTGCTGGTGCATGTGTGTGTTCAGAGATCCTTAAAAGATCCTTAAAGCTGACGTCCACAGTGTCTGACAACAGATTGATCTGCGGTTGCAAAGCAGCGAGGAAGGGCTTATCTGCCTGTGTGTTGTGTGCTCGCTCTGGGCGAAGTAGTGTAAATAAAATTTACAGATTTGTGGGCTGTCATGATGCTAATGCCTGGATATACGCCTATGAACTCATGTCATATTGGGTAATGCGTGGCGAATACCTAAACAGGCCCATTACTCATTGTCTAAAAACCAATACCTCTGCTAAGTGTAACCATGGAAACATATAGACCATCCTTCTGATGATAATCAATGAATGTGTTTGATTTGTTAATAGAATATTTAAATGTTCACCACACCCCAGATGCCTGACATTCTTCTGAAAGCCATTTCCTGGTAAATTACTGCTCTGCTCTCCAATGGCAACCGCTGACAAAAAGAGCCAGATGTTATCTTATTTTCACAAAATGAATATTGGGACAAATGTAACGATGAGTTTGGTAGCTATAGTTTCTTTTAATATCCTTTCTTGTCACTTAGGACAGTCAGTGTCGTGCTTAATAAGGTCATTGTGTTTTAAGCCCTTGAACTCCCTGATTGTCCTTTTAAACTTTCCTTTTAAAGTCAGCAAAATTCTACACATGCAAACAACCATGTAAAACTGAATACTTGAAATTCGATATGTAGGGTCGCAGTTTGATTTGGTAATGTTTTGGGTGCTGCAGAAATAACTTCTTTATCTTTGTATTTCCTGCTTGTATAAATTACAACAACATTTGCATAACTGATCTAATCTATAAAATTCAACTCAATATCAATATTGCAAAAACTTTCTTACGCACTCACAGGAACATTATAGCCGGGATCAAGCACTTTGTTCTCTATGAGTGAGTGTCTTTGCATATCCGTGTGCCCATGTTGGTTGTTGCTTTCACCCAGTGAGGCTACACGACAGACTTTGCACTTGCAAGTCAGTGTGTTCCTCTAAAAACAGAATCATTTGCATAACTTAGTAACTCATTATATCTATACAACTACTTTTGTCAGTATTAAGTAGTGTAATTTGAATTCAGTAATTACATTGCACTTGCTAATCCCACTCTCGTTTGCTATGTTAGGGTTGAGTTTGTGTGTTCCAGGAAATGGCTGTTGCTAGGCAAGTAAGCTTGGCATTTGTCACAAGCAGGTGTTTACTTATTAGTTTTGATTAGCTTTATCAGTAAAGTAATGTTAACTTTTTTACGGGTGGTATGTAATTAATAATTGATTAATGGTGGATTTTTAACTGTTAAGAGCATGGCCACTCTAGCCTCAGAAGCTGCATGTGTTTTGTGGGTGTGCGTGTTCATTGCTTCAGGCATTGTGACCCTGAAGCAGCAGTACTGACCTGTTGGTGGTAATGGCTCTACAGTAAAAAACCAGGAAGAAACCATGTATACAGTTATTTCTGTAGCACCCTGATTTCCTGCATGTGGTTTACACACACACCCACAGTCCTCAGAGACGTGCAGCCAGAACTGCTGATGAGGTGAGGTCTGGATCTAGTTAGCGCTCTCTTGGCCTTCCGGTCACTAATGACTTTGTTGTGTAACGAGGTCTGCACAGACACACAGTGTGTGTCAAGGTGTGTGTGAGACTATCAAGGATGTGTGTATATTTGTAGGCCATGAGCAGGAGGTTTCATGTGATCGCTGAAAGGATTTCATTTTGATGAGCGGTAAAACACATAAATAATAGGGAAATAGGCAAGGGTAATGAATACGCAGAGAGACTGGTAAGAAGGAAGTGATTAAAGGAGGAGGATGAGGTTAAAAGCAGAGAGAGAGGCAAAGAATGGCAAAGAGGAGAAACAAGGTCAGATCTGTGATGGCAGAGCTGTCAGTCTGAATTAGATAGACAGAGTGAAGCTCCCTGACATGATGACAGTTTTTTTTCTGAGTGCCCAAAGTGTGACAATGGGTGTGAATCATATTCAAAAGCTTCTTTTTTTTTTCACAAAACTTGCACACTCTCTTGTGTGCTACTGTAACACTTATCATGCCCGTAGGTCATTTTCACAGACAGATTTGACTGTAAGCGCTCTTTCTGAACATGTCAACACTTTAGCCACTCCTACCAACCAACACTGTCATCATCATCTGCCTGTTCTGTAGTCTCTTGTACTCTGTTGATGAGCGTGGTTGTGAGTGACAATGGACTCTGAGGTAGAAGACGTAAATAGCGACGCATCTGTTTCTTTAAACACTCTCATACAGTCTTCGAAAGGTAATTTACTTGAAATACATTTTCTTATTCTTACCTTCCATTCTTTTCAGCTCAAGGCTTAAGTGGTATGGGTTGGGTGAAAGTCACTGGCTACTTAGACTTATAAAAGTAGCTCATAAAAAAACTGCATTGTCATCTAACTTTTTAAAAAAAAAAAAAAAAAAAAAAAAAAAAACTTGTTAGTTCCTGAAATGAAGACATTTAGAGGATTTTGCAAGAGCTGTAAATTTAGACTTGAGTCAGACTTGAAGGTTAAGTGTCTAAGATTTTTGGGGATCTATTGGCAGAATGTGGCAGAAATTAAATAAAATATTCATAAGTAGATTTTATTTATTACGTTTATTTATAAGTAGATTTTATTTAATTATTTTTCATTACTGTACAGTCACTCTCAATGTGAGGATTAGTGTTAGGTTAACAAACCAAACACTGGCCCTTCACATTTTTTTCAAGTTTCTTAGGTTCTCCTACATGCTTGGAAGGGAAGAATGAGGCGTCAGGTATTCAGCTGGTTGTACTCTGAAACTTCCACCATCAGATGCCACTAAATCCTACACATCAAACCTTTAAGGCTTGAGGCTCGAACTGGACTTGAGACTTGTAAGCATTCATGTCATGTCTTAAGCCATGCTAGTCACTCTGTGAGGTTGTGTTCAGATGCAGCAGTGCTTTGGGCTGAATGCTAACGGTAGCATGGCATCATGCTAACTTAATGGCAATGGAAAACAATTTGCATATCCAATCCTTTTGTTCTTTTTGTAAATATTTCATCATGTACACCCTTGTGGGACTTTGTAACCACTGGTTTGGTTGCCATGGGAAAAGAGTGGGTGGCCTCTTTCCCTACTCCCCCATCGTGCTACTCAGTGTGAACCCTGTAAGAAAGGGAGTTGAAAGCACATCACATAAGCCACTGAGAGACCCCGAAAAAGACAAATGATGAATGAGATTTTATAAACCTTTACTTAAGGCATCTTTTTTTTTTTAGAACACACAGATCAATTCTTCATCGTCTCTTTCTGTCCAGATGCCTTGCCTTTCTTCTGTTACCCCCTCCTCTCTCTCTTCCTGGAGGGGGTTGTTTTGTGTCACGCTCAGCACCTATATCTGCTATGGCCAGCAGCAGCAACAGCAGCAGCGGGGACAGCAGATGAGTACGGCCATTGGCCTCTTCCCCTCTCACTGGCCCTCCCCTCGTCCAACACAATGGGACTGATTGTCCATGCGACACACTCTCACACACAGAGGGAGCTTTACTCTGGTGCTGGAGTGTCGCTACCCCCGCCATATGCCCTATCTCCGCTGGAATGTGATTATCTTTACTCGCCATGGAGAGGCATAAGGAAAGGGTAAAAGAAGAGATAAGCATCAGAGAAGGCAAGACGGGAGGTTGAGAGAAAGAGCGAGTCAGTCTGTCACTGAGCGTGTCAGAGTGTGTGTGTGAGAGAGAGAGAGAGAGAGCGAGAGAGAGAGAGAGAGAGAGAGAGAGAGAGAGAGAGAGAGGGAAGGAAGGGAGGATGCAACCAATGCAGCGAGGCAGTTTAACGTGTGCCTGAACCTGCCAGCGCAAGCGACAGAGCAGGGAAAGAGAGAGAGAGAGGAGGGAGAGAGAGAGAGAGGAGGGAGAGGTCTTTCACTTCAGTTCAGCAGTGGATTTTAATTTCTTCACTGGACTCCACCTCGCTCCTCTCGCAGGACTCAACCTCCACTCAGGTTAGTGCTTCTCTCTCTTTTTAGGCTGGTTTACCAATCAGCAGCAGAGCACCGCATCCATCGAGTGCACAATGCAGCCGTGGGGCGTTGGGTTAACAGAGCTGATAGACAAAATGTGGGTGGTTCATGACCACAGAGATGCTGAAACCCTGTTTGCTATTCTACACACACACACACACACACACACACACACACACACACACACACGTCGCCTTCTGAGGCTGATGGTTAACAAAGAAGGGAGCACACATCACAAAAGACAAACCCTGGATATCACCACAGGATGTTCTTCTGGCGGGTGCTGTAGCTAAGTGTGGCAGCGGCGATTGTGTGTGTGTGTGTGTGTGTGTGTGTGTGTGTGTGTGTGTGAGAGAAAGCGGTGGGTACTCTAAGCTGTACTGGCTGGAGGGGACTATTAATTTTCTTTAAGGCGTTGTTTACTGAGCTTCTCAGCTGCAGGCTGTCTCCAGACATGCACTTGTGATCTGAAACTCTCACATACACACACATGTGCACGTAGAGGCTACCGCTGCTGATTTCAGTTAACTCTGTTTGCCATGATTGCCGTAATCGGCCTCAGCTGTCCACAAGAGGCTGTGGGAAAATATGCAAGTCCGTGCGTGTATGTGCCAATGCTTGTGTGTGCGTGTGTGTATTGTGGCTTGCTCTTCTTGAACCTACTGCAAGGAAAACTATGATTTTAAGTCACCTTGTCATTACAGCTGTAATACAATCTCTTGATGATAGATCCTGATAATCCTAACTGCTTGTAGTTGCTGCACTTTATCTCGATTCCTACCATCAACAAAAGGAAAATGGTTTTAGTAAATATGATTTAGAAAAATAATAAATTGTTGCCTGTTGCTTTTTTAAAGTCTTACACTTTTATTCTCTTTGGTTTCAATCTCCCCACTCTATCTTCCTGCTGTGGGCACTCACTGTAACTCATTTGGCTAGCTATCTCTGCAGTTGAAACCATTAACTTTATCTGCAGCAATATATTTTGTGTAGTGCTTCCTCCACTCTCTACGCCAGGCTTCCCTTTGGAGGCAGGCGGTAGCAGGGGTGTTATCGGATCCTGCTGTTTATGTTTTGATGGAAGCAACCATTCAGCGGCCTTTATACTAACAGGGCTCCTCGCTAGGTCTGTGTCTGATCCCACTGAGGGACTTCTTCCAGGATGAGGGGAGCTCCTGCAAGAAATCCAAAAGCTGAGGTGGAGAACAAATGCAGGTTAGGCGCAGCTTCCGTGTCCCAAAAATAAATAAGGGTAGACATCAAGGAGAGACACTGTGAAAGTTGAAAGTCATTGATTTACCTCTATGTCTCATTAACAGCTATGATCAGCTAACCCTAACACTAACCCTAGAAATAGGGATCACGTCTTAGGTCACACAGGGAAGGGAAACTGTCATACATGCAGCAGAGGCCAGGTACATCTGAAAGAGCATGTAGTTTCTAAAGAGAAGCTGAAAGGAGGAAGGGGTGTTAAAAGCATCACCACAGTGAATACTAATGTACATACAAGAAGAAAAACATGATGGTCTCCTTTCTAAGAACCCTTACTTCCTCACGATGTGGGTTGTTCTTGCATTTTCTAGCAGATATCTGTGTGCGAGTGTGTCTGTGCAGACACACTGTTCCCTATGCCCTGAATCCGACTCCGTGCTGTGCTCTGTCAGCAGCTGCAGCTTCATCATCATGGGATTCATCCTCTTCATCTTCCCTGCCTCCTTTCTCTCCCCTTTACTTCTTGGATTATTTTGTTTATTTCTTTGTCTTCTCTTTCTCTAAATGCTTCAGTAAAAAAAAAAATGCTGTGTCATTGCCCTGCATAGGCATCACTCGGTTTGTGGCAGACGATTGTCTTGTCATTCTGTCTCTCTGCGTATAGTGCTGAGCCTCCCATCACACAGACCAAAAATGCTGATACTGTTTGACACTCCACCTGGTCGTGTCAGTTTAAGTGTGTGTGTATATAGACGTAGAGAGAGCCAGGTGTCTCAGTTTATGTGCTGTGTGGGTTTGAATATATAGAGTCTGAATCCGGTTTAAGAGAAGGTTTTCACCAAACAGTGAACATCTTTCCTCAGAAATGAGGAAGAAAGGACTTCATTTCAGTTCAAGCGTGATCGGTTAAAGAGGAAGTTTCTGTCATATTAAATGTTAGTCATGAGTTTCTTTCTCTTTCTGCCTCGCCAGCCTTGGCTGCAGGCTCGCCTGCAGGCTTTATTTCAGGACTGCAGGGTTTTCTGTGCATTCCAACACTGCGCTGAGAATATGGGCTCCAGTGCCTCCAGTCAGAGGGGCTCATTCATCGTGAGCACAATGATCCTGTTTTTACCCACGCTGTTTGATTGGCATTATAGTCAGCATCTATTTACTTCATCCATAATGCATTGAGTCCGATCTGCTTAGCATTAATGAATCTTTGTGGCTCTCTCTTTCCTCAATGCAATGGAATCAATAGAAGGAGATAAACAAAGAGACATTAAGACAGATTGAAATTAAGAATTCATATAGTGGTATAGTATTTTAATTTGAGCTATGATGTGTTGAATAAATTGACTGTTCGCTAAGCGCTCTTGGTTACTGTTATACTTGTCAAGCTTTCTCCAACGGCGCATGTTTTACATGAACTGTGGCAGATTTACCTCAGATGTAGCTAGCTAGCTAATTAAACTAATGTTCTAAACTAATGCTCAATGGGTTGGTTGAAAATGCCATCTTCAGTTAAAACAAGAACTCTGTTAAGCCTCTCTTAAACCTGATGGACGTGGTATTGAGCTAAAAGACTGAGGTTAAGGCCGCATGCCCGAGGCAGAAAGTCATCAGCTGAAGGTCCTCATAGATTTTTTAGTGCAGAGCTAGCCATTCCTAGTTTAAGGCTACGACAAGCAATGAATAGGTATAACAAATCTCATTCTGAAGAAATTAGAGGTATTTTCAAACAGTATTTTTAAATTTTAATGTTACTCTTTTAGGATGAGGACTTTATAACCAATGAGTGGTTGTAAAGTCCTTCACATAACACTCTCTTGGATAACAAGTTCTGCTGGAGTTGCTGCATTGTGTGCGTCCTCAAACCTAATAGCTATAGATCAGGACAGAGTCAAAACAGAGACATAATCTAGTCTATCACTGTAAAACAGTTACAGCTTCCACTCAGTGGGGAAAATTCTACACAGTGAACGTTATCTCTAAACCCACAAACTTTCGAATGCTTCTTGGCCCTCTAAATGTGTCTGTTACTATTTTTGGTAGTAAGCTAATTAGCAGGACATGCTAACATTTGCGGCTTGTGCTACTGCATGTAAAGATAGTGCTTATTGCTGTTTTTTGGGGTTTTTTTTTACACTTCCACTCTTGTATTTTTTAGTCTTGAAACGTTGTTCTCACCACAGCCCCATACAAGCCTATTCAATGCATGCAGAAATCCAAAGCTTGACAGCCCTCCTGTGTCACTTCATGGTCCAGGGTTTTAATGTATTTTCAATGTAAACAGTAAAGTACTCGAGGCATAATCATCATCTTACATGACAGTTAGAAATCAACTTGTGAAATGATGGCTACAAAATGTGTCTACTGCGACCTTTTGCAAATGTCATGCGCTGTCACTCCTCCTGTGTACAAGGCCTCTGTTGTGGCTCTATGCCTCTTACGCAGTGCATTAAAATATCAGTGCATTTCTTTGTTTTCATCATAAGTTATAACCAGCATCAGACGAATATAACTGACTCATCAGATTCAGTTTGTGAGAATTTCTCATGGGGTTATTTTTGGGGGCAGAACTATTTTTAAGTTCAGGAAGTCATTTACTTTTGCCAAGCAGATGGAAATTGAAATAGTTATTTCGGTAAACGTTTTGCTTAAAAATGGGCTGCATGGACATTGGATGGAAACATAGCTCGATTGTAGGACAAAATACCCTGGGGGCATGTGGCTCCGCAGGGTTCAACTTGACTGAATTAATATAAATATGAGAGTGCAGCTGGTGTGCCTGAGTTTATTGCTTTTTATAGACACATTCTGTTGGGTCTGGGTTTTTTGGGGTTTTTTTTTTTTTGATGTTGTTGTTTCTTTACACACCAAAAGAGTCATAGTCTATAACGTTGAAGGTCAATTATCTGCTCTTAATCTGTGAGACATTTTGGTACCATAAAAGAGCATGTTGTGAATAAGCACTGTTCATTTACGAACAGATTGCCTGCTGGGACCCAGTCAGACGTGGTGATCGGGTGGACAGGATATTGATTGACACATTTGGGAGCTCCTGGCCAGCAGCTGTGGTCTGTTTTCCAAGGTAGACAGGCAAGTCACAGGGGGGTGGAGGAGGAGATGGAGGAAGTAGAAGGAGAAAGAAGGTGATAGAGAAAGAGACAACAGGCCAATAGAGAACAGAAAAGAGGCACAGTGAGAGGGAGGAAGTAAGAGAGATTGAGGGACTAGAGAATGGCTGCCTGTCGATGTTATCGCATACTCTAATTCCAACAATCAATCCCTTTCTCAGTGCCCAGTGATCATAGAGTCCGCTATCTCTACACTGCTGTGTGGATCTCAATTATGGGGCTTTCATCACTCTCTTTCTGTCTGCTACTAACTCTGTTTTTGTCACTCAAGGCTTCATACTTGGTTAGTTATTGAACTAAATATGTCTACCATCGGGTATCCAGAGCATGTTACAATAGTCAGTTATGGTCATCCTTTTCTGACTGATATTTAACACTGCAGTAACAACCAACAAACGTGTCTTTCTTTCTCTCACTCACTCTCTGTTTTATGTGTTCCCTAAAGTATAGACAGGAAGCATTTAACAGGAGAGAGAGGAGGAAGTGGGCACTTCAAGTTCAGGATCGCATCAAGCCCAGTTGACTGCCCTCATTAGACATGGGCCAGAGAGCATGTTCAGATCATGCTAAAAGCTTATCTTCACATGCTGGGATCATGTAGGAAGCATGCTGGGAAGAAGAAAGTAGATGGACAGCATCAGAACATGATGTACGAATTTTATGAGGCATATGTTTGAGTTAGTGGAATGTGAGCGAAGGAGGGAAAGATCTAAAAAGGAAGGAATCTTGGCTGCGTTTGCTAAGAAAGACCCACAGTCCACTGCTCAAAGGTAAGAATTAATTATATCTGCAGCTAAAAGAATGGCTTACCGATAGATCAGTGGTTTGCAACAGAGTTAAGTCTTAATGTGGACCTGAACTGAGAGCATTTGTAAATGATTTTTAGAAAATAAAATAATAAAATGCTGAAGTTAAAGCTACACTAATCTCTAATTTCAGATTAACAAAGGCTCAAATGACTGTGTGTAATGTGAAAGGGGTCACTCGTAGTAGAATACAAACCACAAAGATTTATCACCAACTCTACAGTTCCCCTCAGCTCTTTGGAGCATTTTAGTGTCTTTTAACTGCTTGTTTTGGTTTTCCAGCCTGCATAATTTACTGTTTTGTTTCACTCTCATCAGTCTTATTCCTATGCAAAACAGGAACTTAATGCAACTTGCTTAACATCAAACAGGCAGACCAGTAAAGGTAGTGACTAGCAGGTGCTTTCCCACACATATCAACTCTATAGTGTGATGATATGTCAGTGTCGTGTTTACAGCTTGTCGACCTAACCCCATATTTTTTATATCACCAATGGGAATGTATGTAAAAGTGGTAGCTTGTACTAAACAGCAGACACACAAAGTTAGCGACTAGCTGGTGGACATAGTGAAGTATTAAGCCAAAGAACCAGATATTTCCCTCAGGAGTTAGTAGAGACTCAAATAAAGCTAAATTATTGGATTTTTATTTGCCAGGTGAAAGCCAATGCACTAGATCACCGAGTAAACCAAAAAGACATTTTTCGCTAGAATTAATCCCAGAACTGAAAATAAACTACATTTTATGTCTATGTTTGCTCCATGTTGGTCTCATCTGGTGGCCTTAACCACATGAAGGCTTTACAAGGCCTTTTAATTTTCACTCTATTATGTTTGTGGCAGAAAACCATAACTCTTTGGTAATTGTTATTATGGAGGAGACAAGAGAGGAGGGAGACAGACGCATCTGGTCTCATTCAATAGCCAATCTCTTCTGTGTCGAGCATGAAAATCTCAGACATGTTCTCACACACACACACACACACACACACACACACACACACACACACAGGGACTCAAACAGGGACTCACACATATTATCACCAGCATGAGCCTTAGTATGATTAAAGGGGTGTGACTTGGCATATTAATACATTCTCCCCCTTTCCATTATTTATGAGTTACATTTGAATGGTAGTTATCTCAATCTAGGGCAGCCATGCAAATGAGACAGAGATTACCTTGCATTCTTGTTCTTATGGACAGAAACAGCCTCTTTTTATACAATAGTATCTACTTTTCATCATTTTATAATGATAACTGAGGATCCTCCTCTGCAATTTAGTTTTTTTAAAATTTGCAATCTCTTTCTGTAACATATATTTCTGCTGCAGTATATTACGGCTGAGATTGGGTTAGAATTGGGCTCTGGCGGGGTTGTGCAGTCAGATTTGTGTAATACAGTTAGCAAAAAAAAAAAAATGGCATGGTTCAACATGGTAGAAAATGTGTTTAATAATGACTTGTTATTCTATTTGGCAAGACTACAGATGGTTAAATCTTAACTGCTACGGCTGGTTAATTTTTATCTCTCCCACTTCTCCATCCACCCTTTCCTCTCCCTCCTTCCTCCACCTCCCCTCACCAGTGATTTAGTGTATCACCCCCCCTTCTATTGGTTTGTCTCCTCTTCTCATTGACTCGTCCCGCCTTAGGGTGACTTTGTCCTTGAGTGCTGGCTAACCCTCCAAACATTATTATGGAAATAGTTAAAAGTGACCGTGAATCAACATCTTGAAGGACGACTTCGCCCTCCTCCCTCCCTCCCACCCTCCCACCCTCCCTCCCTCCCTCCCTCCCTTTCTCTTCCACACCTGGTGACAGGGAACCGGTTTGTACAGTGACAGGGCAGGCACTCAAAGAGTTTCATGTGTAAATACAGATATGAAGGAGCCAGAAGACAGGGGAAAACCGTGTTTGAAGAAAGGATGGTGATTTCCTTGTAGATGCTGATAAAACTGAGTTGAAGAGACGATCTGAGATGGATAAACATTGTGTAGCTGAGAGGAGAGGTAAAATCCAGCTGTACTGGAGAGGAATGCTCCCAGGTATGTAGATATGTTTTGTTTCATTAAACAGCCAGGTAACTCAAAAACAGACAAAGAAAATACAGTTTGTTTTAGTTTCACTGGAGAAATTTGAGCTGTCGGCGAACCACTGATGACAAAACTGGAGGAAGCACTGGTTTTGACACAGAAAGCCATACACCGATGGTATCATATAGCAGATAAGTGGGTGCATCAGTGTAGGTGCAGTCACCACAAAAACATTTTAAATATGCAGAGTATCTGTTGTCGGGAAACCATGTAACTAATCACAACTTGGGGAAAGGGGAATTGAACAGAGTCTATGTTAAAGGTCTGCTGATTCCAAAAAATGTCCAAAACGTGAAAGCAAAGTAACTATGAGCCTTTAATTGAAATAGACAATGATTTGTTATTTCTGTTCTGAAAATGCAAATAAGTAGAAACTTCTGAGGCGAGTTCAACAAGATTTTCTTGGTTGTATAGAAATGGCAGCTGTTTCAGAGGCAAGCGACTGGAAATTGTTTTATTATTTTGGTTCCTATTAAATTGAATGGTGGTGTTATTCCATGACCAAAAATTAACTGATCCTACAAATGAGTATTGCTGAATTGGAGGTCTGTAGCACAAATGAATAAGCTGCATCGGGCTTTGGGCTTTAGTTCAGATATATTATGCATTTAGTGTATTTTTTCTTTCTGTCTCACTGAAGTGATCTTTTATTTCTGCTCTGGCTGGCATCTGGTTCTACTAAACACAGAGCATATAATCTATAACACGTTAAATGGCCCAGGTCCACATTTTCTGATGTGAATACTGATGTGAACTATGCAGCTAGAGGTGATGAAGAGTAGACCGTGCAGTGGTGAGACCGAAGATCTCATTTTGTGTGTTGGCTGAAGGTCAGACTCTGGTTATAACTCATTTGGTGTTCAACACCGCAGTCGTCTGTCTGGGTATTCTTGTCGCTACAGAGCAGGTAGATATAAATAGAGACAGAGCTGCTGTCGCTGACATATCGAGAGGATAATCGGTTTGTTTACATTGCTTTTCGATTGTGGGGTAGTGCGTATACATGCACACACAGTAAAGATGTGATAAATGTCACAGCTCATTAACTGTCCCTTTTCTGTCGAGGAGGAGTCATCACTGTGCTTTGAACCTGTATCATTAAACAGAAACCACCAATTTACCGTGGTGTTTGAATGACAGTTGTCTCATGTAATGCTGCGGTTGCATCGGGAAAACAAAAAGCTTTCACTCAGAGAGCTGATTGGATTGCTGTGAATACAACGGCTAAATTAGATTTTTTATTCTCCCTGACTGCCATCACTGGAGGATTTGTTGCAGTTTGCCACCTGTGTTGATGTGTGTTTAATTCATGATGTTAAGCAGAGGAAACCAAAGCCTGAAGACATACAGGAGGCAGATGTCTTTCTTAGCTGGTAGATTGTGTTCGATATAAATCCATTATATTCACTTTTAACTTTACAGATATTATTTACTGTATGGGATAGTAAGCTGGTTAAAAAAGAAAGATCACTGAAGACATTTTGACCCAGTTTTCAGTTCCCTAATTTCTGTGTCATTTTTTTTCTCATGTTTGTGGCATCTTTTGCAACAACCTCTTGTTGGTCACTTCAAAAAGTTTGTCACTGCTTCAAGGGTGGATGCAGCTCATTTTCATTCTCATTATCCAGACCTTATCGCAAACTGTGGGGTTAAGTCTACGCTATGCGTTTATATGAGTGATTTCTTGCAGTTTCTCTTTTGTTGTGTGGTCAGGAGTTCCCAGATTATAAACTATGAAAAACAGGAAGTTAACCGACGGGAAGAGGAAATTTAAAGTCACACCAATAGCTAGATCAGTAAACTCTCCATTATCCATCATAATTGAAGTAGGTTTCCCCCACACCCACATCTCAGAGACATTCAATCGACCTTTATATCCTGTGACTTGTGTCATGGCACAGTGAGTGGCATTTGCTTCTTTGAGTGTGGTTTCAGTGATGACATAGTAACACATCCCCCGCTTCTGGAAACAATGGGCGTATGATGATTCTGGTCACATGGCCGAGAGTCTGTTGTAAAGGGGTTACAGTTGAGTTTGTGGGATGTCTCCATAGGGAAGTGTCTGATATGTACGTCATGTTTTTGATAAGCTGCTTATGTGCTAGATTTTGAATAGGGAACTTATATAACAGATTGGGGCTTGATTTATGTGCCATTCACCCACACGTACACACACACACACACAGAGATATTTATACATAAACTGTAAAGTTTATATGGGTGTGTGTGTGTGTGTGTGGTTGTGTGTGTGTGTGTGTGAACAGCAGGCAGGCCTGTCATGAGGAGTCCAGATGGTGGGTGGAGAAAGCCCTCCTTTAATCCCAGAGCCAGGATATTATACCCCCCCCCCCTTTACACACACTCACACACACACACACACGCACACACACATACACAAAGTAATACGTGCCCCCTCTCAACTGTTTGCACGGCCCCACACTGAGTTTGTCCAATTTTCTTTCAACGTGGCATTATCAACACTTGCATTATGCCAGTCTCAGTCCAGCTCTGCTGTTTTGATATATCCATACAGATGCTGCAAGATATAGTTTGGTGCATTGAGGGAAATAATAACTGATGATGATGATGTTTGGATACTTAAAAATGAAATCAGTGACCAAAACTGTGCAAATAGACTCATTACCCTGTCACACCTTCTTCTCTATATTATTTCAAGTATTTTGAGGAATCTTCTTTATTATTTTTTGTTTTTGTTTTGTTAATTTACATCCTAAAAACATTAGCATTAGCATTAGCACGACTGATACTGTATTTTTCAGATTTGGTTTGGAATACACAGTAAAAAGATGAGTTGAGTGAGTTTTCGACACCAAATGTCACTTAAATTTAAAATATTTTTTTAATAATACACAGAACAAAACTATGTTCGACTTGAACTGAGAAAGAATGCTGCAATTTATCTACTTATTTCTGCTCTGAAATAGCTTTCTGCCAAATCTTAGCTGATTATATTGTCCCGCTGATGCGCCGTCAGGTGCCACAAAACATAACCACAAAAGAAAAAGTTGAATGAAGTCACCTTCTCTTTAATTTGCTCTGCTGTACAGCTGTTCTTTGTGTCACTTGCACATGTCGCTGAATTGCCAACAACTGCACTGATAATCCTGCAGCTTTGATGCTTCATAGTAGATCAGACAGAGCAGAATGTTTGTGTGCGCCTTTTTAATTGTGTCTGAGTTATATCTGTATGAGTGCATATGTGTGTGTGTGTGTGTGTGTGTGTGTGTGTTTGGGGGAAGCTTACTAATACTCGTGCGTCCCCATCATTGTTTTTACGAGCGTTGCTATTTTCTCTTTAATCTTTTATGTGCATATTAAACGGCTGTGTTGAAAGAGTGTTAGCTCTCCCCACAGACGATGCCCTACATATCACAGACAGACTAATTAGGGTTTCTCTCTCTAAGGGACGGTATATTCCTTTTCATTCTCAAAACAAACACACGTCTACTCCTGATCATGATAAATGCAGCGTCCGGAAGAGCGCTCCAAAACTTAAATTTGATTCTCCAGTACTGTGCATGTCCAGCTTATTATCTCAACTGCTGCTTAGCCCAGAGAGCCAGTTAGAAGATATATAGTAGCATGGCGTGCTTCCTGCTGTCTCTGATTCCTTCATTCCTCATTTTATCTCCTCTCTCTGAGACTACGGTGCTCCTCTTAAATAAAACGTGTGGTTCCCTGAAACAGCTTGAAGCGGGTTGAGCATTATACTATCCTTCCCGAGTTCCAGAGTTTGCTCATACTTCTTTTTATAATGAATCCTGTGTTTTGTTTTTGCAGAGAGGAAAGACAAAACCCGTTGTTTCCAGTCCAAGAACGCTGATGAGGAGGCCTGTGTGGCTGTTAAGATCGAACACTCCAGTGGTAGGCAGCATCACCTTTACTCACCTTCCTGTTTTTTGATCTCTTTCTTTGGCCGGCCTCTTAATAAGCGTATAGCTATTCACAGCTCACTAGCGCATAGATGCAAGGATGGGGTTGTTCATTTCCTGTGGTTTTTTTGTCTGTATTTGTGCTGGTGTTGACGTAGACCATCTTTTTATACCCCTTCTTCATTCTCATCTTGTGATGTGTGGGAGGTATGGCTGCCACAAGACGAATTGAGATGCAAAGCTTTGTTACTCGTCAGTCACCACCTCTGATTCACAGCAGGGGGGCTGCACCATTTGCATTCGAAATCAATATCACAGCATAAAACCGAGCCTTTCAGACCTTTTAAAACCCGACCAAATCTTGCAAGATGTTCTGCTCCTTTTAAGCGAATTGGCCGCAGTAAAGTGAACTTTAAGTCAAGGCTGGTTTGCTATAAGGGGCCGCATGAACACGCCTCCCCGCAGTTCACAGCTGTTCAGGGGTGTGAAGAAAGTTGCGCGTAGCTGCTCTAGTTTTATATCACATTTGTGTGTGTGTGTGTGTGTGTGTGTGTGTGTGTGTGCGTGTGTGTGTAGCTCACGTTCTGCATCAGTGTGATGAATGGGTGCTTTCCTCCAGCCCCCGGTGTCTTCCTATTTTTCACCTTTTCTCATTTCCTCTCCTCTTCATGTGTACTGTCTGGCTCCCTCTGGTAAGTCTTTCCTTTCACCCTTCTTCCATGTGGCTTTTCATCTGTCCATCTTCTCTGCACTTGTCTGTTGTCATCATGTCCTCACTCTTCCTTCCTTTCGGTCTGTTTCGTTCTATTTATCTTCTGCACCGGGGATTTTTTTCTCACTTTTTTTTTTACCCTTAACTCATTGTTTGTGTGCCCTAAAATAAAAAAAAAACAGTCTATTTCCCAGTCTATTCACCCCATCTTTTCACCTCCTCACACATCAGCCTTTTTTGCATCACTTTTGTGCCCCCCTCCCCACCCTTACCAGGATCTTCCTGGCTAAGAGCAAACTGGGGTTCTAATCCCACGTTGGCCCTTGGATTAGGAGATGAGGGAGGGATAATCTGAAGAAAGTCTGGGTAGTTGAGCAGAAACAGCTAATCCGCCATGCCTGGTAGTAATGTTTATCTGTCACCCTGTCTGTCACAAACACACACACACACACACACACACACACACACACACACACACACACACACACACACACACACACAGTGTGCCAGCATGATTGACAAAAAGAAAAAAAAGATTTGTGTACCAGGGTAGTGCTAGACATTTACTGTAACTACACTCTGTCTAATCTCACTAAAGATTAGGCACCAAACTGGGTTTCATGTATGTGTCTATGTGTGACTGAAGGTGGGAAACAGCAGTTCGTGTCAAAGTGTCACTTTGTCTCAGTACTTCATACTTTTAATGTGTCAGCAAAGTATTTAAATATAAGGATTTTGCCGAAAGCTGATTTTTCCACATCTGTCATTCGATATGTAGAAAAGTAAAAATTCACAGGGATAAGTCCACATCATCAAAGCACATAACATGTCATTTAAACATGAAAGTATTAAAGAAAACAGTTAATGTGACACTTAAACCTTCTACAGGGAGTTTTAACTTTAACAGTTTAATGCTGATGCCTTTATGTGACCTACATAGACAAACAAGACCATCAGTGAGAATACTGGCGACTTCTGTACAGTTATTCTTGTGCCCGCCATGGGTCGGATTTGATCGGATTCCAATAAATCAGACGAAACAATGCAGCACTGCTGCTTTTAAGAGGCCGTCAGAATCAACACAAAAGGAGAAAAAAAAGTTCCTTGTTCCTTGGCTGTAACCTAATTTCTTGAACTTAATGTAAATGACAAACCAGTTTTTCTTAACTGAGGTGCGAGAATCAAGTGAACACTGCTGGAGGAACTGCACGTCTTTTGACATATGTGCATTTTGACATTCATGTCATGCACGATGGCATTTTCAGACAGGAAACATATTGCTGTTACAGCAGAGATGAGGGAGAAAAGGGAAATGTGAAAAAATAAATACATGCAAAGTCCCGCTAATATAAACAGGTCCAAATGAGCCAATTCTGTAGTTAAACAGTTGGATTATTTACTGGAGAACCTGGCTTGTCATTAAGCCATCAGTCTGAATGCTTTGACAAAAGCCAGACAGGATTCAGCATCAACTGTCCCAAAAATTGAGGGCAGAAATCTGAAAATCGGATTACTGACCAACAGCAATCCAAACTGTAATTGTGGGTTTTAATAGTTAGCAGGTGCCTGTAAACACGTTTCCTGTATTGTTTGAATGCAGTTCTGTGTAGCCTCTATTTGAGGTCAGAGGTCAGGTGTGACAGGCAGCATCTCTAATAACACCGGTCAGTCCTGTTTCTAACAATAAGGCTGCGTCAAGTGTTTATTAGCATTTACAGTTTCACCACTGAGATACAGTGCATTACACAATTATTCAGGGTGTTTTCACTATAGGAATTAATCTATATCACCTAAAACATAGCTGTTTGCTTCATTTATCTGAAATGTTAAGACCTTGCTGTAACTAAAGGTTAATTTAGAAGGAATTTCTTTTTTTCAAGATATTTTTTGGCCTTTTCAAGCTTTATTTTTGATAGAGACCGCTGAAGAGTGACAGAAATGAGGGGAGAGAGAGAGATGGGGAACGACATGCAGCAAAGGGCCGCAGGTCAGATTCAAAACCCTGGGCCGCTGCTGAGCCTTCATACTTGGGGCAGATTCTCTACCGACTGAGCTAATTGACGCCCCTAGTGAGAGGAATGTCTACTGGTAAAACTGGTTTATTGGATGAGCAATATAATGCCTGTCATTCCTTCTAATCCTGCTCTCCTGAAACTTGAGGCATGTCAGGGAGCATGCAGGTGTTTGACAATGTGTGCACTGTGTCTGTGGATAAGTACAGAATAATCACACACACGTACCATTCACTTGTTCTCATGAGGCGGACTATTTATGTTCTATCATACCTGATTAGCATGATTTAAATGAAGGCTTCCTGTGTGGCTTTTTGTAACCATGTGATTGCTCAGAGTTGATATATAACACAGCAGGTCATCAGAAACCTGACAGCTCTGTACAGAGGATACATACAGAACATGGAGAAGCTTCACTCCCAGTTCCATGTAATGACTTCTGCAAAAGGTACATCTCGTTCATGGTAATAAGTAACGTGTTCCTGAGATCTTTGTTTCATTTTCATGTGCGATCTAGATTTTAACCCATGTGTTGCTTGCGTTTTTTGCTTTTCACTTATTTGCGTCGACTCGCTCAGTTTGTCGACAGTTCTTTCTTGGTCATCATGTTTCCATGTGTTAAATATTTACACAAGAAATATGCCTGAGGAGGAGATTTTAATGTGACCGTGGTTTGAAATAATAGATTAAAGGCTTTTGGCTTAATTTACATTTTAGCAAAGGCAAATGAGAGAAGTGGTG
This sequence comes from Protonibea diacanthus, assembly GCA_028641955.1. Classification (NCBI taxonomy): domain Eukaryota; kingdom Metazoa; phylum Chordata; class Actinopteri; family Sciaenidae; genus Protonibea; species Protonibea diacanthus. The sequence goes on from CM053981.1 coordinate 16,979,777, forward strand.
TGATGCCTTCCAGACTGCTTTACTGTGGTGTTTGTTAATCATTGATCAGACAAACTGACTGATGTCGTAGACAGAACGAGAAGTGCAGAGACTGTTACACAAGCGGTTCTTCTACTAATGGTCCTGTTTCACACAGACACTCTCTGCAAATGGGATTTATCTGTTTTGTTCTTTTATGATCTGATGAAAACAAATGAGAGGAGGACAGAGAGCACTTAAATCATGTTGTACGTGCAAGTGCTATGCATGTATCGCTGAAGTTCATATTCCCTGATTGATTTAGTGCTGTTCAAGAGAAATCTAAAGGCTAAAATCTAGAGTAAATGTATGTGAACCTTGTGTGTGAACCTCTAGATATGTGTGTGCGTGTGTACTCTAGAGTTTGTCTGCCTCTGTAATTGATAAAAGCCACTTAAATAGTGGGTGTGTGAGCAAGAGTGAAGGAGGGGTTTGGTGCTGCCCTGGGAGTCTACTTGCTGAGCTGAGTCACTCAGCGGCAGTACAGCCTGGGAAGATCGCATAGGACCTAAACTTAGTGCTCTTCTGGGACACACACACTTTCACACACACAGCGTGGTCCCTGGCTTGGGATACACTGTTTTTCTGCCTGTCTCGAGCACAGGGTGCTCAGGGTGAGTTAATTCGCCAGGATTTTTTTTTAGCTCTGAGTGTTTTATTTCGACTCTCTCTTTTTGATTCTGCTTGTATTGTCTCTCCTTTGTGTGATCTTCTCTCACTTCTTGTTAGATTTACCTTTTAATGTTTGATTTTTTGATCATCCACAATAGAACACATGGTCACACTTTGGATTGCTTGCTCTCGAGGTGACCTGCTCTTTTTTTCTGTTTGATTTATAGGAATGTTGCAATGTTTACACATTTTGGTATAATTAATCGCTTACATTGTGTAAACAGGCTCAGACATATCACTGCACTCCATAATTTCCACACCTTTGTGCTTCACTTCCAAAGTAACAGTCTCAAGGTGATTTATGGTAGTTGAAGGCTGTCTTTTTGATAAGATATTCTGGATATGGTTGTTTAAGTTAACTCAGATTTCTTTTATTAATCTTTTTCTCTCATGTTTCCTGACATTGCTGACACTGTGTCGAAGCCACCCACTTGATCTTTAATGCGCCAGCTCATTTATAAAGAAGAAAGAAGAAGTGGAATTGAATATGAATGTCATGCCTGTGGAGGCACACAGCGAGAACACAAAGCCGTAGTTTCAAACTGTGTCAAACACACTCCTCTGCTTGGAGTGCTTCCTTGCTGCTGGCAGGGTGGGGACACGCTGCACCACACCAACAGGTGTGCCTTTTGTTTTTTTTCACCTGGATGTCTCACGATGAAGTATTGGCACACATTTTGCCAGAGGGGGTTTAGAAGGAGAGACTTGTAACAGACAGGTCAGGTAGGCCTACTGTCATTCTGACAACATTCCAGAGAGGTGGTGAAGAGATGTCATGAGTGTGTGGCAGAAATGTCTTGAACACTCACTTGATTGTGTTTGACTGATAGGCTAGTAGAGAATAACACACCTGCCCACCTGCAAAGACAGTAGTTTGTTTCTGTGCTTGGAAAGTGTCTCTGATTTTGTTGCAGAATTTGCTCTCAGTGTTAGCCTGGTTAGTGGCATGGCACTAAGGATGATCTGGTCTGTAGGTGCAGTCCTAAAAATCTGTCCACAAAATGCTATGTAGACATTCGTGGTGTTGCTCTGACTTTTCCTACACCACCTAAGGTTGACATTTTTGTTTTTAATGAAACGTTAGATGTCAGATATTGGAAGTACTGTCATGAAATGTGGCACAGATATTCAAGGTGCCTAAAAGTTGAAATCCTAATGACTGTACTAATATCATGACATCACATTACAGATATTCACAGCGGGATAAGCTCAACTAAACTTTGTGTTTTTGCTATTCAACACATTTTAGCATGCTAACTTGCTAAAGATGATAAACATGGTAAAAAAAATACACCACCTTAACATTGGTGTATTACTGTGTTCTCACAGTAGTCTGTTGTGACTATTAGAATGTTAGCATGCTGATACTAGCATTTAGCTCAGAACTGCATAGGCACAGCCTAGGTAGAGAGTCAGGTTTGCTAATAACCAAATTTTAGCATGCTAACACACTAAACTAAGATGGTAAACGTGGTAAACATGGTAAACATTACACCTGCTTAACATTAGCATGGTATGTATTCTCCCAGTGGGTTCTGGGTTGTGACTACAGCACTGTTAGCATGCTGATGTTAGCATTTAGCCCAAAGCTAAAGCACAGCTTAGATAACCTATTTATCTTAGATACAGACACAAAGAGTCTAGCATGAAGGTAAACTCTTAGTCCTACAAGAGTATTTTTTATGCACTCAAATGAGACATTTGTTGCCTCAAATTACTTGAATGCATTCAAATAGCTCAGGCTAACAGAGTTAGCCTAATCATTATATAGTATGTGTGGGAACTAGTTCAAAAGTCATTAGGATTCATACAAAATGTTACATCCAAAGTGTTTGAGCAACAAACCAACCGACCTTACCATCCCTGGAGCCAAACTATTTTAGGCTCAAGCTGGGATGAGTCACTATTTTCAGACACTGTTTGTTTTTTTGTTGCAGAGAATGATATTTATGTCAGAGAGTGATACATTCCTTCAACCTCCTTTGCTGGTTTGCAGTAAACTCATTCCTCTACTGCTGTGATGTGGTAGAGCTGGAGGGTTGAGAATGTGGGAGATGGGGGTGATGCGGTAGTACTACTGCATCATTAACCACACACACTCATACACTCACACAGTGAGTTAAGGTAAACCTCAGAAAATACTGGAGGTCTGGCCTAATGCTTTTGGAGAGGTTTGACATAATTCTGTATTGTTGATAGACTTACACCCCGAGGGAAGCTGCTGCTCATGTTTTTCGGATACTTGTGAAGACTGCACAGGTTGCTCTGTCTCATCTCCACTGCCACTGCCACCTTTTACGAGAACATTTCTCACTTTCTCACACTGACTATGCAGTTTTGGATTTATTGAGACAGGAGAAGATGCCTTCAGGCTCGGTCCACTCGGTAATGAAATAAATTTTGCATCCTCCAAAGGTAATGTGCTAGTTGCCATGGCAGCAAGTCAAGGAGAACAAGCAGAGGTCGCATCTCAGTTTGACTTTTAAAACTCACTTCCTGAACCTGGACTGCAACAGTGTTTCATTTTCTATGTAGAGTAGAAGCGGTTACCAGGCCGTCAGATAAGTGTTTGTCCAGCTGAACTTCCTCTTCTGTTTGTATCATCCACATCAACAGGTTTCAGATTCAGACAACTGGGCTCCTTTCACCCTCACACAGATGGAGCAGGAGAATTAAAGTGTCTCTGCAGGGTGGTGGCTGGCTGCTACTAATTTACAGTACATTGCAGTCTGTCACCCGCCAAGTCTGCTTTAATGATAAGATGCCAGAATGTGCGTGTTACCAGGACCAGCAGTTCCTGCAAGCATTCCGGTTTTGAGACAGGAAGTTACTGTAACAGGCTTGGCTGTGTTTCATTAACACTAAAGAAAGTGCAGAGATAATTGATCTGATCTCAACTCAAGTCATTTTCTACACATCTGATAGAAGAATTGGTATGGAGATCCAAGCCAGATACGTTTGCATTTCTAGACACTTATATCTCTGTTTACGTCTTCCTTTTCTTATCATAAACAGTAACAAAATACCTGCACAACTCACTCTGGTTCAAGTGAAAACCTCCAGCACAGAGATTGATTTACAGCTAAGGGACGAGTGTTTGACTCAGTTAATAACAACCCTAGGAGACAGAGCGAGGCTGTGGAGAGTGGACCTCCTGCAGTCTTCCAGGATAAATACAGTATGTGGAGTACAATCTGCAGGCAGAGATGTCATTTTTAGCCATACATGTATAATATGGTGTACATAACTTGTTGCTTTTCTTATGATCTCTTAATGTGGCCACACGGAGAAGCCAAGCACGTAATCAAAAGAAATTCCGGAGGCTGCCTTCAGAATTGATTCGTAATTTTGGGGCCATGTTTAGAAAGTCTACTCTCCCAAACACAGCGTGGGACTGTTTCCAGTCAGACAGTTGCTAGAGCTGTTGTCTTTAATTACGGTCAGGCTGTAAAAATAGAAACTGTGACTATATGATTCTGTGGTGGTTGCTTTTTTTTCTCTTTCTGTTTCAGGATTGGTAAGATAAGGGTCACTTTGGGGAAAATAAATAAGCAGGAACAGTAAACTGCATCTGGAAGGGTACACCATGTATATAGTACATACATTTTTCACTGTAGTACTAGGTATTTATATAATTTAAAGGATGTAAATATTATACTTATTATCAGTTAATCTACATTTTATTCTCAGTGACTCAACTAATTGATTGAGCTATAAAATGCACCAAACTGACAACTTCAAATAATCATCCAACAGTGGAAAACCCCAAACCCAATGTACTAAAACAGAAGAGGAAGAAAAGCAACACAAGTGTGAGGCTGGACCAAGACAATGTTTGGCATCAGTGATAATTAGCAAATGTTATCAGAATAAACATAAAGATCCAGTGTGCAACATTTACGGGCATTTGTTTACAGAATATGGCTGAAATGTAATACAATATGCATATCTATGTTTTCACTCGTGTATAATAACCTGGAAATAAGAATCATTATGTTTTTGTTACATTACAGTCAACCTTATAAACGTCCTGCCATGTTGAACTCGCAGGTTTCAACAATAGCCTGGACCAGACAAACTAAATACTCGCTCCAGATGGAAAGGAAATGCTGAAGTGATAGGGTTGCAAGCAACAACCACACTGCTAGATGCCACTAAATCCTACACACTGGCCCTTTAAATGTTGAGCTAATTAATATACTTATCACATGTATACATTAGCATGTTGGCGTCACTCTGAGCACATTGCTCATGCTAATATTAGCATTTAGCCCCAGAGTCAGAGGTGCTAGCCAGTTTGCATTATTGCTAGAAAATGTTGCTTATATAATGAAGCGATTATTAAAATTGTTACATTCTCCTACACTCATAGCTTGAACTATTTTTGGACATAAAATGGAGTCAAGGAACTATAAAACCTCTAATCAATGATTTATATCACAGGGATGGAAAATATCTCTTTCCATATGAGCGTCAGTGGAGACCAGACTCTTCTGTCTGTGTACTGCAGACATTCAAGAGTGAAAACAGAACAGACACAAATGTCGAAAGTCTGAGTTTGAACCCTTTAAGCTCCTCTCTACAGCTATCTACACACTGTTTATCTATACAAGTTAGCCGAGCGCAAAGCTACATTGATTTCTGCGTCCAACCCATACATCAGTGCCACTTGTTAAATCACTAAACACATTTAAGTGACCCCCTTAAATGGAAACTATTGAACTACTGGCTCCTGGCAATTTAGTACCATATATGGACATTTGCCTTACTGGGCAGCACGTTACGCACATGCGTTTCACAGGCATGTGTCTGTGTGTATGTCTGTGTGCTGTGAGGTCAGAGAGAGCTAGATTGAGGATACTGTAAACACTGCCAGTCGCTCCATTAAATCAGTCTGTTTGCTCTATCTAAACACTAATGCTGTACCATCTGTGGCCAGCTGGTTGGTTAAGAGCTTCGCCGGAGCTGGTCATCACCCGGATCATTAGCTGGATAATCAACTGAACTGTCTGACACTCTCTAATATTTAACCGGCAGCTGTTTATCATAAACGTATTTGCAGCAGTAAATGTATACAGTGTGCATTATGTATAGATAGTCTGTCGGTAGATGTGGGAGGAATGTTTAGGAGGAATGTTTACATGAAGCATCACGTTTTTGTCATAATCCGTATCATTCAGTTCACCTCCATTTTATTTATATAGCGCCAAATTATAACAGAGTTATCTTAGGACGCTTTTCACACGAAACAAGATAAAACTCTATGTAATATTATGTATTATGAGACCAAACAATTCCCACCACGAGCAAGCACTTGGAGACATTGTCACGAGATGTCAAGAGATGTCATGATGTTCTTGCTGTAATGGACATGTTCTCTTTCTTTGTCGTTTAGCTCTTGGCAGTAGCCTGGTGTGCGAGCACAGTAACCCACCCAGTGTGCAGGCGTGTCTGAGTCGGGCGGGCGGTGGGACAACTATCAAGAACAAGGGAGGGGTCAATGGAAGAGCCCCTGGCAACAGGCCTCGGTCGCTGTCTAAACCCAAAGGTACATCGACAACTCACAACAATATAGCAAATCACTGAACAGTGGGAGGGTCGGTGGAAAAAAAGTGGTCTATGATTAATATGCGACGTAAAAAGGTATTGGCACGCACACGCTAATTGTGTCAGAGTGACCTTTCTCCTGTTTTCATATTGCCCCTCTATGCTTGTTATTGTGTAGTTCTCGAGAAACACTTAATCATATTGAAGGCTCTAGATTCAGCCAAGACATACTAAGACCTCATAAATAAGACCACACTGTAAAAATGCTCCCTGTTACTGTTATACTATTATATATTATATCATTAGTTTATTATTACCCATACAGTAATTGTTGCAGTTGGTTGTGTTTGAGCTCATTTTATAACTGCTTTTATTGTTTCTTAAATTAAATGATTGATTATTTGGTTTGTAAAAATGCTGTAAATACTGAATTACCCAGATAAAGTGTTAATGATTAATAGTTTATTGCTTTCACAATAGATAATGCCTTTGCAAGTATTTAAACCACAAATAAAGTTAACTTTATATATAAGAATTAAGTAGGAGATAAGAAAAGAGTGAAGTACTCTATTAAATGTACTCAACCACTGCAGTGCACTATACAAATGTTCAGACCACCACAAGGAGACAGTGAAAACAGGAATAGAGTTTGAGTTAGTTATATAAGATGTCCTGGGATCAGTAAACTAAAAGTCCCGTTCCTCTTTTATTTGAGCTAAGTAAATCATTCTGCACAGATAAGACAAGAGACAGACCTCTATTCTTTCTGCAGTTGTAAATTATCTAAAAACTTCAATTCCTTTCATAACATGTGTTTTGTGTTGAACAGAGAAGCTACTCTGTGCTTGTGTTTTTTACATTTAGGACATGTCCTACAGTTCAGTGACCTGTGCCTGTGGTGTCGATTGGGGTAGCTTATGCCACCCCCTTCAGGTCCAAATCAACATTGCAGTGACATATTTCCTGATGAGAAAAATCATATGCATCCACTAGCATCCAAAAAAAAAAACTTTCCCCTCTGTCTTCTCTCCAGTGCCTCCAAAGCCACTACATCTCCAGAGCCCGGTGACAGAGCTCTCGTCCCCGCTGGGCCGAAGCCAGAAACCACCGCTTAGAACGAGAATGGAGGACGGAGGAGGAGGAGGAGGAGGAGGAGGAAGAGGGGCTGTGAACCGGGAGAGAGCCAGGGATAAACAGTCCAAAGTGTCAGACCTCATCAGCCGCTTTGAAGAGAACAGGTAGGGGCACTTTACTCCCTGGTGGTGCGTGTGTGTGGTTCCCCTTCACAGAGAGGCGAATATGATATAAGAAAAGTTGATCTGTGGTGTTTGTATGAGGAATTGCTCAGTTCATCCAGTGACAATCTACTGAGTAATATCATCCAGTGAAAGTGGCTCTGCAATATTACTCTCTTGTTTCACGTGATCACACAATATTCATCATGACAGATGGTTGAATAACTCTATCCACGTCACTTAAATAGCTTTTGTAACAAAACGACCTCAGTCAGGTTGTTGTAATAACGGTGACGGGAAACTTTGTCTTTCCTAACGTTTCCTATACCAGTTATTTTAAGGATGAAAAGCAGAAGTCCCTCGATCAAAGTCTCGAGTCTGACTCATTGATTGTAGCACAGACGAGAGCTGTAGACGTAACAAGCTGAGATTAGCCCCGTGCTACACAAGCCAAGCGTTAGAGAGGGGATGAAAGGAGATTTGTACAGGCGAGGGGAAACACAGCTCCTCGTTCAGTTGTGTGACGGGATTCGGGGTTGTGAGATGAAGCCCAGGAGGGTGAGGTAGGATCTCAACTATCTCAACTTAAATGTCTCTACTTTGATCTTGTTGCCTCATATTGAAGGGGCGATTTAAGTATTCTGTTGGCTGTGCTTTTACACAAACTCCTCAAAGCTGAATTTGCTAATTCTGATGCAGGGATACGTGAGAAGTATCTATAAGGCTTTCCAGTGTTTCCCCGTTCTTTTTTTTTGGTTTTTTTTAATCACATTTTATTAGATTCGGAGTTGTGCGAGTTTTGATTGTCGCTTCGTCCTTGTCTATGTGAAGGAGGCCCATTGAAAGTGGTTAGAGGCTCAACAATGGTGCCCTTGTCCTAAATGCTCATACAGTAGAGCCCAGAAATATTCAGTCTGCAGCAGTGGCATTCCCACTAAGATTTCACTCACTCTCTTCAGCCTGTACGTGCCCTATATTCCAACTCATCTCTGACCTGGATCTCTGAATTACAAAATCCAAACACAATCTCACACCTTTCATCGTGGAGGTGAGCTTAATCAGAGCAAACAGGGGTGTGTTTTTCACTCAGACTGTGCAGGGCTGTTGGGATTAGCCCTCTAGTGGCCCTGGAACAGAAAAAAGAGAAAGGCCCGCAGCTTCTGAGAACAGAATTAGCCTACTAATATACTAATCTGGTTCACATGGCACTTGGCTGCCTTAAAGGCACCTTAAAGGGCTGCCGCGTGGCGAATGAAGCCTTTCTTGTGTTTAGTGCAGCCTGTTTTAAAACAGTCATGTACTGGAACACTGTGCTATTTATAAGTAAAGAGGAACTGCTGTGTGCACCTACCCACACACTACGAAGTATAGTTGTGCAAGTTTTTTTTATTACTGTTATTATTAATAAATAGTATCAAATAATCGTGGTATATTTAAGTCTTCCTCTGAGGGTTATGGATGTTATTATTTCACACACAAACACCTGAGATGAGCCAGCAGCCCAGAAGTGATTCATCTGTGGAGTGTTTCACCAGCCTGCTGTTGTTCCTCTATTTATACATACTTCCTGTTTCTGTCGGACAGTCGGTGCAACAGTGAACGACGCTGAGGGTTGTTTTTTTTTTTTTTTTGCATCAGTGAATGTTAGATTATAGTATCTCTTGTCTCTTTTCTGCTAGAAATGTTAACGCTTTGAGTTAGCTTAGATCATGATTTGTGGCCAGTTTTACAACAGAGGTTAGATCAGCAGAGACACAGTAGCTACTGTCAGTTGTCGCTTGCTGTAAGACTGGAGGGTAATTTAGAGGGAAACAGCTGGACCGACTGCCTGTACAGGATGTCGAGCCGATGAATGGTGACATTGTACGTGCATGTGTGTGTCTGTGTGTGTCTTTGTGTTAATCGAGCCTCCATTCCTGTGCTGTATATCAAATTGTCTTGTTTGGCCAAACTGTTTTTTCCATTTCATTCATGTTCCAGTGACGAGTGAAAGAGATGTTACAGTACAATATATAATGTGGGTTCTCCTTGGAAGTAGGACAGAATCTATCTCTGGGGAATAGTATTGTACCCCCCCCCTCCTCCTCCTGTCCTCCTCATTACTGTACCTCTACTCCTCTTTGCTCTCTCACACACACACACACACTTCCTCTGCATTACGCCAGCTCTCTGCAGCCTCATAAGACAGAAAGAAGTTTGTGCATCTCTCTCACAGTTTTATTTTTAACTCTCACCCTCATGTGCAAAAGCTCTCCGCTTACTGTTGTGTCTCACACTCCCCGATCAACGTGCCGGTGTTGAGGAGCTACCAGACAGACTCCTGTAATCTGTCTCCCTTTTCCTCCTCCTTTTTTTTTTGGTTAGTTAACTCTCTCTGTGCCTTCAGTGTACTGACTGACTTCCTCCTTTGCTTTTTCCTCTGTTCCTCCAGCAACACAGAGAACAAGAGAGACAGCTCGCCACTCAAACAGATCAGCAAGTCATCCAACTGCAGCCCGGCTCACCGCGCCCACCAGAAGCAGACTGAGCCCGGCGGAATTCAGGAGAATCACACCTCCGTACCGGCACCGCCGCAGGATGCCCACAATCCGGCATCTAACGGGGTGGTAGCACAGATGGAGCAGGACAAGGTGACGGAGGACAAACAGGAGAGGAACAATGGAAGTGTGAGGATAGAGACGGCCGGGCTGGTTAATGGAGATATGGGGGACGGGAGCGCAGAACAGAGTGATGATCATTCACCTCCACATACAGACAGGACTGGCCACACTGAGAATGAGGACAGTGGTACTCAAACAGAAGGCGAACACAGGAATGAAGAAGGGAGCGCAGACCATAAGGTACATGCATGTCTGCTGATTTGCTTTTCACTTCGTTGTCTTTGCGCCCAAATGATCTGATGTGTTTACATCCTTTGTGTCATATATTTAGACCATGACAGAGCTTTCTGACTCTGCGGTCTCTGACTGACATACCATCAGCGTTTATTTATGTTCTGGGCTTTCAGCACAATTAAATCTCTTGAGCTAATTCAGCTCTGGGTTACTCTAACACTGTAAGGGTAGAGTTACAAGGGGGTGTGTGAGTGTCTCAGTGGAGTTATTATCTTCGAGGGCCGAGCAGATGTCGAACGCTTGAGCAGCTGAATTTGTGCCTCTCCGACCTCCCCTGTGGGAGTGTGTGGTGCCCCGGTGTTAAGGGAGAGGAGCAACACATATTTTTACTGTTGAGTTGTTGTGGCCCTGAGAGGGAGCTTTGTCAAGTTGAAGTTTAACTTTGGTGATGAACTGGAGCCCTCTGTTTTTTGGACTTGTGCCACTGCATGTTGTCTAATTAAATCTAGTAGCCAGTCAGTCAAGGCATCAGCTCAATTCGGATTAAATTTGAGTGGCTTTGTTCCATTGCTCCAGTTGAACAGGTACAACCCATGAAACCATGAAGAACCACTACAAGTAAAAGTCCTCTGTTCAGAATCTTATTTCAGTAAAAGCTCTGAAGAATAAGCAGCTAAATGTACTCCACCCAAGGAATGTTGCACTTCTGTGACATTGTTGGACACATGATGGACAGTGGCATAGAATCAGAGGTTCAAATGCGTTAACCTAGTAGCGACTAGTGTAGCCTTGAGCTGCTAGCCTCAAGCTAAAATGAGGAGTGGGCTGTAGATGTCTGGTGAACTCACTTCTTTCTAACTCCACGCCCTTTAGATACTTTTCTTTTTCAAACCTGAAGTGTTCAGCCCCAACCGACGCTGACTCAAGTGACATCACTTCAGGACGTTTATCAGACTTCACACAGCTCCCTCTCAAACACAATCTAGTTGTTCATACTGATGCATGAGCTGATTTTAACTTTATATACAGTTGAAGTTTAGTCCAGTGGTTCCCAGTCTAGTTCTTGAGCCCCTCCATAGGGTCACAAGATTTACCTGAAGGGAGAGATAAGAAGATCTGAAGTAGATTTGAGGTATTGAAAAATGTGACTTCCTCAGGCTTTGAGCAGTTATTCAAATGAAACCATCTGAGAAGTTTCACTCTTTGGTGAAACTGCACACAACTCATAGACATCTGAAAGGGGCCCCAGTTACACAAAACAAGTCAAAAAGACTAGGAACAACTTCTAAAGGTTAAGAATATATTGCTAAGATGTCTAATAAATGTAACGCCATATCAATGGTTCGATCAATTGCTTGCTTGTGGGCATTCGCTCAGACCCCAGAGGATTAAGTACCTAATAATTTTACAGTAGAGTACTTGAGTGTACTTAGTTACCTTTCACCTCTGGCCCTATGTGTTGTTCTTATGAAACCATATCAATGAAATGCATTATGTGAAGTGCATTGCATTGCACATAATTGACTGAAGCATAGCATGCCTGGAGAGAATAATTTCTCAGCAACTCAGCAGAGAATTAGCAACACCATGGATAAGTTGACAAATGAATGATGTGGAAATGTGAGGTTCTTGCACTCGGCGGTAAACTGGCATGCCACATTTCATCACATGAGTATGTGTGTGATGTTTTCTGAGGCTACACCTATTGTTTGTCACACTGATCGGCCTCTCACTCAGAGCTCTGTTAGACATGTTTATGTGTTTGATTTGGTGCCGTTTCCCTTATTCATGGAATTTCATTTCCTGTTCTGAGAGTTTCTGATACACCACAGCCTAACCCACCACCCAACCTGATTTATGGACACACGCATCAGTCCGACATGCTGCTGTATGCAGCAACAGCGAAACGGTATTTAATAACACATGGCTGCACTCAAGACAGCAGAGGAGCCACTGAGGCGTTGAACCTGAGTCAGTACAATAAATGCATGATTTGCAAAGAACACTTTTGTATTTAAATGGAACATGCTATTCTAAGCTTTTAAGTTTGAGTATATGGTGTGAAACCAGACTTAAATCAGTGACCTGAATCAAACAGGAACTTGCATAGGAACAGGAAACAAATGACAATGATGTGGGAATGAGTTCAGATTTCAGATTCATGCACTACAGACAGTCCTGCATTATTTTTAGCTCTGTTACACTCCAGTCGCTGTGTTGAAAAGCTTATAAGGCCTCATTTTCCTTTAAGCCTTAGGTGACATTACCAATTACTCATCATTAGAGAAGTATTAGACTGGAAAGGACTGTCATTATGCAGACTGTGAACTGTGTGACCGCGCTGCCGACGTTCTCGCTCAACAGAATAAGATCACTTTCACACTTTGCTAATTCATTAACGATCAGAAGTTATTCAAGATTGCCACACGTGGAAACTCACAGTCGTGTACCCTCTGTTTTCAGGAGACAAACGAGCAGAAGCTGTTTAAGATCGCCAGCGAGCTTTTGCATACAGAGAAAGCCTACGTGGCGCGACTTAACCTGCTGGACCAGGTGAGGGACTCAGTGAAAGCTCCAGTTCACTTCTGTTTTTCTGACCACATGCCATTGTACAAAGGTTTTGAATTACACAGTTGATGTTAAACCATGAAGAGAGGTTGCATGTATAAATGTGTTTTTTTTTGTTTTTTTTTATTCCAAAATACTCTGAGACTTTTTCACTTTCCAGCTATTTGTCGCTTATCAGTTCCATGTTGTGTACGGCTTTGTAGGTATTCTGTGCTAAGCTAATGGAGGAGGCAAATAAAGGGACATTCCCTGTGGAGGTAGTGAAGAACATCTTCTCCAACATCTGCTCCATCCACGCCTTTCACAGCCAGTTTCTGCTTCCAGATCTGGAGAAACGCATGGGAGAATGGTGAGCTTCAGCCTCTAATGAAATCATAATAAATACAATAGGGGGTCTGTGTCAAACTTTAGCTATGATCACATTGTCTCTTTCTACTAAAACCAACACTCTGAGATTGAAAATATTTGTACCTGTAGATTTACTCTGTATACTGTTAATAGATTTAGAATTATTAGAGTACTAACTACAGTAGTTAACAAACTTCTCTCCCTCCCTGCAGGGCGTCCACGCCTCGCATTGGCGACATCCTGCAGAAACTCACACCCTTCCTCAAAATGTACGCAGAGTACGTAAAGAATTTCGACAATGCCATGGAGCTGCTGAAACAGTGGACAGATCGTTCGCCTCAATTCAAGTCCATCATTCAGGAGATACAGGTACAGCCAACCAAACTCCAGGCTGGAAAAATGTAATTGTAATTTAAGTTTAAGTTGCTGGAAAAATACAGACTGATGGTAAAATGTTGTACTAATGTGAAAGCAACATTCTCGTACTGTTTTTCTCAGAGCCAAGAGGTCTGTGGCTCCCTGACGCTTCAGCATCACATGCTGGAGCCGGTGCAGAGAGTCCCTCGCTACGAGATGCTGCTTAAAGACTATCTGAAGAAGCTGCCTCAGGACAGCTCTGACAGACGAGATGCAGAGAGTAAGTCGACGTATCTAAAATTCCCACTCAGGGAGCCATTTTTAATTAACTTAACGTAACCCATCTCTCTTTTTTCCCCCCAGAATCATTAGAAATTATCGCCACAGCAGCGACTCACTCCAACAGCGCCATACGAAAATCTGTAAGTACAGTTGTTTCAGATATCACACACAACCTATTCAACACATCAATGTCCAACTAAAATAAATGTCCCACCCTGATTTAGGATAATCTGAAGAAACTGTTGGAGATATACGAGATGCTGGGCGAAGAGGAGGATATTGTTAACCCCTCTAACGAGTTTATAAAAGAGGGTCACATCTTGAAGCTGGCAGCCAGGAACACCTCGGCCATGGAGCGATACCTCTTCCTGGTGAGAGAAACTGTCGAGCACAGTAACGCCTTCTTATCTAATGAACGTCGCTGCAGGGAAATATGCTGTGGCGGGACTTCATCTGCGCGAGTCAATTGAAACAAGTGAATCATTTCAAGGCGGGACCACCTCTGTGTGAGGATGCACGGGGGCCACATGAACAAATCTCTCAATTACACAGATTGCCAGATGATGTGATTACGTTCTGGCTGTTTCTTATTAGCTTCAGGCTGAATGTCTCCCATCTGTGTCATTCAGGTTACCTGCCGTGCATAAGACTGCCCCCTTTGGAAGAAAAATGATGCCACTACAATGTTTTTGTTTTTTTCTATCCTCCAGTTCAACAACATGCTGTTGTACTGCGTGCCCAAATTTAGCCTTGGCGGGGCGAAGTACACGGTGAGGACGCGGATCGGCATCGACGGCATGAAGGTCCTGGAGACGACCAACGAGGACTACCCTCATACCTTTCAGGTGTCAGGCAAGGAGAGGACACTGGAGCTACAGGCCAGGTATGTTTTGAGCACAAATGTCACACGGGTCATTTAAAATACACCCCAGCTCCTCCCACATGGAAGTACATAATTGAATGTAATTTAGACCACATATATGTGGAAGACCACCTAAATGAGCACACCCAAGCTCCATATTTAAAATCCTCTAAATCTCTAAATAAACTCTTTGGCCGCAGCTAAGTGCTACGTTGTAATTTGGTGTTACAAGAGGAACAGGAAGTATCCATCACATAAAGTTAAGGCATATATATTTTTAGTGTTTTAACACTGGTTTTGTTTTGTTTTTTCTCCTCAGCTCGGAGCAGGACAAGGCAGACTGGATTAAGGTACGGCACACGTGTTATTTTCTTATTTGATTATATATGTTTGAAGGTAATGTAGGGTGACTCACATTGTTTATTTTCCTCCAGGCTTTCCAGGCGACCATTGAGATCTTCCAGCAGAAAAACGAGTCATTCAAGAACGCCTTAAAAGACGTGGAGGAAGTATCGGTACGTGTCACATCAGAATCGTGCACGTTTATAAACTGTCGACACCTTTCTGTCCCGTCATATTGTGAGCGTGTGTGTGTTTTTATTTGAATGCAGAACGCCGAGCTGGGGAAGCGTGCCCCTCGCTGGATCCGCGACAATGAAGTGACAATGTGTATGAAGTGTAAAGAGTCTTTCAACGCTCTGACGCGGCGAAGACACCACTGCAGAGCCTGTGGCTACGTAAGTCATCTCGATGGTGTCGTGCCATGCATAATGCATGTGCAGAGAGAGAGAGAGTAAGGATGACTGAAGACTTACAGCAGAAAACCTTTCAGAGCTCAGTTCAAATGTGAAAAAAATCTTGATTTTTAAACACCAAGAATTTATATTTTTCTACGCTAATGAGCTCAAATGTTGATGAGTACAGTCATCTTTTGATGAAACACCCACTCCCTATTTTTGAACATAAAGTTTGAGATTTTTGATGAAATACATTATGGATAATATGAGGGAGATGGTACGCTCTTCCATGCTCACAGTCACACTCTCCTCCTTAAATATGTATGCAGAATATGGCAAAAGACGTTTGTTACACATTTCTCCTCTCTCCCCTTATTCACAGTCTATTATAACTGCAGGCAAAATGTCCCAAAAATGCTTTGATAATAAAGTAATATATTAAAACATAACATTATAACTCCATCCGACTACTTACCATGTGTAATATTATTATATCATGCACCCTACCTCTGCAATATTATTTATATCTTGCCACTTTCACCGTTAGTACTCATTCTTGCACATCTGTCTGTTGTTTGTCTGTTTGTTTATTGGTTTCTAATTTACTGCATAGGCTGAAGATACTTTGGTCTGTTGTTGTTTTGCCTTTTCTATTTTTATTTTTATTCTCTGTTGTACAATGCTGTAACAAGAGAATTTCCCCGTCATGGGATAAAGTATAATCTAATCTAATCTAATCTTATCTAATCTAATCTAATCTTATTAGTGCCTACGGTTTAAAATAGTCCTAGGAAGGTTAAAGTATGCTCAAAGGTGTTCCTTCAAAAAATGTGCTGAATATTAACTGTGAGACTGATGTAGATCTTTGCTTCTTCTTCTTTCTTACAGGTGGTGTGCTGGAAATGTTCGGACAATAAGGTGGCGCTCGAATATGACGGCAACAAGATGAACAAAGTCTGCAGAGACTGCTTCTCCATCCTGACCGGAGAAAGGATAACTGAGGGCAAGAAGAAGGGCATCCTGGAGGTGAAGAGGATGTTTGCCTACATAGGATTAACTAAAGAGATAACTCACACAGTCCATTTTAAAGATGCTTTATTGATTT
Organism: Protonibea diacanthus; assembly: GCA_028641955.1. Classification (NCBI taxonomy): domain Eukaryota; kingdom Metazoa; phylum Chordata; class Actinopteri; family Sciaenidae; genus Protonibea; species Protonibea diacanthus. The sequence continues at coordinate 16,996,342 of CM053981.1, forward strand.
TGTACTCATTTGTTGGTGGTCTTTCCCCCCCCTTGTGCAGATTGAGGCAGCACAGTTCACAGGCAGCAGCATCATGTGTGGCTTCCTGCAGTACTGTGAGAAGAACAAACCTTGGCAAAAGGTGTGGTGCGTCATCCCTGAGAAGGAGTGCCTGGTGCTCTATCTCTACGGAGCTCCGCAGGTAAAACACCAAGGACGTGAAGCAGAAAATATCATTACCCATATTCATCCATACGCATAACAATCTCTTCATCCATGACCTCTCTCACTCAGGATGTAAAGGCCCAGTGTACTATCCCCCTCCTGGGATATTCTGTGGACGACAGCGCCCGGCCCACAGACCCTCCGGCCACTTTCCGTCTCTCTCAATCCAAGTCCATCCACAACTTTTTTGCTGAAAATGAGGATGTCAAGCAGCGCTGGCTGAAGGTGATTCGAGTGGCAGTGACGGGAGAGGTGCCTGAATGCCGCCATGCCAACGGCAGCAACGCCAACATGGTGGACAACAACAACACACAAGAAGCGGGTACGGATAGCACATAAGGCTGAGAGCAAACTGTTGTTGGGATTGCTCAAGAAAGACGGTATGTGCAGACCTGTGCTGCACGCACAAGACATAAATGCACACTCTCCATGCTGTCCTTAAATCTGAATCCTAAAGACAAAGTGGAAAAAAATCAGTGCTGGATAAGCTGCCTTTCCTTGCCACTCTCCCGTTTCCCAGTTTCTTCATGGATTTTCTCACAAACCCACACAAGAACTTTGAATTCAGTGCTAGAGCTGTGCTGGATTACTAAAAGAACATGTCTAGTACAATCAACACTAGAGCAAAAGAGGCCTCAGGATTGATCGACTTCTTTCAAACAGGCACTATTAAGGACAGCTCAAACTCGCTCTTCATGGACTATTAACCCGTGTCAACTCCTCTTGAGCCAATGGACTACCACAGACTTATACAGCCTATACAGGATGTGAATCAAAGCTTAAGGACAGCCCAAACTAAGTCTGCTGGTGCTGTAACTCAACTGTGTATACCTGTACAGTATGTGTTTGTTTTTTCTTTTTCTTTTCAGAAAGGAACAATTGTGTTTTCATGGACAGAAATCATTTGTTTTGATAACATAGAAAACGTCTAGATATGATATAAAGTATACAGTATTCCCACTTTTCTTTGTTGGAGAAGTTCCCGAACTGTTAAAATGATCACGTGGTTGGATAATGATGGTCTCATCTCCCTCTCTCTCATCCCTCAGTGAAAATTCATCGACAGGTGAATGAAACTCTGGATGCGCGTTGGCTGATCTGTCTGCTTTGCTATCGGTTGCACCTGAACTCTGTTTTCAATGAAGAAAATGAACTAGTTTGCAAATTAGTTTTAAGTATGACGTGCTGATCATAGGAGAAATAGGTTGCCCTGGAGCTGATCGAGTCTAAAATACCAGCTTTATGTGGGTGCAGTGCTGCTCAGTGATTTTCAACTTTGCCCACATTGGCAACCGGAGCTATCCAGCCGTTTAGTTTTGCTTCTCTATTGAGTTGGGAGAATTGCAAGACACATTTTTAGACTTACAATCGACCTTCCCTGTCTGTTAAATCCCAAGGTTTTCTGGGGATATATATTTAAAGTCTGAACTGATTGCATCACTATGACATCTCCAGGGTTATTTTCTCAGACATTACAAAGCTCCCTGCACATTCCCAGAGGACAATTTCACAGCTTGAGTAAACCTCACCATGAGAGATAAACAGACCTTTATGTGTGAGCCTGTGTATTGTCATACAAATCCATCCCTGTGGCTCAGAAAATGTTTGTATGAAAGGCCGAGGATGAACGGAGAAATGCACGTCCAGTTACAGGACAGTCACAGATGCGAGTTCATGCCGCGAGAGATGAGCGGGGATCATCGTTGTCTCATTCTGTGGCAGCGTTTTCTATTCAAGATGCAAATGCAGCACAATCACAGACATGACAAAGCTGGTGCGAGAAATGTAAATGTGTTTTTAATGCTGTAATTAATTTTATTATTTAAAAGTAATTTATAGACTATGACAAGCATGATCTGTTAAAAGTAGCACAAAATCGTTCCCTCACTGTCAGCTAAGAAGTGCGGTAGGTAGATGTTTTTTTTTTTTTTTTTTTCTGAAAGCAGATGTTTTTCCACTAACTCATCAAACGCGTCACCTCGGTTGTTCAGCGTGACAGCGACCGTTCATAGTGCTGGATGGGCCGCATTCTTTTACACAGTCCTCCTCCACCCTGTGCTTGATGCTGGTGCTCGTCCGAGTCTCACTCTTCTGAACTATTTCCATTCCTCAGTATTCAAAATAATAAAAAAAAAAAAAAACAAGAGCACAAAAGCCTCCCTGTCTGTAAGATCTGAATGTATATCCAGATTTTTTTTATGCGTCCTCTCACCCCCTTCCCCGAAGGTTTGAGGAGCTATGCACTTTACAGTATCTTAAAGTGTACCTTCAAAGAAAATAAAACCAGATTAAATATGATTCATGTGGATCTCACTTGTTTGTAATGTTATGTTGCTGCTTGATTAAACCTACAATGTGTTATCGAATCTAGTTCTGCCTGTCTGACAGTCAGTCTTTGTGATGCTACTTTCACAAAGAAACATATCGTTTTGGTTCCTTGTTTTGCTTCTCTTGATGAAAAGGTTTTTCACAATGAGTCACCCCAGACATGCACGTAAATAGATGAAGTCAGTAGTTGCCATTTCTCAGAAGTGGTTGATGGTCTGAAGACGTGTGATAAAAAAGCCTGAAAGCAAGGTGTCATCTGTAGATAGCTCCAAAAAGAAAAAAAAAAAGGAACAAGCAAAGCGAGAATCTCATTTTTATTCTCACCTGAATGCAGAGTGACTGCAGTTTGCCATCACAAAAACAAAAATTCTGCTAATACCTGGTTTGGTTTAGGTGATTTGTTGTGTAATGTGAATAAACTAGACAAATATTTAACAGATTTAGAAAACGTTTATTTTCACAAAAGGGGGGGGGGGGGAAGGGAGAGATCAAAGAAAACAAACAAGAATATCAAATTCTCTTAAGTCAAAATTTCATAAGTATGTGCAAGTTACTTTCCTCACTTCTTTGAGGAATGCTCCTTGCGCAGCATTAGTCAAACATAATTAGGACACAGAATGCGCCGCGTGTCGTGATGTCGTTAACATCCCACAGTTCTCAAGAGAGGAGCTTCAAAAGGTCAGCATGAAGGAGTCACATTGCTGCAAAAAGTAAATGGAGTCCTCGGTAGTAGCAGTCTTCTGGTGTTGCTTGGAAGAGGTTTTCATTCGATACGAAATAGGGAATGTGGGTCTTGGCCAGTCTTTGGATTTGTGTGTGTCTGCCTCAGCTTTTGGGCTGTCTGAGCAGACCACGGATCCTGCGAACCAGAGCCTGGATGAAAGTGTAGCGGGAGCGGACCTGGCTGTACAAACCCTCCACCTCCAGAAGCTTCCTCTGCAGAACCTCTCCGAAACCTGCGGCCATGTCGCTCTTCAGCTGCACTCACACAAACAGAAGACAGTCGGATCAGGCATGACATAAGTAGTAATGTACGTAAACATGATGCTTATGCCAGCGTATGCAGCTGCTTGCCATCTTAGAGTCATTTCTTACCAGGTCAAGGTCTTGCTGGCTGACTCGGGACAGGCCGAAGCTGCGACCTCCGCTTGCCTGCAACCCGCCAAAGGAGTCTGAAGACAAGAAGTTATTAAATGAATTGCCTGCAATCGAGCTCCAGCCCTGACTTAAATCTGCAAATATCTGTCACAGCTTATCTCACCATCTGCGAGGCGTGACCTATAAAAACTGGCTCCAGGCAACAAGGAGTCCTTGGGGTCGGTGGGAGTACAATGCAACAGGTAGTACTCCAGGTGGCGCCACAACACAAACAAACAGGTCTCGATAACATCTGAAGAAAATCCAGGTCAAGGAATGTCACAATTTTCTAAAAAGAGCTCCCAAAGATGGAGATTTATGAGCTGATTTTCTCATTCTGGTGTGCTGAAAAGGGGTCAAAAAGACTCTTTTAGTCCCACACTGTAAAGTCCTGTGCCTACAAGAGGCCAAAGGATACAGGAGCACAAGGCCAGCAGCTTGGCTCTGTTGTTGATAAGCTGGACCAGTCGTCTCTTGGCCAGCAAGCTCCTCTGGACTGATGAGATTTTCTCCACCCCTCCTGGGCCTGACACCAGACCTTGGCACAACTACAGAGATGTTTGTGGTTAGAATGAAGACAATGCATGTGGGAGTCAATAAACAGTTTCAGAAAACAATTAGCTCTATGTGTACAGCAGTGTGGTGAGTGTGAGACAGAGCGGTTTAGTGTATTGGTCCATCATTACCTCCTTGAGTTCCTCGGGAGGCAGCTGATCCAGGCTCTGCAGCTTGCCCACGCTTTGTCTGTGACTCTGGTGGAACCGGAAGAAATCTGCTGCGCTGTTCTTCAGCAGGTACAGGACCAGACCCAGGCTGGGGGCCCGGGAGTAAGCCATAGATGGCATAGTGGATGAAAGATCTTCAAAAACAAGAGCCCCAGTTCAGTCAGCCAAGTGTTGCAGTCAACAAAGTAAAAACAAAGTGATAAAAGCTAAAAATGCTTCAAGAGTTTGTGGATTTCTATCTTGATATATCAGCTAACAGACACTGGAAAGTAAAAAGTGTGGCTTCTTCATACAATATTCACTGAGACGTGTCTAATTCCTGGTCCTCTTCCTCAGTGTGGGCAGAATATAACTGACCTGCACGTCCTCCATCCCTGCCAGCTGGCTCGCTGCCTGACGGGCTGAAGAGGCAGATGCTGAACTGGGCCTGGGCTGAACTCTGCAGCAGCAGTGTTTGGCAGTACTCCATGATGTTAGCACACACCTGGACACAGAAGAGCACCGCTCAGGTCACTGACAATGCAGCACTGATGAATAATCATGGCTAAGAATACACAAGACTGCACACACATTGTTTGAGTACCATTTTTATCTGCACTGTTCATTATACTACTGGAATATTTAAAAGGCGTTCTTGGTAACTTCATACCAGGGATACTTTACTGCTTCTACTACATTTACAGAGTGCTTTCTGTCAGACCTGTTGCATGGCCACCTCCATCTCCTCTCGCTTGTCTGCTGAGTCACCAGGGGCAGCAATCTCAGCCTGCTTTAGCAACCTCTCCCGCTCGCTCCCCGCCAGACGACCAAGCAGGGACAGACAGAGACGCTAAAAAAGAAAAGATCTGTTATCAACTGTGCGATTAACAGTTGGTGATTAGCAGGGATAGAGAGGACAATAATAAAACATAGGCCACATATTATATTAAACAATGGCAGCTATCAAACCTGGAATCTGTTGATGTGACCCTGGAACTCCAGGAGAGCAGCACTGTTGACCTCCCCGCCTGTCTCAAGGGCACCTGAGAGACATTATTACACATTAGGTTTGCACAGTGGAAATGGGAAATATAAGTGATGGCAAATGCGGAGAAGATTGATTGTTTATGATCGTACCTGGCAGAGCTGTCTTACTGATGATGCCAGTCAGCAAAGAGAGCTCCTGTAAAACTCCCATACTGAGCTCCTGACAGCGCAACAGGGACTGAATGGTGTCTGCATGGACTATCAGCCACTGGAGAACCTGCGCACACACACACACACACACACACACACAGTGCAGTGTTTCATAAACACTATCATATCACATATCACTGTTTTGATATCACTAGTAGTGTGCCTACCTGTGCTGCCCCCTGCTGGTGATTCATGGTGGTAGAGGTTAGGATGACCTGAAAGAGCCTCAGGGTTGGTAAGAGAATCTGCCTGTAGCGGTCCATAGGGCTTGGGATGAAGCCTGATGGGTCCCTCATCACCCTGTTGAGAGAACAGAGACAGACTTAAGTAACACTATAAATAGACACCTAAAGAACAGGTAATCTGAAGCTGGAGTCAGTCAAATGCATTTAAAAATCTCCTCAAGGAACAAGTTGCTGACTCACTGATGCAGACTTTCCATCACAACATACAGTATTTCAATCTTTACGCTATGACTAAAACGTCACAATTTTCGGATAATAACTTGGATGTCAGTTCATGTCATACCTGTGTGCATCGCTGTCAGGTACCATGTCAAACACCTGACACTCTATCAGCTGTGCCACGAGTCCGCAGCGCAGCAGCTCAACTGCTCCCTGACCTGTCTTAGCCACACGAGTCAGCAGAGCCTGAGAACACACAGCAGAGTTTGTATCTTCAGAATAATAAAATCCAGTATAAGACATAGACTGTCTGTTTAAGTGCTCGTCTGCTCACCATCTTGCTCTCATAGATGTAGAGTGGTTTAAGGAGGGGAGGCTGAGGTGTGAGCAGGCTCTGCAGGGCGGCATCGTCTTGTCTCAGGCTCTCCACTAGCGACCGCAGGTAGCCACTGTTGCAGAGGTAAACCAGCCACTGATTCTGACGGTCAATGGACAGGATCCGGTCCAGCACTGCCAGAGCTAACATCTGACACACAGGGAGAGGAGACAAGGATGAAGTAAGCACTGAGAGAAGAGTCTGGCTAGGTAGTCGGTAACTTTGCCTAAAAATGGCAGAGCGAGTACATGAGCCCTGCTGTTGTTTGGCTCTTACCCGGCTAATTTCATGACCGTCACAGGCGTCCCGACACACCACCTCCATGAGAGCCTTGCCATAGCTCTCAATGATAGCGAGGTTCTCTCTCTGCAGTTTGGAGAAACCATCTTCGGGGGCTGTGAGACGCTCCCACATTGCCTTCCCAGCTGTAGGGATGGAGAAGGAGAACAGACAACATCTGTACATTGTCCCATTGAAACAATACAGATAAGCGACTTGCTTACAGCCTGTATCTGTATTCATCTTTCTGTGTTGTACCTGTCTGCAGAGTGTCTGGTTCATCAGGTTTCTGGGCGATTTGAAGGTAGTACAGCAGAGAGCCGTACAAGTGAGCACGCAGACGCTGGTATCCACCTCCTTAAAGTTGTAAATGACAGTATTATAAAATCTAACTTGACCCAGGTTTATCCTAGCAACATTTCCAATGTGAGAAATGTCGGTTTTTGAAATGGGTTAAAGCTATTTTTAAAGTCATCACTAACCGGTACAAAGGATGAAGTCCAGCAGCTTGCGGAGAATCAGGTGCAGGGCAGAGTTGGCGATGGAGGCGAAACCGGAGGATGCTTCTAATCCCACCCCCTGCTGCTGCTCAGAGAGGACTGACTGGCTGAGGTGGGCTGTTAGAGTGAAGACTGCCCCCGCAACGATGGGCATCAGTTCTCCTGCTGCATCCTCAGATAACACCTGGGCAAAGCACAGTCACGTTTACTATGATTAAAGGGTGATTACAACTGTCTCATAATTCTCATAAATTACTGCATCCAAAATACAGTAAAATGCCATTACACTGAGTTTCACCCTCAATGTGACAAACATCCTTGCTGACCTTATCATGCAGGTCTAGCAGCAGGTCTCTGATGATGAGCTGCCTGTCGTCAGCAGGTATGAGATCAGCAGGGCAGGCGGTCAGCAGCGTCTCCACCAGGCTCCTCCAGGACCGCAGGGCATGTCGCTTCGCACTCAAACTCCGGCGGACGCGATTACGCTCCACCACCTGCTGCAGGATGGAGTTCACCTCCTGGCAGAATACACACGAGGACAACATGTAATATGAATGTGGACAAGATATTTTTAGCTCCAGCTTTTATGTGGTCAGAGAGAGTCTTTTTAAAATTTTAGAATAGCTGGGAACCACATTTCAGAAATTACAGCGGCAGATGGCTCATGGCTCGTGGGTCATTCCTGCCCTACAACATTTTGCTGAATTATCCAAAAAAATTAGTTTTAGTTCACTCACCTCCATTAACAAGGGCCTCTGTCCAATGGCTGCCATTCCCTGCAGTGCATTCACCTCAGCGACCAGCACTCTGTGCAGCAACTGTCAGGAAAATTCACACCAAAATATGACACATCGGTGAAAGATCAAACACAAAGACGAACACAACAGAGTGAAAACTACTCAGCCTTGAAACACACCTTTACGTTGCACACAGTGTGTCCTTGCTCATTGACGTGCTCACAGTTAGAGATCACTTGCTCTATCTGAGTGCGCTCAAAGAAGTCCAGCTGCAGCAGTTCAGGCATGTCCTGACTGAAGTCTATGGCGTCCAGCACACTCAGCAACTTCCTGCGCACTGATAGCATCAAACAAGATGAGAGTCAAAGTCAAAAACAATCTGATATCATTCTAAAAGAAGAAATGACAGCATAAACATCCAATGTGTGAAGAGTCATTAAATGATGAATGTATTTAGCTAACAATAGTTCATTTTAAAAGTGTGCAGAGGTGGCACAAACCTTTAGACACTGTGTCAAAATGCAGGAAACCGCTGACTGATCTGGTTTCTTCCTCCATGCCTGATTCCCCATCAACTACAAAGAAAGTGTTAGGTTCGTGGATTAATGAGCTCTGTTGTGTGGTCATGGGGCTTAAGGGCATGTTTGCATAGAAGGGTGTGAGATAACCTTTGCATATTCATCAGAATACACCAATAAACATTGCAAATAAAAGGCTAGAATTCATTTCTTTAAAAAATATTAAATGTGTATTCATCCTCTGATGAAAATAGCTAATGGGGCTTAATATTTGGAGAACTGAACACATTATAACACTTGACAAACCTGTATGTTGAGTGTGTGGCTGGTCATCCAAGAGGAGGCTGACAAGGCGCTGTGTATGTGAACGCTGGCGGTTCAGTGAGGTCACTCTCAGCTCGATTGCAGCTGTTTTCATGAGCCATGACATCTGGGAGAGGGCAGCGATCTGATTACCTGATGAGAGCAGAAAGTAATGAAAAGAAAATACAATGTATTTTCATTATACTGTAATCAACACACACCTAAATTTACACTGCATAAGTGACAGTAAAAATTCTTATTTCTAAATTATTATCACTAAATTATTTCCCGCCACAGAAACATAAAACAACCACTAACTTTTAATTAATCTTCTCTTCCTTTCCTATTTCCTGCTTCACGTCCCCATTGTTTTTGTTAGTATATATTTTAAGCAGGAATTTTTGCAAGGCTGTACTCACTAGGCAGGATGAAGGGAAGATGCTGCAAGTGAGAGAACAGGAAGTCCTGGCTGGTCCGCAAATAGCGCATGGTCGGTCCAGATGTGTCTGGGCAGGCGCACAGCTGGTAGATCACCTGAGAGAGGAAGACAATGACACGCAAGCAAGAAAAATTCAGATTAATCAGACACACGCAACTTCCACATAATACTGAACATAAAACCTAAAAATGGAGCAGCTACTGTGCTACATCACACACTTGTTCTTCGTGTCAAAGTGTCTCGTTTCTTGCTTGAGTAGAAGGTGAAGAATACCTGGTAGCAGAGCTCAGCCAGGTGTGGGGCCTGCTGTGTCAGTACAGGTCCAGATCTCTTCTCAGTGCCTCTCTGCAGCAGACTCAGGATGGCATGCAGGCAGCTCCGTGGACATCCCAACACGCCTGTAACACACGATTCCATTGTACACTTAGGTGATCTGATCACTTTTTCTATCCAAACCAGAACCCAACATATATTCCTAAAATCACAACTGCCTCCAAAATCAACATGTCAAACACAAAAAGCTATGGTCTGACCTGGGTCTTGGAGGTTGGTGGAGGACACAGGCTTCTTGACTTCATAGCCCAATAGATACAGGGCCAGGTTGGGCGTCTTCAGCTCCAAGGAGGTGATGAGCAGATTCAAGACATGGATCTGGGTTTCGTGTCGGATTTTTGCAACCTTCTTTTGTTGGTCAGAGTCTGGAAGTTTGGGGGATAATGAAGTGTGTGAAATTGAGCTTTACAGTTTAGCTTTAGCAGGATTGAAAATCAAATGCAGAAGATGTTTTAGTTTTTAGACAAGACGCCGTTCTTACCATCTCCTTTCTCTGTTTCCTCCTCTGCCTCTTCATTGTCCAGACACTCCACAAAGCCTGCCATGAGCTTGTCACTCACAGTCTGAAGAGACAAAAATTGTTCCCAACTTCAATCACAACAAAAGTTAAAATCAGAGAGCATAAAGCAAACTGCAGTGTTCATATCGTACCTTACACATAGTCTATGATTAGTCTTAATTAGTCTTATTTGTTGTGACTTAAGACTTATATACCTGGTCGTGTGTGAAATCTCCCACCAGTCTATTCTGAATGTTGGGGTAGTTGGCGATACGACGCAAAATCTTGGCACTCTGGAAGGCAGCTTCTGGGTTGGAGCTGCTGTGGTACAGATACCTGAAAGGGACAATCATATTTCACTTTTAAGTTACACCTATTCTCAACAAATTAACCCTTTAAAAACAGTAGTTTTCCTTTAATATAACCTGGACACCCTTACCTGGCAATATTGACAATGTGATCAGCTCTCCTAGTTTGGGGACTGACCCCCTGAAGGAGCTGCTCCAGTGGGGAAACCAGCAGGGAGGACTGGCTTTCCCTGAGGAGGTCCATGAACACTACCTCCTTCTGCAGAGCCAAGTCCAGCAGGCGCAGGCAGTGCAGCACCGCCGACTCCAAGTGCTTCTTACCTGTAGGAGAAGAGCAACGGAGCGTGTTGTCACAACAAAAGTAAACACACAAGTGATCCTTCTTTCTCTCAGAGCAGTGGCATATGTTCTCTCACCAGGGAACGGTGCATAAGTGTCCAGCTGGCGTACACCCTCCTCCAGCAGGCTGAGGCAGAGTGCCAGCATGGGCGAGTCATTGAGCAGGTGGAACATGATGCTGTGTCCGGGGGGTTTGTCGGCTGGGACCTGCTCACCCTGCAGCTCTACCATCTCCTGGACAAAGTCTGATGGCTGGGGCTCGTAGTCCCGCAACAGCTTGTGGAACACCTCCAGGACAGCATCAGCAACCTCCCACTGAGAGGACAAGAAAAAAAAAAAACTAAATGAACAGATGTATATGTAAGAGCATACATGCATGCTGGAGCTACATGTCTTCACCTTGAAAAGACACCGGGCGAAAACTACACAACAGTTTACCTTCTCGGCTGGGTGGCGATATGCTCTGGTGGGGAAGGGCAGGAACACAGAGTCACGCAAGAAGTTTAGGTAGGGCTGGAAGCCTGGCACACGTAGTCCCGCCCCCAAATTAACAGGCAGGCTGCTCTCGACCAATGTGCTGGTCAGATGACAGAAGGCTCGTGTCAGGGGGTACTCCTCGCAACTTGACTCGATCTCATTCAGCTCCACCTGTGAGCCAAACAAACTGATCAGAGAGTTTGCCACTGAAGCGTTCAACCTGCAGATTATTTTGGATGTATAACTGTTGAGTCTTCAAACTGATAACAGATCATTTTAGTCTCAAGGTTTTTACCCACCACAGTTACTTTACCACAACATAACATAATAACACATAACACATAAAAACAGGAACTAATTTCCTGTCTGTATTAGTTTGCATCACAACAACACATTTGAGTCCTCAAACTATTCCCTCTGGGCATCAGACTAATGTCATCTTAATGCAGACAAATTAAAAGAGATCCAGGCAGCCCAGTGTGGTGTTACTGCTCATTGTGTGAACTGATAAACCATCTTGAATTTGAACAGGATGGGTATACATTTGAAAAAATTTCCTTTGGATTGGATTAAGTAGTGGAAATCCAGCATTGCATTCATTAAAACACAGAGGACTCACCTCAATTCCAGCTGCCTGCCTCTGTCCTGGGGCTCGCACTGTCTGAAGGATCTGTGGTGAAAGAACGCCACAAAATTTTAAATTGGATTCAAAAAGATCTGTCAACAATAATCTAAACAATGTCCTAACACAAAAAGGGTTTTAAGTAAAGATAAGCTAACACAGCTTCTGAGAGATACTTAGATAATTTGACTGACAGACCATGAATTTTGAAGTTTTCAGGTTTGATGTTAGTCTGACATTACTGAGACTTCAGACTCAATCCTGAGCTATACACATGACAGAAGGCATTCTGTCCTTATAAAATCATCACCTAAAACTGTTCTGCTAATTTGAAAAACTAACCTGTGTGTACTCCAGTGACTGCCAGAGTGAAGCAGCGATCTCTGGTGACTTCCCAAAGGCTGCCAGGCAGTGCAGGACCTCGGCCTTCAGGATGGGAGGAACGCTGCACTGTAGCAATCCCAACATCACTACAACTGGGGTCCACTGGGGATGCTCACACAATGCCAGTCGAGCATTTTCACTCTAGAGAACATCACACAACACCTCAGGGTTAAATTAGAACAACCTACAAAAACAAGACACAAACTGAGTATATATGGAATTGAACAACAACACATGAATCTTGACCTTAATGTAACCACACATTGTTGTACCATACCCATGTGATAATGGTAGTGAGCAACTGCAAAAATGAGGTGAGTCCTTCAAGCTCTCTTTGGGTGATGCCCCTCAGTGGTGGGTGGCGGTACTGTGCTGCGTCTGGATTTGGAAAGTCTCGTCGCAGGTTCTCATGGTAGAGCATTAGGGAGTGAAAAAAATGTTCCCAAGACACCGGGCTGCCAGAAACTCCCTGGATGTTGTCACCTGCATCAATGTACATCAAATTTGTTGGTGTACATTTGAATATGTTCAAATGAAGTGATAGGCTTTGAGAGTCTGATGGTCTGAAAATGTGTACACAATCTGCTCTTACTGTGTGTTGCTCCGTTGGTTTTAAGCAGGCTGAAGCAGTAGTGGGCGCACTGAGGTCCATTAGCGAGGCCTTTTAGCATACGGAGATAGGAGATGTAGAGGGTGGAGGGCAGAAGGTCTCCCATCTGACGCACAAACTTGGACAGAACCACCTGCATCAAACCATACAGAAAGAAAAAGCCTTTCAACAGATGGAACATCATGCAAAACTTCTTCTCTTCTTCTCTCTTTTTTTTAACATTTATAACATTTATATAACAAATCTTGTTGAACGGAGATTCAGATTTTTTAGTGCAGCCATCGTCCAGAAAACAGAGCTCTTACCTGTTTATGTGGAGGCCTTTGCAGCGCCATTCCCAGGTAGGATCCCTGCAGGGTAGTGTGTTGAAGAGACTCTGTGGGACACCAGAACTCCAGACCCAACTCCAGCCCAAATGAGTCCTTACTGTAAAACTCTCCTATCTGGAAAGACCAAACCGTAACAGACACTGTTAACCAACATTATCAGTTTAACCCTGTCGGTGTAAAAAAGGCAATATTAGCTGATATGTGTATGCGTACAAGGATCATGAGGTGGTCCAAGTCTTTCCGTAACGATGATGGAAGCTCACTGTCCATCTGTAGGGACATGTGCACCAGACGTGCATCCTCATCGGCACGGTTACGAAGCTGTTTCACCTACAAAGACAAGAGCAAAAAGATGATCACTACATGATGGAATGAGTATGCAAACATCAACCTTGTTACTTACTAGTATAAAGATTGATAGTGGACATCTGTGGCATCTCTCACCTTCATTGGCATGAGTGCCAGGAAGTCTGTGATGAGTGAATGGAGGCGGCGGATGTAAAACTCTTCCTGTCTGAAACTTTCACATCCCAGCATGCCCTCCTTCATAAACAAAAAGACATCTCCCAGTAGAGCTTGGTCAGCCAGAGCCTCGTCTGCCTCGGTGAATTCAACCAGGGCTGTACAACACACACACACACACACACACACACATTCAAACACACTACATTTAAATGGCTGCTATTTTACAGAATTCATATTCCTTCAAAGCATCAAACAGCTAGAGGGCATATTTAATGCATGTCCAAGGAATGGGGATCTTACCACATCCCTGTGGTAGTTGAGAAAGGACTCTCAGAGACAAAGCCCAGGCTAGTCGACACACAGCCTGCAGGCCTGGAAGCTTCCACGGCTGGCCGTCCATCAGGCGACTGTGCACTGCAGACACATACTGCCTCTCAGTCAGCAGCGGCAGTGCCTGGAGCAGATCTAGAGGAACACAACACACAGAGACAGTCTGTCATGAGCTGTAAAAGCAAACCACTGAAAATAACAGCAACCTTATGCACAACTACTAGTTTGGATATATTTAACCAGCAAGTTCAATCATGGATATCATTTTATGTATTTAACATGTTCTCACCTTCTCTGTCTTCTGTTCCCTGTTCTAAGAAGCTGACATCCAAACAGTAGAGCAGTGCCATGACCAGAGCCAGGTTCACACTGTCCAATGAGCCATCAGCTTGAGCTGTCACGGTCTCCAGGTGACCAATAAGAGCAAGGGTGTCATCTTTAGTCAAAGGTGACTGACAGGTCCATGAAAACAGGCTGTCTGCGAGGGCCTGTCTGGATTCTTTGATGAGGTCAGAAACCTGGGGACAAGACAGGGAGTTAAAAGCTGTCCATATTCCTCTCTGTATATATTCTTCCAATGCATGTGTCTACTTTGGTTACAACAGGAAGTGGTTGGCTTTGCATAAATCAAGTATGAAAGAAAGACAATTATCTCAGAATTAACACACAAGATTTGCTCCCACCTCTTTCCGGTGCTTTTCGTTGCCCAGTCCACGCTCCTTCTGCAGCCGTTCAAACTCTCGTGTCACATTTATCTCTGACACCAAGGTTAGGATGCGTTTGGTCAGACCCTGGTTCATCAGCTCATCTGTAAACCGTGTCGTCAAAGCCACCAACTCTCCACTGAGTGAGAAAACAAACAACAGCACAGGTCAGTGACAAAAAAAAATAAATAAATAACAATGCCCATCATGTGGCCCTTAAAAACACCTGTCACTGCTTGAATATATTTGTACTTGTAAACAGCATTATTACCTCAGGTCCAACGTGAAGGTCTTGCCATGGCGTGACTGGATGAGTGTGCGCAGGGAGTTGGCCACACAAAGCTTTCCATCCCAGTAGAGGAGCACAGCGACTAGACCTCGTGTCAGACCTGGAAAATGGGGCTGCTGTTGCTCACCTGGAGACAAACGCATGTATTCAGAGAGTCAACTGAAATGTTTCAATGATTTTACGACAGTTATGCAAGGTTTTGTCTCAGGACACACCGAAAACAGACATTATGAACTGATGTGAGTGTTGTATCAACACAGAACACAACATAATACACAGTCTCATAAAAAATTCTGATATCCACAGTACCTGCCAACAGGAGTTCCAAAGCAGCCAACTCTCCCATATCAAACAAATCACTGAGGATGAAGGCCTCTTTGAGAAGCTGTTCTGGAAGGAGCCGTGACCCCTGCTGACCTTGGATAGCGATGCCTTCCGTGCTGGCTTTACGCACCTTCTCTCTCTGCTCTGCACTCTTTGGCTGAAAATGAGAAAGAGTTGATGTCATTAACGCACTGTTCAAATATGAAATGGCAGTCATTACAAAGGACGTGTTTGTGTTTGCATAGCATCTCACCGGGTTCCTAAAGAGTGAGAGAAAGTGTGCTTTGTGCTTCTTCAGCTGCAGGTCCAGGAGGTGGACGCTCTCTGGCTGTCTCCTCAACACCGCCCCGTCCACTGTCTCCCATAACTCCTTCAGCGGCCCCCACAGACTGGCTCCTGGGTGGGTAAACAGGTATTCAAGAAGGTATTGTTTTGTTAAGTTATACAAATCCTATTGTACCAATTTCTCACACATTTAATGCTGGTATCTCCCTTGCTTTGCACATTTCATGTTTCTAACATACTGTATAAAACATATCGTGACTCATCAGGTTCTGCTGAATCCTGCCCTCATAACTGGACTCAATTCTGGCAAGAATGCAATATGCTGCAAACAAACCATCTTTTGCACAATAAACAGTCCTGTAAATTTGAATGACTGATAGCACTGATGGTGTGAGGCGACTCTCAGACTGCAACTAAGAGTAACAACTAGATGAGGCGGATGTATAAAAGCCATACAGATTTATAGGCTGACAAAAGATGGACAGGTGATTGACAGTAATGACCAGTGAACTTATCTTAATATTACATTGCTTACATAAGTCTTGAGCCTATGCGTCTTAACCTTTTAAAATTGTTATTTAGCCTTATTACATCAGTTGCACTTTGTATTGATTCATTATTACATTGCAAACCATTAGGATGCCTGTCATTAAACAACATAAATCACGTGTGTACAAATAAATCTGACCAACGTCATCAGTAAACAACCAGCACCGACTTAATTGACTATACTAAACCAAAGGTTAGTTTGAGCCTGGATAGTAACTGTTGCAAGAAGTAGTCGGTGAGTTAGGTGTGGTACAACAAAACAAAACTCAAAGTACAAGTGTGCCAAGCAGTGATGCCAAACATTTTTTTGCTTGTCAGTTTGTTTCAGTTTTGTTTCCAAATAAGAGAACTCGTCTGCAAGTCCATTTGACATGTGTTGATTCAGAGAAGTCATGTCGCCCGTGAGGAATTGGCTCTAATGTGGAGGAGTGAATGTGTTAACAGTGTAAACTCACGTTAGCTAACCTAACGTTTACTTACAGGCTAGGCTAAGTTAGCCTGAACTTGAATGCTTCATCACCATGCGGTCATAACATACGACATGCGACACAACTGGCACCGAGAAGCGAATATCTACGTGCTTATATGTGAAATGCCAACTAAAGGCAACCCGTACACATGAGCGAATTGAAGTTACAATTAAAGAAAGAAAATATAGTTCATACCCGAATTTACCGCCATCTGCGCCGCCATGATACGCTCGGAAAATTGGACAGAAGCTTCTTGGGCGTGTGCCGGTGTGAAATTTAAAATTATCAACTCTCTAAACACACGTCGGTAACATTAGCTCGATAATAAAGCCCATAATTTCTAATTTAATGTGTATATTGGGTATATAAGCGGGTAAGATGTTTTAAACATTGCCGAAGTTTTTTTTTAAATCTCGTCAGGCGGGGTCCTCGGCCTGTTGGAGCCCTCTAACTGAATGGGAATTGTAGTTTATCAGTGCAGATTAATTAGAAGAAGTGATTTAACTGGATTTTCGGTGTATTTGAGGATTATTTTACAAATATTTTGCAAATATTATTTTCTATGAAACGTTTATAAAGCAATACGTGTGCAGCACTGAAACGTGTTAACGAACCACATGCGGCAGTAAATTGGTTCCGCCCTGTGTTTTTCCGAGCTGTTTTGACGTTACACCACAATGTCCATGCTAGTCTGACAGTTGTGGGTCTGTGACCGCTGGGATGAAAATGTGTCATTCATGATTTAAACACTCCTCTCCACATTAAAAATAGGGGGTTTGGGGCCACTGTAAACAAAACCATGGCTCGGGTTGTGAAAGTGTTTCGGACTTTGCGGAATCACTGGAAGAAGACCACATTTGCTGTGTGCGTCCTGTCTTACGGGAGCCACTGGCTGTATGGTAAACACTGGTGAGTATCTCAGTAGGTTATGATGTATTCACGGGTTACTTGGAGTACAACAGTCTTGTTTTTGTGTCTTACATTTGATGTCTTGTATCTTAACAGTGATAATGTTCTGCGGAGAGAGGCTTGCCTTGTGGCCAGGGTAAGATTCTTACTTTTGCACACACATTGTCACTCAAAGACCTCACATAAAGCACGGGTGTCCAAACTTTTTTTTTTTAAAGAGGGACAGATTTGACAATGTGAAAATGCACGGGGGCCAATACTAACTCTTTATAAAAATGACATTGTAACCAAGTCTAAGCCAATCAGGAGTGAACAAATCTAAAAAACAGTTCTTCCTTTCTTTCACATCTGGAGTCAGATAACAAAGAATAAATTGTATGGAACACGTTAAACTTGCATGAAGTTGATTCAGACCTCATGTTCATTTTAAACATGACTTATTATGAGTAATGCAAAGTCTAATTTACATTTAAAACGTATCACTCTTCCTCTACTCTTTAACAAAATCATTCAGAAAGTAATATTTTGTGTCACATCTACAGATATATAACACCAGCAGTTATGTCCTTAAGGTGCAAATGCATCATCATGTCAACCAAAAAAGCCAAATGGTCCATCCATACAGCATCTGACAATCCTAGCAGGTGCTCGGTCTCAGTCAAAAAAAGTTGTGTTGATCAGAAGATTGTCTCCAACTTGTCAGATTATTCAATCCAAATTAGGTCAAATAGTATTCTTCGGGTGAAAAGAATAAAACTCAGGATTCATCAAAGTTGGCAGCAGATAGAGCTTTTGACAGACAAACAAAGTACAAGTCATCCATGGAAAACGCTGTTTCCAGTCTCAGAACATCTCCGTTTATACTTTTCAGTGTCAGGACACACACCTGGCAAAACTCGGGGACTCGGGAATTTGATGGTGTCTCCCTAGACACTGTCCTGTAGCCATTTTTTTACAGCTATTTTACAAAGCTGGGCCTGTGTCTTCTTATCAGTAAACTCACAAGCCTACTGTAGTAGACATTTCTCTTTTTTTTACTCTACTTTTACAAGATTACACCATTAAAACCTAGCTTGTTTTACTTATATATTTTTAAAAACCTTTATTACTATTTATTTACACCGTTATGTCATAGATGTCTTTTAATGTATTTTTTAAAAACAACTTTATAAACTCTTTAACATGATAAATCAACTGTTCACTAAAACCATGGTGCTCATTACTTCATTGACAATATTGTGTGCTCACATAAAATCAACTTTACTTAAACCATAGTGCTCTTTGCCTGATTAACAGCATTTTGTGTTCACATTGTATTCATTTCCACATACTTCTTCCTTTGATTGATCAAGCCACATACTTTAAGAAAAGTATCAAATTTTGAAGCACCTATTGCTGGGTGATTAAAGGCATGAAATTTTATACCACACAGGCCATAAATGATATATTATAAAAATGAAGCTTCGGGCCGCATGAAGTCTAACCGCTGGCGGTGATTGGCCCCTGGGCCGTCCTTTGGACATCCCTGACATAAACCTTCTTCAAATGGATATAGTCTTTAATCATCATAATTTCTCTTAGGAATTTGGGCGTCAGCAGATAGCACCACAGGAGGTCCTGAGGAAAGCGACAGTGATCTTGAACCCCGCAGCTTGCAGTGGGTAAGAAGACCTCTCATTGACACTTTTGTCCTCACTTTAGACACCAGTTTTCTCTCAGAATATTGGCCAACTTCATATCTCAATCTTCCCCAGGAAAGCCAACAACCTGTTTGAAAAGAATGCTGCTCCTATTTTACACCTGGCTGGTATAGAGGTTACAATAGTAAAGGTATACTTTATACTTACGTTTTTTCCTACATGCTATGTGTGGTCCTAGTAGGGATCCCATTGATTGACAATATGTTCCTCTACAGACAGATTATGAAGGCCAGGCAAAAAAACTGATGGAGCTCATGGAGCAGACGGACATGCTGATTGTGGCCGGAGGGGATGGCACCTTGCAGGAAGTCATCACAGGTTTACTGCGAAGGCCAGATCAAGTAGGTGTCACAGAGAGATTTGGTTTATGGTGAACTGAAAAGAAGATGAGGTCAGCTTCATCCAATTCATCTTTTAATAACCTCACTGATGGGTGTTTTATGGTTACAGGACAAACTCAGTAACATACCAATTGGATTCATTCCACTGGGCTCTCGCAATTCCCTGAGTCCAAGTCTTCACCTCCTCAGTGACAACAAAGTCAAGTAAGTCATCAGTGTCATACCTAAAGATCCAGATGTTAACATCACACAATCCCATCATATACTGTGTATCGGCTGTGCGTCACAACTTAAGCTCATTTTTCAACCGTACACATTTTTCAGAGACATTACATCAGCAACACTGTCCATTCTGAAGGGAGAAACCGTACCTCTGGATGTGCTACAAATCAAGGTAGAAGAGAAACTTCATTTTAAATAATTATTCTTCGTCAAATATGATAATTAGGTTTTAGCTGTCATCTAAGGTTTTATTTTGTGGTATTACATGTTAGCAGTTGGACAGGAGCTTTTGTGTTTTGTTTTCTAGGGAGAGAAAGAGCAGCCCGTCTTTGCTCTGATGGGACTACGTTGGGGTGCGTTTAGAGATGTGGCGGCAACAATCAGCAAGTAAGATCACACTCACAGCCATAATTCTGGGTAAACTGTGACATAATAACCCAGTGCAAAACAATAATCTACCATATTTTTCCATAGATATTGGTACCTTGGACCATTGAAAACAAATGCAGCACACTGGTTTAAAACTCTACGGGTAAGGCAATATATGTTATCTTAACATATTGAACAAGGGTTAAAATCTTTATCATTTCATTTTTTTTCTTTTGTGTAACTTTTAAATTTCAGACTTTGCAAAGCATGTTGACATGACATTGACACAATGCAGATTTTCTACTACACGATTGCTTGACTGATTGTCATACTAAATCACTCTGTCTTAAACAGCATAGGTGACATGCCTGTCACCTATGACAAGTGTGTTTTCTGACTGTTATAATTATGCGGCTGCTGATGTATTCTAATGTTGCACTGTTGTCAAATCTCTCAGGAGTGGCCTCTGGTCCGTGAGGTCTCAGTCTCTTACTCGGCTCCCAGCCTTCGGCCCCCCGACCTGCCCACTCAGAAGGCTCCAAGGCCCAACTTGCTCTACCGCATCGCCCGCAGACTGAAAAACTACTGGAACCCTCCTGTTGAAGGTAGTGTGGGTTACTGTGTTGATACTTGAATCACAGCATGACAACACAACGCGGAACACCCAACAGTGAAATATAGAGAAATTTACCTTGTGCTTTGGTTTATGTGTTCAGAGCCTCCAAAAGTAGAAGAGCCAGAGGAGTGGAAGGAGCAGCAGCTGTCGACGATAGAGCTGCTTGTCCAAACACACAACAAAAACCCCGTGGAGAGGGTCAGTCCAAAAATAATTGTATTTATAAAACCCTGTAGCCGCTCCCATAAAATCCCCAGCTGAAAGCTGACATGATCTGACATTTTGATTTCTATATCATGCTTTTTTTTTAAACTTGCAGCGTGTAAATGACTCGCTGATGATCTGTGCAGAACCAGACGACTTCACTGTGGGCGAGTTCATCACTGTCGGGTTAGTAGTTTCACTGGCCAGTACACATAATATTAAAGATCGTGTTTATGTAAATTAAAGTAAAAGATTGTAAATGTTCTTCATTATAGGACTAAAAAAGAAGAGGACCCCACTGTTTTCACTAAAGCCTCCACAAAACTGGAAGCCAGTGCTTGCCGACTGCAGCTGCCAGAGGTCAGAAACTCTTTTAAGTGACCTTATTTCATTGTGTCACGTCAGATCAAATCTTATTTTTGGACCGTGCTAATGTTTGTCAGCATCCTCTCTTAAGCTCAGTACATTAGTTCTTGTCTTGACATTGAACTTTATGTTCCGACCCTGCAGGGTGCCGGTGGCTTCTACAACATCGACAACGAGGAATATGAGGCCATGCCTGTGGAGATAAGGCTGTTGCCAAGGAAACTACGCTTCTTCATCAGTGCAGAGCGCAGACAGCAGCTCCTCTCACAGATGCAGTGAGGATGAAGAAAAAAAAAACATTAATCCAGAAAGAAGACAGAAACTGAAGTGGTGAAAAAGACAAAGACAGAGAAGCAGCTGCCATGAGACTCTGAGGTCATTTTGTAAACAGATGTCTGCTTTCCGTGCAGTTTAAACTGATCCTGAAGTACTATCAGTTTGAACAGCTTGTGTTACTACATGTAAACATTACTTTTAACAGAAGGAGGGTTATATTACATGTCTTTGTGTGTCAGAGGACCAAGGTTTTTGTTTCCTTTAGCCAGTAACTCACGTACAGGCTGTCTTAAAAAACTCCCCTTTATGTTTACTCAAAGTTTACTATTACCATCACATTTGAACTTGATCAATAAAAATAATATTCATACAATCCAACACAAAGTGTTTTTATACCAGTTTCTCTGGCCTTTGTTGGAAAGCTGGCTGCAGCTACTGGGGCTCAGAAGAGTATGTATAGGTTGAAGGTATATATTTCTGAAATAATATGGAAGAATAGAAGGATGCTGCTGCATTCTGAATGTGTTTCAAATTATCCAAGATTTTGGACCAGGAGTTTCGCAGACTCCCTGGTGAGGCTGGGTCTGATCTGACAGATGGTGTAGACAGCAAATCTGCAGGATTAAGCAAGTGGCTGCATTGCAGGCCTCTTATGTTAGGAAAACACAATGGATGGCTGTCTATAATGCAGGCTTTCTATTAAAAAAAAAAGTTTAAGTCTGAAGCCCAGTTGGACAAAATAACTGAGATGATGCCATCAGGATCATTTTTTTTTACTCTGGAAAGGTCCCCTCTTGAGCCGCAGAGGATTATAGATTATACAGACTGTATAGTAATACACCTCGTGTGAATATTTGTAATCATGGGAATACCCCTTTAAACTAGCATATAAAATAAATAAACCGTTCACAAAAAATTAGGGATATCTGGCTTTCGGTGGTATACCCACTGCTGTTTGAGATGATGAAATTACCATTGCATGCTTCTAGTTCATGATATAATATCACTGTAGCATGAACTTTTTCCATGTTCCATAAATTTTACCCAAAAGTTGAATATTCCTAACTTTTTGTGAACGGTGTATATAAAATTGGTTCCACTTCAGCCAAATACACCAGTAAACTGCTGCTGATATGTAAAAGATTCAGTATTGAAGATTAAACAATAATAATAAAATAATAATAATACATTTTGAAGCTGTAAACACATTTTGCTCCTAACACTTCTGTATTTTTTTTAGAACTATTTTCACTGCACATCTTATATTTTACTCATAGGATATAAAAACTGTTTCCACCGCTGATGGAAGAAGTTTCTCTCTGCCTTCTCCAGATCATCTTTAAAGTTGTTTTGTGTCTTGTAAAGGAATGAAAGCAGCGGTCCTTTTCATAGAGGGAAGAGAGGGTGTAGGTTGAGTAGGATTATGAAAGAAATGTAGAAAAATAGTCATGCACAGTTAGGACC
Organism: Protonibea diacanthus; assembly: GCA_028641955.1. Classification (NCBI taxonomy): domain Eukaryota; kingdom Metazoa; phylum Chordata; class Actinopteri; family Sciaenidae; genus Protonibea; species Protonibea diacanthus. The sequence goes on from CM053981.1 coordinate 17,019,252, forward strand.
AGATGATTAGATAACACACAAACTGTATCAATGTTTTATTGTTTTACAATGGCAGTACAGTGAGAATAACAGTTGCTCATGCTATTGAGTTCATGTGTACATTTACTGACATCTCTTACAGTGTTTCACATTAGTAAAGGTGAAGACTTATTTGTTATTCCGTGAATACTCTTGATTTACATTACAATCAAGAAAAGAAAACTTGGATGTGTTGCTGCATGTGTGCAATACTTTTGCCGTCTTTGACATTCAGAAGAGTGACACGCTGTACAAACGACTCAGTTAACTAACGCTGGTACACATCTGTGAGAGGCTCCACAAAGAAGGCTTTTTTTTTTTCCTTTCTTTTTTTTTTTTTTTTTACAATAGTGTGTGTCGTGTACATTTACATACACCTGTAAAGCAAACACCGTCAGAGGCAAGAAGTATTCGTCTCCTGACGAGTAAATAGACCAGTAAAAGTCAACAGGTTTCACTGGAGACAGTAAGGTCATTCAGAAGTGCTCAGGACAATGGAATTAATCGTTCAGCAAATACTGTTGACGCACTTGCAGAAAAGAGTCCGTCACTTTGCTGCAGTAAGTTTGAGAAAATCACATTGCTTTAAGGCCCCATTTAAACAACAAACCTTAAGTGCCCTTCTCTCTCAATTACAATTTTTGCGGCACGTTTTAAAAAATGTTTTAACCAACCCGGAAAACATCTTTGGGGGCGGTCAAGACAAAACATTACAGGCCATCAGTAGTTCTCAACCTGGGGATCAGCCCCAAAAGATCATTTCTGGAATGTGATGATGAAAAAAATGAATTAAAAAGATAAGCTTTTAAAAAACGACTTGGTGTTTTAGCTTGAATCGGGAAGGCCTCTACTCCAAATGTATATATATACACGAGGCGAGCATCAGCCTCATGTGTTCCAACGTGGAACAAATTATCACTCTGATTAGCAACTTGATGGATGAACTAAATCAGTCTGCCAGGGTAAATTCGAAAGACACAGTTGGCCCATCTCTAAAGCTGGATTTCCCTCAATGGTACTGTGATGAAAAGGCCTAGAAAAACCCTCAGCTGGAACAGACTCTGCGAATCTGCCCGTAGAGGAGGAGTTAAAGCTTCTGCTAAGGACAACAACACAACTCCAAAACCCACAAAGAGATCTTTGTCGAGGACACAGACGAGAGAGACGATCTCTTTGAAGCTGATCGACAAGTAAAACTACAAACGCCTCCATCAAGGACTCGTCATTCAACAGGATCACAGACGATATGTTAGCTTCCTCTGATGAACCAGCCTCTGGTTTGAGTAAATAAAACGAACAATGAAAGCCTGTGTGCAGAACAACACACAAACCTCCTCCACTCCATAACTACTTCGCTGGCTCAGATTGTAAGTCAAAAACAAAGCATCACTAACAAAAAAAGTAAAGCACAATCAGGAAATAGTCCAGTGGTGGACATGGTGCAGCATTCATGATAAGTTAGTGTTATAGAGTCACATTCATCGACAATTCAGCTGATCACGACGCGTGAAGGTAAAACATGTAACAAGGCAAAAAAAAAAAAGAGTCTCCAGATCGCCTCCATCACTTGTGATCAAACACAGGGACATTTTGTCACACACGTTATCGTGTTGAAGGTGCATAAACGTGAACGTTTAATAATTACCAGCATCTCCCTTCTCGTTCTGTGAGTCAGCTTCATAATAAAATCCCAGTTATAAAAAGAGGATATCACACTCATTAACAGACGTTTACCACCTCATTGCTCAAAAAAAAAAAAAAACCAACAACAGAGATATGTGAATAAGGCTGATCATTTAACACACAGACTCCTATTGCTTCCTTTTTGAAAGGCAAATAAAGTGGTAAAAAGCATTTGATGTACTAATTCCCAAAGCAGCTTCGTCAGAACAAGAAAGCACACTACGACAGCTAGAGTCTCCTAGAAAAAGTATTTGAAGCACACAGATTTACTCCAGCAGTAAAAACTCGCCCACATAATCTGAATCTTCAGGCGAACCGTTAAGTGGACACCAAAGCTGCAGGAGTGTGAACGTTTCAGTGACTTCCTCATTGTGACTGGTGCAGCAGGGGAAACGACAAATCGTCCTGCTTTGATGACCACACCTGATCAAGATGTCTGTACTTTTATCCAGTGCTTCAGTCATGGCCACGTTAGCCGGAATCAAGAACACACAAACAAAAATTTCTGACAAAAACCATAACATGACATACGGTGTGAGCTCACTGCTGCCCTGTGTCACTGTCCGCCAGGGCGGGTGTGTCATCAGCCACTGTGAACCAGCACGCCAAGTGTCCTCATCATCCACACTGGTTGGAAACAGTCTCCACAGGTCAGATGAGAAGCGCACAGAGGGAAAACAGACACCCAAGAGGGGACAGGAGGCAAACAGATGGAAGTTCCAGGGTGGAGGCAGTGTCTTTAGTGTCTCGGTGTGTGTGTGGGCCTTGAAGGCACAAATATCCAGTGGTGTTTTCGAGTTTCCCCAGGTGAAGGGGTGGGAGGGGGGGCTCAGGGACAGCAGAGGTTGTCTATGACCAGCGTGACGTCAATACCGTACACCTCCAGAAGGTCGACCAGGAAGGAGCGATCGCCCTGGGGATCCAGCCCCATGGCCCTCACGTGCTCAGAGGTGAGGGTTGGATCAACGCTCCCTGCTACCTCGGACAGGGTCTGGAAGATGCGGTTATTCATCTCCATGAAGAACCTAGGATGGGATTAAACAGAGCTGCATCACCCTATGGTCCACTGCATCATATTTTAACAACGAAACTAAAATAACACTAATAAGTGCCTGCGATTATGACTCAAGTAGCAGCTATGAATACGCCTGTCAAGGACTCACAGAATGAAAAGATCCTCTTCGTTTGACGTGCAATCTCCATCCACCTCCTGAGAGTACAGCAACATTTGCCTGGGGAAAAAAGTGTTAATCGTGATGAAATCAGACGATAACATACAATAACCACGGTGCCTTTTTAGGACGTGTACCTCTGTTCGCTCAACTTCCTGTACTTCTCCTTATCTGCTGCATTCAGTCGAAGTAGCGGCTGCAAATGGCTTCTGTGCGTTTTCACATTCTGGTTATCGATGTAGACGTCGTACAGCTCCTTCTTCTCCTCGAAAATCTTCTCTGTGGTGCCTTAGAAGTGAAAGATGAAAGCATGCTCACACATAAAGGATCATTTCCATAGATTGCAAATTGTGGTCAACTGAGCATTTACATGCAGCAAAGCTCCACTCACAGGCCACATATGACATCTCTGTTTCCAGGGTGGTGATGTCAGCTATGTTGATGTAGAAGAAAGGCCGTAATTCAGGCACAGAGACACCGATTCCAGGTAAGGAGACATTGGCCAGGCAGCAACAGCAATACACTGAGGAAGAACAAGAACACAGTGGGTGAAATATCGCCATGTAAATAACCACAGTTAGGTTGCAACATTACTATATTTATCACATCCTGGGCTGTTACTGTGAAAGAAAAACAGAATCTATGTTACGATAACAGATTAAGAATGTGTGCATGTTCGAGCTTCTCACCTCTGTAGCAGACCACGCCTACAGGTGGAGGGGAGAAGATGAGGAGACGTTTCCGAAGCAGCGCTAACTTCCACAGCACCATGATCTGCTCCCCGAAAAACTGAATGAACTGAGACATGCAGCCAGCCGGATGCGTGATCTAGAAGGGGGCAAGAGAGAAAGTGACAAACATGTCGTCATTTTCTGACCGTGCAAACATGCCAGCACCGACAATATAAACGCGTCCTTCCGCTTTCAGACCTTCATTTCAGGGTGCATGCAGCGGTTGATGCTGGTGACACTCCAGGTTGGGCAAGCGGTGACGAGACCATTTCCTGTAGGGGGAAGGACAGCCTTCTTATCCTCATAAAAGGCCTCCAGTGGAGAATACTGGCCTGGACACTGCAACTGGTGTCTACAAGGCGATGACAGGAGGAAGAGGAGAAGAGAGAAAGATGAATAATGTCTGTATTCATGATCTGTATGCCACGTTCAGAGCTCATGCATTTGTTATGCACTGTAAAGGGATATTTCCGTCATCTATAATGCAAGATTACAGACTGTGCTTAGTTAGTAACCATAAATTGCATTGTGGGATCATTTGAGGCCACTCAAATGACATAAACGCCACATTTCTATTTGTTTTAACCACGACAACTAATATTTTCACATCTGCTCGCTACTGTACAGTGACTGCAAAGAAGCCACAGTAACCACACTCTTTTCGGATGAATTCATTTCCACTCGTATTTGGCAGCAACCTGAGACAACTGTGGCTGTGTCGTATATTTATGCATAGTCAATGAGTAGATAAGCTTTTTGTGAGAGGACTGAAGCAGAAGAGCAGAGTTACTGAAGAGAAAAGAGAGGCTGTCAAGGCCACTTCCACTTCTATGCTTCGATTTAATACAAAAACTGCATGTAAATGGGCTCCTGTGACGATAGCTGTGACTGGGACTAACAGAGTTCATGTTTAATAGATGAGAAAGATTTTTTTTTATAACAAAAGGAAGCAAGGACTGGAGGCAGGCACATAAAATGAAGGCTGTGAATGCGGTTGTGTGAGAAATGAATAAGGTAAACATAATATAAATAAGGCGGTGCGCAGGTGACAAAATAAGAAACACACACACACACACAGCATGTCTCACCTGACTTGGTTCTCCAGGAAGTGCATATAGCGGTAAAGCAGAGTGTAGGAGGGAGACAGAATTCCCACGGACTTCATCCTCGCTCCTCGCTCCAGCTCACTCTCCACAGGCATGTTGGCAAAACAGGCCAGCCCAAAGTAGCCGCCTTTACGGAAATATCTAACCAAGGGCCAAAACAAAGAAGCGGACGAGTAAACACAGAGTGACAGATTTCTGATGGGAATCAAAAAGACGTGCACTCCTCTAATATACTCAGATTTCCTGCATCTACATTACATGAAGTCGTTGGTGATCCGATGGGAGCCGCTGGCCATCGACTTGAACTCCACTCCGTCTAGGTTGATGTCGTGAGGCAGGCACCACTCAATCATATTCCCTGCCATTCACACATGCACAGAAAATAAACCACACAGTTACTTCCCACACTATCCACTTTCCCTTCCCATAAATCTGCATGAAGTCATATAGAAACCGGAGGTCAGAGACAGTAGAAAAGCACTGACTCAGCAACTGTAACTCTCTATACTGACCTCGTCCCCTGACTTTGTTTTCGGTCGTCTTTGATGAACTAGTGATTGAATATTTTGCCTGTGTTTAACTGTTCAAATGATCAAATTCTATTCTAAATCTAAGTGGATCTTTTTTATTCCAGACAGCTTTAACTCTTCTATATAGTCTGTTTTAAAGCTTTTATTTTTAATTGAGCAAGTATGTCAATCTGTTTTCAGAGGGTTGCACCACAAAAGTTACAGTTATTTCCCCACTGTGGCTTGATTGTGAATCTATTTATTAGGATGTTGACATCTTAGGTATTTCACACTCTCACCTGTGCTGATAGCAGGATACACCCTTCACCCCCATGACTCAGTATAAATCATTAACTGGGACTGACATCCTACATTGTTTTCAGCTCGTCTAGTCCACAACAATTTTAAGCATGAGAGAACAGATCATATGCTCTTGCTACGATCTGATTGCTCACCTGATCTCGTATCAAAGGTCACCACAAACACAGCCACGATCTGGTCTTTTTCCTCCCACTGATCCCTCACCGAGAGGCCGGGGAAGGGAACATTATGATCCGTACCAAGAGGCTGCGGGCGATCCCACCCGTGCCCAGAGAGCCCTATCCGCGGACGGCCCGGGCTTCCGTCCCCGCTGGCAACAACAGCTGTTACACTCCTTGTCGGGCTGTAGGTGATGGCGGCGGTGGCGGTGTTGGTGCCGCAGCCACTGCTCCACCCAGTACCAGCCGCGATGCCCGCTGGTGCGCGCCGCACGGCTGGCTGCGAACTTTTCTCCGGCGGTGCGCCTTCCTCCCGCGGCTGCGAAGGCGGCGGCGGCGGAGCCGGTTGGTTCGGATCGGGTGGTGGGATCTCCTCCCAGTCCAGCAGCGGGGCTCGGTCCGACTGTTTGACCATGGTGGTGGTGGTCCTGCTGCTGCCTGCGAGGACTCAGGAAGGGAGAAAAATATGACAAAACTCCGCTGTCCGGTTGAATCGAGTAGACTAAACACGTTGTTGGAGCCGGATCATGATTTCCTGCTGCCTGCTGGGTTGTTTTCTGTGTATTTGTAAGCGTGTCACATCCACTGACGAGCTGTTTTCCCTCCTCCCGTCTCACTGTTTTGATGACGTCGCTGACTTCCGCCCACGTGTCTAGATTACTATTTAATATAATGACCTAATTATGGCCAAGGACTATTTATTTTACCCCTGATACTTAATATTATTATAACATTCACACTGAGATTCAGCATTAGAGCGCATCACACTTTGGTCTTTACGGTATTTTCATGATATTTAGTTTTATTTGAATTCGTACTTTTCTTGTGATTGTGTGAATTTTTGTTTTTTTGTTTTAGTCAAGACAAGCTTGAAAATAAGACGCTATGTGTCATATATATTCAGTATTCATGAGGGAAAATGGACAGGAAGCACGTTCATGTACTTTAATAATGAATTCACAATATACAATAAACAATATAGCATCATAGTATCAAATGTTAAAAATAAAAATGCAGCAAAGACCTTTAAGTTATCAGAATATGGTGCATGTAACACTGTTAAACGTAATTTTTTTTTTTTACATTTTTATTATTATTATCATTATTGTATTAATGTTCTTTCTATGTTTAGCCTTTTATTTTGCTCTCGTTCATGTATGTTTCTGTTTCTACCTTTCTATGTCAATATGTGCTCAGTAAATAAAGTTTTAAATAAAGTTTTACCCTTTCGTTTTTATTTTTTTATAGTTTTTACCTAAGCGTTGTTGTTTATGTAATCAGCTGTGTCAGGTGTCAGGTGCGCGGCTTCGCAAACAATTCCACCAATCAGAGAGCTACCTGCGTTAACCTCGCGACAAAGTTAATTTAAACAGGAAGTCATTTACATACAAGGCGCGAAATTCAAGCGTGTTGGTGACGGAGGGAAAGGCGACTCGTTCGTGAGTATACGTGAAAGACTGCTCAAAGTCCACGTAAATACTGATGTGTGTGTTTGTGAGCTTTCAGAAAAGTCTGGAAATAACATCACAGCTTGACTGCAAGTCAAGTCAACAGGGAGCTAATAGTAGTGACCTTGTGACATACTCCATATGTAGGCCTGCTGGGTTAGTTAGAGACTGAGAGCAACAGACGTGCTTTAGTTCTCTTATCTTCCTAAAGAGACTTAAATGCATAATATCAATCCCAAATTTGAAAAGTATTTTCATGCAAACTTTTGTCAAAACTCAGGCCCCAAGCATGGCGACGTTGTTTGATGGGATCAGCCAGCAGCTGGACTTCACTAGCTGTGGAGAGGAGGGGAGCAGCAGTGACAACAGCTCCGATGATTACATCTCCAGGATTCGTAGCCCCCGGATCCGGAGTCCCAGGATCTGTAGTCCCAGGATCCGGAGTCCCAGCTCTGCATGCAGGACTCCCAGGGTGCAACGCCACCGCAGCAGAAGTAACACCTTATCTTCCCCTGTACAGTGCACAAGCCCCATACCTTACGCTTCCTGGAAGAAACTGAGGCTCTGTGACTCCCCCAGCACACCCAAGGTGGAGGATAATTTAGACTGATTGTCCTTTAGTGTGTCCCCTGAGGTCTTGGATAGTTTGTCAAAGTGTGTCTCAAATATCAAAGAGGGATGAGTTGCATTTCTCTCTCTCTCTCTCTCTCTCTCTTATTTACTGCAGAGCTTGCTATCGAAGTCGTCCCAGCCTTGCTCAAGCACTAAGATCAGTCGCCATCAGAGGACCCTGCGTTTTAGCTCAGCTGCTGCTAACCACATCCACGCACCCTCTGTCAACGTGAATCCTTTTACCCCTGACACAGTCCGCAGGAGCAGCGAGCAGCAGTGGAGAAACAGTAGTAGGAGTGATGATGATGATGATTATGGACGCAGGTAACTGCTGCTTTATGCTGTGTCATGATCTGTAAGGGTATTAGGTATAAACGCATGAGGGCTATTTTAAATCTGTTTTTAGTGCCCTTACACATTGTCCTGACTTTTTTTTTAATAAAGTATACAAAGGTCTGAAGGCCCTTTTTTGATCTTTCAGGTTGAAACATAGCCTAACGTCATCTGAGGAGGATGAGGAAGCCTTTCTCCCACCAAAGGTACAACTATTTTTATCAGTGCTTTCTCCCTCTCAGATGCCTCTGATATGATTTCATCATCAGGCTTTGTCATCTTCTGCTGCCTCCACACTTCTTGTTTTGTCCAAAATTACATGCTGCCAACCCTACTTCCGGGATTTCTCTAAGGAATCTCCTGTGAAAAGGGGGAAAAAAAAGGGCTCTGTCAGAATCTTCCACCCTCTTTTTCGAGGAAGTACAACCATATTTGATTTATTGTGACGCATCAGAAGAGACGCTTCGGTTCTCCTTGGCTGCGATCGAATACAAGGCTGAGCTCTGTGACGTGTGTCCCTCCTTTTAGAATTTTCTTTTGGTTTTTGGCTCTCCGTCTGTTTATCTGGCAGAGACGAGCTGTCCAAGCCTTCATGCTGTCACGATATGAGAGTGAGTTCCTGGAGCTGGAGTGCATTGGCGTGGGCGAGTTCGGGGCAGTTTACAAGTGTGTGAAGAGGCTGGATGGCTGCTTGTACGCCATAAAACGCTCCCGGCGACCCCTGGCAGGCTCTGCCAATGAGTGAGTCAGCAGCATGTCGTCTCACCGATCCTTTTCCGATCCAATCCTCTTTTAAAATTTTGTTCCTGAGGTGATCATATTTATCCATGACTATTTTTTTTATGTCCCCTCAGACAGCTGGCCCTTAAGGAAGTATACGCTCATGCTGTTCTTGGGCACCACCCACATGTCGTACGCTATTATTCAGCCTGGGCAGAAGACAATCACATGATTATTCAGAATGAATACTGTGATGGTATCAAGCGCACATTTAAGAAAGACTTGAACTAAATGAGATTCTAAATATCTTTTAGGTGAACATGAATTATGTATTTTGTGTGTGTGGTTCAGGTGGAAGCCTCAATGATGCCATCATGAAAAAGGAGGTGGAGGGTGAGCTGTTTTCAGAGGCCGAGTTGAAAGATCTGCTTTTACAAGTGTCTATGGGGCTGAAATACATCCACAGCTCAGGCCTCGTACACCTGGACATCAAACCAAGTATGTCTCGTTTAGCGGGGTTTTCAACATTTCTTAGATTTAAATCTAAAACAAAGTACTTTGTTTGTAGGTAATATATTCATTTGCCAGCGTCCCAGCACGAGTGCTGCGGGTGAAGGGGAGAGTGAGGAGGAAGATGGTGGAGGGACTTCAGCGGGAGTCATCTACAAAATTGGTACTCTATGAAATGGTGGATGCATTTTCTACGTGAGAAGTTTGCTTGCTGTCAAACCTGATTCACGCTTTCTGCAGGGGATCTGGGTCATGTGACATCAACCAGCAGTCCTCAAGTAGAGGAAGGGGACAGCCGCTTCCTGGCCAGTGAGGTCCTGCATGAGGTAAAAATGCTGCCCTAACCATTAAAGAAAAAGGATTTGCTTGCTCGCAGTGGTTTTAAAGGTCTAGTTGTAAATGTGTCGTTTCTAGTGTTAATTTCAGGCATCCCTCTGCTCCCCAGGATTACAGCAACCTCCCCAAAGCAGACATCTTTGCTCTGGGCCTCACGGTGCTGCTGGCAGCTGGTGCTCCTCCTCTTCCTCAAAATGGAGATGAATGGCACAGGCTCAGAAAGGGCCAGCTCCCCAAACTGCCAAAGGAGCTATCACCTCCCTTCAAGGGCCTACTGCAGGTATCCTTATTTCTGGGCTTCATTACGATGTTTGTATATTAAAACTGAACATAATTCAAAGAGATTTGAATTATAGCCACCTGTGTGTGCATTTTTATGTAACAAAAGCACTTAATTTCATTCTTGTTACTAGCATAACTTGTTGAAACTGCCCTTTTTTTTTCTGTCAGTTGTTGCTGGATCCAGACCTGACAAAGCGTCCGTCTGCCAGGGAGCTTTGCAAGCACACAGTCTTAAGGGAGGAGAGGACTGGGAGGCTGGCTGCTCAGCTACGCAGAGAGCTCAACGTTGAGAAGTTCAGGACGGCCATGCTTGAAAAGTAAGAATTCAAGGCCCTGTCTTTGTTGAATTTAACCTTGTCTTAAGTGATTATTTTGTGCTGTTTAAATGTATACTAAAGCATTCCCTTATTTTCATATTCTTTAGAGAACTGCAGGAGGCTCGTCAGGCAGCTTTGTCACCAAAGCAGGACCTCCCTCCTGGGCTGAAACCCTCAGCTAAGATGGGGGCCAAAACAGGAAGGAGGCTTGTCGGTAGGAAGACTGCACGATCCATAAGCTTTGGTTGCCCAGGTTTAGGAGTCTAATGGGACTCCTTCTGCAACAAGGTTATAAAAATGTAGCATTTCTATATGAGAGGACCATGTGACAAGATTCCCTGTACGTAGCGATGGTAGTTGGATTGGATTTGGAAAAAGCTGGATGGACAATCATGTGAGTCTTCTGAGTGGATGCATTGTAACTGAAGGACTGTAGAGGCTCGGACAAAACTGGTTTTAGGACTAATCTGACTCATTTTCACCGTGTTGCTGCAGACCACTTAACCGGTCATGTGTTCTTTTTTATTTTGTCTTTTAACTTGTAAATAAACATTTTAAGCAGTTTATCAGATGTGTTTGTTTGTTTGTTTGTTTGTTTTTAGCTCTGTTGCACTTGTCTCAGTTGTCTTCTATGTCATCCTAAAAGCACACTGACAAAAGCTGTGAGACAAAGCCACAGCGGGGACTTTCCAGTGGCATGTTGCTCTTATCTTTAACTGCATATAACTGTGACTGTACTTAGGAAGTATACTGTGAATTGACTTTTTTTTCATTCTGCAGGTCATAATTAAACTGCTTTATGACAATACTTTGCTAAACATTTGTTTTCTTTATAACTCGAATCCACCCAGTGTGATATTTACATATATTACTATTAATCCTAGTTCATAAAGTAAAAAAAAAAAAAAATGAAGCTGTAAGCTGATAGATCTGAGACACACTGTAGCAACAAGAGGACCGTTTACATTTCAGTGACCCAGCTGACCCATCATGTCTGTGGACGTTGGTTTCTGTTTTGTTGTTGAGTCGCCTCGTGTCTGACTGTCAGTAAAGGCATCATGAGGCATTTAACACCCCCACCTACGGAAAATTTCAGTTTTGCGCGCGGCGCAGGAGGAGCTGTTTGTTTTTGTGCTGCTCTCTCACATTAGCCAGCCCAGCAGCACCGCGGACGGCGGCGTGCGGCGCATCACTAAATCCTCAAACAGTTGTATGAAGTTAAAAGGCTAGTTAAAAGACGTACCCGGCACAAGAGACGAATGTGAGTAAAAGTTGCGCCATTCTTTTGAAACTCGTGTAGCTGCAACGTCCTCCTCTTTTGTTGCTTTGGCTCAACTTTGATGTTCGGAAGTTACTTTTAAAATTAGCATTAGCTTAGCGTACCGGTTTGACAGCCAACTTTCTAATTAACGTTATTTCCGTAAATGTAAATTTAGCTTAACGCCAGCTGTTTGTCGCCCCTTGTTATATATTTGAAACGCATATATATATACATATATATAAAACCTTTCGAGTGGGTTCTTTAAGTTTATTTTATCGCTTCATGAGAGCCAACATCGCTAACGTTATCCGCTTTATTACTTTCTAAACAGGCCGAGATGGATGATTTAGGGAATCTGACCAATGTACAAGACGTCGCCGCTGTCTTTCTGGCCTTCCTCCAGGCGGATTGTTACACTGCTAATTCAGAGTACAGCAACGAGCTGTTGTACCTGAGCCAGGACTTTGGTGTCACCCGGGACATCAACTACAATGGCCCCAGGAAAACACTGGACGAAGGAAGCCTTGAAACTGATGGTCACCCGTCCAGCTCCATCACTGCTTCTCTGCGTGATATTCAGCCTTCTGTGGAGCTAGGACCGCAGGGTGAGTAAACGACCACAGGGGTTGTGTGTGTGTGTGTGTGTGGCACGTTCACATCTGTAGTTTGCCCATGTGTTGTTGAAGTTATCCCCACTTTATCACAGTCCAAAAGTCAGAGCATTCGCATCTGATAAGTTGTTTCTCGTTATAGTAACACAACAAAGCCGAAACCTAAAGTGAAACAGGAACTGGCTGTTTGATACCATTTCACATTAAATAGTGTCGTTTCATGCACTTTCTCTCCAAAATATTCAAATCCAGGATATTGAAATGGATTTAATGAAGGCTTAGTGGTGTTCATTTATAAAAACTGTCCTGTTGAATCCACAACCAAATATGGACTCAAGTGTTCTGATTTTTTGGTGTTCTTGTCTCCCTGTAGGGAACCATGCAGGAGCAGCAGCCATACAGCAGGTGGCAGAAGGGCTGAGAGACATTGCAGCCCAGCTTGAACACAATGTTGTGGCCCAGGCTACCCAGAACCTGAGCAGGAACTTATCAAACTCCCCCAGTACAGTGAGTCTGAACTGAGCACAGAAATCTGACTAAACTCAAATGAGTTTTTCTTGATTTAACCAATGTGCAAATCTTTCCATACATGTAAATAGAGCTGAAACTAATGAAGGGTTAATTCATTTTATCTGTTCAGTGTTTAAGGACTTTGTCTTCAAAAGTTAATATTTAAAAGGTATTTTGATTTTTCATAATATTTTGGTGTTTTTTTTTTTTGTTTTTTTTTTCGAGGTGTGGTGACGCCTCAGTCATACAGTTACAGACAGTTATACTCTATAAAATGCAATGGGAAACCCCAAGTCATAAATTTTCTGCTCTACACTCTATTTAATTTTATCTTTTGGTAGGTTTATATATTCCATAATGGATTGAGTACTTGCTACTCAGTGGGGAAGACGCTGGCTGAAAAATGTGCCCAGTGTAACATAGACATGTCATTTTAAGAGGAACTATACATTTATACTGGTATTAATTAGCTTACGGTAATAAAGTTGAATAATTAACAGTTTAAATGGTTTGTAGCAATCCAATTTTCTCAATAGTCCAACCGTATTTATTTGTGTGATTAATAAATGACCACAGCAAATGCTTTATTGGCACTGCAAAATTATATTTTCCAACTATTAGCTAGAAATGGCCCTTTGTCACAAACATTGTGATGTAAACTGGATGCCGAGTATTGTCTTCACGTACTGAATAATCCCTTTTTGTTGTTTTGTGTTTTCCAGCAGTGGAGAGAGCATATTATCCAGGAGGTGAACAGGGTGATGATGCAGGGTGTTGTGGGTCTGGAACACGTAGCCCAGGAGCGAGTCATCGTGGTCCTTACTCTGACCTTGGTGAAGGGAGTGTGTGAGCAGGCCCCAAGACTGCTAAGAACGCTCTTCAGCGTCGCGCTGCAGTGCATCAGCTGGGGCAGATGAGTTTTTTTTTTGAAGCAGCAAACTCTGAGGAAATTAAAGGGAAGTGCATGGCGGAAGACCGCTCATTCTGAAACTCACATCTGCACCTCATGACCAGTTGACTGTGAAAGGAGCGATGTCATAACTTTTCATGAAAGGAAAAGTGATTAAATATTTGTCATCAGATTTTGAAAAATGAGAATTTTGTTTGTGACATGTGAATTCATTTTTTCATTCCTGAAGTAGCTCTAATCTTGCTATTGTTTACTGTTCCAATGTGTTATGTTTTCATTTTATACTTGAAGTATATGAATTTTTTTTGTATCAATTGTATTTTGGAATATGTGTGAATATTGTGTAGGATGGAATGAAATCTGGAAGGTAAGATTAATTTCAATCTGAATAAATACTGTGTAAACTGTGTTGATCTTTGGCAACACAAAACTGAAGTGAACCTTCTTTTAACAAACCAACACAAAGTATTGTTCTCAAATAGTTAAATCTTTATTATTCTCATCTCAAACAGTGTAGGAAACTCAAGGTGCAAAGTGTCATGTCTGGGAGTCAGTCTTTGTGTAACAGACTCACGTACATGGAAACATCCTTTCTGCATTTAAGAAACCAACACCATGTTCTTACTGCCTTCTTACTGGCAAGACAGCAGTAGTGAGGCAAAAAACACAGCCTGTCACAATTGTCTTTTACCTATCATACCACACTGAGGGCGAAAAGTAATTTTCTGTGGAAATTGAATGAGGGGGAAGGCAGGGGACATTCCACCATTACCCGTCGCATTTTTGCACTGTACTGGCTCACTAGTCACTGTGGAGATACGCTAGCTGGGTGATGCATTTATGCAAAAATGGAATGTCATAGCAACACGAGACGTTGATGTGATTTTGATAGTCTGCTTTTGCCTTTAATACGTCACAGTGGGCTACAACCTAATATTGTACTCTGGGAGCGTGTGGACAAAGCCACTGGGACAGATGTGATCCTCCTTGGAAAGTTGATTCAGATTATTTCTAAGTATAGGAGCAGTAACAGAAAAGGGCACAGAGCAAAATATTGAGGACTAAAGACACCTGACAGTAAAGCTAGAGTTGACTGGAGAGGTGAAGTTGTCCAGTAAATGTAGTCATTAAATCTATTTACATTAAAGGGATGACTCAATTTATGTGCTGCAGTCACATTCCTGTTACTCCTTATCTGGAGTAGTACTGCTCACCATGGCATAGTGAAACAATGGCTGACTATACTCCTATAAGTACTGTGTGCCATCTTGTACTGAGAGAATAAAATGGGGGAATCCGTTAGAACAAGAAGGAATACCTTGCTGTATTAAACAGTTTTTTGAACCTTCACAGTATTCAGACTTACATACTGATGATGGCGAGTGTATCGGCATGCTTACTGCACCTTAGTACACATTTAAATACTTTCATAGATTCTTGGGCAAAATCTTTAATGTTTCAATACACAAAAACTAAAAACACGCTCCATCTGAAGTGTTACAGATCCCTTGTGCAATATGGAAAGATGGAACATAAATCTAACCAAATATGCCCGTTCTGTGTCAGCAATTTCAAACTGACACCTAAAATCAAATCACTGGTTTAATTTCAATATCAGAAAGTGTCTCTAACTCATCACATTAAGAGGGGGAGTTATAAATAAAATGCAAGACAGCTAGACAGCCTTTAGTCATACAGCAACAGTAAATATGGGCTTTGAGGTTTGTTTCAGCTAAGGGAGTGTCAGTGAATTTTCCATGAAAGTACACTGACTCAAATGGCACAAAACAATCCTAACAGTGAGCCACAGACACAAAAGAATCTGAACTAGCAGAAGAGGGATAAAAGTCCACACACTAACACAAAATTGCCCCAAAAAAAGATTAAGAGAGAAGAAAAACATTGAAAATCAGGAGAATAGTGGAGTGCATGGTTTTCCCCTTTCTGTGCCTGACTCTCAGCAGTAAGGTCGTGGGGGTGTTTTCACAGATGTGAAACCTTCAAATGTGTGGGAGATTGAAAAAAAAAACAGCCTCAGTTGATAAATCCAACACTATCAATTTATTTCTAACAGCTTGAAACTTTAATTTTCCTTCCCTGACAAAGATACTTTTCTACTTTCTCCTGAGGCTTAGCACACCGTATGCCATTACAGCAGCGAGGGCCACCAGTGCAGCACCTCCACACAGCAGCACTGGGAGCTCTAATTCTGGCTCCGGCTGCACTGGGGGCTTTTCAGCGGCAGGGGCCTCCTGGACAATGGGTGCAGCCTGCGGGGCCTCCGGCTCTGCCACAGTCTCTGGTTGTGGCTGGGGAGGCACTGCGTCGGGCTCGGCCTGTTCCGGTTCAGGTGCTGGTTCTGAGGTGGCTTCAGGTTCCGCTGGTGCTGCCGGGATTTCCTTGGCTATTGATGGGGGTGCCACCTCAGCAGGCACTGGGGCAGGTTCTGGCTCAGGCTCTGGTTCTACTGCAGGAACAGATAAAACTACTGGACAGGCAAACCTTTCTGGCTCAGGCTCTGGTTCTACTGCAGGAACAGATGAAGGTACTGGACAGACAAAAACTTCTGGCTCAGAGGGAGGGGGTACAGCAGCTTCTGGGATTGGGGGAAGTAGCTCTGGTTCAGAGGAGATGAGGGAGGGCTCTGCTGACAAGACTGGAGGCGTCTCTATTACAACTGCCTCCTCTAATGACAGCAGGGAGGCCGGGGCTGCGGAGTTTGCCTCGGCTGCCACTGGAACAGGTGGAGTCTGTTCCCTAAATTCTTCCCTGAGCTCAGCCAGCTCGCTCTCTGTGCCTAAAACACTCATCATGCTTTCTTCTATCGCGCCGACCTCACCGCCTTCCTCCAGCATCTCGGCCTCCTCGCGCTCAACGTGGACAATGTCAGAGTTTGAGGAGTTGTTCTCGCTGCGCTCCTCGGCCAGCGCCATGCCCTCATTGCTGTCCAGGCTCTTGACGTCTTCAGGGTCCATCACACCGACCTGTGCCCAAGACTCGTGGCCGGCCAGAGACACAGGTAAGCTTTCCGTCTGCCAGGAGCTCTGCTCACTGCTGTTGTCTCCAGTGCAGAGCAACGAGGAGGGCGGGCTGAGCTGGTCAGGATGCTGCTCTCCTGAGAGGATGTAAATGTCGTTGCTGTCTTCAGCGATGGTCACACCTCGCTCCTCCTCTGACTCAAGTTTGAATATTTCACTCTGAGGTAGACAGACAGACATGGAGAAAAGAAAATCAACAGAAATCTCCATGTGACATACAATCAGTCAATTCAGTCACGCAGGTCCATTTTTTTTGTATGAAGCAGCTTAGAGTTTAAAATTAGGGTCTAAGTTTAGATCAGGACAATGCTGCTGAGGGGAAAACGAAGCTGCATTGCTTTACACCAGTTAGCCTTGTGTGCCACCTAGTGGAGAATACAGCTCTTCACCAACAATACAACAGGAGCCATCTGCAAAGCTCTTCTATTACATAACAGATAATTTATCATAGGATCATGTGAGTATGAGTGACTAACACAGAGGTCGGCTTGCTGAAGCAAAATGTGATGAAATAAATTTGACCTCAAATACTTTTTCCTCCCAAAGCTAGTTTTTCATGCCAACTGCAAGATACAACAAAACAAATGCTGTAGCATTAGAGAGCGACAACATCAGCCATATCTTTCTGTCCTGCTGAGTGTGCACTGACGTGACGCAGAATCTACACACACAAATAGGCCAGTGAGTGTTTACAATGAGCACAAAAGGATACATACTGACATGCTCGCTGTCTTGAGGGCATGCATGTTGAAAACACTGGACTAGTAGGTTAATATGACGCTGCTGTGGACGAGCATTGTGAAAATCTAAACGTGATGTGAAAATCCAAAACCGCACACACAACAGCCCTGTGAGTCCAGGTCTAAACATGCCTTTACTTCAAGGGATTTTTTTTTTTTTTTTTTAGGAGAGATGCTAATATGCAAATCCAAAAAGGGCAGCACCGCACCACTGTAAAACACTTCAGTCTCCAGCTATGCTAGCAGTATGAGAGGCTGTTATTAGGCTGCAGTGCTTTGAGCTAAATTCATTTTAAAATTAACTTGTTAACATGCTAGCAATGACAACACCTACAGGCTCATGTTTGCCATTTTACCATGCTAACATTTGCTCAAAACCAGAAATGTGAACCTCGTGGTCGGGGGGGGGAGGGTGGGTCATCAAAATCTGGTGGCTTCATCTTTTGGGGACCAGACTGTACAAGATTTCATCATCTATCTGATGCTAGAAGAGATATTTCAGTCTGGAACATAATGTTGGACCGACCGACCGACTGACAGACCAACGTTGCCATCCATTGAGTCATATTGTTTATCATTAGTCACATCTGTGTGTGTGTGTGCTGATGATCCAGTAGGTGTAGGGTGTATAATAACAAAGCGAGCAGGACCGGGCTGTTAAATATGAATCTGTCACAAGCAGGCTTCTCTGCTGTGTTTCTATGTCACACGGGCGTGACCTGAACAGATCACATATTCACAGCGTGTATGTTTGTGTGTGAGGGAGTGTGCGTGCAGCAGACATACAGGTTCTGACAGCAGGGACTAACTCCCGAGACAACGCCGTCTCAGTTAAAAACATGATAATACATCATTACGGTCCAGTGACTGACAATTTGCATTTGATCCACAGCAAAGCATACAGTACGACATGGTCCAGCTGTGAAGGTTATTTTCCTTACAAGGACACACACATGGCAGCTGCTTCCTGGGAGGCAGGAAAGAGATTAAAACCTAACAGCGTCCCATCGTTATACAACATTTGCCTTCTCCATAAGCTGATTTGCATTTGTGAGAGGAAGAACCTCAGGAGGCTCCACATCAGCTGGACATTTAATGCCAGGAGCCATAAAATTCACAGCAAAGGGTGCAGAAACAATCAATCTTTGACCTGCATTTGTACTTTATACAAATGCATATCTGAGCTGATATTAAACTGAGTTAGACTGAGCGACAATCATGTGCAGAAGAACTGGTTGCGCAGTTGCACTGTAAAACATGAGCAACAACTATAAAATATTACATAACTTTTTATGCAGTTTGGCGGGCACAAAGCAGCTTAAAGTACGCAAACTGTGTCAGGATAAACTCACTATCTTAACCAGGAATAAATGATAGTAAAACTTCTTGCACAACTAAACTGATGAATACACAACAACTCTTAAAAATAAATTATAAACTTGCATCAATATCACAAAGAATAAACAATGAGGAAGAAAAACACACACCTGAGGAGAAGAAAAAAAGAAAAAAATCACTCTGGATCTGCTCTCTTTTTGTGCTTTCTTCAGTACTTCAGTACTTATGTCCTACTCCAGCACTGCTGAACTGGGGAAACACGCTAAACTTTAAGCATTCGGTTGTTAGGCGTGTTTTACAGTTCTCCACCCTTGCCCCAAGACAAAGACAAACTGTATAAAAACAAGGACACATTCCTGTTGTGGAACCAAGAGTGCACAGCCTATCTGCCAGTGCATTGCTGTTCCCCTCTCACACAACCCAATGATTTTGGGGGTAAGAAAATGGCAGCCGCATTTTTTGGGACAGTTACAAGTACTTGCTACATTACCACATGACTGCCACATACTGTCAGCATGCTGCATCCACGTGCAAATCCAAATATTACAACGGTTTCCAAATCAATAAAATGTCAAATCCATAATACAAAACACCCAGTGATTTCTAAATCATAATGCAGTGACATTATTTTGATCAATGTAATGCAATGAAACTCATGACATTTATGGAGCATTATGTCATCACTGTTCCTAATGGACAAGCACTGCAAGAGGTCACACGGCAGCTGACCAAATGAAGTGAAGCACAGGACTGAGAGGGAGCGCTGGACTGCACTTACAGCATCTAATGGTACGTTTGGATACATAAAGAATAGATTAGGATCTCAATTAAAAATTACAATCTTCCAGAATGGCTATGCAGGCTGAAGCCAGAGCTGTCACACATGCAAAATGAATGACCTCATCCATGGCTGAATTTACATTTAACGCCAATACAAATAATTTTATTCTCCTGTTTTAAATATTTGACTCTCTAGTGTGTACATCTACCCAGAACAAAACCACACTGTTTCAACCACAAATTAAAGTGACAAAGTGATACTTTTCACTCAATAATAAAAAAGCAGATATATTCTTAGTAAGTATTCATGTTCGTGAGTTTGTCAGACCAAAGAAACAAGTGTTATTAACCACCCAACCAATTGAATTATTAAAAATATCGACAAGTTTATGAAATGAGGTGTCAAAATGAGGTAAAAATGAGCAGTACTCTGAGCTCCAGGACTGTGGGGGACTGTCTGCTGAATGCGCTGAAGTCACGTCCACTCGTGGGAGCAGTCAAGCAGCAATTGCAGCAACAGACAGCAACAAACATGTCAGATGAATTCAGAAAATGACATGACTAACTTTGAAACACTCTGAGTATGATAAATTAATCTCTATCTCTCTGCTAGGGGTGCAGGGGTATGCTCAAGGTGGCCTCAGCGTGTCATCGAGCCACCCTTTAGGGCCGCCCAAAAAAACCTGGATTGAAAACTGGTGAAAAACTGTTTGAACCTCTAATGCCACATTTCAGTAATATAACATTCAAGTAGTATTTTCCAAAATATTAAAAAATTATATTTAATGTATTTTGAAAGAAAACTCAGAATTGCCTTAACGCAGACTTCAAGTTTCATACAGCAGCTCATGCAAGTGTGTGCTTATGGAATCTGACAACTAACAACTAACTCTGACAGCAAACTGATGTGCACGCTACATGATGTGCATCAGTAAATAAATACTGTTTTTTTAGCCAGTCATCATCAACATCAAGACTGTTGTGGCAGCAGTGGCACTGATGGATAAACTGAAGGACAAAGAGATGGACGGGTGCCCTGTTTAAACCCTGGCAGTCAGCCCGTGTGCTGCTGCTGCTGCTGCTGCTGCTGCTGCTGTAGCAAGTTTTTTAAAAAGCTACAAGTGGGCCAGTCAAGCCTCTGGTGATGATGATGTTGGAGGATTATGAGAGTTATTTTTGGGGCTTCCTTGGCCTCATGTCGATGCAGTAGCACAGGGATGCACATATTTCACACTGGCGCTGGTGAGAGGTTGCTTACATAAGATGGGGGAAGCACTGTGACACTTAAAATATCATCACATTAGCATCACTGTTTCTAAACAGCAGCAGCTATTGCCAATGTAAAACCAAAAGCCTGTAAGAACTGCTTTATTGCCTTTTAACATGTGGCTTTGACTATCACAGCTTTACGATAAAATAAACTGCAGGAAAATAATGTACGTCTTCATTATCTCTGCTAAGAGGTCAGGTGTAATTGTCAGTGTGCCACTTTTAAACCTCAAGGGTCACGTTACATCACACTCACAAGTACAGTAATATGAAATGGCTGTTGTGCACATTCAGTTCTCAGGCAGCAGCTTTTACTGTGAGGCTCTGAAGGGCAGTTTGTAAGACAGGAGACAAGCTGTGAACAAAGTATTGGAGACAACCCAGAGAGGCTGGTTGGTGTAAAGGCACCAGACAACAACATCGCTATTCAGTATCTACTGTCCAGTTTTTTGAGTAGTACATCTCCTTTATTTTAGAACCACTTTCACAGTTTTTTTTTTTTTTTTTTTGCTCACCCCCCCTTGTCACTCCCCAATCATGTCCTCCTCCTCCTCCTACCCTCCCCTCATTGTGTGCAGTTGGAGGGCTCCTGGTTTTGTTCCTGCCAAATGAAGTGTACACCCCAACAGGGTCATAATAATCCTTATTGTATTCTGATGTGATGAACAATGGCATTATGAGAGCTACCCAAACATGGTGCCTCACTTACACTACAATCACATGAATGCCCCGGAAGATGAGAAGACACCGCTACTTATCTGTGCATTTAAGACTTCTTTTGTGTTGTTTCAACAAAGAAAAATGCAAGACTAATAGACTAATAGATTAATGAATACATAAACATAAATCTGATCAAGAAAACATGCTCTGAGTGAGTTCACATTATTGTGCCGTGATAAAACAACTTAAAAAAAAAATTTTAAAAATCAACCCGTACAGTATGTTTACATGCAACCGCTTCAACAACGCCAAGAACTGGAAATACTGACCTATTCTGCTACCCAGAGTTTGTCACTTCTGCTCAGTCACACACTAGGCCAATGAGCTCACTCTGTAGTTGCTTTAACATCACAAGTAAAACATCATACCTCAGTGTGAAGTCTCAAAACACAAAGTTGTAAAGATGGAGTAGATCCAGGAGGCCGGTTCAAAAGAAGTGTGCATGCAGGCAGCTGTCAGACTAATGAACATTTCACTTTGCTCTCACTGGCTCACCATGCTCAATGTCCTAACCCCCTCCCTTCTCTCAGCCCTCCCTCCTTCGTATTCCCTCCCTTTCTATCACCAGTCTCTTCATGCAATCTCTCTCTCCTCCCTTCTCTTCCTCCCTCGCTGATCCTGCCCCAGCCGTTCATCTGTTCATCCCCTGTGACATAATGCAGGGCAATAATATATATCTTTGTATGGAGTTAGCACACACTATATGCATGTTTCGTTGCCCAAAACTGGGCAAAGCATCACGACAATGAGGTAATGGCGACTGGAGCGGTGGCTAACAAAGTCACGTGACCCTTCAGCGGCATGACCTCGTTCACAGGGAGCCATCTGTGACGCAGTGTTCCACTTACTACAACATCAGAAAAAGAAAGCCATCTAAAACACAAGACAAGTCGTAGTTGCAAGTGGCACTTCTAGAATAATTCCAAAACAGGGAAAGTGTGAGCAAAGTGAACGTTACGAAATCATTTGGCAGAGATAGCAAGACATATTCCTGCTCCTCATTTGCGTGGGTAAACACAACACTGGACTTGCTTTCTATCAGGGTGTTCTCACCTGAGGATCAGTCACAACCTGCACAGCTGAACTGAAAAGATTACTGTTCAGCTCTGGCAGAGTTCACATGAGCAGTCTAAACTATGAATGTTGTCAACAGACAGATGTTAAAGTAATAAATTACCACAAAACAGAGTGCATGAAGTATTTGACTCCCGACTGACAGCAGGCAGGGACTTCTGGTTTGGTTTTAAATGCAAGTATTGCACGACAAGAGTACAACATGGCACTTAAATACTGTCAGGATATTTATGTAAGACTTATCGTCATACATACTTGTTACAGTATGATGTACATTTTAATCTGGTGTATGGTAACATGGTTGTAAGCAGGAACAAGCTTTCTGGGGTATGAAACACATGTACAGGAAGCTCACTGCTGCCCCCATCTGGCTATTTTGAGTATATAATTTCTGTTCACTGCACAAGTAGTGTAGCGATAGCAGCTTCAATCTAAATTATTGCTCATCTAAATGTGATTCTCAGGTATGTCTGTACTTGTGTAATAGTTTTCCTTCATCACATGCTTTAAAAGCTCACCCATCCTCCTTGCTGGATGATGTAGCCAGCTTCATCCTCCTCTAGGAAGCGCACCCCAAGGTGCAACAGAGTTTCCAGTGACTGGCCTTCGTTTTGCAAAGCCTGGAGCAGCACCAAAGGCACTAGCACCTGGGAGAGGGAGGACAAGAGAAGAGTTAAAAAAGGTTTAAAAAAAAAACAATCAGGTTTTCGCATATGAAGAACTAAGACTAAAACTCACCTTGCTCCATCCTCCCTGTGTGTGTGTTGAGAGTTCCATTGTTGCGTCTCTGAATTTCTGGTAATCCAAAGGCCTGAAACACACACACACAGACAGTACTGGTGTTAAATGCATGGTCTACATATAGCTGTTTAGGAGAATCCAAGATTATAAGAAGACACATCACACCCAGTATCCCACATTAATATTTTCTGTTCACCTGTCAACAACTGCTACAAAACTACATTTAACCTTCTTGTTATATTAGTCAGCCATATATTATAAACATGTTTATCTTGTTACAAGTGGATGTTAGATATGCTTCAAAAAAGGCTTTTGCTACAGTCTAACTAAACCTGTTCGCCTTCGGTTTCTTCCTTTTTTACATCAAATGTAAAGCCACTTCACTCTGGTGTAGTTCCCTGAGTGTTAATGGTCTTTTGCAGCAATGTTCCACTCAGTTACACACAGTCACTGTTGGAAGTTGTCCAGTCTTATCTACTGGCCACAGAGCAACTGTACCGTAGTAGCTGTGGATTAAATATCTCGCTTATGTGAACCCCACTCAGATTGTTTACATCCTCAACGGTTTGGTTTTATTTTTATCTATGTAGTGCGTGTTGTGTACGTGTTGAGTTTAGAAGTATGACAGAATGTGCGTCAACTCAATAAATTGAACAGCAAACTGTGCACATGTCTTGATGAGAAAGGGCCATGATGTGGATTTAAGGGATGTGTGGATAGACTATGATATAATATTACTGTATCTGTATACAGTGCAGTATTGTTGCACACCATTCTGTTCTGACTCATGTAACAGTTTCCTATATTTTTGTGTTTTTTTATGTCACTTTATCAAATCATTTTATTTGCGCTACTTACACCCAGAGTTAAATACAAAGCTTTTAATCAAATTTGCACAATTTTCCTTCATTTTACTGCATCAAGTTCAAGAGTTCACTAAGAAGAAATGAACTGAAAGCAGCAGTATATCAACATTGACTTTGCCATTCCTCACACCCTGCGGGCACACAAATCTCATACTGTATAAATATAGAGTCAAAATAGATCTCAGTCCTGAATAGTGTAGTTGCTGCACCGACCTACACATGTGTAATCGAAGTTTTGGATTAACCATTTGTAAGCAGTCAAACAAAGCAGCAAAATCTCAGAGCAGTGTAAAATAACTAACACTGACCCTTCAAGGAGTCTGTGTACGGCTTCGGCCAGGTGTGTGTCAAGCTCTCTGACCACATGGTCTCCCACTGCAGCAAGGCAGTCTTCAGCAGAGGTCTCTGGGTTGGCGGGATTAAACACCAGCGATGTGTGCCGGTCGAAGCCTGTAGTTGAAAAGGCTGCAGACACACAGAACAGAGGACAGAGTGATATCTCAGACACGGAGAACAGTTCAAGAAAGAAAAAAACGCTGGAGGGAAAATCAGATCACATTTTATGAAGGCAAAAACCCAAAAGTATATCTTACACAGGCTGGGGGTAAGTCAGAAAATCCTGACAAACAGATCTTTCAGAATGCACATTAAGAGTGTGAAAGAGTCCATCAGACTATTGAAAATGTTTGGGTTATTTATGTACATGCACTTCTCTGAGTAGCATGAAAGAGTGTCTCACACACCTCCTGTGAAAAACCAAGGAAAAGACGGTGGCCTGGAGTGACACTCGCTGATGCTCAGAGGACTGTGGCTGTGTTAATAAACCAAAGCACCTATTTGATGTTTCACGTCGACTAACTCTGGATTCTTTTATGAATGAGGGAAAAAAATAAGTTTAAAGTGTTGTGATTGTGGTTCATATGTATCTGCACTAAAACATCTGCATGTTGTTATATCTGAACCATGATGGAGAATTCACTTTGACTTAAGACTTAAGTGTGTGTGTGTGTGTGTGTGTGTGTGTGTGTGTGTGTGTGTGTGTCTACTTACAGGCAGCGATTTCATCTTCCAGTTGCCTCAGCTCTTCCTCTATCTGCCCTTTTATCATTGTCATCCTCTCTCTCTCATTCCGGCCATCTCCTGAAAGGGATAAACACAAACAGAGAAATATCTGTCACACACACACACACACGCACATTCACTCACTCAAAAGAAAAGCAATTTACAGTAGAATTTCTCTGTATGAATCATAACAGGATATTGCCTGCATGACAGTACGTGCACACCGTTTGCCAACAAAGAAGATGTGCGTGTATAAACACTAATTTTCCTGCAGGGGAGGAAAATGGTGCTGGATGAGATGCAGGTACAGTTAAGCTTCATGTCATTCATTTACTGGCCCTGGTATGATGTTATTAGACTCAAACAAAAAGAAGAAGAAGAAAAAGAGTGAGGCAACTGTGTCATTGCGTGCATATGAGGCACAGATGCACATCTCATGCTTACAGTAAATTATTGACAAGATTCAGTCTGCACCGAAGCAGGCACGGGGCAGAACTGACACAAAGGCTGGTTGCGTGTGTAATCATGAACTTTCACATTAAAACATGTGAAAGCAAAAAGGTAACACTCTCTCCTGTTCACAAACACTACCATTCAGTTATTTTCACTATGGTGGAATGTGGACAAACTGGGGATTTTGCAGCCAGAAGAAAAGACAAATGACCTTTAAGTATGTTCTTCATTCTTCATTGTTCACTGTTTTTTCCAATTATTGTTTTCGTGATGGAATGCTGATTTTTTTTTTTTTAACAGGAAGAAGAGGGCCCTTTTCTATTCTGTCTGTGTCCCGGCAGCTCATACGTGGATGCCCTGAGGACCACTGTTGGTTTTACCCCGGGCCTGGTGCTGTTTCAGCACTGAGCCAGGCAGCTAGCCGGACAACTATTTCGCTTTGGTCCACTGGCGTGTGAGTGATCCTATGGTGATTACACATGACAGGCTGTCAGAAATTGGACCGGGTCAAGCGGAAAGCAGGGATCAACCACTCCTCTGCCTTTCTCCACCCCTTCCAAGCATGCACACAACAATAAAAACTGGGCAGGAAATGCGGAGAACTTCCCCTCTCTCTTTTAAAACCCCCTCTTCTTCTGCTTTTTTCCCCCCCAGATAGCTCTGCTCATATCCTGTGGCAGAGGGAATGACACGCATGCCCTAAAATATTCCTCCTGCAAAACGGTCTTACCTTGCAAGTGGGATGTTTCTCTGCCTGTAATCATTAAACCTTTATTTCATCTCTAACACACTGCAGTTTCATTGGACAAAAAGCCTTGCGATTACAAAAGTAAGATGTGTATTCATGTGGATTTTTTTTGTATTTCAGAAGCATAGAGAACAAGACGAAAACACAGGCACGCTGCAAGCCTGAGGTCAGGGCACGAGGCGGCTATAACAGTCCCTGTCCAGTCTTCAGGGTTGTAGCTGGGCTTATAGGAAGTCTCACATGACATCCATTTGTTTACGGGCCTGTCACGTTTAAAAAATGGGAACACCAGTCTATGGATGTGTTTCTATGCCAATGTCAGAGAAGGCCAAACTGAGCTGGCAAACAGGTGGGAACTTGCCTACACACCCTGCATATTTCACTACCATGCATGCATGTGCACACAGCTCTATTTGTGTGCTGTGTTAGGGTTTGCCCTGACGTACAATATGCATCCCACACACACTGCATGAAGAGACTGAAGAAACCATTAAAACAGGGCGTCCTTGACGGTAGTTGCACCCCAGTGATGAGCAGCGTGTCCCCTCAGGACATCTCATTTGTGCACTTCCCCTTCAGAATGAAGCAACACTTTCAATCAGATTCAATCAGATAGGAGAAAGCAAAAGCTTTTTTTCTTACCCTGACCTGTGGTTAGAGTTTGTGATCTACTGGCAGGCAGCAGTCCCAGGTAGTTGAGCACAATGTACTTGGTTTCATAATGGAAATCCTCAGGCACAGTGGCGGCGGTGATGGAGGCAGAAGAGGTGGAGCCTGAGGTAGCCATTGATCAGACGTGTGTCAGACTCTCAGGCACATAAGTTCTTACAGTCAAATCTGGACGTCACACCTGAGAAAAATGACAAGCAGAGGAGAAACAATTACTTATTTTGATACGCATGACTTCTGCAGTCCAAAACACCAGCTGACAAAATCCACACACACAAACTCCAGAGAAGAGTCATGATCATCATCTGTTTCTCTAAAACTGCTGTATATCATCATCAAATGTCTGTCATCACAGGCATGATAGCACACTGTCCTACACCCATTGTGCCAGGTGGGACATGTCCACTTGCCCATCTGGCAACGGGGTGATAAAGCTAAAAATTGATCACGCAGTATAATTAATGGTGCTTCTGGGACTGCATGGCTGCTAACTGAAAACGCAGCGGAAGACAGGGTCAAGACATGCATGAGTACATTGTGTACCTTCATCATGATGGGATGCAACTTTACATAACACACGTGGTGAACAAAGAGGAGTGAAAAGTCTTTCAGCTCAGAGACTTTACTGGACAAATATTTGCTGTGCTACACTGTTCTGTACAAACTCACTTGACTGCCAAATGTTAGGTCCGAGTTTATCATCTTAAATCTCCCTCAAGAGATGATTTTGACACCACGCGGACCAAAAGTGAAATTCATGTTAAGTTTGCCACATTTAAATTTAATAAAACTTCCGGCTTGAACTGTCAAAATAAAACCACTTGCTGAATCGGGTCCCAACCCGATGAATATCAAACTTCACACAGAATTATTAACGCGAGTACGATCATTGAAATGTAAGTTTAACACTATTAGTTTTTGTTTTGTTTTTTACAAAATGACAACCTTGCTTCAGAAGATTATGACATAACATTATAAGCTCGTACGCATTTAATAACCAGACACATGGCGCGCTGGATGATAACTTGACATATTACATAAATATCTCCTGAAGGTTACACTGGAAAGTCCGTCTTTAGTCAGAGGAGTCGTTGCTGGAACATCTCACCACACATGCAAGCTATAGCTAGCTTAATATTTACACGTTTTAGGTGCCATTTCGCAGACGCAAAACTTCATTTGAACTTGAGTTAAACACAGCGGGGGTCGTGTTCTTACCGTCCTTGTCCAAAGGCAACCGGGTGCTGACAGACGACAAGTTGAAAGGAAATATGCGACACAGTCCCCAGCAGCAATAGCTGAAGAGGGCAGACCACCACTGGTAGGCAGCAGCAGTAGCACTAGCACACTGAGTGAGCAATGGAAGAAGCTAGCGAGAATATAACCCCTATCTTCCTGTCATAACCTTCAAAATAACACCCTTATAGTTAGCCGACAAGTGCTACAACTTACACTTAGTACAGCGGACCATTTATTACTTATGTTACTGACGCAGCTCTGACTCAGCGCAGTGGAAGTGTAAGCTAATTTGTCGGACTGAGTATTAATTAAACTTTCCAGTGTATCCTAGCAACCGCGCAAACATGCGGCAGTGTGGAATTTTGAAAATTTTAACATTTATTGTGTTAAATGTAAACTATAAGCTTACATAATGATTACAATTACGTATCCACAAACTGAAATTTGACACTAATATTCATAGCTTAATAGACTTCAAAAATGCCGTCAAATAAGACGTTTGGAACTGTCAAAATTACTCAAAAACGGACGGCCCCTGGAGCTTTTAAACTTTTTCACTCTTGCCTGAGCACTAGCAACCCAGCTATTAAATACTATATTAAAAGTTATTATTTGAATAATTATGTTAATAGTGTTGTACTTGCAGTTGAATATCAGAACTTATTTTATAAACACTATTACAAGCACTGAAGGCGCGTCTTATTTTGAAAAGTAATGACCAGATGTTCCGTTCCGTTTTTTTTTGTCGCCAGCTCGACGTTAACGTGAAAAGTATATTCTCCAAACAGTTTCTGGCCAGCTGCACAAGTTGTCGTTAAGACATATTTCTTTTTAAAGACTTTAAATTAACAAAAAAAAAAAAACATACTGAAGAACAGACATGGCGCTCACCGACGCTGACGTACAGAAGCAGGTAAAGTAGACAACCGGCTGTCAAGTTTATACAAGCGACTAAAAGTTCAGGGAGCTAAACATAACAAACATTAACGCCAGCTAACGGGCTAAAAACCCGAACTAGCGTTACATGTAGCTGAGTTATAGCGGTTTAATCATTATTCTGTTGTTACTAAACTAAACCCGGAAATGTTTCATTTGATTTAATTTGAGTTTCGGTCATTTGACAAGAATAGTTTTATGTTAGCACACGTTGAAAGTTGAAACAAACTAGTCAGATTAATATCTAAAGTCTTTAGTAAGAGAAATGTTGTGAATTGTTTTTTTGAAAACTGATACAAAAAAGGCTGAACTTTGCGAGACATCTGAATTTGTGTGTTTCTCTTGTGGCAGATCAAGCATATGATGGCCTTCATTGAACAAGAGGCCAAAGAGAAAGTTGAGGAAATTGATGCTAAGGTAATTGAAGTCTGTTTGTCTGTGTGTGTGTGTGTGTGTCTCTGTGTGTGTGTTTGTGTGTCTTGTGATTTCTGCTGCCGTCACCACTAATGTGCCTTGTCATACACATCCGTTTACAGGCAGAGGAAGAGTTTAACATCGAGAAAGGTCGCCTGGTGCAGACTCAGCGGGTGAAAATCATGGAATACTATGAGAAGAAGGAGAAGCAGATTGAACAACATAAGAAAATGTGAGTTGCTGCCAGGCATTGAGTCTGAACTGTCTTAGTGAGACATCGGCAGACTTGAGATGGAGTGAGAGTCAACAAATGTAATCAGTTCTTACTGGATACATTTGTTTGTTTGTTTTCCGTCCCAGTAAGCCTTTGAGTCACTCTGTTGCTCTGTTACCTCGCCACTATGACCTTGTCTTTCAGTTATGGCTGCCTTGTCAAATTCAGTATGTCCTAATAATAATAATGATAATACATTTTACTTACAAGCACTTCTCTAGATACTCAAAGACACTTTACATGGTGAAAAACATCAAAAACATTCAAACAGCACACTAAACACACAGACTAGACGAGGCTAAATAAATGTGCGTGAACTATTATTTGTTACTGTATTTGCCTTCCTGTGTCCTGAATTCTTTACATGAAGATTCTTGGCATGAACATCACCATTTTGGCCTCTTAGTATGCGGTTGTTGTGGCAGATTGTGGTGACCAATTAGTTGTGAGAACTGGCAGGATAGCCGTTTTAATAATAATAATCATAATAATGTGTTCATTTAGTACAGCACTTTTCACAGAACAAGGTCACAAAGTGTTTCATAAGAGCAATATAAATTAAAAAAAATCAACAAAACACTAGCAATAACAGAATATGAAGACAATATACAGTATTATACAGTAATAAGTCAGTTTTACCAGGCATGCCATATAACACTGCATTAACTTTTCTTTCCACTCTCTCAGCCAGATGTCCAACCTGATGAACCAAGCGAGGCTGAAGGTGCTGAAGGCCCGTGATGACATGATCATGGTTAGAGATCAATGCTCATATCTGACATATATTCATACGTTTTGTTTGTTTCTACACAGCTGGCACAGATGTTTTTCACATTTACATTTAATTTACTGATTAATGCATACGCATCTTATTAACAACTGATAATCCATGACATTTGTGTGCATAGTTATACATGCTGTTAGTGTGTAGTGGTGGTAGTAGTAGTAGTAGTTTGTAAATTCCTAGATTTCAATTTGGTTCAACTGCCCCAATACAATGAAGGTGAATGGACTTTCTTTAATGGTCATCTGATCATTAAAAACTATATTTATCTGTCCCCACAGACAAACATTTCTGCAGTTCTGCCCATAAAGTGTATTTTACAAATGCCACAGAATAATCTAGATGAATCTATAAAACTGTCTTTCTCTCTGTTTTCTGCTTTTGTTTCTGTCAGGATTTGTTGAATGAGGCTCGTCAAAGACTTGCAGCAATTGCTAAGGACCCTGCTAAGTATTCCACCCTATTGGAGGGCCTGGTGCTGCAGGTACCTCCAATAACCACTTCTCTCATGGGACGATGCATCTAATTCACCAGTTGGTTGATTTCGTCCTTTGAGTTTGTGCTTTTCACTTTTCAGGGATTCTATCAACTGCTGGAGCCAAAAGTTACCATTCGCTGCCGACAGCAGGATGTAGAACTGGTTCAGGTGAGGTTGAGCTGACTATAGAGCTGTATGTATGTTGTGATTATTGTTGCAAGTTATTAAGTAAAGTATTGTATTGCTTGATAGGCTGCAGCTAATAAGAACATCCCTATCTACAAAGAGGCAGTGAAGAGCAACATAGTCGTCAAAATCGACCGGGAACGTTTTCTTCCATCAGAAATGTAAGACACATACATCAACTCTTACTCTTTTGAATTTCAAATGATAACTTTACTCTATTGTTGTTTTTTATTGCCTATCAACTATGATTGAAGATGAAGAAAAGACATGCTTAATCTGTGTCTACTCTTTGTTTTAACAGCTGTGGAGGAGTTGAAATATATAACGACAATGGGAAGATCAAAGTTTCCAACACTTTGGAGAGCAGGCTAGAACTTATGGCACAACAGGTAGGGTAACTTCATAATGTATCTAAATAATCCACATTCAATGTAATTTCTGCTGTTTGCCAGTGGAGGGCAGCACAGGCCAACTGGGTTCTTTAAATACTTAACGGTTGGAAAGTTTACTTTGATTTTGGATTCAGACAAGGCAGGAAAAATGTATTGTTTACTAATTCCAGCCATTACTGTTTAGCTTTTAGTTAGTTATTAAACTCAATTCATTTTCTGTGTTTAGAATACCTGCTGTTGCTGACAGATAAACTGTGAGAGGTCAGAGGAATTTGTTTTGAGCACACATTCCCAAATGGTTTCGCTTCCTACACGCAGCGGCAGATTCAGACAAGAGCATTGTGTCTACATAGTCATCCTGTATTTAATAAACCTTCTTATGTGTGTACAAAGCAAAGGCAAGCATCTTTGTCCACATGTATGCCCAGCACAAAGTTTAATAGTTGACTGTTGCGTCAGCCATGGAGATCATAGGAAGATTCAGGTCAAAGAAGGAGAGACCCGCAGGGTCCGAGTCATTGTCTCCTCTTTCACAAAGCTTCAGCACAGACCTTCATGCACAGAGACGTTTTGTGAAGGAAATAAGTTGAGGCAAAGGTCCTCATCTTATCAAATATGCAAATGTAATGTGTAAACAGGAGACACGCCCCTCAACGGCTATACAGTCACATGAAAATGTATTGTGATTGTATTGTTTGCTTCTATTTGCACCGCTCCCACAGAGAGGCAGCATGTTTGAATCTGCAAAACATTTCACTTTTAGGAAATGAGAGGCTGTTATTAGATCCATTATGAGTTTACCTCCCTTCACAAAGAAAAATGGAAATAAATACTGAAGAAACAGCTGCGTTTGTCACGTCTCTCCTCTAATGTATCGTCCAGGTTTGTCCTATCAGTTTCCTCGCATGTACTTACTTGTATCCTGACTTCACACTTGACAGATGATGCCTGAGATCAGAGCGAACTTGTTTGGCGCCAACCCCAACCGCAAGTTCACAGATTAACGGTGGATTGGAAGAGAGAGCAGTGCGGACATGGGTGGAATAAGGTGCCCACAGACCATCATCATGATTGGAAAGAGGCTGTATGATCACCTACCAATCATAATGGTGAAATGAAAATGATTTACTCAATGCAATGCTGCAGATGTCTTTATATGTCTTTTTTTTGTACTAATGGATCTGAATAATAATTCAACGTGTGCATTTTTACTTGTGTTTAAGTGCCATTTTGCCATCAGGGGTTGTCTAAAAGACTGCTTTAAATTGCAATGTCATTGCAAATATGTATTCTTTCACTTGTTTTTGGAAACCTGTTGCTCTACTACTTGATTACGGTAATCAAATATCATATATAGGTCAGCAAAGATACACATTGACATACCTTGTCTACATTTTTGTAGACTGCCGTCTATAATGAGGTAGATTGTCTGGTATGTTTACTAAATCAGTGTTTGTTTGTTTTTTACAGTTTGACTCTGTGTCTGTGTCCGTGTGTGTGTGTATGTATGTATGTGTTGTTTTTATTCTGAGTCTATGCAACAAAATTTCGCTCAAATGTACATTGTGAATGTACAGCTGAATGACAATAAAGTCTGTCTAAGTCTGTGTGTGTGTGTGTGTGTGTGTGTGCGTGTGTGTGTGCGAACAGCCAACCCTTAGAATTGTTCTGAAGCACTAAATGTACAACAGCCAAAGAAATAAATGTGTGTGACACAGAGAAATCAGCATGTATGAGACATCTTTATTTACAGCTTGTAAACAAACAGTTTACTCAGGCTATGTTCACTCTACAATGAGGAAAATGTAGTAGCCTAGGTACACTAGCACACATCAAAATGTGTCTTGCATTAAAAATGTAAAAAAAAAAAAAAAAAAAAAAGGAAAAGCTTTTAGTGCCACCCAGTGGACTTAAGGAATGGCAAACAGTTGGCAGAACAAGGTGCCATACTCCCTCCATGGGTCTAACAAGTATAATTGTCCTCGCTAAGTTGGACTCAAGTACCAAATCAATGTTTCAACACCATCACTTCCACTGAATTCATTTAAGACTTACAGTTGTGATGCTTTAGAAACTATCAGCATTGATAAGGCTTTAATTGCATTTTTTTTTTCTTTTAGTTATTGTGCGCACATGAGTTGAAGCATATTTTTATGAGTAACTAAGCAGTAAAAACAGCCCTAGGCTTCTCACAGGTTTTTGTTTAAACCCATCCAAGCAGTGGAGAAGAGGAAGTCAAGGCTACGAGACAGTGGCCCAGCAGTCTAACCTGTGGCCTTTAGGCAGGAAGTGAGCTGTGTGTTAGGGTATATTGTACGGTAATACAGGGATTAAAGCATTACCATCAGATTAACAAATGACCTTAGAGACACTGGCAGGCAGCACCTTCCAATCCAGTGAAGGAATCCAAGATTACGACTCAGACCTCACGGATGGAGTGGGAGGAATGCATAACGGGGGTAGGCAGAAGGAGACCAAGCTCCTTTTCCAACACATCATTCACTGAAATCCAACTGATTGGGACTTGAACCAACCTCTGACCTCAAATGTTCTGTAATATTAAGCTTCTGACAAAGATTAAAAGGGGAATTTGTCACTTACATAGGATGACGCACAGTTCTCCGTCGGTAGGCATTTTAGTTAGCAGCCTCAAACAACATGCAGCAGCTCTCCCACAACAACCAGACAGAATAATCTCTCCCAGGTGAAAGGAACAGCCCCAGGCATATTGCAGCAAGCACACAGGTATAACTCAGACAGCTTGGGACACATACCCTCAAATTAGTCACACACATACACAGGACCCTGTTTAACCTACGGAACCCTGGTGACAGCATGTAAAAACCTAGAGAAACATGATTAGTGTGCACCCATTGGTCCACGTATTAGTAAATAGAGCCTCTTCACATCTCAAACCATTCCTCCTCTTTTGGTTAGTGGCCGTATTTCCCTCCCTCTGTATCCGCTGTTCGCTCATTTATCATTCACTGCGGATTAAAGCAGTGAATTATTTGCACAGACAACACAACCACCGCCACCAATGCCAAGCACTGCTATTCCAGCAAACCTAGCAGCATCTCCCCTACCCCAAGAAAGTAGACACCCTGTGCAATGCCAAAAAGAGGAGCTATGACCAGAGCACGGCATGTTGCACCCTTCAGAAATGCTGCTGGGCCCTCCCGCCTCATGATGCGCCTGCACACAGACAGGGAGAAAAATGTTAGAAGACACTTTACACTTCTTAATATATTAAGGCAGTAAATGTTTTATTATAGACAAAAAAATCTTACCGCGTGCAGTCAATAATTCCTCTGTATGTGTCCTCCCCCTCACCTTTTTGCAAGGTCTGCAGACGAGTCTTTATAACTGTACAGGCATTTAAAACACACAATGTACTGTCAGCACGTCAACTCGAAGAAGACTTGCTGTCAGTTAAAGCAAACAGCAGCCACAGTGACCACAAGTGACAATCACAGCATAATGATAAATTCTAATACGTAGTGTAATAGTAACACAAGTAGAGAAGTCCCTATTCACTATTTAGTGGTCTCATGGCATGTACATTGCTTTCTGCCAGAAACCCCATGATGGAATGTAATTTAATATACAAATTATAATAATAGGTAAGAGTCCAAAATCTCAACTTGTATATTAAGAGTTTATTATATAGGGAGTAGGGAATGAGTGAACAAGCAAGTGATGCAGCCAGTCTTCAATCTTTCTTAAGTTAGGCCACCTCAGTCACTATAAGCTACTGGTCATACCAGACCAAGTGAGGCAGTAGTGACAGAACCTTCCTGTGTATTGAATTAGTGGGTTTTATTTTACATTTCCAAAATGACATAGTTTCACTTTAAATTGTTTTACTAAAGGACCGAATTGGACTTACAACATCAGCTGTTTTCTTTTCAGCGTAGTCACCATTCACCCACCTCCTATCATTTATGTGACTTTGTTTGTGTCTTTCTCCCACTCACCATCCAGTGGTGTTACAGCCACAGCAGCCACTGAGCCTGCGGCACAGCCTGCCACAAAAGACTGCCAGAATGGCGCCTGGACCTCCACATTACCCACTCTTTCCTGACCCAGTCCATTAAGGTTGGCAAACAGCGGGAAGTAGATCATTGAGAAGGGGACGTCCCTATAAAACATGAGTAGAAGATGTGGTTAGATTAAATTTGATTAAAAGAAAAATGAGAGACAGGCTGTATGAACAGTTGGGACATTGAGAAAGAAATCGGATGGACTGAAAACAAAGTGGGAGAGGGTGCCATCACAGGAGATAAGCAGGAACAGAGAGCAGCCAGACATAGCTCCAGGAATATATTGATGAGTGCTGATTGGCAGAGGTGATGGGAAATACAGTAAACACAGTATGAGTTATGCAATGTAAAATCAGCTCATTAAAATGGTGATGACAGAGTCAATTGAAAGAACAGACTCAGCTGGAGAACACAAGCAGCTGTGCATTGCATGATATTTTGAAAGGTCTCCAACATGAACGCAAAGTAAGTATGAAAAGCATTATGACACGAACTGACTGACACTTTTTTAGTCAGATTGAAGAAGATATGAAATTATATTAGGCAAGTAAAAACAAATGTAATCTATTGTGAGTGTGTTTGTTTGTCTTTGTGTGTATGACCTCATTAAAGTGGCTCCTGCCCCCCTGTAGAGGCCTGCCAGTCCACGAGTCTTCAGCAGCTTCACAGTGATGCCAGTGGCTGAGGGCCGAGGTGGAGGATTCGGTTGTGCTGGTGGGGGGGCCACCAACGATGGAGCTGGACCAGGAGCAGCAGCAGCCTGAGCTGGACCTCGAACAGGCCTCTGGGCAGCTGATAGTCAAACACAGACTGTCCCAGGTTAGAAAACACATGTAATCGTGCAGCCATCACCATGACTATCACCACATTTTGACAAAAAAGTAAATGGGAAGTGTGCAATCTTTCACAGCACTTACTTATTAAGAAGCAAAGCTAATGACTTACACCAAATCAGTCTTATATATATAATAAATATGAGAAATGGTGCCATTGTCAGACTATATTTACTCCCGGAAGACATGGATTTTCACACAATAATAATGAAGAGTAATAATAAATCCAGTGACAAACTCACCGAGCCTTCCTGCATCCTGCAGCTGGATCTTAAGCATTTCCATAGGTGTGGTGACCACCACCTGACAGGTCCCAGCCCCACATCCTGCCAGTACCTCTCCCCACAGGGGCAAATGCCTAGACACAGTGAGTACAGTGTC
The DNA here is from genome assembly GCA_028641955.1 of Protonibea diacanthus. Taxonomy (NCBI): domain Eukaryota; kingdom Metazoa; phylum Chordata; class Actinopteri; family Sciaenidae; genus Protonibea; species Protonibea diacanthus. Next base: position 17,056,258 of record CM053981.1, read on the forward strand.
AGGAACTGATATACAGCAATAAAATACAGTTAACAGTGTTATGGAATTTTCTATCCTTAGGTTACACAAGGTCACGTGTGGGCCTTGGCAGTATGGAGGTCCTCGGCAGTATTAATTGTTTGGCTTTGATTGGGAACAGTAGGTGCCAGTCTATCAACACTGCGGGGGCCAGGGTCGAAGAAATCTGGTGCTGCCTGCTTAGACATAATAGACAGCTTGCTGTTGACATTCCAGTTGATGTAAACAGACATCTGTGTCTCCAGACTAGAATATGTTGACAATGACACCTTTCTTGGTAAAAAATATCCTCTTTGTCTTATTTGGGGCATATAGCATTTGTGGTGTTATCTTGAGGTTTAAAGTCTATCCACCAGCAGGAGTTCAGCAGAATGTGAGACCGACTCAGGCACTTCTGATGTACTATGAGAGTGTCTCTAATTCTCCTTGATCAAGCAACAATAAATAATACAGCATAAGACATCAAAGGCTCCTGAACAATTTCTTTCCTACAACAGCCCAAAAAGACTTTTCACTATAAGTTTATATTATGAATGAAGTGGCTATAAATTTCTCGTGTCACCTCACCCACAAAATGACTCTTTTCACTAAACTCTTTTAACTTTCTGATTAAGAAGAGAGGTTTAAGAAAACCTAGAAGAGCAACACGATTAGATCTATTTATTCTGTTTTATCCAGATTCAAGTTAGCATACTGGAACTAGAAGTTAGCAGCTTGGTCCCTGATGCAGAAACATGGATGATCTGGGTAATTTTATGCTTCTAAATCGAACCTTTTTTTTTGCTTCATGTGCCACTGAACATTTCATTTACTTTTTTTTTGCTTTAGTTTAGCATTTGCTTAGTTTCTTGTTTAAGTAATACGAACAAAAAATCTGAATTGGTGTCTTATATTTAGTATTCTGATACATTACAAGCAATGCACGACAATAATTTAAAGTTTTCGAAAACTATGCTAAAGATTGGTAAGCTTGGCTGTATACTGCACAAAAGAACAACACCTGTGATATTAATTAATAGCAATTAGCTAAAAGAATCTCAAACAAAAACCTCTTTGTTACACATCTGTAACATAGGTTCATACATGATAGCACAGTGTCACAGTGATGGTATTCAGCAAAAAGTGATTAAAAACAAATTACTTACTTATTTTAACCAATGAATGTAATTTAGGATTACTGTAATAACCGTGACCGCCTTTTCAAACCTAATATGATTTATGTGTGTAACATGTAAAATCAGTGTACCCGTCCTTAGAGAGCTTCTGTCTGAAGATGTCATTGGCAGCCAGCTTGATGGCTTTTTCTGGTGTGACAAGAGTGAGGTTCACTGCTGCACCTGGAAACACAAACAGGCCAATGAAAGGGGATGACCAATAGTTTCCACTGAGAAACACAAATAGAATAAACCTACACAGCAACTTATGGCTCATCACTGTGACGTGCTAATAGCAGTAGACACCAGTTATTGTGATAAAAAAGATTGAGGGCTCGCAGGAGAAACAACAGCGTAGGTGGTTGGCTTAAGCTTATAGTAAAGCACACTTATACTGTTTGTCACAGGGATTACAAATGCAAAGATACCTCTGTAGCATCCAAAATAGCCCTCCGAGCGAACCGTCTTTGCCAGGCAGTCCAGCCTTTAAAAACAAAAGAGAAAACAATTCACAGTTTGTCTGTTTGAGAGACAAACAGAGTCTGTTATTTTATATGACAAGAGTGGATATATCTTTCACTTTCACATTTAGGTCAAACGAGTAGTATTATGCTTCATTTATAAGCATCATCTTCAACCTGGCCTTTACCCAGATACACCATGGCCCTCTGTCCTGTCACAACAACAAACTGGACCAGTACCAATGGTGTCAGTGCACTGTATGAGCTGTTCTTTTGGAATTCTCCCTTTTCCCTTTTCAAAGAACACAGAAAATCCAGCCATGTAATTGGACCTTGAAGGGAATAAGTTAACCAAGCTATTTTTTCCATCTCTGACTCACAGTGGAAAACCACAGTCTGAAATGTTTGAACACAGGATGCCACGCCCAATCATCAGCCAGCAATACTGATGCCCACCAGATGTGCGCAGTTAAAAAAATCAGGGTGTCTTTTAAGGACACAGTGTCGTTCTCTGCATCCCTTGGCTTTATTTCTTATTGAACCACAAACTGAAATAACAAAATGAAATAATGAAATAGTTTTAGTGCATTCGTTGGAACATTTATCAGGTTTTGAATAAATCAGTGAATACAATCCATGATTCAGAGTTACCATGGCAATCCATCAAAACACACACACACTGTTTACAGCCGTTTCCCTAATATGATCTCGTGAGTGAGTTTTGTACAGACTTACTAAAACACTGCACCAAATATGGTAACAGTCTGTTTAGCTTTGCTGCTCCACCCTGTCCAGTAGAAAAGTATGTGAGTTGATATAATCAAAATAATTCTGGTCTGTTTGTAGCTCAAATTAGAGAGTGCACATTTAAAACCATTCATCATCAGCAGATTTAGTATCATATTCATCAAGACTATAACTTTAGTTTTGATATATTTGCATTAAGGGTTTATGACAGTAGCAGGTTAACTCAGGCCAGGGGAACCTTACTCACATTCCTTTGTAGACTTGGACACCCTGCTGGTTCTGTAGGCGGGTCTTGGCCAGGTCAATAGGAAATACACATGTCACACCAACCAGGCCTGCCACGCCCCCATTAATCAGCTTAGCAGGGAGGCTGCAAAGGGATCAACACAGACAAACACGCACACATGCATGCACAGACCCAAGTAAACGTAGTCACCAACACAAGCCATGCAAATGACACATCCATTCATGGACAAAGATACAAAAAAGGATACAAAAAGGAGAGTTTTCCCAACCACACACACACACACACAAAGAGCCCAACATCAACACAGCTGCTGCTTCAACTTAGTGAATACATTTTGACCCGTCTTCATTAAGCTAAACAAAAGAGGTAAAGATTCTTACCTAACTTTCTTCTCCGCCATCCTGTTTGTGTTTGGGCTCCAGGCCCACTACTCCTCTCCTCCTCCACCTACTCCTCCTCCACGTCCTTCTTTTTCTCTTCCTCTTCCCTCCCACACTTGGGCACGCAACCCAAAGTAGTCACGACAACTCAACTCTCACCTGCCCACCCAGGCCACAAATGCAGCTCACTGCTCCTTTTAATGTGCCAAACAATGGAGGTTTTCCTCCCTGATATGGAAGGAGCAGATGTGGACGCCCTTTTTTCTCTTCTGGTCCAAACCACCAATGTTTGATCTGTGTCTTCTGGCCAGCCTTTCTGCTTTGCTGTAACTCAGACCAAAATCCAACCTCTCTCCCACTGCCTGGAAACAAAACACCTGTGGTTAAAATGGATCAAATCCATGTAAAGAGTACAAATGAGATCTCTTCTTTGTGACTCATACTGAAGGTATTGTCTTTCTCAAAGCCCTGTTGAATAGACATTTGTGATGGGCTTCAGACGATGGTAGGAGGGTTTTTTTTGTGACACACCTAACATTAACTATTAGGGTCTATAAAGTCCAGACTGGCTCATTCATAAATGTGAATAGCGGCATATCCCAGGACTACCACAGTGAGACAGAACATCTTGAGTCTCTCTAATCTGCCAGCTAAAAGGGATAAGAGTATTTGATCTAGCAAGGAAGGCAGAACTGAAAATGAGGGGCTTACCGGTATTCTTTTACCGCATTCGGAATCCAGCGTTTACAAAGGACTGAAAAGGAGATTTAAATGGATGTTGGATAATTTGTTTGACAGGTTTTTTTTTTTTTACTTTTTTTTTGCTCTGGACATATGATAGTTTCTAGCCTAAGAAATGTGTATCATAGATATAAAAAATGCTGTTGAAACCTTATCTAAGGTTCACAGCTCTTGCTTTCTTCCGTTCTTTTTCTGCCTTTTCCCTTCCTGACTTCCCCCTTCCCTCAGCTTCCTAATTAATCTCTTTCTTTATCTCTCCACCTCTATTCCGCCTCTATTTCTACCGCTGTGAACCTTCACTATATCCCTGCTCATCTCAACACAAACTGTCAGTTTTTGCTTGGTTCATCTTCTCATCTTTATGCTATTTTTTTCATAAACTTTTTCATCTCAAAATATTTTTTTTTCTATGTCCCCTAATACTCTTTTCTATTGCTAGATCCTAGTCACATTCTACACATGCCTTTCACTGAGCCTCTTTCTGTGAAACTTTCTTTCAGCTGAGCTCCATTCACACACAGTAGTGACCCTGCCAAAACACAGACAAGGGTGCCTCACCCCAAGCCAACCTCCAGCTCTCAGACCTCTGTTTCCCCTAAACACTGCACTAGAACACCCCAGCCTCATACGGCACAAGCCTCCACAAGAGAGCTTTCAAAAAAGTTAATTTTCTTCCATCACAGAGACATAGCAGTGGGGAATGGGGGTCTTACCTCTGTCGGTGCATCCCACAGGCAGGATAAAGCTGTCCACTTTCCTTTCACTTCAACAATGCGTGCAGCAATGGTAGTCAAGCGAGAGCGCTCTGAGAGAGCCAGCCGCCACTCAGGGGCCGTTGCACAAACACCAGCATTGTCCTGCTGCCTAAGTCCCTCCCTCTCGTGGTGACTCCCTGTGTGACACAGCCCCAGCAACCCAGCTCTGCACTAACACAACTCGACATAAACTCATGCAACAGACACGGCAGGGATGAACATCCACAGTTATAACTCAGTGTGTGTTGTTTCTAAGAATATATATACACAACATGAATAGCAGCAACAAAAAGGCTGCACATTAGTAATGAGCTCTCTATTCAACCATCCCTGTATTACATAATACCCATAGGCACATTGGATTTCACAAATGTTCACAGACTTACAATTACTACCAATCTAACAGTACTATGCCAACATGATTATCACTGTTTGGGACATTTTATCACAGGGAAATATATAAAAGGAGGTGATTAAAAGAGGTTATGTAAGGACATCAACAAAAAAAAGGCATGTGACTACCACAGCAACCACTCATTGCCCCTAAACTATTTTTTCATGAGCATTGATTGATGTATTGATTTCTCTTAGTGGAAAAAAACAATTCCTATCAGTGATTATTTCACTCATCAGAAGGGAAAAGATTTCATCGAGGATGAAATTTCCCAGTTTGGCTTCCACGTTTGAAAAACTTGGTTACACCATACACTGTTTTAAATAAAAGAAGCTTATTTGTGGTAAAAACAGAAAACGGTATGTACAATATGTAGCGTTTAGTTCAGTGAAAGAGTGTCTGTCTCTGTTTCCAACCAAGAGGGTCAGCAGCCAGCACAGGATTGTCCATGCCTCTTTTGCAACTGAAGACTATTCTTAACATTTGGGCTGGGGGTAAAAAGAAATATTTGTTAGAGGACTTACTGGTTTATAAAAGCAGTATAATAGAAATAGTGGGGAAAATATAGAGGCTAAATAAATAGATAACAATAATTTGCATTCTAGGACAAGAAAGATGAAGTTTAGTGAGCTTGTATTTTAAGATATGGCACACTCATAATAGCTTTGACATAATCCCCACATTTCTCTCCAATTATCAACTTAACTCTCTGAGTTTTAAGTTAGAATGTTTGGCTTACCCATGTGGCTCAGATTTACACCAAGAGTAACTGGAATGCTCTGTTGCCTAGCGACATCACAACCTTACATGGGACTGATGTTCCCATGGGAACTCAAGAGTCTGCTGTCACTCCACTGACAGCATTGTATTGGCTGACCACCACAGCCCTGCCCCACAACTGCTGTCACCTTAGAGCGCCATATTTCATAAGCAACTTTAGCCTTGTCAAAAGTAAGTCAGCATGTAGAGTGAATGTGTCTTTATATGCAGTTGCAAAAATCATGAAATATAATGAATCATGAAACTGGCTCTCATAACTATACTACTAAGGATAAGGCCATTAAAGTTACAAACCTCAGAAATCGCCAATTTACATCACCTCCAATTAGAGAACATATAAATGCTTCACACAGTTCACGAAATAGACACATAACAACATCAGCTGTTCAAAGGAGACTGTGTGAATCAGGTCTTCATGGTTACCATGGATAGCATTCTGCATTGATGTGTCATCCTATCTGGTTTGCACTTAGTGGGACCATCACATGACAATGAGCCAAAACACACCTCTAGGCTATGCAAAGGCTATTTGACCAAGAAAAAGAATGATGAAGTCCTGAATTAGATGACCTGGCCTACTAAAATCACCCCATCTAAACCCAACTGAGATGGCTGGGGATGAGTTGGGCCTCAGATTGAAGGAAAAGCAGCCAACAAAAGCTCAGCACCATATATGGGAACTCCTTTAAGACTGATGGAAAACCATTCCACGTGACTAGATCATGAAGCTGATTGAAAGAAAATTAAGATTGTACAAAAGTGTAATGAAATAATCTAAAACACTGGTGTTATTAGGCTTCCAAGACAATGAGCTCTGTCCACTATAGACAATTCAAGAGCTTTCCTCTAGCACCACCTTTAGGCCAAAATGTCAACTTACACACAGGACATCTCATAAATATAAATAATGCTGATCTGATTTGCAGATAACAAGTGTGCTTCCAAGAAGATAAAACATTTCAATGTAAAGGAGTCCATGGCCCGTCCACAGTACTGCCAGCTTCAGGTCAGACTTAATAAAGTGAATACAAGATGTCTATAATAAAGCTGCAGCTTCTAGGGCGTCTTGAAGTTTCTTTGTAGTTTAGGGCGTCTTTGTAGTTTAATAAGAAAGTATGTTGACCTTTAGATGTATTTATTTATTTAGGTGATTATTATTATTAATGTGCATTTAAATGCATGCATTATACTAAATATTTGAATTGACACAAGCTATAGGAGGGAAATGTTTTATTTTTTCTTAGGAAAAAAGATTAATGTAATAAGAGATATTTGCATAGGCATCTAACACTGACAACAAATACTGCACCTTTCACATATTGCGATGGGGGGAGCCACTGCCTTGTGTATTGCGCGAAACTTCCACCGCGATGTTGTTTACAAAATCTAAGTATAACCTGCAATTTACTGTACAAGACAATGGTCAGATGAACGAGACTTAGGATTTATGTTTTCCGTTAAAACTGTTGTTTTAAGCAAATCTAAGCCTGGTATGTGAAAAAAAATGATTATAGGGAATAAGAAATGAATGAAAATATATAAAAAATATATATATATACCAAATAATGACGTCTTATCTTTACACACACGAAAAATACACCGATGTAACTTAAAGGAAGTTACCTGTCTCACACCTACTATAACTTTTTTATTTTTTTATTTATTCACCATTCACAAGCATTCCCTTTAAATGGCGACCGCACTATCAAGCCGTAGGGGTACTGTTGACTGTAGACTTTTGCTACTATAACGAACTGCAGATCAAATAGCAATTCCTGTAATAACTGCAAGTTATTGCAAGAAAATATGGGCACACTCGACACTATAATGATTAATTGTTCTCACATATAGTTTAACGTACAGGGTTGAGTAATCGCTCCACCCCCCTCCTAGTCGCGGTGGTTTCGCCCTTCCCATCTGTTCAGCTCCGGTGAGACTCTGATTGAAACAGATTGTAGTGTTCCGCGGGTCGCAATGGCAACTGTCCGAACAGGACGGCAGCAGCAACTTTTTTCGTGTTTGTAATGTTACGAAGACATTATAACTCGCTGAGGAAACTACTTTCTAATGTGACTAAAAGGCGTTACACTATTTCTCCAGTCTGAAAATGTCCCAGGGATGTACAGTTTCTGTGGAAGAGATCCAGTCTTGGTGGGAAGTCCCCGCCATAGCCCACTTCTGCTCGCTGTTCAGGACAGCGTTCAACCTTCCAGACTTTGAAATAGAGGTAAATAAGACTTTTGGTTGCTTGTAGTAACACTGAATGCGTTTCATTGCGGAAATGAAAAGTTGTTTGTGTCAGCTTTTTTGTCTACGTGGTGTGACGAGCGCGTTTTGTGCAACTAGCTGTGTGGTAAACCAGCTTAGCAGTGTTCTCCGAACTTAACGTCCGTTAACGTTACCAGGCAATCCTGTTAGGTAACGAGCTAGCCAGCTCGTTAGCACTGCTAAAAGCTAGCGTTAATCGCAAATTGCTGGTCCCCCTTTAAAGTTGAAGAACGTCAGCTGGATATAGCGTTCACGGCGCAGCTTCATGCGCCTATGTTCATGGTTAAGTTGCGTGTTGCTCCAACATTAACGTACTGTAAGGATGCTCGGAGGGTCTCGGGTAACTTGAGATATACGTGCTCACAGCCATGTGCCACTCGTTTGTTTTCATTTCAGCACAGCTTCATGTTTATGTTGTAGAGCGCCTTTAGTTCGGCTCATCTAAACTCTAAAAGAAAGCAAAGGAGAAAGGAGATGAGACTATGTTTTAAAAAACACACTAAAAAAATGATATGAAACTTGTGAAGATTGATGTGTTAAACACTTTTAAATTATATCTATGCGACTGTGGAAATGTGTTTTTATAGAGCGAAAAAGTCGCAGAATAACTCAAACCGTCCCCCTCCTCGCCGGGTGCACTGTGTTACTGTGTTTTGTTTCTTTTTTCTGTCATATAAAGTTAAGTTCATGGCGTGAGGTTCGAGTTTATTGTCTTGCAGCCATCTGGCTTGGGTAGCCATAGGGACGCAGATGCTCTTCAGGCATTGTTTGTTCGCCCAAGTCCCGTTTTGTTGCAAGAATCGATGGTTTAGGCGTTTGTTCTCGATATTAATAGTCTCCAATAAGTTATAGAGATGATATCTCCCGACAAGTCTCTGTTATATCACAGAATAAACGAAAATGTCTTACACCCCGATTACACAATTAACTTTATCACTCGCTTCCACCCCTCCTTTTTCTTTGAAATGTATTCGGAGTTCAGAAAAAAAAGCTAATTTAAACATGTATCCACTCAGTTATTCCATCGGCGGTAATGCAGATTGTTCTATCCATCGAGGAATGATTGCACTTTGAAGAAATTGGTAGGGTCAACATCACGCATCAACAGTCTCCATCACTCATTCATCCCCACCCCCTTCGGCAGAGAAACACACGCAGGCATCGCTTTGTTATTAAGCGAGGTGCAAGCCAGATGGGGGATCGCATTGCGCCTAGTTTACATGAAAGTTGAGGGTCTCGTGCTGTTGCATTTCTCTTTGATATCGGGTTGGATGCACGCCGAAAAACACGCGATTGCTAAATGTGATCATTTCCTCATCCAGTTGCAAAGAGCTGATCGTTTGATTTTTAACTTTACAAATGCTTGTGCCGACCCGGTTTGAGCCATCCACTTTAACACGAGGGTCGTTCTGCTGCTACTTAGTGCAAATGATGTATTCGTCTTTAACCGCATCACTAAGCAGATCACATGTGCGGGTACACCCCCTCAGCTGGATTTCAAGGAAATATTGAGATTGATGCAGTAGTGTTATACTTTGACATCTCAATCAGACACACAAATGTTCAAGGTCAGAACTCATTTGGTTCCCAGTGTAATTATCTGCAGCGGCAGTTGTGATAATAGCTCGACTGTAAATGATAATAGAAAATTACAGATATAGGCCTTTAATTGAAAGCACATTTCTGTGAGCATCAATTTTCCATTAAACTGGGGTACATGGTACCGAGGTCATCTCATCTCGTTCCATATGTGTGATATCATATCACTGAATTAATTTTGGCCACTGGTCTACTGAGGCGCAGGATGATTAGGAATGACATCAAAATGTCTATGTGACATTACTTAAAGCATATGTTGTCAGCTTTAACAAATTGCGTCTTGGTATGTGTGATGAATGTGACACACACGTCGTTTCCTCTGTTTATATTTCCACTGGAGTTTTTCAGTTTTGAATAAAGCAGGTGGGTTTCTAAGTTTAAAGTGCACAAACGCAATGCCTGTATTGATGTTATGCTTTGTGTTGTTTTGTGCTGTAATGTGTGTTCACTTGAATGGAGTTCTGTCTGCACTATGTTCTCTGTTTCATGTAGCACCATGATCCTTGGCGAAACGCTGTCTCGTTTCACTGTTTACTGTGTAAATGGTTGAAATGACAATAATGCCCACTTGATTTGACTTAATTTCAGGGTGACTGGATGACAAAGTCTGCTGGGCTGTGTTTATACGTAGACTTGTATTCCTATGTTCCAATAAGAGCCCAATCATAGTTTAAGTGCCTAATCTGAGCCACCGTACAGAATAAAATTATCCATTCTGCATTAAGTGATGTTAGAATTTCCGGTCCTCTTAATGCTGTCTCATGTATTGTACGGCCATAGGGCTATTATGTACCTAGATGTAGAAAGATCACAAAGTGGCACAAAAAGCTGGGAGGACATACATTTACAGTTGTATAGGGTGTATCTAAAACAAGCTGAGCATAATTCAGAAACATAGCATAGGCCTACATCTTGTCTGTCCCAGGCTGTTCTTCAGTCTCTGTCTCTGTCTCTGTCTCTCTCTCCTCTTATCTTGACAAGTGTTCAGAGTGTTAGCAGCCCTGCTTTTACAGTGTGCATGGTGCCATTTGGTGCTTACAGCAGGCTTTTGGAGAGATTTCAGTGTCAGGAAGTAATAAAATTGGGTGATGCAGAGCGCCTTAGTCTGACCTTCTGTCTTCTACAGTGCAGATACCTCTGGCCTGCACTGTAATTCTGATGACATTAAGATATCAGCTGACATAGTCTTATCCTGTCCAGTTTTTGCCTCTTTTAAATATTCACACCAACTTCTGGCACTCAAGTAATGCTAAACAGCAGTCTGCAAAGTTTGTTGGGCCGCTGGACATTTGGAACCAGTATGTTTACTTTCTAAGGACTTGCGTTGCAGAAGTAAGAGGAAACTGTCAGACAGACATGTTTGTTTTGCTTAATGCCACATACCTGCTTCAACAAGACAAGCTGGCCTGGGCACTGTCACGAGTGTAGCACTCACGGCTGACTCCCATTTACCTTTTGCCCTTGGCTTGACTTGACCTTTATAGTTAAGGTTGATTAAGATTGATGAGCCACTATAGTCAATCAACATATATTTGAAAGCTGACAAAGTCTTCCAACTTTTCTGTCCATTTTCTTTTGGCATCCTCTGAAAGAATAGTTGGGCAATGTCAGTCATCTCCAGCTGCAGTCCTGTCTCTGGATGTAAAGGTTGAATTACCCAAGAAGCGTGTGGAAAAGGGGGCAGGGAAGGGGGCAGGAAATGGCTGTCATTGGTCATGACGGAGTGGGGGGTGTCGAGTGATTTAACTCTGTCCTAGGCTTTACTGTCAACATTCTCTGACAAACCATCAGTCCTTCCTTGTGGACACAGTGTCTTTTATTGGCTGGTGTCATCTTTGTTCGTGTCAGTCTTTGCCACCCTGCCCTTATATTATAGACAGCAGGGGTCAGTTTTTGTGGCTGCTCAGGGCCTCAACCAATTGCGCACGTTATTTCCACGTATTTCCTTTTCATACATCTAGTGCTATCCGATGTCATCGTTGGGAGATGTGGAAGACAGGTGTGGGAATGTATACTTTCACAGCATTAGGGGGAGCGGCATCTTGTAGCTTATTTCATCACATTAAAAACACAAGAACTAGTCAAGTAGAATATATATTTGAAGTTTTTGAGGGATGTTGTACAAGCTGAGGTATAATGTGTATTGAGAACTCAAAATGGCCGAGGCAACTGACATCTTTCTACTGTAATAGTGTCATTGAAACACCCGTTTCTTTTTCTCATAACGGAGACTTTTATAACGGTCTTAAATCCCACATTTGAGAAACAGGGTCGATGTTGGCAAACTCAGTGATTCAGTCAGACAGTACTGTTGTGATACTGTTTGGGCAGTCCTTTTTCTCTTCGGTGCTGGTCAGTGATAATGGAGTCTCCCACCAATCTCCTTGGCTAGCCTTACAAAACAGCCCCATGCACATTGTTCCCTGGCTGATACACTTCACTGTCACTGGTTTCCACTTTCCTCAGGCTGCAGGCAATGAGCTGGGAAAGCACAGTGTGTGTGTGTGTGTGTGTGTGTGTGTGTGTGTGTGTGTGTGTGTGTGTGTGTGTGTGTGTGTGTGTCTGCACGCATGAGAGCTGAGTGGGTGAGATGAGGAGGAAAGAGAATGAGTGGGAAGTAAGGAGAAAGAGGGGAAGTGTGGGGGGCAAAGCATCCTAAAGATTGTGAGCGAGTGAGCAAGGAAGTGAAAGCACATTAGTATGAAGGAGTGAGAGAGTGATTTACAGAAAGAAGGCCCAGGGTCAACGTGCCTTTTTGTCTCCGGCGTACGCTCGATTTCTTGGCTGTGTATCTGCGAAACGATGTCTGAAATCCCACAGCCAACAGACGCTGCAGGCCTCTAATGCTGGATCCTCAATGATGTGCACTTCATAGCCAGACACAGCCCTTCATGCCAAGGACCTCTGTCCCTGTCATCTTCCCCCTCCATGCTCTGTGGGCAGCCTATTTGGCACATCGACGTGTATTTATTTAATGTATCTTCATCAGCTCCCTGTCATCATCTGTGTTGTGAATTCTGGCTTGGAGTAGCCTCTCCTTGGCGATATTAAACTAGTGAGGAGCTTTGTACATGAAAAAACTTATAAGCTTTTAATTCGCCTTGTGGTTTATTTCATTTTTTCCCTGCACAAATTACCAATATTAACTCTCTGCAGTTTACTATACTGCTGTTATTGGTGTACAAGACCTTTTTAATAGAATCTTCTGTCTGTGGCATAACAAGGGAAAACAGAAACTGCACAGTAATGAGCTGACAAAGCCAGAAAGCAAATAAACAAGTTAAACTTCTACTGTACACTGAAAGGACTAATTTTGATCGGGCAGGACAAGACATAAAAAGGTTGTTTTCTAGCCATGCTTGTGCCGTGGATGGTGACGTGATGACTGTAGAGGTTGTATTGGGACTTGTTGTGTGTGGGATCTGAGGGTTGCAGGTGGTCAAAGTTATCCTGTAAAATATCTCAATATCTACAACATGGATTGGGAAGAGGTCCTTTTTCCAGACATGATAATGTGGTGAACTTGATATTATCATGAATGTGAAAATGTGAAAACAAGAGAGAAATCTGCCTTAAAGGCCATGGACCATTTGGGTTACAGCAGTCATTCTTTTAGTGCATTTCTGGTTTAAGTCATGTCCCAAAAGGTCTCAAGTCAAGGGCATTAGGCAAAGGATTGTCGGCACCCCGGTGTGAGAAGAATTTGACCTGCTGTTCCTAACTGAGCAAATCTGTCGTATCAAATGTGCTTAATATTTATGACATCTTTATGACATCTTGCTGATTGATTCACTCTGGTCAATGAAATTTTAGCATTGCATGTCAGACGCTGATCACAAAAAATGATCCATGATGCACATTATATTTGTTTACAAGTGGATCTTGATCTCTGTAATATGGTGACTGTACAGAGGGCAACTGTGCAGACACTTAGCGGATCCCTCCTTTCCAAGACGGCGATGAATCTACTGAAACGGGGATTTATTCATCTTGTATTTTGTCTAACTTTACTGGATCGTATCAAGTTGAGACCAAACCCATCTATGTATGTTTTTCAGTCACAAAGATCAAAATAAGGTTTAGAACAGACTTGGTAACATTTGTTTTAGCCTAGCCTAGCAGTTGTTGATCACTTGCTACTCCTACTAGTCGTTTAGGAGGAGGAATAAGGAGTCAGCAGCCAGTACAAAACAGAGCAGCCAACAGTCATTTGTTATAAAAATCATTTTCCAGCCATGCTGGTTTAAATTTACATATTAGGTTTTCAGTAACAGGCTCATCAGAGTGAGGAAGAAAGGAGAGGGACAGTCGATGAGTCAGATTTTTATTTTAAATTTAAAAAAAAAAATGTAATTATAATGACGTAATGAATAAACTGTATCTGGTTCTCTTTTTAAGCACATTGTTAAAGAAAGGCTAGTACTTTTTTTTTTTTTTTTTTTTACTATTGCTACAGCAGCTGCTGTAACAAAATAAGAAAACATATTAGCTTTGTGTCAATATGGCGATATGATATGGCTCCTTGATTATTGGCTGTTGATGGCAAAAAAAAACAAAAAAAAAAACATGATCTGTTTGTGAAAGTAACCAAATAAAGTAATGGTTTATTTACTGTATAATGCAAGAAAATGTTCTTAGATTTTTTTCTCAATCTCTCTTGCTCTGTAGTATCTTTTTTTCATATATTCAAGATATAACTTAGAAAAAGAAGTATTGGTATTATAGTAGTACAGAAAAAACTGAAGCTCCAATGTCAGCTCACTTAAAAAAATAATTTTTAGATAAAGGTAAGTCTGCTTTTTTTGCCTCATTGCCATTTTTTTTTCCACAACTGTAATACAGTCCTAAAAGAAGAAAATTGGTTTCCATCTCCATTTCTGCTGTTTCACATTGGTTGCAGGATCATTTTTCTCTGACTCTATGACACCAGGTTGTAATAGCCAGTTTGAATTTTTATGTGTCCTTTTTATTTTTCTTATTCCAATGTTGTTTTCATCACAAGCATACCTGGGTTTTATTGTACAGCCTGTTAAATTTGTGAACTCAGTTCCTCGGTACCTCCTGAACTTTTAAAGTCCTCACACACACCCACACACACACACCCTCATGCAGGTGTTTTCACTTATGTTGCCATGTTGCCTGATTAGACCTCTTCTCACTGTTTTTGTGTACAGACTGATTGACACTTGCCTGGCACTCCTGTTTGTTACACCTGACAATTTACACTGTTGTCAGTTTATAGAGTTGGTGACCTCTTGTTATTCCCAACAAAGCTACACCCAACTTCAACCTGACAAGATTTCTAATCAGCCACAGTAAGTGAAAACACCTGTTTGGGCACACAGAGCCAGAAGTTCTCAGTAAGCTAAAAGCTTACTGAGAATTAGGTTTATTCAAATCAGCCCCTCTCCATGTACTATCCTCTCTGTCTACCTCTCACCATGCCCCATCCTCATTGCCATCACTTGTCTCACCACCTCGTACCCATTATCATTCTGTACCCTTTCCCCTTCTCGAGCCCCAGCAGTCTCCCTGTTGCTGAGCCCCAGCCCCTGGCAGCACCATGACTAAACCCCAGATGGTGGTTCTTTCTTTCCCATCCCCCTGGAGGGTGGAGGCACTCCAGTCTGACTGGGTGCTAGCTGCCGCTGCTGCAGCCCTTCTGGGGAGGGGGGGGGGGCTCCTATTTTCGTAAAGCCCCCCCGTGTGATTGTAAAAGAAGATTTAGTCCTATTAGATCTGGCAAATAAGCGAGAGCAGGCTGCCTGTGAGCACGTCCTTGTTTCTGTTGTCTAGAAAGCAAATGGATTAACAGGGAATAGGATCAAGGCTTAAGCGTTGTTCCATCATGGTCCAGCTTCAGACAGTCACACACTTGCACATTCCCAGTTTTTGTGGATTATGACTGCAGAGATAGTAGTCACTTAATGTGTGTCGCCAGTCTGGCCACACTTAGGGTTCTTTGATGTGAGGGCCAAGGATGGGTGAGCTGAAACTATATGCCAGGATATCACTAACACTATCACCAAGCAGAGGTTCTATATATCTTCAACACACTCCAGCGTGTTTGCTGTGATATCTGCACCATCATCATCATCATCATGGATCTGTGTTTGGTGACTCATATCACTGACATGTTTATCTTCAAGCTTGGGCTGCTTTACCTCCTTTTGTCAATTCCAGGGAGGAGATTGGAGCCCCCCACACAACAACAATGATCCATTCTCATCCCAGATCTGCACTGTTCACTCATCCCTCGCATCCATTTCCCTTTCTTTCCCTCTGTCCCACCCACTGACACATCCCCAGCTCAGCCCTTCTTACAGCCTCACAGACACCAACCTCTGACACTCCTCTGTCCAGATGAGCCTTCAAAACTTTTTCACACTCTGTGAGTACCCCTCGAAGATCAAGAACCTTTTTGCATGTCTTCTTTAATACCCTCCCTTACATGCACTGCGAGGGGGGCTTTGTAAGAGGCTACTGCCCCTCCCCCAGTTGTGATTGACAAGTGAGAGCAGCAGTACATGCATCAGATGGTTTCACATGGGGAGTGTGTGCACAGAGGGGGAGGTAGAGGGGCACATACACCGGGGTTCGTTTCAGCCAGCTCCATTGTTGCAGCTCCCCATGGTTCCCTCTCTCTGTCTCCAGTCTGGGGCGGCATCTCTCCAGTGTTGCTTTATCACTCTGTGTGGCTGGTTGTGAAGCAGAGATGAGAAACACAGCGATGAGAACTCCACCAAAACTGGTCTCATCCAGTGGGAGCCCTTACTGGAGTCACTGGTTGATGGACTTTGTGTGTTTAGCCTGCCTGGAAACAGTGTTGTGTTGGTGTGTGTTTGTGTCTGCGTGTGATGCAACATCACAGTGAAAGATGGTAATAAAGAGATATTTACTCTGAGACAGTGTTTGTTCCTTATAGGGAACAGCAAAGAAACATGATGTAAAGAGTGGTAGAGCACTGGGACATTTTTATAGCAATGCTGACTAGAGCTGGCACAAGTCGCTGCATAAGAGGGGTGTGGATCTATGAGGCATCAGTGGGGTGCAGACTGGCACACACTTGGCTGACTACACTGATTGCAGGATGCCACAGGCTGAAATAAAGCTTTCTGGCTGGCACACTCTGAGTGTTTGGAACTCAAATGTCTCTCTTTAAAGTTAGTTTTCAATGTATTAACTAATGCTAAAACATGTAGGCAAGGGCTGTGTGACACAATGAAACTCTTATATCACAATATGTCATTTAATATCTATAAATTCAGTTCATTAATATGTTCATTTTTTTCATTCTCCATTTCTATAATTTCAATTCAGTTTTATTTATATAGTGCCAAATCATAACAGAAGCTATTTCACAACATTTTCCATACAGAGCAGGTCTAGTCCATACTACATATTCATAATATCATCTACAGAGGCCCAACGATCCCGCCATGAACAAGCACTTGGCGACGGTGGTGAGGTAAAACTTCCTTTTAACAGGCAGAAACCTTGAGCAGAACCAAGCTAAATAGAGGCAGAGAGAGACACAGATGCACAGCAGCAGCAAAACAATAGCTAACTATAAACTGTTGGAGATATAGTAGCAGTAGTAGTATAGTACATGTAGTGGATGTCGTGCAAGCACCGCAACAGCAGCCACGATCCATGAGAACCTGTGAGACGAGAGAGCACAAAGAGCATCTGTGTTTATATCTTATTTCACATGGCGTGTGCAATATTTGACATACAGTATCTTAATTGTCTATGTACTTGTTTATTGTTGTGTCTTAGTTGTACCACTGTTCTGTTTTGTTGGCTACTTATCGTATTTAAGCTTATTGCATAGCACTATAGGCTAAGCTAAATTTCTCCTCATGGACAATGTCCATCTTCAGTAGCTTTTAGGAATTGACTACGCAGAAATACCTTTTTCTCGTTACAACACTTTTTGCAGAAGCCGTTATCTCCTTCCATGTTTGTGATATAATATGCTGTGTGGTGTGGTGCAGGCAAAAGTCTTGCAACGTTTGAGTCTAGGGTTTGTCTTGAGCGCTTGCCTGTACTTTTGTGGCTCTCACCCTGTTGACACTTCATATTTTCTGATGGTGAAAGAGGATAGTTGTGTTTGAGTCTGTTGTGGGAACCAGTTTGTTGCAAAATTTTCAACATACAGCTTTTTGGTCTGTGTCAGATTTTTGGCAAATTATGTCCATGTGACACAAGTAGCCATCATGCCAATTTCCAGCCTGCATCCATGCTTGCACCGCACAAATGATGAAAAATAAGCATATAAGCTTAAGCTTAATATGAAACATTAGAGATCTTTAACATTATAAATTATATCTCACAGGCCTGTTCTATACTTCACCTGTTGCTGTCACTGTCAGATCTGGCACTGTAACGTAGTCTGCCAGTTATGATGCGTGAATATACTTGTTTAGCGAGTGTAGCACCTTACACAGTGATGCTTCCTTATATATATTATATATACCCTGTGCATGGATTTCCCTGTTGCTTCAATGAAGGGGACTCGTTAATGAATTAGCGTAACTTCAGACCAAAAATAGTCCTGTGTCATATCAATGCTCAGAACTGTGTTGGCGAAACAATGACATGCGATCCAGGAAGTCCAGTTATAGTAACAAATGAACGTCTTATCACACAGATTGCGTTTGCTGGTGGATCTTTTCTTTTCTTTGCTGGAGCCCTCTGTGCTGGCACGCCCGTCTCATTTAAATGAATTAGAGGGCTGTGTTTTTTTCACACAGGGTTAATCTCTGGTCTGGTGTGGCCTAGCTGCTTTGTAGCTATTGTGTTTGGAAATGTCAGGACCTTGACACACCAGGCAGGCTTCAAAGAAGTACAGCCCACAAGACCCAACTAGTGTCACCCCATGTCTTCCTTTAAACATTGCTTTTAAACACAATGCAAATACTATAACCAATTCTCATAATACAATTACTGATTCAGCAGGCTGGACAGGTAGTGAAACAGTGTACACTCCAACTTCCTCTGATGCATACAGAAGAAAGAAAAATATCAGTCTCTGTGCAGGTTTCCCACTTTCAGAAGCAGAAGTGTTGCCCCTGCGCAGTTTGCCAAGACACATGTCAGTTAGACTTTGGAAAGTGATACGCTTCACGTCAGAATTATTTTCTCTCAAGGCTACTTTTCTTAAAAAATATCTTCCCTCTGCTGTCAAGTAGCGATTCCTCCTCCTGCCTGTGTTTTTAATTCTAAGCCTGCAAGCCACCTGCTTCATGTTGTTTTCTCCATTTCAAGACTCCTCCCTCCTCTGTCACCCACAACCCCACTGGTCAGGGGCTACTTTTTTTTTTCCTCCCCGTGAAGCCCGCAGGCTGAATTTTTATCTGTTTGTGTGTGTGCCTGCACATGTGCAGGTGCATGTTTATGTAGTCGGTAAACGGGACTACTGGGATGTCAGCTGAAGCAGGAAGCTCCATTTAATATAGGGAAGTTGATGATGTGGCTTCCTCAGAGCTGGCAGTGGAAGTTAGAGAGGAGCTGAGCTGCAGTGGGTGGCCCCCCATCTCCTGTGCTTAATGATCTTCTTCCACATAGCCAGCAAGCTAGGCCAAGGCAAGGGTCTCTGTCTGTCTGGAGAGAGCCCGTCTCAGGAAGGATCTGTCCACTGTCGACACCCTACTCCCACCCACATGCACACAGCCTCAACTGGCCCTTCATACAGCCCAGCCACCTGTCCCACCTGGCCCTGACATTGATGCTATAATAAAACTCAGCTGAAAGTTGAAACTGACCTTACAGTTGTGTTGTAGTGTTGAGCTAGATTTACTGTTTACTGTCACTCCTCCCTCGTGGGTAGAGCAGCTTATTTAGACCAACCTGAAGTTGTTCTTCCTGTTCACATATTTTCATGAACAAATGGTATCCTTGCCTGAGGGCTGTAATTGTTTGAATGTGTCAAAATGCTCGTTACGGCAGGTGTGGAAGCGCCTTTCACTCAGGCATGTTGTAAATCAAGACTGATTATGCAGAAAAATCATCCAACAAGTTCTTGTTTTGGTGTGTCAGTCAGATGTGTGGCAGCAGCTCAAAGATGTTGATGCTTTCCTCTGATGATCAGATGAACAGCACATCCTGAGGATGCGAGGGCGTTTTCCTGTGGTGTTATGGCTATGTGTGTGTATGTTTGTCATGTGGCAGGAGGTGGTTACGTGTGGGGGAGGAGGGTGTTGTCAGATGATGGCTCCTGGAGGAACCATGTGTGAGATGAAAGTGGGAGGGGAGTGGGGGAGGAAGAAATAAAGAAAGAAGCAAAGGAGAGGAAGCGAGAGGAGCCTTTACACAACAAACAGGCCTCCCTACCCTTCCCCCTCCAGCTAGCCGCGCACACGTCCTCCAACTGTTGGTGATATAGACCCCGGAGGAGCTGTTAACGGCAGTGGCATGGAAAGTGTCTGCTGTGAGCGTAGCCAGAGAGGCCAACCCCCTGATACTACAGGCTCTGTGGATCTGCCACAACCTTGAAGCTGCTGATACAAATGCTGCTGCTCTGCTTATCACAACACCCGTCTCTCACTTGCAGCTTGCGTTGGCCAGTTACACACACACACACATTTTATCTCAGTTTTTCTCTCTCTACAGATATGAATTAAGACATAATGTAGCCATTAGTGTCCACAGAGAAAAGCACATTTCACTTTTATTATGCAGATGGTCTGTTCTGCCTTGAAGACAGTTTAGCCTTGATGTCTCCTTTCATTCTTTCTTTTTTTCTTTCTTTCTTTTTTTAAAAAAGTCTGGTCCTCTCCTCCTCTCAATTGATTCATGTCTTCTCATGTCTCGTCATTTTTCCTAGTTTTGTCCTCTGAGAGGGAGACTCCTTTTTACCTTGGTATCTTTCCTTCATACAGCAGATGCGCACACGATGCAGGTTTACTGAAAAAACGTGTTGGAGTCATGCCTATGAGGCAGCTGTCACGGGGTTAATCTCCGGTTATCACCTTTAGCCCAAACTGCAAAACAGTGTCATATATTTCACTAGTAAAACATAGAATCACAGAATTGTATTGCATCAGTACTAAATATGTTGTTTCAGTTTCATGTCTCTTTTTTCGTCCTTCTTCTTGCTCGCAGTGCATGCTTTCTTTCTCTCTCCTCTCTCTGCCTGTTTTTTTCTTTTCTTTCTGTCTCTCTCTTTTTTGGCCTTTTAAATTTTGTCTAGACATCAGTGCCATTAAATTATTGCCAGCCCTAATTAGATTAGATTAACTAACAAACCGCTTGTGTGTACTTTGTCTGCGTGGGCTGTAGGCCAGTGTACTCTCACATGGCGTAAAACTGATGCACTAATTGTTTTCAAAATTACCACTTTCTTTAGTGATGGAATGCGGCCCAGTCCTGTCCGTGACTGAAACATTACCTCACAGCATTTAATCATTATCTGTGCTTTATATTGATGGATAGATGGGAATGGACAGATTAAGGACCAGTGTGTGTACTAGGATAGTTACTGATTGCAACATGCTTGACTCACCCTCTCTTTCCTAGTAAGGAGAGAAACAACAGTGGCAGTTAAAAAATGCAAAACACCCCATGTGTTTAGTTTGTACCTTCTGGGCTATTGTAGAAACATGGTGGACTCCATTGAAGAGGGCCCTCAGTGTCTGTTGATATAAAAGGCTCATTCTAAGTTAACAAACAATAACTATATAACTATTCATATTTTCAGGTGATTACACACTAATGAAAACATAGTTATTCATATTCTATTTCTGCCATGTTCTATAAAAAAGATCCCTAACTCTTACACACTGGACCTTTTTTTAGTTAAGTTAAATTTAATTTTCGTGCCTTTGAAAATCATTTAGTTCTGCAATTAAGGTTGTTTTGTCCTTTGCATTGCAGCTCACTGTGGGTTCAGCACTTACTAAATAGCTGTGGTTTTAGTTTGTTCCCAGTGTCATGGATAAAAATAAATTGCTAGTCATTTGACCTTGAGACACCTAGATTTACATGGCGTTAACGCTTTTCACTGTCATGCTTCTTTAGGAAAGCTCTTCTTCTCATTCTCACTACAATGTCAGGCTGCTAGCTTTTTTAATAAACCTTTTTTAGGTTGTCAACAATGCCAGCTTGGTGTAGCTGGAGTGCCAAAAGAGACAAAAAAAAAAGATGCGTTTTCAAGTTTATCTGCATTTGTTTGGCCTTTTTACACCCATAACAAAACTATTACGTGATGACTAGTTTAAAAGGAGTGAACGGGTGCTTTTTATATCTGCAGGCTTTGCTAGAATTGTGCAGTGGTTGAAAGAGTGCTGAAAATCTGTATTCAAGCAGGAGTGCTGTTGCGTTACTGAAAGAAAACTAGAAATACTGTTGATGTTTCATTATCAGTAGCAGTTTCAGTCGAAAGAGGCGATCATGTAGAAAATATCTTTGAACAAATCTATCTTTGGACAAATCTATCTTTTTTTTTTTTGATGATAAACAAAAGCTGCTACCTTTTGCTCGGAAAACTCAAACATTATATTGTGTTAATGTTTGAGGTGCTACATTTGGTGCGACAGGATGGAGTGAGAAAGCGAAAAAAGTGTAAAGCTGTGTTGACACCACAGGTGTTACTTTGCTGTCCTGTTTTTTTTATAGATGAATCGATGACACGGTCTCTCAAACAATTGTTTTGACTGATTTTCATCCTGCCTTGTCTTTCCCACCATGGTAATGAATAATTTCAGGAGAATCGCTGCCAGTCACCTTTTTTTTTTTTTTCCAACTATAAAGAATCCACGCTGTCATCAGCTACAGTGGAGCCAGCAACTGGCTAGAGTGGGGACAATGTGTGGAGGAAGGGGAGAGATAAGGAAAGACAGAGAGAGGAAAAGAGTAGGGTGGAGAGTGGTCTGAGGGTGTTGTCAGGGGAATAATAGAATGCCTCAGAGGCCCTCGTAGGCACTGGGCAGCAGAACAGGAGGAAGAAAATGGTGTGGAAGAGAGGAAGGAGAGGTTAAGCCGGTGAGTGAAGCAGAGCGAGAAACAGCAGGGGAGTCGGGTGAGAGAAGTGGCAAATGCCTTCGGGGTGAATTGCCAGGCCTACAGAGGGGCTGTGGTGATGATGACACACCTTTTGACTAAGCCTTGACTCACCCTCCAATCTTTGTCCCGGCCTGTGAAAAGGAATAACCTGTTTTGTTCACTGCTGTTTCTTAAGAGATAAATCTGACAGTTCAGCTTTATGATTTATATTCTTTATAGCTTATCACTTATCCAGCTCGCTTATCTTGAAGTCCCATTGATCATTAATGTGAGCAGCCAAAGTACTGCACTGTGTTTATTCTGTTGAGACACGTGTCTGAATGAATGTCCGTAAAAGAGTGTGTTTTTGTCTTGTTGTTGACGATATATGCCAAAGGTTGTGGGTGGTGCCCTTGTAGTGTATTAGTTTGGTCACTACTTTATGTGGTTTATAGGAGTGAAGAGTTCCCACAGGACATGTAAAGCTGTAGCAGAGTGTCCCTTGCAGCCCTTCATCAAGATGAGTGTTTGCCACAGAGGGATTGGGTGGCTGGATGGATGGCTGAAGAAAGGGCACACACACCGCATTAATTCCCCTTCCCTCTGCCATCTGAGATGCCGTGTGGCACTTCAAAGGTGGAGCAGGGGCGGTGTTAATCCAGAGGGCTGTAGCAAGCCATCCACTCTGCTGCGCTGTGCTCAATTCTCCACTCTTCCCCCGGCCCTGGCCCCCAGATTTTTCGAGTGTGATCAAAGTGCAGTCTCCCTCTGATAGATGGGCTCACTCTGGCCCAGAGGCTGCCTGACAGGAGACCAGGAAGTGGAAGGGAGTGTGACACAGGATCTCTTGGCATCCAATGCACATGTAGTTGTACGCACAGAGACACAAACCCTATCTCCTCTAATGATCGAGCTCACGGCCATGGCAAACTTCTGCATCTGGGTAGCAAACACGCCTGTGAAACAAGTCATGACAACTTTAGAAACCTTCTTTTTGTTGTCAACATTCTGCGTCCCTCATTTTAGGCTAAATGCACACTGTTACTCACATTAGTGTGTCATCATGTCCTAATTCTACGTTTCTTAATGTTTTGGTTGTTTTATCTGACGCTTTGACAGCACAGATGTCTCAGACAGTTGCTGCGCCATTGTTCATTGTTTTACAGGACATAATGGGAATTGTTTGGTTAATGTGAGAGGTCCTGCTAACTTAAGATATAAACTATCATCTGGTGTGCTCCCGGATTTACTCTCACAGGCACACACCAGTTCCATAATCTTAGATCCTCCTGTTAATGTCTTACTCTTCAAATCTATTAGAATCCATCTGCCTCATTTGTCACTGTGGGCACCTTGACCAGTAGGCTTTTGAATTGGTCATTAAATATGCTTATAAAACTTAATGAAGTGCTCCTCCTTTGTGTCATGACACGTAGCTGATTTTTATCTCACCAAACTCACTCTCCTGGTATGTTTCGCTAGTAGCTTGAGTCAGAAGCCGGTTCAGGCTGCCTTGAGCTGTCCCTCATACTTTTTCTTTTCGGATCTCAAGCAGAGACCTATCCTGTTTTTCAACTTCTTTCTCAACCTCCTGTCTGTCTCTCCCCACCTCCTCCTCCTCCTCCTCCTCTGTTTTTCATCGTGCTGACTTGTTGACTCCTAGCTTCCGTCGTTCTTCATAGCCAGGAGGTGTGTACGCTGACCTTTGGTGACCCCTGAGCTCAACCAGGGTCCTCTAGAGAGAGTCGGACTGAGGAGCTGAATAAGCGCACAGTAATTAAAAGCGCCTTCTCGTCCTTGAGATAATTTCGGACCATTTTCCCCCTCTTGAACATGCAGTAGCACTTTTGGGAATGTTTATGAGAGAGAGAGCAACACAGACAGAGTGTGGACCTGTTGTTCGTTTCAGAGCAAGGACGAGGATGGGTGAGGAGTGGTCAGCTGCACTCAGTCATGTTCTTTATCTGAAGAGCGACATCAGCCTGAAGGGGCTGCTTTGCATCCTGCAAAAGGGGGCTTTAAGTGAAATGAACACTTGGCTGACGGAGCACTTTGCATTTGCATTTCTGCCCTCTCAGCCTCCTGTTCCCACTCTCTCCCCTCCTGTTCCACTCCAGAGCCTGTGGGTATCATTTGGGAGAGCAATGCATGCTGGGAGGCTGTGTGGGGTGCTGTGTCTTGGTTGGTCAGCAGAGGAGTGGAGGGGGGAGGCATGGCTGTGTTGCAGCTCTAGGCCCCTGCTGCCTGCCATCTCTCCTTGGTGCTTTCAGGTCTTTTAGAGTTTGCTCTGCCGGTTACTGCCGCTTCATAAAACCTCAATGGCTGAAACACAATGCCAGGCAGGAGAGGGGTCATGGCTGAACTTGAACCTCGGCCCCAGCCAAACAACCACTGGCAAACCAAGAAGCCCTAATCAGACAACTTGCAAATTCCAACGAACCCTCCCGCTGTCTACCTCTGCCAGCTTACCTTACGCTGACGCACGTATGCTGAAAACTTGAGTTGTATGCCATCATCTCACAGCTGAGACGCTGCCTTTTATTTTCTTCGTTTGGATTGGGGCTAATAACAGTCACATCTCAGAAAATGGCTGTGTTTTGCTCTTTTGTCCTATTGAAATAGTTAGAGCAGCTGAGCTGTCACAGCATTTAGTAATATGCCATATCTGTAAATTTCTAACTTTTCACATATCCATATGTCTGTCTTCACCTGTGCATTGACCCTACTGTCTCTTTTTGTTTTTGTTTGTTGTATGTGTCCAGGAGCTGGAGAAAGCCCTGTCAGAGCAGGACTTGGACTTTCTCGGGGACCTCATTGCTTGTCTGTTGCAGGGATGCTACCAGCGCAATGACATCACGTAAGTATAGAACAAAGGAAATCTGATCTATAGACACAGACTGTTGGAACTATTGTCTGCAATGTTTGTTTCATTGTATCTACATCAGATGGATGAGCTTTTGAGTCAAAAAGAAGCTATAGTGAAGTTGTTTTTAAACCATTTTAGGGTTAGGGTTGGATGACAGATGACCAGTTGCAAATGACTAGTGGAATAGAGGCACCACTAGACATCACAATTTAATGTGTATATAGCACACCTTAGTGGAAATGTCTTTGTTCTGTCCAATACGGCTGAGAACAGATCATTTAAAATCCATAATATACAGATTTGATACATTTTTGTTTTGGTTGCAATACCACCTTGCTTTAACATTGTTTAAATTCTGAATTCTTTTGAAATATTTGAGATATTAACAATATAATGGTTATGAATCTGAATTAATTGCTTGCTAAATTACTTAATGTGCTTCAATCAATTGTAAACCAGACTTGTATTGTTGAAATGGGCTTTACAGACAGGGGTCTAGGTTTTAACCTTATCAGAACAATGGTAGCATCTCTTGTAAATAACATCAAAGGCACAATGGAAAATATTAAAGTTAACATTGTTTGATTTATAGCTGCCAAAATGCAAGGTATTTCCATCTCCTTAGATTAGTCATAGCACCCAGCAGCCTTCATAGGAAGTGTGAGTCACTGACACAATGACTCGCTGAGGAGTCAGAATTAACTCACCATTTGGTGATTAGATCTGTGCTGAAATCATTCTGTACTACTACCACAATATATGAAAACAACACGACCACTGAAACTTTTCTCTCCCCCATGATCAAACGATTGGAGAAAGTGAGTATGAAGCAGAGGTTGTTATTCAAATTTACAGAATTATCCCGTGGGGCTTTCCCCTTCATAAACCTACTCCAGCCCATCGTTGGAAAGTAGCATATCGGTACGAGTGAACAGATAAGCAGAGAGGCAGCAGCGATTCCGTTTTTTTTCCACCCAGGCAACCGGTAACAGGAGGACAACCTGCTTTATTGGACTGGACAGGCGCTGGCATCCTGGGGGTGGCTGCTCAGCACTGGCCTTTCACAGAGCTGCCCTTTTCATCCGCACGTGTTAAACGCTCTGCCGGAGCGGGGGGAAAGGAGGGAGGATGTTGGAGAGAACGAGGGACAGAAAGTAGGAGAGAGATGGGGTAGCAAGGAGGGGGTAGCCTGCAGCTGTGTGAAAAGTGCACACTGCTCTTTCAAGATAAGCCATTTTTTTCTATCCCTCTTTCTCTGTGCCATTGCATAGATGCTCACCCCTGCCCCAAGCCCTTGTTCTGTTCATCTGAGTTGGAACTGAAAGGTACAGATTAATTGGCTAGACCTGAACCGGAACCAACATTTATTTACCAGCTTCAACTCATAGCAGAGATACAACCCCAATCTCATTCAAAGGAACTAGGTTTTTTTTTTTTTTTTCCAGCCCCACCTCCTGTGTCTCAACAGCCACTATGGTAGTTTAAACTTTGTTTGATTCCTAAGCTATGCATTACAAAAGGTCCCTGGCTCATAATGAAACATGGTGTGTTGGCTTTACATTGTGCACACAGCATTTGCAAGTGAATTGGTTGCATTTATCCATACTGACAGATGTCAATGGACCAAAAAAAATCCTTCCATCTGATTTGTTTTTTATTATTTGTCATAATATGACAATTTTAAACATCTTAATATGTAGCTAAGACTTAATTATGTTTGCTACGGCCTTGTGATCTTGTAAAAAATCTGTAACTAGTCACAGTCAGATGAATGATTCTTGAATGTTATTCAAAATAAAGTCTGCTTCATTTATAAAGCCTAAGAAGAATATTAAAATGACTTTACATCTAATCAGTTGCAAAACAAACTAAGGAAATAACAGGGGCCTCAGAAGAAACCATACAATAAACCACAAGTCACATGTCGGAAAGACAAAAGAGCTGGACCTAACCTATGTGATTTCACAGAGTTTTTACTAAAAGCAAAGCACTGCTCCATAAAAACTTTCCACACTAGAGAAAAAAAAGTGGAATATCTTGGTGGAAGGAATACAAGAGTGATCCTGTACCAGAACAGCACAATGAACAGACAACGAGATGACTAGAGCAACAACAAAAGATGATGATGATAATATAATGGTACATTAGCCATAAGAATGTCAGTTTCTAGTGCCTATAAAGGTGGAGTGATACACAATCTGCTGTTGTGTATGCCCAAATAACCTGACAATAATTGTATCTTATCTGGTGTTTTCATGCAGTTGAAGGTTATGCATTTATGTGGTCCTGAGAAACATACAGGACCCGCCTCACTTTTGTTCTCTCCTCTGTTCTTTTGCTCTGCCCTTTAGCCCCCAGGCATTTAGCAGTTACCTGGACGACATCATCAGCTACCGGTGGGAACTGGAAGAAGGGAAGCCCAACCCACTACGAGAGGGTCCCTTTGAGAATCTCCCTCCCCGCACTCAGGTGGAACTTCTGCACCGGTTATGCGACTACCGCCTGGATGCTGCTGATGTCTTTGACCTGCTCAAGGTACACAGCCACGAGCATCAGTTATGGACACTGAGTAATGCATGCACTGTAATTCAGTGTTGAACTGAAATCGAAGCCATGCATTTGTGGGAAGTTATACTAGATTTCAAGGTCTTCCAACTACACATTAAAATATATGATGGTAACTACTAAACATTGTATCCTATTAACTGCTATAGATAGCACATGAGAAACCTGCTACTTTTGTTTGAGTGAGTTTTAAAGGTTTTTGTCCAAGGTAAAGACACCTGGTCAGGTCATTTCAGCACATCATTAGAATTCTTTTAATTTCTTTTAATCATTTAATAATAATACTTGTTTGTTTTATATTTAAATTTACAACACATAGAACAGAGAGCTATATGTCGAACTGAATTTACAAGTAATGTAGCTCTGTATTACACCCGATAAATATAACCTCTTTGACAGTAGCTCAACCTCTAGGCTATCTGTCAGTTTTTAATTTTTCACAAGATAAGCTGTTAGAAATATTCCATAAGATTCATTTTATGAATGCACTCAAGGAAAGAAAGCGCTTCATCTAGGTGTATGATTCACAGCCGCGTAGGCTCAAAGGACTGAGTGACATCACCCACTAATGACTGATGATTTAAAAACACAGTCCTACACACGATTTGATAAATGTAACCTCTTCACCCCCAACCCCCATCAGGGACTGGATGCAGACAGCCTGAGGGTGGAACCACTGGGGCAGGATGGAAATGGAGCCCTCTACTGGTACTTTTACGGCACCCGTATGTACAAAGAAGAACCAGTCAAGAGGAAAGCAGAGAAGATCAGGTAAACACCCCTTCTCTCTTTCAAGTACAACAAGAATGAATAATGTGACTCTGGTCATGTTTTTTGTGGTTGACAAGTGCAAGTGGTATGCAAGAGTGTATTATTGTAATTGTAGTTGACACATGTCAGCTGTGACTTTTAAGGGTTAATTAGAGATCTCCTAATGCTTGCCCTTGTTAAAAAGCCATCATTTTAAAGTGTCCTTTTCTACTGTGTTGTCTTTCCAACAGTGAACCCTCTGAACTAACATTACCAGAGAAAAAGAAAAGGGGAAGACCACCAAAGAAGAAAAAACTGGAAGAACCTCAGTTAAGGTGAGGGGGAAATGTTTTTGTTTTTTGTCAGTGCCAACAGCCCATTGCAGGGAAATGCTTACATGTGTGGTTAGTCATGTGTTGCACAGATGTACTGGTTATGTCAAAAGAAAATATGTATTTAACTGTCACAGATGTTATTTGTCATGTGGTCTTTGTATGCATAGATATTAGTGAGGGTACGTACAATTGTGTAAAAATACAAAAGGCTTTACACAATCAGCTTTTTGTAGCCTTGTGTTATCATTTCCTTTGCTCTACATTAGTCACTAGACTACTACTCAGATCTGAAATGTAATAAATGATTTCTTGGCCACCTATACTCGACCACGACATTCTGACCACCCGTTGTATTTTAAATGAATCTGCGGGAAAAACATATTGTACTCCCAAATGTACCCTCTTTACTTTACTACTGTATAAGATTTGGTGAAAGAAGGTAAAGGTTAGCAGAAGGCTATAGAAGTATTTTGCAGATTTTAAATGCTTGTTTCACAGATACAATATGTCTCCAATTATACATACTCGATGTCCATAAAACATAATAATCTTGGAAATATGCAAGGTAGTTGCTCTTCTTTTAGTCCCCCTGTTCTTTTGATCTATTATTGTGTATGATCTGGTTAACCCAATTCTCCAATGTGCTCCTACCTTTTTCAGTGAGGTGGAAACGACAGAAGTGACAGAAGTAAAGACAGAAAATGGGCTGGAAGATTTCCGTCCAAGCACAGGTAAAATAGGAGCTCATGAATATAAGCAATTCCATTTTCAGGTTGACCTTGTGAAGGAATTGGTATTGTTGCTTTATTTATGTTTTGATTAGCACTGATTTTAATTATATCTACACTTTTTCTCTAGAATCAATAAGCTAATGTTTCTCCTCTTCTTCTACCAGGCCGTAAACGAGGAGCTTGGTCTCTTGTCTGTGATACAGAGGAACAATGGGTCCTTCTGGCAGAAAGCATCAAGGACAAAACCTCCCCACAGGACCGCCACCTCTACCGTGTCATCAGCCAGAACTTCCTGCCTGAGATCAGCAGCATGATTGAGCACAAGGTCGGATACCAAAGAGACACAACTACTATTAGTCCCCTTTACAGCAGTTCATTGTACCGTCTTTTTATAGTCTGGGTAGAGTTTTTCAGCTACTATACAGATCATGACTGAATACCAGCTCAACAACAGCAAATCCAACCAATGACAGATGTGCCAGTGTTAACATCTAAATGCTAAATTAATTTTTGCCTTGTACTACTCTCTCTACTCTAGACATGGACATCCCCCGTCGTAGTATGCAACAACCTTGTACATTGCTGCCTGCATTTTAAAAATGTCCCTAATTGTACAGCTTGAAATGTCTTGACATTGGCAGACCTTAGGGTTACTGACACGTAAGGGCTAACTTGTTAGTATGTTGAGGTGCTGGGTGATAATTCTCCGTGGGGTTGTCACCACAAGCAAGCCTTTTCTCTTCACACTGTAGCTGGGCCAGCTGCAGGACAGGTGAGGTGAAGGAAAGCCGGTCTGTGCTTGCCCTTAATTCTGCACACCAGCTAATGTAGTCCAGGCCCCAGGCTTTTAACTTGAGCCCGACTATGGAGAATTATGCTCTCATGCTAGGTTCGTAGAACGAGGTTCTGTCGTCAGCACCATTTGGCTTGGCCAATCGGGTCACAGTCATTTGTCTATCATATCTTCCATGGAATGTGTGCCTTAGGGGAGACTATAGATATACCTTTTACCTTGTTCATAGCAAGCACGAGTCAGAGCCAACACTACACTAGACTACAACTACAACTTAGAATTTGCAGTGGAGTTTATTTCAGTCACTGAATGCTACAGCTAGTTAAAGCTAAAGTAAAGTTGTATCTACCTGAATGAACAAAGATGGTTGGGTTCTTGTGATATGTAACCGGCCTTGACTGTTGCTATAGAAACCTGCTCAGCCTTTCTCCATCATCATCATCAGCAATGAAGTAAAGAATTGCTGAATCCTGCTGGCACTTTGATACTGGCAGAGCTGTCAGTCACTCATTACAAGCCTTCAGTGGATGAATGTGGTCTTGTCCTTCACCGTCTGTACACACGGCTATACTACACACACTCACATAATGTATGGCATTCAAAGGGACTCTCTATCCAGTGCTTCTCACCATGCAACACATTAGTGACACATTCTGGTGGCTTTGTGATGTCAGGTCTTTGAGAGCATTGAAATTGATTTTTGAGCATGAAATCCCAATCCAGAACGAGACAACCCTCTCCACTTTACATGGTCTCTATGATTACTGGTGGGGAAAGAACTCTGATTAATTATCTTGCGCAATCAAATGGAAGTGCACCCCCTAATGTCCTTCTTATATGCAAATGAATTCCACTAATATCACACAGCAGGAGATCCAAATATTCTATGTGTTAATTATATGTACGTTACATCACCATGCCATGGTACTGTGCAGAGTCTGTCCTTGATTTGCTGAGCAAATAAAAATTTAAGGAAGGAATTGAGTCTTAACACCTTGACTATGCAAAATATATTTTTTTCAGTGTTGTTATTGTCAAGTTAAACAAAACATGGTAATATTTATGACTAAATTAAACACCCTATAATCCGCCAAATTATATGAAGTCCTGCTGTGAAATAATAAGGGACAAATTTCCCAGATTTCCCAGCAATTTCCTAAAGTAATTGCTGGTTTTGTTTCACCAATAAACGATCACTCAAAGATGATTCAGTTTGCAGTAAATATATATATAAAAAATCTCCTCACATTAAAGAAGCTAGATCCACTTCCATTTCAACTGTTTCACAATTATCAAAATTGTGGTTGTGCAGCATAGCGTGTGTGTATATACTTTACATAAATATATTGGTCTCTATGTGGGTGTGTGCACACAAGCGTGTGAGATGCACAGTGTGTGTATCCTCTTGAATCCTTCCTTCAGTGTGTCTCAGGCTGCTGTCACCAGCCATTTCATGGGACACTGACAGCAGGCGGGAGCTCACCTTGAGGCAGGATGGAGCCTCTTGGAATGACAGCTCTGCTGTGCTGCAGGATTCTCTCGACCTCTCTAAGTGGTGACACCAGAGGCACTCTATCTTGTGCATGCTGGATGGGGGTGGTGGTGGAGGAGTGGAGTGGGGGTTTAGTGCTGGTGGTAATGTAGGGGGGAACTGTGAAGCCCCAGGATAAGCCAGTGCTTCACACTAAGACAAGGCAGAGATGGAGTGTGGATAGAATAGTTGTGAAGGGAACTATAGATCAGATCATGAACATCCATCTTTTTTTTTTCTTCTGGTCTCTCTCTTTCTTCTCTTTTCTCACTTGCCACCCACATCTTCCTTCCTCTTTTGCCTCCTCACCTGCACACATACCCAGGCATAAAACAGCTGCTAATGCCTTTTTAGGCCCCCCATGGTTGTTTTTATGGATGGCCTGAGTGTGACACCTCTCAGCACTATAGACAGCACCGTTATTCACAGTCCGGCTTCCCTGATGAACTCTGACATGAGCTGCAGAGACAGGCCCTGATATAGACAGGCTTTCAAGGGATCTGCTTAGAGCTCTCTGCTGGCTGGTATGTCTTTACTGTGTGCTATATATGGATCATTGATACGTCATTCATCTAGATTCAAATATGTAATGTAGACTGTATTTTCAAGATGAATGCTGAACGATTGAAAATATTGCACTCAGAGGTTGCAGGATTGACTATCTGGTGTCATATTGCTAATGCATCTGTCAAGCTGGTCAGCATGCCTTTACACTACCTCCCCCATTTTTTTTTCTGGAGCTAATCATTACATATGATGAGTAAAGTCATGTGGATTTGATTCACCCCCTCCACCACCACTAAGCTTGGCTGTCACCCCCAGGGGAAGGTGGGGGAATGCAGGCAGCAGAGGAGGGTAAGGGTGACTTGGGGAGGGGGGAGCAGAACCAGTGACCTCTCAATACTCACTGCACCTCTACAACTCCCCAGGGCCTGTCAGTGTGTTGGCTTGTGTGTGGATGTCTGTCTTTCTGTCTTGAAGACTCAATCAGTAATTTATTGGCCATATAAATAACAAGCTTATCCACATACCTTATTCAGAAAAAATGTTGATGAAAATGGGAATAATTGCAAATATGATTATAGTCACAAGAGTAACTTAAGTATATATATTTTAAATATTTGGTTATCATCTAGTGCCAATCATTCAAGTCTGCAAAGGAAATTTCTTTCAAAATACAGTAAATATGTTGGAAAATAGTTGCTGAAAACATGTGAAAACACTTATATTACTATATTACTGAAATGTGGAGTTAGAGGTTAAAACAGTTTCCACGATTGTCTGGGCAGTCCTAAAGGGCTCGATGACACACTGAGGCCACCCTGAGCATACCCCTGTACCCCTAGCAAAGAGATAGAGATGAATTCATTTCGCTCAGTTTTTCAAAGTATGCATGTCATTTTCTGAACTCATCGGACACGTTTCAGTTGCTTCAAAATTGCTGCTTGACTGCTCCCACGAGTGGCTTCAGTGCATTCAGGGGACACGCCCCCACAGCCCTGGAGCTGAGAATACTGCTCATTTTTACCTGATTTTGACACCTAATTTCATAAACTTGTCAATATTTGTAATCATTCAAATTTGGTTGGGTGGTTAATAACATGTTTTTTCTTTGGCCTGACAAACTCATAATGTAAATTTATTCTTACTTTACACAGGCTTTAACATCCAATCTGAGGTTGGATTGTTGTTTACATCTGTGTCATGGATTTTGGACAGCCAAAAAGAGCAGAGCTGAACTTCTTTTGAAACTTTTTCTTTAGGAGCGGGAGCAGAAACAGAAGTTACTGGACCCAAACCCATTTAGCACATCACAGCGGTTTTCTGAAAAACACATAAACCAAGAGGAGGAGGTACGTATGTTAGTCTGTGTACATGATTTTTGTATATTGCAGACTGCTGATAGTGCAGCAGTAACTACGTTTCTGAAAAGACACTCAGACATCGTAGAATGTCCAATTTGCAGACTTAATTTGTGTGTTTAACAGTGCCTGTTTCCACAAAATGTTGTACACTTTTTTTTGTTTGTAGCTAGTGTAATACATCCTGGTAAAATGAGGTGTCGGGTTTGCATGCTTCCACACTAATGGCAAATTGTCCTTTATGGGTCCAGAGTAGACTAACAAGCTTGTGTGTATGTATTTAGGACAATCTGAAGGCTTCAGGAGACGAGGACAGGAAGAAAGATGAAGAGCTGGACAGGCAGGTCCTGCTGGCCGAGCAGCGACGAGAAGAGGAAAGGCTTCTGCAGGAAGAACAACAGAGAGAAAAGATGGAGAAGATCAAAGCTGTGGAGGGTAAGATGGATAGCTAAGTAGGTGGATGGAACACATATGGAAAAATGTACAAGTGCCCATATTTTCAGATCTAAATAATATCCCTGCAGTACTGGAGCAAGATCACAAACTTATGAATCTGTCATTATATGATGGTTACAAAATAAAAAAAACCTTAGTGCCAAAGTCAAATATCAAGGAGCAGCAATAATTTCACATTCTTTCATCAGCGACCTGTCAAGAGCAGGTAGCGGGGTTCTGGACACTTCCTTCAACTCAGAGATCAGGGGCAGAACGGATTGTGAAGGGCACCCCACACAGACTTTCACATCGCCATCGCTGTAGTTTGGCTTCTAACAGCTCAAAAATCTGCAGCAACATAGCGGCACTCAAAGGCTTGTGATTTATGTATAGTACGCAGAGACTGAGAGGGAATGTTCAGGGCCTTTAATCACAGGATCACTTCTCTTTTTCTCCCCCCCTCTGATGTCATCTGTCAAGGGTTAATGAACTGCTGATTGTGCTTCAGTGGAGGAGCCTCATTAATGTATTATAGATGAACAGCAGGACCTGGCCTGCTCTCTGTGTGGATTGCATATGTGGAATCCTCCCTCAACCCGCTTTAATCCACACTGCAGGGGGGCTGGCAGGCCTCTCATGTTAAAAGATAAAGCAGCAGTACATATGCACCCTCTCTGCTCTGTTCTGCTCTTTTGATCAACCAGGCCTAAGAAAAGCCAGCTGACGAATCGTTCTCTTTTTACTTATCAGAGCTGCCACTGTCTCAGATGGCTAACGCCTGGTTTTTAGTGACTCTAACGACAGCCTCAAAGTGCAATTTAAACTGTAACTCTAGCCTGAAAAAGCAATTAAAACATTATTTGCCTGCAGCCCCCTGAGACTAGTGTTTTTTATTGTTTGTGCTTCTAATTGCCCCTTGCGTTCATCCTTCTCTCTCAGAGCGAGCCAAGAGACGGAAGATGCGAGAGGAAAAGGCCTGGTTGTTGTCTCAAGGGAAAGACCTTCCACCAGAACTCCTGAATCTGGAGCCTTCTTCTCCCATCCACAGAACACGCAAGAATAAAGAATTGTAAGAGGCTCTGCACACATGACTTTAGCTTTCACTTGAATGACTCAAGGTTGAACATTTGTAACCTGTTATATGTTCGACATTTCAGCTATGAAATTGATGACGACTACACTGCTCTATACAAAGGTATGCGCACTGAGTGGTTACTCAAGGTTGTTGCTTTGTCTCAATCTGCATTGATATATATTGTAATATCTGATCTGAACTCTCTTACAGTGCTTGAGGCCTTGAAAGCTCATAAAGATGCTTGGCCTTTCTTGGAGCCTGTGGATGACTCCTATGCCCCTAATTACCATGAAATCATCAAGGTACTAAAGGCAGGACAATAATAGCTGGCATGTAAATTTGTCTTTGTATGTGTGTGGTTCACATTCTAACTAATGTAATTAGCCACAAATATTGTATTACCCAAGGGTTTTAATTTTTTTTAATGTAGTTGTAATGTCCTGTTCTTCCCCTCAGACTCCCATGGATCTATCCACCATTGAAAAGAAGCTCAATGATGGGGAGTACGTTGCTAAGGAGGAGTTTGTTGCCGACGTTAAGCTCATGTTTGAAAACTGTGTGGAGTACAACGGAGAAGACAGTGGTAAATGAACACAGTTGCACAAACAAAAAACAGCTTCCTCCATTAAGGATTTGACCTCAGTATAGAGCACATGCATCAAAATCCATTTCAATTGGTGTATGTTGTGAGAAAGAAGAGTGTGTATGATTATTTTTTTTTTTTTGGAGGGGGGTGGGCGCGAAGAAAAGGGGCCGGACTTAGTGCTGTGTTGGGGCCGGGGCCAGGGCAGCCTTGACAGTGATTAATGAGGAGTGATTGAGCTGTGCTCCAGTGCTCAGGGGGATCTGAGCCCTGCAGTGCCAGAGAAACATTCCAGCCCCTAAGCCCCCTGTCTGGAGCCATCCATCCAGCTGAATACTCTCCCCAGGGACAGGGGGGAGGAGAGTGGTAAGGGGGCCCAGGGTGGAGCAGGAGGAGGAGGAGGAGGAGGAAGGGGTTTTGAGGAGCAGGGGTCAAACTACACCCTCTGACCTGGTCAGTCGGCCAGCACTGGGCTGAGAACAGAGGAGCAAGTGTATGTCTATTGTTACATGGCATTAGTCTGAGTGTAAGGGAAGGATTGAGAGATGGGAATGAGGTGTATTTTTTTTATTTTTTTTTACTTTAGTGTAAATAAGTGCATGTGCTAAAGGTATGTGAAAGTATTTTTGTGTTTTATCATATAAACATAGCTGATATTTATATCTGCCTTTCCCCAGAGTACACTATCATGGCAGAGTCTCTGGAACGGTGTTTTAGCCGGGCCTTATTAAAACACTTCCCATCAGAGGATGGTGACACGGATGAAGAATTCCACATCAGCAGTGAAGACAAGGAGCGCAAGGACAAAAAGCGCAATCGCGGCAGTAAACATTTGGGACCCGAAAGTCTGATCAAGGCCACTGAGCAAGTCCAACGTAAGCGAAACTTCCAGGGGGGCAAGGGCAGCACACCTTCAGAGGAAGAAGGTGGCAAACTAACAAGACCACCTCATCCCCCTCACTGGGCTAATGGCCCCCCTCACTTACACGGCCGGCCTCCAAGCCAGCATCACATCCATGAAGGAAACATCAGGGGCATGTACCACCCAGGACAACAGGTATCCACAGGACAACTTTGTTAGAAAGCCAGTGATATGAACACCTTAATCTGTTCTGTCTGGACTGTAGGACAAAGTGCATTCTTTTTCTATTATTAATTAATTAATTTTGTTATTATTATTTATCACTTTACCAGCTCCGTCATCCTCATGGTCCTCATGGTCCACACATGTATGCCCAAAGAATGGCCATGGATCCCCGCTTTGCTTACCCAGGTCACATTCCCAGGCATGGAGACCCCAATTTGAACCACTTGCCCCACAACTTTAACATGCAGGTATACAGATTATATTATACCATGGCCTGTCAAATGTGTATCTTTTGTAGCTTTTAGAACAGACTGATGTACAGGTAGACTGATTAAAATCCCTTTTTTTCTCCCAGCATCGCATGGTTGAAGGACATCACATGGGGCCCAGATATCCAGTGGGCCCAGATGCTAACCAGCAGCAGCCTCCACATCAGCAGCACCCCTACATGGGTCCAACTCATGGCCCATCTCTAGGCCCACGTCCTGTGGCCCTCCAGCCTGGACCTCCTCCTGAAGCCAGCATGTATCCTTCCCACCACCGTCCAGAGGGCCACAACATGCACCCCATGGGTAACAGATTCTCAGGGCCAGAAGGACCACCTCAGCACAACTACCCAGGGCTAAGGCCTCCTCGTATGGGCCTATCCAACATGTGGACTGGTATGAATCACCAGGAGAGACCCAATGGGATGCACATGCAAGATCCCAACATGGTGAACCAGCGCAACTTTAGCTACGGTGGAGTTCCCCCTCCAGTGGGGCATAAACCATGGCCAGAAGCTGCTGGATACCCCCACCCTCCTCCCAATGCTCAGTATCAAATGTCTGCAGCGGTCAGCTCCCCAGGGCCAATGTCCTCACGTCCCCCTGTCCCCCACCCAGACTCCTCTGGCAGGACACGCTTGGCTTCCATGCTGGAAAGCCCAGAGATGCTGGCCCTACAGCAGCTGTCAGCCTCTTCTGGACCCCCTGCTGGTCCCCCTCATCAGCACATGGGCAACTTTCAGCAGCCTGGGCCCCCATCAGGAATTGGCATCATCCCAGCTCACCCATCGCAACAGCCTCCCCCTGCCCCTGAGGTTCAGCTGCTGCGTCCTCTTAGAGACAATGGGCCAGACAGCCAGCCTTCCCAAAAGACAGACATGCAGCCCAAAGGTAGACCTGACCTTCTCTCTCAGTATTTCACCAGCCGTCTGTATTCTGCATGAAGGAACCCAAGCACAGCCTAACCTTTTTCCACAGAAACGTTCTTTCCAGACTACAGTGTCTCAATTTGTTAATCAGCACAGCCCCCATCCTTGCTCTTCTTCTGTGTCAAGTGCTTTTTGCAATTTGATTTTAATTATTTTTCACAGTACGTGGTAAATTGAATATTCATTAGTTCAGTGAAATTTCTTGCTGGTTGCTTTGAGGACACAAAGGAGATGGTATGTCATCAGTTAAGCCTCACTAGCAAGCTTACAAATGTGTTTGCATTCTCATTTTAAATTAATGGAATAGGACATGGTTACATTTGGAATTGTTTTGTGTTGTTTATTTGATTAGTATGAATATGACACAAACAATGTTGTTTTTAGACACAGGATAATGAAATGGTACTGACTTAACATCATTTTTTTTTGGAATGATAGTTAACCTCCAGTGCTAACCTCCCTGCCATTATTCTTTTAATGCTAACTTTCCTTTCATTATTTCTTTTGTTAACAGACACGACATCAGAGAGCAAAATGTCTGCCAACAACATTTCTGATGAAGCTTCATCAAACAAAAACACTGTTTCAATTCACCAAGAGCACCCATCCATCCCTAGCCCCACCACAGGACACCACACTGGGCCAGCAGAGAGAATGCAGAGCCCCCCAGCCCCTAACTCAAGCCGATCACAGGAGAATCCTTCTGGACCAGGGCTCCCACAGAGTTCAACAGAGAGCCACAAGCAGGAGGAAGGCCAGAAATCTGCCAACCACTGTCCCCCTCAACACAATGGTGCCACTCCTGTTCAATCCCATCTCAACACAAGTAACAGCAGCTCCGCTGATCAGGACAGTCCACAGGAAAAAGCTCAGAGCCCCGCACTTCTTCGCCAGAGCGTACCACCACAGCATGTTGCAGCGTCTCAGAATTCACCTCAGCAAATGTCAGAGAACAACTTGCCACAAATGCAGAGTGCCCATCGGCAAAGTGAACACCAGCACAACATCCAAAAGCAGCAGCAACCTCAGTCAAATCAGAGTACCCATCCTCAATGCCACCCTCAGAGCTCTCCCCAGCAGATGGCCCAGAACACACAGCAACACAATTCTCTGCTAACTCCTCATCAAGTCCCCCAAAACGGTTCTCCTCAACGTCCTACACAGAACAGCCCCATGCATGGGATGCCACAGAGTGCCACACAAGGAGCCCAGCCGGGACCCCCTCAGCCAGCCCCTCTCACCTCTCTGCCACCAAGTCATCCTATCCCACTATTACCCTCCCACCCTAGCCCAGCAGACCATGGAGATCAAAGACCTAGTGAGCCTACATGTAGACCGGACACAGAAGGACCTGCCGTTCCTCCGCAGCAGTCTACAATGAAATCTGGCCCTCCAAATGGTATTTACAAACACCAGGCTTTCAGTCCCAATCAGCATCAAACCATGCTTGTGGGTAGTAACCCAGGTATGCAGGCTCAGAGAGGGCCAGCACCTACTCACAATCCAGCCATGCCTCCACAGTCCCAAGGCCAGGCAAATGGAGCCATAGGTCCATATGGCATGGGGAACCATCCACATCCACACTACAGCCAGACAAACATGACCAGGCCTCCATCTACTCACCACCCTTATCACAACCAGGCCATAAACCCCCTCCACAATCCTGCTCACCACCCCGCCTACCACCAGCAGGGAGGTACTGCCTACCCCTACCACATGCCAGGCCAACAACACCCTCAGGCCCACCCCAACATGTACCCACCTCACCAGTACCAGCAGCAACACTACTACCCTCAACTTCATCCCCAAGCACAGGCCCATAATCAGGCCAACAGTAGAGGGAGTTACCCTCCAGAAGAGTGGCATCGGCCTCATTATCAGCCTCGCCAGCCGATGCCACCCAGTGCCTACCTACCTGTAGCTAGTGCTAGAGGCAATGGTCAGTTGAAGGAGAGCAGTGTGTCACCATTAGGTTCTGAGGGCTCCAGCGGTGCTAGTTTGGTGTCCCCTGGCCCTGTGTCTGAAGTAGGGCCACATCCTGGAGGCCCAGAAGAGGGGAAGTGTGAAAGCAGGGAGCAGGCCGGTGGAGGCAGCCCAGCAAAGCAAGTTTATACAGAGAGCTCAGAGCGCCCTGAAAGTCCTAAAGAAATCCTGGACCTCGACAGTCACAATGCTGCTGCCCGCCGCCGTAGCACCCAGCAACT
Source organism: Protonibea diacanthus (assembly GCA_028641955.1). Taxonomy (NCBI): domain Eukaryota; kingdom Metazoa; phylum Chordata; class Actinopteri; family Sciaenidae; genus Protonibea; species Protonibea diacanthus. The sequence continues at coordinate 17,096,798 of CM053981.1, forward strand.
TCACCAACAACGTCCCCCTGCCTCTGCTGCACACATGATGTCAGGCTTCATGTACGATCCTCGTGCCGTGCACCCTGGGATGCAGCAGGGCGGCGTTCCTCCACCCCACATGATGTCTCAGGTCCGTGGAGATGGCAACAGTGCCCCTTACCCTGGCCAGCCATACCCCGACCCAGGACGCTATGCTGCCCAAAGACCTCACCCACACCTGATGGAGGCTCTGCAGCGGCCCCAGCAGCTGCCCTACTCTCCGGGTCAGACACGCATGGCTATGTACAGACACCCCCGGCCTGCAGGGCACTTCCAGGGAATGATGATTCAGCAGAGAGGCCTGGCACCAGAACACTTCCTACACCCAGGGTAAAATGATTCATGCAGTTTTTCATACACTTTCTTTTGTATAAACCCTTCAGAAATTGGTATAATTGGTATTTTGATATATCACAGATTTTGATATTTTATTGAATAAATGATTAATCAGTAAAAACAAATAACTAATAATAATAAAAGAAAAATATTATTTGCTTAGTCAAAGTAACTTAACAGGCATTTCTAATTAAATTTGACAACTGTAACACGGCCTTTATGAAGCGTCATTTTGTGCTAGCCCAACAGAGACAGTCTGACCTTTTCCAAGTGTAAACATTGTTAATTTTTATTTATTTATTTTTTGTTGTGATCACAGGCAACAGATGATGGCTGCTCCAGGTGGCCCTAGCACTAAACAAGGAGTGTGACAGCACCATAACAAAGTGAGTAAAACTAACTATATGTTAAAACTTTGTCTTACAGCTTCTAGTGATTTCTTAATTCACCAGTCTTCCTTAAATCTAAATCTAAATATGAATACAGTGTCTTATGTATCCATTCCTAATAACATGAACATGCTGCCAAAATGCATTCATTCATCTCAAAAGGGGCCAAAACACAAATGATACCATGATGGTAAAGTCACATTCCTGTTGTATGTCAGTCCTAAATGTGCTCAAATTGTAGATGTTTAACTAATTTTTCTTCTCCTTCCAGGCATGTTATTATCGAAGAACATCTGGCAAAAACAACGAGCTGAAAGGAAGAATATGTGGGCATGCAGACTGGGTTGACAGAGACTGGATATGGGACACTTTGCTCCACATACATCCCTTACTGATTTTCTTACACTGGACTAAAACTTTTGGCTCTGTTTTGCCCACCACTGGACTTGACGATCTAATGAGGCAGTTGGTATTACTGAGATGATAATAATGTGAAATGTTATTGAGCCCTCGAGTACAATTCTCTCTAAGCCTGCCCTTCTTCACGTACCTCTCTGGGTGCAGATATCCAACATGAGCAACCGAATGAGGATCCTCCAGCTGAAGGGCAGCTTGTTTAACCACTCAGCCAACCTGCCAAACACAGGGGACGCTGCCTTCAAGAACACTGGACAGCCCTCTCCTCTCTAAGCCATTGAAATATGAATGGATTAAAGGCCACAGCCTGCCTGTCTTGTCCATTCTCTGTTAATCTACCAACAGAACTGAGGAGGACTGTGATAAAGATGAGAGGAACTGTTTTTGTTTTTGTTTTTTTTGTTTTTTTTAATTGCTATTTCCTGTTCCAACCATATCTTTAAACTCAGGTGTAGAAAAGGAGGTACTATGAGACTGTCACCCTAACCCAGTCAACTCACAGGCCCCTTGCAATTGCCTTGGTTTCCTTTGTGAATGTATGAGTGAATGTGTAGATAAAAAGGTGTGAGCAGCAGATTAGCTGCAGCTGAAAAGACACGAACACTGATAATTTGTCTAATCATAAACCGTCCTGAAAAAAATCCTGTTACTGTCCATTTTCACCCCAACTCTAACAGTGTTTCTCTAGTTCTGGAGTAAACACACAGTATATGCATCTCTCAAAGCGGCCTTCATTGTTAAGAATGTCTTTGACTAGCAGAGAGCGGACCGGCAGAGATGGCAGTTTGTATATGATAGTATCTCTCTGTTATGCACTATGGATTTTGGTAGTCTAGACATCCTGGAATTGAGTGGCCTTGGATAGTCTTATCTTTAGTCACATATATGTATGAAAATGTATCCTTACCTCTCGTCCCAGACAAGGATATTGTAAAATTGTCAGACGGTGACACGTCCTTCTAGCTGGTATATGCACATACACAGAACAAACGCATACACATCAAATCCTGCTGTCGTTTTTGTTTTTAAGTGTGTACCATTTGTTGCATTCCACCTCTCAAGTCTGTAGCATTAGTTCTTTTGTTCATTCACCGCTCTGCCCTTTGCATGCTTGCTTCTTTGAGTGCTTCCTCTTCCCCATGTCAATACTAAACGAATCCTCAGGGTGTACAGTTTCTATATACGGGTATTTTTCTGCATTATTTGAAGGAGGAGCAGCATAAGGAAGACGGGACTGCAACTGTGGCTAATCAATCCACCTCATGTGAAGAACTTCATTTTCAAGGGTCTGTATTCATCGTCCTTAATAATATTTGGCTGAGCACACTGCCAGTACATAGGACTTTACCCCCCCTCCACCCAAACATTCTTTTTTGATTTTCATCAAAGTTGGTTAGAAGTTAGATGGATCAAATTTGAGTTATTCTACATTCCTGTTGATCTGGTGACACTGTCTTCACAATTAAGATCACAATCTACCTCATCTAGCCAATCGGTGGCATTTACAGTCCCCCCTCTTCCTCTCCTGCTCTGCCAGACTCACGTGAGTCAAGATTTTATAACCAGCTGATGATTTCAGCACCACTTTTTGATTTCCAGGCGCTCAGAACTGATAATAAAAAGGCCTTACAATCCATTACCATCTTGGTGTCAGGTTGCTGTGTCAAATGATGGCGCTGACTGGCCGTCTCAACAAGATGCTGCCGTGTGATTACTCAGCCGTCAGCTTGACATTGACAGATATTCTGTAAAAGAAGCAATCCGTGAAATTCATCATTGGAGTATGATTGACAATATTACATCATATGTCTGAAACAGGACTCCGTACATTGGTCTTTTTAGTTGTACAGATTGCATGCCTTCCTGCCTACAGGTTGTTGAAACTAGACAAAATAGGCAGTCTAGTGTCTGTAATAGACCGCATAGAGTTTGGCAGCATTATGGTGGCGTTCCTTAGTAATGGGTACCTAAGGCATTGTAAGGACATATTTGAGGAAGGATGATGGAATAGGAAAGTGCTAGAAAACTGTGAGACAATGTGTCACACAAGACTTGTCACGGATGACTTGCTATTTTGTTAAAATAGGGAATTGTCTCAATATTTAGTTGGCCTAATAGGGCCACTTTGGATGTAGTGTGTTCACTCGTGCTGTCTAATGTATGAAGGACAGTGTTTATTTTAACGGTCTGTAAGGTTGTGATACTGTCTTATGGTGTACATATGTTGTGTGTGTGTGTGTGTGTGTGTGTGCGTGTGCGTGCATGTGTGTGTGTGTTTCTGGTGTGTAGAATCGGCACCAGATGACCGTAAGTGTGCGTTCAGCCCTCACTTTTTTTTTTCTCTGCTGTCATCTCTCTGCACTAGTAAAAACCATTTAGACGTGATTTAAATGTGAATCATATTTATTTTTCCTCTTAAGAATTTTTGTACATTTTTGGACTTGTTTTAATATAAATGTGGTGTATGTTTCCTTTTTTTTTCTTCTTGATGTTGTTTTTGTTGTTTTTAAGCAGTTGTCTTTACCTCAGTAGCATGGTGGCATTGGAAAAAAAGACGTTTCATTTTTAAGTGACGTTTACAAGTTCTTATCTGACTGACATAGCTTATTTTGGAAATGGACTGGAGTATTTTCTATACTGTACATTTCTTAGAAATAAATAACTTTTCTTGAGCGAGAATTTTATTGTTTTTTAATGAGGAAAAAGTCACATCACTCTAACACCAGATCAGTGAATATTTCTCTCTTGCAACGGTCTTTAATTAACACTGCTGTGGATTAAAAGACATGAAACAAGGCAGTACCATTCCATTGTAATATGGCATGTATCTATGATCCATTAAAGAAACCGAAAAGCCAAAAGTAATGAAATGCAAACTGACAAAACAAGAGAGCGAATGCAAGACAATGCATTAATCTATTGGAGTGCCTCACATCATCGCCTCCAATTAGTGCTTATCCTCTTGACGAAACGCCCTCCACAGATCGTATGCTGCTTCGCCTCACCCTTCCCATGTCTGCAGAAGATGTGATGTGACGTCATAGTGAGAAAGGAAGGAGCACGGCTCTTCGAGCTTCTTTTCAAGGACCTCCTAAGCTAACAAGTAATATATTCTTTTGTTCAGGTCTAATGAGGGCAACCTTGGCAGGGGAAAACATGCAGATGAGGCATGTAAATTAAGGCACTTTAATTGAGCTTAAGTAAGCAGGTTGTATAACTAAAATCTGAAAGTGGGAAAACAAGAACGTGCAACAGTAAACAAACAGCTTAATAGTAAAAAATTATGAAGCTTCCATCTCATTACAGTCTAACAGAGGACTCATTCTGTCCATGACAAAAAATATGTTTGCATTTTGCAAAGATAACAGAACAATTTCAGTAAAACAAAATCAAAATAAAACTTTAGTTTCTATGGAAGGGAAACGTTTATCAGGACCTTGAACCACTTTTAAATTATTTGTTAATGAATGTCTACAAGTATTATGTATCTGGCTTTTTAGGAGACTAACACTAACACTGGATTCAGTTAACCCATTTATCATATTTAATATGTCTTTATGAATCACTCTTACTCCATTTAACATCGAAACTTTAATAGCTGGTCCTCCATCAGTTAGTAGTGACAGGCAACAAGTGTGTCTAACCTCTGTGTCACTGTGACTGGATGGGGAGATGTATTTGTCTTGTTTTGCATGTTATGAATCATGCTATATCTTACCTTTTTGTTAAATATGTGTTTTTATTATTATGTCTTGCATAAGAACAGCTTAATTATCATTAGTTGATTGATGAATGTAGTATGCCGTGTTATAAAAAAAAAAAAAAACATTTTCCCATTTGCATGAGTATGATTTAATAAACGTGTTATTGCGGCGCAAAGTATGCCAAAGAACAAAACAAACCATAAACCACTATGGTCAAACATGCACATGATGAGGCTAAGGTATATTCTCTAATCTCTGTCTTGCCAGTGAGTGTTTATACCACCACATGCCACCAATTAAATGTTTATCAGGGTTACATTTCAGCCAATCAGAGCGGGGCGTGGGCGGGGCGTATATGCACCCTGAATGAACGGTTTGCCTGACAGGCACAGCACAAGGATTGAACACCCCCCAAAATCGTAAACATAGTTTGTGAACGACTGTACCGTCAGTGCTGCTTATTCGTTTGCTTGTTTATTTTCGTGACACTGGCGTGACAAAGTAAGTTTTTTTGACAAAAGCAGACACGTAGTTTTAGCTGAACCCGTATATCAGGTTTGGCGGTGATTTTACTGACAAGGGGACTGTTTACTGAATCGTCGTCAGTTGTCGAGGCACCAGCTAAGCTACCCATTGTGCACGAAGCTGCCGTTTATACATAACGTCAGGTGAGCTAGTGGTGTATTATACATTCATTAGACTGTGCACGGCTAAGAGTAAAACAAGGTAATGTGACGTTAACCGGTGTTTCGGTTTAACGGGCGACCATGCTAACTGACAACTTTTAGCCGAATGTATCTATGGGTAGTTTCGACTGAAACAGGAAGAGAACACATAGCTGTCAAACAAGACACCAAATACGAATCAGATATGTTATTTTTTGCAATTTTAGGGTCCATAAAAGACGTAAAGAAAGAGGCATGTACGAGAACAGCTCCGTATCTTTCTGTTTTCAACACCTGTCGTAACTACGACAACCGTAGACGCGTTAGACGGCAGTTAACAGGGTCGCTCGTTAAACCGAAACACCGCTTTTATCGAGTTGATAACGGTTTAGCCTGTTACACGCTAAATATGTGCTTGTGTTTTAAATGAAATGCATTGTTTACTAGTTACTTTTTATCTTCCCATGTATGCACTCATAGACTTGGAAGTTGTAAACGTTAACAGTGCTTCTCTTTTGTGTAAACATGTTGGGAATGAACAAACAGGTCATTTTTTTGTCTCTGTTCCAGCAGGTGTTGGAGCTTTATTTGTCACCCAGTGCAGAATAGCTGTTTTCGGTTCTCCAAACAAGCTTATCAGAGCTCAATGTGAGGTTAACCTTTGTTGATGTTTTCTCTCAAAGCCAGCTCCGCACATCATGGCAGTGTTGCTACAGCGCCCTCAAGCGGCTGTGGCCTGTCTGCTCCTGTACTGTTTGACCTGTGGCCTGTCCAGCCCAGACCCGAGGCAGAGAGAGGCCCTTATAAAGCTGGAGGCCTCCATGCAGCTGGGTGGGCAGATTGTACTGACTGATGCTGAGCAGCGGCTGGACGCTCTTCTGTTTAAAATGAAGCAGGAGGAGATTATGAGAGAAGACTTTCCTCCCGCCATGCACTTCTTCAAAGCCAGGCCCCTCATCAGGGCCAGTCCCATCTTCAGGCTGCTCCAGAAGATGCCTAAGGGTGCGTTCAGTCTCACACCTGTTGGCTTTTTTGTTCTAGATTGTTGTCGAACTTGATTTTAACATAATAATCTGATCCCTCTGAAAACTGTAGGGCTGAACTAAATCAAATATCCTTTCTTTTTATATTTTTATATAATTTTCCTCCTCCAAATGAAATGGCCAGTACGTTGTATTTTGTTTTGAGCTGACACAATTAGACTATTAATCTATATGTTTATTTTGATAATTGATCATTCCCTAAAACCCTAATTATAGCTTCTCAGTCGGGAATATTATCAATTGTTCTTCATTGTAAACTGAATATCTTTTTGTTTTGGGCTGTAGGACATTGTCGTAAGATGTTACCTTGGCCTCTTGGAGAAACAATTTTCACTTTTACTCAATGTTTCCAATGTTTCTTTTTTTAAAATGTACATGTTCAAAGTATTTTTTCATTCAAACAGTTAATCAGTCTTAGTGGAGGAAGTCGCAGAGAGGACAGTCATCCTGGTGCAGTGATGGTGATCTCAAAAGATGCAAATCACCAAATTTGGATTTCTATTTTATTTCTATTCCTCTTAGGAAATTAAAGTCTTTAATTAACACAGAATCAGATGAAGATGAAGTGTCCCTATTCTATATGTCTTTATAATTCTGTAATTCAGGGGGAGCTCTCCATGTCCATGACTTCGCCATGACTAGCGTGGAGTGGCTTGTGAAGAATGCGACCTATCGGCCACACTGCTACATGTGCCTCACAGACAGCCAGTCCGTGAGATTCATCTTCTCGTCCCAGTGGCCCAAAGCTCTGCCACAGTGCTCTCCCTGGACCCTGCTGGAAAACCTCAGGGCCAAGGTGGTCAACGTCACAGAGCTAGACAACAGGTGACAGTTCTCATGGATGCAGCTTAGAGAGTTCAAAGAATATCATAGAAAAGAAACTACACACAGCACTGTATATTTCTATTTTAAATCATCACAAAACATTTTGATCACTTTATTGGTTGTACCTTTTGGTAAGCGTAAAGTCATCACAGCAGATCTGCTGTTTTACAAGAAGGCAGTGGTTTAAAGTTCAGTTTTATTGTCATATATAAAAAGTACAACCATAGTGAAATATAGCTCTGTAAGCTCCTACAATTTGTTCAATTAAAGATAAGTGGATCCAAAATTACGCAAATCATCTGATCACAACCATATCTTCATTCTCAGTATCATGAGCAACCTGACAATCTTCACCGATCGGGATCCAGAAACGGTGTACCCCAGTCAGGAAGAGATCTGGACTACATTTGAACAGGCCTTCTTAGCATTGTTGGGTCTGGTCACATATGCTCCTGTGTTCAGAGACTACTATTACCAAGGCCTCACTGAGTTTTACACAGACAACGTCATGTATCTGGAACTACGGGCTTTACTCCCAGAGGTACACTTACACGGTGCTTAGTGTGTTCAGTGTATTCACTTGTCTGTTAAATCATTGTTAATTGTTTTTTTTTTTTTTGATACTCAGATATATGAGTTGGATGGCAGCACTCATGACACAGCCTGGACTCTGAAGACCTACCAGGATGTCACCAGACAGTTCATAACAGAGCACCCAGACTTCTTTGGAGCCAGAATCATTTTCACAGTCCATAGGTGACTACCCTTATAACGGATTTCACTTGTTAGTCATACTGGAATACTGCTCTTTGGCTCTCTAGAGCAGTGTTTTTCAACCACTGTGCTGCGAGAGATCGTCAGGTGTGCTGTGGAAAATTTTATCTAATTGGTCTAACAACATTTTTTGAAAACTAATTAATTATTATCTGCAAATAATATGCCATTGTCGAGTGTCTGTGCTGTAGTGGTGAGTGGCAGCATAATCATGTAATACTCTTCCTTATCACTAGATGGCAGCATGTAGCCAATTGTATTGTACGTTGAGAGAATTAGTGATGCAAAACTAAAAACAGAGAAAGACTGAGAGCTGTTGAGGAAGAGCTTCGTGTGTTTCTTTCTTCAACTCCCGCCAGGATATCAGCTCTATGTTCATCCAAACAGGCACAGGTTTCACACTAAGTGAGTAAAATACACTGAGATTGACATTTTGTAGATGCAACTCTTCATATTTCTTAGTGTGGAACAGTGCAGTCTTTCCCAAATATTATTGCTTGTGTCAGAATAAGCATTATTTTCTGTATTCCTGCTAACAGAATGCTTTTGGACAAAACACTTTCTACTACCTCTCTAGTTTTAAGACCACATTGTTGCGGCATTTTATGTTCCAGCTGTATTTTTGAAGTGGACATGTTAAGTGCACTTTTTATTTGAAAGAAGAAATATAAAAGATGATAAAATACTTTTTTGTGTTTATTTGATTCCTATCCAAGAAACTTGATAAGAATGACTATATTGTTAATATTGGCGGCTACAGAGTATCATTTTTTTTTTAACATTTTTGGTTGGTGGTCGTGATTTTTTTCAATGAAAAAAATGTACCTTTTTCAGCCTCAAAAAAGGTTGAAAAACACTGCTCTAGAGGAGCTGACAGGGTGTTGATATACATTGATCACACTTTAACACTGTGTGTTTCAGGGCAGTAAATACATCGGTGTTGACCAGAACTGTAGAGGAGGCTATGAAGCTACAGAGAGACTTCCCAGATATCATGGCTGGTTTTGACCTGGTGAGAGGCAACAGCAGTTATTGTGAATAGTATGGAACATCAATAGACTGACTGATTTATAATTTCACTTCCAAAAATTTAAGAACACATCTGTTTTATTTGTTAAACAGTGTTGACATTGTCTCGACATCCGCAGGTTGGCCGCGAGGACAGTGGCAAACCCCTGTGGTACTTCAAAGATGTCTTGTCACTGCCAGTAGAGAGAGGAGTCACACTTCCTTTCTTTTTCCATGCTGGAGAGACCGGTGAGCTCATCAGTACCTGAAGTATAAAACTTCAGTTTGTACATACATATACATATTATATAATGCAACATGTGACGTAAAGCTGTACATGCTGTAAAACAGATGTGGTTAAGGGATAATCAACTTTGCCCTGATAAATGTGTGTGAATGCTGAAAGCCATTGTTCATGCCTTGCGTGTAAAATACTAGAAGATTCGTAGTGCACCTGTAACATGCAATGTTAAAGCACAAGTAGACTACAACAGGAATGTGATGGGTTTTTTTTTTCAGGTAAGCTACCTGGGGAGCTATTAAACATATCACCAGTATAGTTCAGTCCAAGAACTCTTGGGGATGGACAAAATCAGTTTTAGTGTTTGAATGTTACATACTCAAAGAAGAAAAGTAGTTTTTGAGGATTACGATGGGCATCTTTGTATTTTAATTAACAAAGTAAGAGATCATTTTTCACCCATTTGACTGTTAAAGCCCTAAAGCAAATATATGTCCGCATTGTCCTGTTTCAAATTGTTGCAAAATCAAAGAAATGAAATCTTTACCAAGAGGGAAAGAAGAGTTGTTTCACACTCTGTGTTAAAAACATCCTAAAATAACATGCTTTGATTTCTCTGCATTCATGAAGATCTTGAGGGCACAGAGGTGGACCAGAACATGTTGGACGCTCTTCTGTTGAACACGTCTCGTATTGGTCATGGATTTGCTCTGCTTCGCCACCCAGTGGCCAAAGGTCTATCCAGGAAGAAAGGTGTAGCTCTGGAAGTGTGTCCCATCTCCAACCAGGTACACTATCATGCTTTTAATCATACTGCACAAAGGAGAGTCTAATACTTAAAATCATATGAAACAACAAGCCTGTAATTGAGTTGATCTTATATCTTGTCAACAAATATCTCCTTTCCCGTCCTCATTCAGGTGATGATGTTAGTAAAGGATCTACGAAACCATCCAGCAGCTGCACTGATGTTGGAGAATCACCCACTGGTCATCAGTTCTGATGACCCTGCCATGTTTGGTTCCTCTGGGCTCTCTTATGACTTTTACGAAGCGTTTGTTGGCTTTGGAGGGATTAGATCCACTCTTGGTTCCCTCAAAGAGCTGGCTATAAACTCTATTAGGTAAGACAAGAAAAAGTTACAATGAAATTGTGTGCTAACATGCTTCAACAAATAGCTTACTGTATTTTCCTGTCTGTCTTTCAGATATAGTTCTTTGACTCCGAAACAACAGCAGACAGCCCTGGCTCTTTGGCAGAGAAGATGGGATAAGTTTGTCTCTGAAAATGCAGTTTAAAAGAAACCAGCATTTTTTAACATTTGAATGCACATTTTAACATCGCATTAGAAAAGGGAAACAGCAAAATGAGCTTAATGGCCAATGAAAAAAATTTTTTTAAAACATTGAGCTGTTTCTGCTCTGTTAGTTTCCTCATCTCTCACATGGCTCTATAATACATCCATGATCACTCCACGCAGATCTGATGTAACCTTACATGAAACAAACAGAAATGTGATATTTCATCATGTTTTCTGTTTGATTTTCAACAGTTGAGGTTGCAGTGGCGCTTTTGATTACATCTTGTTGCATACATTTGAATGTAAAGTCTTCAAATGTGTTTATGCCTCTGTTGAGAAAGGGATGCCTTTTAGTATAGGTTATTTAAAAACAGGATGTGAAACAAGCAAATTTCCAATGGAATCAATAAAATCCTGTTTCTTAAAACAAGATTTGTATCTTAAAAATGTCTTGTCTTCTGAGAAGTTGTGTCTGCTATATAAAAAAAAGAGTGTTTGACAGAAGGTGGTTGGTTGGAGTTGGCTGAGCCATGTCCCATAAAAATGTATGATTACTTCACTACTTCAAAAGCTTCAACCAAAGGCACCTTGTCATGTGAAATTCTATTGTATTTGCACTGAAAGATTCAGGTTTACAACAGTGCAACAGTGGCAGTCAGTACTGTTAGCTGCTTGAGGTGCTAAATGATGTTTGATTTTGCAACTTTGTTGTGCCTGTTAAATTTTGTGTTTTTAGATGTTTAGCTGTGATGAATGTATAAAGGGGCATAACTGAACTTGCACACTTTATGCAATCTATGAAAAAAGGGTTTTGTTGAAAGCATTAGCTAAGATTCACAATGAACTGTTGGCATCATCCAGACATTTAAATGTTGTAAACTGCTTAACTTATATTTGACATAATTAAAAACAACTGTTGATTTGTTCTGGGGTTCTGTTTATTCTGTGTTCTTCTCATGTAACATCATTATCAGTACTAAACCACTGTAACAAGCCGGCTGTCAGTGCAGCGTGTCATCCATCATCTGCTGCAGGTGTTGAATTTGGAGAAGAAGTTGTTGTCAATGCATCCTCGTTCAATGTCCGGTTTCCTTAAAATGACACCAGATAAGAATCACAATGAGAAAATATATTGTGTGTGTAGAGCTGAGTGAAAAACTCTGTTATCTTAACGTTACTTACTGTTGTTTGTGCGTTTGGGCGAGAGTGATGTTGGTGTTGTCCAGGTTTCGTCTCAACTGCTTGTTCAGTCTTGCCTGTTGTCTCTCTATTAACAGAGCTGTACGAGCTGAGTCCACACGGATACGGTCATATTGCTCCTCTTCTTTCTTTTTCTCTGATTCCATCCTCTACGTGTGGCACAGAAGAAAAGTGATTACCAAATAGTTTTTACGCGGACTGCTTTTTAAATGGTTATTTGTTCCTGTTTTACCTTTTTCTCCTCTATTTGATATTTCTGGAACTGGACGATCTCCTGCAGGCTCTCGGGAGGGGCTCTTCTATCGCTGTTGGGACAAAGACCGGGCACTCCCACTGTGTCCAGGGAGGATTCATCATCTACAGCCACCAGCGGTGTTTGCACTTTCTTCTCTTCAGTCTTTGTCCATCCAGATGCAGCAACAAAAGGCAGGGCGGTGACAGAGAGCTTCACTGCTTACATTATCTTTCACTTTTTAACTGAATAAACCAGCGAGACAAAAGCTGCACATTTTTAACTCAATCCATCAGTACACAACACCAGAAGACAAAAAAAAGAAACAAAAAAACATGCAGGATGCCACTAAGGCCAGTGCAATCAAGCCAGGTGCCTTTGTGCGCCCTTTGTTAATCGTCATTTACGGTACATGCAGTTAAAGTGTATGCTTTCCAAGCTTTGTGGATCTAAGTAATTCTATAATTAGCAGTTCTACATCATTGAAATTTCACTTTCAAAGGTAGTTTGATCGAGGAAACACTAGAATTACCTTGGCCAGATTGTACTCTTTAGTTGCAATTGCTGCTGCTTTTCTCCTCTCCATCTCGATACTCTGAAGCTGCAGAGTTTTGTTGTCCATTTCTACCCTGCTTTGGTTATAGCGTTGCTCTGAAGAAGAAGAAGTAGAAGAAAAGATGACGTGACCTTGTGCTTTGTGTGTGTGTACATAAACTGTGTATCCTGTAGGATCTACCTTCCAGCTCTAGCTGATGCCTTTCTGCTGCTCGCTCAGTCTGCTGCTGGATGAGCCACTCTCTTAGCTGTTCCCTCTGTCTCTGCCTTCTGCTTTTGCTCTCTGGGTCCTCGCCCACCAGCCCAGGGGGCATCATCTGTGCATCACCTGGCTGTGTTTTTCTACAGCGGTCTGGGTCGTTCAAGTCATACTCCCGCTGGCTCTGAGGCTGCTGGTACTGATGCCTGTGGTTGACGATGGCCTTTTCTATCGCACGCTTCTCCTTCACTTGCCTGCTATGGAGAAGGCAAGCTAATTTGCTATTGTGGAGCATATCAGCATCTAGATGGAGAACACATCCCACACAGAGACACCACATTGCACCTCATTAGAAATTATGACTGTCCAAAGGTACAATTTACAACACAGAGTCAATAATGTACGTGTGTATGGAACGTAGAGACCTTATTATTTCTAATTTAATTCTGTTTTCTGTCTCTTTGTGATACTGAAGTCATTATTAAAGTCAGGTAACAGTAAATCATGTTTAGCCAACTCACCAGAAGCATTTTGTTCCTCTTTTGCTGCTTCTTCTTGTTTCTTCTTTTCCTTCATCTGCTTGTCGAGTGCTTCTTTGTCAACCTATAAAAGGGGCCACGGTCATGACGGCACAGTGAAACAATGGCGGGGAGTAACTAGGTAGATTCACTGTACTGTACTGCGTCATCACAGCAACATGTTGTCGACATGTCCCAGACATTCTGGGTAATTGTGATGACATTTAGCTCTATTTTCTGAATTTATACAAACCAAACAACCAATCAACAATGGAGAAAATAATCAGGAGTTGCAGTCCTACATACGCCAAAATAAGCTCCACCTCAGCCAGCTACAACAGTGAAACCCCGCTTTGACATTCACAGTCAAGTGAATTTCCCCAGTGTGGAATCATTAAAGTCTGTCTTATCTAAAATAGTATCATTTTTCACAGCAGCCATTTTGACATGAAATAGTAGGGTCAACACAGGTGTTTCCAATCACACTAATTAAGGTGATGTTCCATTTAGTGCAGCAGAGCCTTTCCAGTGAACCAACATGCACCACAGCAGCACCCTGAATGGAATGGAGCCTTAAGTAGTATCACTGGTAACACCTGTGTGTACCCTACTATTTCATGTCAAAATGGCTGCTGTGAGAAAAGATCTATTATCAGAGGAGACATTTGAGTACTTCTCCATTTTACTTATTATACTTACATACTTCATTTAAGTAACATATTCAGTGTGCTTTATAAAGTGGCTTTTACTTAAACGGTGTGGTATTATTTAGCATTGGTTTGCATTCTTCTGTTACAAATGCACAAGTTAGCTTACCCCGATAGTCCTGACTTTGTCATTAAAAATCCTCTCCTTTCTCTCAGACTCTACGTTACGACGCCTCTGTAGTCTTGCTCTAGCAATGCGGTCTGAGAGTAATTCAACGTTAAGCATTTTCACTTAAAAACAGTTAAGTTTAGTTTTAAGTGTGCGGTGCTAAACTTGAAACAGACTCTCGTCCTTCTATCGCTTGGCTTTAACTTCCGTTCAAACAAACCGGTTGCTTGGAAACCACCGTTCGTGAGCGTTCGTTGAGCGTCGGCTTTTTCCGGCACCTGCCGCCAGGCGTTTAAGGAATGGGACATTTCGTATTATGTCGAGGCTTTTATATGTGAAAGTTGATTCCCAAAATGAAGTCTGGAGACCCCCAGGGCACCTTGAGGTAAGTTCAGGTAGTCACCAGCTCCACGGGGGAGCTCTATTTATTGTTTTCCTTATTACCTCAGTCCTTAGTGTTTTGACCAAATATGTACATATGCTTTGTTATAGATTAGGTGTCACAAATCAAAATGTTTTTGCATAAAATCTTGTACAGCCTCTAAATAAATTACCTAGAACCAATTTAATTAAAATGATAATTGTCAAATTAAGTCGACTGCCAATAGACACCTTGCACAAAATGTATAGTTATTTCTTCCAACGTGGTTGTCAGTAACCAATAGTAACTTAGAAAATGTATAACCTATGTGCAGTGTAAAACACTGGAAAAGCATATTACTGTGTCACTTGATTTCTAGATATAGTTACACGACCCCAAAATGTTAGCCTACACCTTGTCATATGTCAACATGTAGCATGTTTGCTTTGCATATAGCATCACTTATTTTTCTATTACAAAGGTTTTTGAAATGTATTAATTTTAAGGTACATCTATTGGTGTATTTACTTTTAATCAAGCACCCAAACTATTTGAAAAACAGAGCATGAGAAATTTTTTTGTAGCTTGAAATCACATGATATGAGCAAAACTAATCTATTTCAATAAAAGCCTACATGCATCCTCTGCATTTTCCTTTAAACAAATGCAGATCCCAAATATGGTCATCCCTGTTCTCAACACTGGAGGTGTCAAGGCTGCATAAATACCATAACCCTTAATTAATCCAGTTAAAATAAGTAATACACAGAATAAAAAATTAACATGATGCTTCAAAGTTACCTCAAAGCACTGTTAAAACACCCTGCCAGTAACAACAGTTTAGTGTAGATTCTCAAACTTAAGATCCAAGACAAAAGACAATACCTATCCTCAAACGATATTATATAACCAGAGATAAATACCTCAGATAACTGTCAACTGCACAACAATGACCTGTCAGTCATTAGACATCTTTTTGCAATTTATATATGGGCATTTTTTAAAAAGTAAATGGTTAATGAATAAATACGTCAATTCACCGTTGAACAAGTTACGTCTTATAAAGTAATCCTTAACAACCAGTATGGGTGCTCAGCCACCCACAAAGGAGTCTTGTTCAAAGGTGGCTTGGTTATCAAGTTCATGCTCATGTTCAGTCAGCTGCACACTGATTATGCTTCTGTACGGTTGAATATCACTAAAACACATGGATGTTAACTCACCTGTGAACACCTTTTTATTTTCCTAGTCCACCCCTGTTTTTATATCTTCATTGGCCTATTTCATTTACATTCCCTTCACCTTATGGTCTCTCCTACTGCCTTTCTTTGCAGGAAGGCTATTGCTGTAAAAAAAAAAAAAAAATTACAATTTTCGACAGGGACAAAGGTATCGCATAAAAGTGCCAACAAATGAAGCAGCATTGTTATGGAACTAAAACCTTTAAGTTACATTTCATTTGCAGTTGCATCTCGCTCACTCATCTCATAGCATTTATTGTTTTGTGACCACTGCAGCCATGGAGAAAACAGCAAAACAAGACAAGGCTTAAACTTGTGACTTTTGACTTGTGCTATACCCCAGGTTTTAATATAAATAAAATCCAAACAAATAACAGTAAAATCCCTCTAGATCATAACATCTCAGACTCCATTGTGGATATACCTGGCTTCACTCTCATACGGTCAGACAGAGATACTAAGGCTAGTTACCCTTTCCTCCCACCTGACTGGATTTACACAGTTTGTTAACTGCGCTACCAGAGAAAACAAAACCCTCGATCTGCTGTATGCCAATGTCAAAAAGCCTACAGAGATACTGCCTTACCACCACTGGGCAGGTCAGATCACAACTTGGTTCTTCTGCAGATGTAATGGTCATATGTAGCAATACCTTGGGGTTCCAGCAGGGGGGATCGTGCTCCTCTTCATTGCTAAATACAGATGAATGAAGACACGAGCTGCTTCCTTATTCTTCTCGCTTTTCTGACCCTTATATCAGGGCATAACACAGAGCTGTTATAAAGCCTGTGTGCAGAGGGAACCTGCAACTACACTCACTGTGAGGAAATGGACACCTGTGGACTGCTTTGAATGCACAGATTGGGATGTGCTTCTGGAAACAGATGAGAACAGTATGGACATTCATAGACAGGCTGGTTGTTTCACTGAGTACATCAACTTTTGTAGAGACACAGTCATACCTACAAAGACTGTATACTGTTTCCCCAATAACAAACCCTAGATCACAAGTGACACAAAGGCAATCCTCAACCAGAAAAGGGAAGCTTTTAGAGATGGTGTCAAAGAACAACTCAAACAGATGCAACATGAGCTGAAGAAGAGACTGAAAATGGCAAAGGTGGACACATTCCATTCCACTTCCACTCCTCCTCCTCCTCCCCAACATGTGGGCATCTCCACTGTGGCTCCTTCTTCTCCTCCTCCACAAGTGTGTTTCTCTACCACACCTCCTCCTCCTCTTCAACAACATGTGAGCATCTCCACCATGGCTCCTTCTTCTCAACATGTGGGCATCTCCACCATGGCTCCTCCTTCTCTTTCTCCTCCTCCTACACATGGGCACATCTCCACTACTGCTGGACTGGTCCCTTAACACAGAGGCACTCTTTTTCCTAAGGAAGCTCAGATCTCTAAACATCTGTAGTAAGACGCTGCAGATGTTTTATCAGTCTATTATGGCAAGTGTTTTATTTTATGCTGCAGTCTGCTGGGGAGGAAGTTTGGGGAAAAAAAGCAAGCAAGGAGGCTGGATAAGCTTGTTAAGAAGGCTGGCTCTGTGATTGGAATAAGGATGGACTCTCTGGAGGAAGTGGTGAAGAGAGACACAATGAGAATGGCGGATGCCATCCTGAATAGCACGGAACATCCATACATACATAACATGTTGATGGACCAAAGAAGTAACGGTGGTGGACTTTCATGTTCCTTTTATGTAAAGTGTCTTTGAGTACCTAGAAAAGTGCTTTTAAATAAAAAGTATTATTATTATTATTATTATTATTATTAAACTGTTGTAAGATAACCAACAGTATCACTAGCCTGGATTAATTTAGTGACGTAAAAGAAGCAGAGTCCTGGTTTTAGGGATGTTTTAGTCAAATTCATTATTATTATTCCAAAACCTTTAGTACATTACATTAGTTTAGTACATTTACAAATTCAAACAATCATGAATCTAGATCTTGAAAGACAAATGAATAGAACCACTTATGAGACTTGTTCAGTTCACCCACACATTTGCACTGAATTTCTTAGTATATACAATGAAGCAAAAAAAGCTTTTTAAAAAAAATATATCAGTTTAGTATGATTAATACATATTCAAATAACTCAACCAAAGCAGGTGTTCAAAACAAACAAAAATAAAGTCATAATATATAGTAAAAAATTACTTTCAGGCCTTAAAGTCAATTTGGATACAATGTTGTATCCAAAATTTTTAGGGGAAATTAATATATTTCACATAAGATTTGCAAAATCATTATTCACTTTTTCCACCACAAATAGAGTACAATTAAATGATTACGGGAGTCACAGTAGCAGTCAAAATGGACTTTTACACATTAAGTGTTAGTATCCACTGACTCACAAGCAGAGAAGTGCACTTTTTGCTGTCCATACACATACACACTCTTTAAAAGGCTTTGATTATGTTCTGAATTTCCCATCTTTGGCCAGAGCATTCCTTTATTATTAGTTGGTGATTTTCAATCTCCAGACATCTTTTTGTCTGTCTGTTCCTCAGTTCTTTGCCCTAGAAAAGAGTGAAAAAGTGAAGAAGAGTGCTGGTGGATAGTATGTCATCATAATATTTAGACAATGATATTTTAGGCTGTATGAGTCACGCTAAACTCATCCACCCTCTAATTATAAGTGTTGTGCTACCTGAGTGAAGTCCCAGTAAATCCCCATTCCTTTCTGCATAGCCTCCTTGCAGTTGTAAAGGCCAGGCTTGGTTTCTTTATTGCCAATGTCAGTTAAACAGCGGTTGTCATTGTACTTGTGGGACTTGATGCCGCCGATGTAGAGCTCACCATTTCCTCGATAATAAGTGAACTAAAAGTATAAAAAATGATTTCAGCAAGCAGATTTGGCACAAAGGAACAAACAGTCATTACGCTTGACAACCACAGTTAACTGTTTTACTTACTTGAGGTCCATAGTAGTAGCAATTGTAGGCGATTGGTGTATGACCTGGCACTGGGCCTTGGTCTATGCACATGTTGGCATCAAGATTTTTCATCTGTAATAATAATAATAATTTTGCCACACCCTGTGAATATTTCTCAACTACAGCAAGTAGGTACAAGTCAGTAATTTGACAATGCATGTGGCACACGCCCTGCAGTACTTTCGCAACCACACACAAAGCACCAGAGAAAACTGAACTTACACCGCCATAGGCAAGTAAGTTGTCCCAGGGATCCAACTTCGGATAAACATTTTCCAGGTACCATTTGAAAGGCTTACAGTTCAACCTTTCTCTGAGTTTTTTCCTCTCAGAAACATCCCCAATGTCAATTCCGTGATTCTACAGAGGCAAGAAATATGGAGTGATTTGTCTGTGATATTGAAACAGAAGAAATCCAAAAGGATCTTACTTCAGTTTCAGAGTTAATAGATGGTAAAATGCACTTGAAATTGAAAATGAATGTCTAAGAAAATAAAAGCTTTTAATGGTGAACCCTTGAATGATCATCCTGCAACATGTGTGTAAAGGCAGGTAGCACACCGTGAAAAAAATGGTCATGTTTGTTCTTCCTGACCACATTTGAAATACCTCAAATGGCAAGTTCCAAGCCAAGTTGATGTTGTGTTTGTATTCATCCATCCAGACTTCTGCTACCCTCAAGGCGTTTCTCTTCATGGCGGGGCTCAGGTCAGGCAAGTAGGGCTTGTGGCTCCTCTCGATGTGGGCAATTTTGGAGCATGGAACTACTTCAATACTGCCTCCACATGTCCACACCTAAAATGAGCAAAACAAACTTTTTTTTGGCCTTTTCAAGCTTTGTTTGATAGAGACAGCTGAAGAGTGACAGGAATGTGGGGAGAGAGAGATGGGGAATGACTCAAAGCACAAGTAAAAACTCAATTTTTTTTTTTTTTTTTGCATGCTTACAGTCCGTGGGCAATGCAACCACCTCATATACGCATTTAACTCATTGGTTGTAGCACTATGATTTTTATGTTGGTTGGGTTCACCCAACAAAAAAAACTCACACGAATTCCCAGCTCAACATTTTCTCCACCATACACTTTCATGCCTTCATCGAGGAGTCCAATTTCTCCTAGAAACTTCCTTTCAGCAACGAGGATCCCCATGACCGATGGACTCCTGAAATGAAAGAAGAGAACTTTTATTGCTTTATCATTTAATACAATAATAGAACCATAATAGTAAAGCTTAACAAAATATGTGTTTGAAACAAAGGTAAACCACAACAAGGCTGATTGATTTCACTTGAACTTACTTTCCAGGCAATGAGCCGTCTCCGAGTTTGGAATACTCGGGTGAAAACCCCTCATACATGCACCATAAAGCCCAGTCAAAGGCGTGTGCTGCTGGTTGGTATTGAATAACCTTGAGGTCATCAAAGTTGACTCTGTCAAACACAGGGGACACCACCACTGTCCGGTCAGCTTTGATCTGTGTCAGCAGGGGTTCGGCCCTACGTGAGGAAAAGAAAGCAGAGATGGTACATACTTGACTGCAATACAGTTCCTTAATTTAAAGCTCCATGCAGTGTGTGTGTGTGTGTGTATGTGTGTGTGTGTATATATATATATATATATATATATATATATATATATATATATATATATATATATATATTTTTTTTTTTTTTTTTTTGTTGTTGTTGTTAAGTGGCTTTCACAATGTTCCAGTTTCGAGCACCTCTTGCTAGCTGTAGCTGCCTGCATTAAATTCAGTGATGTAAAATCAGCTTGTTATTGTACTCGACCACTCCTTTACTCTGTGACTACGTGGTTTCCAGTTTAAACATCACTTGCCCTCCCTTGTAAGACTTTTAACCCCTTTAAGCCCCAATTGCCCAAGTGGAGCTGTAAATAGTGAATCAGACTGTGGTTGTACTGGAAAACTGCATGTGTTTAACTGTGTGAACAGGGTGTTCCTTCGGGCGACCATTATACTCAGCAAAACATCATCATGGTGTAACAAAAGCTAGAATGAGAGGCAGGGTCTGGCATCACCAGAGTCAGTTTGTATCAACTGGTGGTGTGGACACTTCCCTGTGTGAAATAGTGCAGCTATAAACATTGCAACATTGTAAATTCTGGTGGTAAAAATGTAATTTGTTTGTTTGTTCAAAGACTGGAGCTTTACTGTAAGTTAATTATTTACACACAAACCATTTCACATTAACCAGATTATTAATTAACCAGTGTAGCATAGTAGTATTATCTTACCACATCTCATGGACTTCAATATGTGCATCCAGGATGGCCACCACGTCTGCAGTAGCCGCCTTCCACCCGGATGCCCTAGCGTGAGCGAGGCCTTGCTGCTCATCATGCCTCACTCTCGCAATGCGGAGACCTGGGTTCTGCTCCTCGAGTGACTTCACGTAAATGTCGAGGTCCCCCTTCAGGTCCTCTGAAGTGAAAAAGAGAATGTAGGCATATATTTTATTAAAGGGGGGGAACAGGCTTGACCGGGATGAGATTTATCTGGGATGCAAACAGACAAAAAGCAATTTTGAGGTGGAACCACAGTTCTGATCTGTTCACTCACATTAGGGTGGACAAAACAAATGAGAAACAATTAAAATTCAGTGCCTGTTTGCTGCTTTGAAATTGGTTAATGTGCTGCCATTGTGTTACATAGATTACAAGGATTTATGTGCTTGTAAAGCACTTTCTTGCTTAAAGTTAGAGGAAGAGGTTCGCACAATACTTTTGTAACCAACCAACCATTAGAGCTGTTGTCATCCACCAGTATTATCTCCTTCAGAATGTTTTTAGGGGTGCGGTCGATGATGCTGCGCATGGCTCTTTTGATGATAGACAATGCCTCGTTTAGGTAGATCAGTACTACTCCTAAACTTGGCAGATCCTTTGGGTATGTCTTTTTCAAACACCTGTTTGGAACGAGGAAAAGGACTGCTGAATCATTATAAACACAAATAAACAATACAATAGGTAAAGGGGCAGTTCACTTTGTGGAATGTGGAATGACAGGTCTGGCATCAAAAATGTATTGAAGTTGTACCTTGGATCCCTGGTATCAGGAAGATCTCGATTTAGGGGGAGGCGATCGCTTAGAAAAACATTATATCCATATTTTTGAAACAAACTCTGTGCTTCTCTTTGGTCCTCCTCAGACAGATTCTCCCCCCACTCCTTGAACAGTGCAGAACCCGGGAACAGTTTAGGGGAATGTTTCTTTTTGTCCTTCATTTTTGTTTCAGGTTGCTCCTTCTGCTCTGGCTGTTTGACCTCTGCATTTTTATTTTGTTTGACTCGGTCCTCTTCGAGGAGTTTCTGCATGGCATCCTGCTTTTTTTCAAAAGCTCTAATTACATTGTCTTGACAGGTTTGAAAAATAAAAGGATGACAGGGAGAAAGCAAAATGAGCCAGAATCGTAATCACCATTTACAGAAATGACCAGACTAGATTAAAAATTAATAAATAAAAAAATAAATCACTGAATGTTTTCTAAAGAAAAATAAATCATCACGAAAACACCCAGGGGGAAATTAGGGGTTAGAGCAACCCAAGAGAGTGCATGAAAGACAACAAACAATAGAAAATAGACTTGTTTAATTTGTTGCAAGTCTTGCTCTTGTGGAAACGTAATGTATTAATAGACAGCAAACCTCATCTAATATTATAACAACAAACTAAGGTGGTGTTACACATACTGATATCTTTATTTGTCAGCATACCTGAGGAACTTGCGATGCAGTGAGGGAACATTTTATCCTTCCAATACTTTTCTAACAATGTGGAATTAATTCAAACGGAACCTAATTTTCTTTCCATTTCCTCACAATCATTTTTTTTTTTAACTGATTACATTCGTTATAGTAGAATACGTCCCTAGCGGAAGAGAAAGATGAATGACTGCGTCAACTCACGGAGATTGTTGATGCTTGCCTCCAGGTCATAAAAACTCTTCATCACACGCGGCACGTCGGGCTCTTTGTCAGCCCCCAGTGTTTGCTGGTATCCCCCCGAAAGTAGCGCGCCTATGTAGAGGAGGATCCCCAGAGCCCCCAGTGTGAGCACTGCCCGCTTTAACCCCGCTGTTCTCATACTGATCACACGCCGACTGACGCCCAGTGAATCAAAACTCACAAGGCACCCAAACAAAGCTGACCGGCTCAACCGCAAATATCACAAAACCCACGTGATGATAGTTTGTTATTCACAAGATTTTTTTTTTTTGTCCTCATCAACGAGCGAGGTGAGCGTGCGAGATCCTCTGCTGCCGTGCCCGTTTTAGGCGCAGGTGTCATTAATCAGTGGGCGTCGTGACGTCGTGATGTTACCTGGTAAGCAGAAACACCCCCCTCAACTCAACTCTGGGAACAAAGAGGTAAAATAGCTCTAGAGATATAAATAGCTTTTTGATGTTGTTGTTTGACCTGAGTGCAAGTCAGACATAGTAGCATTTTTTTTTTACATTGTTTTGGTGATGTACATATGTCAATTTTGATTGAACTTTAAATCAGAGGCCACGCAGAACTACAATCAACTATCTTTAAACGATAAATAAATAAATCTTTCAGACACTGGCATGTGATTTTATTTTATGCACCACAGGACAATAAACAGGAAATACATTCAGAAAAATGGCTCAAAATGCCAGTTTATTAGGACCTTAAATGTACAGAGCTTCACATGTAATGTATATATAGGAGGGATAAGATAAATGCAGTGAAGATTTACATCTTTTTAAAACCTCACCGCAAAGCTGCTCATGTCCTTCTACCACTGAGAGCAGTGCCGTCGCTACTGTGACGCACGTTACGTGCAAGTGCTGGAGGGGGCACCGAAATGGCCAAATTATCATCGTGTTGGACGAGCGAGAGAGAGCGAGCAGCTGAGATGAGCGAATGAGTGTGGATGGAGGAGCTGCAGGAGCTGCAGGTTAGCGGTAGAAGTTGGGTTAGGAGTAAATGTGCAGTGTAGGCCACAGTGTGTGATCAAATAAAGGCCACAGCACAAAGCAGTTACGCTTAGGGTACCAAATTGGCTAGCAGCGGCCCTGACTGAGAGTAAACAGACATCCTCTATTACAGTAATGGTATGCCAGCTGGGTCAACCAGCAGCAGACGGCTCTACAGAGAGTCATAACAGCCCAGAAAATAATTGGGCTTCCCCTGCCATCACCTTCAGATCTCAGTTTTTTACATTATCCTTTGTTAATACACTTATTGTTAAACACTTGTGATGGGATGCTCAATCATCCAGCTCTGTCCACTGCACTGCTGAAGGATCATCCCATAGTTTCCTTCCTGTGTGACCTCAAGACATCTGTTCGTTGCTTTGTTTCTGATCGCTTGGCCCTGCAAAAGTTTGATCAAGAGAGAGAACTTATGAGACGTAGCATGATAACACCATGTTGGCACCACCTAGAAAAGACGCTGTGCTGCATTGTTCAAAAAGTCACTGTACAGTGGCCTGAACAAAATATTACCACGGCTGCCAGTTGAGGTCTTACTTGTTTAAAGTCCCAGTGCATGTGTAAGTTGTTTGCTTTTGCCATCCAACACTCCTCAAGAATAGGAGTACCGCCAGAGCCTGGGTCAACCAGACAGCGGTTACTGTTATATGTGTGAGATTTAATCCACCCGATGATGAGTTCACCATCTGTGTTGAAGTAGCAATGCTGTTGAAAGGTAGAGTTATGATTTAAGGTGATGATTTATTAGAATTTCAGTATTGTTTTCTTCTCTGTGTCCTCTTCTTACTTGCGGCTGCTGGAAGTGGCATTCATATAGGATGGGGATGTTTCCTGGAACAGCACCTTGGTCCACACACTGCCTCATAAGAAGGGTGTTCCGCAGCTGTACAGTCAGTGTCATATTATGAGTTATTAATTTTCTTTGTGTTTGATCACCATGTAAACATTCAATGATTGTGTCAGTCAGAACTTCAGCATGGCTATATATTTAGGGCTTTGCCACTGACATTTGCATTTAATATATGCATTGAAGGTAGATTTCATATAGTATTTTTGAGCTTCAGTTCACTGTGTCAATATTTCAAACTCACTAAATTAGTACTCTCAATAAAATATGAACTGTTAAATAAAAAAATGAATGACTGAAAAATGCCTCTTACCACACCATAACCCAAGAGGTTATCCCATGTTTCCAGACTTGGATAAACATTGTCCAGGTACCACTTGAAAGGTTTACATTTCAGCTTTTCCCTAATCTTCTTCCTCTCAGACACATCGCCAATATCGATTCCATGATTCTGTGAGTCATATATTATATCAGAAGGTGCAAGAGCGATGCAAAATTGTGGAAACATATGCAGTGTTGTTTAAAGCATTTTGCAGTGTGTCTTCTGGAACGGATAAACTTCCATCATTTGTGTAATTTAGCCATGTTTTGGTAACAAAAAAGAGCAGTTTACGTAATGAACGTATGGATGGACAGAGAAGTGGAATTAGAAAGTTCGGAGAAAAATATGGTGGAGGATGATGTATGTAAGAAAAACTCCTACGTGTATGCAAGCTAGAAGTTTCCTGTGTTGAAAAAAAGCCGTTGAATACAGTAAAACATGGGAAAACCGGGGAGCTGGCAGGTATGGAAAATGTACCAGCTAGCAAAGTGTGACACTCCATAAATGAGGACTACATATTCCTTATTACTATTATTATTGTTGCTGTTGTTATCATTATTATTATTATTATTATTATTATTACTACTTATTATAACTTACTTATTTAGTCACATTACTTCCATAATAACGTATTATTATCTACTATACTATGTACTATATTATCTATTTCTATTTATCTGTATATAATTTATCTATCTATTAAGACTCATAATTTCTTTCAGACTTAATAAGCAGTTTCAAGCAGTTGAAGTGTGGCACAACAAGCTGCACATAGTTTAACAGATGGTGTGTCGTTAGACAATATATTATCTATAAAGATGAATATATAATGTTTCAGTAAAAATGATCTGATGGATCATAAATCTTTGTGCCGACCTTAAGAGGAACATTCCAGGCAATGAATACGTTCTTCTTGTACTCATCCAACCAGATATCTGCAACCCTCAAGGCATTTCTCCTCATGACAGAGTTGAGATCAGGTGCATACGGTTTATGTGCCCTCTCGATGTGAGCTATCCTGGAGCAAGGCACGACCTCTACACTTCCTCCACATAGCCATATCTGAGCAGTCAAGACACAGAGGGTCACTTATGACTATGCAAATCTTCAATTTCTTTGTACTTAACAAATTTGGCTACTCACCCGAATCCCAAGTTCAACATTTTCTCCCCCATAAACTGTCATTCCACCATCAAGCCCACCAATTTCACCAAGGAAGCCTCTGTCTGCTGCAAAGATTCCCATGACAGAGGGACTCCTGTTCAAAACAAAAAATAACAGTGGCACTAGCAAACCTTTGGACTGATTTCATATGTTTTCACATGTAGTTGAATGAAGGCCATGCAAACTGATTTATAGCCTAAGATGTTACTTGTACGATCGATCCTTTACTTTTAGATAAGATTGCTAGTCTTTGTTCTCTGTGGTCTCATTTGCACTTTCCACCTTTATTATCTGTAATATTGTGAAACAATTCATTCACAGGCAACACCCACAAGTTAAATGACTTTTCCCCCTTAAATAAATATAATCCAAAAGGCATATGGCGCAATTTACTGTGAGAAAAGTCTAAACACTGGTAATTCCTAAAACCTATTAAAGAACATAACATTAGGCACAGGGCTGGATGGTAAAACATGAGATTTCCCACAAATGTGTGAATGCATAAGTTATAGAAATGCTTCATAGGATTGAAAATAGCTGTATGCTCTTTTGTGTAAGTGCTGTAAGTCAAACCCTCAGATCTTAGTCATAGGGGCTAACCAAACCCCAGTTATAATACTAATAATAAATACTGCTTTTCTGCTTACTTCCCAGGCTGCGATTCATCCTCCATCTTCAACCACTCTGGCCTGAAGGATTCGTACATACACCACAAAGCCCAGTCAAAGCCATGAGAAGCTGGGATATATCTTTCCACATGAAGGTCATCAAAATGGACCTTATCAAACACAGGGGACACCACCACTGTCCTGTCGGCTTTAATCCTGGCCAGTAGAGGTTCTGCCCTGGGAAGGATTATTCAGTTTTTCAGCCATATTTGTGTAGGATTGTAATGACAACTTAAGGCAGTAAAGGAATATTACCTGAAATATACTCATATACATACCATCCCACTGTGGCTTCAATATGAGCATCCAAAATGGCCACGACATCAGCTGTAGCGTGCTCCCAACCTGAGATCCGGGACTGTGACAAACCCATCTGTCGCTTATGCCACACTGTCTTTATGAGTCCAGGCCTTTCTTTGTCAATTTGAGCTATGTAATCTTTTAATGGTTGTCCAAGATCATCTGAAAATGTAGTCCACAGTCAAATCTACAAATAAAGGAGTACAGATGACAACAACAACTAGATAAATACTAATACTACGCTAATACTAATCTCTACAAGATAAATGGATATGAATACAGAAATCTGCAGACAAGGGACAAGATTTTGGTATTTGAAGTGTTCGGGTTTCCTCCTGGAGTCACCAACCAAAGAGGTGTAACACAGTGGCCAAAATGCAATCTCAGAACTCACCGGCAATCTTCATATAATGAGTTAGCTTTTTCTCAGCTTTTAGAAAATGTATCACAATCCGGTCGTCGACTCTAACTCAATTACAACTCCATTCTCACATTTTCCGGAATAAGTAGTCTTGGTCCAGGTTTCTGGTATTCGATATCGATATCCGTTAGCTACGCCGAAGGCCTGAAATTTTTTTTGTTGCTCGTAGAGGCTCAATCCGATCCAAGATTGGTACTTGACTAATGTAATTTACTTAAAATTAGGGGTTATGGTTGATTTAGATTTGAGAGAGAGGTCATCATGACTCATGACATCAAACTTACTGTAAGTGCTATAGTCATCCACCAAAATAATTTCCTTCAGCAGGTGCTTTGGAGTGTGGGTGATAATACTTCGTATAGCCCTTTTAATGACAGAAAGAGCCTCGTTCATATAGATCAGTACCACGCTGATGGTTGGCAGGTCTTTGGGATAATTCTTCATCAGACATCTAAATGGCGTGGGATAAAAAATGTGGTTAATGTTTTAGTTTCATTGTTAGTAAATAGACTCTGTGTTGGAGTGCCATTGCATGACAGTTTTCCTGTTGAATGCGTGTGTATTTATGGCTTGTTGACTTGGCTAGTTATTTATAGATTCAAACTGCCACTAGATTCAAATTATCACAATGTATTATATGAACTGGCTGCATGAAATACCACCCAAGAGACTGAGAACACATTAGATTACTGTACAGGTCAAGTTATGGGCAAGTCATTATAATTTGAAATAGTTAGAACCCCTATGAGCAAAAGTTACCTGGTGTCTCTTGTATCTGGAAGCTTCCTGTCTAATGGCAGCTGGTTACTCAGGAAGACATTGTATCCATAAATCTTAAACAGACCTTCAGCCACTTTCTGTTCCTCTTCTGGCAGGTTATCGCCCCACTTTTCAAACAGGAAGGAGTTTGGATACAACTTTGGCACCACAATCTTCTCTTTTTCTTGGTCCACATTTCGTAAAAGCTGATTGTTCTTTTGACCGGATGCTTCTATCAGCATTGCTTTGACATGTGTTCATACAGAAGACAAAGACAAGGACGAAATGTCAACTTGTGCGACCCTGTTGTAATTTAAGTCTTCAGTGTAGTAACTGTAGTAACAGGAAGCCTTGCTGGATGTTTACACTCTATGAGCACCCTTCTTGTTTCTGTATGTTTTAGAATTTGGAATCATAAGCCTCGTGATATCGATGATTTGAATGTCAAAGTAGGCCAAAAACATATGCAAATTTGATCAGATATGGAACAATAGGGCACGCCAATGTAAATTAGGTTTTTTAACAGTTAGACTGGTCAGATAAAACAACTATATAGATGCTACATGGTGGTAAAACTAATGATGGATTTATTCAAGCTTAAGATGATTTACTTGCAGTTAACTGAATCTATTCTTTTAACTCAGTAATCCCTCTTTTACAACTCTTGCTTGTGACTTATCAATATAAATATATTTTTGTTACCTGTAAAACTTTAATATAATAGGTTTAGGTCATTCGAAATCCATTGTAATAAGATTGCAATGCTTTTAAGTATTTCAAGTCTTGCGGTTGCATCTGAATTGGTACTCACCCAGCTTGTTTAAGGTCTGTTCAATCCTGTCCAGTTTATTCCTCACAACCTCCTGATCAATAAATCCCTCTGAAGCAGTTTTGCCTGGTCTCCAACTCACAATCATGTAGGCGATAATGTATATTAAAAGTATAAAAGGTACAATTATTCCAGCTCTTCGCAGGTATGTCTTCATCATGCTTTCTCGTGAAGGATCACATCAATGTCATTCTGTCCTCTGCACCAGCAGCTTTTTACTGCTCAAGTTGCTCAACACCTTATCTTAAAGATAACAGTCATATACACTTTAATTTATTATTTCGGTTTCTAACACAAGTACTATGTTTACAGTTGTTTGATGCCAAGTTAAAATCAAGGAGGCATGATTTCATGAGGCTAAGATACAGACAGAGAACTGTCAATGCTCTGCTTTTAAAGAACACAATACCCAGATACAGGTCTACAGATTTGGGTGGAGAGGGACAAATTTGA
Organism: Protonibea diacanthus; assembly: GCA_028641955.1. NCBI lineage: Eukaryota > Metazoa > Chordata > Actinopteri > Sciaenidae > Protonibea > Protonibea diacanthus. Next base: position 17,126,349 of record CM053981.1, read on the forward strand.
CACTATCAAGCTAACAATACGACCAAAGTACACTTTGGATCATACTGTGTCTACAAAGCTCCATTCAACACCCCATTGATGTGTTGAATGGCTGTGATCAGGGTCCAAATGTACGTTTGTATCTTTGGCCTCAATGACAGCCTTGATTGTTGTTGTCATTACTTACAGTGCTAAAGTACAGTATATTACTGGCACTGTTGTTGTACAGTGTAAACATTACTGTTAAATCTTAAACTATACGTTATATATATAGTATTCAGACCCTCCAGAAAAACTGTAATGTAACATCATGTGATGAAAATGCTAAACAATCAAAACAAGAAAACCCTTCCAGTTTTTTATTTATTTATTTATGTACAGAATATAGTTAAAGAGCAAGAAGTACTGACATCCTCTGGCTGCCCATGTGATGAAGGGAAGTTGTCGGGCAGCTTAATAGTTGACAGTCTTGGCTGGCTTTGTCTCATCCAGGTCAGCCTCCAGGTAACGGAATCGGCGGTGGCGACGCAGAATCTCTATAGCCTTTTGTTCTACAGTGGAAGGAGTGATACCAAGATCCTCGAGACCAGGAAGTCCTGGGTACTTCAGGTCTGTTGCGTGAAACTGGAAAATAAAAGCCCAATTGATTATTACAAAAAAAAAAAGAAAAAAGAAAACCCCATTGATAGTGTTACAATTCTCAATACTTCAAGTTTAATGTGAGATCCAAATCTTTCTTACCCTTTCGACTTTGTCTGGGGTTGTCCAGGGATCAAATGGGTTCATTGCGAAAAACTGAGCAGCAAGGCTGAAAAGAAAAAAGACAGAAGCTATGACGTGCAGCAGTATATAACAACTGCACCCAAGACACCCTGTAGAAATTCTGATTAGTAGTGATCCTGTATGGGAATGTGCCTGAGTTTAACTGTTTGTACACAGTCAGTCAGCACAGGTACACCACAAACATGGTTCAACGTGACACATGATCGGTGCGAAACAGACATGGGTTTCAGTGTACACTTATCTTTGAATCACGGTTTGTTTTCAGCATCAAATGCATAACAGACTTGTTTGTGAACAACACTCACTGATAGAGTGGGCGTGGAAGCGGGTAGGGCACAAAAGGTCTGTGTGCCACTGCGTAGATGTACTTTACCAGGTCATGAAGAAGGTAACGGTTGGGACTAGACAAGAGAAAACAAGTCAAAAAGAAATTCTGAAGGTGAGTCCTCGCAGTGTAAAGTGACATGAATCACAGATCAATACATGCTGACCATACACTGTCTTTGCTCAGCAGAAATTTTAATCATGACTTTCAAAATCTTTGCAATCTAAATCTCTAAATGATTTGTGCTTGGTGTCCAGACAAATTGCAGTATATGCTGAACTCCTTGACACAGGTTTAGACCACTTACCCAACTAATGCATAGGTCTTTCCATTAGCATCAGGATCTCTGACAGCATTGATAATGGCCTTGGCCACATCCACCACCTGAGAGGGGAGAAAAGAGACAATCCGGTTGGGGTCATCTGATAGCCACGTTCAGTGAGTTGAGAAATTCTGTGAGGTGCTCGTTTTTTTTATTCAGACAACATGGGGCAAGTATAAATATGGATCTCTTAGTTAATCATTCAGTTACATTGTCCTGATGTACATCTGTACAATGGCTGGTGTCCCAAAACAGAACTACAGATATGTTGGCATGACTGAAAAAGTCCAGTACTTGCAGCCTTGTGACCTTCCTGTTATCAAACGCCAACATGAACCAACACAGAATGAGGATGGCCTCGTTGTAAACAGCCACACAAAGTGACAGAATGTTGTCACTACCAGCTACACTGCCATTCAAATTCGACAGACTACTTCTAGAAACTTGAAGTCATCAGAAGGGAAAATATTAGAACAGCTTCATCCGTTCGACAAACTTACATGAACAGGCTGCTTCACAGTCTTCTTCCCCATGGATAGGAGTGGAATAGCATTGCCAAACCAGCGCATGTCTGGAAAAGGATGAAAGCCACCCATGAAAATTTAAACACCGGAACGCTGAAGTGGTTTAATGAAATCAGCACTTGCATAAACGATGTATTGTGTCACATTTGCATCGCTCATGACTGACATGTCGGCGCATTAGTCGGCTCACGGCCTGACCACTTTCACACAAACAGCCGCCTTACTTGCGTAATGGTTGAAGAATCTGTCCTCCCTCCCAAACATCTCGGAAGGCTTCATGATGATTGCATCAGGAAACTCATCCCTCACTGCCGTCTCTCCTACAGCCTGTAAAGTAACATTTACACAATAATGTCAACTACAGGTATACAGAATAATGTTCTGTTTCAGATTTTTCAGCTCGTTTGAGTAAGACCTTGTTCCTCAGGTATTTGGACGGGCTGCGTATGTCAGCGTTGAGGTGAGACATGTGGACGAACTTTGTGATGCCGGCCTCTCTGGCTGCCTTGGCAATCTGCTGAGGGATGGACACGAAGACATCCTCGAAGCGATAGTTTCTTTACACAAAAAGAGGAGAAATACTTACATGTGAACGCGTACCTACAATTTCTATTCCGACATACATCTCACGTGAACAACATAATACAATAAAGACGCTTCAAAACATTCTGCCAGTCAATACCTCGTCTCCCACTCTCTCCCCACCAGGTTGATGACAACATTAGAGTTCTCCAAAGCCTGTTTGATGGAGTCTTTGTTCCTGGCATCCCACTCCTGCAGCAAGGAAGAACAGACAACACATTTCATTTACGACTCGTGTGTGTAATTACATGCAAATGAAAGATGCCACCATCTATGAGTGTTGCAAAATTTCTGCAAGGTGTCTGTTTGGCTCTTACCATGAAAAGTATTTGCCCAAGATCACCCATGGGCCTGAGATACATGATGTCATACTGATCATTGCGATGAGGGATTACAATCTGAGAGCCAATCCGACCTGCAAATCATCAGAAATATAAAGAAGTTCAAACATGGTAATTCCAAGACATACGTGAACTGCAGTAATGGAAGTTTTGCATGCCTTGTAAGCCACTGAGTTTTAAAACCACTCTCACATGCCCACCATGTTCTCGATACTGTCTCCTACACCAGTTACTGTCTTGAATGAAACAGGCCAGTGTGTCCTGATACCTTGAGTAACCTGCACTCAAATATCAAGTGTCTGTGTACTCACAAATAACCATAATTTACAGAATGCAGTTCAAAAAGGTGTGACAACACCATACGACAACTTCGATCCGTTACTGCCACTTCCTGGGATGTTAGGACACAGGATGTGATATTTATATGAAATAACTTTGCTGAATATGAAGTAAATAATGATCCTACGCCAGTGAAAATGTGCATGTTAATGCAGCTTGCATACACAGGGTGGATAAGATATTACTCATAAATATGAAATACATAAAAGTCATGCTGATGTTAAAGAGTATGACAGCTGTCGGAATGAAGGACCCACAGTAGTGTGCATATAACTTAGCAGCACTTTTAGCTCACCGAGCCTGTTGACCACGTATCGACCCAGAAATCCCGTGGCACCAAAAACCGTTGCCGCTATTCCACTGGAGGAGGAGCGTCCTCCCTTCCCTTTGGGGATGACTGCATGGTGCAGCTTCCTCTGCTGGACTGTGGTGACAGAGGCAGCTGACAATACAGCAGGGGAGCAGCTACCTATTGGGGAAAAGAAAACAGTCAACAGGGCTCTTAAGAATTGCTTTTTAAAGAATAAAATGCAGGTGAGTGACCAGCAGTGACCTGCCGAAGAAAAACGTGGCCAGTGCAGGATGTTCTGCACCTGGAAATTAGGCTGCTGGTTTGTAGTTTGTTTTAGAAGTCAACCACACACACACACACACACACAGGTATTTGCTATTTTCCAAAGTAACTACAAAGTTCACTAATGTTGAACTCCACAGAAAGCGAAGATACAAATCTGCTATGAAACAGAACGAGAGTCTTACATAGATGAATTTGCCTTTTTGCATGGAGTTTAACTTTGGTGAACAACGTCACATCTCCAAACAACAGCAGAGTGTGTGCATTCATGTCGGCAGGCAATGGTCACTCCCCTGCATTTACGTATGTGTGACCCCGGTGCTTTTGGCACCAGGAGCTGTGCAGACTGCGATCCCTCTGAGCAGCACACATAGGAATCAGTTTCAATATAATCTACTTCACCTTTTCCGTGATGACCTGAATGAGACGATAAATCTTTTAGAGATAAAGTCGCTGAGAGGGTCTGAAAGGTCGCAAAATCTAGCAAGAAAGTCACCAAGCTGGCAACACTGGTTCCTCTTTATGACTGACTTGTGACGTAGTGTAGAGCTCGTACTGGTGCCACCTCACATTTTCCAAATTTGAACAACCAACAGTTACAAACCAACAAATTATACAGGCCGATATTCCATGATGCATAAAGAATTTCATTTGTAATGAAACTGTGTCTGTCCCAGTCAGTGTTCCCGGGACAACTGGACATCCTTCATTTCACGTGTCTGGCAGACAACATTTAACCCTCATGCGTCACTATGGACATTTCTCTCCATTTGGGCAAATTTTTCTTCTTTATCTAGCCATCATTTTGGCTGTGTTAGTGCATATGGCACAATTGTTTTTTTTGTTTGTTTTTTTTTTTAACAAAGTCTCTCGAGTCAAATTTAGGAATTCAAATTATTATTATTATTTTTTTTAATAGATCAATAGAACACTGAAACATATTAACATTTTAATGTCAGTTTGATTACTTGATGCATTTGATCAACATTTAAGATGCACTCACTTGCAGCCTTATCGTGCTGCTCATTAATTGCATGGCATCATATAGAGGTAATAATAATTGTTACTGTAATTAAACCATAATGTTATCATTTAAAAAAATTAATACAAAAAATAATATTACAAACCACTCAGACAGACAATAAAACTACAGCATCAAAAAAATAAATAACTGAATCACCAGCTGTCAATAAAAAAAAACAACTGTATATTATTAATACTGACAATGTGACACTAAACGTTGTACTGTAGCTGTACTGCATCCCGCTATTACATTGTGTTTTACTCTCTCCTCAAACACATGAGCATGAAGGCGTCTTAAAAACTGGGTGCTTCCTTAAGAATTATATTATTAACGAGGATCCGAGACTGTTATTGTGGATAAATACTGCATTATATGATAAACATATCAGTTGATGTGGCTCATGTAGCACACAGGAACTAACGCTTGCTAATGTCAGACACTCATCACTGTAAAACAACACATCAGTTAGCCGGGCAGGTAAAACGTCCGTAATATTTCCACAGCAACAACATCATCGTGAGGTCAGTTTATATCTGACGTCTTATAAACAACAAGTGTTTGAGCAGCTCTGACAGACGCCACGTCAAAGTAGCCGGCTGGAAATGCCAATGGTTGAAGCTCAGCCTGCCATAACACACGGTCCTTCATTTATTAGCGCTACATGTTCAGAGTGGTGCAGGTGGAGGTGACAAAGTTGGTGGAAACATTATTCAAAAGGTGTAAATGTGAGCTGCTACCGGCTAAAGCTAAAGCCCTTGCTAGCAGGTTAGCAGCAGACTAGCCGAGCCTGTTAGCAAGGTCACCGGAGCCGAGTGTGTGGCCTGACTGTGAGCCTGTGTGAGGACGACACGCGTGTGAACACCTGAAGTCACAGCATTACGCTCTAACATGTTCATGCCCTTATTAAATGCTAGTACTCTTGTTATAATACTCACTTGAAATCTTTGGAAGGACACTCACAGGACGGCTAACCAGCGCAACGGTCGCCATCTTTCCAACTACGGCATGCCGTTTGGGCCAAAAATAGCCCGCACTGTGAATTGTCGATTGTCGGTAAAGTTGAGTTGGAAAGTGTAGCAACAATAAAGCTCATGGCATAAAAAGACGTGGTCCTAACAATGCAAAATGTATCCACAGGTGTTGATGTCAACATGCAGACACACGTATTTACATAGAAACCACAGGGTTAACAATAAAAAGACTATAAAATGAAAATAATGTGCAACATGCACTTTATACTTGCACCTGTTTTTTTTGTTTTTATGACGGAGACATATCTACCTTTATTCTGCTGTGATTCAATAATTTTGCTAAGATAATATAGAGAGTTATAGTATATTGCCGTGTTTGTTCTGAATTGCAGACGTCACAAAAATCAAACAGCACATATTCGAGTAGTCACGAAAAGCGTGCAGAAATGCTACAGGAAATATATTCTTACAGCTCCAAAACAAGTGTATGAATGTCTCACCATCAAGTCAACAGAAAGTCTGATCTGGTCTGACAGTTTCTGTTCTAAATCTCCCACCAATTTTACATGCAGTTTATATCTGATCCATGCTTTGATAAAGGTTCAATGACTGGCATTAATGGCTTAGATAGTCTTTAAGGATAGGCAATCAATCGACATTTATCTCTGCTTCCCTGGGAGGGCCTACCCAGTGTGCCATTAAAGCAATTATAGTTTTCAATCTTTGATTATAACAAATTAATGATTACTAAAAAAACAAACAAAATAAACTTGTATTTATGATGCACTTAATAACTGAAAGTAAAGTTGGATGTCACTCCTCCCACCAGCTGTTCCTGCAGTCAGCAAAAGGTGGCAGCACTGTTTAACATGTAGCTGCTTACTAACAGTATCTTTAGTTACTGAGAGCTGCAAATTTTAAAGTAAAAGACAAATTAATTGTGAGATGCAATATTATATAGATAGATTAGTAAATATGAAAGTTGTGGCTTGTAACTGCATTTCTAAAATTATTTTACAATTCCAATTTACAATTAGTTACTTATTTAACAACAGGCTGTGAAGAATAAGTAATTATCAATTACTATGTATTTGCAAATATATTCTTATTTAAGACTATAGAAGTGACTATATTATTGTATTGTATATTACAGTATAGTGTTTATTATATGCTATAGTCTGTGTTCCAGGTTTGAACAATGTCATAAAAATGCCTCAATATCATGTAAAGTTGAGCCACAGTGACATGATAACAACAGTAATTAGAATAAAAAAAAAAAAATATGAAAGCATATGCTCTTTGAAACAACTTTTTATTTCATCATAAAAGACATAAAAATGTTTTTTTTTTTTTTTTTTTACTTTTCATATTTAAGCTACAATCCATCCTCTCTGGATCTCCGGTTGCTTAGCTAATAGATGAGGGCACAAGTCTGTCTTCAATTTCAATTGGGTCTCAGTTGGCGTTTAAAGACATTAATTAATTGTAAAAACAATTGTGTCATTGTGTTCTGTAACATTAGATGTGACATCATTTTGTCCAATAAAAGGGATCCTGGCGGGGTAATCGGAACCCTTGTCTGTGTGACAGGTAAGAATCCAATGGTTTCCAATGGTATCCAGATGTACACACACAAGAGTGAAGTGCAAGATTTCTAATACTGCAAGGCACAAACTATCAATAATAGGATTGTCTTTTTGTTTCTAATATAAAAAATAGTATAACACAGACATACAAAATGTTTTCATACAGAAACAACACAACAAGTAAAACCTTGTCTAAACCCTCAACAAATATCCGAAATATTCTCTTAAAATATGTTCTGTATTACACATACATAGGAAATTACAGCAGAAATATATACAATTAAAATTCTATTACAAATACATATTTTATGTTGAATTAAATTGTTGAACAAATATGAAACATAGGATCAAACATTTTCCATAATAAATAAGTGAAATCATTAATAATCAATATGCCATCAACTGCATTCAACAATTAAAAAGTACATGACAATTATTTCTATAACGTGAATTTAAAAAAAAAAACAATTTTTTGGCTCAGCCTTTATTGCACACAATTCTTCATATATTTAACCATCATGAAAGTAATGCTAAAATGTCTAAAAGAAAAAAGCAAAAACAAAGACCACCCATGCACTTTTTAAAGTCACATACTTTGATTTTTAACATGATAACTGAGAAAAGTCTAACCTGTTTATTAAAGATTTCAATGCACAGCAAAGATTGGATTCATTAAATAATACAGGAGACAGAGACAGCAAAAAGGTGATGCTGTACTATGAATTATGATGTAAATTTAATATGTGCATTCTTATGTAATGTCTGCATTGTGACACTTTTCAACAAAATGCCTGCCTGCATCTCTATCCTAAAAAAAATAAAAATGATTGATTGACTTCACTGTCATACAAACTCAAAGTTCCACAGAAGTAAATTAATATGCTATGACTGTATACTTAAAACAATAAATAGAAGATGTCCCTCTTTGCTGATGATCAGTGTGTTCCCTCCATACATCAATATTTTCTTCACAGCATGTGGGAACTGATTTTTTTCCTACCCGTCAGCAGGAAACTTGAGCTGCTTTCCAGCTTGAAACAGCTCTGACATCTCTAACATGTTGTTTTGTGTCCTCGTGTAGACACAAACCCAACATGGCAGTGTTTGTAGCAAATGAGAGCATAAAGGAGCTTTACATTTTCTGTGTTTACAGGCCCAAACAAATGCAACTTTCTCTCAACTGTCCATTTACTTCCACTTCAACAACTCAATCCCTTCGACTGTTACATGATAGGAGGCAAACACTGAGACGATTCCTGGCTATCCTTCCTCTCTGTGCCCATTTCCTCTTGAGGCTTGATGATGATGTGAACGGGCCTCTCTCCACCTCCTTCTTGCTGCTTGGTGTCCGCCGAGTTCAGGCCATCATTCTCACACACCTCCTCCTCAGCTGAGGCCCCGATGGGCCGCAGACGCTCAGTAGGGGCCATCTTTGTTCCTGATGATGAAGTATCTCTCTTTAGCTTGTCAGCAGGGCTGCTGTCTGAGCTGACCTTCTCCCCTGTACCATGGAAACAAAGGACATTAAGGTGAGCAGAAAAGAACTCTGTAAGTGTTGCTCTAGCTAAGGCATCAGCTAATATTTATCTTGGTATGCTGTATATAAAATTGACTGTACTCGTACCAGGCTTGCTGTTGGATTGTTTGCGTAAACTGGGATCGCTGCTGTTGTCTGTGCTGGTCGAACTGTCGGAGGACTTCTTCACCGTTGGCCTGGCTCTTGGCCGGACCTTGTTGAAATTTCCCTCCAGTATCCACTCATGCTGTAACCCCTCATCAGGAGTCATACGCTTGGTTGGATCCCAACTGAAAAGCACAAAAAATATTTCAAGTCAGCAAGTGTTTTTTGATTGTTATTTGATCTTTACTAAAATACGTTTGAAAAATCACAATCCAGTTTTCATGCAGCCCATTTAGCGAACATACGTGAGGCAGCATTTGATGAAGTCTAAGAACAAAGGATCACTAGTTTTCAACGCAGCTGACAGCTCCTTGGAGTTGGGTCTCCTCTTCTTCCCCTTGCTATTAGTGATGTTCCTGGGGTTTCCTTTTGAGTCTGCACACAATTATCAAACGCGGCATTAGCCAAATGATTCGGTTATCTTCTGACAACAATCATAGTCTACATTGTTTGTATATACATAAAATATTGAAGATGAATTCTCACCAAAGAACAACCTCCTCCTCGATGCAGATTGAACAAAATCATTTGGAGGCAATCCAAGTACCTGTAAGTAAAAAATATCAGCACACCTTGAATAAATAAAAACTCATGTTATACAATTCCTTAAAAATAATGCAATCAATGTGGACACACAATTATTTCCATGTCATACCTCCATTATGCAAGCTATCTGCTCCACTTCACTCTCTCCTGGGAAAAGAGGATAGCCTGTGTGGAGTTCAGCAAGGATGCAACCCAGACTCCACATGTCAATGGCCATGCTGTAGGGATGACCCAGGATGACCTCTGGAGAGCGGTAGAAGCAACTCTGGATGTAGGTGTACACTGATGGAAAAGAAATAAGACGCTGTGAGGGAAAGGAAGTTCTCTGGACGAGGCCTTCAATGTCCTGACATTGTAAAAAAAAGTATTACATTTACATGTTACACATTCACTCAGTTGAGTTTTATTCTTTTACCTCTTTGTTGTTCATAACAGCTTGATCCAAAGTCAACCACCTTTATGTTCCCTGGCCCTCGCTGTGACAAAAGGATGTTCTCCTGATCAGAAGAAAAAACACATAAATGTTCAAACACGCTGCAATATTACATTGCTCCACAAGATGGAGCAAAATTCACACAACTGCTCTGGAGACTAATCAACAACATGCAGTGATTCAGTGCAAAGGTGCAATCCACATCAGGTTTTACTAACTTTGGGATATTTTAAATCATGTTCAACATCACAAAAATAAGTTCAGGTATTACAGAAATGTCAGTACCGGTTTGAGGTCACAGTGGATTATCTTCTCCCTGTGCAGCATCTGCAGGCACCTGAGAAGAGCGTGGGTGAAGCGACGGATGAGCGCAAGACTGAAGCCCTGGAAGTTGTTTTTTTTGATGAGCTCATATAAGTTCACCCTGACAAAAGAAGCAAAATGTGACGTGTGGTCAGAAAGCTTTTCCCATGTTGCACCATTTAAAAAAATTGACATCTTTTTCTTTAGGATACTTTTGCAACATTCATTTTCCATCTATGCGCTTTGTTCATACATAGTTGATTGAGTTCAACACGGGTTCACGTGTAAGAAGATGCACCGCGTGAAGAACTTCTTCACGTTCCACAAATAAACGCTCTGAAAAAAGACGGCTTCTAAGTTTGAAGTCACTCTATAAAACATCTGCTGACTGCCAAGTGCATACTGGGAAATAATCTATGATTGTGCTCACATTTAGAGTGCAACAGAGAGACAGTGACCTCTTGCTATTTCCTGCTACTTGTGATAAGCATAAACTTCTTTAGACTGTGTAACTGGAGCCTTCACACCATGAAGCAAGAAGAGGTAAGAGATAGGGCCCTAATCAAGGCCTTAACTAAAGGATTCGGTGACAGTAATGTTAGACAAGGTGGCAGTCCAAGACGTCCTCTAAAGGTCATTCAGCCAGAGTGATACACAAAACTATCTCCCCTCAAATAGATATCAGTGGTAATCCACGCTAAAACACAGATGGCTTAAGGTACACAGGTGAACACTTAACTCCTGATTGACTGCAGTCACGTAGTATCAGAAATAATGAATAGTCCCAAGTGAGAACAGCCTTTGATAAGACAGTACAGTGATGTAACCCAGCTGTTGTACTTGGGGAAAGGTGTCTCACATTGAATACCTCTGATGAACCGATGAATTATTCACTAGTGTCTTTATATTCTCCTGTAGGACTAACGTCTGAACATGCAGGCCTGCTTGCTCGCATGCAAAGTATGAGTGAGTATACTAACCCGAGCAGCTCAAAGGAGATGCAAAGGTGGTTGCGGAAGTAGAAGTACTCCTTCATGTGGATGACATTGTGGAGGTTGTCTTTGTCTTTCCTCTTTATTACATCCAAGATCTTCAGCTCAACCAGAGCTTGGTGATGAAACCTGCAGGTTTACAAGAGGTGTTAAGATACTGGGTGTGATTTCAACATCATCTGTTTCTTGAATTTTCAGATATAGAAGAGCCAGAACGTTTGTATCCATGTTCAAGTGTTAAAATGTCCCAGTGGCGATAAATACTAGGAAATGTTCTCCTGTCAAGTTTCTCTCAGTTTCTCAAATATCCCTAGATATTTCCTAATCTCAGCGATTCACAATCCTCTCTCAGGGGAGATACGATCGGTGAACACAGTACCCAGTTCGTCTGCTGCACCACTGCGGCCGTTTGCACTCATTTTGTTTTCTGCATTATTGAAGTGGACCTGATGGCTCCTGCATCTAACCTAAAGGACTCGGTCAGTTGCTGCCACTGTAATCCACAGCAAGAAAGGCCAGGTAAGAAAACACCATGAGGTGCAGACTTGTATCATTCTAAATCAGGATCTCAGGCAGACATGTAAAATGATCCCAGTGCAGACATGTGGGAAAACCTCAAAACAGGGATATCATATATCAAATTAATGGCAAAAGCTGAATCCTTGAACATGACAAGATAACTTTGTCTACGGAGTGTCTACGGGAGTATCGTGTCATTTAAATGCAAGAGTAGTACAGGGTGTGCTTGTCTGAATAATTCTCTATGGATAATTTGAAAATAAAATAAATTAATTTCAAATAAAAATGGTTGCATTTTTCTTTTTACGCGTACCTTTTCTTATTGCGTATCATCTTAATGGCTACGAGTTCATTGTTTTTGTGATCCAGACATTTCAGGACCTGTCCGAAGGAGCCTTTCCCGATCACTTCAAGCACTTCAAACCTGTAGCCAATGTGGTCATGCAGCACCTGGAAAAGCAAGAAGAAGAGCACTGTGAATATCTGAGCAGAATTTACTATTATGTACTGTTTATTTACTTACTGAAGTAAACTTGCGAATAAATCACTTGTATTTAGTTTATATTATTATCTTCTATGTGCAGAGCAGCTGCAGTGTTGACTGTACTATGGCTTTGCAGTAACTGTGACTTGAAGCACAAGCAGTTTCGATAGGAGACTACTGACGGTCTAAACGATGGTCAGTCACTCAGCGTTAAGCAGCTCGTTCATTACATATTGTCACACACACAACTGCATGTCAGTCACCTGGTTTATTCAAGATCGTTAAGCCTGTTGTCACAGTTTATTGTAAACAGAATGAACAGACGGACGGGCAGGTTCATTTTCTGCAGCTGCTGGATTAAGGTCATATGAGTGTGCAGATCAGGTTGAAAGCCTGTGTATATACATATGTGTGTGTGTAAATATGTGAAAATAGATATATTATAAACTAAAAGCTCTCAGATCTACCTACTTTATTTTATTGTTCTTCTTAAATTAGTGGCTTCATATCTATGCGCATGTTTGTGGAAATCATTTGAAATGGGACTTGGACTCATTAGGGTGGTTTTCAATGCATCAGCAAATTACAAATAAAAATATACTTGATTGCTTAATCACTTCTGACCAATCTATTGAAGTATTTATGCCAATTTACACCACTATATTCTATATGCTATGTTTTTGGGATTCAGTTTTTCTCCTTCCAGTAGCTATAATTTCAGCATCAAATTTGGTAGAGATATGATACATAATTCATCACAGTAAACACTCAGCCAGCTTTATTTTAGGACTGTTTAAACTCTCTTTGTTGGTGCATTCAAGTGCCTCGGGCAAATGTTAACATCTAAGACATACTCTGGAGCTGCTTGCAAAACAGCAAGCAAACTTTGTCATTGCAAGATGCTTACATATATCTTTTTCATGATGTTTGTTTCATGTTTCTCTGCCAGGCCACAAAGCTGTCACAAAGTGACATGGAACAGTCACAGCTTCTAACTGCTTAACCACACAACAATAACACAAATTTATTGTCATGGGCCACCCGTCTCAAATGTTTTATGTTTCTTACAACACTGACTTCAACTGAAACCAACTGGTGTCTTGAACAAACTTGTGTAAAATGGTCAGCAATAATGTAAAACAGCTGAAATTAGATTAACTGGGGGGTTCTTTAATGCTCCATCTAACACATTACCCTGATGTAACTTCCATGCTCGTCGTCATATCCGGAGTTCTGCGGTGTGCCTTGGGAACCCTCGATCTTCTGAGAGCCCAAACCCATGAACCAGATCTCTGCGTAGTCCATGATCTCCTCCTGTTCAAACTCCGTCAGTCGCTCCTGGAAGTTCTTCAGTGCCTCTGCAACAGGAAGTAAGAGGAGGAGGAGGACGGGATGAGTCACGTTTGTATCGATTACACCTCTGCCAAGAGCAGAGGATTGCGAACAATCAACTTTAATGCCAGCATGCTATTTTTATTGCATTACTGAAGTCAAAATTGTTTCTTAGTTACATGTTTGTGTTGGTACACCCTGAATACATTCTAGTTCTGTTATGTATCTATAATAGTAATTATCCAAAGTAACATACCTACAGGGGACATAGGTAACCTTTGTCCCTCATATGACTTCTCCTTCTCCATCTTGTTGCTAAAAATCTTGCTGTTGCGGGAGACTGACACTTTATCCATTGCTGCACCAAAGCGCATGGCAAACTGCTGGGTGGGCTTCGGCCTCTCATCCTGTACAATAAACACACACAGAGAAAGTAAGAGTTCCTTGTTATTATGAGCACAGAAGAGATAAATAGTTACAGTGTGACCTTCATATTGTTGTCACAGTGAACCTTGTCCTTGAATCTAGTCAGCTGTTTCTCAGTTTGGAAAAATACTGATGCTCGAATCTTTTTCCTCCCATCAGAAACACAATAAACACAAAACAAGCTACTACTGTTGGGTAGTTTATGCTTCTAGTGTATGAGAGCCTCACCGGATGGGTCTGGTAGTTGTTTTGGCCCCCTTTGTTGGCAATTTGGGGCAGGATGTTGTCCGACTGCTGGTGTTGGTTTTTGGCATTGCTGACCACCACCTGGACCACCGGTGGCTCAAGCTGAGGCAAGGTCCCCACACCAGGGCCAAACTTCTGTAAATCAGAGCGACTCTTTTAATTTTACTTTATTAAATAAAGAAACTAGAAACACCACTACATTAACTAAAAACTTAACAAAGACAAAAATAACCAGTAGAAAACTATGATAGAAAATGTATCTCAATGTGACTGAAGATTTAGATGAAGTTGGACTGCGGCGTGATTCACAAAAAGTGAGAATATTTAGGAAAATCAACAAAGAAATTGGCCATCTTCCACAGCTAGAAGGCTTTTCTCTGTCAGGAATACCTCACTCTGCGTTTCAACACACCAGAATAACAAATACCGAACAGCACCTCCAGCTGTAGACTGACAACAAAAGCAGCTTGAGAGAGCGGGTCAGCAAGTGTGAAGTCTAAATGCATTATTCTTTTTACACTGTAGCTACAAGCTTCTTAGAGACCCTTTCATTTTTTCATGAGTATGTGTTTGTGTCTGGCTGCACCTCATCAGATTTGGTTTGTGTTCCCGGCTAATGATCTACATCCCTTTCACGTGCATTTGGTCTATGGAGGCTCGGGTGACCAGGACCTCCAGCAGGTAGCAGGTTGGAATTACTGATCAGGGTGAGAGTGAAATGGGGACAAAGCATGCGAGGCTGGGTCCTGACAGAATCTGTCTGAGGTGGTGGCTCTGTGGGGGAGGTGAAGAGGAGCAACCTGCTTTTCTCTGACTGCCATCCTGCTTGCTCTGAGAGCATGATTACATGTGTCACAGCCTTGACAGCACTGGCAGTGTTGGATAAAATTAGACCTCTGTCCTGTGCCAAGTTCTCTGGGAAAAATTAGACATCCTATAGAAGTGTATCTGTGTCAGGTGGGATTTATAGTGTATATTTAAGAGCTGCAATTCCACTCAAATGTCAGGTGGAAATTTCAAAACAGCGCTGCCCCTACATCCTGCATGAAGCATTTAGCAATGTGCCGTGCTAGCAGAATAATATATCCTTTCATATTAATTATTAACAGCATTCCAGGGGGGAAAAAAAAGCTTTCCGATCGATAGAGTAGATAATTCTCATTTTTTTTTCATCTCACGTGGTAAGAGCTGCTGCAGGATCTGCCAACTTGGGTATGACGCATAGAGATACAGGCTAAATATAGTTGCAAGCACCTGCCACAACAGGCAGAGGAAGTAAACACAGTTACGTGCCTGTACATAACCAGAGGACATGCTGCTCCAGTAAGATGCACTTATATGAATGGAAATCTGTGATGCGTCACACCACATGAGCACGTGTGCAGACAGATGTGTGCAGTCACATCCATGTTTCTCTAAGACCTCGTGTGTAAATACATGTCTCTATTTATAACCTGAATTGTAAATAGGAAAAAAGGAGGCATGTAAAATAATTCAAGTACACCACATAATTAAAAAATACCAAGGCTTTGTTCTGTGTGTGGGCTGGCTGCTACAGCATCTTGCAGAGGGGAAGAAGTGCTGACCTGTGAGCAGGGTCGGTTTGTTCCAATGCGGCTGCCTTCTGTTGGGAGTCTGTGAGGATGAGGGAAGGCCTCTGGTCGTGACGTCTGTGGGAGGAATGAGAGCAATTCATAAAATACACTACAAGACGAGCGAAAGAAAGAAAAAAAAAAGAAGCTGCGTTCACATATTTTCTGCTTTCCCCCTGGGTACACATATTTCTCTTCAGCATTGTTTTTCATACAGCACAATGCGTAACAACGTCATCTCAGATTTAGGAATCTTTTTTCTACCAAAAGAGATTAAAGCTGTCGTGATAAATAATAATGAAATAGCTTCTTGTGATCATGCTGCCTGGATACAAAAGTCTTGTTGGCCTGTGGGCAGTTGAGTGAAACTGAAGCCAGACTAGCAGAAATAATGCACTGTGATCTTAAAATAGATTACTTCTGAAAAAAAAAAAAAAAAAAAAACCAGCAACAACGATGCAGTATTCTCTGTGTACCTGCTGGTTTGTGCAGGTGTGTGATGCACATATGCACACTCATCTGGCAGTGGGTGTACATGTGCCTCATAGCCTGTACACACTGGAGTTCCACTTGCTTCAGTGTGTTAAGAGACGGGGTGAATGGTGAAAAAAGCAACAGAGGATATTCCAGATATTCTAAAAAAAAAAAAACAAAAACATGACAAGTACCACACGCATTTGAGCTGATTCTGCACGCCTCCCTGGAACACCAAGCAAGCTTACACGTGCCTTATTAATCAGCATGTGAGCGTGCAGCTGTGTTGGGCAACACCATATGGGTGAAATAAAGCTTAGCCCCATATGGAGATACGTGCTAAACTCACTCTGCCAGGCTGGCAGTCGGGTAAGGAGGGAGAGGGGGTGAGACAGGCTGTGTGGGGTGTTATCCACAGGTGCTGCTGCATATAATCTTAACCTTTCCTACTGATTGAGAAGCAGAAGCAACATCAGATCAGTGTCACGACGGTATCTTCCAAAGGGAGGAGGAGCTGAACTGACTCATTTCAACCAACTCGAGGAGGAGGATGAGACATTGTACTGACTTCTTAACTTGACTTCACAAACGTCTGAGTCTTACAAGTCACTTGATAAAAGTAAGTGAGTTCAAACACTCACTTCATTAAAGTTAATAGTCCTGCAGTAGGACAAACAACATCTAGCCAAAGAAGGGGGTGATACAATGATGTAGTCGTGTTACGGCAAGCAATGTGAGTGACAGCAGGAGGCATCTAGGTCAATCTGGCAGGTTGCCTTCTGAAAAACCTGTAAAGGTCTGCTGTAAGCCTGGCTAATGAGCACTGAGCCCGTGGCAAGCCAGTGACATCATAAAATGTGCCAAAGTGCCAAAGAAAAATTGTGACTGTGACCTTTAAATCCACTGTGATAAATTAGAATCTGTGTCTGAAGTATAGAAAGAAGCTGTAACCAAAATCCATGTGAAAGAAATGAGTATAGGGCAGAAAGTGAATACACACATTTTGTATTTCTCACCTCTGTCATTAAAAAATATCTGAGCTTTCATGTTTGCAAAAATAAAAAATAAAATCTTGCTTCACAAGCATTTTTGTATGTTACTGCAAATTGTCTTTCCTGTGTACACATAAATGCACAATGCATAAAACGCACAAATGAAACATACATGACAAGTAAGTTACAGTAAGTCACATCAATTAAAAAAAGATAGAAGTGAAGCCAGAGGTCAAGAAGTCAGATACTGGCTTTGTATCTGTGTGACTCGGGGTCTTTGCTAGAGGTGGGATCATGAGGTGGGATCATCCCAGCAGGTGTGAGAAAGCAGCTTTGGCTCATTAAGGGTCAGTCCTCCAGGGTCAGTTGGTCAAAGGGTCAGCAAAGCAATAAAAGCACGAGTAACTGAAGGTAAACATCAACAAACTGTAAAACTGTGCTCACTCACACTATCAGCTGTCAGACGTGCATTTTTCAATGTATAATCACACCACCCTGTCATTTTCATCGCTGTTTCTTGTTGGCATCAAATGCGACCGCGGAGGAAGAATGCATGGCAAGTAAATCACTGCTCAATCCATGTGATCAAAATGAATGGGAAACATTCCTGTAGAAATACTTCAGCTACTAAAACAGTAAGAAAGATAAAATCCTGCAGCTGCTCCTACCATAGCAAGGGTTAAATTTATATCAGCTTCCATGTAAGGTGTGAAGAATACACCAGAGCGCATATAGACTTACAGAATCTGTCAGCATAACAAACACTGAAATAAGTAGGCTAAACAACGACTGAAATAGAAATGGATCCGATTTTTCATCATAACTTGGCATAGGTTCAGGAGAAACGGGGGTGAACTAAAAAAAAAAAAAAACGCTCAAAGTGTGAAAACTTGTAGAGGAGGAATGGAAGCAATTCCAAAGTGAAGAAAAGCTTCATTCTTGGCATGGATCACTAAAGATAAACAGAGAATGTACAGTACATGCTTTCTTTTTTTAATATTCACTTTATCCTTGTAAAACGAGACCTGCAGAGGGTTTTCCCAAATTGGAATTAGCCTGGAATGAAGCCCTGTATCTGGGCAAAAGAAATTCTTCTTCCACAGAAAAGAAAATATAGGAAATTTAAGTTCACAATAGAGGAATGTTGAGTGATTCTATGGGAGATACTGTTGACTATCCATTATTAGAACATCACAGTGACCATGAACTGCCTTTAAATGTACTATGAATACAAACCACAGTGCCACTATAACTAACCACAGCTAGTTATCATGCTATTTATCAGCTAGTTAACATGCTATTCCACCATCAACCAACCAACCTACTAACAAATCAAAGTGCCTCACCTTGTTATTTATTTCTGGCAACATGCTGTATTATCAATGTCAGTCTTTACAGCTGCTTGACAATCCAAACACAGAGAGATTATAAAATCCAACAGAGAGTCATTGTATCCAGCTCTCGTCACTGCAGCCTCAAAAACAAAACAAAAAAAAACAAAAAAACAAAACAAGATGCACTTTCCAAGACACCAACTTCTTGAAGAGAACTGAATCAACACTGGGTGAGTACAATCCTGATGACTGATCAAATCCACCGACCCAAACCTGCCGCGCTCCTGGTTTTACGCGCACGAGGTAAGCGCGTTGTCGTCAGGAAGGAGATTAGAGAGCGAGGCAAGCTGTTGAGGGTCTCTGCGCCTTGACGCGCACTGCTAAGACACCGAAGGAGCCACCTGTTCAGGTTGCTGTCGATGACAGCTGGGGCTGTCCCGATATAGATTTGTTTTTTATCCGTTTGCTGTCGTCCACCTACAACACGCTGTGTGACTGATGCGCTCTCCAACACCAACGCTGTACAGCAACACCGACGCACGCACGTCGTGGCCACTTTACAGTAAATGTTATGTAGACTGCTCCCTCTCGAGTTGCAGAAAGGGTCTCCACTCTCATAAACGAGTCGTGTTTTTTTCACTTTCTTTCTGGAAATCTTATCTTTCTTACAATTTCTCTCTTCATGTGTTTAACACACTCGAACGAGACGCAGTTTATCCAAAGTGAGATTGAATATAAAATGGATAACTCAGGAGAAATGTTAAATACTCGGTCAAATGGACAGATTTTTAAAGAATACGCTCCCTTTCTTTCTTCCTGGTACTAACTCTGTTTATTTATGTTTAGTGAGCTGCAACCTGTCAATGTCAAATGACTGCTTTTAGACACCTTAGCTAAGATTTTGTGCTAGAGACAGACAGTAATGAAATTAAATAATTCCTCATTTGCTGGAGAACATAGAACCTATAATAAACAGTGAGAGGACAGCCTCCCTTATAGGCCTGACCTACTTCAAATATATTTTCAACACTAAGTTTTTAATTAACCAGGATGGTCTCTTGAGATCTCTTTTAATAAAATAAATAGTCTTGGTCATAATTTTACTAAAGCCAATACAGGACCAAGATCCATGAGAGGAAGAGGAACTCATCAATGTTAGAATGTCCGAAACAAATAAAGACTATATATGACATATAGTCACACAACAGAGACAGACTTCAGACTTCATATATGGACCCCCATTTTTTCAAACATTGAGAGCAGGAACTATCCTATAACTTCTGCTTAACTACAGTACCAGCCACTCAGAGGGCTGCCAGCAAAGGCCTGTCATGGGTCAGACAGCAATTCTAGGTGTCCGCATCTTGTATGTAGAAAGAGTCACAAGGTTTTCCCCTGACCACATATGTGAAATAACATCTTGTAACAAGAGAGCAGACATTACAGCATTAACACCATGTCACCATTTGTTTTCCAATGACTAATCCCGACTGCAGGGGAAAAAACAACTCAGATACTCCATGTGATGAAAAGGCCAGAACAGGAGATGAATATGATGAGATGACAGCTGTTATGCAACAGTGGTAGCCACTCCAGTAATCAGCCTCAGCCTCAGGACAGGATGAGATGGGATAAACTATCGAGGAAGCTGCTCCTGCCCTTCTTACTGCATTCTTATTACACTCTCCAAATCTATTCCCTTATCTGTTGTTGTATTTAAACAGTTAATAATCATGAAGCTAAATCACTGGAGTTAGATCAGACATAAGAAATGAAGTGCTGCTAACAAACATGCAAGAACTGCCACATGATTTCAGTATTTATGCTAAGTTAACATTGTGTGATTGGCCCCTGCTGGTGGAGTGGCCCTTCTGGAGGAACGAGAGGAAAAAGAGGAAGGAGACAGGGGACACTCTCAGAAGTGGACAGCTCCTCTAAAGGATCAGTGTGTAGGATTTATCGAAGCATGAAGGAGAAAGTAGGATGGCTCCAAAATGCAAAACACCCTAGTGTTTAGTTTGCCTGTTCTGGGCTACAATAAACATGGTGCACACCATGGGAGAGGACCTCAGGCTCATTCTAAGGTAACAGAAACATCCATCCATTATCTGTAACTGCTTATCCTCATCAGGGTCATGGGGGGGATGGACCCTATTTTAGCTGACTATGGGCAAGAGGCGGGGTACACCCTGGACAAGTCACCAGCTCATCACAGGGCATAAACAACCATTCACACTTGCATTCACACCTACGGGCAATTTAGAGTCACCAATTAACCTATAGTGTAAGTGCATGTGTTTGGACTGTGGGAGGAAGCCGGGGTACCACATAATGTTTCTTATTTTCAGGTGATTATGTGCTTGTAAAAACATTTTAATTATGTTCATTTTCTGCCATATTCTGTAAATATGTAGATATCTTAAATCAACAAGATCTTTTACTATATAATTCTCTGTAAAATATGACTGTGATGCCATTTTAGACTGCATGTTACTGTGCATCTCATTTTATATCTACACTGTTGCATCACGGGAAAAAGTGAATATGATAGTGGACCACAGACACGTGTAGTTTTAGTGTGCACTGTTCTGCAAAGAGTTTTGAAGATTAGCTTAGCTTGCTCAGTGTTAACATGGTTAACAAACCCAGAAAACAAACTGTAAAAACATGACAGTTTTTGTAGGCGTGGCTCATTGATCTCCTGATGTCTCTCCTGCATACCTGGCAAACTCATGATGATGACCAGGTACCTTAGGACGGAACTAAGCTAAGCTAACTGGCTGTTTGTTGTAGCTTCATATTTATTGAATAGAGCGGTGTCACTGTGTCTAACTCTCAGTAAGAAAACAACTGTAAAAAAAAGTGTATGTCCTAAACTATTAACTACTAAACTAGGAACTGTTCCTTCAATATTGACTGTTAGTGTCTTCAGTATGTAGCAGAGCTCATATAGTACATAATCATACTGCAAAGAAGTCAGCCACTGTAAACCTTGCCACAGTTCACCTGGGAGAGTCACAGTAATGTGTGTGTATTTTGTCACCCAGGCGATGAGAAGCAGCTGGAGCAAAACAATGCAGATACAGTATATCTCACCATGACAACCAAAAATTATTGAAACAAAACATCAGTGACAAAACAAGGACGACTGTGCTACCAGTGAGCAAGTCTAAAAATAGAAACTTAAGTGCTCAGAACAGGAAATAAAAAAAACAAAGGTGGGAGAAAGAAAGAGTGTGAGTGTGGGCATGTAGACAGGTAGACGTCCCGTCTTGTGCCTGTTTATTTCAAACATACCTCAGGTTGGACCCTCCTGTTCCTGCCCCAGCAGCAGCCCTGGAGAAGGCTAAAACCACAGCACGCGGGCGAGGTCCCGTCTTCCCACATAGCATTTCTCCCCCATGCTGCCACGACCACACCCTGAAGCCCACCTCAGCTTCCAGACACCATTTCCAGCCAGAGAGGAGTTAGCTGCTCAGCAGGTCAGAGATCAGATAAGACACCCTCGGAAACAAATTGAAGGATGATGACGACGATGATGATGCCAGGCCTGTGTTTCCTGCTGCTTTTAGTCTATGAAGTGTAAGTCAGGGTATGGCTCCTTGACTTCTTTTTGCCACAATAAAATTCCTCTTGAAGTTTACAGAAATTCGATGCTATGAAGTTTAGTTACGTTGACTTTCCAATGTCTTCGTTAGATGTGTTGAAATCCTGAAAATATGACTGACTTCTTAATGCAGAACTCCCTGTGGTTTGTCATAACTCACCCCTACACATACATAAGAGGTTACGTTCTGGTTGTTTGAGACCTCGGTTCCCTTTGTTTTCTTCCTTGTCAGGTTCGTCCAAACTATTTTTCTCTGCTCCGGGATACAGACAGTGGTAGTGAGGCAGGCTGCAGACAGACAGTGAGAGGATGCTGTTTCTTTGTGCTGTTGCTATTATCGGTGAGGGAGTGCTCCGTCTTTGCTGCTGCCAGTGACGTATGGATGGGACTCAACAAGGGACCCATCCTGAGCCGGAGACACAGCAGCAGGGGCCTGGCACTTAGCTTCCTGTAAAAGAGGCCTCTGGGAGTGCAGGTTGGGAGAGAAACGGGGGGGTTGTGGGACTATACTGTACATACAGATCCCATGATCCTCCCAGGTGGGCTCTTCATGGGGTTGAGGAAGTCAGACAGGGAGGATGTGCAGCTCTAATGGGCCTCCCATCGGGTTCAACAGACACCCGCAACTCTCCTCTGCCTACTCAACTGCCACTGTATCTTGGAGACAAAGCCAGAAGGGCTGTCAGGCACTTATCCCCTCCTCCCTCCTCCATCTCTTTTACCATTCTCCACCTGCTTTGCGGCTGCCACAAACCCCTGAGGGGCTGCTACAGTCTTGCTGACAAATAATGCGTAGGTGAAAGCTTATCCCACCACACCCAAACTTCCCCTGGCCTTTTGCCTGCTGCAGACAACAGCAGGGAACTGCAGAGTCCACTGCAGGACTGGACACAGAGGCTGAGTTTGCTTCATACTGCAGGTAGTCGTGTTATGATTACCTCTCTGCACCTAGTTTATTATCGATGATTGAACGATTTATTGGAGGTGACTAAAAGATGATCAAGTACCAACTCTCTCTATTTAACTTCAAGTCATTTGTTAAGTTATAGCGCGGCACTTCATTTAAATGTTTGCATGCCAAAGAAGACATCCTCTTAGTAACCACAAGTATCACATGAGTTCTGCCCCCTACCAAAAATAAAATCTGTAAATCACCTTGTTTTGGTGACAGGAAACATGTTGCTATTTCTGTAGCATGAACCACCAGGCTACTGTATTTCATTACTGCCCTGTCAGCCAATCTTGATGCTTATATGACAGAGTGGTAGCTGCTGTATCTGTTTATCCTGCACACCTTTTCTTATTTAAAATATTTAATCCAAGGCTGCAAACCCAACTATAAACAGAGTAATTTGACAGGTTGTTAGCCTCTCAAAGCCACACCTTTCCAACGTCTTCGAACCAGCAGGCCAGATCTGGATTGAGTGAACAGCAGGTGGCTGGACAAACAACACCAGGCAAGATAAGACTCAAAGTTTCAAAGTTTGGCAAAATTACCTCCTCTTAGAGGGCCATAACCCGGTGCCATGCATTCTGTTGGGCTGTGGCTAATCGCTGCCAGGTGCCAGACGAGGCAAACTGAAGCGAGGTGAGCTGCCAGCCAAAACAGACAGTATCAGAGTCTCCTTCCAACTGGCAGAGAGGAGTGTGGGTAGTTTGACCTGGCTGGCAGGTGGACTGCAGCATGTACAGTTTTAGACTCACAGCAGGCTTCTCAGTGACAGCATGTCACCATGTGAGATATGGGTCGAGTTCACAAGTTGACACAAGCGCATACACCCAGACACACTCGCAGACATATAAGTAATTATAGGCTCAATTGTGACTTAAACGTGACTTGTTAACAGCTCCTGGCAATAGAAAATAGTCAGCAAAGAGGTGCGGATTGACAAAGTGGCGATGTGCCCTCAGTCTTTCACCCAGCTATCTATGAATGAAAACGAAGTGGACCGAGACTTAAAGGAACACTTCCCTTTAATCACTTATGACATAAAATCATGGTTAAGGTCAATTTTCTGACTGTTTTACCTCTCGTGGAAATTAATATTGGTTCCAAAACTGAAACTTTTGCTAGGAATAGGTTCTCATCTGAACAGTAGGGAGTTTTAATCGAAGAAGACGTTTTGTACTAACCACCAAAGCTGGTAAACAACCAGCATACGGTCACTGTATTAAAAGAACATTCAATAAGCTCATTGCAAAGTAATTACAGTCAGGTCAAATTCTGAATGCTTCTCTGATTGTCCTCGCTCTCTGTCAAAAGAACTGAGTGATTTTGTGTGTATCAGTGTGTGTCTCTCTGTTTGAGTGCGTGTGTATATGTGTATGCGATCGTAGATGTGGACATAGCTGAAAATTAAGCGGGGCTCAGGCCAAGCCAAATCTCATTAGCCACGTGTAGAGGCTCTTCGCTGTGGTGAAGAGGGTGAGACAAAAAAAACAAAACACGCTCCTTAATTCAACGACACGAGCCAATGTCTGATTGCAGCAAAGCTCTGTCAAGGTCTAAAGAGGCTAATGCATCGGGCACAGTCCCTCTATATCTACGTTTGCTGTAGAAACTTCAGTCAGGAACATTCTGTACTGCTGTGACATACAAATACACAGGGTGGGTATCAGTGATATGTACATGGAGCTACTATGTTAGAGCACAGGTGTTGCATGTTGTTGGTTGCATAACTGTGACTCACCTTTGATAAATAACTGTGAAAAAATAGCACAAATCAGTAGCTTTGTTTCCATACAAAATGAATTTCTGAGTAATTCAGAAAAAAAAATGAAAAAATCTTTTTGAATTGTTATGCGAATGTTAGGCGTTTGTTTTTCCGATCAGCAGTAGGTGGCGCCAAGAGGGCAAAACAAGATAATAACATAATAATAATAACATAACATAACATAATAATAACATAACAAAACCTATGAAAACACTATTAAAACACAATGGAAATATGACATTTGTTTTTGTTCCACGTATTAATGTGAGTAAGGTTACATCACATCTCTGGGGTGTGATTATGAATGTATTATAGAGCCATGGGAGTGATGAGAAGACTGAGTGGAAACAGTTGCTCAGTCATGTTAGTTAAATATTTGCTACGTCAAAACTACAAAAAAAGATAAAGAAAAACTTTTTTTTTTAACTTCTTTTTTTTAAAGAAAGGCAAAAACAAGCTCAAGACAAAAACTTTTCTGGGAAATTGTAAAACCACCCCAATGGTTTCAAACAATTACTATTAGCAATCCAGGGATGGACTATATAGCTAAAATTAATAGCATAGTTGAAAGATTAGTCCTTTAATTGAGACAATATTTGGCAGATTCATAGAATTATTATCATTATTATTCATGGATCTCTTTCTATATGTTTATCTCAATATGGCAAATGCAAATTCACATAAAAATACATCACATAAAAGTCACATTTTTAAATTTAATAATTGGACATTTTTAATACATAAAACAATTGTACATTTTGATGTTAATGTGTCTTTAGCCTACACACAGTCAATTAAATGTCTTTTGACAAAGAAGCAGAAATACTGATAATGATCGTCATTATTAATAATTAATGTGTGGCTCAAACACCTCAGTAAAATTGTCTAAAATCAGTGGTATAGTGTTGTTAATAAAGTTTATACATATAAATCTGTGGGTCTGGAATAAGTACAGATACTGGAGGACTGACTGCACTCATCAAGGAATATTACATGTAAGCAAAATCTTTTTGTACTTTTAACTTTTTAATATGTTTGCATGGAATCAAGAATGTGACTGAAATCATGGAACAATAACATTATATTATTATGATTCTGCTGACTGTCACTGAATTATTGTTCAGTCTCTGAAGTTTTTAATAAAAACTCTACACTGACATAGATACATTTTCCCCATCATTTAAAACCACTTGTGTGTTTGTGTGGGGTGACTAATGGAGGTGCAGGCTGACCTAATACTTCATGTTAATTTGTGTCACTGTGTCGGTCTGTCAAGACCACCTACATACAGAGTACACGTAATCCTCTCATGCTCCATGACACATCATTTCATCTACTGTAATAACCACGATCAGACACTCAAGAGCTTTGTGTCTGTCTTCTTTTCAGACAGAGACCCAGACTGTCACAAAAAATGTTAGAATTGGGTCACAGGTCATGTTCACTGGCCTTGTTTAGCAGATTATTAGACCATGACATTTTCTAATTATATAGTCTTTTCCTATTTCCCCAGCCGTGCGTCTGAAAAATTAATCCCGTCTAATCAAGTCTAATGTAAAATACAGACCTTTTAACTAATCCTGTGCCCCAGTGCCAAAACAATCCTCATATTTTCGTGTCATTTAGTGTGGCAAATCTCTTACACACACAGATGTAAGTATAGTCCTGTGCTCAAAGCAGACAGTATTCCAGAGGAAACTCTATACCATATGCTATCTCACCATCTCTCCACCCATCTCTTATTCCTTTGCATTGCAGCCATATAGAGATTAGTGATACACCCTTCAATGAAACACGATCTGAAAAATATCACTGTCACAGCAGAATGTATATCTTTTAGATTAAAAAATGCAAGACAACGGCATTGCGAGTGGCTGCTATCATAACAAATACTTTCTAAAACTCTAGCAAAGAAACACAGGAACCTAAACATTTGGTATAAGAAGATGTGAAATTCTTACTTTCATTAATTCCTTCAGTGTCAAATCAAGACAAAAGCGTGACTATATTAAAAATGTCGGCGTAGTAATACCGTGAAAGGTTCCCTGATGTCCTGACCAGTTTCAAAGATGAAGCCTTTGTTGGCACCCCAGTTTTGCATACTTTCAGCTGTTAAATCCAAAGAGAAAATATTCAGAAAAAAAATATACTCAATATTCAAAAGTTAAACAGATTAACAGGTACAAATCCTCTCCGGAAGATTCCAATACAGCCTCTACTTAAAACATCATCATCATCATCTAACCTCTTCACAGCAACATATCCAGCTGTCTTTCCCTCCAAATTGCCTTGGAAGTCTTACCTCATTAATCTTTCTTTCATCTAATATCTGCTGCCTCCCATCCCTGGAGTGAGACCTGACCCAGGGCCCCATGTCTGGCTATGCTCGCCCCACAGGACGTCACAGTTATTTCAATAAAGCTGATCGGATGAAATAATTGGCCCACTTGCAAGATAGCTGAGGCAGGTGTGGTGTAAAAAATCGCACAGGTGCATGTGTGTGTATGAGATTTCTCAAGCCTGTAAGTTTATCTCCATAATCAAAATGTGTGTGTGTCATAGGTTTTAGTGCTAAATATTCTTACAACACTGCAGGCTTTAGCCCCTATCATGTGCAGTGTAGGTGTTGACCTGAATGCCCCAGACACTGCCCTGCCAGGGCTGAGAACCTGAGGACGGAGAAGATGAATTTGTGCAGCCAGGCCTGTGTGAGTGATGATGGCCTGGCATCTCTGGCAGCTCTGGGGCCACACACCTTGTCCTCACACGGCACTAATGTTGCTTCCAATGAACCAAAATCTCTAGGCAACACAGTGCGAGTTACCATGTCTCATTTTCCATTTTTAACTTTCTCAGGATTCACTCCCCTCTCTTTTTATTTCAAATCTTCCTGTCATTGCTAAAACCAGCTAATACTGGCCTATTGCATCACTGCCCTCTTAAACCTCTTGCCTGTCTTCTTGGTCCTATGGGGTTGATGGGCAGAGATGAGCCTTGTTACCCAGGTAAGATGAGAGTTGTCAGCCCTTCTTCTGACCCCATAAGCAGTAACTCTCCTGTCACCTTGCAACAACAATCTCGCAAGGTGATCCGCTTTTGTTGCCACCTGCACACAAAAGACCCCCATGTCCGACCTAGACTGACAGTGCCTTCAAATTGTAACAATTAGTGCAAATTGCATTTTCATGTGATGGCTGATGTGGACAATGAGGACAAGAACGCTTGTTGTCTTTGGGTGCCAAATCCAAGAGGCTCTACTGTTCCACACCGTGTTGTCAAAACACAGTGGACAGACCGAGTGTGTAAAGACGATCCCGTCTTGGATTCTGCTGGCTTTATTATCCAAGGCTCAGGTGTAATCTACCGGAGTGGCAGATGCTACAGGTATATACAGTACTGGCAAATCCTAGCCTGTGAGACCAACACAGGAACAACTAAAAGGTTAATCTCGATTTTTGTGATCACAGTTATTATCAGGAGGAAATTAATTAGTAAATTAGTAAACATTTGCTAATTTTGTGCATTTTAAATTCACATTGTTATGCTTTTGATGTAAATTTAAATACCTCAGCATTTCTAGTAATAATGGATAATTCCCATGGAAACTAAAACGGATATAAAATGTCTGTGTAAAAGTTTTTTTCTTCTGTTTTCTTCTTCTTATTATTACTGGTGATTTTAGTGGCAGCATTTGTTTCGAAACAGTGGTTCAAAATTGGCACGGACATAAAAATAAAATCTTGTGTTATATTATCATGTATGAGGGAGCCTAGAAGGCAGCAACAACAACAACAACAACAACAACAACAACAGCCGGATCCTCTTATATAATAATATTTTTGATAAGATCTCACACATTATTACACAACATTTCTGCTGAGCCTATGGAGATGGAAGGAGAGGGTGCGACGGGGGAGGACGTTGGCATACCCTGTTTAGCAGCCCTGTATTGCATGACTCACTGTTAAAGGAAAACAGACACTTCAACACAACCAAGCCAGGCACTCATTAACGAAAAACTCCCTGGGTGGCTGTTTACCCAGCATTCTTTGTA
This sequence comes from Protonibea diacanthus, assembly GCA_028641955.1. NCBI lineage: Eukaryota > Metazoa > Chordata > Actinopteri > Sciaenidae > Protonibea > Protonibea diacanthus. The sequence goes on from CM053981.1 coordinate 17,155,428, forward strand.
AATCCAATTAATGTTTATCATACTTGGGGAGTGTTTTCATCCAGATGTCCTCATGTCCTCACCATGAAAACCTACAGCTGCGACATGGCAGCACAAGTAGCCTTGGCAGTATATATAGAAAGCCAAACGTTGCCCAGGATCAGTGGGTGGGATAACAGTCATCCACAGCAGCGATGATGCTGTTATGCCTGAATCTATTATGGTGCTCGCAGAACATGGAGATTCACATGTTGAGAAGCATGGGCCATGTGACGGCCTTAACAACATGCCAGAGGCTTTTCTGTTGACACACATGAATGCTTGTGAGCACGTATGAACATGGATACAACTTAACCTACATGGATGACAGCACAATCTTTTGAACACACACACACACACATGCAGAAGAAGAAAAAAAGCAAAGAGACGATGAAAAAGGATTGCAAGCAAGCTTAATCATTTCTGCACAGCTACTGATGCACAGTAAAGTGTTAGTGCGAACCCTGTGCTCAGTGACACTGATATCAGCATGTAATTCAGCAGAGGTGAGCTCTCTCTCTCTCCCTCTAAAAGACTGGCTTTAATTCGAGGGGTCCGGTGTCAACAAGGGACAAAGCTGCGATGAGAAACCTTATCAGGGGCAGGGTTCATCAGAATAATGGGGAGGCACACTCACTATTTCACAGTCCGTGGGGGTGAAGGCTGGGCCAGGCCAATGGGTCTGCCCTGATAAATAATACTCTAATGCAGGTCATGAAGTGCACAAAAAATGATTAAGGTCATGATCTAACAGAATATAGTGACATTGTTTTTTTTAATAGGGTTACACAGACAAAATTAATCTGCAAGATTTTGATTTGCAATTAATCATTTAAGTCAATTTTTAGAAACAAACACCAACTATTCTCTGGTTCCAGCTTATTCAATGTCGTGACTAGCTGTTTATATAATTGTAGACTGAACATCTTTGGGGTTTGGACTGCATTTTTCAGTAGCAGATTATTAATACATTAACTGAGGAAATCACTGGATAATACAGGATAATAAAATAGTTGCAATCCTAGTTGTAAGCCTGTTTCCTACCAGTTACTTTGATGCAAGTTAAACCCAAAAAGAACCCTTAAAATATACTTAAATACCTAGACAGAGTGGAATCCTACATAAAAGCTCAAATACATAAGTGCTGAAGACCTCCTACAGTATTTATATGCTGGCACAAAGCTTCAAGATTAGTCTTTAGCGAGTGGACAACAGCCCAAAAATAAATCATGTATGTCCAGGCAACATAATGTACCACATTACTGGAAGGATCTGACAGTACTTTCTGGTATAAAAAGAAGGTTGGAATGCCGACTTGAGGAGTGAGTCATATCGTACAAAAGCGTTCATGTCACACTGCCTGCTACAGTCTCGAGGCGTTTCACATCTTGAGGGGGTACTGTGCATCTGCTGAGAGCAGCTGCTTGCGTCTGTATTTTGTAATGACGCAAATGCTCTCCATTGATACCCTAACTTAGAAAAAGAGAAAATCCACCCGCACTCAGTCCACTCACAGTACAAACCCTAACAGCTTCAAACGATGCCTCAGAGCTGCTCTTTCCAATTTCTCATCGAAGTTCAAACAATTCCAACATTCTTATCTTGAGTGTTTATTGGTACAGTGCTATTGCTAATTAATGAGAATATGTATGTGAGGAACCTTGCTGAGATCAAAGGAAATAAAATTACCATGATGGGGTTTGGCCGAGTTTGGCCGACACACCCTGCAGTATGTAATACTCCACATAATAGACAGAACAATAAAGTCAGAGCTTGCTTTGGGTTCCATATTATAATGATAACGGCTATGACAGTTGTTGTCAGTTGTTACCTCTCCTTCTCACACAAATACACCTGCACACACATGCACAAAGCAGGCATTCATCCGTTTCTATTCTTTCAATCTAATGTCCCTCATGTCCCATATTCATATCTACATTGTGTTTCCTCCCCATTCATCTATTTCCTCATCAAACCAGCTCCGTTATAAATAGGGCCTGAATAAACTCTGAGTCCAGGTAGCTTTAGAGTGATCATCAAAGGGATTCAGTCATTCCTGCTCCACTGGCTTGCCCGCCCTCATGGCAAAGAGGTCCAAACTGCATTAAAAGTTTAATCAGCAGTAGGTAGAAAAGTGTCCCATAGGGGCTCAGTGAGGGGAGGTCCGACCGGCTTTGAAACACTCTAATCCCACCATGCAGGAAAGGGAGGGGGTGAATCAGCCCACTGCTGCGTGAACCTGCCCTTGTAGGGCAGAGCTGGAAGTTGTGGTACTTCCCAGGAAGAGGACATGATGGGGTTAACGCAGGTGGTGTCAGAATAGAGAACCTCAGATACAGTTTGTAGCCTTATAATGGCTCAGCCCCCGCCCACCCCCACAGCATTTGCAAAGAGGAAAAGGGCACCCCTCTCTCTCAGACGTGCAGACCAAGAACATCACAAGGCAGAGAATGTTCCCTCGTAAATCACTTCTGCTGAGTGCACACAATCACCTAAATAACATTTATTTAATGGCCTGCAGATCAACACGGGGTGTAGGGTTGCTTGGAGGCACACAAAAACATGGCCACCGCTATAACTTAGAGTGATATATTGGAGCAGTCAGACTGACAAGTAAAAAAATAGCAAACAATTTAAATATGGACACATGAAACATTTATTAAGAATGAATGACTACCTTGATCAGCAGTGGAAAGGTGCCCTTTCTCTCCTTTAAAAGCTTATCCAGCTTATTTTTGGAGCCATTCCTGTCCAAAGGAAAAAGAAAATTTGAGTTTAATATGACTGCATATGCTTGGAAACTTTAATGATGCCAATGCTTCAGGGTACAAAAATAAATCTGCAAAGCAACTAAATGTTGCCCTTGCTACCCTTGACCTTGACTCATATGTGAAGCATATTAAAAAACACAATGTTGGGATGACACGAATTTGTGAGATGTTTTCTCTTATCGACAGCCACAGCTGTAAGATCATTAAGAGCCCATTTCCATTGCATAAACTACACTGACACCTTCTGGGCACATGTTTGTGTTATATTAAATACATCGTGGACTGCCTACTTGATAGAAGTGTCAGTCAGTCACAGTTTCCGGTGCCTCATTCAGTAAATATATAAGCCAATCACCTGGAGATAATTAACTTTTGGTATGGTACCTGACTTGAGAAGCAAACATATATCATAATATATTACACTGACTTATAATACTGCACAAACATTGTGTTTAACAAGAAGGAAACTTAGAGGAGAATATGGCACTGACCTTTTCTCTGATGATTTCGGCACGCTCATGGTGAAATTAATCAACACGGTGGCAGTGATGACGCGCTCATGAGCGACATCCGACCGTCTGATAAACACACAGCCGGCTTACCCCTAAAAATACAAAGGCTGTTATACTCGCCACACTAAGTACTATTTCATTCTCCTGTTTTTTTTTTCTGACGCAGCTTTTAGGCAGGTGCTCACGTGCGTGCTTGCGCGCGCGTGTATGGGAGAGAGAGAGAGAGAGAGAGAGAGAGAGAGAGAGAGAGAGAGAGAGAGGAGGGGGGAGAGCGCGAGACAAAGGGAGAGACAGACACCCACTGGGCTATACATTTTCCACATACTGTAGGTGATGGTAATGCCATCATGTTGTCAAACCAGGATGTAGAAAGCTGATTTAAAAGATTTCTCTCTCTCTCTCTCTCTCTCTCTCTCTATATATATATATATGTATATACACATTAAAAAAGTTCATATTTTAAATGTACATGGATTTCCTATACTGCTCCAGCTCGTAAAGTAAAAGTTAGAAAATGAAGGAAGTGGGCTGAAAGGTGATGCCAGTTATAATAAAATGACAGTATGTTCATTCTGTCGGCCATGTCGTGATTTGTGGCTAAAATGCAAAAGATGACATCAGTCAAACACCTGTAATGGATACAGTGTGAATCCTTTATGAGGGCTTTGTCTCTGTATGGTGAAATAAAACTCAACTTTATCCTCCAAAACTACAGACAGAGCTCTCCTACACACTACATAATGACACCGTGCAGTTAAATGATCCTCTTAAAATGAGCTAGAGTACAACGCATAGTTACACTGTTTCTTTTATTCTTCGGTAATATTAATATTTCATATTAGTGAAGACAAGCACCTGTTCTTCTTTCGTCACTGATGAGCTGATTAGCAACAGGTGTGGAGTACCACTTAATTTCAGCTCTAATGTGACCCATTTGTCATTGGACTGATATGCCTAATGCTGGCATGCTGCAAACCATTAAATGTTTTTATTGGCTCTATAACTGATTTGTAATTGTGCTTATAGATAGCCTGATATTACTTGATCCATATGACATGTTGTCGGAGTGCAATTTGGATATAAAAAGAGAGAGTGAAATTAAAACCCCCCCCCTTTTTTTTTTTTTTTTCATTTTGCTCTGGATATTCCAAAAAGGTCAGAAAGCATGGCCAAGGAAGGGCTGATCCTTCGTACATGGGGGCGTACACTCAACTGAGCTCACCAGTGCCCCCACTCTCTGAACACTTTACTTGACTGTGTCATCAGGCAATGGCATTGTCATCACCCTGTTATTTAACACTTGCAGAAAACAGCACAACTCACGCAGAGTTCAACAGTTTATTTTAGAATAAACAAGGCAACATTACAGCACTGGTAAGAAAGCAACATTCACACAAGTTCTGCACATAAAGAATGGTCCCAGCTTTTGTTTTACACCTTCAGCTTATTATATGACCAGCTTATTCTTCTGTTATTATAGGCAGCAATGAAAATTAGCACCATTTGAACTTAACATAATAACAGAGGCAAGTTGAACAGTTGACTGAAACCAGGTAACTTATTACTTACTTACTTACTTACTTACTTAGAATAAGGAGATCTTGGTACCAGTTTTAAATATCTGCTCTGTGCAAAAGCTTTTTTTTTTTTTTATTATAGCATGTCTATACTGCAACAGGAGCTGTGATAGTGTGAGGTTTAATAAAAAAGACTGTATGAGGCAGTATGATTATTCAAAATTATGACATGTCTGAATAGTCATACAGCACTGGTAGATATTTATTGTATGACTTATTTCATTCACTTCAAGTCACTTCAGTAAATGGATTTCAGGGACTTAATTACAGATATATTCCTGTACATACAGAGTTTATATTTAAGGGACAATAAATCAACCCTAAATCAATCTTTTTTCAGTATCACACACTTGCCCTCTGCGGGCTTCTTTAAATGTGTTTTTAAAAGGTTAAAGATTCTCCTTCACAGGTGGCATATCCTTTTACATCTTTCTCAGATGATTTTGCTTTTCATAGCAATGAAGTCACTGCTGTCTGGAACTAATCTACAGCTGCTCCAAATCCTTTTAAACTGACACAATCCACACACTCATATGGCATTTATTTTTTAATTAAACTTATGAGTAATATTGAACCACATTTGGATTCCATTTGAAGATACAACCACTACAGCTGGAACTTTTCCATGTGTCTATAAAACTTTCCAGATTTCAAATCAGGAAATCTGAGCAGGGTCCTTCTGAGAACAAGAGAGACAAGAATGAATGAACAGGGCCACATGGTCTTTTGTCTGTGGATCAAGTCCGAGAATATATTTGTGCATATATAAGAATAAGGATGAGTTGCAGGGAGGGAGAGGATTGTAAAGAAAGAGACGTTTGATAAACAGCTTTAGTGCACACCCTGTTCTCTTCACCTCTGCTTCACCATCAACACCCTCTGCTCCATCCTTTCACAGACACCAGACAGAGAAACAAAAACAAAAACAAAAAATCAATTATTTCTTTGGCTGTGTTTGTCTCCCAAAGGACTTCATGACTGAGGCCGCAAGACGGGGCTTTGCAAAGAGGAGGTAGCCGCTGTAGGTCTGGTAAAAAGGTCGGATCCGATCTTTGTTCAGGTGTCATGAGAGCAGATCGAACAAAAGTGGGCTGATGTCACTGGTTGTGTTATGGTCGTAGCTGAGGCTGAGGTCAAGTGGATCTGAGAAAAGATACAACAAAAAAAACATAAGGCTTTGTCTAAAGGGTGATCATTGTGAAGAAGTCTCTGGTTTTTAATGTGTTCAAGTGGCTGACGACATACTTCATCCCAGGTGCTTGTGATGATGTTTTTCGTAGCCAGCATTGTTGGAACTGGTACCTGTCAGGGAGAAAACCGTCATCATGTCAGGCAGATTGGCGCAATTACTGATTCATTAATCATGCAGGTGTTCAAGGTGTCCACATTACCTCACTTACCTAAGTAGTCCTTGTAGTCCTTGAAGTATTTGTGCCTCAGACTACGTCCATCTGAAAACCACACGGCCAAAAAGGAAAAACAAAATAAGACATCGGATCTCCATATCAAATACATTACACTTTGAAGTCTTAAGAGATATGAAGTAAAAACTCTACATTCTTTTGATTAAATCATTAGTTTGATATTTCTGCCAGCCACAGATCATATGTTAAGGCAGCCTAATGAGTTGCCGGGTCACTCCAATTTGATATTATTTATAGAGCTCTTTAACAGGAGAAACCTGGCACCCAATAGCATGTAATCTGCCAAGAGATAGCAGGCCAGACTCAAAGAATGCTGCTGGCACTTCCTGGCATCCTGGGGGTACAAACTTTGGAAAGAGGTTCCATTAGATCAGACAAAGAGGAGATTAGTTGTAAAAATAACATTAAAATGGGAGATCGTGTGTATTAAAGGCCTGGATTCAAAGCCATATCGCAATCACAGGGTAATCGTTCAGCGATTAGATTCTAGCCATACCGGAGTTGCCACGTTGCTTAATGCACTGTCCCCGGTTAGGGATGCCAGAGGCAGGGTTTCCTGGGTTGATGATGTGGCACTCGTACCCTGTGGGACAGTGAAGAGGCTCGTCTCCATCCTCAGTTGTGCTGCAGGCCTCAGCTAGTGGGAAGAAAACGTAATGCGCTTTAGAAGAAATTACAAACATTTTGATGATGCATTTCAATCTATTGACAGATTGCACCCAAAAGCTGCTGATGTTTTCGATCGCTAACCTGTTTTTATTGTACTCACAATGCCATTAGCATTTCAAGGATTTGCGAAAGCTTAGATGCAGTGGGATCATTTCACTGTGAGAATTTCAGTTAGGTGAAAGTCATGCAACCCGACCAGCTGGAGTTACAAGTGTTTTCTTTGACCTCGGTGACTGTTTAGGTGTGTATGTGTGTGTGTATGTGTGTGTGTGTGTGTGTGTGTGTGTGTGTGTGTGTGTGCGTGCACTCACCCTGCAGAACCTCCTCTGGCCCATCTAACAGCCAGCCATTACCCCCCAACCACCGAGGCTTGGGCTGCACCAGCCAGTCCAACACTGTTCAGAACACACAGATAACCTTATATAAGTTATTGGTAAATACCCAGAGAATGCTTTCAGTGACTGACACTCATCACAAAGATCAAGTCAAAAACCTAATATCTTGTTGAAAGGTCCAACTTGTCTGAATACTAGTGTGTGTGTGTGTAACCATCTGTTGGTCCTGCTGACCTGGAGGTGGCTGGACAGACTCCAGGCAGGCGTAGATGCAACCATTGTAGCAGCAGCGTTTGTGGCGCTCACACTCTGAGTCTGAGCGGCAGCCCGGCACTTCACAGGCTCTTTCTGGCAACATCTGGGGTGGTGGTGGACACCGGTCATTCTTCTGGTGCTGTGTGGACTGGGCATGGTTGGGGTACTCATAGTCCTGCGAGACAGAGAACAAATATCCAATAAATAAATAAGAACATACACGTAATTTGTCCATACTATGACTCTAATATCAGCAGGTTCTGGGTCTCTCAAAAGCTGCTACAGGCTCCAGTCAGAGTGAAAAGGAATAGCCTAAGTGGAAATAAAATCAATAAACAGCTGCAGGCGATAGACCGTAAACACTCAGTGGATGATTATGCAATAATGTCAAGCCAAAAGGAGGTCACAGAAGTCATCATGGAACACCATAAAAACTCTCAGGGGTCAAATTGCTTTACACAGCTTCTTTCCTCAGGCTGTGAGACTCTAATTCATCCTTGCAGCTTGCATTTTGCTGCACAGGCCTGTGTTTTGGAATGATGAATAAATTAAACTTGAACCTTGAATTTTGATCCTTGAACCTTGAACTTGGACTTGAATTGAGTCCTGCCTTCTGACATCCAAATAGCACCCTGTCGGAGCTGCCAGCTTCAGGCACTCCTCTGAAGAATCACAATTATTTTTTTTTCTGCCGCGTCAAGTGCATCATTACAGGGAACTTTCAGTTGACATGCAATAATATTTGCAGTCTTTGAATTACTGCAAGCCTGGAACATATCTTATGATTAAACAAATCATAAGCCTAACAATGAAAACATAATTTATTGTACTAAGCCAGTGCAAAAATACTTTTACGCCTGAACAGGAATGTCTAAAAATTGAAGTCTCCCTGAAGAGGTGATGCCATAGGGAGAAAGAAGTCAGTCTGCATCAATTAAGAAGCCAACAACATATAATGTTAGTGTTCTGTGAAGCTGAATGATTCTTGCCACTTGAGAAATTAAACTTCTCATTAGGTTACAATCCAAAATAAGACTCTTTATTGGATGTTCACATGGTGTTCTTATAGAATTACATATAGACTGCACATTTTAACCACCAGAGGGCAGCAATGGATCTGAGAGATGACTTTTCGACATAGCAGAGTGACAGCAAAGACACTGAGGGTCTGGCTTTAGTATGCATGCCTGCCTGGTAACGTCTTGATCTGGATTGAGAAGGTGATTCGCTGTGGGAACAAACACTTCCCTGGTGAGCGTGAGATGGAGAACGTAGGTCACAGGACCCTGAGCCAAGTAAAGACACACTTCTCACACTTTGAGTTTAGCAACATAAAGTGTGGGCCTACGTGCACACATGCACGAGTAAGCACACAGCAATGCATGCCCTTCTCTGCTCTGAATGCTCTCTGGTGATATGTTCTTGTGTGCATTGTCCAGGCTCAAATAATGGGATCCTGTATCACAGTCATGGTTTCTGTGGTTTTATATGTTTTTTACCAAGCTACAGCTCTTTATTGATTCCAACTTGTCGGTTTGGAAATGTAAATGTGGGCAGAATTTTGTGGGTTTCTACTCTTTCACATGGCTGGTATCAGATATCACATTCTGTGCCACTGTAATAACAGCCATTCATTGTTCTAAGTTATGGACACATGGGAAATATTACAACAAAATCCCAAAGAAGCACAGCTGCTCTTGACTAAACATTAACTCTCATATTTTCTCACACACTGTATTTGCTTTTGTATGACAAATGTGATCAAATTTCTTGTTTATTCCACTGCTATTACAAAAAGGAAATGAGCAATGTTGTGCCGTTAACAGAACTGAAGCATATAACAACGAATAATTTAAGGATACCTTCTTGGGTCATTGTTGGAGTGTTACGTGGTTATCTCCTTGAGCTGCTACAGCACAGGATGTTTGGTTATCACATTCTAGTAGGCCACAAGGTTTCTGTACCATGTGAAGGACACTGATGGGAAATGGACTTAATGATCATATGTCCTTTGTCACATATTCATTGTGGTGGTTTGTCAGCAGGTTCAGGACACATGCTGTGTTTCTGAATGTATGTCATTGCAGTCATGTGGGTGATTTTTCCAGCCTCAGCCATTAATTTGGGAGGGTGAGCAAGAGTGAGAGCGAGACAGAGAGAGAGAGAGAGAGAGAGAGAGAGAGAGAGATGGGTGTTTTTTTCTAAACCAGATTAGTAATTAGATAATCAGCTTGCGGGTTGCACATGCTCATTAAAACTGCGCTGTTTATTTGGCAGGCTTACTGAGGACTCTTACAAACCAACCAGAAAAACGAAAGCAAATGTTTGGCTCTGACGTGGTATCACTCACACAATGCGTGTCCACTTTAAACACACATTAATTTGTTCTGGCAGCTGAGAGCGTAATGGGTGGATGATTCTTTCAGGGTGGGAGAGAGGGGGCTGGTTTCACACCATGGAGTGATGGAGGGACTAATGTGTGCACAGTCAGAGCTTATAAGTGTTACTTTGAGATCCTGCATATTAGTAGTAGTTACAGTTCTAAAATGAGAGTTTGGGCTTATTACTGTCATTACTTTTATTATTCTTTGATTAGATAGTTCAGATTAAAGGCAGCTTTAATCAATATATTTATATTAACAATGGATTTAGTAATGCCAAAGCCACAATGAATTATCTCCCGGCACTGCAGTTAGACTTTACGGAGGTTTTAAAAATCTTTCAGTTCATTGTTTTGAGTTTTTAGACCAACACCCTCACTGTTTTGATTCAGTTTTACTGCTCTCATAAGTTTCCAGATGTAGCATGCAGCTGATTTACCAAAAAAGGGCTAATAACCCGACTGGTCCAAAGTTAGCGATTAGCTGGTGAACATATTGGAGTATTTAGCAGCTGGAGAGCAAAATATTTCCCGCAGGAGTTGGTGTAGAACAACAACAAAAACTAGTGGAAAATCATCAGATGGCCAGAAACACAACTTCAAATCAACTTCAAATGAGTTGGAGAGTTATTGGTGCACCATGTCAGTTCATGAAACAATATAGCAATTTCAAGGGAACATTTCAATCTGTACTTTGTTTGGAGAGTGAAGCAGCATAAACATGCCTGTGTCTTCATAGATTGGATTTGCTACAAATTTCCTCTCTGTTGTTGGAGATGATATAATGTGGAAAAATTCTCTGCTGCCAAATAAAAGGACTGACTGGAACATTAGGAGGTCCAGGTAAAAAAGAGGATGGAAATAATGTGGAATATATGTATTTTTTGGGTTAGTTGTGTGGACAGCAAAGTCCAGTAAATATGTCCCTGTTAACTAAGAAATTCATTGTATCAACTTTGTAGTTGTTAGTGACATCACTTGAGGCAATTTATCAGACTTTGTGTAGCTGGGGCCACAAAGGACTTTGTGCAGTAGTACTCCCCCGAAAATCCCCATTTAGTATGAGTTATTGAAAAATATACATTGTTTGGTTATTGAAACCAGTCTCAAAAAACAATACCCAGCCATAGACACTGCTTATACACGCTGCTCCATAACACTGTAGACTACAGGTCTTTACTCTTCACTCTCAAGAGGTAAGTGGAGCCACAGTGGTTAACAACGTCTCCTGGTACAATGAATGAAGACAACAATGTCTGCTGTGATTGGATAATGACATAATGACTACTGCTGTCTCCACTTGTCTCATATCCGATCAGCTCGGCTCAAGTCTCCTACAACCGTCTTCTACCAAAGGTCAAGTGTACCCTTCCTGTTTATGCGACAGCGTGAGTTTGATTGTACATGTGAATGTAGCCATTCATTCTTAAATATGTGTTTATTGTATGATCCTTGAGCCTTAGACTTGCCAACATTAAATATTTCACTCAGCTCTTACTCTACCTGCGTCTTTCTCTGGCTCATCTTGCTGCCTTCATTGTATGCCAGAAGACACACCATGCTCTATATCCCAGGCTCTATCACACAATCCTGTGCACATCTCTCTGATGTTCACAGTTGTTTATTTACACTCCTGTCTGCTATGCCGCTCTTAGACACTGCCAGGCCTGTGTGTGATGTTCATGTATCTGTGGGCATGAATTCTCCCTCTCTGTCTGAGACACTCACTATCTCCCTTCCTCTCCTTCCTTTTTTTTATCTGTTTGATTTTTTTCCTCTTCTTTTCTTCCTCTCTATTTTGTGTTGAAAGGCAGTAGCATGATGGTGGCTATATGAACTGATCTCAAACGGCTGTTTTTCAGTCTTTCCCTGTCTCTCTTTTTATTTACTCTGTGGTTTGTGGGGAGTTTGTGGGGAGAAGCCACTGGAGACCCTGTCTGGCTCCATAACTGTACTGACATCAGGCTGTTCATGGTTCCACGCAGAGATCTCAGACAGATACTGAGATTTTCTGCTTCCTTTGTGCATGCACACAAGCATATACCCAGAAACACACCCAGTCTCTGACATATGCACATATAGTAGAGCAGGGTCAAGGTTGTGTTCACATATAGATAAACAAGGAAAAACTGTGTTCCTTCATATAAGTTTAAACTCAGCTGTGCCAGATCTCCCATGTCTACTTAATGAAGTAGCCCACAGCACACATCTGGTTAGCTTTTGGTTTGTCAGGACTCATTTCCTGCCTCTATATGAGCAGTTAAATTTGACAGAAAGATAGACAGACGTGCAGATAGATGGAGACGCAGTAGGCTAAGGCGTGAAGCAAACAGACAGCCTGTAAATCAGTTGGAGATGAGAGTTTCGATGAGTGATGGGAAGAAATGCAGACAGACAAACAGGTAGATGCACATCTGGGAAAAGTGGTACTTGAACCGTGAACATACTGACAGAGGGGTGATGTCTAACCTTGAAATGCAGACGAACAGACTGCACCCATATGAGATGTCGCTTACACAACAAGGCAGAAGTAAACCAACTGTGGATGCAGCGAATTAGCGCTGGGAAAACTGTCTGAAATAGTGTCTGCTACCTGTCAGTACTAACCTGAGGTAGCAGGGATGGCCATGAAAGAAGTCCCAATTAACTCATATACTGTATTACCTCTTGCCACAAGACAGCCAGGTTTCACAATAAAAATAAAAACTGGAACAATGTCAGAAAAAAACTATATTTAAGAACAGCTGTGTGTGTACTTGCAGAGTTGTAGATACAAACATGTCTGTGGTCTTGCATACTTCAAATGCCAAATAAATGTTATGTCTGGAACATCAGAGGCTCCAGTGAAAAAAGTGAAGCAGTTGATGTGGAAATGAGTGTATGTGTGTACCCAAGGTACTGAGCAGTGACCTGCTCCAGTGTAAGTTCAGCAATGTGCTTCTGACCAGCAGGCTCACATCATCTGACTGGGATTAGTCCTGCTGCACACATCAGTTCATGAAACTACTGCTATGCTGAATGACTGACTACAATAACTCCCATCTATGTAGTAATCCTTACACCCAAAATTCACATGTAAAAATATTTATACATCAAAAGGTACAAAAAACATCCCAACATGTAGATGGCAGTCTACTGCATGTGTGCTGCAGCTTCCAGCTGTTCTGCTCACTCCACTCTTGCACTTTCTTCACCATTGTACATATTTTGTAGAAGAAGAAATGTATAAGGAAAATATACTCTCCATCTAACAGGCTTACTAGTTTAGCTCAGTTGCTAACAGGACAATAACTTCACACAGTTCATTTAAAAGATGTACTTGTGCCAATGACCAGAGTGTTATAAATGGCTGCAAAGCATGGTTGGTTTGTGGAGCAGTCTATAATCCAACAGATAGCCAGAGAGGTTAAATCAAAATGGATGGTGCAATGCAGATAATAAGCTACATTAAGCTACATGCTAATGTAGCTAGATGGTAATAAGCTACATTACATTCCTCCATTTTATCCTCCATCCAGTCAAAGGTCAGCACTGTCAAGGCAGCTTCCTATTGATCAACAGGCAAGTTCACGGGCCAAATATCACCAAATTAGAATTTTTGATTTTCAAAAATTCAAAGCTAATTGGTTTGGAAATGCAGAAAAACAAAAAGGCTGTTTTAAATGCTGATGTGAACAGGCTTTTTTGTTGTTACAACCAATGCTATGGCTGTAGTGCATTTGTCATGCATTCCCAGGATCTGTCAACTCTTAGCCTTGAAGGAGCAGTGAAATACAAAACAGCTCAGAGATAACATTTTTCTTGACAAAAATCATCATCATGCATCATTTATGGGGCTCTTTTTACATAATATGGCATACATGGAATATAATATGCATAACTATGTTTTCATTGGACTATAATGACCTGAAAATAACACTCATTATATTTCTGTTACTTTAGAATGAGCCTTTTATTTCTACAAATGCAGCGGGTCCTCTTCCATGGTGCCCACCCAATCTAGAGACAGTAGCCTGCAACTACACAGCTAAATGCCACACTGATCCTTTAACACCGGAAAGAGTAAACTTGAGTGCAATTATCCTTGTAAAATAGGACACCCAGGCAGTGCTGTGTGTCAGTAAGTAATTGTGTATTTAATGCAAACTCATTGTGAATCACTGCAATCAAAACGTCACTTAATCCATTTCAACTGAACGACATGAACCTCTCTTGTTTTACTCTATACTTACTTGATAGCATTAGGAGTCATTACACAGTGTAAGTTAATCTTACCTTGACAGAGTATCACTTCCTTAAAAGCTACAAATTTCCATTGGTGAACGAGCAGAGTATGGATCTGTTTTGTTTTACCTAGAGGCCCCAGGCCAAGTCGAAAAAGCGGAAAGCCTAAGAACAGGAAGTACACATGTTTCTGAGCATTTGCAGGGCCCCTGTCTTAATACCAGGTGTTGTCCGAATGGTCCACATCACATCAAATAAATATAACTGTAAAGATTTATGATTGAAGCTGACAGACATTGTTTGTGCTCACCGACATGCATGCCCAGGCAGGTGTCTGAGACAGACTGTGTTATGGCTGTATGAGAACAAATCATCTGGTCTGCATGTGTGTGTGTGTGTGTGTGTGTGTGTGTGTGTGTGTAAAACTGGAGTATGAGAATCAGGAGTAATGATTTGTTAAGGTGGAACTACAAATTTAGATTCAGACAGATTCAGCGTTTGAAGTGTGTGTTTTGCTGTACGTATTGCTGCTGAAAAAAAAAACGATACTTTTAATTTGTGCTTTTCACTTTCAGTCACAAACTTATGAATCTCTTTTCATAACCCAGTTTTCCCTCTAAAAATGTAATTGCTATTTTGGAGATACAAGTGGCATTGCCTTGTTGTTCTTGAATAGTGTCGAGTGAAATGTTCTCTCATAGTTTGTAGGTTATAATCAAAAAGCTGCCAAACAAACTAAACTTAAGGTCTCTGTCATTATCCTTTCTAACACACCCCTTTTTTTCCTTCCCTCCCGTTCTCTCATCTACACATCAAACATGTTTCTCTTGATTGCACGTTTGTATTTCTTACCTCTACACCCTCATTACACAAACACAAAGAGGAAATTAGGAAGTTGCTCCTGGTGACCTTTGAACCTCGTGGCAAGAGGTGGTCTAGATAAGAGCGGGTCGACATAACTCTAATCCCCAACACTATCTGACCTAGAGCTCAAACACACACTTCTGTGGTAAGAGCTTTAAATGCCATGACTGAAAAAAGGAAGTTAAGGGCACAGAAAACCTGATTGAAAACACATTTTATATTAATTGTAGATTTCGTAATGGATGAAAAAACTGGCTGCTTACATTTTAAGTCTACACAGTGAAGGAAAATTGCATAGAAGCAGTCACTGAGCCCTTTTATACATTTTAAGTAGCGTTCAATCAACGCAGCATTTGGGAAAGTCCCCACGCTATGTTGATACTTTTCCCTACTTATTGGAATCGTCTAGACTAATTTGGATTCCGTGTGTATTGAAATAAATAAATGTGAAGAAAAGTAACATTTTTGAAAGATGAGAGCGACCATGAAAAAAGCCAGGTACAGAGCACGCTGGTGGCCTTGGGTTTGTTTTAAATTTTTACCAATTTTCCTTTCAAGACACACTACTCCCGTAGTGCAGTGCCTACGTGAAATACTCACTGACTATAATTTGTCTTTCTGCAAAGCCCCAGTGTTATGAATGAGACAGAGGGTGTGTGTGTGTGTGTGTGTGTGTGTGTATGTGTGTACGGGGGAGGTAGTTAAAAAGAATGAAAGATTGAAAGATGCAGAGATGAAAGGTTCAGAGGGAAAGAGACAAACTCCATCTGCACAGCCGTCTCAGCATGTTCCAATTACGGCAGCTTTGAAGCAACGTCCAGCAAGACACTGCTTTTGGCTCATCCTGCGAGCAGTAGACGAGAGAAAAGAGATCTGAAAGAGTAAAAATTTGGAATGGTATTGTGAGAGAGGCACATGGCAGAGGGAAAGGAGAACGCATGGCAGAGAGAGAGGGTAAAAGGGTAAATGATTCATATGAGAGAGGGGAAGAGAGATAAAGGCTAAGAATGAGAGAAGGGGGGAAAAAAAGGGCCAACGGGGGCAGAAACCACTTAGAAAGTGAGAACACTGAAGCACAAGAGGTCGCAGAGAGGCGAAAAGAAAGAGAAGGCAGCACGCTACAGTGAGCCCTTGTTAGAGATGATCAATCAGCTACACTGAGCTGAGTTAACAAGCAGGAGGCCCGGTCTGCAAGTTCAGTTCCTGCCCTAATAATCCACTACAAACACACACACATACACACAGACAAAAGTACATCCAGTGTGACCTTGAATTACTCATATGGAAACTTGAAAATCAGCGACTTATTCCAACCTGTTGCACGCTCCACTTTCTGCTCCTCATCAAAACCGAAAAAAACTCCCCTGTCATTGTAGATTTTTCATGCTTCAGAATCAAAGCCTGTCTCCTGACAAACTGTTTCTTTTCCAGCGGTGGAAGAAATATTTCAGATTGCATAGATATCACTATGTGGTAATGCTCTATTGCCCCAAAAGTCCTGCATTTAGTAGTAGTATCAGAAGCTTAAAAAAGAGCTCAGAAACAGACGTTAAAATTGCTCCATCTTTATATTACTGCATTATGAACACATGATCAGTATTTTAACTTATCTAATCGACCTAATTTTGACTATACTTGATACACTTTTTGGAGCTCTGGTCTATAACAATGCATCATATTTTATCACATTTTCATCATCATCATATTTTAAAATGCGGTCACGATTTGTTTCTTAGTTGTTAGCTGTCAAACACATATAATGGAGTAAAAAAAAAAAAAGCTTCCCTAATACACAGCAAGGGAACAGCACTCCTGTTTATTTATTTATGTTTTATTTCATCTGCGCATAAAAGAAATAGAACAAATAGCCTGGCATGTAACCCCTTGTAAGACACAAAAAAATATTCTAAACTTATTTTTTTTGTATGGATTAAGCAAACTTGATATAATTTATAATTAATTAGTGAGCCTTAACAGTGCTGATATGTCAATTTAATTAGCTTGGGATTGAGCTAAACTTGCTGTATTATTAACTGTTGCTTCTAGTCATTATGGTGAGCTTAGACAGATTTGAGAGTCATATTGATCTTTTCATGTAACTCTTGGCAAGGCATAAATGCATTTCCCTTAACGTTGAACTATTAAGCACAGCGCTTGGGTAAATGTACGCAGTTAATTAACATCACTGTTCCTTTCGTTACTGGCATTAAAGCACTGACACCAGGTCAACTTGACCACCTCTCACTTAAGCCACAAAACTGCTCTCACTGTGTGAAACTAGCGCGCTGTAACAGAGCCAGTATTGTACTGTAGTTCTGTGAGCTTTCACCTACTTCCACTTTGGAGTCATAAAATAGAGATAGACACGAAAAACCACACGCTCATGCAAAAGTCAAATGTAAGGTTAGCAGCCCCACCTTATGGTTGAGTCCTCTTTTCCTGATTCTTCTGGCATCACTTCCTGTGGACAGCAGGACCAACAGGGACAGCAGCAGCACCACAGAGCCCGGCATGGTCCGTTTCCTGCACCCCAACTCCAAACTCTTTCTGCGTCTCCCTCCTTTCTCCTCCCTTCCTGTCTCAGAGGTATTTCTTCCTCCTCTCCTTAATCCAAAGTTTGTCCCTTACGCGTTTGTGGGTCTTCTGTTCTGTTGCTCTTTCAGCTGAAGCAATAACTCTCTGTTGCTCATGTGCAGCCAGAGATTACACAAGCCCTCTCCCTCCAACAGGACCTGCCTTTATATCCGCCTGAGGAAAAAGTGCAGGACAGAATGAAAGAGTAGAGGGAAGGAAGGGGAAAGTACAGAGGGGATGAATGAAGGCAGTGTAGGGAAGAAACTAAAGGAGAATAGTTAGGGGAGCAAAAGAAGGGGAAGGGAGAAACAGCAGCTGACTGTGCATCAGTTGCTGAGAGCTCAAACTGTCTGGTGGCACAGCATGCGCACATGTCTCTGTGAGAGAGGAGGGGAGAGGAGAGGCGAGGGGTGGTGGTGAAAGGAGGGAGGGGAGAGCTTTAGAGAGGGCAGTGTGTGTGACACCTCCCCCTTGCCCCTTGTTACATCTCGCAGCACATCTGGTGATCTTTATGTGAATTTGACAGAGCTGTGTCAATGTGCGGCCGTGACATATTTTATTTTGTGGCTTTGCTTCGCATGTTTTGCATGCGTGCGGCATTGTAGGAAGGGGAAAAAAAATGGCTTTGCTAAGTGTGGGGTTTGAAAATACTTGTTGACTGCTAGCCTGGAGTTCAAGCATGTATTTTAACTATTAAGTGTCCAACATCTATGTTTACATTCCTGATTTATCTTAGGGACAGGATGTGCGTGATTTATCTGACAGTGGCAGGGAATACTTAGAGCACACCTGCATGTGTGTGTATCCATATGTGTCCACCCTTGTGTCTGCATAACATGTTTGGAGAAGATGCAGTGTGATTTCAGTGGCATTGACCCATAAAGAATGAAAGCATGTGGTGTGTTTCAGGGAAAGGGGCCTCACTGTCTCTTCTTCCATCTTGTGCCTCTTTTTTCACGTCTCCCAAGTTGTGCACCCTCTAAAACTAGGACATCTTCCCCCCTGTCTCACCCCCACCCACCTTACCACTAGACCTTTCTCCCCTTTTCTGTCCCCTCCCCTCACTCCATTCTCAGTGTCTTGCACTGAAAGGGAGAAAGAATGCTAAGCCCGCACAAATCTCAGTCATTATTAGTTTTACAGGAGCAGGGCTCATGTCACTGGGAGGCCCTGGCTTCGCTTACACAAAAGACAGAGTAAAGAGTTGGAGTGAGAGAACAGAAATGGGGGGAGATATAGAGATAGTGGAAGAGACTGCATGAATGAATATGTGAGAAGAGAGATGAGCCTGTTCATCACTGAAGGTTTGGTAGCATTATTATTGTGGCGGAGGTGCATTCAAGCTATTTTTGGAAATGACTGCTAAGCCCCGTCCTATTTACTGTTACTCGTGGTACGTCTTTTAAGCTGTTCTTGCATGGCACATAATGTAGTGTAACATAATGTAAATTCTCAGTAATTTGTATGTATGCAGGAATCGAGTTAGCCAAACATGCTAATGTTTGCGGTTTATGTTAGAAGAGACAAACAAACTGTTAAATCCATTCCTTACAGACCACCCTGTAAACTATTTACAGATTAAGTATCACTCTTACAGCACTGTACACAATGAGGAAATTAAAAGTTTCACAGACCTGCAGTGCCTAGTTACAGTTGCTAAGTTTGACTGAACAAAGAATCCCAAATTCAGACTCTTAAATGCTTTGAAAACTGCACAAAAACTGACAATGCACCTAGCTGGATTTGGTGTTTGGCTCATTTGAATTTGACTTTCAAAAGGGAATTAAATAGAGTTTGAAAGCAGAACATTTTGCATCTGTTTGAAACACCAAGTAGTACCATTAGCATTTCACTGCGACTTAAGGAAGCTTTTCCATATTCTGCATGCTTTGGTTATCTAGAAATGTGCTGACATTATTTAAAATCATGCATCACAAGAGAACAAATGCACAAAGTGTTTATCGGCCAGGTATGGTGGAACGGAATCAAATCCACCCCACCAAAATCAATATTCAGCTCTGTGTTGTAGTTTGCTGTATTTCACTGTACCGCACCCTAAGTTATCTTCAGTTCTTCCACAATTAATGGGGAACAACTGCAGCTGCACAGTTTCAAGTCGTAGACACGTTCTCACATACATCATCCATATCCTGTCTCCTTTCTATCTGGAATGTATACATGAATATTAATTGTATTCATGAACAGGACAAGGGGTGAAACATTCACACATTCCAACAACTTTAAGTGCACGCACACACACACACGCACACTCACACACACACACACACACATACTGTACTATAACTCCATATACACAAGAGGATACACATGAGTGCTTGCACAGCTAAACAGGACATGACATCCAGTCTGGACCTCGCATCCGTTGGTACAGTTATGGATGAGAGCAAATTCTGAATTGAATGAATTATAAGGTATGTATAATTAAAATCTAATGTCTAATCTCTGTTTTATATAAGACAGAGATTAGCCAAAGAGGAAGGAACACCTCAGAGATAAAGACAGATGTTCACACTGTTCAGAGACAGACTCTCCCCTCAACAGACTGAAATTCCTTTGATCTGAGAGGCGTTCTCTGGAGGCAAAGACACAACGTAGCTGTTTCTGCAGGGTGGAGTAGCTGCGAGTCTCAGTGGGCTTCATATCACATGCTTCTACTCTCTGATGGTCAAGATTAATTCCAGTCTAATTCATGGTGTAATAGTTGGAAGCTGTCCAGAGATGGATCTGGCTCAGCGGTCAGGGCAGCTCCTCAGCCCCACGTGACCAGTATATGAGCACAGTAGGTATGATTTTATACAAGCCAAATGGGAATATGCCTGGCATATGCTTTTATAATGAAGCCCAGCTTGTGCATCTGGATGGAATATACTCACTTTGCGGACTGAGGCTTATGAAAACGTGTTGATTGTGTGGGGTTTCTGAGTATGTGTACCCATAACATTTACTATGTGTAATACAATATGTAATAATTCTACATAAGCATGGAGCGTATGCACCATTGGTAATGGCTGAAATATGAATTTGTTGCAACACATAGATGTTCTGAAATGCTTAAACCCTCAGACATTTAACAATCTTTAGCTGTCATAAATGTGGTTGTCAATACATGCAGAAAAAATGTTGTCATAAGAGAAGATTTTTTATGGGTGAAGTTACAGCAGGCAAGCCCAGAAGTCTGTAAGATGGCTCTGCGATGCTGTATTTTGGCACAGCAAGTGCTAACATCGTCAAGGAATGAGGTGATTTACCATTTTATTGTTGCTTAAATGTTTATTGGCATGCTACTCTGGTGGGCTGTTCTTGTGTCAGTGTGCTGAAGCCCGAAGCAGGAGCCCGTCAAAGCCATTCATTCCACATCAGGCCTGTCAGCCAGGGTCAGGGGTCAGACTGCGGGGTCAGGGGTCAGCTGTGATTGTTGGTATGGTTGTTAGGCTGCTGGATTTGGAGAGGGGTGAAAGTTGAACTTCTCAACGCGTAGGCAGTATAATACACTTAAAATACTCACATTCATAGTGCATCATACTACATGTAAGTTTATTCTCATGTGATTTCATCTTGCACTGCTATGCCAAGTGAGGAAAGAGATGCATCCACAAAAGACTTTATAAACTGTATATATTAAGTCTTTATACTGTAGCACTTTAAACTAATTTTCTCTGTTTGATGTGTTGTATATCAACAGCAATAAAAGTCTACTTTGTTTTGGTTTACTGTCTCACATTTAAAAAGTTCAGCGAGCACTAGATGCATCCCGGCATTTGGTTTTAATGTGTGTCTGATAGAACATAAACTTCGAGCAGCCAAAGAGGACAGATAACTCACTGACTTAATGGCTGTTTGAATCAATGATGGGATGTGTGTTTGTCTTGTTTTTACAGTTTGAGTTGGAGCGATGTGATGAAACAGAGAACACACTCACATACTTATACAGCATGGATGCACGCTGAGCACAAGATCGTGTTGTGGATTTATTTGACTACAGACAGCCAAGAAGAGCATTACTGGTGCCATCCGCTCCACTTTACTGGATAAATCAACACAGTAATGGAAAAGTTTCTACATCGGTGATGTAATCTGATATCCTGCTTTTTAAAATGCATTTTGTGTTGTCTATAATATGATGTACTGTTGTTTCCGCCTGCTTTTATATGATGGCGTTTTTTTTCCGTGTGATCTATGAAAGCACAGTGAGTGAGTTAAAGGGGGACAGCTGTTTAAAGATGCGGGCTGGCACTGGCTCATGGAAAAATAAGACAGGATGAGGACGGTTAAGCGGGAAGAGGAAGAAAACAAGAAGCTGAAGGACAGAAGAAATGCAGATGGGTTGATAAAAGTAGAAAGATGATTGACACCGGACAAAGAGGCATTCATGTAGACTAAACATCTGCCTGACTTCTGTATCGTCTCTCTGTCTAGTACGTCTGAAATCTTCTTAAAAAACTTAGAAATAAATGATATGATGTTTATATGAAGACATGACGCTTTAATTATTAAATCTTGCAAACTTAAATCATTTGTTGAACTCGGATTTGGAGCCACTGATAATACAAACATAAAATGATGAATCTCTGCACATTCCTGGAGATTATTTATTGATGTGTTTTGGAGGCTGAAGCTGTGGACACTGGGAATATTTTTGCCTGCGACCGACAAATTTAACTGGTTATGAACTGCAATCTGGAAAGTCTCCTGGGAAAAACATTTTGCAACCACTTGACATCTCAGATCAGCAACATGAGATTGTCCATGTGTGCTGTCACCTGTTTCAGAGCGCATATCTGCCCTCAGTGGAGGTGCTGTGGGGTCTGGTTTCTAGTAACGCTCATTAAGATAAACCTCTGTAGCTACACTAATCATTTCTCATGACCACCATGTCTGTCTCTTTTCTTTAAATCAGTGAGGATGTTAGAGCCATGCCCAACCTCAACTGTTTCCCCTTCGTGACTGTTTCATCCCTGTATCATTATCCTTTATCCTGTAATGGCACAAACCGGCACAAAGTCTGAGTACCCTCAGCTAGCTCTGAGGGTTTCCCCAGTCTACAGTAATTGCTTCTTTTCTGTCATTCTCCATCTCTTTCCTCACATTCCTCAGCTCTTTTCATTTTCCTTTGCTTTTTTTTTTTCTACTGTGGCGTTCCTACTGTTCCTCTCTTGTGCTCCACCTCAGTTTTAGGTTTCCCTCCTCATGTTTTCCTCTCCCAGCTTTCTCCCACCTGGTTTCTCCTCTTTCACAGTTATCTCTGTTTGCCCCCCTCCTGGCCACCATTTCGGTTTTCCTCTCCTCCTTCTCCTTCTCACTTCTCCTTGCTCTTGCTACCGAGCACTTTGAACTCAGGTAGCTGTGCCACATTCCACAACATGACCCCTGGGAGCGAGGTCGGCAAAAAAAAAAAAAAAAAATTGAAAACCTATTTCAGCTGTTTCTATTGAGCCCAGGGCTTCCACTATGAGGTCAAAGTGACCGGGGGGCCCTTCAGTACCTTCCTGTTCGACTTCAAAGCTCTTTCTGTATTTTATTCTTTATTTGAGTTCATGTTGAAACGGTTAAAATTTAGACAGTCCCATATCTCTGCTACTACTCTCTCCCCCTCTCTCTACACACACATGCAGTGGGTTGTGGGCTATGTGAAGACTAAACAATCCCACTTAGTTGTTAGAAGTTAAAGCACATCGGCTTGTCTCACCTGTTGTCTAGCTTCCCTTGTATGAACAAAGTACAGGGTACTCATGAACTAAAGCCCAAGGTACTTTCATCCCATTAGTATAGGTCAAGCACAAAAAAATGCTCTATGCTACATTTCCCATGATGCAGCTCTTACATCTTAGCATCTCGGCCTCCGAAATGGCTACTTCTTTCAAACTCCATGTCTCCACTTTGTAAACAAGGCTTACTATTAGCAAGAGTAACTATCACACCCAAAATAGGATAACTCTTATGACATCACAGTGACATCATCAGGGTTAGTTTTGGAAAGCTCCATCGAGAGTAACAGAAGACATGATTTTAAAGTTTGTCTAGTACTCCTTGAGACAAGTAGGGGGTGCCCCTTTAAGATTACTATACAAATACTGCAAGGTCAAGAAGGAACATCTTTTTATAGCTCAGTCAATACAAATATTTTAATACATTAAACAAAATTTAGTTCCACACTGCCTGCTTTGTTTGTTGCTCAGTCAGACATATCATTCCTTTTATGTGCAGTGTTGACTGTGTTAATAAGAGTTTAGGGATTCCAGGCATGCTGATGTGCAATTAAAAGATCAAACTTCCTCATGTATCAAGTAACAGCAGATTTTAGGTTCACTGGATTGGAAATCCTCTGATAATTTTGAACCGACAGTCTTCCTTTCCCTGATAATAGGTGGCCTCTTCTCTCTCTTGGCAGTCAACCATGACACACAGTGTGTGTGTTTGAGTGTGTGTGTGTTTGGTTTTCATGTAGAGTTTCTATGAAACATGGATTATGTCTTTGTTCCTGTCTGGCAGATCAAAGGCATGTGGTATTTTGTGACCAGCTCTCTTGTTGTGGCAAGTTTTCTTTTCTGCAGTCTTTCTTTTGGTGTGTGTTCATGTCTCTCTCTCATGCGTTCTCTCTCTCTCTGTGTGTAGCTTGTGTCTGTTAGTGTGTCCAGCCACTGTTTGTAAATCTTCGTTTGGAGTTTGTTGCAGATTTATGCAAGTCGACGTGTTTATTTATTCATATTTTATTTTGAATTATATCAGGTTGAAGATGTTTATCTGGTGCCTCTTGTTGGTTCGGAGTTATGAAAGCTAGTTTTCTTGATGGTTGCACATACCAAACATTCTGCAGCAGAGGAAGAAAATGAAGAAAAGCTTTTCTCACTGCCTTTCATGCTGCATTTGGATCGAACTCCACTCAACAATTTTGAACTGGTTTTGTTCTTTTAGCAAGCAATGAAACTGTACACTTCAGACTTCTAAAAATATCCTTGTAATTTAATGGAAGCATGTTTCAGAAATTTGGACTTTTAGCAGCACAGGATATTGCATTCGGCTGAGCACAGAACTCAAAACTGATGCAACTTACTGTAATTTGGTTGTTTGGTGTACATCTTTAAACTCTCCAATCTTCCCAGTGGTATAATGATGTCTGGATATATATGCACTTTTCTGCTCAGTCCTGCACAGAAAGTTGCAACTGAAATATCAGTGGCTTCTCACTGGAGGGAGCCATAGTCACATTTTCACTTTGTACCCAGCTTTCATTCATACATGACACTACTGTAAAGGACAACAACATTCAGTAACAACATCAGATTTTATGAGAACAAAAATCAACCTCTTCTTGTGATTTTGTACTGAAATGAATTTAAAAAAAAAATGAATGAGGCTCTATGATTGTCACATTCCTGACACATTTTGCACCAGAGTGACATAAATACACAGCTATACTACAACAGTGTAGAAGACATTCCCTTTTTCCCATGAATTTAGGGGAAACTCGCAAAACCCTCCCACAAAGCGTAATAACTTAAAGATGAATTACTCCAACTTAAACATTTAATATCTTAATAATACATTCTTTTTCACAGCAATTTAAATGCACATTTTACATGAAATTTAACTACAAATACAGAAAGATTTCTTTCCTCTTCAGTGTTTGTCCAGTGAAAGGGGCAGATCAGCTACAAATTTTGACTGTGTAAATGATATATCAATTTCTTAATTCCCTGCTTTCACACAGACTGTTCAGGTCTTTGGCTTCAGCTCTGACGCTTTGCACCATTTCGCATATTTCGGTAGTTGACCCCTGGCCCTAGGGTTCATTTGATGGAGGAGGAGCAGGAACATAGCAGACATGATGAGAGCCACTCCTGCCATGAGGAAACCCGCACCGTAATCACTCATCTTGTCTATGAAGAACCCTAAAGGAAAAAGTGCATGTGAGTGATTTGCAGCTTGGACACAGTCATATTTTTGTAGTATATTAACAGTCAACAACACAACATTCCTGGCTGGAATGCACCCACGCAGGCCAAAAACACAGCAATATCGCAAATTATGGTATCTTCAATGAATTACAGATTATTATAAACAAGGCAAAAGACTGAAGCAGAGATAAGGAAGAGAGGATTGCACGGAGATTAATTTTGTCCTAAGGCGGTAATGCCAGTGCTGTCCTCCCGTGAAGGAAACATAATTAGAACGCTTTGATGAATCCTCAACATCCATCAACTCTCTGGTCTTCAAAGTGCTCAAAGAACTGAACGCTACAGTAAATAAGTTAGAAATAGCCTCTGTGTCAGAGGGACCATGTGAAGTTATAAATAGGACACCACCTTCACTTTAATTAGCTCTTAACTTTATTTGAGGTCAGTTTCAGCCTTTAGCGTTATCTTAAATTTAACATTTACATGGTATGGTATTCCTTCAGTCCAAATTAGGAGGTTTTCAGGAACTTGTAAAACAGAGAGGAGTGGATGTATTAAAAGGAAAATTAGGATAATGAGGACTAAGCTCTCTTCATACATCAGGCCAGTGGCAATGACTCCATTTATAATTAAAAATATATACTGTGCAACAGTACCTCTACACCTTGACATTCTTTAATAACCCATCCTTATTTTTGCTGCACAAACAACCTTCTTGGAAAGCCATAAATACCATCAAATGAATCCAAGCCCCAATTATGCGAATGTGTTATTTTCCACTCTGTTGGAGCGGTTTCCCCAGCTGATTTACTACGGGCTGCGTTCAGAGGCAGGACACTCTGTGGCAGGAGTTGCCGGGTTTGGGTGCCAAAGTCAAACTGGGTGTTTTTCAGGCTGTATTTACAGCTATTGTTCAGAGTTGTGTGTGAAAATGGGTCATAACCTCAGTAATCAGGTTCGAATGCTCGCTGGTTTGTAAGGCAGTGCTGTGGGTGGTTTTAAGATTTTATTCTACTCAATGTGAGCGCCAGGGGCATTTTGGTTTAATAGCTGCCTAAATACTTTTCATTTTTCACAACAGAATAGATTAATGAGGATAACTGCAAACAGACTGCTATAAGTACCTGGCAAATTTGAGAAGCTGATTTTGGAGGAATGCTGGGAAACAAGACTCTGACCCTAACCCTAAGGGGATGATATAATCGTAAAAGAGGAAATGTACTTTATGAAAATCAGACAAGACGGATTTGTTAATTGGATATTCATATTTCATGTGTTTACTGGATATTTTTTTTGTGTCTTTCGATAACTTGAAGCTGCTATCGTTCATATTTTTACATTAATTAAGGATCACATGACTTTGTTGAAGTAAAAATGGTCCCTGAATCCACAGAGCATTATCACTCCTCAGCTCTACTGAGCATTTTAGTGTCTTTCAGGTCATTGTTTCTGTTTTAACTGCCCACAACTTTGTTCAGCTGACCAGAAACACAACTCTATATTTATGCTAATATTGCTCTGTATCTGTTGAATGTGCAAACACCTGCTAAATAAACTAATAGGTTCACCTTATGAATTTTAAATGTATCAGTGTTGTGTTTTTACTGCTCGTCTCTTCTGACCCAAGTCTGCGGAGGCATTTACAAGATTTTCTCTACCTCCTTGTTATGTCCTTGTGGTATTACAGTTGTTCTTATGTTCCGTAGGACACAGTGTATGAACGTGGACAAATGTCACAAGTAACTGAATGGAAAGTCAGTGGGGAAGAAACTCCATTTAAAGGGAAAAAAAAAGAATCTTTGTGAGGCAATCAGCCATGAAATGAACATAACCATAAAGTATCATGATATTATAATTTTTGCACAGTTGCTCTCTGAATACAAAAACCTCAACTCCAGTGGGATGGACCATCGAGACAATTCATGATTAATTGAAGGGTGGTGCTGCATGTCATGAAGGTATAAAAATCTCATTTTGGCTGAATAGGCTCACTGAGCTGCAGTTACAATGCCGAGCAGTGTATAAGCAAATCTTTTGTGTGAGATTTAATGTGCTGGAAGAATAGGCCCAGGAAAATGACAGACTCTGTAACCTTGAGGTAATATTTTGGGGTTTTTCTGAAGCTAGCAGAAATGTTAACATACGGTAAATTAAATACAATTCTATTCTTTTTCACTCTGTGCAGCTTCTTTCTTATTTCTAGCTTGCAGCCAGTTAGCAGGGTAGAACGGATCACAGGGAATTTTACAGCAACATCTCAAAGCTGAATTCAATTTTTTTTTTTTTACAATTACAGTAGCACAGTAGCATCTTTCACCAGCAATGGGCGGTCCAAACAGGCCTCCGGTACTGCGTATTAGCATGAAGAACCCCAGTGCACTTCCAAGCCTGTGGACGCCCACGACCTCAGCCAGCACCGTGATGTGGATAGAGACTGCGGCACCAAATACCAGGCCGTAAGCTGCGCTGACAGTAGCCAGCTCTGAGAACGACGAGGCTAGTGGGCAGAGGAGTAACACAGTGCCCAGCAGAATCACTGTAGCTGCCAGCTGCTGCACCTGGTGGGAGCAGAGACAGACGAGACAAACTGTGCATCAGCTGTTGCACCTACAGTGGCCTCAACACACATACATACCTACTTTTCATGCAGTACATTGATTTTCTAAAGGAAGAGTTTGACATTTTGTAAAATATGTACATTTGCTTTCTTGCTAAGAGTTACATGAGCTCAGACCATAGACAGTACAAACATGGACATAATATCCATCACGTCACCCATACAGTAGGTTTCTGAAAAGCCATATGGGAAGCTCAATGTGGTGGCTCTGGCCACTGCAATCTAGGCTGTCCTGCCTCTGCCTCTATAAAAATCGGCCATACGTGGATCAGCCATACGCTGGCTTTCAGATATGTTGCTTAAGTTAACTATTAAACTGAACGTACCGTCTGAACCAGTCTCAAGTTTGCCACCCACCCAAAGAGCACCCTGCCGAACAGGTCCAACACAGCAGAGATAGACATGAGTGCAGCTGCTTGGTACTCCTCAATCCCTTTACTACGAGCATATGGAACCAGGAAGAGAGCTGGGGCAAAGAAACCCAGTGCAGCAAACACCCCAAACGTTGTGTAGACCATGAAATGTGCATCGGTGATGAGGGTATAATCTACGTAGTGGAGGATTTTGGTCCTTAGTTCAGGCCTCTTAGTCGTGTTGTTTGAGTCTTGTACTTCCATGGTTAAATTAGGGATCTCTCTCTGGATTGTCCCCTGATCAGACTTGTCAGATATCGTCAGCTCCTCCATGTCTTGGCAGTTTGTTTTGCTCTGCTCGGAGTCACCTTTTGGCAGCAATTCCAGGGACAAGCCCTCTTCTTCTGCTTTGACCTCACATGTCACATCTTTGGTGGATTTTAGGGGCCTCAGCAGCATCCCACACACACACAGGTTAAGCTGCAGACCCCCAAGGATTAGCAAAGCACCCCTCCAGGAGTAGCTGTCAATCAACAGCTGGAACAGGGGTGTGAGGACAAACGTAAGGATGCACTCTCCAGCGCTGGCCAAAGCATTTGCCACCGGAAGCCTCTTCTCAAAATACAAGCCTAGCATAGTCACTGTGGGGGTCCATGTCAATGCATAGCCAAAACCTGCAGCAAATGAGACCAGAGAATATAATGTATTGTGTGTATGTTTTTAAATGTTGAGTCAACCAAAGGAGTGTGGTTAACTTACCATTTAGGAACCCCACTGTTAAATAGAGTTCAATTAGGTTACGGGCAAAAGCCCCACACACAACTCCTAAGCTGCATATCAGTCCTCCTGTTATCACAACAAAGCGATGGCTGTAGAAAGCACTCAGAGCAGATGCAATGGGAGCTGCAGAGAGACACACAGGACATTTAGTTATAACCCATGTGCAGTATTACTATTCCTATTTATTTTTATGATGTATAAATGAAGATGTTCTCTTGAACTGAAATCCAGTTTGACTAAAATTCTTAGTAAAAATTAAACCATGTTAAACCATGCAAGGCTTTAAGTGGTTTAAGAGTCATTAAATTAATTCCAGTACCCCTTTATGCTGGCGTAGACATAACCTTATTTTGTCAAAAATCAAAAAGCAATCTTATATTTTGTGCGTGATTAAGATTAATTTAACACAAAAACGGACCTGGCATGTAAAGTTGAACACCATTTTATATGTAGGAGAGAGCCACCTAGTGGTCACAACCTCAACAAGTCTCTGTTTGACCTCAAGGTCAAAAAGGGTGGAGAGATTTGCCACAATACAGATATGAAATTTAGGAAAAATTAGAGTAAAAACCATGCACTGAGATCTCTAAAACAAAGTTTTTAAAGAGGAAAAAAGATAATTACCCACAACATGAATGGTAGCCACCGCAATAGAGGTAATCCAAGATGTCTCTGTTGCTGTTGTCCCAAAGTATTCGTGTATCTCAACGTAGAATACACCAAAGGCCTTGATGACCCCAAACGTCAGGCCAAAGACCAGGAAACAGGAGAGCACGATGAACCAGGCATAGCCACCATCAGGGGCCACTGGTGGTGCTACAGCTGTCCTCACCTTCTGAGCCTTCACTGGAGAGTCCATGTTGGTCTACTCTGGTTCATGAAATACTCATATGTCAAGGGAGGAACACACAAAAGTTATTTATTCATTCATATTATTCATTTCTAATTAAAGTGAAGGAAGTGACAAGTTACAAAGTTGTGTGAATCACAGGGGTGTGGTTTATGCTAAGGGGTGGAGGGATGCTCTGCTAATGTATACTGTACATCGACATATTAGTCTATGTACCCAAAAGGTGATCTTTAATTTAGTAGTTCTCTAACTTAGAAATAAAATATCTAATGCATGTGGAACATATCATTATTTGTTATATATATATATATATATATATATATATATATATATATATATATATATATTGAAACCATCTCCATTAAAGCAGATATCATTTATGACAGAAGACTTGAGGTAAACAACTGTTTTTTTGAGAACTAAATAAAAGAAAAATTTGCCATTGTAAGCTGGTTGTGATCTCAGTCCAGTCAGTACTAGTAGATTAGATCGACAGCACATGATAGGATTTAACTCAATTCCTTCTTCCGTTGATGAAAAACACATAACACAGATAATAATAATAATAATAATAATGATGATGGAGCTTCATAGACCACATAAGAACCTGTTTACAAAGGATTGAAGGATTTTAAGGCATTTTAATTATGGAGATTATCGACCTTGTGTGTGATTGGACTGAAAGAGGTCTAGACCCAAATCTGGATCATGACCTCAAAAGCTCACAGTACGAGCCAGGGTGATTCACAGCATTATTCACAATACTGTACAAGTCACACATTACACACATGATATTATATGTAAAATCACATTACTCTCCTACCTCTCTAAGCTTGGTGTGGATTCATAACCTGACAGCAATGACTGGCACTCTTCCCCTGTCACATGCAGTGGTGGTGGTGCTAACACAGCATGCCAGATAGACTGTCTTCAAGGAAAACAAAGTCAAGGTTAAAGGGTGCAAGGGTAAACATGGATAATAAGTGACAGCGAGAGTGTAAAGACAGCAGCAGGTTAAAAAAACATGTTCATGATGATGACGTGCCTTTTTGGGTGAAATCACAGGTTGAAGTTTATGTTAACTACACGTGCAGTGGAGCAGCTAACCTAAATAGACCTTTATAACCTATTTTCTCTGTATTCCTCAGTGCGTCAGTTTGCTGTTTAGTTAAACAGTTACACAGTGCACAGTGAAATCTCAGTTTCTACACACAAAGAACACACAACACACACACACACACACACACACACATATATATATATACAAAAAATATATAAAATATACAAAAAAAATATACAAATGAAATAACATAATATACAGTTACTTGTATGTACAGAATGTGCAGTGTCAGTGTAAAGTTCCATGTAATTTATTTATTCTGGACTGGAGAGGATGAGGTGAGGAGTCCCACAGCCTGTGGGAAAGAAGCCGCTCTGTTGCCTGTGGGACGACCGTGGATACTTCTGTATCACTTTCCAGACAACAGCAGGGTGAGCAGACTGTAGCACATGTCTTATCCTTATCCCTTGTATCCTTTGGGCTCTGATGCGCCTCACTCTAACCCTATCACTGATGCTCAGTAAATGGGTAGCCTACCAATGATGATCTGAGTGGTTCCTCCTGGGCCATGCACATCCCATACCAATGTGTAATGTTTCCAGTCAGCATGCTTTGTATAATTCCTCCACACTCCACACTCCATGCCTTAAATCTTTGCTGTTGTGTTTTTGATCTTGGGAAAGCACAAAAAAAGATGTGAAAAGAAAAAGAAGACAAGATCTCTCTTATTACATGACAACACACAAGATTTTACCACCAGAAATTCAAAGCTTTACAGCCCAACTTGTCTTCCACAATCTTTAAGGAAGTTAAATGTCATACTGGAACAGTGTGTTTGATGAAACGTAATGGTTCTCTATATTGTATAATCATACCGTTTATTCTGCTCATAGTGTCTTTTTCTGCATTAAGACATCACACTAAAACTGTGAAGTGCCACCATTTTTATTGAAAAAAACAAAAAATAAAGTCAGTCAAGATTAATTGGCACATGATAAACACCCTCATACGGTGATCGAGCTGCAGGCTCAGACAACCGAGACAATGTTCTGCATGGGGCAAGTCAACACAGTTGGACGCCCAGCAAGTGCTTTCATATGTGATAAGCTTCCTTATGCTCACATCTCTGCTGCAGCTGCCGTCTCACAGACAGCTAACATGAATCCCTCTGATGATCAACATGTCAGAATATGTCACACATTAAAGCAAAACTATCAAGGTGCCTGATGAAGCCCAGACATGATGCTGCCTATTGGTCATCAAACTGGTAAAAAATAAAAATAATTCCACAAGGAGAAGTTTTTAAAGGAAGAAACAAAGACATTCAATGTATTTTAATATTTTGGAATGGTTGTGAATGTGCACTTTTGGATTCATCTGCTTTATTACTGTCTAACATTGACTTTCTCATTAACAAACAGAGAAAAAATGGATATTATCTGAAAAGTCGGATGGCTTCATTATCCCGCA
Organism: Protonibea diacanthus; assembly: GCA_028641955.1. Lineage (NCBI taxonomy): Eukaryota > Metazoa > Chordata > Actinopteri > Sciaenidae > Protonibea > Protonibea diacanthus. The sequence continues at coordinate 17,188,077 of CM053981.1, forward strand.
AACAGCTCGGACAAATGCTTCATAAATTACCTTTAACTGCCTCTGAGTGGTACAGCCTGCCAATAAACTTTGGCAAACTATTAATTCTGTCTATAAACCACCTCTTTTATGGGCTTTACAGTTCACTAAAGAGACACGGTACCAAAGCTTGGGTATGCCAGATCATTAGCAAGGACAAGTGTCTTCACAAAACCAAGTGCACAGTGTTCGGGCCAAATTTGTGTGGGCTCCTGAGTCAGCAGACAGCCACTAAGAACTGTAGTTTTGCTTTAAAAGGGCAACAGATTATTATTCATGGTTTACTGATCACACTAAATCTTTTGGAACTGTCAGCACATTAAACACTAAACCACTGAAATTACATTACTGGATAGAGCTGCTTAATTATAGCAAAAGTTGTTCAATATTGAAATTAGCATTATTTAACACAATTACTCATAGACTTTGGGAACATGCACTACTGGACTTTAAAAAAAGCTTTTGTAGATTTCCTTCAGCTGGAGAATAAAAACAAAGTCAGCACAGTGGCATCACGGGCTTCACTGTGTCCTTTTATTCAGTTCTATCTGCATGTGTGCTCAGCAATGGACTGGTTTGTAGCAAACCTGCCTGATCCCATAAAATTATTGAAATAAAACTGTATCGAAAGACAGAATGCACAAACAACACAGAACACACGCTATTATCGCTACAGTTGCTTACGCACAATAGGCCAACAATCTGAGAGTCCCAGAGTGCTAGGTGCTACGATCAACCAACAAACCAACCACCAGCAATCGACTTTCCAAGGCTTCTGCTCTTCTCTGGTTTGGGTCTGCAATGTCCAGGTTGTCACCCCAAGCAACACTGCTGGTGACGCTAGCTACAGATGCCTTAGCAGTAGCATGATTGAATGAAGAGTAAATGTTGCACATTTTTCACCCTCAGCCAACAGAAGCCACTCCCTTTGGTCATTTGCTGTCCCACTTTATTCTCTTAGTCGCTTATCGGCTATTAAATTACCAGTTTCAACCCTCACTTGACCTTGCCACTTGATCTACATCAAGACCATTATGGGAGAATCTTTTATCAAAAGGTACAGTTGTCCTGATTTCAAATGTTTTGGGCTGCAAGTATTAAATTTTTTTTTTTTGCATCATTAACGACAACATTATGTGCAGTATTTTTTTTTTTAGTAATTGTTATCATCTTTAATAAATGCATTGATGCCCCATTCTGTGTGGCCCAAGAGGGCCATAGTTAGCCGTCCTGGCATTTGCCCAATTTCAAGATGGCCAATCCGCCACTGGATATGGAGTTTTCTGTAACTCATCCTGTATTGATCGTGCTTGGCGACCAGCAACACACTGTCAGGGTACATTATATACACACAGTCATCACTGTAGAGAGCCGATACAGTACCATCCACTCAAAATTGATGCCACCAGCCGGCTGCCAGCCAGATATATCCATTCATTCCAATCATATAAGCGATGGCCTGTCATGGACCTGTCATGGACCAGTCGGCAATTCTAGGTGACTGTATCTGTACATGCTCTGCAAGCTGTCATATTCTTAGAGTGTTTTCTAATTTATTAGGAGACTTTAGGTCGACCACACTGCTTAACGACCATTAGTGCCTGTTCTCTCGACACAAGTTGTGTATGGGAGACATATGATATCTTACTGTCCAACAGCTAAATTAGTTTTACCTTTCTTGTTAACCAAAGACTCTTTTCATCATCTTAACTCAAGCTAAACTAGAGAAGAAGCAAAAGTCCACTTGATTTTATGTTGTTTTTATAATCATTGGAAGTGATAATATAATAAAATAAAATAATAAAATCTAATCAAAATTAAATTTGATTAATCACCCGCCCCTACTACTTGGGTGACTCATTGGCCTGCTCTTGGATATTTGATGATGCATTTTTAATGTAACACCAACTGCTGCCAAAATCTTCTATTGTGTACCAATATATCCTTTTGGACTGTGTCTTATGATACTTCATCCAACATCATGACACTGAGTTCTATTTGCATTTTTGTATTTCTACTTGTCAGTGTTATTCTAGGACCCTTGACAGTTTTAGTTTGAGAGATTTGAGAGTCGAGCTCTGTTTCCATGATGAAGGTCACTGAGTCGCAGCTCTGCCTGGGTATTAGAGCTTAGACAGACAGTCAAACAGGGGGGTGATGGAATAAAAGAATCAATCTTCCTACTCTACATCTGTCCAACACCCTGACAATAATTTAAGACCCGTCTAGATTTCCAGGATAGCTCGGTCTTACGTAACATCATGAGGTTGTCTCTGCCTTTTTCAGAGGATTTTCCGTAATTTACTTTCATGGAAAAAGCTTGCTTTTGGTGCACAGAACATTGAATAATACATCCCCATTGGGTGTTCTAAAAAACAATTAAAGATTTATAGGCATGGGTGATAAATTATAAATCTATGATGGGGATGACTGGGAAGGGCAGACTAGAGGTATGTTGAGGAACACCTTCTGAATAATGAATATGTGCTGGCGAGGTCTGACACAGTGGACACAGAGGGAAGTGTTATTAGCTGTGTTTCCAGAGGTGGATACACTCCTCTGATGTCTGGTTGTTTTCTTCTCTGAAGGCTCCTCAGGTTTCACTCTATGTGACTTCATGTCTGAGTTGTTGCTGCAGCTGAGACGTGTTTGTCTGCTCTATGCTGCCCCTAAATGTCACCAAACAAATCCTAACAAAATAATGTTACATTTTATGTATTTTATATACAGCCCTGCACATGAGGGCTGTTCATAGAAACCCTGCAGCAAGCCAACACATAGTGCTGTTGCTTACCCAAGATCATTACATTTTTATCAGGGTTCATGTTGCTCATCCTAATGGGGAGTGTTTTTCTAAAGGCTCTACTCAAATTCATTTGAAATAAATAAATAAATAAATAAGCCAAAAACAGCTGTTTTGGAAAATTTCTGCATACTGATTTTAGAGAAAAACATTGCTGATTAGACCTTTATTGTTGTTTGTTTCATGTTTTTTTTTTTCTTTTTGAAAACTTCACAGAATTCAGCAAGTTACTGATGCAATAACTCCGAAATACACTTTTACTCCATGTCTTTGAAGAAAAACTATTTGAGTTGTTTGACAGCCAGCTTCTTCTCTCTACTTATTAGTGGAACAGCTTCGTCTCTGCAAACTACTTGTGCTTTAGCCACGCCAAACACACAATATTACAATGGTTAACATGCTAATCACTAAACCCTATGAACATCAGCATGTTAGCATTGTGATTGTGAGCATATAACATTTTGCTCAAAGCACTACTGTGCCCAACTACTGCCTCACGTCCTTATATGGTCAAATGGGGGTTTAAATGGCACTTTGGTTGACCAATGAAAGAGAATCAAAATAAATGGCTTTCATACACAACAAATTTCCACCCAGTTGGAGAAACGCTGGCCTTTAGTTACAAATGAGTTGTCAGAAACTATTGATTTTTTGTTGTAACCAGTGGAAAACAACACCAGTGAGGCACAAGACAGAACTTCTTTGAATACTGATGCTCGGTCCCAAATGTGCCCAACAGCCTCTCAAACATGCACCACAGTAATTGGCATAAAAGCTAACAAGCCAGCTGAAGTGTGTATGATGCAATCAGACATGTGCATGATGAGCCAAGGTCATTGTGAAAGAACAATGTTGTGGTAATCACACAGAGAGGCATTAACTGGCCGGCTCACAGCCTGGACTTCATTCCTGCTCTCTGATTAGTGGTGGAGCAAAAAATTCTGGCAAATCACTGTTTATTACTTCTCATCTCTGTGCATTTGTCTGTGAAAAAAAGGTCTTCCTGCTAGAGGTTTGCCACACACAAACACATCAAGGCTTTCAGTTGTAGTAATTCAAATCAGTTTGTTACTTGTTTTTTTTTTTTTTTTAAATCAGTTTGCAAATGAGTACACAATGACTTCCTTATAGAGTAGCTATTCAGAAACAGTAAGAAATGTATTTCTGAAGCCATGATCCATATTCATATAGGCAAGAATGACAGAGCTTGATTGGTCTCTGATGATTTCATTAGAACTGTGAGGTTGTAAACTCTGCACAGCTGGTCTCTGAGCTGAGGAACTTTAAAGATGTTTTTTTTTCTGAGCTAATTTTCAAGCCAGTCAGGTTCTGTAAAACTGGCCCTCGGCACCTCCCCCACTGCTCTGTCTTCTCTAAAAAACGGCTTAGTCAATGATCATTTAAGATTCAATCCTACTTAAAAAGCATATCATGTAAGTACCTTCGCCCCCACACGCACACACTGCTCCACCTAATGCTGTAGCACTCACATCTGCACACCCCTATAGCCTGTAGATATCCTTTCATCCATCTCCACACTTTTCTCTGCCCCCGAGAATGTTCGGCGGTCGGTTTTGTTTTTAGCTGAGTGTGAATTATTCTGGTGAATGAATAGGAGAGTGGAACAGAGGGGTGTGGAACAGTCTGACAGCCTTGTCAGAAATTCTGCAGACACACTCAAACTCAGCCAACACTTGGTGCAAGCCCGAGGGGAAATAGATTTGACCTTTTCAATGTAGATAACCATTAATCCATGGATCAGCTCGTAATGTGCCCAAGTGGCGTGGGAACAGGTGCGCCAATAACCCCTCCTGCTCTTCCTGCCCAGGTACTGCTGTAAGAATGTCACCAACGAAATGCATTCATGTCTGACATCAGCATCCCCTGTAATAAGCACATTTTCCCTACTTAAGCCACTTATCCAACAGAATTAAATGTGCTGTTCAAGTGTGGAGGAATTTGATCTGCTCTGGGTTAACACAGTACATCTCTCTCACCCTCAAAATACTTAGTTAGCTTCCAACTGAAGCATTTGCAGTAGTGACTTTGGTGAACTAAGAGATAAACTGAAGGACAGTCTTTCCTTGCATGACCCCCCTACACCCTCTCTCTTCCCCCTCCACCTCTGTTTTCCGAGCTTCAGCCTTTGCTTGCCTTTCTGTGGCACACTCCCAGAAAGCACAGGTGTGTGTGGGCTTACCCAGATGGTGTTGTTGATGATGCTGAGGGGAGGCAGCCAACTAGCCGATTGCACACCGGTCACCCACCAGCCATGCAAAACCTTCTCTAACACTAGCTATAACAAGAACTTTAATCAGTGGTGTTTCCATGAACATGTGGGTTGGTAAACAAGTCTTTACTGATGACGATTGGAAACCAACGTATTTGAAAAGTTGAGGTATCTCACAGACAATAATAATATCAGGAACAAAAGAGTTGCCATTAAATGTACTGTATGTGCATGCAAGAATAAAAAAAAATATGAAAGCTTAAAATGTCATATTAAACAGGAGTTGGAGGGGGTAATTAGTTTAGCTTAGCATAACGACTGGAAGTAAGGGGAAACAGCAGTTCCAGCTGTTTGCTAAATCCACAACTTGTCATTTTTATATTTGTCTCTGTGTACAGATTAGACAAGAAAGAAACAACCTGGACAGTGTGAACCAGCTAGCTAGAGGAACTACCTAGCCAGGAAAACCCACCTACACTTACCCACAGGATATAACATGTTATATCTTGTTTATCGTAATGTGACATTGTTTCAATGTTTTTAACCTGGGGTATGTACTGGACTTCTTGTCCAGGCACTTCCTGCAGTCTCTGATGCTTTCCCAAAATGTCAAACTATTCCTTTAAAGTTTTATTTTTCTTTTTGTCTGTCCAGTAGAGATCTTCTTTGCTCAGTCGTCTCCATCAATAATTAAAAAAAAAAAAAAAAAAATCTGCAGCTCCTGATATTGCTGGATGTCTGATGCCCTTGTTACACACTGACAGACAAAATATTGGTTCCAGATCAATGGCTGCCAAATTGAGATAGAGAGCCCTGCTTGGTCTTCAAGCAAAAATGAGTAGCACTAGTCAGATCATTACAGCCTCGCCTTGCCCAGAACCAAGTTTTACTTGTGATGAAATATGAAAACAGAATTATGGACATTTGTATTTTGTGTGCATGGGAAAATAGTGTAAAACATACAGTATTCACAGCATAAGAATATTTGAATGGTTTATCTCACCTGCTGATGTTGAGCTCTGGTATCCAGGTGAAGGTGTGCGGAGTCAGGAGGATGTTTCCAGGAAATGGAAAGGTGTTTACAGGTAGACACAGGAGGGAGGAAGAGCTTGGGTTTAATGAGCGGGATCAGCTGCTGTTAGAGTGTTTTCACATGGGAATAACTCCCCTGGGTTTGTTCACATCCCCCCTTCCTGAATTGTTAAACAAAGATAGTTTTGGGAAACAGAAACAGCAGTATGCTACACCTAATGGGTTTCACCTCAGTTTTAATATAATAGTTTAATAGTTTAAAGATGCTCGTGTAAATAGCTTGATAGCAATTTAAAGCCCAGCATGTTGGTCTCTGTCAGTGTATTCAACTGTACAGCATCAATTTACTGAGATTCAGGAATATATGATATGTTAAAAAGGGAGGAAATATTCATCAACAGAAAGTATAATTGTATTTGAGGTCACCAGACTATGAGCTATTTGTACCACAGGTGTTTTGGGTCACTAGTAATAGGATTTTTTCAAGCCCTCAGCACGGGCGAATGATGACATGGTGCCAAGCCGGTGTCATGCCAGAACTGGAGCCAGGTGAGCAGACATCGTAACTAGGCTCAGCAGCAGCCCATCACCACAAACAACAACAACAAGAGTACAGCCATGCCAGCAGCTCTAGCATGGCAACATGCTCACAATGCTAGCATTTGCTGGTTGGTACTAAATACAAAGTGCAGCAGTGTTATAGTGAACAGTAGTGGACCCAAAATGAAAACATCTGTTTGAAGTGTTTATTGAAACTCTTCACTTCTAACTCTAGCACTTCAGGAGCAGGTGCCTGGATGAGACTTAGCTGGGTGTGACAGGGGAATGATGGACAAGAGCTCCTGAAGCTTTTGGAAAGAAAGATTCTCACACAAGTATAAAGGATATCACATGGTTGACTGCTGCATTGTTACCATGAAGGCGACTGAATGATATGGTGGACGGTTGAATATATACTGCAGGGTATACATTGGATGATGAAGCAGGTGGTGAGGTGATAATCAGGTAAGAGAGGCCACACCCAGCAGCACACACAACTGAGAGAGAGACAGGCAGACAGACACAGAAGGGAAGCAACAGGCAAGAAGGAAGCAAACACCTTCACAATAACAAGCAGAGACTGATGGAAATGCAGATATTTGGTCATAAACGAAATTCATGGATAAATCAAACGTTTGACTGATATCCGTGCCAATGTCATGACAATCCATCTCGCACATTTTGAGATATTTAAAGGATATACATGAAAACCTTAAGCTACAAAACAAGTAGCACCATAAATGTCTGTAGCAAATGTCATAACAATGCGCCCAATAGTCCTTGTAATATTTTATAATAAGGCCACAGCAGGAGACACACAGTGATGATTTAACCAAATTAAACCAAATTTAGTAAATTAAATTGCCAAATAAGGTTTATTAAGATGTGTGGTGTGAACCTCAGTAGTCAGTGGTGTAAATATGCATGAGTGAAAGAGTAAGTGTGTATGGCAGTGACAGCACACTAAACCAAACCAAGCGGTGCCTGTAGGGAGAAGGTAGAGACAGCTGCAACAGCATAAAGGCAGACAGAGAGGGAGAACTGCACTGCAGCCATGCACTCTTACACAACCTGGGAAAACACCGGGGCTCTCAGGTGTTCCCGTTTACTCTAATGATCCACCTGCAGTGTGAGCACAGAGACAGGTCTATCACACAACACACAAGATGACACAACAGGGGTCATTACACTCAATTAGAAGAGAATATACATACATCATTTATATATAAACAAATGTGTGTTTGATAGATTATTTCTTCTTCAGTGTGTGACTAGCCTGGTAACCTGAGGAGGAGGTGCTAGGCTGTTGTGGCTGTGTATGGTTCTTCCACACGCTAATGAGGCTCCTGATTGTTAAATGAACAAATTGTTTCATCAGACTTCAATCATCCAAACCATCAAACACCAAAAAAAGAGTCACCAGCAAAGAAAAACTGTTTGGCAGAGAAGATTAGTGTATTTTTAATGGGTGCAACCCAAATACTCCCACATCCCACAAATGCATGTTCCTTACAAATGTATTGTAAGGTATTTAAATAAAGGGAAATGGCTTTCCAATGGTGAAGCATTGTTACAGCAAAGAATAACCTACCAAACACATGTATGTATGTACTTTCTTCAGATAATAGAGCCTTTGAGATCAGAGCTATCCAAAGTGGCCAATGTTAAAATTTGACTTTAATCTGACGAAAAGTACATCTTAGTGTACATTTCCCAGAGATTATTTGGACCATCTAATCAGATGATGGAGTGAAACAAATATGGACAATTGGGCAACATGACCAATCAAATGCGCAATGATACATGACAAAACATTGTAGTTTTTACCATTATATTTCACTCACCCCCGACCATTTACACAATATAATTTGCATCTCCCTTGCTTCTACCTGGGTTATTCTCCCATTGAGGTACTCCTTTGGTAGTCATCATTTACAAGTGAAGCAAACCTTGTATAATATGGCTCTGGAATAGTAATATTCAGTATGAACAAATGAAGAAGGACTTTTGTTTTCATTACAGGTTTCATAGCTGCTGCTCGACCTGTCCTCCTGTGGGTCATTTCTGGTAGTTCCTGCAAGTCTGTATGTGTCTTGGGTGCTAATATAATATAGTTTTAAAGGTTATTTTAAGGAGGGTTGGTCATCAGGCTTTATTCTGAGTCTGAGCACATACTTTAGCTCATTATGAAGCTGAATATTGTGTTCTCTGCTTCAGATAAGAGGCAGATAAAGAGACTCTCTTTCTCTGTCCGCCCCCTTTCTCTCTTTGATATCTTACCACTTGCTGTCTTTCTGCCTCGCGTCATTTCTGTCACCCAAAAAAGGTGCTCTCTCTTCCAGTAGTTTGAAATTCATATAAACCCCCACACTCTTGTGGTTTCCCCGCTGCTTTCTGCTAAACCAACTTGCACATTTCACATCAGAAAGAAATCCCCCAAAACAACTTTTTCTTCCCTTTTCATCGACATACACATTATTCAATAAATTTGTACCAATGTCCCTACAGTGAGGTGGTGTTGGCACATTTCAGTACAGATTTTCTGCACTTTTCTATTTCATTCCTCTAAATTAGATGGAGTAGACACTCCAGGACTCCTTGAAGACTTGTTTGGCTGATTAAATTATACATTTGCAGTCTGAGCCATGGTCGGTGCTCGATCTAGATGGTGGGATCTAGCCTCTATAGGGGTTTCTGTCCTGATTTTAATTGGATCCATGTCTTATCAGAAATCTCGTGGGGTGCATCCCTGTGGTTGCAAACAGCAGGAAGCAAACAGAGACTGATCAACGTCTCAAGACAAATAAGGTACTGAAAAAGACACGCATGGCAACAAAGGAGAACAATGCTGACACTTCAACACAAGACATACACTAATAGAACAGAGGTCAATAAGAGCATAATCTTACATGGCTATAAAATTAAATGTATTGGAAGATCAGTGACATCCACTGCAACATTGTCTGACTCGTGATGACACTGCCATGTAGGGGATAATGAACAGCCCTGTTCAAAAATAAACCCTGACAGGGTGATGCAGTACATTATTGTTGTACATTATTCCGCTTATTACACAGCAATTTACAAAAGAAATCAATAATTTGATGTAAAATGTCGATTTAAAAATTATTTTATTGATTTAAGAAGTCTAGCCAGTCTAGAGCTACGTCGATGGCAATGCACTGTTTTAATAGCAGCGGTTTGCTATACAGAAATAACGGACCGAAGAATGTCGTAACTGACCAATCAGAACTGAGTATTCGACAAAGCTGTGTAATAATTCAACATACAATCTGGCAAATATGCAGTAACCTGTGTGATAAATACAAATACTCTTTTGCTTTGATCTCTGTTCTTGAAAAGATATTTCAGTACAAAGTTGATTATGTTGCAGTTCTTCCTAAGATAACCTTTTTTTGAACTCAGTCATTTTTTTTTTTTTTTTTTAACTTTTTGGCAAGACTTTTAAATTATATTGTTACTTTAAATGGCGGCAAAAAGCTAGAATTAAATTGTGATCCATTTTCTTTTGTTAACCAGAAGTGAAAGATTCAGCATTTGACATGAAAAGAGACTGCAATTTTCTATTAGACAGAGGTAACATTCAGCTCAATGTGCCTCTACATGGACAAGTCCTACAGTGCCCATAATTGTAGTAAAGGCCATATTATTTGATATGTAATAACACCTCATTGTCACTCTATGATCTATTGAGACAGAATCACTTCTTGGTTGGTACTAGGTATGTAAACGTACTATATAGGACAACATACATATGTCTCTACCACAAAGTTAACGTGTACATCACAGATCTGTTATCTAGCATTACGACATACAGTACAGGAACTCTTACTGATGTTGACTAATGAAAATGTAATTCATTTGTCAATGAACATAAGGTCCAATTGATTTATCAGCACAAGAATTGCTTAATAATAATTATACCACCTCACTGAGTTACTGACACACAATGCAAGAAAAAACAAGAAAATGGAGAAAACACTCACTTGAGTGTGCACTGCATTTTGAATCATTCTGCAAATACAGAAAGCAGCTGCATTTGATTTTACCTGAGGATGGTGGGGGAGCTTATTTTTGTTTTCTTTCCAAAAGCTGCAGTACAATTATGTATCCTGGTAAAAAGGGACCTACTCAAATGGCTGCACATAGGCATACACGCACATCATCAATTAATGGTTGAAGAGCATTGAAAGTCAAGTTGTAGCTTTGCTATAAAAATAAGAAACAGCTCAGCTCAGCTCAGCTCAAAGCCCTTCAGCACTTGACTGTAGCTGCTGATCTCTCACAGTATATAAATATAGGATGAAAGTAAAGCTGGCTATGAATTTTAAATAACCTTCCTACCATTACTTCCTTCAAACTGGAAGCAGGTTCGGATTGTTTGGACTGGTGGATTTTCACATTGTAAAACCAAATCTGGCCGAATAATCCATTCAGTTCACTACCGTCCACTTGAACTCTCTCTGGATGCAAATGCGTGCTACCATATACAGTACACACAAGGGAATAGTTTGACATTTGGTGGAAATGTGCTCATTTGCTTTCTTGCTGAGACTCACAGGAGAAGATTGATACCACTCTCTACATATTGGATGGTATAAAGAAGCTAGAGCTAGCAGGTTAGCTTAGTCAAGCACCTCTAAAGCTCACTAAATAACATGTTTAATCTTTTGTCTTGGCAGACAGGACATTTACAATATTTTTGCAAACCTTCTGTTTTAACATTGCTGCTTATCTTAAGGAATAGGCTAGACTATAATATTACAGTCTCTGACTGAAATCCTACTCACTATGTCTGTGGCCCCAGGAATCCTCAAAGTCGGCTATTTCATATTTAAATTATTTTTAAAAAGTGAGACTGGAGAAGTGAGTCACTCCTGAAAACCTTCCCTGAAGCTGGATCATTTACAGTGTCAGAGAGGCGTAATGCTGAGAGAGAATCATAATTTGAAAAAAATACCATTAAAGGAGACATATTATGAAAAAAAATCACTTCTCCTTCTATACTGATATTTTTGCATTCGGGGTGCGTATGAACCCCCCACCAGCGTTAAAAACAACTGCCTCCATTTTGCGTGAGCTGCTGCAGCCACACTGTGTCTTGCAGCTTGTCTCTCAAACAAAAGACCCAGTGGTTTTATCGCTGGTTCCAGTGGTAGTTGCAGGATGACAGAGCTGGCTGAACAGAAATGATCACATCACTAGAGACAGTTTGTGAAAACTGGATCCATAGGTGTGATTGCATCACCTCCCCATGTTTGCTTGGGTTTCCTCCGGGTGCTCCAGTTTCCCCTATCATTGGAAACATGTATGTTATGCATGTACATACATAAAATAAAATGTTTAAGTGTTACATGTATATGTAATAGTTTCAGCTTTATAAGAGACATTCTACTGTTTTCCAAATCAACAAACAAAACACTTTTTTTCTGTATCTATATTTGTATAACGACTCAGACAAAAAAGGTTTTTCTGGCAGTGAATTGTCACCAGTGTTGTTGTGCACAGCGGCAAACTGCACACAAAGGTAGAAACTAGCGGGTGAATCAAGTAGAACATTTAGTATTAAACACTAACAACTAGTTGTATTTTGAGTCAAATACTGATGCTGTGTGTTCTCTCTAAAAAGATGAATTTGTTTAAGATAACGCTGTTTTTACTGAGCCTGTTCTTAACTGTCGCCCACTTTAAAAAGAGTTCGACCTCCCTTTTTTTAAACTTTTCCTTGCTGTTCCCCTCTTTTTCCCCTCCAACTATAATCCTTGGCCAGGGTTTCTTTAACGTCATGGTGCTAAGAGGGAGGCAGGTGACAGTTGATCCATCTGGTGTGTCTGCTTGAGTCTCTGTCATACTCCATGAAGACACCTTACACTCCATCGCTCTGCACCTCCATCCTTACCGGCAGCAAGAGACACACATTTGCAAGTTTATTTGCATAGCCTTGTTAATCACAGTTACAGTCTCAAAGGGCTTCCCGACGCCCACATTATGGGAACAATGAATGCATGTGGTGACCCCTTAAACCTTTAGACTCTCAATGAGCAAGAAAACCTCCTACTAAAACCTTAGTCTCCAATGTGAGTAGGTGTGTGTAAGAGAGCAGAGAGAGCGATGCCAGACATGCCTCCATAAACTTTTGAGGGATTTGTTTACATGTTTTAACTTTTTGAATAAATTATATCTATTCATGTGTAGTGCGGCGTTTGACTTAATGGTTTGCAAGTACTGTTTCAGCTGAGCTGAGTTGATTTAAGAGAGAAGACAGAGAAGAGATAAAACCTCAGAAAAAAAAAAAGATTTTTTAAAGCAATTTAAACAAAAAGAAATACTGTGCTGATTCCACAAAAGTATCGAGCCTTATTCTGGTCATGGAGTGAAACTGTTCAATTTGTGTTCGGCAGGAGAGTAATGTAGATGTCTTTGACAGTAACCACAGTGTATGTGATGAGCCTGCAGACAGGTTCCTAAGAGATGGCTGAAAGAGAGGGACTACACAGGAGATCCATCCCAATGAGATTTAAAGCAACAGTCTCTGCACTACCTGCCATTTTGTAAAAAATACCAGAGAAAAATAATGAGATTGTATGCCTGTGTAGAAGGCATAGCTCATAAATCGTCATTAAAATAAACAGGAATGATCTTATTTTCATTCAAAAGTGCTAAACATTTACCGGTTCTTCCCGGTAGTCTTTTTGTAAACTGGGACAATTGCACAATTTGGTTTAATAGCCTCATCGCTGATATAATCCCCATTTGAGACTGAACAAGTGCCTTAAAACACTCAGTTTACTTCCAGTGGCTGCAGTTTGGAGCTTAGCTAATTAACAGAAATAATGTGAGTCATTTGTCAAGTATAAGTATAGTTAGAGGTTTGTGTGGAAACAATTAAATCGCAAAAGTTATTCACTCACACACTGACTTACACTGGGATAAGTCAATTGTCCTTTAAAGCACTAAACGGAGGAAAATGGCATGTAAAACTTTTAAAGTCGTTTTCCATTTTAGGGTGCACAAGTTTGATCATGGCTATCTGTAGTTTCACAGTTGCTTGATGGACGTTGTCAACCTTCAAAGGTCCAATGTAGCATTATTTCTTTGCAGGAATGGAGTATAATATTCATTCGTATGTTTCTGGGGGTTAAAGTACAGATGATGTGTTGTTCACATACAGAAGTTGTGGTCTACTTTGGAAAAACAATATGTATAAAAGGCTATATCAAGTAATTCTGTATGTTTGTCTATACTGTTGGGCCATAACCTGTGACTATATATTTTGTATTTTTTTCATTTTAAAAGATGTCAAAAGCACTATGAAAAGTATGCCTGTGAATGGAGTTTGTGTTTGGACACCAAATCCTTTTGACTTCTGACTTCATAATACATTATCAGTTTGTAACTAAGCTAACAGTCGCTGCTGAACTGACTACTGTTAGCCAAACAACTCCTGGTGATATTACCAGTACTTGCTGTTCATACATTTATCTTTGTGTATGAATTAAACACGAGTTACAAGGTCATCATTTGTGAGCTAGTACGGATAGAGAGGCTGATTTCCCCTGCTTTTGATCCTCTCATCTAATTGTTAGCAAGCAGGTAAACAAGCTTCTTTCTCAAAATGTTGAACTATTGCCTCAGTAGCTTTGCCATTAAAAAGCAAATGTCCTTGAAAGAGTGTCAAAAAAAAAGAATGTCAAAAAAGCAGTTTGTGCCAATTTGGTGAGTAACATTAAAATTGTGTTTTTTAGTTCCTACTTCATCAGCATGAGCAATGTCTTTTGATTGACCTTTTTTTTTTCATGTGGAGAACCATCAATAAACCTACTGAGCCTGAGCCAACCGCTAAAAGCATATTTATTACCTAATGTGCATCTTTATTGCTGTTATGAGGACGCATTACCCCAGTAACTGTTTTTAAAATATGATCCATTTGAGTTATGATCCATCCTGTGAGATATTATGCATACTGTTGCTTATGATATCGATGTCCCTTAAGATACTGGGTATACAGACGGATAATAGCCTTAATCTGTGTAGTCCGTCATATCTCATCATGCTAAGTTGGATTGCCTCGTTCAGACTGATATCTTCATGGCCATATGCTCGGATATAGCACAAATTACACTTTACCTATTAATCTCACGAAAGCTATAGCTAGCGAAATTGGACACCATATGGGCAAAGGATGCCACACCACACCAAAAGTGATTGCACTGAAATCACTGTAATTCTGGGGAGAGAAAAAAATAAACAAACAAAACAAACAAAATCAAATTTAGAACGACTGGATGAAGTTGAGTTTGAGGCAGTAACCCGTTTGCTTCTAATCCCAACTTTAATCTAGATTACATCCACATCTGGCATGTCCCTGCGTGCCTCCACATCCTTCTTGAACCCCATGGTGTGGCTGACCACTCATTTCTAAGAAAAATGTGGATGACCCCAACCGTTTTGGATGGGATGAAAGGATTTTTCTATCACATACCTAAATATATAAAGTTGAACAGTGCTTCGATTAAAAGAGATCCCCGTCTACAAACCACAGATTTTTAAAGAGACATGGCACCCTTCCAGAGTGGTGTAATTGTGTACAAAAAAAAAGGAGGTAATGTAAGACGGGGATTGTTGTTCACAGAATACTTATCTCTCTGTTTGGCTTGGGCAGATGTTTCTATTTCTTCTTCTCTCAGAAACGTTCAGTGACAGGACACTGATTGAGCATCCCAGACTGGCAAAGAAGATTAGGCTGTCATATCCAGAACAAACCAAAAAACTACAGCCCAGAAAATGGATTTCTCTCAGATTACTAGGAGAGCTTTTATTTGGAGCGTTGCAAAGTACACGTCATGGTTGTTAGCGCTCATTCTCTCTCACTCACACCCTCTCTCTCTAAGACAAACATCCTTTGTTTCTTTCCATGCTTTCATTTCCCGATCATCTAAAAAAAACAATATGCATCATAACTTCTGCAATATCCTCACACAGTTTACCTGGAGTTTAAGGTAAGGAACAGAGAAACAATTGAGTCCAAGCATACAACATACATGAAAGAGAGAGAGAAATGGATATATATATCATATATGGGCCAAACTATCGGCTTGTTTATATTTCTTCTCAGGACATGGCTTCAAGCTTCTCAAAAAAATAAATTAAGATGAGCACTTCTTTAGAATTCATGACAGAAAAGTAGAGTATGAGACAGGTCATACTGTAGGCAACATATTAAAAAGTAATAAGAATAAAACTAAAAGTTGCAGTTGGGCTTATAAGTATGATCACAGTGGAAGGAAAAGCAACTTTGGATTGAATATTGCATGTTTATGGAAGCAGCCGGTTACTAATATTGGCTTTCTGGTCAGACAAACTGGACCGTCCATTTTAAAGGGTTTTCAGTCTTTTCTTAGTGTCTGTGCAGTCTATAGTGGGCACACTCCTTAACCAATGGGAATACCTTTCGTTGAAGTTCCTCACAACCTCATGGGAAGTTAAGCCTTTGGAGTAAAAGTCATTTACAGTCCTTTCATTGTGTGCAACACAGAGATTTCTGGATTCATAACTTCTTGGAAGTTTAGGATTGAGTCAGTCAGTGTGAGTACTGTTCAGAAAGCTGCTGCTGGCAGGCTGTGATTGTTATTTCCTGCAGATTCATCGCCTTTCCCCAGCAGAGCGAGAGACTCCAGTGAGTGCACACTATCCTTGTCTAGACGTAATCCCAGCCCAGGTGGAGCTGATTCGCCCCCTACTCCTTCACCTCCTACCTCCTGCAGCTCCCCTACAGCAGCAGCCGCAGCAGCTGCACACTCCTCTTTAAATAATCGGTCGTGCTCCATCTTCAGCTCTTGGTAGGAGCGGGAGAACATGTGGAAGATGGAGGTAGCGGGGAAGGCCATGATGAGGATCCCGCTGAGGATGCTGCTCAGTGCTACAACTTGTCCTGGAATGGACCTAGGCACCATGTCGCCATAGCCCACGGTTGTCATGGAGATAATGGCCCACCAGTAGGAGGCGGGGATGCTGCTGAAGTCATGGGCGCCTGTGAGCTCACTCTCAGCCAAGTGGACCAGCGGGGAGAAGAGGGTGACGGCCACGCAGAGAAAAAGCAGGAGGAGGCCAAACTCCCGGGTGCTGCGCCTGACTGTCAGCCCCAGTGTCTGCAGGCCAAGAGAGTGGCGAGCCAGCCGCATCACATAGAGAATCCTCAGAGCCCGAAGAATCCTCAGTACCAGGCCCAGCTTGTCCAAATAGCCCTTACCTCCTCCTGGTCTCTCGTGATCATGGGCTGGGTCCTCCTCTTTCACCACCAGAGAGACATAGTAGGGAAGAATGGCCATGGCGTCTATGATGTTGAGTGGCCCGCGGAGGAAGTCCAGCTTGCTGCGGGCCTGAATGAACCGCAGGATGAACTCCAGGGAGAACCAGGCTACACACACCGTCTCTATGATGAACATGTTGTAGCACTTGGAGGAGCACATACCCTGAGGTAGAGAAGGAAGGCGAGGGGTGGGGTGGGGGAGCAAGAGAGAGTCAGAGACCGAGAGATTAAGGATGAGAGGAGCAGGAGTTTGACAGAGAGCAAGACAGATGGAGTGGAGGGATGGTGAAATGGGGAGAAGACAAAAATCCTGAGGTCAGATAATCATCCTTGGTAATCATTAATAAATCATGAGCTACATTTCACTCAGCATGCTAAAGCTACTGCGGGAGCACTGATAGTGACAAAATCAATCAATTATTTTATGAGGGCAGGTTTCATAGATTAATTTAACACTCAGTGGGAGCGGTGACAGAAAACAATCAGGTTTGCATGCCCTCTAACTACGGTAACAAGGAAGACCGATGCAATAATAAAAAAAAACCCCACTGGAGTACAGAACCCTGCTGTTAACTGACCCCCTTCTTCAGAGCTTTGTCCCATGCCATCATCAAATTAGCCTTTATTCCACCTCCTCACATCTTCAAGTCCCACTGCAGCAAATAACTTGAATCACTTCATGATTTGTTGAGTCCTTTTGATATTTATTAAGCTACCATATCTAAAGACTGGAACTAGTGCTCATACAAAGTGCCGTAAGATACATTTATTAATTATCCGCTGGCTCCAAAAAACAAGTGTGTTATCACAATTAAATAAATCCTTATAATATATGTTATCACTCTTTTTAGTTAGGATTGCTAAGGCTTGAAAGAAGTAAGTGAAGAAGAAAACTATAGCTTTCTGCAGAAGTTCAAATCTTTAACAGGTGACTTTAACAGGTGCCCAGTTTCAATGTTTGAAATGCTGGAGGGTGAGGAAACTTTGTTACTCATGGACACAACCTCAGCAAGTCCTCCAAAGTAAGCGACAAAGTTCATCATTTGTAATTGCAACCAGATCAACACATACGTGCTCTTATAACCTGATGTACTAATCAGCAGTTTGCAGCAGCAGTCAGCAATAAAACCATGTACACATCAGACCAGTAGGGTTAATGTTGAGATTTGGCTCAAATTTACCACCTCAGAAAGGGAACTTTCATTGTTATGGTTAAAATAGCAACTATTCGGATAAATTTAAATGTGAACCCAACAAGAACTCAACACTGTGTTGATCAGAACAACATCCGAATGATATCAGAACGAAAATGTGGTGATTTTCATTAAAACTGTGTTGACTCATCCATCCACACTGACCACCTTTCTGTGGACTCTGCTTTACAGCAGCACTCAGTATCCATCTTTTACTCCTGCTGGAGTCATAATTCCTACAGCTGCTAAGGTTCTTTGTCACTTGAAGAGAAACGTACTTCATTATTGACCATTCTCTAACACCCGAAGCTGTCGTTTTTCTTGGGAGGACAACGTCCTGAGGTGACTCCTGGTTGTCCATCTTTGGGTTTTCTGTCTAGTTGATGACATATTATATATTTGTACAATATGCATGCTTCTCAGACAGATCAAGAAGGCTCTCTGTATTTCTGTCAGTGATTCACATTCTACCTTGTACAGCATTGTGACTTCTTTACAGGTTATGACAAAATAATGATAATACTGGATATAAGCCCACATGACTTCATTAAAATGGACATTATTTGTCTCAGCCTCTCCTTTCATCAGCTTCCCCCTATTTTCACCACTTCCCTCATTGTTCACTTTCTGCATTTATCTCTCTGCTTCTGTGTGTCTCATCTATTTTCCTTCCCCCTCATCCTTCTTTTCTCTCTCTGGTATCCTCTCTTTCTCCTTCTGCCTCTGTTTCCACCTTCTCATCACTCATTCTCTTTCCTCCTCCATCACCCTCTCCGGACTGCCTCCCTCTCATCTTTCATCCTCTTTTTGCCCCTCACACCACTGTCTCTCAGCTAGAAATCCTCTATTCATTCAGTGTTTCTTCAAGTGAAACACAACTCCCTCCACTGTTTCTCTATGCATGATGCATCCTTCACACACGTGTCCCATTCCTCCAGCTCTCATTTATCACCCGTGTCCTCTCTGCCTTTCTTTTTGCACTGATTCCCATCCCAGAGTGACTCTTAGCCTTTCACTTTGTTTCTACAGAGTGACGTGTATCTGCGTAATCCGTAGTGTTGTACAGAATGCAGTGTTATTATTGAGTTGGGAATTACATATTGGCCTAAGAACATTTCCCTTCATGCCTTATTTCTGAAACCATTGCTTTTTTTTCCACACTGTGCTGAGTCCTGGGCTGTTTCTGTTCTCATATATTCTGCATGCATCTTTTATTAGAACTGCTGTGGCCGTGACACCCTATCATTTTAACCCATTAACAGCTAACAGTTTCCCCTTCAGATGGGTTGCACATTATATTTCCTGAATATTCAGTCTGACATTGGTATCTTAGGAAACTATGTATTTTAAATCACAGTTCTTCAAGGTTAAAGTTTGAAATGAATTTGAGTTGGCACACAAGTTAGCTTCCGCTTGTTAAAACTTCAATATCTGTGTCATTACTGCAAATGAGCAAAAGTGTCATGTCTCCAAAGCGGCTAAATGTTTGTCATAAAAGAGCAATTTTATGACTTAAAGCAGTAAAAAAAAGCTTTCTGGTAGTACTGGAGATCAATTAACATTTATGAGAGTTGTGTTTTCCAACCTAAGTATGTTGTAAATCAGTTTTTAAAGACTTAAAACTAAAAAGCAGACTTCTGCGAGTGCTTCATTTAAGCTTTTCCATCATCCTAATTGCACCAAATGGCTTTCTAAATTTTAAGAATTTCTTTGGTGCTTTAAATAAGGGACTACAAAATGCCGCATGAATGAGCAACAATTCAAACAATTTCTCAACATAATTACTACATATTCATTTAAAAAATTAAGACATTCAAATAGCCTCACAGTATGAATGAGAATGATAAGCAGCTTCATGTAAAATTAAAACTTTATGTTAAATAATCCTGGCCTGCGTGCTTTGCTACATACTTCAGGGAAGCCGAAAGCAAAACATTTTATATATTATTATAATTATTATGTAATTTCCATCCAAATGACATATGAATGAAACCCCAATATGCACTTATAGTTTTGGTCTCCATTGACTCCAGAGAGAAATATATACCTGTAATAACTGCTAAATGCTTCCCTATATTCACCATCTAGTCACTGACTTTTTATCCACTTAAAATAATCACAATGAGTGACACCTTTAACATTACACATAACTGTTTGATCCACTGGTAATATAAAAATAATGATTAGTGCATCTTTAAAACACATTTAATAAAAGACAAATTTCTAAAGATATCCCACATGTTGATAAAATATTAAATATCCTTTTTAATGAATCAATTACTCACTCTTTGTTTGTTAAGGGACATGAAACTTTAATTATTGCACGCAGGTCCAGAGCAGCAGGGCAGCAGTTGTCAGTGCCCGCACAGTAAAAAGTGAAACCACAATCGCTCCAACAGTCCATGATTTCTCCAGAGGTCTGAGGGACTGACTGGGGGGGGATATTTGTTCCTCAAGCGGTGGACATTTACAAAGGAAAAAGACACATTCGATAGTTTAAAGGGTCACTTCCTGAGAACTGCCACTTCAATAAATCTTTAACTAAATATTAACCTTTACACTCCTCCTCCTCCTCCTTAATCTTGCCTGCATTCCTCACGTTTTCTGTCTGATGTCCAGTCCTGCTGCGATTTCTAGCTGGCTGTATGTCCTGTATCAATCTGTCAGTCGCTTTCGCCCCACAGCTCACATGTAATGTCTCTCACGTGCACTCTCATTTATTCCATTCCTCACTGCTATTTCTCTCTCTCGTGCTGACATTAGGCCCATCAGGGCTTTTGCGACATCGTTCTCACCCCCTGCATGATAGGCCATTTGTTACAGCTAGAAGCTTTCCACTTCTGTCTCTCCCTCTCTCTTACAAACACACACACACACACACACACAGATACACACACAATGCCTCCCACAATACCCACTATCTCCCTGACCTTATCTCCTCTGTACGACTCTCTCTGGAACTAATGTCAGTGACAGCTCATTTCAACACAGACACTGCTCAGCCCAGCAGCTGTCTCACACTGTGTTTCACATTAACATCCGTATTAACACATCTCAATGTCAAATTAAGACAAAGACCACAGTGAGGGTGGAGTCATTGTAAAATGCACTCTGGGGACAGATGAAGTGACCACGTGACAAACCACTTCATCATTATTACAGCTTTTCCTTTTTTGTTTCCAAATGTTGCCACACTACAGGAACCCACAAACTGAGGCACCTGCAAGCTCACCTAGAATCTGTGTTTGTATACTAATTTCTTCCTGCAACAACCCAGGTTGAATCAGCAATCCTTCGGCCCTTTATTGCATGTCAACCCACCATGTTGACCCCCATTTTGTCTTAAATCTGTTGCATCTAAAAAAGTTCCCCAAAATAGTATTTAGGAAAAATTCAAGGTGGCTAGTCTGCAATAAACTGAATCACAAGCCTCTCTGTACATGAAACCTCAAGCCAAAATAATTAAACAGGCTGCCACACTCACTCACACACACACGCGCATGCACACACACACACTTCTTTGATACGGTTAGCTTATTATCTTTGAAGAGGCTAAATAAATGAAGCAAGCTGTTTTTTTAATGTATCAGAGCATGATATGTCCTGCTTCTTTTTAACTGTGTTTCATTGCACATTCCCCTTTCTCCAAATGGATCCGCAAAATCTCCTTCCTTCATCCATAAAGGAATTCTGTGTGAAGGAGATCACACAAAATATATAGGAGGATATCACTTTGTTATGACTGAACTAATAAATTGTACAGCATATAAGGGAGACATTGGAAAATGTCTTCCTAGTAGGTCATGAGGGATGTAAGAGAACATCTTGATAGTCTTTCTGTAGACTGATGGATTATTTTGGACAAAAACTTGCCTGGTTCAGATAGAAATATTACATAAATATATTATGTCCTAAATGTTGGTAATTTCAAAAAGAAACAGACCGAAGTTATGCCCTTCAAGCTGAGGCTGTCTAAGAGATTTCAACAAACCTTAGTCAACCTTAACAGCCCTGAACAGTATAAATTGCTCCACAAAGGAAGCACAGATTATATACAGTTACAAGACTTCCCTAAAAAATCAAGAACCTTACAAATGTTAGCTGTTGTGACTAACTATGTCTTCACAGCTGGCTGGTGGGTTTGCAGTTAGCTCGCCACGTACAGTAGTTCACCAACTAGCCCCGTGAGTGTGTCACTACGTACTGTAGTAGTCATACCCGCTGTGTTTGTGTCCACATTTTGACTGCAGCTACACATTGTGATTCTGTGCTTTTTTTGTGATGTTATGTCTTAACTTGTAGGTTTAGTGTTAGTGTTAGTGGCGATGTCACAGATTGTGGCACTCTTCTATTTGCTGAAATGTGGTGAAAACACTGTCAATTCTTGTGTTTTGTGACACCTTCATTTAGATTTGAGGCAGTTTGAGCTGAATTGTAAACTGTGATTCCAGATCTTTATGGGAAATTTTCATTCTTGTGAGGGGAAAAAAAAATGACATTCTTCATATGTATAAGACAATATCAATAGTATGTCACATTGCAACCTATACTGAAAGATCGTTGTATTGACACACTAATGTTTGGCTCTGACTCTGTTTGCATTCATTTGGTTCATTGCAATTGGTTGATTTTCAGTCATCTCTCTGATTAAACATCTGGCATGTACTGCATAATTATGATCATTTTCAGGAAGTTTCATTATTGTCAGTGTTTGTGTTAATGGCTGGGCAGATGGTTGATGAAATTGGTTCAATACAGTACACACACTGACAACTGACTTTCACTGTGGGAGTTTATTAGAAATACGTTGTGACACAGACAGCGCTCGCCTCCCTCTTCATGGGATTAGAAAAACACAATATGTTTAATAGTTATTCCTAATTTGGGTTGAAGGTGAACACACAGTTTGTGAAAAAAGGCATTATCATTCAAGAATACCAGGACTACTAATGCCTGCATCATACTACTTTGCCACCCAGCCTCCCATCAACCCTCACCAGTGACCGGTCACTGAACAGTGAGACAGCTGCTGGATGTTTCAACAGCAGGCCACTCTGTGTACCACGGGTTTGAAGTGTAAATGTATCTCTTCATTGTTGAACAAGAGAAAGCTTCTATAGCTCTGAATTATGAATGTGTTGTTTTTTCCACTTGTGGATCAGGTGAAGCCCCATATTTCACTCTCTTCAGTTCAGTAATTACGACAACTCCTATATGCAAATGGTGTGTTTAAAATTTGATCATCGCTCTTCGTAATGCTCCCTGGTGTTCCGTTCTTCTAATTTCATCCTCTGACTCTTTCACGGTATGCGAGAGAAGAATATAGCTTTCTCTTCATCTCTCCTTCTCTCGGGGCCCGTCTCCCAATAAGGTAAAAAAGCTCCTAATGATGACCCTACCGAAAATCTATGGGTTCAGACAGAAAGGGGAACAGGAGAGAATATTCTACCCATCAATCAGGTTTACCATGCAGCAGACCTTGAACATATCTTGCACCACTGAATTTCTCTATGCTGCTGTACTGACCTTGCACTCACTTTTAAAAGAATTAGAGGAAGGAGGAGAGAAGGGACGGGCGAGACATAAAGACAAGGAGAGAGAATTACGGGGTGTGGTTGTATGCCACACCTCTGGCTTCAGCCTGAAATACTGCACATCAAGCACCGTGTTCACTCGTCATGGGTTATTAAAGGGCTTGTATTATGTGACACCTACATCCGTTATCAGGTTGTTCTCCTGTGACCTGATAGCAGACAAAATGTACTCAGGGTAACACATGTAATGAATTGCATTCGCACCAATTCCTTTGCAAGAATCCAGGATATATATTATGATAAAAGGAGAACCAAGCCAAATCAGCCAAGCAGACTCGAAAGACACTGTCCACTGACTCTAATAACACGCCATACAGTATGCTGAGCACAATAAAGCGAGTGCGAGAGCAGATCCGAACAGTTTTCTCTGAAGCTGCCGTAGAGGCTGTCAAGTGTCCCATCTCTGACAAAGACCAACAGCTTGTTCACGCACAAACACCCTAATGGAGAAAAATGAAAGAGGGAAAGTGGTAAGGATTGATAGATAGAACAAAGGGAAGATGAGAATGGATGGAGGAAGAGTAGGTGGCTGAGCAGTGTGGAGGGATGGAGGAGAAATGTATTACAAGATCAGTTGATGAGGAAAAAGATGAGGTGACATCTGAAGCACGGGGTTCTCTTCATACGCCATATGTCTCTATTGTCTGTCTGTCAGGACACTGCGTGCGCGCACACACACACACACACACAAGCACACATTCAGAATGAGACACACATGAACAGCAAATTAGGTTTTCGCTTTCCAGTTTGTTAGACATCTCTTCCATGATTGTTTCACCGAGGATAGGATGAAGATGGGTGCGCATTGTTAAAAACTGAAAAACGAAACTAAGCAATAGATACATAAGAACCACACACGCACACACAAACTACACACTCGCATACAAACACACACACACAGTACAATTTAAATATGCTGTAAAAGCAATTCAGTGTTAGTTTCTTGTCCAGTATTCCAAAGCGTTTAGTGTCTCATCAAATTCAAGATGTTATACGTGCATCGGCAATGTACTTATAAAGTGACTCTGACACTAACAGTCACACACACACACACACACACGCACACACACACACACACACACACACACCAAAGGACCATTGCACTTTTTTTTTTGTCACTGCTCCGTGCAAGATATAAACCACACACACCACCAACACTGGAAGCGTCCCATCAATTTATTGCATCAATAAGCATATCAGAAAATTAGATTAAAGAAGAAACACACGCACACACACACACACACACACACATGCTGGTGGCTCTGCAGGCTGCATGTAGGAATGCAGAGGCACAGCGCAAATGGTGCGCTTGACTTCAGTTATGCGGGGGTGGAGTTGCAGTATGAAGAGGGATGTTTGATATTGCGGGTAGCTCCGGGCAAAATGAGATTCTAATGTGCTGCAGTGACCAGAGAAGGCAACGTTACAGGGGTGGGCACCTGCTGCTCAGTGTATAACCTCAGGGGGAAAAGAATGCTGCTGTGTTTCTTTGCATGCGTGTGTTTTATGTACTGTTGTGGCCACAGCTGTTTTTTTCCTCTCCATCTTCCTTTGCCCTGACTTCTTTTCTTTCCATTATGTTTCTAGGTCCTCTGCCTGCCTCATTCCTCACCTGTCCAGTAGGTGTCCTCGGTGTGCCCTGCACACCTTTGGTTCATCGTTAATCAGTCCCGGTTTGCTGCGGCTGCCTCCACAGCTGCGTCTAATCACAAATTAGCAGCTGAGTGTTTATAGAGAAAGCTGTTTTATGTGTTGGTTGCCAGATTGTCTGTTGCCTTGCTGCAGGATTTCCGTCTGCTCTTCTAAAGCAGTTTTTAGATGAAAGCAACTCCTTTCAAAGCACTGCTACGATTAGTGTATTCACTCTATTAAAGCTGCACAAACTTTGGTCAACTTTGACACACAAAGAGGCCAAAAGAGATTCATAAGAGAAAGCCCTTTGGCTGTGTTCCATAATCCACTTTTATGTAACAGTCTTCTGCTTCACATAAGAGGAATGGTTTAAATACAGACAATGTAACAAACACCGTGTTTGAACTCACTGTCAACCAAGCTAGCTAGCTTGCTAACTGTCACATATTACAACTGACATGTTCCCGGCCAGTGTGTTAGTGGGCAGCTACAGTAGTTCACCAGCTAGACCTGTGAGTAGTAGCTACAAGTTTCTAGCACCACGCACGCACATAAAATACTGATAGATGTGGTACCTGCTTGTTTTATAACCTTTCCCGCTAACCTAGCCCACACATCCTTCCAAATAAACAACAAATCTGCTGTATTTGTATCTACCTTTTGAGCCCAACTACCTATTGCCAGCAATTCTGAATTGAGATAATGTATCAGGCCATTAAGAAGAAAAGCGTTTCATTATTTCAGTTTTGTCTCAAACTGTTTAAAACAATGAAGGAGTATACCTCTTTGTTTGGAGAGGTCATCTTTCAACGGATACTGTATGGCTTAACTTAGATGAAACATGAACATTCAAGTATAGACTTTTTCTTTCTGTATCCAGGCAAAATGAGCTTTGAATTATGAGGTTCAAAGTCAAATTGGCGATTTGGAGCATCTAATATTTAACAACTGAACAAGAGTTGCATGTACAAGTGCTTTTATGCGTTCTAAATGGAAACTCTCCTGAAAATAATCCCTCAGATTATTTAATTCTTGAGCCATTTTTAGTCATTCATTAGTCTTCAACGTCTGAAATTCAAGAGAAAATCTGAAAAGTGCAGCCTTCTTTTGCAGAACATCTGTAGGACACTTCTGTATGCCTTCTCACAGTCCATCTGTCTTATGGTGCATTCAGTTGTCTAGTAAATCAGGAAACAAGGTTATATTTACAAGGCTACTGACTGTTAATCATACGCTTAAACTTTCCCAACATTCCCATTAGTATTTATCACTTTGAAGACTTTTAATTTAAGACAGACAAACACGCCATTAGTTTCGGTCCAATGAGTCTTATATGGGGTGAAATTCAACTAATGGCCTTCAGTCCTTTGAAGGATACCGTTTTCATTGGCCATGTCCAGGAACATGTTGTTCTCTCTTTTTTTGGCAGTACTGCAGAACTGTATTTGACGTTTATGGCTTGTTTAATATCTATTTTTAAAAAGATCATGATAACTTTGAAAAAAAAATACAAATTGTGAATATCTGGGTAAGTTAATTTTGTTTAAAAATGAATTTGTCTAGCACATAAAATAGCATCTTGTAAACTACCAAAGGATCCCAACTGTGAAATCACAATTTTACTGTACATTAACTGTCAGAAACAATCTCCAGCACTAACACATTCAGATCTAAGAGGTTCCTCTCCACTCACTGCATGGTGCTGTATTCATCTATGCTGTGCTGTGCTACAATCCCATCTTGGCACGGACAGGATAAACACCTCATACTTTGCTGTTCTCTCCCATAAGCCCACTTGGCAGCCATGCAGCACATCAGACAGAAGGAATACAGCTCATAAGCAGATAGGCAGCAAGAGGCACAGAATCTGCTCTACACTGATACGGTCAAACAGAACACATGCATGCCCACAGACATAGGAACGTAGAAAATGCATGTGCATGCTAATTATTACTGCACGCACATTCACACACATGGCGTCCACACTTTAATGGAGTCTAGTGCTTAGCATGCAGATATTTACAAATCCTCTTGTGGCTTGAGGGTGTGTTAGATTGAGAAAGACGGTATCTCTGTTAGACAGTAACTAACCTGTTATAGCAAGAACTGAGGAGAATTTTAAAGTTTGAGGATGCACACACACACACACACACACACACACACACACACACACACACACACTGCTTTTTTGTTGTTCTTAATTCAAGGTGTTGAATCATATTTCACACTATCATAAGGCTTATAAGGTTATCTGCAGCTGAGTGTGTGTGTGAGACGCTATGAATACTCCAGTGGATTTACTACCCCTCTTTTCTTTTCTGCATGTACTTTATTTTTCTTTCTACCTCTCTTTCCCCCCTCCCCCTTATGCTGTTTCCATCCACCAGCTTGCCTAAAGTCTTATTTACTTTCCTTGACTTATAGTCGCTCTGACTGACTGCCAGCCTCAGACTTGCCCTGCTGAGCCAACAAAGTTTACAGACCCGGACACCTATTTATGCTCTGTTCGTGTTCATTTAATGGAGGTTGAAATTGAGTGGAAGGGAAGATAAAAAATGTGGCACGTGAAGAATGCATTCTTAATTTTGTTTCGCTGTTGCTCAAACGAGGCTCATGATTGATGATGGTGCTTTGTCTTTTTGGCTCGGCAGATGTAGCAAGCCGTCTCTGTGCATAGAAAGACAAACATAGACACACACAAGCTGAGTCATTTAAAGCCTTTAGTTCTTTGTATCTCCTGTTACCGTATGTGTTCCACATCTCAGGTGTGGAATTGAATTACCTTAAAATAAAATTATACGCTTGAAAGGCCTACAATTGTATTATGCTAAAACTGAATTCACTTTTCAGACTGTTGGCCATGTTGCTTTGAGCTGCAGGGGAAATTCATTCATACTTCCAAGTCCAGACTGTTAAAAATGTTGGATACCAAATCATAACTCCCCCTCACAGGCAATAAATGTGGCTTTGTTGATTCACATAATTCAATTCTGCACAGTTCAGAAGCAGGACACATAACCAGAAAATTTTCTGGGACTTTATCACAGCCAACACTTTGATCTTTTCTAAATGATTCTCAATGGAGGCGGACATCGGTACAAAATGATAGATAAGAGAACAAACTCTCAAACTCTGTTTTTAGTTTCTGGCTGTTGGCGATATGACAAGTCGATCTATCAAAGCAAAAGATAAGGTCCTTCCTGGTCATTCAATTTTCTTATTTATGCAATTGTATTGTGTTCAATCAGATTACTATGTATTATATACAGCCCTGACTACAAATCAGAAAACTGCCTGGGGCCAGCAGTAATCATTAAACGGCTATACAGCCTCTGAGATGAGTATGTATTGCCACTGACCTAATATGACGCTAAAAAGTTCACTTTTTGTGATGCATTACAAATTACCACACAAAGGATTCCTGACCATGATTGGTTACAGGTTATTATTCCATGTCATAACATATCATATTCCATCACCGCAGCACTGTTGAAAATTACGAGAATGTATGGTCTTTTAACTGACTGAGTGTGATTGCACACTAAACCAACTTTATCTTAATGACATTAGTGCTTGTAATGTAAAATGTAGGATCCTACCATAAAGACCTCTGAAAATCCCCTTTAGCCTCTGCAGCAAAAAATGCACTGTCACAAATTACTTTCAACTTTCCTGACGTATTAAAGCGAGCTGCGAGATGTCGTTTCTCGATCTTTATTTGATCCTGACGCAACAAACCTTGTTTTCCAGTGATCATGAAAGGGTTGTTTTTATGCCGCTTGTCAAGACTGCAGAATTAGACTAGCTTTTGTCTTCACGATGAAGCAAGAACCTTCGCTAAGCATTTCTTCATTTATTCAGGTCAGAATTTCTTAGCTATGGTCTCTCTGGCATTCTGGGACACAAAGAGAAATGTTATTAATCTATATACTTTCCCAGGCTCACCCAACAGTCTTTGGACTACTTCATGTGTTGTGAAGTCCTATAATAATTCAAGAGTTATTCTTTTCATTGATAATCCTCAAATATGTGCTTGATGTACGTATGTACTCAAACATGTCTTGGGAGTGTGTGTGTGTGTGTGTGTGTGTGTGTGCTTGCTCTGCTTATGTGCGTTCCCTCTTCCTCATGTGCCCAGGTAATATCGCTATGTCTCAGACAGTCTTTAAACATTGAACAGCTCCTCTTGTTGGATATATGGGGGAGAGAAAGGAGGCTTCATGGCTGGCTTAGTGTTTACATCCTCCCCAATTTACTCTGTTCTCTTATCTTCCACTCCGTCTCCACGACCCAGAATCCTATTTCTTCCCTCCTGTATAATATAAAGAATTATCTGGCCTTCAAACATCACACCACGTATTATCTGTCTCACTCTGTCTTTCTTTCTAATATTGTCTTTTAATAGAATATGAAATCACACTCCCACCTGCCCTCTCTATAATCACTTGCTCAGACAGGTTTGATGGTTCAATAAGATTATTGACACGGCTCTGCTTGAGAACAGTGGATAGTCAAGAAGAAAACGTGTCACAACCCAGAGTCAGAAGCTTATGTCGAGCAGTCTGTTACTCTGCTGTCTTCCCTCTCTGTCCCTCTCTCTCCAGATACTTGTGATTGATGCCCTGGGACGTAATTATTGAACAGCAAATCCCACTCCAATTTATAGCATTAAGGACATAAAACGGCCACTTCAATTACTCCCCAGGCCAGAGCACGACTGAATTAGTAAAAAAGAGAGCAAATCTGATGAGGCTGTCTGAAAATACTCCATCACCCGGTGAGATTATTAAAAAACGTGAATCTGAGTGACATTCGCTGAGTGTAAAACCTTTTGATGTATATGCAGCAAATGAATGCCGAGAAAGTTGCTGCTTCACTGTAAAGTTTTAGCAAGAAATGTATGCACAGGAAAAGCCAGTGTCTTTGGTGGATGTTTGACATTTGAACAGTAACAAGGTGTAAACTCAGGCAGGTTATCAATGTGTGCTAAGACCTGCTGCTTTCCATACGCCCTGGTTGTTTCTAATGTAAACGCTGCTGGTATCTTGCCATAGAGATTACTGGGGTCAGTGCTGGTTTATAGAAATTCATCTCATGAACTAGTGAATATGCCAACTGCAATGTGTTAAGTGGAAAAAATACATATACATGACCAGAGAGAGTTATTTACTCTAGCTTGACATTGGAATAGTAAAAGTAAGGTCATTGTCATCACAGCCAAACGCTTACCCTCATATTGTGTCATCAATTTATGCCTGAGCCTGAATTAAAACCGAAAATCTTACTGTAACTGTCAACCTATCCTGAGTTGTGAACTTATAACAACCCGTACTACTGTGTTAATGTTATCCATGCTTGTTGCTATTTTTATGTCACTATTTTTTTTAATTATAGACAGATAGCTCACTTGCTATTTAAGAAAACCTCATCTTCTTTCTTATTACATTCTCCAATCGAGGAAAACAGTTAATTCTGCTGCAATTAATACTGCATTAGAGACATTTGATCTGGTTATCGCACCGAGCTGCGGGCATGGATTTAGAGGTCTGGAATCAGGCAAAAAAAAATTTTAAAAATCAGAATGTGTATGAATTCCACTGGTAGGTTTACCTTTCTACAAATCCACTATCCTTTTGACTTCCCGATCTTATATCAGTATTTCCATTTGCATTTTAGAAAAGAGGAGGGGCTGTGCTTCCCATAGAAAATATTATAGCCACGCATCCTGGAGGACGGATGGAATAATAGTGGCTCCAGAATTATATGGAAAGTTTTTACATAAATATTAGAACACTTACATACAGTGGGGAGATAAACACTGACAGCAGGGGATAAAGTGGTTATCAGTGAGCTTGAAACTGAGCCGTATGATAAAGGGCCCTCTCAAAGCATTTAGTTCATAGTGATCTACTATTGGATAGAGGGGATCAAATGAGGACATGCAGAAAAACACATTACATACTGTAGAGATAAACGGAGTAGAGCAGGTGGAGGGGGAAATTATGATTGGTTATCTCTTGCTTTTCCCCCACCAGGATCTCACTCTTATCCATTTCCCCTTTTTAATTCTCTTTCCAAAGTATATTCTTTCACTCCATTTTAAATTTCCTCCATCTCTCAGACATCGTCTGCTTGTCCTCTTCCTCCGTCTTTCACTAGATCTCTCCTTTCACACTACTATGCCAAACCCAGGAAGACAGTGAAACGGGATGAATAGCGAGTGGACGAGGGAATTTTGGCCCATTCCAGCACAAAGCAGAACCGAGTCAAACGGCAGGGCCACGTGAATTAAAGATGACAGGAGTCCTGCTCCTCCTGCCTGAGCAAGCTCGCCGGACACAGTGGACGGAGTTCAGTCGCTGAACACAGGCGAACGGTTTGAAACTCTGAAGCATGTAGAGAGAAAAACATGAAAGCAGCAGATGGATTTGTTTACTTTTGAAGGGAGCTCCCACCCTCTTTCCAAGAATGAGTATTGACATGCAAAGACATGCTTGGATGAACACACACACACACCTAAGATATCCTTACAGCCCACAGTGTCCTCACAATGCATGGAAATGTCCGGCACAACCATATGAACATCCACACACATACACACAGCTCCAAAAACTCTGCTTTCTCTCATGCCAGGAATCAGTACAGTATAATAATGTGTGTGTGTATGTGTCTGTGTGTGCAAAGAGTTTGGGGAGGTGAGCTGGCCCCTGAGGAGTGTACTGACCCCAAAGGACGGCTTGATTTCTCCCATGGAGCTCCTCTGTCTCTGCTACTGTTTCCTGAGGGATTTACTTACTTTTCTTTACTATATGTTAGGAAATACAATCAGCATCACTTGCACTATGTCTCTGCTTCTGTTGCCTGAATATCTGCTTGCTTGTGAATCCTGCTGTATATCTGACTCTTTTGCTGTGAATCTTATTACCCACACAAAATACATCAACAGTAGAATCTGATGCCACCGTGCTTATTGTTGCAGATTTGTCCTGTCATATGCTATAAAGGGTCCATATCAAAGACGTCACCCAGTCATGCAGATTTACAGCAGTCAGTGAATCAGACCCAGGGACTCTGTCCAATTCTGTGCCCGAGCTCTTTTATCTGCCTTCCTATGACTGTCACCAACTACTGGACTCCTCCTGGCAGGGCTCTTTTTTTTAAAATCCTCTCTTCAGCCTTCACAACTCATCAAGCATTCTGCAACTGGCACTCTCCTCCACCTCCTTAATTCTCCAGTATCACACCCTTCTGGTACTTGATCCTTTGGGCCTGTGACTGCTCATATCAAAATCAGTCCAGAGGCACTGCTGTTGATAACTTCTCAACAGCTATTGAACAGGTATGTAGAGTTTACCCGCAGCAACCAGTCTTACACACATTGGATGCATACGTGCATACTATATCTTATTTAAAATGCTCACAACTGAGCGGTGGATAAACTGCAGTAAAATTTTAGTTAAAATGGAACAGAAGGCTTGAGAGTAAATGCGTGCAAAATTCAGAGAGCTGTATCGGTTACAGCGGTTGAGTTCATTACTGTTGTGTGCGTGTGTGTGTGTGTGTAGGCATGTGGCTGCCAGAGCACATACGTGTGTGTTTTAACTTGTGCAAATTTGTGCGACTATAAGTGCATGTGCTGGTGCGTGCATGTGTTTTTTGTGTGAGATACAGTAAGCCCATTTCATTATTCCCCAGTGTTTACTGACAGATACTGGACAGGCCTCAGTGAGCAGCTCTGGCTTCATTATCTCATGCTGCTATGGGTAGACACAGATCACAGGATGTGCATAGCCAACAGACATAAACAGCAGCATCTCAGTGGGATATTTAAGAGTGTGTGACGAAAGGGAGTTTTTATATTTGAGAATTCTGAAGTCCAGATTTTGCAGCATCACATTGTCTGCCTCGATCTGAAATGAGTAAAACAAGACTCACACACTTACACATGCCGCTGATAAAATTCAATGTTGTTTAGGAAACAAAGTTAGTGCTGAAACCTAAATGAGCATCCAGTTTGTCATGTTAAGGTGTGAGCAGCTCTGTTACTTCGTGATCACTGTTCCTTCGAGCAGCAGAGAGCTGTTAGAAGACACGAGAGTAATCATTCTCACCACTCAAGATAAATCCCATTAACAGACTGGCCTCTTACAACAAAGCTTAAATTCATGGGCGCTATTCAAGTTTAAGCATTATAGTTGATTAATTAGTTTAGTTTGAGTTAGCAACCTGTGCTGCTGACAGTTACACAACATGCAAACACCCTGGTTCACTCACCATGTCCTCTTCCTCTCTGAGGTCCGGCATGGTGCTGATACACAAGCTGACGACAGTCACCGCAACCATGATCACTGACATGCAGGCAAAGATCTTCCCCGGTATGCCTGACTGCGGATTCTCCACCATATCTCTCAGCCAGTTCATCACCTTTCGGTACCTCGTCTCCTCCACTGGCACCCGTTGCATGGCGTTTCTCTGCCTGCACTCCTCTTCATGCCGCTCCATCTCGTGCACCTCCTCGATGCGTGTGTACATCTTCCTCTTACAACAGCGCTCCATGTAGGCCATCTCCACACCCCAATAGGTTAGCTCATCGTGCAGGGATAGGACACACATCTCCCTCAGCAGGCGCAGTTTCCCCGCAGCCAGGAAGTTGAGGATGACCCTGAAGGCAGATGGTGAGCGATCAAAGAAGAACTCCTTGCGGGCTTCATCATAGTCATCGCAAACACTGGCGATGTCCTCAGGTGACCGGCAGCCACAGAGACGACCAAGCCGCGTGAGGGGGAATTGCTCCAGGGTGCTCCAGGGGAAGGTGTAGCGATTTCCCCCAACGTTGATCACTGCCAGCAGGGCATGGTCGACGGACAACAGGTCCTCTGGCCGACGGATAAACTGAGCCCTCTGGTAGTGCACACCCTGAAGAGTGAACAATGAAAAGCTTTAATGAATGGGCAGCTGCAGTGTGTGTACGAGTACAACTTGATAACTTGTTTTTGATTGTCACTGAAGTAAAATCAACTCAATCTTATTCATACCTTGATGGTCTCAGTCTCGGGGATCTCTGTGAAGATGCGGTCGAAACTGCTGTCATCACTGAGGGACAGATTGCTGAAGTCATGGTTGGCGTTGCTGATGATGGGCATGGCAGCATCTGGAAAGCACGCTGCTCCCGACTGGGCAGCTCAGACCAGGTTATAAAGACAGAAAAACTCTACAGGTTGCAGCAGACTCAACTTTTCAGTCTCTGGACACGGTAGTCTATTCTGTATTGCTAGTGTACAACAACTTATGTTAAAACTTGCACATGAGAAAAGCTTTCCGTCCACATCCCAGGTCTATTGTAGACAAGCTGAGCATAAAAGCAGCTGTAGCTTTCAGTCTTTTTGGTCTAAAAACCACTCATAACAAGAAGTATCTTCTCAGCGGCAGTCAAGCTATGGCTTTGGCTTCCAACCAATGGAGAAAAACCCCAGAAATGAGAGGAATGAGGAATGCCAACCTGTTGTCACGTCTGAATGTCAGTGAGTTTTGACATTGCCAAGGTCCACAATAGGCTGAAGTTGCTATCGGGATTCAGCATCAGTGGGTAATCCCAGTCTGAATTGAGAGTCCGGAAAAAGAAAGCCTGAATAGAAACTGATAGCTGCAGGATGAGCTGGCTGAGTCAAGGAGCCAAATGTGTAGCACTGAGGTGTCCAGGGACTGAGGGGGATCCTCTGTGTCGCTGCAGCAGGATTAGGGAGGGCCTAGACATGTGATGGCATCATGCAGGCACTGACAGAGAGGGAGAGAAATACATCAGAATGGGATGAGATTAGGATGGTGTCACAATACAGAGCAAGAATGGGCAAAGAATAGGAAAGAGATTGGTCTGAAGGCTGAAAAACGGTGAGGGAGAGGCAGAGAGAGCACACCTCAATGAGACTGCAGTGCTGTAGGCTCCACCCCCCCCTCTTTCACTTCCTTTTAGTGAGAAGCAAGACAGACAGACAATCAGCTCTGCTGCTATAAATGGCCGGTCACTGTGGTCCACGCAGGACTTGAGCGAATAGCAAAGGAATTTACACTCAAATCAACATCCAATAAGGACAGCCGTGCTGGTTTACTTAGCATGGGTGTTATAAAATGAAAAGAATAACAGAGAAAAGAACATTCAGGTCTGTGGTGTTATTCTCACTTAGTCAGTTATTGGCAGTTGTAGTTGGGCAGCAATCCTAGCAACAGACACTGAAACACAGGGTCCAAAATGTTTTTCTTGGCAATGCAATTACCCTGAAACTTACTGGCATGGTCAGTTGTTACAGTTGCCCAGAATGGTTCGCTGTGTATCAAAGACTTAAATAGTTAGTTAATAGTTAATAGTGATTACTTTCAAACTTGGTCTTGTTTTATTTGTCATTTGTTTACTGCGATAACCTGCAGTTAATCTTTTTTTTCCTATTGCAGTTAATTAATGACACTCCATGCATGAAGACCAGCTACCAGCAAACAATGTGAACATCACAAAGTCTGGCAGCGCAATCCTGTTTTTTTAAATTTTTTTTTATGATGACCTTCTTTGGTTGTCATAGCAAGAAAAGCACAGGTTTAATTAATTATCTCAATAAAGGCTGCATTGTAGTGAGCCATTGTTAATGCTATTAATTACACCACCTACACCGCTTTTGGTGTTGTCATATATAAAATATATGCAGAAAAAAAAAATTCGATTAGATCTGTTTACATATATTTGTATTAATAACTGCATATTTTTATTATTCAGGTGTGTTTGAATAT
This sequence comes from Protonibea diacanthus, assembly GCA_028641955.1. Classification (NCBI taxonomy): domain Eukaryota; kingdom Metazoa; phylum Chordata; class Actinopteri; family Sciaenidae; genus Protonibea; species Protonibea diacanthus. Next base: position 17,224,225 of record CM053981.1, read on the forward strand.
ATTGATTTTAAACATTCGACAAACTCGACAACCTTTAGAGATAAACGCTACTTTGTTAAGGCATTGGGCGAGAATGGTTTTAGTTTTTAATGGTATGGTGGCAGATGATGAAAGAATAAGGCCCAGGTTGAAACAGCTGGATTTATCCTTTGAGACTCATTGTTCTGTTACTACTTGCATCCAGCTACTAACAGTAAAACTGACTTGCATTTGGCTGCCTTGCAATTTTCTCCTGCCAGCTTCTGTTATGATTATAAAGCTGTATCAGATTTTCTACTCATGCCACAGCAATTTAGGAAAAGTCTGAGTCTCCAAGGGCAATTCAAGATGTTTTTTTTTTTTTGTTTTTTTTTTAAACTCATTTTCTAAACACACGTGTATGTGCAAATGTCTCTGCACACATAAATCACTGATCTGTCAATGACTCAGCCCTGATGATGAGCTCAGTGTGGTGTCCTTTAAGACTAAAACAGACCTACGGTCTAACAGAGCTGTGAGTTTGTCAGAGGTACAGTAACACTACACACTTTTCTCACTTCACCTTTTATAAGATATAAATGTTATCATTCATTTTGTGAGTATTTTGCCCATTCCTCCCTGCAGTAATCACAGACTTTGTGAATGTGTGACAGTTTGAGGCATTGGACCGCACCAACATGCATCACTAATTCAGATCCAGGACTGTACTCGAGGAACTAATAAATCACTTCTGTCACAATGCTGGTGTTTCATTTCCACCTCACAGGGGAAGGTGAGCATGATCAACTATTTATTAATCGATCTGTATTCCCTGTGGATGTAACTGGTGTTTCTTAGCCGAAAGTTAATTGAAGGGGTGTTTTTAGAAGCACACTGGTGTTATCAGCTCTGCTCGATCTCCTTTGCTTCTCCACTGGACATAAATGACAGATGGGAGGAGGAATACCTGAAGAAGTGTAAAGTACACTTTGGAGTTTAATTACATATGAAGGTTGACATCTTTGCAGGGTGGATTCACTGTAAAGGTTGATCTGTACAGAGTACTGTTGAACTAAATCACCTAAATTAAAAGAACATGTGAGTTCTTTTAATTTAGGATCTAATCAAATTGATACTTTTATTGATTTATTTTTGTTCTATTGACTTTTTCTATGATGGGGGTTACACAGTATTCAGCATTCAGTCAGAGAGCTTATATTATATTCATGGGCAAGTCAACAGTGACTGCATTTGCCAGGAGCTGGTAGAGGGACCTGCGTCTCGAGTTGCTCTCTCTCTCTCTCTCTCTCTCTCTCTCTCTGTGTGTGTGTGTGTGTATGTGTGTGTGTCTTTCTGTCAGCCCTCCTGTCCCCTCTTTCTATTTGTCCTTTTCCCAACTTGCGAAACACACACACACAGGGCGCCGAACTATTTTGCGTCCTTATCAAGCACAAACCGTTAATTAAGCTCGGTTAAATTGAGCGATTAATTTAAATGACCAAATCGTGTTCAAATTATCTCGTGCAGGGAAATGTTTACAGTTCCATATGTGTGTATATATCCTATTTCCAATAATTCCAATAATTTCAAAAGAGCGATCATTTTGTTTTCAAATATTAAAAACGCAGTGCTATTCGATTTAATAAGCTCACAAAGTCAAATATTTTTTCTTCCACGTATCTTCTACAATTTGTCTTTTCCTTGTTGCAGTGTTGGTGACATTAAAGGACACCAGCATTCCTCATCTGAAGTATTGTGACAGCAATACAACTTCGGATAAATATTCAGCCACAAAGACATCAGGATAACTTGTGAAGTGCAGCTTACCATCCTGAGCCCCGCACTCATCTCCAGACGGCCAGACAAGCTCGGTATGAAATCCTTTTGTCCCCCGCAATCCCTCCGATCATTCAACACCAAATCAGGGTGTCAACGAGCATTCTCAACAACTGCATGTTACAAGGACAGGTGTACCTCTCCGGCGTCCGCATCATTCAAGCCGGTGGACGGCGCGCAGAGAGTCTGAACATATCAGACATGGAAACGGGTAAAGGTTTGGTGCGCTGAAAGTGTCCCGTTACAGCTCGGTTAGTGGTGGTGCAGGAGGAGGAGGAGGAGGAGGAGGAGGAGGAGGAGCAGTGGAGGGGGGGAGTCGGAGCTGTTGTGCGCAACACAGGAGACTCCCGGTACCCAAGTTCGAGTTTAAGCGTAAAGGTAAAGACAAGCGCATTAGTGTCCGGGAATATCTGAACTCCGGATAAGAGAAATAAGACATTTTAACAGAACTGTAGGGGGAGTGTGACTCTCAGTATTAGGTCACATCTCTCCCTTCCATCTTAGATAATATAACATTCAAGGACACCGAGGAGATGTTCTCATCCATGTTTCCTATCCTGATCGTTTCATGCGCAACAGGGGGCGCGGTTACCGCTCAAATTACCTCCATTAAAGGTTGAGCTGGTGCTCCAGCAGAAAGGTCTGATATCATAACACTCATAAGTGCAAAAAGAGAAATGATTTACTAAAAAACCATAAAGTATGACATTTTATCACATATTGTATCAAAAGTTCAATCTAATTGCAGACCAGTGAAGGCACATCTTATCTTACAGTCTGGTATTATTTGGAGGTATGTCAATCTGGAATAAGACAGGCACAATAAGTATAGAGGATAACTTGCATTTTGTTTTTCTGTCATACTTTTTACTGGGGCTGTGCCACTTGTGGACTTTGGATTGCGGTGGTGGCAAATAGATTGTGGTAAATTCCCCTCTCAGATGCCCTTACGGTGGACAAAATGTGATGGCATACCCTAACTAAGCTGTTTCACCATCATGACTTTGTGCAAGCTGGTGCCCTTTTAATTTTTTTTGCCCCTGTTCCTCCAACAGCCCGAGTCCGCCACTGATCTACGTGATACTAAGATTAAAAAAAGGAAACGTCTTTTGTGAATATAGATGACGCACAAAGGCTAGGAAATATTTAAATTAGCTGGTTTCTTGGAGAAATCCCTGGAAATGAGAAAAAGGCTCTTTATAAGGATAAACTTCAGCCTTGCAGCATTATCACTTAAATGTTATTTGCAAGCATACAATCACTTATAGTGTTGGAACTGAAGTTTTTATATATGTATTCCTGAAAGATGCATGTTATACTATATTATAGTTTAAACTGAACCTGGCCAAACCTTGAGCTGTGTCACAAGTGAATAGACCTCAGTGCACTGACTTCGAAAACCCTGACTGTTCCAGATCAACACATGCTGTGTCATCCCTAGCTACCTCTGCAACGCTGGAACCACACTTGCACAAGGTGAAAGTTCAGAGATAAAAAAAAAAAATATTATCGTGCTTGCAGATTTGTCTGCGTCGCTGGCCTCACACACCCACTTTGTCCTTCAGAGGTAGCTCATTAGGTTGCATGCGCCTGAGGGATCTACTAAAACAAGCAAACACTTTGTCCAGGCCCTTATGGCTGCTAACGGAGCAGACAACACATTAGGAAGGGTAGAGATGGAAACTGAAGAGGTGGGGGTCTGTGTGTTTCTGTGTGTGTGTGTGTCCAGAACAGAACAGAGACGTGCAGCTTATTGAATCCCTCCATCACTATTCATTAACCTGCAGTGCAGCATATGCCCAGGGCTGGTGAGTGTATGCAACATGAGACTGATCACACACGCTAGGCTATTAGTTCTCAGTCAGGTTTTTTTTTTTTTTTTATCACAAAAGAGACGACGTTTCAGTCACAGCTGAATGCATTAGATGCTTTGCAATCTGCTTCACTGAGACAGTAATGCAATATGCCTTTTTAGTTCTGTCTGTCATATTCTTATGCAGGAGAAACACAGAAAGAAACACACACACACACACCCACAGCAAGTCTGGATTTTGCACAGGTGGTAGATTGGGAACACCCAAGTCCTCCAACATTAAACCAGCTAACTTAGTTACTGTATGTGTTGCACCACTCCCAGCACACAGTCTGTGTTCCTGCCTCATTTTTTTTTATTATTAATCTCACACACACACACCAACAGAATATACCTGCAGCTGCCCACTATCTATCCATCACACACACACACACACACACACACACACACACACACACACACACACACACTTATATACACACACCCCTGCGCTAGTGCAATACACTAGAAGCCAGCACAACATATACGCACATGCAGCAAAAAACACCAAGATAGCCACAGCCCTGTCGGTACTAATAGCAAGCCTCAGTCTGGCGGATTAAGAGTTTAATCCCTCACAGGCAAGAGAGGCTGAGATGAGATCGCAGCAGCCGATGTGCTGCGGTCTGATGAGCAGTGGTGTGAGGTGCGTGCAGGAGAAGAGAAATGAGTCACTCAGCTATTTAAAAAAACTGTTTGAACAAACACTTTCACACCGATGGCCACCTGAAGGTCCCACCAGATGCTCCTGCCCAATCTTCCCTCTCTTTCACCTCCCTCGTCTGCCCTCTCCTCTGATTTCCCCGTGTCTCACCTCTCTATGATTCTCTCACTGCCCTCCCCTTTGGAAATTTGTTTGATCTCAGCACCGGGAAGTTTTGATCAGGTTAATTGCTCTCTCAGCGGATGGTGCGAATAGACAGATTAACACCCGGCACCCAGGACGGAATAAAAGGCAATGTTGCTTTTTTAGAAAAGAGAGCAGGAAAGGGACAGAATCAGCATAATGCAACAGAGGAGGTGTGGGAAGGCACTTTATGGTAAAAAAAAAAAAGAGTGGGAAAAGGTGGATGAAGGGTAACATCTTTTAGAGGGCAGGAAAAAAGGTGGTGAAGTGGGAACACAGAAGTGGAATTAAAAGGAGAGGACAGGTTGATGAAACACCAGGCTGATACGGGAAGACAGCATCTACATCAGGTCTGTTTAAATTAGTGTCTCTGACAGCAAGGTGGTCTTAAACAGGGGCGTAAGTATAGACTGGGAAATGTGGGCTCCTCCAGCAAGGTGGAGAACAGGTTCTTGTCAGCAAATTTGATTCACAGCTCATGTCTTATTTTATTGGAACTGTACAGATGTGCAATGATGGGTGATATTTCTGTTAATGTTGTCCGATGTCAAGTCTCTATTCGATCATGTGACCATACAATATGATATACAGTACCTAAAGCCCATAACAATTTGCACTGGGTCTCATTCTACAGATGTAGCTACTTTATGCCATGGATCTCAAGATAATACTGTTGTTTTATTCCAACATCTTCAAACCTCCAAATACTGTATTTTGCCTGAAACTCACCAAAAATTTGAGGACATAAACAAATCCTTCAGTATACAGGATGAGACCTATCTTGTATACTAAAATCAAAAGCATAAACACACACACACTCTCACACATTCAGTATTTACGGTGGGACGAAGATGAAGATTCAGAGCAACGCCATCGTACACTATGCATACACACCTTTTAACACAGTTTTCACAGTTTCAATTAAAAGCTAAATTTCTCTCTCTCTCTCTCTCTCTCTCTCTCTCTCTCTCTCTGTTGCCTTGATCACCTGGCTTCAAGGAAAAGTCAACACAGTTACAAAAATTAAAAATTAAAAACTTTTAAAAACTTTCTTTTTTTAAACAATTTTTTTTTTATAAAGTACTGAGTTTGATTTGATGGAGGAACTTTCCTGTGTCCACACAGGTGTTTCCTCTATAAATGCAGACGGTAGAACGAGTTGTTGAACCGTTTCTCAGCTGTTCCCACCATCACGTTTTATTCTCTTCAGTGGTGCCCCAACATCGCTCCGCCAGAAAGTTCAAGTGAAACTTAAGTTCTGCCTGAAGTTTAAAAATATTTTCGGCTCGTTATAAAAGTGTGACAAATTAGATGTTATTAGTTGATAAATGGGAAACATTGGATTTTATTTCAAGACCACAGTCACAATCAGTGTCTTCTTGGTCTGAGACTGAGAAAAGACCAGGTAAAAATGTGACCAATCTGGTACTACAACATAGCATGGCTAAAAATATAACAAACAAAGGAGATGATGCCACCCATCAGAACCACTTCTTGTTCCAGTCAGATAATTCATTCCTGCATTACTGCCGCACCCAACAAATTACCGCACCTAGACTGGTACATTTGCCAACAACACACTGATATATCTCTGATAACTCAAGTGTTGGCTGATGATATTGGCCTGCTGATATATCGGTCGGGCCAAAATGAGTCACTGACTGTTGTATAAAAAAAGTTATGTTGCTTCCTTGTCATCAACTACATGAAGGAAAACCTTAACATTCAACCTCTGACTTATACAAAAGAAGAATACCTTGTTGTGTATTTCTTATCAAAAGTTATTATCATAATGGGTCCTAACATGGTCGTACATCATAGACAATCAGTCTTTAATCGTGAGCTCTTTATATGTGTAATTGTGACCTCTGTCCTGGCCTATTTGTTTGAAGACACAGAGGCTCAAAGGGAAAAAATTAAGAAGAGGCATCTCTTTATGCAACAGGTAAGTTATGGACATTCTAAAGACATATTGCTTACAAATTTGTTGTTGTTGAAGAATTATACTATTACACTATGTGTAATGTACACAGCAAAATCAGCATACCCAAATTAACACTGCCGTCTAAGCGACAAGTGTTAATTTAACTCTCTTTGGAGTGTTGGTACCTTAACACTAATCTGGTGTCATTTTTCACTCCTTTTGGAAGTTAAAATTTAACACTTATTAGCAACTACTACTTCTATGTAGTGTTGGACATTAACTCTCTCAGAGGATCATGTGCTAACAACACAAGTGTTAGACCTATAACATTAAACAATAATAATAGTAAATGTGTTAAAATAAAGGTGGTTAGGTGGTTATTATTTTAACATTTGCAATGTAAAGACTTTGACATTACTTTACAAGGAGTAATAGCACCGTGTCTCAGAGAAGGCTGGAGGTTGCAACAATTGTTCAAGCAATGAGATGAGTTTTGTTTAAATCCTAACCTCTATGCCTCGGGACCTGCCATGGAATACATGAGACACTGCGCTTGTGAGGGGGGTTATTAACTGTGCACGTAACTTCAATCATGGTGCAAAATGCCTTGTTTCATAACAGCAACTTTAAGCTACTAGAACATTATAGAATTAGAACAGTTACACTCATAAACAAACAACATCTATAGTAATTTGGAACACAGTTTACTTCAACTTTGTCCGTAACTCAGTGTCTCATGGCATGCTGGGAAATCTCCACTTCAAGTGTAAAAGCGAGTATCAGAGTTAGAACTTCAGAGTTAATATTATTAATCACACTTACAGGTTTGATTTAGTGACACTTTGTTATTACACTCAATTTTCTGCAACCATATTCAGAATACTTTTGACTCTATGAGAGTGTAATTAACTCTACTCTTGCTCAAATTTCACTAACACCAAAAATTTCACTCTAAATCTAACTCTAATCTAACTCTGAATTTGCTGTGTATGTTGTATAAGACTGGCTAAAGCCTCTGTTGTTGTTTCAGTGTAAATGGAAAGTTAAAAGGTGAAGTTACTTCCTCCTTCAGTTTCAGTGTAATTACAGTACACTATGAACAAACTCCAATCAAGTTTCCATATCTGTGCAACTCACCCCAACAAATTGTCTTCAGGTTTTCTTTCAGGTTCTGAATATGGTGGCAGAAAATTTTGCCATTGGTCTGAATGCTTTCTTACAGTACACCACACTAAATGGTAAGAGAAGAGAAAAATATACATAATATAACAATAAATATAGCCTAAATCTATAAATTTGTATAGTTCACACCATGTCATGTTAGCTTTTTGAGAAGGAAGATGAACTCCAAATGAAATTGTTGATGAAGAACATGAAACTGACATGGCCATTGGTACCTTGACCCTCATCTGTGAGAAACAGCAACTTGGCACACTGTGTCACACAATAGTAATATTGATATAGATCATAATTATGTGATCTACACAGTATATGGACCTGTATGGTAGTTATTGTTGCTGTTCAGTCCCACTGTGTTCTACATAGACTTGCCATAAGATTTGCTGTTTGATGGGACTGAGATTACATCTCTTGTTATTGATTTGTCACAAATTTACACTAACAACACTTAAACTAAACCTAATTGTTTCTTCATTATGAACCAAAACAATGAAACACAACACTGTCCTAATAGTCTAAGACTGCATTTTAAATATATTGTAAAAAAATAAATAAATAACATATTATAAATTCATAAAAATAAGTATTAAGCAAACTTTTGATTCAGACGTTTTAATCACCAAGTACATCTTCTGAAAATCCACACCCATTATAAATAATCTGCAAACTCTGCTACGGTCACTAAGTACATTGTTCATTTTATAAATATCCTGTGAAACCTATATCTACCATTTGTTATTTGTTTCAATAATCTGAATTAAAAAATATTTTACTCAAAAAAACAAAAAAATAAATAAATACCAAGCACTCTGGAAGCCACACTGTCTAGTGCTGAAAAGACCTGACCCAGTCGTCTTTGCCTCAGTTTCTCAGATTCAGTTTCATTTAAATGTGTCTCTTGCAGCTTTGCCAAGTTGCAGGAAAGGGATTTCAAATGCAGGATAATCTTATATGGCAACTTTTTACTTTACTGGAAATCCCTTTTACATTTCCGCTAATGATGTGAACATCTCCCATGTCTCCACAGTTTGCCTTCCTGAGAACACAGTGACACGAGAAGGGGTCATCCTTGCTGCCCAGTGGATTGTTCTGCTCCTCATTTGCTACGGGGTGATGACAATTGCCTTATTGTTGCTCACTTTCTTTCTGAGGTGGCTGTGGTTCCTGTTAAAAGTGGCAGTGGTTTTAGCCTGTCTGGGACTAATCCTGAATGACAAAAACGCCAACATCGAAACTAAGACACTTAGACTGGTGTGTCTAGTATGTGTCTGCATCCTGTTGTGCATCAGGTCATGGAAGGACTGGACCAGAGCTAGAATTGTTCAACTGTTGCAGCAGCTGAAATCCTCAGAAAATCAAGCGAGAGAGGTAGAGACATGGGAAATATGGGTCTTCTTGTCTTGTTTGATAGTTATTGTTGTCATGGGAGTTTTGGGGGGTTTGTTAGTTTATACTGCCTTTCTATTCTAACCTCGGTAGTCATGGTGGCTACTGGCAAAATGTTAACAGCTTCTCTACAAGCTGAGCTTGGGAAATTGTCTAACACTGTCTAAACGTGCATTCAGACAGGATCAGGGAAACTGGCAACTGGTGGTGGGGGAGTGCGGTGGTGGGGGGAGTGAGGGGAGCTGAGGTGGGTTGCTGTGGGCGTGTCTATATGTGCTGAATGTAACCCCTGTGAAACAATCAGGAAATAACTTTATTTCTCTGATTAGCAGCTTTAGCGGGGCCTGCGCTCGCTCTCTGTTACTGTCCGTTTTAACCAAAGAGCTCTCTCTTTCTCTCTCAAACCATCGGACACAAATTAAACTTCTTTATGTTGCTATTTTGCAGTGTAAATTACGAGTCAGACTCAGATTTAGAAGCTGGTACATGAAATAAACAAGGTCAGAACATACACACAGGTAGATTATCAGAGTTTAGTCCGTGAATCCACCTGGATAGTCTCAGTTTCAGAGACATTTCAGGCTGTCTGTGGAGGTTTGACCAATCTGAGTGTCTGATTGGCTTGAGGAACATGACGTGGGGCTCCGGTTTCCCAAAGTTGGATCTGGTTCAGCTTCTCTCCCGCACCCCGGTACATTTCTTTGTGTTGTGTTTTTTCTGTGTTACGGACTCCCTATGCAGAAACGCACGACCCCCACTGAAATGAATGAAAAGACCTCTGATTTTGTTGCGGCACCTGATCCTGTCTGAACCCTCGCTATGTCTGTGTATGCTAGTTATAAGAAGATAATGACTTTTTAGAAGCCAAAGTGGAAAACCATTCACACTGCAAGTATCAAGACATAATCAGGTCACGGAACTATCAATGAAACAAGGTCAGCTCCTGTAACGACATAACAGGGTTATTATCTTTCTTGATTTGTCGTCCTTCAACATATTCAAAGGAATTAAATCCAAACTCCACGAGAGAAACATCAAGTTCACACTTCACTACCCAGCCAAGCTTCGAGTCTGGAGGAGGACAAATTCATCTTGGCAGCTGAAACCGAAGCTTTTTTCCTTCAACACGTAAAGTTAGCTGACTGTTTTTTCTTTGAATACCGGTGCATTTACGTGGATTTAGGCAGATGGTAGACAGCAAATCGGATATCATTTTGGTGGATGAGAGCAGGCCGAAAAAATTAATCGAGGGCGGCAGAGAATACCGTCCACACACAACGGCAGGTGCCATTGCCGTCTAAAAATTCCTCACACAAGGAGGAACCATAGGTAATCTGGACCAACAAGGTAATAATTAATACACTGCATAAAATAATAGAAACAAAATATTTTTATGTAACATATTTTGCTACATTCTACTACATTTTACTACAATACGACAGTGGCATAGCAACATATCATCTTGTTTGTTTTGATCTGCCACCCAACCATACTGGGATGTCTTGCAGGATATGCAAGACAGTGCAATGAGATTCTGATTTATGTGAAGTACTTGTTGGGAGGGCTGGAGACTGAATGACTCTTATCATCTGTCCTCCAAGACTACAGACCATATGTTCTATGTTCTCTTTCACATACTGATGTCAAGTCAAACGTTTGTTTTGTCAACTTTTGGGAGCAAGAAGTTACAGGTTGCACAATATTACACTGCTGGGAAGTTGTTGTTTTTTTTTTTTTTTGTACATTTAATCTATCACCTACTGTTTGTATTGTCCAAAAATATGTTTGTAATTTCCTTGTCATCATGTAATTATTAATTTTAGCAGCTTTGGAATATAAAGGCAATGCATGTAGAATGTGTAATAAAATAGGGCTAATCTTTTTGTATCTGTGAATGCCAATATAAATGGCACTGAATAACAGTTTGGTGACAATAATTTTAAGACAGACTTGAAAAACTGTTAAAGTATCCTTTATTCCTGTCATGATGATGAATATAAAGGAGATATCAGTTCTGTGCCTGTGTGTCCTATACGCAGAAATTAGTCTTGCATACATTTGAAAGCTGGACTGCCAAAAGTATGAAAGAATAAAAGACACAAAAACTGTTTTATCGTCTATTTTCCAGAGCCAATCTCAGCTGGCATTGGGCACGAAGCTGGCTACACCCTGTACAGGTCACCAGTTGATCACACAGCTGACACATGGAGACAAACAGCCATTCACACACGCAGTTAACAGGTCTCTCTAAATTGCCTGTCTTTGGACTGTGAGAGGGAGTCAGAGAAGGAGGAGGAATGGAGGGAACCCACGCAGAGAACATGCAAACACCACACAGAAAGTAAAATGTATTAATTAACTACATTTCTAACAGCCTATCCTCAAAATCACAAACTTGAGTCATAATGTAAATGATATAATGATGTTTCCTTCTGTAAATGTCAAGATAAGCTGAAACCATATTTGACTGAAGAAATCTGCTCGCTCAAGCAGTAGACTCATCACTCATTCACCCCACCCTCTCATTTACTAGATTTAAAGGTTAATGTTGGACATTTTTGTAATAGCGTTGTCAGCAACCAGCAGTTACTGTACTTCTGCACAGAAACAAGGAATTGTATTTACCATTCACAATAACAACATAAAAAAACACTAATAGACACACTGGCCTTTTAAAGGTCCGGTGTGTAATATTTAGGGGACTCTGTGAGAATTGTTGTGTCTTTTATATCTACAGATATGTTGGGTTCTTTTCCACAGCCATTTTGCACTGCCAGTATCCCAGAACGGACAGACCAAACACTGGCTGTAGATTAAGCTTTCTTTCGCATGTTTCACGGTCAACATAGTTTTTTCTTGAAGCTTGAAATTTGCTAACTACACCACTTGGTGCCACTATATACACTGAATCTTTAAAAGAGACTTAATTTATGCACCTTTCCTCACTTATTTTTGTATGTAACACTCCAGTGATTTACTATTGCAGTTTTTAGCTCACGCGAGACAGATTTTAAAATGCATGGTCAGAATAAAAGCTTAAGAGTAAAAGATTTTCAGACTTTTTACTCCCACTCTGGGTCAAGCTCCAAACACCTTTTCTGCGCAGTGTTGCCAACTTGACACTGCTAGATTTAATTACATTTCTGATCATTTTAGTAACTTAATTTTCTAAAAAAGCAACTAGCAACAAGTTTAGCACCTTATTCAGACCATCAGGGAAAAGGCAAGAAATATATTATATTGTAATTCATTCCCATGCCCGCTGCACACCTCCTCTGCCAACAGCACCAGGGTCTCTTCCTCTCCTGGTGCTGGAATAACACATTAAAAATGAGACTGGATGAAATCCTGGGTTTGCAAAATTATTCAATATTGATGTGTTGCTCTGTTCAAACTGGATAAAACTGGACTGGGTTCAGCTACAGTGGCAGCGTTTTGCTAAAAAATCATTAGTGAACTCAGTCTTTATAATGATGAGTGACAGCTGACAGAATCTAAATGGGTAGTGTTCATGTAAAAATATTCAAAACTGCACATCTTTCAAAGATGTGCAGTATCAGTCCAAATGAGCCAGCATCATGTACGCTGCTCAGAGTGAAATAATTCATATTCAAAGCAGGTTCACGGCTTATCAACAAGGCTCCCCGTTGACTTCAAAATCCCTTTCAGCATGAAAGGAATCCTATACAGCAGGCTGCAGGCTACCAGGTGGGCAGCACTGACTGCTCTCTCAGTCTTCTCAATTTGTCCATTTCTGTCATTAATTTGAATTTCTTCTTTCTTCTTTTCATCCTAGTTCGATGCCATTTCAAGATTCAGGTTTTGCACTCGTCCTCTGGATAGTACAGCCAACCCGTATCATGCGCTGAGGAAAATAATTTGTTTTGTGAAAGGATTCAGATTCAAACCTCTACTGTTATGAACTGCTAGAGTGGTGCTGACTGAACTATAATGGAAGTAAAATAAGCAAGCCATCTTCCACGGCTCTCTCTTTTCCATCTCAGAGGCCAGGTATCTTGAAAAAGACTGGTCCGAAACTTTCAAGCAACCATTGGAAAAACACTCCAACACTCAATTTGTGTCTCAGCATTTGGGTGAAAGCTTTGCTGCTGCATTTTGTACGGGCCTAAAGATGTGAGGAGCTTTTCACCGAGGCAGGAAGCTGCCATCACCCAAAAGAGGCGATATAAAAATATATAAATACAGAGAGTTTCTGTACTTCGCCAAGTGAGATAAATGATCTCATTCTGGAGAGACCTTTCAGCTGAAGAAGGCAAAGCTGAGAACATATTCTTGACCTGTCCATCTTTGATCAGTATTACATAGTGTTACTGCAAAATTCTACACTGCTGAGATCATAACAAAGCATAGGAAAGGAGTTGGGAAGTCCATCTCTTTTACAGCAGCACCCAAAAGTTTCCATCAGTGCTTTTACAGTATTCCAGGCACTGTTGGGTGGGACTGTCTGTCAGAGCCTGCCGATGATATACATTTGGTCAGATTTTTTTCCCCCTCACTGCCTTGATTTGATCCTGGAAGTTTCTTGTCTATAAGGAGACAGAGGAAATAGAAGACAGCTGGAAAAACGATCCTCGCTGACTCTCATTACACTCTCAAGTTCTCACTCAGGTATGCTTCTCTCTTTCTCTATCTTGTTACAGGTAACAGAATATGCAGTATCGTGCCGTGGGATCAAAATAGAGCTCTTGATAGAGTGATAATATCACTGGCGAGAAGACGAAGAACCTAATCTAGCCAGATGATCAGCAGTGGTCACTTATTCATCACCACTACGTTAATTGGATAGTTATTGATTCTCTTGATTGAGTGGGCAGCATTTAGTTGGTTGCACAACTCTGCAGGCCGGTTCTTACTTAACATTCTCATCAGGCCATGAAGTGACTGAGAGGGTTGTTAAAAATTGCAAAGGGACAAAATCAACTGTCCAATTGTTACCGAAAGGCTACATAAGAACAACATGAGGCTACCGTTTCAAAATCAAGGAATGCATTTATTAATCAGAGCACTCACATAAGAAGGGGAGGTGCAAAACTGTTTGAGGCTTGAAACCTTCTCTCTCTTATTGTCCTGTCACTTCCCTGTTGTTTCTCTTCTGTCTGCGGATTTCTACAAAGGAGGGGAAGAGGAAATGCAGCTGAAGGTTTTACTGACAACTATGAAATTGAAGCAGGAAAAGAAACTGAATTAAGTGACGTGTTCTGTCTATCTGTCTGTCTGTCTGTCTATTGATCTCATTAGCTCTGTTTCAGTACTATGGACAACACAACCCTGTAGTCACATGTATCTCAGCTGTTGTTGTTTTTCTATAGACACATATAGCGCGGGGCAAAAACATGTGAGTGAGCGCTAAAATGCTAAGACACCTTACAATATATCTGAGTCCCACAATGTTGTTTTCTTAATCAAACAACTGAAAGCAAACAAATATGTTCACATGCTTAAATTCTCTATTCTGAATAGCTAGCCTTGCTAGAGAGACTTAAGGCTAGTATCCACCACTATAGTGGTTTGGCAAATATAAAGGAAAAGGTGTCAGGTCAGGACATAACATATGATGCAAATATTTTTTAATTATATATATATATATATATATATATATATATATATATATATATATATATATATATATATATTAAAAAGCATATTTGCACTGGAATGGCTACATGTTTTAAATATTCATTTCCATATTTAAATTTCCATATTTGAACCACAGGGAGCCACTAGAGAGGGCCTAAGAAGCCTGTGGTTTTAGAGCTGTTTCCTACCAAACAATCAATTCCCACATTTAAAGTTGCACCTCCTTTAGTTACTGTTGCTAGGCCTGAGAAACTGAACTAAAAGAAACATGCTGTACTCCACTGTATGCACTATTAGTGTTACTTGGCTTGAGGTGACTGTTCCTGTTGGTAACTTTACTTATGTCGAATAGCTAAAAGCAGTTTTAGGCGAACCTCCACTTGTGACCTCACAAACACACAAACACATTACTCTGAGCTTCACGCTCATTTAGTTACCAACACAACAGTGAGCTGTTCATCCAGGGAAGATGCATTTGAAGGAGGGCATAGCTGGCTAGCAAAGGTTGTAATATGTAATAGCTCGCAAATGTAACATACTGTACAGAGAACCACAGATGCTAATGTGCTGATTTTATACTGTTACAGTACTAGTGGGGTGGGGGTATGTTCAAGGTGGCCTCAGTGCATCATCAAGCCACCCTTTAGGACTGCCCAAAAAATCCTGGACTGAAAACATTTGAAAAACTGTTTGACCTCAAACTCCACATTTCAATAAGATGTTGTTTAAAGTCTTTTCACATGTTTTCAGCAACTATTTTCCAACATATTTATTGTGTTTTGATAGAAATCTCTGAATTGCCTTAGACTTTAAGGAAAAGTAAGGAACTTTAGTTTCTTACCTGTTGCTGTTGGGTGCATTTGTATGTGTTCATGAGTGTTTTAGTGATCTCAGAAAACTTTCAGCCATGAAAGATGAAATGTTAAAAAAAAAAGAAAGAAAAAGAAAAGAATCACAATAAAATACATCATAATATGTATTTCACACAGAGGCAACGAGAGACTTGGAAAGATCAGTTATTGACAGCTCCTACATCAGTATATTGTTTGCAGAATTTGGGTTTGTCGCTAATCAATGTAATCAAACTATCAAATCAAATCTAAATATATCTTCACACCCCTGGTATTTTCTTTGGACTACAGTGTGAAATGTCTACATATAAACACATTTCTCTGTCTGCACATTACGTTGCATTATGCTAATATGCCTCTCGGCTGGTGGCTGTGTTGCGTGCATTTGCACTTTTTCCCTGTTTAATCTTGGCCGCCTCGTGTGTGAAAGTCAGCTGCCCTTATTGTTAATCAGAGCATCCCCTCTAAACATGTCAGCATGCTGTAATGCATGTCGAGTGGTAATTTTTCTACCCTAACTGCCCCTGGGTTTTTGGTTGGTGAGGGAATGTGGCTATGCTTGCAAAGCCAGAGGTGTGCAGGTAATCAGTCTCTATGACAGAATGAAAAACAAAGAAGAAGAAGGACTGAGGGCAGTGAGAATGTCCTAACAGGATGTGAGGACAGAGACAGTTTCGCCTTATTGAATCCCTCCATCACTACTGGTGGAGCATATGCCCACGGCTAGTTAGTATGAGACCAGCCTGTTAGTTCTTGCTCATTCGATGCTTCCGTCACATCTGAAATGGATTAGCTGGCTTGCAGTGTGCATCACTGTGACAAGGATTCGACCATTATGTTGTCACCCATTACTCTGACACAGTACGTAAAAATGAAACCAGGTATTCTGTTAACACCTCTGGTGTATTTTCACATGATTACTCCTACATAATATCACAATATAACAAAGATAAAACAAGTGAGTGAGTCATCAGAAATACTAACGGCACCAGCATCACTGTAATCATCATCATGATGAACACGACAACGCTGAGTTACAGTCACTGCTGCCTACCTATAACTGTTGTTATGATTTCTGGGAATCTTGTGCTAAATTGCTTTAAAAGGGGGGGGAAAAAGAGGGAAAATATTTTCACAGAACCAATTTCAAGCTTGTTCCTCTCGTGTTTTGAAGGCTTGGCAGTGCTGTAGCTTGTACGCTCGTTGCTCATTTGGACGCAACCTGGACTGCTTGCTGCTTGTTAGTCTGGAGCACAGGTGCTTGGGTGACAACAGATACAACTGGAGCCTCAGCAGGGCGACTAAAAGCCTCCAGAGAGTGTGTGAAGGAAATGAAAGGCAAAGAAACTTACAACTCTGGCTAAACTTCAGGTCTACTGTAAGAACATACAGAAAATACAAAGCTTGTAGATTGAACCTCATGGAACGTCACAGCTCGGTGTTGAGTATGATTATCAGACTGTAGCTGCTCTCAAAGGGCTGCAGAAATCAGTGAAGCAGTGAATACAAAATACCTTCAGAGAGCTCAGTGAGAAAGGAAAATGTCACAAAAGTGGCACCATTTATGTCTAACTGCTACATTTGTTGCTGCACCCAATGAGGGAATGGAACTGTGCTTTATATCTAAATCAGGGGGTTTCAAAATATAACACTGTAGGCATCCCTCACACAGAATTGAACCGCATAATTACATTCAATTAAATTTAAATAATGGATTTTTTTTCTTTTTTCAATATGTCAGCAGGCTTTTAACATGGGGCGAAATATGTAAATAGGGAGAGTGTCTGTTTCCCTAAAGAATAATTAATAGGACATTCTGAGCCTTAGTAAAGACATTTGATAGCAACATGAAAAAGGCTATTGCTGGATCTAGTTCTGATTGTTACTCTTTGTCTGAAATGAGTTAGGGGCATTATCATGCTGCAAGTTATAGTCTCTTCTAGTAACTAAAGTAGCCATAATTTTAGGGCTTTGGGGGTTGTAAATGGGACATATTATATTATATATACTCCGCTTTTCTTGGGCAATATATATATATTATATATAAGATAAAAGGCGGAAATAGATTAAAAAGTGACTATTTAGACTATTTAATGGTGAGTGTGATCCAGTCAGTGAGTATTGGACCCACACAAACCATAGAGTCCATAGTTGACTAAGTGGAGGTGTGTGTGCAGGGACACACATCCATCCACATCCATACATCCTCATCAAATCTCTCTCCACATCCCCAGCTCCCTCTCCATCCTCGCTCCTATCCCGAGCTCAAACAGCAGCACTACTTAATTCCCACCCTAGAACACAACATGAAGAGGGGAGTGAAGCGAGCGAGGGGAGCCGTGTCAGCCGCGAGCAGAATAATAAGAAATGGGAGAAGAGAGAGGCAGAAAAATGGGGGGAAAAAACATGAAGTTGGCTTTCTCTCCATCATTCGTTCGCTTTGTTTGGGGGCCCCAACAGCCTTTCACACAAACTCATCAGTCGGATCAGTTGCAGCTTCGACAGATACATGGATGAGATTAACCCTTTGCTGCAGCACAAACAATGTTCATACAGTTAGCTAAAGCAGGATTCTGTATGAGTGAGCTACATGTTATGGGGTCCCTCATGAACTAGCCATCAATAATGTATCATACCTTGCATCTACAGGCCTCTTTCTCAATTGATTCAGATTAATGGAGCAAACAAAAAGCCATCAGAGGAAAGTGGAGAGCGGAAACAATTGATCCCAGTGTTGCCTATATACAGAATCTGCCTGAGCAAGCAGGATATTCCTCTGATATCTTCTTCTACTGTATGTTTCACTATATATGTTTCCATGTTTGGCTTTAACATTTGGACGGGGTGTCAAAAGTGTGGATTTGAAACCAGAAGTTTGGATTTTGACTTGTGATCAAAATGCAAAGCCATATGCATTTCTAATAATTTACTAAATCTGTATTAAAAGAATAGTTTGACACCTTGGAAAATATGCTTGTTCACTCTCTTGCAAAGAGTTACATTGAAAGATTGTCTTACCACTCTCATGGTAACAGCCAGTTCATATGGTCTAGTACAGGGCTATTCAATTAATTTGGAACTGGGGTCAGTTCATGAATCTGAAGCAAAATAAGGGGCCAGAGAATACGAGTAATCATGGTAACAAATAAAGAAATTACAACAACATACTGAAGAGTCAGTATATTCTATAGATATTGGAATTTGCTTGATCGAATCAATAACACTTTTTTGGGTTTTCTCATCTGTTACCACCTCATAATGGTATGCCAGCATACACCCCTGGACTATCTCTGAGTCTGTAAATGGCTTTTTTTTTATTTTTTCCCAATATCCATGCCACTCCGTACAAGCCTGGAACAATTTTCAATCTCTTTGCTCATAACAAAATGTAAAGTCCGATGTCTTCTGCCTCCGAGCAGCAGAGCCCGGTGGGAAAGTAGCGTTAAAGTTAGCGTGCACCTTGTGTTGAAATGCCTTCTCAAATAATAGTCTTTACACACAGCGAGGCACTCGTTGCAGATTAAGCACACAGTATTCGCATCAACAGCAATAAACGCTTATTTCTCTGTCCATTCATTGTTGAATTGCCTGTTCTCTGAGTCAGCTTTTCTTTCTTTTTAAGGTAGAGAAAGACATTTTGTCTTGTTAGCCAACCTTCATGCTTGAAAGAAACAAGTCAGGGTGTTGCACTAGAGCATGGTAATGTTTTTCTCAACTAACTCTCGCATTTCATAAAATGTCCAACTATTCCTTAAAAAGTTCCGTGGTTATTTTGTGATTTGTGTTTATTTTCCTGAACTGTAAAATGAATACATAAAAGCTCAGTTGGAATACAGTTAAAACTATCGCTGTATTTGTGTGTTTCTATGCATCACAGTAGCTTGTTTAAGCGATGGGGTAGGATAATTTTTTCAAGTGTTTGAAGTGCGCTCTTTTGACCTCAGGCGGTGGAAGATGTTCAAAGCTAGCCAGAGCTGTTCGACAAAAAAAAAAAAAAAAAAAAAAAGAGTGTGTGTATGCATGCATGCGTGTGTGTGTGCGTGTGTGTGTGCAAGAAAGAGACTGATGAAACATGACTTGAATTCCTTAGGCTCCCACAGGAAGCCTACAGAAAAATATACAGTGGTGAGATCATGCTCCATCCTTGCGTCAGTCTTTCTCTTCTTTCTTTATCGTCATGTCATCAACACTCTCTTTCTTTTCTATTGCTTTCTAGGTTGTCCTTTGTCTCTTTAATCACATTTCACTCACTCCCCTCTTGTTCTCATTTGCTCAAATTATAGTGTGCGCATATTATATTACAATTAACCCACAATCATTGTTCACTGTTGAATGGTACAGAGATGTGCGGGGCAACAACATATGGATGGGCAGAGCTGTTCTGGGAGGCAGAAAAGGCCAACTGTTCTCTGTAATTGTCACGCACACGGTGCTGCAGGCGAGCTAACTGGCTCACAAGAGAAGGGGAGGACATACTGTAACAGAGTGTAGAAAGATGGATCGAAAGGGATGTAATGTTTTTAATGAGTCATCTACTTTCACCAGCTTTCCTGTGTTTTTTTTTTTCATTCATTTTCCGTAATTTCTAATGGCTTCATTTTTATTCACAAAACTAATTAGCTCTTGTTCCTCTCCCAAGCACACAAAGTAAACAATATCTCAGAGTAAAACTTGCAGGCCACAGTAATTGGCTCATTTGTAACTTTCTGGTTTACATCTTTGTGCTTTGTGTTTGTGAGGTTTGCAAGGATACAGTTATCAGCATCACACAAATTCATGTTTAGTGTTGCTGTAGTTTAATCCGTGGACGTCCTCTTTTCATTTTTCTCAGCTGTTATTTTTGAGGATATTATATAAATGATAAACAAGCTGGCTGAAAGCCATACTTATGTGCCGGCGGAGTTCCCATCAATGTGCGATTCGCAACTTTTCACTTTGAGGAAGGAGATATATTTAGTCCTGCCCTCCTCCCCCTCAGATGGTCAAGTTTCTGCCCCAGCGTTTGTCACTCATCGTGATGAGCTGTCTACCTTGAATAAGCATCTAGCCCGAGGCAGACGTAAGCGGTGTCCGTTGGGAACAAAGAGAGCCATAAACCTCAAACACAGTTTCGTTCTGTTTCAGAGTACCAGTAAGTCATGATGGTGAGAGGCAGCATGCACAACCCTGAAACTGAAGGAATTCAGCCATCATTGATTTCTTTATTTACACCACAACAGGACCTCCAAACCAAGCAAAACATGTTTGTAAAGTTCTCAAAGTATATGTTACAAATTAAAATGACATTTTGTAGAAGTTGGTGTTTTTACGATTTAACACCCTGAGTTTCAGAAATCAACACCACTGTGGTAAAAATGGGAAGTTGTATGTTTATATTACATTAATTATATTAGTTATATGATACTTATTGCCAAAAACAAGCAAGTCTTATACTTATTACAACACAAAACAACTTTCACAAAGCTCTTGCCAACAACTAGAAATCAGTCATAGATTTTCCATTGCAACCAGAGGACATCAGAGGGGAAACCATAAAGCATCTTCCACATAAAATATGATGCACCAAAATAAATGAAATAGTTGATGGTGTGTGACTTAGCGTCTCTTTCCAGAAACATCACCTTTTTTTCTCTGGATTATCCACAAAACAAGCCAAGTTTTCTTTGATGACATTTTTTTTTTTAAATTTAATTAATTTCCAGTGTTATGGAGTCTGATAATGTCAAAACCTTGGCACAAAGAGTAAAACTGACCATTAAAAAAAAGGAATAAAAAGTGATCATTCATAAGCAGACTCAGCCAACTTACCCATTCTTGTCTGTGAGTCATGTCTATATCCAGACCCTCTCTTTGATTATTCAACGCTATCAGTGAACAGGCAAAGAGTCACATATCACACGCTTGAAATGATACCTTGAAAGGAACTGGGGATCCATAATAATCAGATGATCAGATGATTTCCGCTCTCTGAATCAGAGGCACGCCGTCACATGCAGCAAATGCAGCGTTTGCACTTTGTGGCCTCGGCGGTGGCTTGGGACACAGTACACCATCGAGACTGGTTGGAGCTGTAAATGTTGTCTCATCTCACACAGTCAGTTCTTTGCGTGTTGCGGTTCAACAGCTCCCTTGACAGGCTTGGTGGTGCACTTCAGGAAAAATATGTAACTTTCTATGCATGTAGAAGGAGATGACAACCTTTTTGTGTCCTCCGTATGTGTACCTCCTTTTCTTGAAACTGGACTTCCAGTCAACTTCAAGACATTTTTGAGTATACACCATTGGCTATAGTCAGAGTGAGCAATGAGCTGAGTTTTTCGCTATCAAGCGCTGGGAGGTCGGGGCTAAAACAGCATGACAGAGGCTTTAAAGAAGATCACAAACCCATTCAACCTATTCCTCAGCATACTGAGAGTCTCTGGCTGGAGGAGCTTAAAGAAACCAGAGACCAATGCTTTAAAGCAGTGTAACAGTAACAGGATAATCCCTACTACTGCACTCATGCACGCAAGCACGCACATGCACCTGCCACAATTCTCATTGATTTTGTCTCTTCTATCACCTGGCATTGGGTTTCAGTCATTATTGACATAAAAGAAGAAAAATTTGCATGAGAAACAATAATGGAGAAGACAGCGTACTCGGCAGATTTTCCACGAGCTGGCTGGAAAGTGAGAGTGCTAAAAACAAAAAATGAAGTTCTCTTCTTTTAAGCTGAGTGTTTGAGAGCTGCTCTCCTCTCCACTATAACCTGTCTGGGCTTGTGGAGCGATAGTTAATAATTCACACTGGGAACGAGAGGTCCATAAAGGCTCTCAATGATACAGCAGAGAAGAGGAGAGAAGCCTGTTTTAGAAAGCTAGGTGTGTGGGAGGACAAAAGTCTACTCTCTACAGCTCACTCATCCTCTCTTTCTTTCTCTGCCATGTATCTGTGTGTTTCATTGTGTGTGTGTGTGTGTGTGTGTGTGTGTGTGTGTGTGTGTGTGTTTGTGTGCCTGCACACATGATGCAACCATGCCAGCTCTCCATGTGGGCAGATAAGTCACACAGAGGATGTGAGAGTGGAAAAAGGTCGAGGAGTTGTTTACCAGAGGAGAGGAGATGCAGTGGACATCCCCACTGTGTGTGTGTGTGTGTGTATGTGTGTAGGTTATGTACTTGGTGACCAAGTGTGCTTTTGTGTTTGTCTGTCTCACATTGTTCTCCATACATGTGATATGAATATAGTAGCTGTGAATTCACCAGTGTATAATATGCTTTGAAGATTTTACAGAACAGGTAAAATGTGACAAAAAAAAAACTATAAATGCTCCAGAAATCCAGGTGGAATTAAAGTGTATAAATACTATTTCTAACAGAAACACTTGTCTATTATCTTAATTTCATTCAATTCATTCAATATTTTGTACTAAGAGGGTGCATGACGAGAATGGCTTGGTGGTGCAGTGGTAAGCACTGTCACCTCACAGCAAGAAGATCTCTGGTTCAAACTTATTTGTGGAGTTTGCATGCTCTCCCCATTTCTGTGGTTCTCTCACATGTAGGCTAGACACTGCTGGGATACGCAACAATATTTTACAATTATGCAAAATCTCAGATGTCATTTTTTTTTTTTTACATCCAGTTTAAAAAATTCTATCTCTCTGCCATATCTGCCAATATCTATCTTCATAAGCATACAGCCCCACCCGTACTCTGCTATTTGCACTGTGCCCCCTACATGCAGGACACACTACATCTACATCATCCATTGGCATTGTCCTTCGGTTTTAGCATGAATTGCGAGGTGCAGATTGGTCCTTTTTGTGTGATACTAAGCTGTTTATAGACTATACTCATGGCTCTACCTTTTCCCAGCAAAGGCACTGACGATAACGACGATCCCAGAGGAGACTCTTATTTTCTTCCCTACTGTTCTAACTCATTGCGAGCATCCTGGTTAGCACAAGTGGAAAGCCACTTTGCTGTGCTCATCACATCAATCAAGGTAATGGTATGGTCAATGGAGAACAAGGCCTTGCTGATAGCTTTTCAATTTAGTCATATTTTAGCTTCTTGCCGCTAGTTGCTGCTTGGTATTAGACCGTGCTGGAGCGAGTTAAGTTGTTGTAAAATGTAAAGTGACAATAAAATGTGGAATTCACTGTTCAAAAGGCTGCAATATATCCTAAGTGTTCATGTAATCTCCTGCTTCAAAACCCTTACCCATCCATCTTAATTTAGTTTTATTAAATGCCGATGTTCAGTACACCAAAAGTGTTATAGAAACAAAACACAGGAACTGGAATGTGTTTTGGATCTCCTCTTATCAATTTCTCAGTGTTTATCTGACTGCCTTTCATGTTTCCTCTTCCTTGTTCTTTTTTCTCGCTATACTTATCATTTTTATCCATGCCATTCTCTCTTCTCTCTTTCGTGCCTCTCCTCCAGCTTTGTTGTCTCCGTTCAAACTCTCGTGTTGCTTTTGCAAATAAAAGCATTCTCAGCTTACCTTCCCATGCGTTGTCATGACTCAGAGATGCAAGAATCTAATGGGGTGGAAAAATGCTATTAGATCTTGTGAAGATTAAATCCATTTAGGCAGCCCCACTCAAATAACAGTGAGGTAGGAGACATCCTGTTCACTCAAAGTTGCAGAATGTGTGCATGTTTTGTACTTCTGAAGATAAAAGGGATGGTAGGGAGACTTTTTTTGTCTGAGGATCAGTAGCTAGATATCGCAACAAAGATGAGATAATGGCAAATTGATGTAGTACTATTTATACTTTAGGAGTCATTTAAAAGAAACCTGGCTGTGTTTTGGACTTTTTACTCGCTTAAGTAATTTTCTTAAAACCTCTGAAAACTTGCTTTTAAATCCAAACATTGATTCATTGATTTTTCTTGCCATTTGGGGGCAGTGTAACAAGTTGGTAAGCAAGCAAATAGTTGTTTATTTACACATCAGCAGACACAGAGTAACATTAACATTCATTTGTGCTGTTTTTCTGTCCATCTGATGTATGCAATTTCAATATTATGTTCTCTCTAGCTGTTTTAATTCCCATCAACCCCTCAGGGAAACAGCTCTTTAACTGCTAAATGCCTCACTTTGTTCACCGGCTTGTCGTTAACTTTGTCTGGCTGCTGTTCAGTGCTGGGCAGGGCAGGTATTGTATATTGGATTCTTAGAGCTTTATTGCTGATAAATGAGATTCGAGGAGAGCTTTGAGACAGGAACAAAACTTTAAAGTGACAGAGCGAGCAAACAAAACAGTGAGCCAAAAAAATACTAAATTGCTTTGGAGAGCTGAGGGGAACTCAAACAAAATGACATCCTTTCATTCTATTCTAAATCATCCGCTCACAAAAAAAGTATGTATATAAATATATATAAATCTGCTTCTTCAAGACACTGTAAATAAGTGTAAGTGGTAAGTCTGGTAAGTTTGACCAGATAGTGACTGATTTTCATGTTCAGGCCATCTTTGCATGGACGTATAAATGCTCTGATTGGTGCATGAAAGTGTTGTACGTGACATCACCTTTTTACAGATGAGCCCATTTCAAACCGGTGCGAAGAGCAAAGACAAAAGGACAAAACTGATAATCTTCAGCAGAATACTTTGCTTATAATACAAAGAAGCTGATTGAGAAAATAGCTTGTGAGAGCCTTTAAAATCCTTCACCTATCTACCTCTTTCTCTTGTTTCTTCCCTCTTTCACAGTTCACACTACAGTACTCTGCACGCCCAAGTCAGTCAGTGAACATCGCAAACAAAACACATATGATGTGTCTGAATTTGAATACTTCCAGCCGTCCACATTTGACTTTTTACCTGTTGTGAGTACACTATCCAGGCACTGCCAATACACTATATTTTGCCACAATTGACAGTGTTAACACACTCAATTACTCAAAATAGCATTTGTGAGTGAAGGACATAAAATCGAGACACAATCAACAGACACAAAGCAACAGTGGATTGGACGGCTCAGAAATGCAATAGTCATGAATCAGATGTCAGCAGCATGAATGCAGACACTTACTTTTAATCACAAATAATTTGCACATTACATTTACACAGCGAGGCACTGTTACATAAACTGCAACAGCCGCACATACTTCCATGCTGGCTGCTGTGTAAAAGCAAGATTAGGCATCAAACCACAGTGTTAAAGGCTTCACAGACTGCACAGCTGCCATATACAAGGCATTTGTTATTCTATCCTCATATTGCCAGGATAAACATTTACTGTGATGGAGAGGCTGTTACCACCAACAGACTTTCATCACCTTTTTTTTTACATCGCAGCACACTCTGAGGAATAATGAGGAGACAGCAGCCGAAGCTTGCATGCTAAATAGCCTTACGCTCCTGTTTAAACTTTCATTCTTTTCATCATCTTTTTGCATCTTTTTTTTTTTTGAGTCCTCTCATCCTCATCACGGAGCTTCTCTGGGAAGTGTTTTTCTTCGCAGTCAGATTCAGCCATCGTCTCGCTCATCCCTCCTCCTCTTGACTCATCCTTCTCTTCCCTTCTCATCTCCTCCCTTGTCCTCTCACCCTCCAGCCATCAGTTATCTCCCTCAGGATGACGGGGGGGGGGGGGGGGGGGGGGTTGGATCTCAACAATGCCAACATCTGTGTCTGATTTTTACTTTCTGCACACACACACACACACACACACATAGCAAACTCACTGCACTGCCAAACTTTACAAATGCACTGAGCCCCTGGAAGGTCATGTTTTTTTTTTTGTTTTTTTTTTCTGAAATTCTTTCTTACATCATCTCTCATTAAGTTATGCATTTTGCATTTTTGCAGGTATATTAGTTTCAGGAATTTTCTTGTAGTAGATTGGTAGATTTTTTTTTCATTTATTCTGACATTTATTATATATATAAAAAAAAGATTATATAATATTTAAAATGTGAATAAAATCTTCATACTTCAACTTTCAATTTCAGTATGTTCTTGAGGATTCCAAATATTCATCTTTGCAAAGACAGATTACATTTTTAACTTTTGCAACTGAATTTCACTTCTCGTACCAGTCTTGTGTCAAAGTCTTCTTTCAATAGTGGTTCCAGAGATCACAGGTTGATGTTGAGGTTGAGGTCTAAGGTTGTTCAGCTTAAAGTAAAAAGAAACACAAACTTCATAGGAACTTAGAGACAATACACTTCCTTTCAGTGCTCACATTAGTTACCTCACTGTCTTACCTCAGTGATATCATGCTGTAATTATATGTGTTAGAAGGTTTGTCACAGTTATATTATTTAAGATATAGCTTAAGATATATTATATTTTGTTTAATATTTAACTCTTATACTTGCTAACTCTTTTGGGGTGGCAGTACTGTAGCTCAGTTTGTTGTGACTTGGCTCGAGGAACCAGAGGGTGTCTGGCTCAAGTCCAGCACAAACCACAGTGCGGAGCTGGTAGCTGGAGAGGTGCCAGTTCACCTCCTGGGCACTGCCGAGGTGCCCTTGAGCAAGGCAAGGAATCCCTAGCTGTTTCCAGGTCTTTAAGCCGTTTATGTGTGTGTGATTGTATTTTAGGCCGATATGTGTAAAACCTGATGATAAATGAATATTCCTCTTAAGGGATTTAGAAAGAAAATTCTTCTTCTGTGTTCTAAACTTCTCACGGCTAACAACCTGCCCTGAGGCTGACTAGATTCCTCTCATCTTGACTTCTCACTTCTTTTAGCAACCACTTATCACATTATTTTGTGCCATTTGTATCTACCAACATGACACCACAGACACGAACAATGGTTTCATATTCGGTGCTGATGATAACAAGTTGTCTTGCACTCTCTGGAGAGAAATTTTTTTTTATTGTTGGAGTGGATGAAAACCCACTATCCTGGCTTCCAAATATGACCACAGTGCGACTTTATTTGATTTATTTTTTTTTTTTTGATGTCGAAAATGTAAATATTCTACCAAAACACTGAATAGCACCAATGCTGTTTTTAAATAACATGCGCAGCGTACACTATATTTGTTAATTGAGTTACCCTTTCAAATGGAGGTCAATAGCTGTCAGCAGCAAATAGAAGAACCAAACCAGATTGACTTTACAGGATTAAAGGCTTTGTCACTGTGTTGCCTCCTCTAAGACACTTCTCTGAGGATTTGATGCTTTGCATTTAGCACTTCATGAACATTGCATTAACATTTTTCAGCTGCGATATTTAGCATAACCCCCCCCCCCCCCTTGTTTTGTATCCACTTTAATTTCCAGCTTGTCACTAATGATGATCAGAGACTTGATGGCAAGGAGCTCTGCAGAAGTTGATGTTATCTTGGCGTGCACAGGACACAGATGACCTTTGGTTAAATCCCCATCAGCCACAAGCTCTGAAATGTGTACTAAAGCCTGAGATCATCAATTCAGCACAGTACCATAACATGCAAATGAGCTCTGGTTCAACACCCATCAGTGGTAATCCGTAATGGTGTGTAAAACCGACTGAGAAAGACTGTGGGTGAATGTTCTGCCTTCTACTCCTCTGGTAATTGTGGGAGGAAATCGGTTTGCCACTGATGGCAATAAAGGCTATGACCCACATCATCATCTTCATCATGGTCGTGTTTATCATTGCCTGCATCATCATCATTATTAGCCCCTCCTGCTTACATCACCTGTCCAAAAGATAGTGTGGGAAATGGTGATGGTGTTCAGTGGTACGTGCAGCCCCTTTGTGCCATAAACTTATTTCCATATAAAAAGACATTATAATTACCTCACCTGAGAGCAGGAAATAGCTTCCACCAAGAAGATTAATAGTCCGAGAAGCTACAACGGAGTCCCAGTGTTCAGTTTAACTGCCAGATTAGAGGTAGTTTAATTTGAATCTAAATTGAGGTGTTAAAAAAAAAAAAAAGCTGGAGGAAGGTGAAAAAGAAACTTGTTTTGCAGGAAAAGGAATTGGAATTGATTAAAATGTTACACAGAGGGGGAACACGATGGAGTTGAGGGATATTGACCTCAATCTAATCCTGGGCTAATTGCTGAGGGAATGAAGGAATTGTGAGAGATTGTGAAAAGGACAGGAAAAAAAAAGAGGCTTTTGTCAGACTTCATCTAACCCTAACCAGCGAATGGCAGCGCAAGGGCAGAGGGCTTCATGTTAAATATGCCACTGAGGTTTTCACTGAAGCTTTTCCCGTCTGCTGCTTTTGCTGCAGCAGTTTGTCTCAGTGCAGAGAAAACAGCTGGTGTGTGTGTGTGTATGTGTGGGTGGATGAGTAGATGTGTTTATTTGAGTGTGCTGCGTGCGTGACCTTACATGCCAACGAGTGAACAGTGAAGAGAGAAAGCAGCAGAGTGCTGCTGAGGCAAATATGAGGCAAAAAGGGGAAGAGGACTGCAAACACACACACACACACACACATACATACCTCTGAGCCAGGAAACATATGGACAAACAACACAAAATGCTGGCTATTCTGTTTCATATTGGCGAACAGCTGTGGTGCAGTGACAAGGTGGTTATTTCACTCTTGGATTGCATTCCCCTCTATTAAACTAAGTCATGGAGTCATTTAACATGGCTGAAGAGAGAGAGAGAGAGAGAGAGAGAGAGAGAGAGAGAGAGAGAGAGAGATGAACTAAGAGGCATAAGAGACAGTCGTAACAGTGTTTTGAGTGTATTGCATTGTGCTGCTCTTCGACTGAATTAAGTCATTCATAACTAATCCTACAAATAATGTATATTTTCATAATTTCTTAATATTTTGATACATTTTTTAATTCACTAACATAGCCTTGCCGATATGGATAACGCTTTTTTTTTTTTTTGCATTTTGACTTATAATGATATAAAACACACTTTAGACTATATATGAGCATGTGGTTAAGTTTAGGCAAGGTTTATGTTCATGAAAAAACCAAGTACCTATCATTCAAAATATCACTCAGCCTCAATAAGGCCTACATAAATAACAAAGGAACTGATAATAATAGAAATATTAATAATAATGTATAAATACTAATATATGCACATTAATATATAAGAAATAACAAATGAATAATAACCTTTAGTAAATATCCACTCATAACTAACCCTGAGCTTTAGCACTTTCTCCTACAGTACCATTCACCACTCCCACTGATTGAGAATCTCTCCCTCTCTAACTCAACCATTCACAGCAGGTGGCCACAGATCATAAACTGGGTTTCTTTTCCTCTTAGAAGCATAAAAGGATATTCTGTACAAGTTGAATTTTATCTACTAACTGGTGTGCACTTCTTCTGTCATCTTCCCTTCTCCCAGAGTTCACTCTTTGTAAACACTTATCTGTTTATTGGCAGACTGGCATGTCGTCTGGCTCCACTGTAACAACAGCGGCTAATGTCATCGTTCCACGTAACATGACACTTGCTGTGCGGCCTTCTCCGTCATGATAGACAGCATGTAAACACCCACACATATACACTCAGTGCATGGCTCACAGTCACACAAACTTCAGACAGGAAAAAAAAAAAAAAAAAGCGAAACTTCACAGAGTGAAGAACCTGTCCCCTTCACAGAACTAATGGTTCCAAAATAAACCTGAGCCAGAACTAGATGATGTTAAAAAGAGCTATTTGGCCATCTGTGGACTTCAGATCTTCAGATGGAGAAATAAGTGAACGCAAAGGAAAAGATGCGCTCCACAGGGGAGCAGTTGGTAAAGTAAGGGCATCCTCAAGGAGACTTAGAAAATGTTCCTGTCTCTTCAGTTACAGTTGCTACGCGAGCCTCAAACAAACCCTTTATTTTGCAAAACTGCTGCAGCATCCCATCTGTGGAAAAGCTCATATGGTCAGTGCATCTAGCTTTATTTATAGATGGTCTCAGCTGCCATGCATGTCCTTTACATTTTGTCTGTGGTGTGATGTGTGACCTGTGATCGTATGCTCTGATCTCTGTTGTGGTTCTGAGTCTGTGGTTGGAGTCGTAGGCCAGATGAGACCATCCATCAGAGGGGTTTGATCTTCAACCTGCTGAGTCGCTCCCTCTTCTTCATGCTGCGTGAAACTGCAATGAGCCTCTGCACCATCTGCCTGCTTCAGGCCTGCTTGACTTTTCGACAGTCACAAAGCTCTGCAAACAAATACTGAAATAATGCTTTTATTTCTTATTTCTTATTTGTATACCACTGAACACTGACGTTTTCACAAATGTCTTGATATGTTAGACCAACAGTCCAAAACTGAAAAATGTCTAGTTTACTGTCAGAGAAGATGACAATGAAATATTAAGATCTGGATCAAAAACAAAGCTGGAATCATCAACATTTTGGATTCTTTTTTAGCAAAATGAAGATTTGTTTAATTTATTAGCACATTTTTGCTGCTGATGAATCAATTAGTCAATTAATCACTTTAGCTTATGAATAAAAAAAATAGTGTATTGTAATCATTTCTCCTCATAGTTAGCAACTAGTGTACTGTAAGAACTCTTTTAGTGTGTGAAATACTAAAACTAAACCAAAATCATAAAACGTTTAGGATTTTAAAGCTGCATTATTGATATTTTTTGAGAAACTACACTAATATATATCAACACTTTTTTAAAGTTGTTGTAGTGAATGTGGTAATCGTAGCCACAGAGCTGCATTAGCATTTTGAGTTGTGATGTTGGGTCTTCCTGAATTTTCATTTAGCTGCCTTTTTCTCCACATGCTCCACTATGAGTCACTTACTTTGTCTGGCTCCTTTTTGGTGCAGGTACAACAGTTTACAGTTAATTTATCACAGCTTTTTCAAACTGGCTACCTGCTGTGCCTGTAAACAAGGTTGATGAGAGCTGTGAGACCGAACAAAAACAGTAAGGTTGCTCAGTCTGTTCTCATTCTCAGGTCGTCAAATACTGGCACTCGTGCCTCCTCAGCATCTCATACAGACAACAACCCACAAGGTACCATTTAGCATCTGTATGAGAGGTACCAGGACCTTGGAGGTATTGGACTCCAGGTGGAAAAGAGGGACTGAGCATACAGGACCTTCATTGAAAAGGGACCTCACAAAGATAC
The DNA here is from genome assembly GCA_028641955.1 of Protonibea diacanthus. Classification (NCBI taxonomy): domain Eukaryota; kingdom Metazoa; phylum Chordata; class Actinopteri; family Sciaenidae; genus Protonibea; species Protonibea diacanthus. Next base: position 17,255,673 of record CM053981.1, read on the forward strand.
TTGAATGCATAGCTGTGGAAGGGCGATGGGGCCCATTGGGAATGCCTATGTACGGAGTCCAGACTTACTGTACATCAACTCTACTTCACTCTCTACTCTCTATACTAGTGTAAAGAGTACCAAAATCTGCATAAGTTGGCTGGTGTGGATTTACTTGGGTCCAACAAACACAGGACTTTTATTCAGAAGACCAGGGTTCACGTCCCTTTAATTTACACGATGTTAGGTATGTGATTTGCTTGTGTCACAGTTGGGCTGGCACGAGACAATGGCAGCATCACATGGCTTGGGTAGCGTACTTATTTGAACCCAAACTATCTTTTCCTAAGCCTAACCAAGCAGTTGTTTTACCTAATCCTAACCAAACTGCAACCATTTGACAACTTTAATCACATGTCAAAAAGGTGTCCGTATGAGATACCATGTTGGGTTGCTATGAAGCCAAAACAATAAGCTGAAAGAAGCTAAATAGATCAGTACAGCTTCAAGCATATTTGCTGAAACTACAATCCGGATAGGTGAGTGGAAAGACCAGAAACATCACTGATGTCGACGCATCACTCACATCACAGCCTTTGCCACTGCGTCACTATAATATGTATAGAAGGCATGGTTATCCTGCTGAGGTGTGCAGAACGATTCTCTCTTTGATGGATTTGCCGCATTCATTTGAACAGCTGATGCCCTTGTTCCATATAGCGAGAAATCTGACTCCCTATACAACCCCTACATGATGGATGCACAGAAGCTCCGGCACTGTAATATAAAGTCATGCAATGTAACGCTCTGAATTCACAGTTATGTCACATGCTTTTAGTCAATTGGACATTTTGCACATTCTTATGTTGGTTCTGCAACTAAGTCCAATGAATCAGTAAAGAGTTTTCAAAGTGCATTTTGGTCCCATTGTATTTCTTTCACCCCTAACTTCTTCAAAATCAGAATTTTTAAAGAAATCTGAGTCTTCTTTACACTTTGTCCCTCTGGGTACTTTGTCCTTCTCGTCCTCCCTGCAGCCCCTCTGTTCTCTGCGGTGTGTGACCTAGGAAAAAACTCATTCATCTAGAGAGCTTGATCCTGTCCCGCTCTGCCGGGCCTGCCATTATGCTGACTGTCCTGGACTGTGGGACCATGGGACTGCTTTAAGCCCAGAGCCATCTGGTTACGCTACATTTCCCAAAAGCATACAGTTTGAGTTGCACTTTGTCTTTCCCTCTAGTGCTATATGTTTGGTATTTTCGTCTTGTGCTTTCATTGTTAACCCTTTCACATCCTCTTCAACATTTGCATCTACTGAAAAAAAAAGCAGAAGCTGCATAGTTCTGTACCTTATTTTCTACACTATAGCTGAATGCGTCTGCACCTGCTTTCTCCCCGTTCAGTTTAGTCCTCAGACTTATGTCTGCGGGGCTAAGGAACATCACTGGACTGGAATACCATCTGGTTGTCAAATTCCCTTCATAGCAGTATCCCTCTGTTTGTCCTGCCTTCTGTCATCAGAGCATGTCCTCTCCCCTCTGTGCCCCTTCATCTACTTTTCGACCACAGGGTGGGTGGGTGAGGCATGGGTCAATTTTAGAAGCAGCTCTAGGAATGAGCATAAAATGTTTTTTATTAGTTTTAATGACAAGATAAGAGATCTATTTCACTCACATTCTCCAGATGAAGGGTTTTAGAGTAGCTCTGCTGCTTACCTGGGCCCATTAATCTAAGACCATCTGCCTGCTTCAGGGCTTTGATTCCCTCAAATAAAAATGAGTTTCATCTCTTTGACTAGCTCTCTCCCCTGCTCATTTTCTTTTTTTATTAGTGGTGATTCTGCCTTCATTAAAGGAGGAAAATGGCCATATGTCTACTAACTGAGGCGCTTCAAAAACAGAACTGTGGCTACTGGCGTAAGCGTGAGTAAAAAACGGATGGTGGAAGTTGCTTCTATCAGCATTAAGATGAATTGATGTTTGTCTATTTTTTTTTTGTTAACTATATTATACAAGATAACTGGGATAACTTGATTTGTGTTAGTTACTGTACAATTAGTCTTGGAGAGCTTATCAAAGTGGGGATTTGATATATTTTGATATTTAAATGTACTGACACTGGACACATCTCAAATATTAATCTGAAGCATTAAATATTCATGATTAAATGACATTTAATATCTTATTCATATCTCATTTAAGATCTATCAAGAATTGAATGTGCTGATTGGTAAACAGAAATATGAGACCTGCCACTTGAAAGCAGTGACAAAAACAAATCTCTCAAGTGAAATAACAAAAATGTCTGAAAAGATCTGAAAAAATCTATTGTTTATGAAAGAAATACAAGAGGAGATGCAAGAGGAACAATGTCTTATCAATGCCAAGAAAAATAAAGCAGACTTACAATAGGAAGTTTGGCACTCCTTTTTGACGTTTCAAAAGAAAAAGCAATGGGTGCATTCCCACAGGGGTGGAGGAGACATCTAAACCCCCCCAAAACATTTACAGTTCAGTTTGATTCTTTGAATTAAAGTACTCTTGCTGTCCAACTGCTAATATCCAGATGGAAGAAGAGTTGATCAGAATGTTAAAATACTCATCTAGTTGCCTCAAGTTATTCCACTGCATTCACAGCACTCCTGTGGCTCCCACCCAAAAGACACAAAACACAAAAAAGACAATTTTCTGATCTGCAAAGAATTTTTCTTGGAGTACGTCCACAATTGTACACTGTGAGTCTGGCACTGACTAAAATTGGTCTGTGTATGTACTGAAGTTGAAGTGGAACACTCGCTGGGGATGAAGTGTGCACATTACTGTCTGTCACAGAATGATGACATGCTATCATTAATAAATGGAGCAGGACGAGTCCGTGCTGCACATCACACACGTAAAGTGCAGGTGGACTATTTTAGTCCACCTCATCTATCATTAAAACAAGCCACTGTATAGACAGACATGTCGGATGATCGGCTGATGGATAGGTGGACAGAAAGACAGACGATGGCAGGCAGCCAGACGGGTCCATTATGAAGATTTACTTTGGAATATCTTGAATATTTAACAGGCAAAGTCGTGTGTTTTTGTTGGCTGAACAGAAAGGTATGATACAGATACAGATGTGACTGTTACCATCAGGTACACAAAGCAATCAGGCCTGAATTGTTGTCAACTTATAATTAATGGATGTGCAACCCACGTCAGGAGATGAGTACAACAGGTGCAACATGCAGTTTGTCCTTGTTGGACTCATCTATAAACCATAGAGAGAGCCTCCCATTATCTACTGTATCCGTTTTAATATTTTACCATGCACTGCAGTGCTGACTGTCTGTGGCCTCACTTTGAGATGATGCATGCATCTGTGTGTGATGATGCATTAGCCAGAGGGCATTAAAGCCTTGAGGCAATTAACCCCCAATTCAAGGCTTTCCCAGGACAAATGTCATGCACTTTCTATATCATAGCTGCATCCCAGCTATTAGATTTATATACACATGTATACATTTTTTTTTTTTTTTATCTTTTTATGATTCTGGTTTGATATTCCTGGCTCAAACTCAAAAGGTTCACATGAGATTTCAGATCAGATTTTGGGTTTACAAAAAAAAAAAAGTTTCAATCCAGCAGTAAGTCACAGAAGCAGTCTGCTGGGTTCAGATCAGATTTTTGTTTTTTTTCAATGTCAGTGTCAAACCTTTTCTTCTTAGCGTGCTCCAAGACATTTATTTCAAAACACACAGCCAGTAACAAAACAAGAGCACATGCTGAAATATAAATAGTTTATATTTGAGAAAATAACATGATAAATATTTCACAGACATACATACCTTGAGATATTACAAACTTTTTGGACAGTAACATTTTGGAGAATTTTTTTTTTGCAGAGGTGATCACAGACCTTGACATGACACCTTGTCATAGTGTTTACATGAGCAGTTTGTTCTGGCCACAATTTCTTTGGGTTTCACTTGTTTTCAGGAAGAAACATCAGTAACCAAAATTTACACAAATCATTTGAAGGCTTCTGTTTTTTGTCGCAACCGATCATTAACAAATTGAACACATGAACTCTGGCGTCTGGTAGAAGTAACAATCTCACTCTCTCCATCCTTAGAAATAGCAAACCACTTATTTCTTATCAGTGTTGGAGTTAGTTCACAATAATGTGAACTCGGTTGAGGGATTCTTTATCTGTCCTACTGGCCTTTAGAAGTAAAGCCCAAACATTAAACTAAATCCACTGAGGGTGGCGTTCTGAGCCTTTGCTGAGAGCAACAACATACAGATATACATCTGCTGATAAGAGCTTGTACAGTAGAATACAGACAAAAATGCAATTGCAATACAAGTGTGGGGTATGAGGAGATAAGACATATACAGCTTACGATATGTCTAACAGATGTAATGTACAATATCTGGAATTGAAGAAGGCATATATACTCACATAGAGTGAAGGTCACAGAACAGCAAAGCTGACAGTCTGCAGTATTAACTGAACCTCAGAAAAACAGCAACCTGGACACTTGTATAAATATCATTTTGACCAATCCCAAAAATAGTTGACATGAAGAAGAAGAAAAGCTTTTATGGATGCATACACTCATGCATACATAACATGGCACAGTGCTGCATCCATCACACACAATATTCCCTGTAAGGTTTGTTGATATATGTACACGTACATACACATATAGATGACATTAAATGATAAAACAGAAGGCAGTGCTTCTCCTTTGTCTATTGAATTCATAACACCCGGAGTGATGAATAATATAACATTTGATTAAATTGTTAACCTTAAAGCAATAGTTTGACATTGTAGTAAATACTCGTATTGGCTTTCTTGCTCAAAGTTAGATGAGAAGCTTGATAGCTCTGTTGTTTGTGCTGCCAATATAAAATGACAGCTAGAAGTTAATTAGCTTTGCTTTGCATGACTAGAAACCTGGGACAATGGGTAGCTTGGTTCTGTTCATCAGTAACAAAATTCACCTTCCTGCATTATTGGGTCTTGTTCGTTTAATCCATACAAACATGATGTGCAAAAATCACAATTAACCATTTTATAGGGTTGTATGTTATACTATTTATTGGCCAGGATTCTCCAGTGGAGGGATGTTGGCAGGTGGATTTGTTACCGTCGGACAGACAGGCTAGTTATTTCCACATTTGCACCTGGTGATAAGCGAAGTGGCTGCAAACAGTAGCTAAATATTTACTGTACAGCTATGGATCTTATCATCTAACTTTCTGTGCGAAATCAAAACGTCAAACTATTGTTTTAATGCAATGAATGATAATCAAAACTCAAATCAAAGCAGAGGCAGCACTGGACATGATTTTTTTTTTTTTTTACATGTTAATCCTGAGGATAATAAAGAAATGCACTGAGGCTTAATGGCAGCTGCAGGACGAGGATGTCTGCATGATGTGAACCATAACCACTGCAATGTTTAGGAGATATGTATAACAGACAGGACACAAACAGGCTACTAAATCAAAAACATGACTGAAAGACTAAATAAGCAGGTGCAGTAGCTTTATTACTTAATTAAATCATGCCTGGGGAGAAGAAAAAGAAACCTGTGTTGACTACTAATCAGCTCCTAGTACTGATTTGTTTTATTCTGCAGTGCTCTTTAAAGAAACAGCTTTAAAGAACTATATCTTTCCTCGAGGCTGTATTGTTTGATTATTTTTTTCGATTATAAACAGAACTCCTGAATAAAATATTTATGTTTTTTGGTAGGCTAGAGTAGATGAATAAGGTTTTAACATTTCTGTAATAGCATGCAATACATAAACTGTCCTCTGTTTAATGGAGCATACCTGCGTGAAGGAAGATTCTTCAAAGTTGTTTACTACATTAGATCGCCTGTCTAGGAATCACTAAACATGCAATGAACGGGAGACTAAATATTCTAATCTAAGAGACTGTACAGAAATGATTTGTGGGTAAGGGGGGGCAGAAAAGGGGGATGGACTAAAGGGAGGCTAGTTTGACTAGTCTTAGACAGCTGAGGTTATTGATGTTACAGTATCATCTGATCTTTAATCTGGAGTCTGGGGGAGGGTAAAAATATTATATCCGTCAGTACCCTCAGAGCTGCCTCCTGTGCCAGGGTCAGTGGCAGTAGTAACAAGATATATCTATTTATCATGAGCACTTAAAAAAATAGAGCGATGGGAATATACAATATTTTGTGACATTTGCCATAAAACTGCCAATTTACAGCTTCACTTCTAATGTGTATATTGGTGGCAAGAGTATAGTGTCATAAATAGGTTAATGTATACAGTTTAACAAGTTGTACCAATTCAACCAACGTTCAATGTTGGAGATGGTTGTAAATTTCAAATTTAGACCCCTCGACATGCCAATAAATTTCATTTAATCCCCCAAAGTACAAGACATTTTAGGACCACCGGGTCAGTAAAAAGAGCCAGGTGGCGTTAACACTAAATATGTTTGATAAAAGATAAAGGTAAAATATACTGTGACATTCCCGCTGAGCATGTTGACTTAATCAGCACTTATCCATGATGCTTACGACTGTTGTCACGTTGTCTTTCAATCTTAAAGAACTTTTTAAAAGAGCAAAAACACGTCACGGAATCAGCAGATGATGAGATATTATAAAAGCGTAGTAATGAGATGATATGATATATGTGGAAGAAATGACAACGGCACAAATATCCAGTAATACTATTAGATTAAGTTACATATTTTGACCCGAAGTCTGACATGTTCTTTGGTGTCTTCAAATGATTTTGTGACTGAGGTACAGTGCAAAGCATCGCAGCATGGACACATTCTTGCAGTGCTTTCCATAACGATGTGGAGGACCTGCATTCCTTGTTCATTAAACCACAACGTGGAGTCATAACACACAGATTGATGTCCTATGTAGTTACCATTAGTTAGTGTACATTCTGTGGCCTTGGCTAGGCGCTGGATGCCAATGGCAAAAATCAATTTTAGCTGCACAGATACACCAGCAAGCATGTCATGCGCAAACACACACTCTGTGTATCAAGCGAACAGTCCAGGTAGTTGCGGAGTGTGAAGTGGGAAACTCATCAGTCAGGCAGTAGATTCCAGTGCAGGGCTACCGGTACAGGACAGGTTGTTACAGGTGCCATTACAGCAGCACAGATCTGCTGTTAGTGAGCTGCCAACGTGAGTAATGCTTCCCTCTTAAAGGTTCCACGTCCATTACACTGTAGGATCCAAATGATGTTCGATACAGAACAAATAAATAGTATAAAATGCTAAAAAAAAAATGCACCAAAATGCTTCCTTATGTTACTAAAAATTAAAGGCAAAGGTGTTTTGTTATTAGTAATTTGTTCAAGGCTAAAATGGTTTGCTTAATTGCACTTGAAGGCACACTGACTGGGACTGCGTGATACCCATACAACAGAATACTTTGGCTCAAGGCTGAACACTTAAAAATACAAAAAAATCTATACTGACTTTGGTTTTCTTGTTCTTGATATTAAATGTCTCTCGTGATAATTCTATCAACTCTGCAGCTGTTTTGAAGAATTTATCAGACACACTAATAAGTTAATCAATTACTCATCTGCTCTGTGTTTTATGTTGCTCAAAGGATCAGCCATGTTCAACCTAGCTTGGCCCGTGTGTCTTGGCTGAAGAAAAGGACCTGCAGCAGGATGGCCACGTCGATTAGGATCTGGACTAAACCGCAAACCCAGAACTGAGTTGGGCTTTCGTTCATCACAAAGTAGGTGGTCTTGAAGACATCGCCGGCCGTCCACAGTAGCACCATCTTCACACTGGAGCAACAGAGACACAAAAGAGAGAGAGACACAGTGAAGGTGTGAGGACTGAGAATTAAGAGGTTTTCTCTTAAAGCAGTAGTTGAACATTTGGGAAATACACTCAGCATTAAGACTGGAAAGAAGGGAAAAGAGCTTAGCCCGGCTCTGTCCAAAAGTGAAAAATCTGGACCAGCTTTTTCTTTTATAATTCAAAGCAGAAAAACAAGTAAAAAAAAGTGTAAGTTAAGTCAAATAACAGCACTTTGCTCCTTTCCCTCATTCACCCATGAACATTTAACAGTTTTGGAAGTGTTTTGGTCTTGATTTAGTTCCTGCTGTAGAAGAAAAGACACAACAGGAAGGCAGGGAAAAAATCCGTGCAGAGTGTAGTAAATACCGAATTCATCACACCAAGAAAGAAAAAGAAAGACACAAAGAACAGGAGCTGAGAAGAAAGACCTCGAAGAAGATACCAGACATCCAACATGCCAAAGGCCTGATGCCAACACAACACCCCTTTTGACTGCTCCTTCTTACCACTTTTCCTTATTTTCTGTCAGTGTCTTGACTCATTTACTGTTTTTTTTTTAACTCCTACCCTTCACAGCCTCTGCCGTCACTCCTCATTCCACCTAATCTCTGCTCCCCCCTCTATTCTCTGCTCTTGCTCATTGGACAGTGAAGTCCCATAGGTATGAATGTTATATAAGTTTATTCTTTTTATTAGGGATGAGAAGGCCTGGGGATGGAGCAGGACCATCAGTCATCAATGGGACATACTGTGAGGGTCAGAGGGGTGAGGGAGAAAGGAAAGGGGAGAGACGGAGACAGAGAGCCTGCAGAGGACAGCATTTATCTAGCATGCAGTAAGGGAGACAGGGCTAAGACAGAAAAACCACCAGAGAGTAAGAGAGAGGGACCTCTGTGAATGGGGAGGAGACCTCTGTGAGATAGATATGGATGATGAGTGTGTATGGGGGGTAGAGGCAGTCTAATGAGTATGGGGACAGCTGTCCTGTACTATCCTTGAGCTCTCCTTGCAGAGTCATGTCAAACTCCTAACTCTCCCCTGGGCTCGCTTCGGGCCCAGACGAGGGACCGAAACATTGGCGGCAAACAAACCTGCCCTGGCATGGAAATGAGGACATTATTATTCAACATATCTGGAGATGTACTAAATCTAGACACTGCACGTGGTATTGAAATGTGATTAATAACTGATGCAACCTGCAAACACAGGCCATGCTGGGGAGCTGCAGGATGTGTAATGATCGAAGTTTAACTGTTACAGTGTTACAATGCATGCGACAGTCAAGCTGCAAAACCGGACACAGTGAAATGCACTGACTCAGACATCAAGTCATTAATTGTCACAAAACAAACTGTAGCGGAAGTTTTATGTATTTTTCTGCTGGACAGTGTGGGTTCTGGTGATATGATTGGCCCATTGTTTGTGTGGGCGGGTACTAAAAATAGTTTGTAATACTCTCTGACATCCCAATACAGACACTTAATCTGTGATTTGAGCACTACATACATTATTATTCTGTGACTATGACTATTGCTCATTGATGTGATTCAACAGGATAATGTACAGAGTGCTGAGAGAGCAGGACTACCCGGTGCACACTTGCTGTCATCGCAACTGGACCATTTAGAGAAAGACAGCTAATGCTAGCTAGGACTTCGCTGTTCAATAAGAGGATTTAACTATCTTCAATTTCACTGGGCACAGCTCTGTGAAGTTACATCCACGAGCTTGTTAAGGCTCGTTCTCCATGTCACTTTATAACCCACCAGGAACATTTCAGAAGAGGAGCTTTCTGCCTGCCAGAATTTGATAATTTCTTGGTGTACGTGCATTTACAATGGGTAAATAGTATTCTGAAAAGTGTATCTAACTTCTGGTCAGTTCGATCTGCTCTGTAGTACATGACAGATTTTTGAGGGATGCGCGACCAGTCAGGAAGCAGAATGGAAGGCTGATCCTGGGATGCACTGTGACACTTCTGGTGGAATCACAATCATCAGTCATGTAAAAACATCAGATTTCCACCCATTCGGATAAAGAAAAAGTGTGCACCCTGCTCATAATTTCGTTTTAGCGCACCATGGAGCCGGGCTGCTGACAGCACTGTCGGCCAAAGAGCAAATGACAGTGGAAGGCAATAGGCTAGAAGATTGTACCACTTTTTGGTTCATTAGCCGACTTTACTGAGAGTCATCATTGGAGCAGAGAGGGTCACAGCAACCTCTGCCCTGCCTAACAGCCCAGTGCCATGCTCCCCTCCGTTACTATCACACTTCTCCACTTGCGTCACAGTTAGTTTTGTGCTATGTGGTCATTTGGTGACTTGGTTTGTAAAGTTTGCAGGGTGCCGTGACGCATATAAACAACTAAAGTGCAAAGATTTGACTGATAACATGCAAGATGACTCGAGGGTCTTCTCGACTGATGACTCATTCATCGCTCTGTCATTTACCCATATCCTGTAATTCTCACTTGTGACTACGCTGGCCTTTGTTCATCAAAAGTTGCACACTCTCGTTTTAAATTGATTTACTTCCATCCAGATCTACCCTGAATGTGAGATGAAAAAAAAAAGCCAATCTGTTTTAGTCAACACACAGCTCTCTACTTCTTCCCTCTTTGGTCTCACTGATCCTCCCACTTCAAGTTGAACCGCCTCAGGCTTCGGTAAGAATCCAACTATTTCCACCTCTCCCAAAGGCTGACCAAGAAGCGCTTGTTAAGAGCACAGTATGAGTCTCAATGATGTGTTCTGCTCCCATAACAATTTGAACTTTTGGGGTAAACACTGGAGGGTTTGATTGAACTGCTCTAAAAATAAGGGCTAAGAAAATCATCATACTTTTACTTCAATCTCTCTGGACCAGTGGTTCTCTGGGTCATGAAGAAAAACTGAAATGGACGGGACAAAAATGCAGTGAAACTACATTGAATGATGATTTATATGATTTCTGTAGAGTGAATAAACAAGCAACTGTTTGGATCGTGCTGACATTTCATTCAAATTCATTGTGGATCCTTTTTTATAAGTTGCTTCTCCTATCTTTGTTAATGATTGATAATCAGCTTCTGAAGGGGGGGGTTGTCAGAAAAAGTTTGAGAACCACTGAGCTGCCAGTACCTCTCAAGGAAAATTCTTGGTTCTTCTTTCACTGAAGTTTTTTTTCCCCTCGGAGTACCCTTCGTTGAACTTCAGATTTCTTGTTTCATCTCTCTCCTTATCTTTTCCTTTCACTGCGCCACTTTCTTCTTTTCTCCGTTGTCCCACTCAACTGTCATCTTTACTCTTATTGCCCCTGTCATTGCCTTTACTCTGCTCCTCTCTCCTTTATGAAAGGGAATAAAGTTAGTGACTTTTATCAGCTTCAACCGCAAACCATGAAAAGTCGAGAGTAAAATTGTCACCATCATATCTTCAGACTTGCTTCAAGACAAAAATCTCATTGGATGTGCCTTTTGGACGTCAGTGCATTTGGGGTCAAAGTTAGATTTAGTTGAACTTTCAGTTAAAAATCGGCACACAGCACAGCCTGTCTCTCTCTCCATTGGAAATAATGGATTTTTGGGAAAGAACTGTTGGTTCAAACTTGAAATTTAGAAAGAGAGACAGCCCCAACACTTTTGACTTTTTTAACGAAACAAACAAGTCGAGTCAATGTAGTCATATGCAGTCTGTTCAAACGGTATGAAAAATATAAGTCCGGGGACTAAAGGAGATGTTGAATTCAGTGGAGATGATCTTATTTCTAGCATAGCAATGCACCTTTACTTGACTTTTGTTTTAACTTTGTCTCTTCTGTCCTTCTCTGCAACCCTCTGACCTTATTCTTTATCCTCCTCTCAGCCTTTATCTTTTGCTACACTCTGTCTAACCTTCCCTCCCTTCCTTTGCCCTAACTCACCCTCACAAATTCTTCGCTCCCCCATTTGGCTAATTTCTTTGCTCAAGAGACGGCAAACATCATTAACGAGGGTAAGTCATTAACAATGTAATTAAGGAGGGCGGGTCATCTGTACAAAAGCAGTCTCTACGGGAGCACGGGGGAATGGAGACAAAACACCGATTTGAGGTTGTTCATCTCTGCCACACACACGCGTGTGCACACACGCAGACTTGGACTGTCATGCTAGTCTCATGTAGCTCCATCTGGCAGTGATAGCATTAATCGTGAGACTTGCGGCTCAGTCGACAGGTGATGAAAGATACACAGTACAAACAATTGAACTTGGTCCTGAGTGAGGCTTTGAGCGTCCACAGGGAGAAGGAGTTATTATGGTATTGATTGAGAGTATTGACTGACTGACTACCTCAGTCTTTTACACACTGACATACCCACACACACACACACATACACACAGACACACACAGACACACACATCAATCAGCATGTGTCATTTTGCAGCTAACAGCTAATGCAAACCATAAAATTGTTCATTTACATTTTCATGACAGCAGGCACACACATGCGCACGCACACACGCAAAGAAACACACACACAGATGCCCTCACGCTGACTCAATTCAGTCTCTCATTGATTATTACTGACCCGACACCTTCATCTGAGCCGAGAGGCACAAGGTGTGAGAGGAAAAGGTGAAATGGTGAACTGTGTACTTCGGGGATGGAAAGAAAAAGACAGGAGCTGAGAAATGGATGAGGGAGGGTGGTGGTAAAACAAAAATGATGAGAGATGGACGACAATGTAGCCGGACAGGGGGACGATAAATCTAGAGAAGGGTCAGAAATGAAACCACCCTGACGGTGAGTTGGGTAGTGACAAGACAGGGGAGAGTAATGGAGAAAAGGAGTGGGGGGGGTCTGATTGCACGGTGTGATGGCTGTGCCGTATGTGGGCCATGCAGTAATTGTGGTACGTATTGAACGGGTGCTGTCAGGCCAGCTATTAGCTCCTCTAAACGGCTGGAGTGGATGAGTGGAACACTACTACAGGAAACAGGGCTGAGTGACATTTAGAAAGAGAGACAGAAAACTGGGAGAAGGAGGGAAAGTGAGAGAAAGAAAATTAAAAGGACATGGGTGTGGCGTGTGTAATTTAGTGATTTCATGTCCCAAAATATTAGCAGTCTCTAAAAGTCTTTTTACAAAACAGCAATTCGTGGCAAGTCTAGAATCACTTTGAAGCGCATCCTCTTTTAAATCATTGCTTACTCCTCTCTAAGTGTTAAAATAAAGCCGTGTTACAATATATTGTAGAAAAAGACAGCAACATGTTCTTGGACAAGTTCTCAAATCTCCAGATTATATTCAATGATAATCATTTTGAATACTCTAGAGTTTGAAAAAAAAACCCAACTTATTTGTCTCTCCAAAATTTGCACATCATCTCCAATATTGTTAAATTTGAGAGACACCCTGAGGAGTACCGCGACCACAGGTAGCATAATGAAGAATGTTTTTATGAGTTTATGAGAGGTGTCCAATGAATGGACAGTGTGGAACATCAGATCCATTTAATAATAGCGATTAAACAATTCACTGAATAATAAGAAATGATTACATGACCATTTTAATGATCAGTTAGTCTGTGAATTTTTTCCAAGTAAAAATGCCACAATACCAAACCAAGTGTTTACAGTTGTGCTACTTGTCTTCAATTTATTTCACTGTAATTTGAAAGTCTCAGTTTTGAGACTGTGGGTCAAAGGAAAAAATACATCAAGTTCATCACATGACTTTGGGCATTTTACAAACTGTATAAATAATGTATTAATCCCTCCACAAAACTCTAAATAAATTGATGGTAAAAATGATCAGAAGTTGTATCCCTGCACAATGTGCTTCGCAGGCAAGCACTGGTCACACCCATAGATCCTCATTTTTTTATTATCTAGTCGAGATTCTAAAGTAAGCAGTGCATAATTTATTTTTTTATTTAAGATGTTGTTATAGCCATGTAACATTTGTAACAGGAGGAATCTGCAGCTAACAGGATCTCTGTTACCGAATCTGATTAATTTATTGCAACAGGTATACCTCATTAGAACAGGTACTAAATCAGGTTTACTCTTCTAGGTCCTCTTTGTAGCTTTTGACCTCCCTGCAAATTACTCAGTGCCCTCACCTCCCCAGCACCTCTCTGCTGGTTTACGTCTTTTTTTGTATTCACTCCTCACACCCAACCTGCTTCCAAATCTTAATCCTCAGCCCTCCTTCCCTTCTGCCTCGACTCCTGTCAACTGCTGTCTCGTTATCTTCTTGTCCCAGACGCCTGCCTTTCACCATGTCCACTGCCCAAGGGACCACTGGATGGATGCATGGACGAATGGATGGATGGATGGATGGATGGATGGATGGATGGATGGATGGATAGAGATTGGTTGAAGGAGTGAAGGAATAGCTAACTGGAGAGAAAGATGGCTGAAAGTTCTTGCTGGCACAGACCAGACTGCTATCATGTTTCTGTCCCAGTGCACATTTGTGTCCATATATGTAAATTTTACGACTGCAGTTATACAAAGCTGAACACACACTGCTGAGTGTGAAGGTGACCATGTACATGACAAAGCTGCTGTCCAACTTTTACAGCACCTTACCTTCCCCATTTATGGCTGAGACACTGCACTGGTTACACTAACACTGATTCTGAAAGCACACAACAGTTTAAAAGTTTGAAATCACCTGTTATATTGACAAACCTCCAATTATAGTTATTTTAACATATAGAAACAGTATGATTCAGACAACAGGCGCCCTATCTTACACCCAATTTATGGACAACTGTCATTGCTAGTTTCTGACTTGCTCTGACTGTCCATGTTGGGCAGGTAATACCTGAACCACAACGATACCTTTGTACTACTTTGTCTACTCTGAGATTAAAATGATTCAGTCAGTCCATAGTATTCTGTGATCCAATTCCAATAACCCTAGACTAATTTTCTATTTCTATTTTGTTAGTGTACACTGCAAGAGGAACCTGCTCCTACTTAAATCAGCACAAATTAGGCGCTAAGCTTCCAGTGTATTTTACCAATGACTGAGCAGTAACAGTAAATATGAATGTAAGAACCCACCAGAGGTATCTTTCTGTCCCTTCAATTGTCAGTCTGGTTGAATCATCCTACAGCATTTTGTTCTGCATGCACAAAACATTACTTTTGTTTGTGAACCCCTCATACAAAAAAGCATCTAAGAGGGCATTCTACAACTAAAAGCATGTGTAGATTTGTTTTTTGTTTGTTGGTTGTTTTTTTTTTTTTGTGAATTTCTCAGGTATGGACACACAGCACATTTGAGGAGATGGGCAGCTGATCAACCTAGAGCAGGCACTAATCTTTAAGTAGGTAATCACAATTTGTATGTGGGGCTCAAAGAGTCTCAAGGGGGGAGGGGGGTTAGACAGTAATTACTTGATAATAATAATACACAGCTCTGTAGGAAGAAACACACTTGAGCAGCAGTGGCTGATGTTTAAAGCTTCAAAGAGCTTCAATCACTTCTTCTTCTTCTATCTCTTTGCACACATGCACTGGCATGGTGTGCGTGTCCACGCTTTGCGAATCTTTGTCTTCACACGTGTGCGCCCACACATGAGGGTGTGTGAGGTAATTTAGCAAGAGGGCTGTAGGTCTCCCCGTTGGGGGTAGATAGAGAGACGAAAAAATCAAAGGGCCCAGCTAGAGAGAAGCTGAGCTGCTCTTAACCCACTAACTATGAATTATGCATGTTGATCGATTGCACACAGGCAAACAACGAAAAGTTCCCAACCTGCCAGAAAAAGATGGATTCTACTTCACCAAATGAAGTGGAGAGGAGGTGAGGAGAAGAAGGAGTATCACACACAGCTTGCCTGAGGATATTTCAGGATATTTTTTGCAATTTCTTTTTTTGGAAAATGTAAACAAGGTGGAATAGATGAGATAGCCTGTTGGTAGTGGCTGAGTCAGTATATTTATTATATATACATAATCTCAAGTAACAGCACTCTATCTATCTATTTCTATATATATTTCTTAAATAAAAAATCACTTGTGAATGCTTGCAGGAAAAAAAACATATTATACAAATAATGCTTATGTATTTTAATTTAAAACAAATAGGAAATGAAATTTAGTCACCAGTGATACACTTTTAAAGTCTGACAGGAATATTTCAAGCAGAGCTCTTTTTCAGTGTGCAACGTTAGGCAAATTCAGAATATCCCCATGGTATGAAATGTTCATTCACGTAACCAGTCAACAGGGGGAATAAATGGAGGTAAAATCTTCATGGCATTATTGATTAAACATATACATAATCAACAAAATCATTATTCCGATCCTATTACCTGTTTAGTTGCAGAGATGCTGCAATATACTGTATGTCTAACTTCTGTCTCAGCACAGAAGTATTTGCACGCTAAGGAAGAGCTAGGTCCAAAATGTTTGCACCACAAAATTATCACAGGAAGTCAGTGTTTAGATATCTTTTTCTATTGGTTGACAATCGTGGGATAAAGGTTCATGAGAATACTGTGAAAATGTTCAGAAATACTCTTGCAATGTAAGAAAATACACTTAGCGTTAACTATAAACTGCTGCCTTAAGTCCAAAACCACCCCAGCCACAACACAGATAATATAAAGCATATGAAGTGAATCTGTAGTGCTGCCCTCAGTTCAGGTATTTATGTGTGTTATCTGACTCGATTCCGCCCCTGAAGAGCATTGGCCAGCATTGTATGGCCATTTGAAATCGATGAAAAGACTGGACTGTGGGTTATAGAGGTCCAGATAGTTTCTCACGCAACAAGTGTCTGAGAATGCTGCTTTCTACTGCTGCATTACAGTAATGGTTTACAAAGAAAATAACAGTTGCTTGTGTCCTTTGGGCTTCATAGCTCTACTTCATTTGTATCCTGAGCTGTAGGTACAACACAGCCTTGACATTTAACTTAAGTTCACCGCCTTTGGGAGAATAATATGGTACAGGAAGGATTCTTTGTATGTTTTGCTTCCAAATGCGCTCATTGCACTATCTGACTTACTTTACTTATTTATTCTAAAATGAGAGGTACAACCACCGACTACACAACCAATACCAAATTGCTTTTCTCCAAATCCCTACCATGTACTACAGAAACTGAGGAGGAAGTGTGATGTCTCACAACCTAGTCTCCTGTCTTGTCTTGCTCCAGGGCAGATAGGACTCTAGTTTAGAAGTGAGTGCTTCTGCACTGACTTATACAATGGTTTTGATCATTTTAACTATACCCTGGCAAACACTATTGAATGTTTTGCTTACACACTACACTATGTAAGCACGGAATGCATTCACACTCTTACACATGCACACATCTCACACATAGAGACACAAATGCAAAGTACACTGCTTGTTTTCTCACTGTAAATGTCCTAATCATGATCCAGTGATCTTTTCAAACTGTATTTAAATGATAAAACTTTTTTTTTTTTTTTTTTTGCTGTTTTTCCATCACACTTTCTGCTCTCAGCTTTTGTAAGGGCTTCATTTATATACACAGCAACATGTCAAGATGTCACGAGATGTCACATATAAAAATGAAATTAAATTTCTTAATCGTTCTCTTTCTTCTGATTTTCTATTAATTGATAGTCAAGTCTAAAAAAAAAGGAAAATAGCCGCAAAAAAGTTAATCAGACCACAGAGCTCAAGGTGACATCTTCAGATTGCCTTGCCAGTTCAAAATCTCAAGATATTTATAATTGTATAATTTTACAAAACAGACAAAAGGAACAAATTCTCACATTGAAGGAAGATGAGGAGAAACTTAATAGAGAGAGAAGACAGAGTAAATGTTTGACATTTTTGACAAAACATTAAACCATTATTAATAAATAAAACTTGAGTTGGCAGTTTTGGCAAGAACCTCAATTAATTTTCTATCAATGGACACTTTTTCATTTAAAGAGAGGGGACTTGACATTATGTTTTTTTTTAGCTTTGGTTTGTCCAGCTATTATCAAAACTAACAAAATACTATGTGTGGGACCACAGAAAACTAGCATTGAACTGAACATTGTAATATACCATAATACGTGCTAAAGATCAGCACATTAGTGTTGCCACTGTGAGCATGTTAGCACTGCTGTCCCTAAGTACAAGCCCCACAGAGCCTCTAGCATAGCTGTAGACTCCTGTTTATCAATAAAGTCTTGTTTATAAATGTAGCCCATAAATATAAAATTATGAGACATTATATAATTTATATCCTCTCCTCTTAAATGCGGAGAAGTAATTTCACATTCAACGTGATTAATGAAGTTTCTGAAATTAAAATAAAAAAATAAAAATACACCACATTGACTACAGTCTCACTGCCTCAAACCTGCCTGGAGGTCTTCAAGGTGTGTGCGTGATATCCTCCAGTGCCAGAAAGGAAAGATCCAAAATGGCCTCAAGTTAATCTCAAGAGAAATGTGAAACAATCAATAGACTGCTACTGAATGAACATGGACATAGGACCACCATTAACGCCTTAAAGGTGTCACTCAGAACTGAGAGCAAGAAACAACATGCTGACTGTGCAGGTGTGAGCAAGCCCTTTTCCATACATGTGCTAGCTTGGTTTGATTTGGTTTGATGTAGGACCAACATGGCAGAGATTGGTATGTCAATTTTGCAGGGCTACCCACTTGAAGGTGTGTCTTGGGAGAATGCAGTCTCTCCTCTGTGTTTTGCAAGTGAATGAGAGAAAGAGAGAGAGCAGCGATGTTAGACACATTATTTTCTAATTGGTTCATCAGTGGCTATATATTCTAAAGCACAAATAAACACAGCCACAACTCCAAACACTTCAGACAAACACAGCAACCCTGTGGACAGGTGCCTCATTGCCAGATTTTGTGTGAATGCAGCCTCTTTCTGTATGTGTGTTAATAGCTCAGGCCCACCGTCGGTCAAACAGACACACAGACGTGCAGCTGATGAAGTGTAACTGACATCACTGACGTCATCAGGTATGCTTTAACTCGACTCAAGAGGTCTTCCTTCACGTGACCCGGCTCAGCTCAGTGTATTTAAACTGGTAATACACATCAACACGGCATTGTTTGACTTGGCACAGCCAAAAATGTGAATGGAAGTAATCCTAAAGCTGCCTTCAGATGATAAGAGGTTTGCTCTTACCTCATGCTGAGGTAGGGCACAGACCGTAGAGGCAGAGTGCAGTGATATCAGTAAAAATACATTCTTACAAACAAATTGTATGCAACATGATGGAGTTTGCTAAATGTATATTAAGGATGTATCTTTATATGTTAAACAAGACTGTCTGTGGCCTCCTCAGCTCTGACTGTCAACTAAAGATCAGTCTGTTGTCTGTTGTGTGTATTCGACTGCTTGTCTCTTGGTCAAGAAGATTCAACCTACTGGTACATGAAAAAAACTAATTTATCTTTAGTGTTGGATATAGCAAGCTAAGTTCATAAACTTTGTGCTGAGTCAGAAAGTGGGTTAGTTGCTACATCTGATTGCTGACATTTTGCCATGGAGTACTTTTCCTTGTGAGATCGTGGTTTGTTTTAAAGCTGTGTTATAAAGTTGAGTTTGGAGGCGAGTTAAATTTCTTTCATCACTCTCTGCAAGCGTCATTGCTGTGTTATGTCACATACAGTTATTATCTCATTGGTTGTGCTTTGAAAGGTCACCTGGGGTCAAATGGTATAATGATTTCTGTGGCATGTATGGGTAGTGCGTTGCCTAGTTGGGCGTCAACACCCTCCCCATAGAAATATAGTGGCTCGGCCAGCGCAGAGCGTTTTTTAGCGCTGTGTGGGGGCCCTACGAGTAACAAAAAGAGGGAATGGGAGCTTACTGTGCAGCACAGGCGCGTTTATCTTCTTATCGTTCTATCTTATCGTTTTTGCTGACTCAATTATTCATGACAATAAAGAACAATAAATCATGTTGAGAAAGACAGAAAAGAAGAGTCAAGAAGAATTACAGCAGAGGAGCTGTCAAAGGAAAGGAAACTAACAGAGATAAATATCTGTAGAGAAGGGAAGCAGTACTGCATTTGTCTGCATACTTTCTTAGTCAGTGCAACAGCCAGACTGCCACCGTCAGTGTCCCCTCCACTGCACCCACCACTGAGTGACATTGTGAAGGTTGGCTGCTTTGGTGCAGAGAACAGGAGAGGAGGGAAAATAGATAAAGTTTAATGAGAGGGAAGGGAAAAACAGGCGGGCTCCCCAGGCAGCCGAGCAGAGAGCGCTGAGCAATCACTCACACACACAAACACATTGTTGCTTATATAAACAAATCACAACTTTACTATTCAGTTGTAGCTTCCACCTGAGCAATGAGCACTTTCAAATGCCGGGAGGGTGACAGCATCACATTCATCAGCAACGACCAAACGCTGCCAGATGAAAACCTGGCGTCTTCATGAAGTCAGTGTTGAATAAATGGCTAGAAACAGCTTTATTCTTTGACTGAACAGCGTGGGATAACTCTAAGCACTGTAGTTACTGCTTGTTTTTGAAATAATGAGGTCATGGAAATAGGCTGGAGGGCTAAATGTGCTAAATAGTAAAGTCAGTGGGTAACACACCTGTAGTTCAGTTCACTTAGTCCACATCAAAAAAGCTTGTTATATATTGGTGTCCTGCTGCACATGAGTAATGCTGCCTTTTGCAGGAGGGCACTGTTCACACTCAATGTGAACACGCAATTAGACACATTCACACCTGGATGCTGCCCAGGACGACCACTGTGTGATCTGACGAGCAGCTCCAATGGAGCGGTTCGAGTTCAGAGCCTCTACCCAAGGGCACCTCAGTTGTGGTAATGAGGACGGGAAAAGTGCTGCCGTTTCACTTTCTCCACCCAAATTCGTCGGACCAGCGACGTCCCCTGCCTGTATCTCTAAACGTAAGTGCCATAATGACTGACAGGGAGGATAAAGAGTAGGCGTACCACTTGCACTATTCATAGGGGGGTGCAGATATATGACTGCTATTTAAACTTATTTCTGGATGAGGAGCTGTCAAAATACACGAAAGAGACAAGCTGTTTTAAGCCTTTTCCACTTGAAGTATCAGAGAAAATATTTTGGGACTGATACCCTGGTTGAATAATCATACGAATTATCTTCTAGATTGTCTAGGAGTTTATTTCTTTGACAGTTCCATCAGTGCATGTATTAAATAAATCGAAATGTGCTTTTGATTTTTAGCTTTTTCTAAAATCACAATTCGAGTAGCTCCCTCTCTCTCACAGTCTATTTTATTGTATCTTTCCAGCATCACTCTACGCCGTCCTCGGTTTCCCTGGTGTAGTGATGTAAGTGTGAACATGTCCGCACACACATCTTAAGTGTCGATAATGATCAGGGAGCATAATTAGACTGAGTGAGACTGAAAGTGCCTGTGTCTCTCTCTCTCTCAAACTCTCCCCCTGGTTTTCCACAACATGCGTCTATTTGAAGGCAATCATTTGGGCAACGTGGAAAAGGTGAGCAGTCCTTGATGAAATGGATCCATATGCTCATCATCACACCTCGGTAATAGGACTCAGGGGAAGCTGAGTGAACAACAACTGTTTCACATGGGACAAAATGAGAGGAAGTGCAAGGCTACGTGCTGCATCATCATATCTGAAAAACAGTTTGTCCAAGCTTAAGTGATCAGATGGGAGAATCTTTAAGTACATGTGATGAAGGTCAGAAGACCTTAAACATGTTATACACACAGAGACAGAAGTGCTGAATTGGCTGTTTTAATGCAGCAGGGTCATTGGTCCAATTAGGCCACAGAGATCGATGGTGAGGTTGGAAAATATTCATGTTTAAATTACAGTATTTTCTGGAAGGAGAACAGCTGTGTTGCTGTTGGTGGCTCATATTATATTATCACATTACTGAGCACGCAGGGACTTTGCCATGGATCTGAGTTTAGCGAACTAACTCATTCATCATTCATCTCAGAGACCTAATGTAGTGTTATTGCGTCTTTAATCTTTGGCGTGATATTCACTCTGAGTGAATGAGTGCTCCCAGGAAGAGCAAACCCAGATGTGCGCCCCGAGGACACTTTATGTGAAATGGGGCATATTACCGAGAAAGAACATCGTTCCCTTCCAACAGTAAATCAACTATACTGCAGCATCTTTAAGTACACTACTGCATTACTTGAACACTTGAAAACTAAAGTGTATTCAGGGCTTATTTCTCATGTTTATGGATGCATTTGTGGCAAAATATGTGCAAGCTTGACTTAATATTCCTTTGTGTGTTTTACAGTATAAATCTGGCCGTACTGAGTGACACAAAACATGGAGGGAGACTTAAGAGAATGTGGACATATAGTGAATACTACACTATATGGAGTACATATGCAGTAGGCGACACCTTTGTCTCCCAAGGGAAAAACATACACACCATGAATCAAGGTCTTTCTCACCTCTGTCTTTTTCCCCAAGTATACAGAGTTTCTATGGTATTCTTATACTCTGGGGAATCAGCAGAAAATAGCACACTAGGACAGAACAATGGAAAAGAAAAATAACTCAGTAATAAATCTGCAAAGCCTCAACAGTGTCACAGTCACAGAGTGTCACAGTCTAAGCACCTAATCTCTTACAAAAATCCTGTCAATCAACAAAATGCGTGATTAACTTATTAATGTTGACTTAACTGACAGCCCTCGTGCTAGCTGTGTGGCTTGAGGGATCATAATATCGGAGAATTTACCACTTTAGAACAGACTGAAATATCTCAACAACTACTGAGTGGAAATAAAATCATTTATGTCAAGCTCAGGAAGGATTTTGATAATTTAATGGTTATCTAATCCCTACAAAATTCAGTCAGCGCCACCAACAGAAAATGTTAAATTTGTCTGAAACTTTGGTTTATGACCTACAAAACTAGTTAGCAAATGTTAGCAATCTAACACACTAGCCACAATTAGCATAGTGAACATTGTATCTGTTTTAGCATGTTAGCATTCACACTGTGACACACATTTAGATTCAAGTGCTGCTAGCAAGGCTGTAGACTTGTAACTTTATTTTAGCAAGTTCCAAGGTTGCAAAAGTTTAACATGTTCTTGTGTGATAATAAACTGAATTATTTAGGTTTTGGACTGTTGGTTAAACAAAACAAGTGTCTTAAACCTGTATTCTTTCTGATGGACAGCTCCTTTGGCTGCAACAATATGGTCTGATCCAGTGAGTCTGTCTAGCACAATAAAGGTTACAGAACTCAGATCAAACCATTGAACTAGGCAGTGCAATATGTATGAATATATTCAAAACGTTTGCATATTATAGGTTGTGACCAGGTATGCCGCCATTTTTTCAAGTCAAAACCAAGCAATGCCCAAGTCACACTGCGTCACACACCAGCTCTGTACTCTCATCGAAATATTGTCATTTCCGCTTTAGAAAAACAAAGATGGTAATGGCCATTAATGACAAACTCAAAGCTACAAAATAATTGCCCACAAACTGGTTGGGTGACATCCTCGGGGGTTAACATTTGGTTCCAGCCAAGAAACATATTTTGTGATTGTGTATGAAGAAATAAATAATTGCAAAACAAAACCGATCACAACAGGGAGAGTTTCTATCTGACGTCACTGCAAAATCCTTATTTTAGGATCTACATCAGACTTTGAGTGCATTATTTCTGATTTTTATACTTGATGAATATTTGTTCAAAACACACACACACACACTGTATACATGATTTTTTTGCACTGATGACAGACAAGAGACATAATGAGGAAATAATGATCATAATTAGTATGAGGTTCTGTGCCATTAGGGGCGTAATCGATCTCACAGTCTTCTACCTGAGAGGCTAATCAGTATACACACTGACCTTTGCTCACTCTGACATAATTATACGACAAGAAAAAACATTCATAATGCAAGCTAAGCCTTTTGTGTGTCACCCTCTTCACCCTCTTCTTCCTCTCTCATACGTGGGCATACGTTTTAGAGAGCAAATAAGTTATTTTACAGTATCATCATCATCACATTTTTCTATTGTTTCTTCTACTTCCACTCTCCTGCTATTAGTCCGTGTAAACATGAGGTCTCAAAAGTTAAATCAGTGTGTCAGTCTTCATCACTGGTAATGTATTTACCCTCATCAATGAAACAGACCATTTAAGATTCAGTCTTTGAGTTTATCCAACCCTGTTTTTTTCATGTAGCCTCTAATGATTATAAATGACCTTATTAGCATATTTTGTTCATGAGAATATAAATTACTTGCACTCCCTGAACATTTAGGTTAATGAGAGCTCTTTCAATGTGCTGTTAGTGAGCACTATTAAAGTCCTGTGGGAGTGTGCCACTGTATGCCAGTGTAAGTACAGTGAGTTATGAGCCTTCTGCAAAGCTCTGCCTGACCTCAAAACGTGGTATACCTCATGCCTTTGGTGGAGTGGTTTTGGAAGTTTTGCAGCAACTGCGGGAGGCCCAGCATGGCCTCAAATATCACGGCCAGAGAACCCAGCGTTTCCACAAACACAGCAGAGTCCAGCAGCAGCAAGGTGATGACTGCACACAGCACGGTGAAGCCAAAACAGAAGAGAAGGTAGTCCTCGAAAGCACTCCACTTCCAGAAGTAACGGAAGTCCAAGTCTGGAGGGAGGAGACAATAAAGCAGATAGAGAGATACAATTTAACTTACACTCAATACTTGGTTTAAGTGTTGTTTACAGGGTGGAAAAAAACTAAATTGAACAGAGCAGAGAGGAAACCTAAAGCAAAGTGAAGACTGGGGAACAGTGTGGGAGGATAGAAAAGTCTGAAGAGATGACTGAATGAAGAGACAGAGTCATAGGAAGTGAGGAAGTGTGTGTGTGTGTGTGTGTGTGTGTGTGTGTGTGTGTGTGTGTATAGTGCTGGAAGGTGAGAAGGTGCTTACAGTATGTGAAAATGGAAACAGAAGAGAAATAGTGACAGGCAGAGATTGAAGAGGCGATATAACGGAAAATGTCGGGAAGAGGAAAGAGCAGGAATCAGAGTGTTTCATTAAAGGATGTATAAAAATTCTGCAAAGACAGCACTCTCAAATCAATACTGTGCACATGCATAAGTGAATGGAACAAAGATAAATGAGATACTCCAAAGCTTTTACATTTCTATTACTTTGGAATAACCTGGCCTTTGGCGCGGCCAGGCTATACATTTAGAAAGTTTATTACCTTTGGTATAAAGCCATCTGTCCACTGACACAACTCTATTTATCATGTGAGGCTTTTACAAGTGTGGGAGGCAGTAGCTCAGTCCGTAGAGACTTGGCTTGGGAACCCAAAGGTGGCTGGTCCAGCACAGACCTGGGTACGGAGTGTGGACTAGTTTCTCTGGGTCCTGTCCATGCATATCTGTGTATGTGTATAATAATAACAATGCAGTGAAATTGTATTTCAAAGTCTTCTTCTTTTGCACTTCTCTGAAAAATACCAAGACCACTGCTGCCTGAAGCTCACACTAGGGACTGAGACTAGTTAAAAGTGTGATTTTGAATTGGAATTGAACCAACATTTGAATAGCCGCATTGTTTCTGCAATCTAAAACAATGTCTCTCCTCTAGGAGTCCACAGCTCAGAGGCTGGTTCAGGAGATGCCAAGCAAATCTTGGGGCTTGTGAGGGGAAACATTAGGCTGACTACATCTGCATTCTTGTCACCATCGACCATCTCCTCGATGGACCATAATGTGAGATGATCAACGATGTCTCATTGCTTATGTATGACCAAGGAGCTGCTGGAAAACCAGCTGACATCAGCTAAAGAGGATTGATGGCTAAATAAGAGCACATTAGTTAGTGTGGGGACTCAAGCATGACGCTGCATACTGCACGGCACCTGACTGTAACATGTGCTGCTTTTACCTTTTACACTCACTGAATAGGCTGCACCACATCTGTTATGAGCAAAAATATGTGTGTGTGTACTGTGCATTTGCATGTGTGTCCTTAAATTTCTATAGAAACAAGACAAATGTTGACAGCAAAGACTGAAAAGAAAAAGAAAGTTCTAGGACTGTTAGAAATTATTTTCATTTTTGATTTGATTTTTGATTTTGATTTTAGATTTAGTTTTTTTTAATCAACACACACGCTGTAACTGCAACATCCCCTGTTTAATCCTCTCCTCACATTTCCTATCCTGTATCCACTGTCAAATGGATAAAGGCAAAAACAAAGCAAATGAAATCAATCAAAACTGTTGGTAATAATTCATCTCTTGTATATCGATGAATTACTTAAGCGAGTGACTGTTCTGGCAAGAGTTTGTTCTGGATTGTGAATCAGGAAATGTACCGTGTATAGCAGTTGCACAAGCAATTAAACACGTAATAGATTGGGTAACTGAAAATTAAAGTATTAATTCATAGAAGTGTGGTTCTACTTCCTTTTCTAAATGTTTTATTGCTGTGAAATTACATTTTTTGACTGCTAATCAAATGGAAATGAATAGTGTTAAAAAAAAAGACTTTCAGCTTTTGAAGGCTGTGACAGTTATTTGTGTATCTGCACGATAAAGTGAATGAAAAATAATAATTTAACCTGTAACAAAATAACAGTTAATTACATCCCTACTGTTCACATAGAGGTATAACGACTAACATGTCAAGGTTTACATCTGGTGAGCTGAAAATTTTTAATCATCTAAACTTTTGAAGAGGTTCTGCGAAGGCTTGCCAATGAGTGATGAGAAATACTGGAGTGCTCGCTCTTTCATCCATCACCTCTTTTACTGAAAGAGTGTTTTCAGTGTGAAGTGTTTCTGTGTCTGGACGGGGTCTTATATATTCATACCATCTCACATGCTGTGCATATGGTAACAGAAAGTATTCAGTAAGCACAGACACACACATCCAACACCGGGCTGGGACGCCTCCCATTCCACTCCAGTGAGCTGCATCTGCTGCTGAATCCTGGGACACACAGAGTGAGACATCTTGTAGTGAGTGCAGCATGGCATGTTTGTGGCAAACAGCGAAACGTGATTAATAGCTTCATCGCCCGGAGACAGAAAAGACACATCGCCCACAGCTGACAACATACATGCGAGGTGGGAGAGGAGAGCGGTACAACACAAGCACGCACACACACACACACACACACACACACACACACACACACACACGCTTCCTGACAAATATCAACTCTCAGGGTATGACTTATGTCTGTGCTCACCGACAGAAGTCAAAGAGCTGGAGACAGACAGCCTGGCACACTTATGTACGAGTCCCTCTTCACTCCTGATGCCCCCTTTATACTTCAACACACCATCAAACCTGCAGCCACTGCAGGCAGACTGGAGAGTCAGGAGAGGCTGCCCTTTATCAGCAACATAAAAGACTTTTCATTTCCGTTTGAATGAGGCCAAGGTGGCGAAGTGTAAACATGCTGACAGCAGCAACAATGAGAGTAGAGGTATTTCGAAACTACTGTCAACTCTTCAATATATAAAGCCTCCCGCTGAGCCTCTCACATTTTCATCTCTCCGTTTTTAATTCCCCTCCTTCTCTTTTCCACTTATCGGCGTCACACATGCACACACACTCAGACACCAAAAACACTCTTCTCTTGTCCTCTTACCAGGCAATCCAATCTATTTCCATGCATATGGCAACACACCCACTTTCCGTCTCTCTCCCTCTCTCTCTCTATCCCATTTCCTCTCTCACAAATACAGCCTCGTATGTTTACCTGCATAATCAAATAGCCCGGAAGAGTATAATGAAAAGAGAAAGCGATGCATGATTCATGGAGTCATCTCTTTTATTTGTCCTCCTCTAATATCATGCATCATCCCAGACTCCCCTTCCCTGACCTGCTCACTTCTTTCCTCTCACTGTTTCAGTCTCACAGACTAAAAAAATTCTCTTGGCTTCACAGACACACACACACACACACACACACACACACACACACACACGCATACACACACCTCTTTGTAACTGCTGTCCTGTCACCCCAGGAGAGGACAGGTGGCCTTGCCTTTTCCAAACAGGATCCTCCTGTCTGGTGTTTGTCTGAGGCCAGGGCCATACTTCAAAGGCCCCAGAGGACTCTGGAGTGCCAGGAGGAGGCGAGATGCTCTTTCTCCACACGGATTCTTTGTTTACACAAAGCCCATTCAAGATCAAACAATTCAATTACTAAATCGGGTGAGGAAGCAGCCCTGAGGAAGTCAATACCTGCGTATGAAGCTATTCTAGGAGGATGTGAAGTTGCTCAGGCGGGATAAGTCAATCAGTTTATGTACGTGTGTGTCTGTTCTGGTGTGAAAATCATGACAGCCTTAGCCGGTCTGTCTGGGGTGTAGCGTTATCAAGACTTTGTTTAGGTGCTGTTCGACCTTAACTCACACAGGCTGCACAGAAGAGGGAGAGGGTGATTAGAGAGCGGTGGAGAGGATGAGCAAGTCGGAAAGATGAGCCTTGAGGCAGTAAAGTAGATATATGGAGGCTAAACTCACGAGCTTCCCATCAGGCCGAGCGGAGAATGCACTCTCTGACACTCTAAGACAGAGACAAGGATGGACACTGACAGCTAGAGAGCTTCGAGATGCGCTGACTCAGCACTGTCAGTCTGCAAGCAGAACGATTCAGCTCCGTGGAGTCCGCTCTGTGTATTTTAAGATGTGTGAAAGTTGCTGTTTGACATCTCTTGCTGTCTGTCGGGTGCTCGGCTCAGTGGTCAAATCTGCACATCAGTGCAGCTCCATAATCATAATGGTTAAAAATATATATATTTTTTTTTTCTTAAACAGATCAGGCTGACTATGTAAGGATCCAGAAAGGGTTCATGGGTGATCTTACAGTATCTGTGAGCTGAACCTGCAGCCTGTATGTGCTGCTTCAGCTCACAGAGTATCGACAGCACAGACGCCAAGAGAAACCTCTAATACCCTTTTGTCAAGCTTTAATAGGGACCCTACAGGCACTGTGCAGTCACTTGGACGTTCAGAAAGTCACAGAACCGTTCTGAACTCTCTCTCTCTCTCTCTGACAGACTAAAGACCAAGACTGTGCTTGTGTCTGCAGCGGGAACATAAAGGGGGTTCATCAGCAGAACAGGACTGAGGATCCACGGCTCTCTGTGCCTCCTTTCTCTGTCAGCTCTCTGAATAATACAGCTCCTAAAATAATGTCCACTCATTAAGCTACTGTGGGAATGTAACACACAGAAGCACACACAAGAACAAATTGCCTTCCCATTGGATCCCCTCTCTTGCACTAGTGCATATTTAACTTGGCAGTGGAGGGACTTCATTACACAACTACCTCCTCTGCTAAAACTTGGTTAATTTATTAACAGAAATATGAGCAATGCTGACCGAGCATTCCACTGCTTCTCCTTGCAATTTCTGAGAAACTTTACATAGACTTCTGATCACAAAATCATCACTCTCATTCAACAATTATTTATGAAAATTAAGCAGGGCGCAAAGCAACCTACACATTGGCAAGTCAGCACACACCTAATTAAAGTAAACCAATAAAAGGGATATTTTAAAAAAAAAACAACAACAACAACAAAAAAAAAAAACATCTCGTTATAATTCCAGAAATGTTTTGCAACCACACTGTTTCATTTCATTCTCCCTCCCTCTTGTTCCACTGGTCACCTGCTTCCCAGCAGAAAATACTTTTTAGAGGGAATGCTGCACAATGTCAGACTGGACCGGCACTGTGTAGAGAACTGATGGCTCGGGTCCAGCCATGTGTTAGAGAGGTTATTTGTAGTAACAAGGACTGCTATTTATGGCCAAATTCACACCTGTCTGGCTGTAAACCTTTGAGTCTTGAGTTCCTGAGAGCTTCCAAATTATTTTTTTCAGCTAAAAAAAGGACACAGTAAACTTTCTCATTTAGAGCCAAGGCACTAAAAACTTACAAAAGTAAAAAACAATGTAATTAATGACTCATTTGCCAAAATACTGAAAAACAAAATAGCTTAAAATGTGTGTGACGCTGATAAGAAATGAAAAAGTAAAAAAAGATGATGTCGTTAAGGTAACTTTCAGAGGAAAGCAGATAATACTTTGATTTGCTGTATACTTAGAGCTGATCCTTTTGGTGCAATTTGCTACAAAATGAAAGTTTATAATCTCATCTTGATGACATACACACATTACTGTGCAAAAATGTCTGCACACACACAGTGGAATAACAATCCCCAGCACAATTACTGTAATTCTATTATTTCTTATAGCTTCTGTGTATGCTGGCATGAGGAAAATGAGGCATATTGTAATAGGCTGCACTCCACATTATGTATTTGAGTTTTCAATTGTTTTTGTTGCATAATCTTTTCAGCTTACACATTTAATCCAGTTTTGGATTTGTTGCTTCACTGCTCAGTTTGTTGAAAGTACATCCTCTATTTTTTATCTTTTATGTGCAGTAAATTAACAAAATAAATTAAGTTGTAACAGAGAGCCACATGTTTCTTCAGTGCAGTGGTCTCTAAGCTCTGTTTGGTCACATCCACCAAAACAAAACAAAAAAAAAAGCCTCTCTGCAACGTCTGATGCATATCTATTCATAGCGTCGACCGGCACATTCATTTGCATAGTATTTTGTGTATTATAAAAGTCATTCACCCAGAAACATCTAAGTAATACATTCACACGTCAAGAGTTTCACAGTTGCCTGCTTGAATGCCTAATGGTGAGGCATTGTGTGTCTTTGAATAGAGGTTTCCCACTGGCAACTACAAAGAACGCGCTCTAAGCTGCAAGGTTGAAAGGTAAGATGAATGTGCTATTAGGGCAGTGTGCTTAGCACAATTACTTAAGAGGTCAGGAGCAGCTCCTCACAAAAAGAGAGAAATATACCTCCATCTGACTCACAAAAACACAAACAAAACCTAAAAGCAACATCAACGATTGCATTTATATTAAATATATATCTCACTCCTCAGCCGCATCATCACATAGGCTAGCCCCTGCCTATTCAGATTATTGCTGAATTGGTTTAGATTGGAAACCTGTGCTTTCATTTAGGTCGTCACGGCCGTAGATGCTACTGAGCTAACCAGGTATGCTAGCTTTGTTGACATAGATTTTATTCGATTGAGTGTATTCAAGACATAAATCTAAAAATAACTCGTAAGATTTTCTATCAAACTGAGAACTAATAAAATCACAATTCATAATGTCTAGAAATAATGTGCTCTAGATATTTTATGTTGTATATTTTATTTTATTTACTGTACAGCTACTATATATCTTGCTCATATTATTTTGATTATTTTATCTCATGGCTTGTTTTGACAGCTAATTAAAAATAACAATGAAATAAGAGAAAAAGACAACAAACACAACATAATGATTTGAGAGAGAGAGAGATGTCTTCCGCTGCGGATACTTTTTCGTCGAGAACACTGTTTTCTCTGACTTTTTGCTGCAGCAGCACTTCTGAAAGACGGCAGTTTTGACCTTGCGAGTGAACCACAACTGTGTTTCCACGACTGATTGCTTCCTCGACGAGTGTACATGTGTGCTCTTTCTAGCCTCTTGACCCAGATGACACTTAACTAACGACCTCCGCTGGCATTAACAACCCACAACAACAATTGTGTGACCGCTTGACCTCCGTTATGGATTCAACATTCATACCACTTTCATAAAACAGCTCCATACACAAGTGAGAATATACACTCCTTCACTGTCAGGGTCTGAACAACCTGTGCATTATATACAATAGGAGCCATGTCTGTGACATTGGACAGAGACAGAGAGAAAAGGTCTATTCAAACATTTTTTGCAAGCATGCTAGTGAAGATGTTCAGCCTCATGACTAGAAGACTGACAGTCCAATCCTGTGCTTGTTTCTGTGTATCCTGACAGAATGCCATACATCAGTCAGTACAGTGGTTAGATGACATCTCCACACCTAACAACATTTCTTTCAGCTTCAGGTCCATTGACAGTTCTTGCATACCATCAAATGTACTCATCCAGCACCACCATCCAACCTTTTAACATTCATTCTCACTCTAGTGCCTCTGTCCACTTTCACCCCTAAAAGTCAGTGGGCCATGTCTACAGCTCTGAGATAAATGAGAGTGAGTCATGGGCCAGCTTACGTACACACAGTAAGCATTTTCCTTTGCGTTGGAATATGAATGTGTGTCCTTTTGTGGGCTTGTGTAAGACTGAGAAATAAATGAAAACTAATTGATTGAATTGAATTTTAGTGGACTCATGTCATGGTATTATGTTAAAGGACCAGTGTTTAGCGGCATCTAGTACTGTAGTTGTACTGTACTTTCTACCATGAAGGAGAAACTAAGATGGCCACAAAACGCCTAAAAACGTGAAAGGCCTTATCTAGAGCCAGTGTTAAGGTAACAAACTTATTATTTTCAGATGATTATACACAAATGAAAGCTTAGTTATGCATATTATATTCAATTTCTGCCATATTTTGTTAATAGAGACCCCTATATCTTACACACTGGACCTTTCATTCTAATTAAAATAGTTTCTGAGTTTCTTAGGTTTTTGTTATTGTGTGAAGCACAATGCATTGCAATGGGTATCAGGTCATTATTTTTTAACAATGATTAATATAATATCAACATACACAGTATATAGATAAATAGCTATAGAAATGCAGCATTACAATAAAGACTCACAAAGAAGTAAAGAAAATAACACCATTAACAAATTCTTAATGAAAAATATGAACTCATACTTTATATGGTGAGGTTCTTAACTGGAAATGAATATGGTATATTGATAGTGATCTTAACATCGATAACATGATAATAATTTCATCTACATACACTGTCCCTCTCTAGGCTAAAGTAAATGTTATTACAATTATTTTTAGTCTTTTCTCTTCATGAAATAAACCTGAGGATATTTAGACCTCATCCAAAATGCAGACAACAAACTGTTGTTTCACCAACTGATGAGCAGTTGCTGTCTGAAAGAGTGGCAGTTAATGTAATGTATCCCTGCATGTCATATTTCACGCTCGTTGACGTATTGACTCACAGACCTGCAACACTCAACAACACAATGGGACTGTGTTGAACCAGATTAGACTAAATATAATGTGGAAACTCAGATCCTGGTCCTAAAGAAAAGCCCTCCTTATAACTATCTTTCCCTCTCACTCTGTCAATCACAGCACCTCCCCTCTATCTCCTCCCTGTACTCTTCTTCTTTTGCATCTATCTAGTACTGTAACTTCCAGTAAGCAGAGTAAAAATCAGAGATAAAAAAAAGCCCTTTGTTGGCACTGTCCTTCTCTTGTCCTGATAGCAGCTATATAAGCCTCTGTATCTCGCCTCACATGCCAGCTAAATCCGGAAATGTCTCAAATGTTTTCAAGATCACACAAGACCCGGTATGTCCTCAGGTGGTTTGGCCTTAAGCAACTTCAGTGTTCTGTTTTTGCTACTTTTGGATTGTTGTCAACAGTGAAATTAATGTTGAACTTGATTAAAAAAAAGTGCTGCTCTCTCGTCTCGTGTTTTTGAAAGTTATCTGGTTATCTGAGCCACAGTTTTCTTATTTTTGGGGTGTTAGTTGTCTAACTCTAACCACTGAGCCTATTTTCATCTTCATCCATGACAGATCAGATACATCACTGTGCTACAGTTTCCACAAATCATTTTTAATTCTGTCATGATTTTGTTGTTAGGAAACACACTGACAGACTCATTTTCAACATCATGGCTGAAGGAACATCAGGAGGTTCAGACAAGGCAAAACATCCCCGACCTCACTTATATTTTTTTCTTTTGCAAACTACTCTACAAAACAGTGTTGGCAGCTCATGCTGTCAGACTCGGGTTGTGAATATCTGTTTGATAGCAAAACATCTGAGCAGCGCGCTGACACTGAGCTGACAGTGAGCAGGAGGTCCATCTTTTTTTTTTTTTCTAACTACATATAAGTCACATTTTTATTGAGCTGGCTCCACTCAAGCACGTTGGATTAGAAATGAAGCAGTAACTATGAGATTAAAGTGCTTGCTTATCAGCTTTAGGATAACCATGTTTAATACAGTTCTGCAATATAGGAGAATGCAGCAGGATGATCAGAAATTTTTCTTCCTTGTATTTGCAAAAGCTTTTGCATGACATCAGTCAAAAATATTGAGCCACTTCTACCTTATCTTTCTGGTGAATGTAACAATTGAAGCACTTGGACTTGCAATGTGTTTTGTGTGAGCCCTTTGCAGAGCTGGGCTGGCCTAGATCCTCACTAAGAAAATTGCAAGTGTCCCACCATCCCCTTGTGTCAAAGCAGGTGCCAACATTTACAACTTCGATGAGAGGACGAAGCAGAACTATCCTCCCTTAGATGAGCCCCAGGGAGATAAGGAGCAGATCCTGCTCTGATAGTAGGATGTTTGGCTACTTTGACTGTAGCATACATAAAAGGAATCTAAAAAAAAGGGTTGGTGTGGTGGACCATGGCACTGAGAATGATAACTTGACAAATTGCTGAGATGCAGTGACCTTGATGATGAGAATGTGGTGCTGGAGTGGAGTGGATGGAATTGAAGAGGTGAAGCATCGCTCGAGCACTCATGCTGGGAGGGGATGATGAAAACAGAAGAGGAGACAATCAAATTAACTACACTTGGGCTCTCTTGTTCTTATTCTGTCTCCTTCATATATTCTCTCTGAGGCACACAAACATAATGCTGTGGTTGTAAATACACCTCATGATGTACCTACTGTATATTAAAAGTCCATTGTTTTTCTTTTTCCCCGCCTGCTTCTGTGAAACAGACAGACACAATGTTAAACCCAGCTGTGTGTGAAGGTGAGCTGGTCTGATAATAATCAGCTGTCGACCAGATGGAAGAGTCGGGCACTCCAGATAAGGACACAGCAGCACAGGGGACCAAAAGGGGTCCAAAGTATTTATTAGGGTCTACAAGGTCAGACATGTTGTCAATGGAAGGCTTTCTTCCTACAGAGATAAGCAGGTGTAAATAAAGATAATGTGTCTGGAAAACAAAGCAGTAGAGAGGAGGCGGGGTGTTATTAGCACCCTCTATGCCTTTTTTTCAGATCAAACAACGTGACCTTCATAGCAGAGATGATGGTCTGTAAGGTGGCCTGTCTGTGTTGCTAACATTTACTTTTGCTTTGTATTTTACTGTTATTGTATCACAGTCTGAATACAGCCTGGGTAACTGAAACATTATAAGGCAATGACCGCCCAGAGTTTGTCAAAATAACATGTAATTATTGAGGCCATCAGGGCACACGTTGACATTCCCTAATACAATAAAAGGAGAGGAACAGCATTCATAAACCTTACTGCTGCCCTCAACCACATTGCAATACATCCATCTCACTAACATGTAGTGTACCATCCATTCTGGTTGTGTGTGTTTGTAAACACAATCTGACATGCAATCTGACTCAAGAGTGAAATGTATGAGACAAGATGAGACAATAGCTGCAGAAACATTTTTGGAAAACGTTTTGTTTGTCCAAGTTTAAATTTGCATGAATGACTAATCATGAAGTATCTTATTTAGGAATTTGATTCTGTGCAGTTGATGTTGTAAATCATTGAGCAGGCCTCCACGTCTCCTGTTTCGCCACAGTGACTGCAAAGAGCTCTGACTCTGATTGTATGACAGGGACTGTAAATACATATTTATCCTAGATAAAATGAATCTAAATACCTACTACTTAGATAGATTGAGATGTGAGGGAATAGTCACAATCAGTAGCTGACAGCGATGATATTTTGTGAAATAATCATCTTCTGATTTGGTAAGGCAATTTTCACAAAACAACTAATTTTGTTTAATTTACACTTAACTGCCAGCTGTGACATGCACACTGCAATGACAGCAGTAACAACAGAGAATGTGATGTAATAAATGGAATTGGTAAATGATCCCAAAAAATCGAGGAATTCATTTTTTTTTCCTGCACAAAACAGAGGATATCTGTATCTGTAAATGTGGTCTAGTCTCTCTCAGGATTTAACACACACACACACACACACAGAGGCATGCACAGCCACAAACACTTCCTCATCTTCTTCCTCAGGGTACAATTACCTCGTCACCCAGTCTGAGCTGCCAGTAATTAGCACAGCAGTGCCTCCTTAAAAGTCATTATTTAGATAGAATGTCCATCGACTTCCTCACTACGTAACTGGCTACTTTGTCGGTTGTTACCACCCTGACATCCACTGCAGATTATTGGGGCGGTTTATACTAATATCTTTTTCTACAACTATAACAGTGGGTGAGTGGCAATGGCAGGCAGGGGCTAACGAATTAGCTAGCTAAATATTTTACCATCTATGGCAAACAGTAGAGAATAGGCAAACGGAATTTATGATGAAAAACATTACCATCTTTACACAGTGGAGATAAAGGAATAAGGAGAAGCCATGGCAAACGTGACTGCTAAAGGAAAATGCAAATTAGCTATTAATATAATTAACTGTTAGTTTAAGCCTGCTCTATGAGCAGAAGCAGTATAGCAGAAGCTACCGCCTGTCAATCTGTTGGTGATACAAACCTAATATGAGGTGGCCGTGCTGAGGGAATTTATGTCAATCCCACATTAAATAGGACACATTAGATTGGAGATTAAAGTACAATTTGATTCTTTGCATGCAGGTTTAAAGGTTTTCGTCCCAGAAAACTGAAAAACTGAAAAATTGTCACGCCTTTTTAAAATTTTAATCCAAATAAGAACAATAATAGTGATATGTATTGGTCATGAAACGCAAAGTTTTTCAAATGCAACATATAGCCCAGCTGACAATGTAAATAATATGACTCTCCACAAATATAGACAGTAAATCCACCACAAAACAAAATCAGCCTTGGAGCTAACACTGGTTATACTCTGTTGCAAATATGTGTAAATAACAGGGACTGGGCTTATTTATAAATAACTTATCAGACACTTCTGACCTATGTTTAGTCAATGGCTCACAACCTGACTCAGACGTGGACGTGTCCTGGCTCTTAATGCTTAGTTTTTATAACATGATGCGCATGGAATAGGGAGCGAGGTATCAGCAAGCTTGTTCTTGCTGTGGGGTTGCATCAGTGTCCACTTGCCTGCTTCAGCTCAGACAGAAGAGATTCATAGGATTGGGAAGAAAAGGTGGGTATTAAATACAGTGGCAAGATTTTGAAGTTGAAGAATGACAAAGCAGTGAAAGAGATGGCTGTCTGCCAGTTTCATTTTTCAAATTCACAAATTCACAAATTCATGTCCACCAAGTCAGGACATGAACTTGGCCCTGGTGTCCACGTCGGCAAGAAGTCCAGTCTACATGTTTGATATTTGTAAAAGCTTGCTTAGAGAGGCCAATAAATTAAAAGGATACCAGTACTCTATATGTGAGTGTATCTGCTACCTGAGTGTTACTGAGAGCTTTGCATCTTGCAGTGTGGCAATACCTTATCATCCAGTGTGCCTACTGTTTCAGTGTCAAGGTGTTAACTACATTGGGGAAATGGGACATGTTTTCCAAAGATGCTTCACAGAGTCAGCAGGAGGCACAAATAGAGTCATCTGTGCAGCAATGACAAACCTTGAGTACGTAGAGTAGATATTGGTAGTCTTAAGTGTCCCCAAAATAAATACAGTGTCCCCAATGCAAATATGTCTCTATCTCTCTATCCTAATATGCTGAGTCAGATCATGTTAATAATCATGGTGATCTCAATATTGATCTATATTATTTTAATAACTATATGAGCTGCTTGTTAACTAGCATTGGTGGAAATATTTGACCAGCAGGAACAGTTAAACTCGTCTGTCTGTTTTTTGTCTGATAGAGCTTCTTGGTGACGTGGGTGTTTTCATTGCCAGACTTGGATATTTGTCATGGTCTGACTTTGCAGGTGTGTGGGCGTGTGTGTGTGTGTGTGTGTGTGTGTGTATATGTGTGTGTGTGTGTGCATATGTGTGTGTTTGGGTTTGAGGGCAGTCCTGCAGGCACTGATGTTCTCAGAGAGCGCAATGTGACGTGTTGGAGACGAGTCAGAAAAGTCTGCGCAAGTCTAGTGTCTCATGGATGGAACAGTGCCCAGGGCACAGCATCACCTCTCCAATTAGGATAGCAGGAAAGCAGACGCCCTGCTACCTCGGCTACTATCCACACGGCTGTAAGTTCCTGTTTCGTCTACAAAATATATCATCATTTCAGAGTCTGAAAACTTTATATGAAACGCCAGTTATTCCGCGGCAAGTCTGAGTTGTGACCTAGTGTCTCTCAAACTGACACAAGCAGATGTAATCATCCCACTAAATATCTTAACCCAC
Source organism: Protonibea diacanthus (assembly GCA_028641955.1). Classification (NCBI taxonomy): domain Eukaryota; kingdom Metazoa; phylum Chordata; class Actinopteri; family Sciaenidae; genus Protonibea; species Protonibea diacanthus. The sequence goes on from CM053981.1 coordinate 17,293,714, forward strand.
CAGATCATGTATATTTGGCTGGTTTGCCAGAAATTGAATATAATATGGCTAACTATGTTTGTTTGTTTGTAGCTGAAAATTACCTGAAAATGGGAATGGTTATGTTTTTGTTACATCAGAATAAGTTATTTATACAGATGGTGCAGGTCCTCCACACAGCCATACTGAATATTCATGTTTCTGCAGTTGCCCAGAATGGACAAATTAAACACTGGCTCAAGATGGGGTCTTTTGGGGCTTTTCCAACATTTCGTACCCACTGTACTGGCTCCATCATGTTAGGGAGAAGAGGGTGAGGCAAGGAGGTTGCAATCAGCCGGCAGGTATGTGTAGAGGTATCTGTCTCTGGGTCTGTCGGTGAGAGACAGAAAGCGTCTCTTAATGAGACAGCCAAAGAGTTTAAGTTTGACTCTATCACATTCCTTCTGATCGGGTGTAATCAGAGCATAACACACTGATCAGCGAAATTATGAGAGCGCAAAGGAAGGATGGTTGAGGCCAGTCTCATTTAATTTGATGGATTAATGAGCTTAAACCCCACAGGGATCTGTGTTTACCATGGTACCTCCTTGACCTCCTTGTGGAATCAAGGGCTAATGTGCATTAACCCTCCAAGAATCATACATGTCACTGGACAATTTCTCTATGCATCGCTGGAGGCGTTTTATAGACACGTGGTACCATGATGCCACTACAATTTTAAATTCTTAAGCATCTAAAAATTACAACTTCTATAAGTCTAGAAGACCCACATATGTTCTGTTTCATCCCTTCTGTTTCAACAGCTGGCCTCACAGAAAAGCTGCAAACCTCTAAAACTAACAGATGTTTGGGTCCTCACTGGAGGTAAGCATGCAGTGGTAAGAGAAACAGACCAAGCAATCCAAGAAAAAGATGAAAAGTAGTACTACAATAAAATGTGAGAAAGAAAGAGGTGTGAAAAGTGCTAAAATCAAAATAATGAAGGCACATTTTAACTAAAAGGACTGTCAAAGAGTAAGCCAGTCAGCTAAAACCTGAATGATCTTTTCTGCCACTATATAAGTTTGTTCCTGCTGCAGGCTGCCGTGAGCCACTCTGAGTGCCCTGACAAGGAAAGACTTTAATAACTTGCGACTTTAATAATTGAGCCAGCTACAGTGCAGCTGGTCAGGCTGCAGGTTGCTTCCAGACTGTGCTAGCGGCTAGCAAAAGAGAGAGAGAGATCATAAACTGTGGGGAGAAAAGACTACGAGTTCCATCAAAGAAAACAAAGACAATAATGGTTTGTTTTATCTTCCACGAGTGAGACAACTGCTCACAAAGTAGATCAAGAAATTTACAGGTTGTTAAAAAGACAAAAAATGATATGATTGTAAATGATATCTTTATCAGCACATCAGGATCACATCATGCACATTAACAGGTGTGTTCACATATCCTGACACCCAGTCTCACACACACACACACACACACACACACGTCGGCTTACATTGCGGAGATGGATGGTGATAAATGGTGTCTGTTTGTCAGGTCGTCTCTCTTGTGTTGATCTAATGAGGTGACACACTGTCTTGACTGACGCAATCAGTTCAGCAGGGTCAAAGACAAGTTCATGAATTACTAACCCACATCCATAAATAACCACAAGGTATCCGGTCAGACCCTCAGGGAAAGGCTTAAAAATCTTCTTAATACCAAATGTTCCATTAGAGCAACTTTATATTCAGTTTGATGTGACCTTTTCTCGACCAGTTGGGTCAGTTAAGAGCACATTCACTTAGCGTGAAATGTTAAATGAAAGAAGTTTCCATTAAATCTTTTTTGTAAAATAAGTGAAGGGTATTTGGGATAAGAGTTCCTATGAAATCGACTAAATGTTCTTTGAAATTAGATTCACCCACTGAATTCAAAAGACATAAAAGGACTAAAGGACAGCGGTGTTTTGCACATTTTAGCACGTTTACAACAAATAAACTATACATGACAGTGTCTGATATCCTCTAAAGAATACCATTTGTTTGTCTCTGTACACCCACACAGATATTTTCTCTCATCCCGTTAGGATGAAGCTGGGTGCGGTGTAACCTGTACCAGGATCAACAAAACTAACAAAATAATGGAGGCAGATGTCAATCAAACAGTCCTGAAAAGAGGTCCAATCAGTGAAGTGAAAACATGTGGTGCAAGTTTGCAAGGGCTTTAAAAAATGTACTGAAACTTTCATGAAAGGTTGTGTTTTTAGTCAAAACCTATTTGTCATGAAAAGCCCTCTGCATTCATGTGCTTGTGGAAAGGTTATTCATTTGAGATTAGAGAGTAGGAAGCGAAAAACTCATTTAATATACAAGTTGTATAGTCAAAAATTTGACCGCTATGCATAAATTACCACAGTAGGACAAAACTGGAACATGAGATTGGTCCCGTGTCAGAACAAGCAACAAGGTAGACTGAAGGGTAGACTGAGGTAATGATGTACATTGAGGTACGGGGGACAACACGAGGACACAGCAAACATTCTGACTTGTCACAGCGAGAATGGCACAAATGTTACTAATAACATTAAAGATGGTTCTGTTCTATTAATGCCCTGAAACTGTAGCAGCTGAGTGGAATTCAGCTGTCATTAACTTTGGTTTATGTAATATCTTATGTATCACACTCTCTCTCACACACACACACACACACACACACACACACACACACACACACACACACACACTTTGGATGTGTGATCCTGCAGTTATATCTGTCATTTGCAGTTATATCTGTCATTTCAGGACATGAAAACAACAAACAGCTCCTGGGGGCCACATGCCCGCCTTAGCTATCAGACAAAAGGGGAGAGTCACTCCTCAATTTTCTTGTTTTAATATCCACCAAAATGCCACCACTCATCCTGCCAAATGTATCACATGCTTAAGAGACACAGAAAAGAAAACAAAAGCAGTTTTATAAAACCAAAAGGTAATTACATGACTTATCTTCAGTTTCAAAAAGTTTTCACATTGCCGGTTTTATGCGACCTTCTGAAAATGCAAAAATGAAACAAAAATTATCTCAGCAAATACTCCCTCAGAGGCTTGTTATTTTATTTCCATTTTTTAAACATTCCATCCAAGTAATCCAATATGCTCGACTGCTAATAAAGCACCTCTCACCTACCTGACTTCATTTGCCTTGCTAATTAAACTTTGCTGTTATCAAGGGTTTAATTAAACACACTTGACGTTGAAAGTAAGCGAAACACTTTTGTGTGTTGTAGGATATGTAAATGGTTGGGTTGCACGTTTTGTGTGTGTGTGTGTGTGTCTGTGCGCGTGCTTGTGTTTGTCACACCTGATTTGTCCCACTGCAGTGTTGCAGATAAGGATGAGTGGCAGAGTCATCACATTCTGCACTGCACCATTCAGTAATTACCTTACCGTGACAGTGTATTGGGTCAAAGTCAGAAATAAATGCAACACACGTGCAGTATGTAACTGCAAAAGCCTCACCACACACACAGACCAGGAAATCGTATACATTTAGCCCCGATTTGTGTCTTCAAATATTGTTAAAGGTCATACATTAATCCAAGGAAATGTACCTACAATTTCAAAAAGTACAAGCACAACTCACTAATACTATACGAATAAGAATGTCACGTGGATAGTAACGTAATTAGCCCAGGAAGCAGCCTCGAGACTGTGAAGGTTCACATTTGGGTGCAGCCAAGTAAAAGATGTGAACTGAAAGTGAAAAGTAAAATGTTCAGCTTTCCCTCACCATCAAGTTGGCCCCAACAGCAGTTATGTGTCTATTGATTCAGTCATTTATTTTAAAGGGTATACTCCTGAAATCAAATTGGTTGCTCCTCGATGATTTTTTCGCTGCGTGACAGCCTGAACGATTCCAGTTAGTCACGATTGCTCAGTGCAGAGCAGCAGAGAACTGGTGGGAATTTATGAGGCAATAAGTTGCAGGAAAAAGACGCACGTGCTCATTTGTTCTTCCCTGGGTTTATAAAAGTCGAATGAAAATTAATTTTGCAACATTACTGACAATGAATTAGCACACTGACCGAGCACACATTCTTTAAACAATTCCTATCACGAGTCCAATGTCTGCTTGTCTCTAACCTCTCCCAAAGAGGTTATCTGGAGCAAATTGAAATTGCTTTCACCACTTAAGTGCCAACAGTTTTAAGGATGACCACGGGGTCAACATCAGCTATCAAGAGTCCCTTCTCTTCCTCTGTTTATGGTCTGGTAAGCTCTTGCTGGCTCACATAGACAGGACGTTAAAAAGCAATTGTGGCCCTGGTAGGTGACTCACAAAGCAATGTTGTAGGCGAGAGATGAGTGTGTCGGCTGGGTAAATGTGGAAAAATAATGCAGAGAATATAAAATACATGTACAGGTTACAAATAAAAAAAAAAACTTAAGCGCTTATAGGTTGTGCTTTACCCAAACAAACCAGTAGGGGAGGATGTTGTTCTACCAGTTGTTGGAAAATCAACTTCTGGTTTCTCAGATCAACTCCTAAATTCTATTAATTTTTAAACACTTAAATAATTCACCGAGAACTACAGGGAAGCACTAAAAATGTCCTAATTTGCCCTTACTCTGTTTCCCCGCTCCTCACACTCTCTACTTGTTCAAATCTACTCCCTGCTTTCATTGCACCGAGTTTGACACTTTAGCCTGAGGTCACATTTGCCTTTGCACATATTCTCCCCCTCCCTCGGCCCCCTATCGGCCTCTAAATCCCTGTATCATAAGGCCAGCGCTGCTAATGTGGCACCCTGGGGCCGACTTTGCATTGGAAGTCAATGCAAAGTCATAACTCTGAGTCAGCTCAGCGTAGAGACCATTAGAACCACTCGGTGGATGAAGCTCCAATTTTAGTCTATAAGTCACCAACATATTACTTTCACTAGGTTCGTGAACCAAAAGCCAGCGATGATAACTCATACCTGACAGCCAATTAATTTTTACCATATATTTCAGCACTAAAAAAATTCAGAACACGTTTTCCCTTTTAAATATCTACATATTTATGGAGTTGCTGACACAGGTCAAAAAGAGTGCCTGTTTTTGCTGACCTTTCTCTCTGTACTGTACAACACCATCACCAAATTAAAGCAGCAATCAGCTGTATGTAAAGATGCCAACATACACACGCACACAAAAAGATACCCATGCTTGCTCATTAATGATAATGAAGGTGACCTGGCTAGAAAACTCTAGTTCTATCTAATTATGTTGATTTTCTCTCTCAGCTTCCACTTAAATGAAAAGACGACGCTTGACTAAACTCTCCGCGTTCAGTGCGTTCATGTTGGCTGGTGTTGGTCCCATAGGTAGTTTGTGCCTTCTTGGAAAAGCATCGTCGATTTTAGATCAAGAGGAAAAAAAAGGTGTGCATAATTTACAATACAAACAAGCCTGATTTGATGCTACATAACATTTATGTCTTAGGAGAGGGGTGCTTCTTGTTTCCTTCTTTGTGAACCACACTCCTTTCATCATGGCTCCACCCATTCATTGTTTGCCTTTTTTTTTTTACAGGCAGGGATCCAGCATTGTTTCCTGGCATCAGTGGTAAACACCAACTTTGTTGAGGAAAGCACTGTGCAAATGTACCATGGTTAGAAACAGCATTAAACAAGTAGGAATGCGGTCCAGCAGGTCTGGGGAGAGGGGGGCAATCAAACACAGGCTGCACTCAAACAAACAAACCTACTTTGCAAAAGGCCAATATATAATATTTTTTATGTCAAAGCATCTTTGTGGTCTCTGCAACAATGCATTGCTAGCTGCATTTTGCAAAAAAAAAAAAAAAAAAAAAAAAAAAAGCTCAGTCGGAGCTTGCATGAATTAAAGCAGCATGCCTTATTTCTTCTGTAACCTACAATAATGCACCAATGGCAAGAAATGCTTGTGTGGAAAATGGGAACCAGAACAAGTGGAGGATGGGGGAAAAGAGCACAATCAGCAGGAACAGAACATAACAGGTACAAACAAGTTCAGTTTCATTTTCAGCGTGTGTTTTGTGTGTGTGTGTGTGTGTGTGTGTGTGTGTGTGTGTGTGCGTCTTTAGGACCTGGAAAAATGAGGTCACTGAGTAGGGAACAGGTGTTGGCAGGCAGGCAGTGGGATCATAGGCTGACCCTGGCATGGCACACATGGACTTCAGTCTCAGATATCCCGTATGAAAGGAGAAGTTAGAGGAAGGAAGTGGCGCAGGAGAGGTGGGAGGAGGAGATGAAGGAAGAACAGAAGGACAGAAAGAAGAACAGTGGAGGAAGGTGGGAAAAAAAAGAAGTGAGGTGAAAGAAGAGAAAGATAAAGAGAAGGATGCTGGACTGAGGAGAAATGTCAGGAAAGAAAGACCATGAAAGATCTCCAAAAATAGCTAGAAATCATGCCAACATGTATCTTGGGGAGAAGAAACTACTTTGCATGGAGATGACCCTGATCTGCTGGAAAGACTTAGCGACGGAGGGACGGAGGGAGGAGTGGACAGTTAGGACGAAAGGCTGTTCTGATTTATTCTTGTCCTGACCCCACCATCCCCCATCGTACTTGTGCACTGTGAAACCGGACCTCAGAGAGAGAGCGGAGTTGGGAGGGGGCTTGATGTAAGAGGGTGGTCATGCTGCATTTTAGTAACCGAGGTCACAGCGGACAAACTCAGAGTGAGAAGATTTGAGTCTTAGCAGTGGCTATTGTGCTACATGTATGTGTACAAATACTGAGAACAGAGCGATATAAAGCATCCACCCTCAGAGAAAACAAGCAAACCACCACCATTCTCATGAATGTTTGTATTTGCCATGAAAAAGTTTAAGCGTGGGTCTTATTAATAAAAAAATGGCTCATGATGAGTAATACACCACCTCTTTGCTGAAGCACAGATGCCTATGATCATTGCTCTCATGTCCAAACACATGCAATCTCTTGTTCCCCGCTTTAAAAGAAACACCACTGACAGCGACACAAACAGATGCACTTTTTAAAAATTTTTCTTAATAAAAAAATATCTCCCTCCTTATAAATCAATCACCATAAAAACACTTATCATAATGCTTGTCTTAATATTGCATTCTGCCCTGTTTGAACAGAGTATTACAAGATTCCATCATTGAGTTTCACTCCTTACACTGGCTGTAATCTAATAAAAATTGTACTTAGATTGAATGTCTGTCAGCCCATTTGCAAAAGCAATCAACTTGAGCGTCTGTAAAAAAATACAAATTACCCATAAAAGACAGCTCCCTATAAAGAGTGACCCTGAAAATAATCTTGGACGGGCTCACTCCCTCTGCAGACATCACACACACACACACACACACACACACACACACACACACACACACACACACACACACTGCACGATGTATGCTGATATTGTTTTGCTTAATCTTAGTCCTCTCCATCCCCTCTTCAATTCTCCCTCACCCTGCAAAGATGCCTCATCGACTTTCCCCTTCCACCACACGCACAAGCACACACACAGTCGTGCCAGGAACAGACTAATCTTACGTGTGACAGTACAGCAACTAATATATCCACAAGACATTTGTGCTTTGCCTTGCACTTTCTTACAGATCTTAATATCTATGACACCATCATTCTCTATATCCCTTGGGATATACCATTACCAGCATATGGCAGCATTTGTTTTCACGTCTAGACAAGGAGCTTAAACTAACCGTTCAGTCAAGAATAAGGCAAACAAATCTAAGGTTGCTGGTAAATAACTGGGTGCCAGAGAGAAGGCAGAAAGAAGGCATTGTGAAATCAGCAGCCTAGCCATCTAAGCTTTACCAATGGCCCCCTCTTTTGGCAAGAAGTAGGAGTTGAAGCGTTTGGCATCCAAACTGCTGACACAGAGCAGTGCTATACTGGTATGTGATCTACTACCTTTAAATGATTTGTAATGACACTATATAAAGGACAGTGATTATGTTGTGGTGTCATATGACACGGTTTTCACACACAGCTGGTTACCTGAAAGGCGGTGTTGCTTGGTGCTAACTCGGTTGGTGTTTTGGACGGTGCAGCAGAGGTGGAGCATGGCAAACATGGTGATGATCATCACCACGCTCTGGAGAAGCAGGGTGAGCTCAAACTGTTTCCCTATCCTGCAAGGAAACAAACAGAAACACCAATCATATTCCAAGATGGAGGGAACCTATAGAATGTAATCTAAAAATAAAGTGTAGACAACACATTTATATGAAATTTGAAATTAAAGTAATAATAACAACAAATAAACAAGGCAAAAAACACCACAGTTAACACACACACACACACACACACACACACACACACACACGACGGTTCTGTGGGTTTTATTACAGGACAAGTCATGCAGGCTATAAACAGCACAGAAAGACCTTATAAATAATACAATGCTCTAACCAGATTCTATAAAAAATCTATTAAATTCTCAGTCAGAGCAATGACCTGTGCTCCCTGATGTGTAAAAACATTTGAGAGAAAGCCTCAAAGTGAACAGCATATGGCACAGATGATATAATCCATCTCATTTTATTCTGTGATTTTTTTTCCTATTCCATTAATTTCTGACACCAAGGGTGATCTAAGGATTGACCTTTTAAATCCCCCCGAAGGGGGAAAAAAACTAAAGCAAGAAAGAAGCAAGAAAAAGTCTGAAAAGACAGAACCCCCCCCCCCCCCGTGTCTTTCTCACCAGAAGAATATGCGCAGGATGTTGGCTATGAGCAGCACCAGGCAGACTCTGGTGGAGAAACCTTCGCTGTTGCTGCTCCTCTGGATCTCTTGGTACTGTGGCACATATGGCAGGGCTCCCCCAAACACCATGAGGCAGGATGCCAGCCAGGACAGCAACGTCCATGAGCCCTCCAAATCCTCCTCCTGCAGAACCACCTCTTCATCCATCACACTGAGAGACGCTCAGGGGTGTCCAGTGGGGTTGAGAGGTTGCACCTGCGAGACAGCAACATGACTCTATCAAAATAATATCGATAGAGTTGTCACTGACGGATATTCTGATGTAACCAGAGGTCAGTAACAGGGCCTGAAATTAACATTCCCACAGCATTAAAAACCCCCCAGCATTAAAACTTAAGGTGATTACATTTAAATGGCTCAGTTATGTATGGATCAACTTACATGACTCTTTCTCCCAGTTAAACAGTATCAAGCTTAAAATACACAGTTACTAAGCACTGCAGTTAAGGACAAACACTTAAATAACACTTACACAAATACTTAAAAAAGAAGAAAAGATGATCTTTCTTGATCTTGAGGCTCACCTTGTGTAGGTGGCCCAACCTGTTATACATGTATGTTTCCATAGAAACAGGATTTGTTTGGTTTTGAAATTCCTAATACTATGGCATTTTGTTCAGTATTGGTAAGGACTTACATAACATAATACCAAGATGTATGATAACATTGTGTATATATTTATCAAGCATGATAAATACACAATGTTATCATCAACAAACACTAATCCAGATTTTCTCTACTGTGACATAAAAATGTCTGTTGTTGCACCAGCTACTGTACACAAGTCAAAATCCCTTTATGTCTTTAGGTTGTATTTCCCTTTCCTACATTTTGTTAAGGTTTCCAGCACTTGGCAAATCATTCAGACAACAGATTTCCACTTACTATGCCTCTGTCACACTAAATGACTAAGTTGTCAGATATCTCTGCTGTTCACACTACACAACTTTCCTTCTTGTAATCCGTAGTTTACACACTACCTCTGGTCTCTGATATCTGTCTGTTCTCCAGACTATGTTTTTTTCCCTTCAAAGTGGACGCCTGCATGAAAAAAGTGGTCCAAGTTGTGTGTCCAAAAACGCTGAATAAAAAGAAAGGAATATAGGTGAGAGAATGGACTCTCTCTTCTGCAGAGAGAGTAGGAGATGAATAAATATGAAAACACATTATGCTTCAGCATGTGACACTGAAAAGCATGTGTGTATTGCAGTGTGTCAATAAATAAATGACAAGACTTCAATTTAGGGAGCTGCTGCAGATGACAGCAGAGGAGGTTGATGTCTTGTTGGGAATAGCTGAACTCCTCATAACCAAGCAGCACACAAAAATGAGCAATAAATCAGATAGACTGTCTATTTTTGACCCTGTGGTTTTTGGCAACAGGCAGTTTTACCAGAGCCATCAAGATGACTTCCTGTGTCAGTGCAGGTCTGATGCCTATACACCTCCAGCCTGTGCAGACTGAATACCTTTTTCCTCTTTTTTAAACAGGTTTAGATTGATGCTTACTTCTTCTATGGCGTGGTTTTAATCAAGCCTGATGACTGTGCTGTTACTAACCCTTATGCTTGCCCAAGATGTAAATGCTAACTGTGTTTGTCTTACTCCCAAAGTCATGTGACTAATTCCCATGCATTTGCATCCCTGGTTTCCGGCTGCTGACACAGTGCTCCTTAACATGACCGTTTATTTCACTGTACGGTATCTGTGAGCTTTCGGATAACGTCAATTTCAAGCACAGAGCAAACTTTTTCCTAAGAGGCACAGGGTGTAAAATCAGTAGATGAGGATTATATCCTGTAGTGTGAGCTCGGCTGACTAAGCAGTCTGTCTGCTGTAATTGCTGATCATTAATTGTTTTATTCATTTAGTAAAACATTTGGCGATTAAAACTTCAAAACTTAAACTTTGTTTTGCTTTGCTTCCTTACTTTTTATAATTAACTTATAGAGCAATTTATATATTAGTAATTAAATTGTTAAAAGTTATTAAAGTTCTAGCCCACATGAAGTATATACACTATATACACTCATGTACTGTACAGGCAGAGGTGGTTACACCTGAAGGTTATGTGCATAGAAGTGGTTCAGCAGATGAACATACATACTGTACAAACACTGATTCTACACTAGGGTTTCCCACAGTTGTATTCCAGCTGATTTAATGACCACCTACATTAATTACAGTTACAGTTACAGTTACACACATACAATATACTTAACAGCACTGGTCTGTATATTACGCAGGACCCACAGGCAGAGAGTAAGCAGGGTGGTTATTTTCATTACAGAAGGATTGAATCACTTTAATTAGATTACAGGTTATTCACCAACTCTGTGTTCACACTGTTAAACACATATTATTAACAAGCTCCAGATACTCGGGTCCTCTAAACCTTAAAATAATGGTGTTAGCAGGGCAAGTTGAGGAGATGATAATATCACTTTATGACAGGGCAATGTCAGAAATTTCTGAATATGAAATATATGAAAAATAGTCATTCATTACATTTCAGACATTGTGATTTTCTGTCACTGATAAACAGCTCACTGCAAGAGGAAATGGCATGTGGACATGTTTGATGTAAGAGCCAGTGTGGCTTCAAAGTGAGAAGTACAGAAAATTGCTGTGGTGTGATTCTCATGCTGTGTAATAATAATAATAATAATAATAATAATAATAATAATAATAGTAATAATAATGTCACTTAAAGTTGTTATTTTCATTGCCAAATCTAAAACAGAGGCCCACCTGTAACATAAAGTTCCCACACATATTTGGCAGTGTTAGTGTCAGCTGACAAGTCACCTGGTATAGCTTAAAGAGCCAGTCAACCCTTGCTTCACGCACTAAGAAAGACAAAATAAAAAACCTCACCAACAGGTTCTCTGATGGTAACTTCTTATCACACCCTCGGTGTGATTGCTGATTAAAGGCTACTTCAACACAACAGTAGATGCAGCTGCACTCGGGGGTACAGAGAGTCATCTCAGAGACGAACAGTGTCTGATTACTCATTAGACATCTGTTATTTCACATAACTCAGCTGTAAGTAAGGACATAAGGACACCAATATCTGCCTTCACTGCCCTGAGGGATAGAACCAGGCAGATGGATCTGGTTGACCGAGAGCCAAATCTCCAGTTATTTACACCTCAGTGTATGTCTCCCTGTCAACTCTGTAGAACATTTGAACAGGTTCTGATTATTAACAATGCAAAGTGAAGGTAAAACTGCAGAGCAACACTTGAACACAACCCATAAATGTCTTTTTAACAAGTTTCCTACAGTTAAACATTACTCAGAGATTTAACAATAGAAGGAGTCCTCAGCTATTTCCTCTTGCTTGTTATAAGTAGCCTATCAACCAATATGTTGGGACACAGAGCAGGCTCTGTTATGTAAGCAAAGCATAGCTTCCTGGGGTTGGGTCACTAACATGCCTGAACATACAGGCATCAGCATTGGGCTACTGGGCTACTACACTTGAGTACAGTACTGCCCCCAAAGAAGCAGCTAGTACACCGACTGGTTACATTGATATTACTGTGCAGAGTATGTTTAACATGCACAATGTCGAATTCAACAACTCTAAGCCAAATAGTTATCTTAAACCTGAAAACAAAAGACCTCTTAGAAAGTCTAAAAGAGTATTTTTTTGTTTTTTGTTTTTAAAGGCGTGCTCGCAACACGCATAATGCCCCCGGGGTCTCTTCATGTAACTTATAGCTCCTGTTACAGACTGTATGCCTGCCGAAGTTGAAGAATTTACAATTTATATCATTTCTAGGTAAAACGTGAACGACTTTACTTACCTTCATCCACTTTTCCTCCACCTTATTTAAAACACCAACCCGCGCACGAATGTTTCAGCGTACAGGACACACTGAGTTCCCTGGCAGCTCCAACTTTCAAATCCTAAACTCAACAGAGGAGGAGGAGGAGGAGGAGGAGGTGCACGCGCAGGCAGGCACACACAAACACACGCGCGCATGAATAGTTGTTGTTGGGTATTATTTTCAGACTTAACCAAATTCCCACATTAAACATGCTGGTTGTTGGGACTTTAACTTAAACGAAACAAACACTTTTAATGAATGAAACTAACTGAAGAGATAAGAGGTAAACAAAACTACGAAGTACTGTACACGCTGTCCCTGCTCTCGCGAGATTCTCCGTGTTTGGGAACAGCTGACTGTGCGGTGGGTGGTGCGAGGGACTGCTATCTATTTCTGTTTCAAAGCTGATAGCAAAAATAATCGGCAGACAGCTTTTTTTAAAAAAAAAAAAAATTAGTACTGTTGAGGCACTGATATTCATTCACACGACGACATGGCTGAGACGGACCCCAAGTCGGTGCAGGACCTTACCAACGTGGTGAGTCGTGCTCGAGTTAGCAACCTAGCGTTAGCTACGCTAGCCTAGCCTAGCTAGCAAAGGCAGAAAGCTAACGAACACAGTTAGCATGACATGCGCAAGTAGCATTTCATCCTGTTTATTTGTTTGTGTGCTGAAATAGGTTAATGAGCCTGGTGTGTTCAACCTGGTTACAGACCACCCTGACTGTTGGTTAGCTACACCACGTTATGTAATGGTCAGTTGGTCTGGTAATGTTATGACATCACTACACCACAACCGAGAACCCGCATAGGATTACATAAACAGAAGTTATGCTGCCCTTTAAGGTTATATATGTACATACACTTGTTCTTTTAGTATATGTCTATTTGTAAAGTTCTGTCATATTGAATAATGTGCATTTTTATTGTGCAAGTGAAGCTCTACTTCTATTATATGGCAAATACGGCTGAGGTAATGTTTCTGAGTGTTGTCATGGAGATGAGCATCAGTAAAAGACGTTGGCTATAGACCCCCACCCACAAATCTTTAACCAGGCCCCTGTATTAGCTTTATTCACTTTTCCGATGTTCTTTATCTTTCTATACACATGTGTTCGAGTAAAGCGTCTTTTAAAGTCCCCTCCAAACCTTTCCCTGTCAGGAACGCCTAGTCATAGATGTTTCTATTTATATATTACTATATTATATATTATATGTATAATAAACCTTCATTTCATCATCCTGCCTCTTGAGGTTAGGGTCTTTAACGTGTGAAATTAAAACTACTGATCTGTGTCTGAGGGCACAGACAGAAACTGCATCAGTACAGAATGGCATGTCTTTACTTTACAGTGATTTAATCATCTCCCATGGTTACTGAGCTTACATTGTTGTCAAGGAAACTGGATACTTCTGTTAACATTATCCTGCTGCTTTTTTAAAATCATGCATAGACTACAGGCATGGTGCATTAGAGTCTGAATGCCGATGTTCTGAAGTGGTAGAGGTTATTTATAGTCCACTGTGTTATTACCCAAAGTCTCTCCATTATGTCCACCTCAAATTGAACTGGTACTGTTGAAAGAAACTTTTTCCACATATTCTCTTTTATGTGTTTTTAATCAATATTCTATCATAGATATGTTTATAAAACTCAGAGTAAACATTTGGACAAGTTGTGTTCATTTTAGGTGAAGAAAACATTACTGTATTATGAGTCAGAGAGCAACACATAAGTTGTGTTTGAAGAGAAAATACTTTTTTTGTCTCAGCAACTAGCAGCAAAAGTCTCCTTCCCAGGCGCTGAATAGAGAAAAAAAAGGAAGTGTTATTGTGAGAGCGGTAGGGAGTTCCTTCAGTCAAGAGCATCCTTATCCAAGGACATAAGGAAGCTGCAGATAACCAAGTGTTCTCTCTGGCTGACAGTTGTAATGATGTATATTTTTGGGTCTCTAAGATCGCACAGATCCGAAAGTTTTCTTGTGTAACGGCGCCATCAAGTGTATAAAAGTGAAATGGATATTCCTGATTCAATTCATATCGAATCTGGAATATCTAATAAGGACACTGTGAGGTTTAAAAATTAATGCTCAGAGAATGAATTAATTCATGTTTCATAGTTGTGTTGTACCTTGGTGCAATCAGAACATTAAATCTAAAGAGTCATGTTGTGTATCAGTGGTTGGTCTCTATATTTATTTATTGTGGCTGCTCTCAGAAAGCACAGAAACCATGACAACTCAAATTCAGTGTATGACTGCCATCTTCAGTGAACCAACCCTCTTTATTTATCCGTGGCTTTATCATTGCACTCACTGTATTTGTGCCGTTTGTTTTACAGGTCCAGACTCTGCTGCAACAGATGCAGGACAAGTTCCAGACCATGTCAGACCAGATCATCGGGAGGAATATCCTGACAAATAATCTATAAAAACAGCAGCAAATGATTCACTGAAGTGCATTAAGGTTCAGAATTTGAATGTCTTAATGGTGACTTCTTGCACCCTCATCTCTTTGACTTCCTCTACAATTTCCTTTGGTAATCAAGGTACAGACTGACCTGTACGTTATTTTGACCACTTTAGAGTAAGTTTGAGTGTTCTTCTGCTGATTATGTTCCTTAACTGCTTCTCCACTTGATGAGATGAGCACGCGTATTGATGACTTGGAGAAGAACATCGCTGACCTGATGACCCAGGCGGGTGTTGAAGAGATCGAAGCAACACCGGAAAAGGCTAAAGAGGGTCAGGGCTCATAATAAAAGTAAGTTTGTTACAGAGAACCATTTGGGATGTGGTTGGAAACAGACAGACAAAAAATTGAGGATATGATTAGAAGGACCACGTCTATTTTCAAACTCTTTTCTAGCAAGAAAAGCCTTCAGTGTCGTTCTTTGCTCTTGTAATGAAGGAATAAATAGTTGTCATAAGTTGTGCTAGCAGTCACTTTTCACACACACACACACACCTGCCGTCCGTAACTCGCGCTGTACCTGGCTGTAGTTCCTCATAGTATGCTGTTTTATCTGTAACCACTGTGTGTGGGCACAAATGCGTAGCTTAAAGCCTGGCGAGATTATCGCAGCTGCCTTGCAGATTACCAGATGACACCAGTGTACCTTAATACAGTCTCAAGAATATACAGATATCAAAAGATTGGTTTACTCATGTCAACTGAGATAGTAAACTGGGAATTTGTCTTCTAAAAATATTCTTAGTGTTTTAGTCCTTAAATATCCATAAACTACTACTTATTTTGCATATTTAAATGTGGCATCATGCATGCTTATGTTAATGAATGAATTCATCTTCTGTCTTTGAACCAGTCTACTAAATCATTTGTTTTGTCTCTCTTGCAGGTTCTCAAGTGTCATGGTGTAAAGTTGATCCTATAATTCAGGAGCAGCAGACTTTTACATTCTGAAAATGACTCATATTGACTTGGTGTGTCGTAGTGTGAAATGCTTTTTTATATATTGAATATTGTGATAAACGGTTACAGTTATGTAATGATTTGAAAAGCTGAACGTTATTTGTAAGGTAGAATAGTGTGATTTGCCCTTCAGAACCTAAAATGCTCATGTGCAGGAAAGCAACTTATGGATTTTGTGTACTGACCTGGAGGTTATTTCTCTGCCATCATATACCATAATTAATTAAATCTCATGAGGTGATGGCTGATGGGGACAGTTTTACTTTAGCCTGTGCTGAGAAGTACAACCCACAGGCTGTCGGGCCAGTAGAACCTCCATCCCTACCAACATGGGAAATTGGGCACAGTGAACATCTGAAGTTGGCGGTGTTTTACAAACAGCACTGTTGCTACCAAGCTGTGGGATGCATTCCAATTCAGATTTTCTTCTATTAAAGCTATTTAATACAATGTTGTTTGTCATGTGTTACATAATAAATATTACTCAAGGTGCTGAGTGAATTTTTAAAAATAGAATTAACTCTGAGGTGCTTACAGTGTTTTTCTGTATTTATTTTTTCAAGCCAAAGTTGTATTTTATAATGCAGATTATCTGCAACGTCTCAGTGTTGCATGTTCTTTGGTCTATATTGTTTATATATTGAAATGAGATTTTAGTATTACACTCATGGGTCAACTAAGCTGCTAATTTGTGAATTAGATGTTTTGACTGACTCCAGTGTGTACGACATTTAGACTCATTGTAACCACACCTTTGCATGGTAGGAACCTTTATTCAAATCAAAGCAAACACAAACTTTACAAACAAAACGACTAACCAACCTTCAAAATAAAGTGCATGAAACAGAACTGGACAGCAGGAAACAAAACAAAGTGTTAGACAATTTGAACATATTCTAAATGCAATATCAAAGTACTGTATGTATTAAGTGAATGGTTCCTTAATGGCATCTTATCAGTTAATGAGACTGGAGTTTTACAAGTTTGAGGTCAGAACACAAAGTCTGCCTCCGTCATGTCGATGGCCCAGGCGAACTTGTCCCTTTGGCTCTTATTGTAGATTTTGTCTACCTGTACCTCCATGTTCTTACACCTGAACATATGGGGAAAAGATTGTTAAGCATACGCTGCAAAATAAAGATTCAGTTTAACACACCAGGTAATCTTCTAACACGTCTCAAAATCTTTTCTCTCAAGTAACACAACAGATTGACAATATAGAACACACTGCTGGAACACAAGTAGAAGAAAAGGTAAATAAAGGCAATGGGGTGTATACGTGTGATGATTTACAGGCCTTTTAATATATAGTTGACTTTATGAGCATGTTTAATATAGCACTGGGATGAGCTACTGGAATAACACATTTTGATTTGCTTTGAGGTCATAGGAAAACTACAGATAGTGTAACAGCATAAATAAAAAGGTTTAAAGAACAAATAGCTACATTTCCACATTTACTGGAAACTAAGCTATGCTACACACGTTTTCTTGACAATTATTGACAAATACTTTCAGCTAGCGTTCTGTAAGAATCTGTTTATTAAATGATGACAATGTAAAGTGAGTCTAATGATCTGTATACTCGCTGCTTTAAATTTGTCATTGCACGGCATGCATGCATGAATTTAAGCTATGTACAAGGGTTTTTCGCCAAGGCATCAAAGTGTGTTAAAGTGTATTTACTCACCAAGCCACGCTAATGCGTGGGTCCAGATAGTTAAGCTTGGAGGTACCCAGTGCAATCTGTTTGTTTTCTTCTCTGTCAGTCGCCTGGACCTCCATCTTCAGCAGCTGCTCCTCACAGCGCTTCACAGCTGCCTTCTTCCGCTCCACCAGCCTGACAGAAAACATACAAAAAGCAGGAGCGACAGAGTGGGAGAAATAAGACCCCTGACTTTTTCAGAAGATGTTTTGAGTAAATACATAAAAGCAGCAGAAGTCCCCAATGCATCTACAAAAATAAATAAATAATAAATATTCAATGTTGTAAAACAGTTCACCAATCTAGGGGCTAGGGGTGATGGACAGGAGTAAACATCACCAGAATTGAAAACTCCAGGTGAATATCTGCTAGCTGCTTTTTTGTGGTCACAAATTGCTTACATTTTTTATTTCTTATGGAACTGTGTGCTGCTCAATACTACATAATGTTCCCTGAAGTCTGAATATCCAGTGAATAAACTTAAAAGAAATGAAGGCAATACACAGAAAGGTAACATACAACTAACAGAGTGTTTGTAATTTCCTCGTGGCTGCAGGCACAAAGACAGCAAATAAAAAAAAAAAAAAAAGTAGTTCATCTCTGCGAGTTAACAGCACCCCACACCATCACAGCTAACATGCTTTGCTATAGCGTTTACCCACAGCCCATCCACGTGAAGCAGTTTTCTTTGTATTGTTAAGCCACTTAATCCTCTGGGGTACCTTTCTAGTATTTGTATGTGGCTTTGTCATTTTTAATTGCTTTAATGAAAATTGAATGAACTTGAATGATTTTTTTTTTTTTAACTATAAGACTTACGTCTGCAGCTTGGAGTCTGAGCTGCCTTTTGTTTTCGCCTCCTTCTTGGCCTGCTTCAGCTCCGTCTTTGCTAGCTCCAGCTGTTCCCTTCGAGCTTCAATCTAGGCATGTTTTTATGGATTACAGTTAACTTCAAAATCATTGACTGGGCTGAAAGCATTACAAGAATTCACTGTCTCCTGAATTCTGCCCTGAGCAGAATGACTGTATTCAATAAACCAAGTCAAGCTGTTCTTACCTTTGCCTGAAGGTTAGCCATAGACTGATCAAAGGTCTTTGGCGGCGCCCGCTGGTGGTTACACAGGATGGCAACTGCTCTGTTAGCCCTGTTGTAGGCCAGCAGTCTCTCTGCCTCATTGTCTGACTCTGTGGGGGGGTGACAGAACCGTCATTTGTGTTTAAACAGGAAAATCCTACTGAGAACATATCTGACCAGAATTATTCACACACATTGAAAAGATAAAACCATGCTGCTGTCTCTGATGTTATTATTGCCCGCCCACCATTTGCACCACAAATCTCAACCTTGCACGCACACACACACACACACACACACACACACTTACAGCTTGCTACGGCTTCATATCATTTATTCAGATCCTTATTTGCTTCATTTAATCTTCTTGGGGTCCGCATAACACACATGCACGATAACCATGTCAACCTGAATATAGGCTCCCAGTGGCACTCCACAAATGAGAAGAAAGTGTGACACTTCTATCTCTGAATGAGAAACTGTGGCAGAGGCAGCCAATGGAACCCTGATAACAGCGAGGCAGAGACGCACACAGTGCTGGCTACAGTGATAATGTACACCTGCCATGGCTGGAAAAGCTGGCTAATGTCAGGGTATCTTAAATCAAGCAAGCTTAAAAAAAAAAAAAAAAAAAAATGTTTATCATGGGACTTCACGACACAAGTAGCCAGGTGATGAGACAGTGATAAGAGCCAGACTGATAAAAGTCTCACTGGCACTTGTCCAGCTGCTGAGGAATATGACCCAACGCTATTTATGTTATGTTAGACTGCTTTATAGCATAGTGAGTGTGTGTGTGACTTACTGTTTGTGAGCTCTTTGAGCTGCTGCTGTAAAGTTATGGAGGCGTTGTATGTCCTGAAGACCTTCGCAGTCAGGCCTGCCATGAGAGAACTCAGGTGCTTGTTCAGCATGTTTGTCTGCAATGAGAAATGGAAGGCGAGGGACAAAGCGAGACAGACAAAGAACGACGCGTTCACATCACCGTGCTGTAGAACAAATACAGTGTCACCACAAAACGATTCCAACCAACTGAAGCACAGCTCTCCCACTAGGTGGCACTGTGGCATTGTACGACCGGCGCATGTAAGTCTTTAAATCTGTAACATACCATAACAAATAAAATACATAAAATACCACCTCTGCCTTCATTATCATCATCATCCATTAGAGCAAGGAGATTAAAAAAGATCACAGTACTGTTTCCCCTCTGACATTTCTGCAGGTATTATAACAAGTTAGAGCTGTCAGAGCCGTTGGTTAGATATCCATTAGCTCATTTCAAATGGCTGCTGCTCCACCAGAACAGAAAATAAAATAAATGAAAGTGTAAGGGCATGCCACTGGTGTGAAAGCAAAAACAAACACCAACCCTCGCTGCGCACACACTGATATGAGCTGCAAACATGTGGACGTCAGAGGCAGACAGCACATGGATCTCTAAACAGATGAAAGGGCAGGCAGACGTGAAAAACAAACGTCCCCACGAGCTTGCTGATGAGCTCGTGGCTGTGGCAAAAGGCGGAATAATTCCGATGATTCTGCTGAATATTACAATAATAATGTGGTTGCTTTAATCAGAGCGGGGTCGGGACCTGACTGTCTGTGGCCACTGAGTTGTTCAAGTGTGTGTGTGTGTGTGTCACTGCCAGAGCCTATTAGAAACAGAATGAGGGAGGGGTTTTAGCTTTTTATGGATACATACGTGTGCATGCAGGTACACGCATCCACACGCATCCACACATGCAGCTGTTGTCATGTCTGCCTTGCTAATGAGCTACCTAACTCTACACCCTGCAATGCTAACGAATGTTTCTGCAGGGCTGAGGGGCAAGTGGGATAGTTCTCACAC
This sequence comes from Protonibea diacanthus, assembly GCA_028641955.1. NCBI lineage: Eukaryota > Metazoa > Chordata > Actinopteri > Sciaenidae > Protonibea > Protonibea diacanthus. The sequence continues at coordinate 17,314,361 of CM053981.1, forward strand.
ACCCCAGCTCTCTTTGCATGACGGTGTTGTGTGTGTGTGTGTGTGCACCAGTGTGTGTGTTTCTGTATGTCATCCATGTCTACGCCTAAGGAATTATTACAATTGTCTTTACTGCAGTTGTAATTTTCTGTCTAGAGTACGTGATGCCATGTACTGGACTTTCACATTAACATACTGCTATCCAATTTGTGGTGATGGAAACTAACACCAGGGAGAAAATTATTGACTGCTGCCTAAACTAGTTATGATGATCTGCTTTTCATTTTTCACTCGATCCAATTTGTGTGTTCCCTGCATCAGTTCCCTGTAAAAATTCTAGTAGATGGTGGAAGGCATACAATGGACCGGAGAGAAAATAATGAAATGTGCCAAAATGAAGCAGCTCATGGGGAATACGCTGCACTGCAGGTAGTAATTTAATATTTGACTAAGATCTAACTAAGAACTCCCATTGAGGTTGCAGTTAACCTGAAACTGCAGACAGTGTGTGTGTTGGCGCTCTAATGATGTGGCCTCTGGAGGGGGAGGCTTCCAGACAAACGCCTGCATTTTCAGACCTCAATATGATGTGTGGGCATGCTCACAAAACCCCCGATCACTGTGGCTGAGCACTTTTGAATGCAATACTAAGGAGCATCTCTTTCTCCCATTCTCTGAAATGTCATTTGTTACAAAGCAAATGTTTGCTTGCACATATTTGAAAGCACAGGCCACATTAACCAAACACAGTGAAGTGCACTGTGCATTACATATTTCTGCAAAGTCAATAGAACTGCATTTGTGTATTTGGGTTTTTGTGAGAGTGGTCAGAGACCTGCACCCAATGTGAACCCAGTATGTTACGCTTCTATGATATGCAGCTTGAAGACACATTACAAACAGAAAAATACATTGTCCAAGGTCTAATTCTGTCTCTATGTGTTAGTTATTCCAAGTGCTGATAATGTTTATAGAAAAATCGTTCTCTTTCTTCATCCTTTACTATACTCAAATCTTTTTCATGAGACACCTTTTAATTTTTTTTTTTATTTTAACCCTGTTCTAACACGACCCCACCGACATTTTGTTTCTCTCAAAAAAGAAATCACATTGCGGAAAATAAAGACACAAGCGTGTTAATAACCTACAAATGACATCTCTTCAATCAATCCCATCCAAAAATGCAACAAACTGACTTAGCCTCATTTGGTGGTCCAAAACTCCAGAAAGCTGCATCTATGAGCTCTCATCTACAACTAAAAACTCATTTTTGCTTCCTTAAAAGCTACAAATAATTCATTTACCTTCTCTCTTCTCAGTTGTCCCTCTAAGTTGTTGTATTTTTCACCACGATGAGTCTCTTAGTGGCTCCAAATATTACATTCTTTGAGCACTTAAAGCTACTCTGAACACATCAAGCACACTGGCTTCCCTGAAACTGGTCCATTTTTACTGGAAACCTAGACACTGTGTCCACTTTTAGATATTTCCCATTGGCAGCTCCTACATGAACAGCAGCCCTACTACTAGTAAGACAGTGTTGGCCCGATTAGACAAATCAGGAATACCAGAGCATTTTATTAAAAAATATGGAAAAATGACTTTTCTTCAATTTTCACACTTTGCCACGTCATCAAGTAGGCTGGATTGGACTCGGATGGACCATTTTGGCCATTTAGCCATATGACATAGCATGTTTTTCATCTTTCTGAAAGCAATCATACCCACTTCACATGGTACCTGACTAGGAATGTGGAAGCGAGATGGCATTTTCACATTACTTCTGTCACTTTTTGTGTCAGCAACTGAGTCCAACACAATAAATGTCTTTGACGAGGGGCAGGTCCAGTGTCCGCTGTTATCCCAGTTTGTACAATTTTCTCGACTTACCCCTCTCTATGATGGCAGGCTTTTTACCCAGCCTTGTAGTGGCACCATATAAACACTTTCACTTCAGATGTGGTTGGATGACGTGTTGTATAAAATTGTTTCATTTGAGTATACTGACACCTTTACGCTGCAGTGCGTAGTTTTCAGGATATTTGAGCCATATTTGGTTGCGCTGCGTTTATTCTAGGCTTCTCTTCAGGCTGTCTGTCATGTCATCCAAAACAATTAACACCATGCTCACCAGGTGAGCTAGTTTGGCTCCACACATCAGAGAAGCTGCAAATTGAATGTGGTTATGAGTCACATATCTCGTTAACCTCCTTCAGGTTTTCTTATTTTACAGAAATAAATAATAAAGAATCAGCTTTCCACTTTGATATTCATCTTTCGCCATCACCACACATTTCTACATCTCTGCCTTACAACTGTTTTATCTGCACTCCCTAAACCTCCTACCTTTAACCAGCCATCTTCCACATTCTCCTTACTAACCTCCCCTCCCCTGGACCAGCTGTCACTCTCCTACCACTCCGTCCACTCCTCCACTTCCACCCTCCCCCGCTCTCCAGCCCTCGCAGTAGCCTGGCCTTTCTGGGTGTCAATCAGGCCTGCCCACAGCAGCCATTACCATTCCACCTCCAACACACTCTGACATTTCCAGGCACAGTAGAGGGCAGAGCAGAAGCACCGCACTTCTTCCTTCAATTGCTCCATCTTTTCACCCCACCCTCTCACTCCTGGATTGTCTTGTATCTTCCTTTTCCTACCTGTCAATCTTTATACAACACGTGGGCTGGCTCTCAAAATTTCCTCGTGCTGTCTTATCTGCATCTCTTTCTTCCTTGTGTTTCATTAAACTGCTCTCCTCTAATATCACCATTCATCTCTAGCACACGTTCCCAAATATAACCCCGTCTTTCTTGAGCCTATCAACAATGACAGCACTTGACCCAAGGTCACCAGGCTGTGAGCTGCTGCAGCAGAAGCCTGGTTTCCACTCAAAGAAACTTGTGTAAATCTAAATACATTTCCTTGACAAGAACAATCTGTTAGCCTGAAGTATAGTCTCAAATAGACAAATAATGCCGCTGATCTCGTTCTGTGAAGACTGAGTGCACCCGAGAAGCTCAGCGTCTCCCTGGAGCGGACTAACCATGTGTACAACGGCGGCTTTCTGTGTGGCCTCGCTGCCTGCAGCTAGACGAAGAGGTTGAGAGGACGGCAGATTTTCATGTGTGGAAATTCATCCACTCGGCATGTTCGCTTTCAATTTCCACTTGCACAGTTTCATTTTTATCTGGCAGAGTCCATCCCCTCTCTCTTTTGAAACTCCTTTTTTGCTTTCAGTCTCCCCCGCTCCCAATATCCTTCCCCTTCTCCTCACCTCCCATTTCCTCACGTTACTCCTTTCATCTCTCCACACCAATGGCTCATCCTCATTCAATCTCATCTCTTACACCTTACAGTTCAGTCCCTGCCTTTCCTTTACTGCAGTCTTCTGTCTCCAGAAAACATGAAATAAATGTAATTCTATTTGCTCACAGTCTTTTTATGCTTTTTTCCCCCAAAATATTACACATCTCAAGGGAGTTTCTCAAACATTTTACCAAACTGCTGGAAAAAAAAAAAATCAGGTACCCCTTTACAAGACCTTAGCAATTATCCAAAGCACTTGGGGGCAATTTTCACTTATACTTTTTTTTTTTTGACTAAATCAACATTTCACAAATGTTAAGACATCAGGAGTGCTTACATGCTTACAATTACTGAAAACATTAAAATGCTGATAAATTTAGAAGCATTTAATGAGGCACTCACATTAAGGCGGTCAAAGAGGTCATCTCCAGGCTGCTTGTTCTCCATGAACAGATTCAGATTCTTAAAAACCTGAAAACATAAACAAACTTTATCAAGAGACTTACAGGCATACACCACAAAGTAAGTTACTTGTTTACTTAACTAGAACACACTTAGACCAAAGGACAGCGGTTTGTGTGTGTGTGTGTGTGTGTGTGTGTGTGTGTGTGTGTGTGTGTGTGTGTGTGTGCGTGCGTCTGGAGCCTGACTTCATTTGTCCATCTCAGAGCAGCGCCAGAGGACTAAAACTGACACAATTACATCTGACATTTCAAGTGACTCTGCGGGTACCACAGATGCACTGTTTCCCTAATAAACGGTAAAATATGCAAGAGACCAATTAATAGCAACAGATGTGTTGCTTTACAAAACCACACTGACATATCCACTGGCAGATTTGTGTGGCAATTTTGTTCCCCTTGGCAAATAAACTTAGAATATAAGTATAAGTGCTTCTGGGCCAAAAATGGAAATCAGTGTTTGTCTAAAAGTCTCAGAGAAGAAGATACACCAAAGTGAGCTCCCCTAAATGGTTTAGTGAGGTTTAGTGCGTGGTTGTGTGTATTCAGAACGGAAATAACCATTTCGAAAAATAAATGAATGAATTCTCAGCAGGCTGAATTTACTCAGCACAGTATGTTTATGCATCCGCAGGTGTCCACTCACTCTCGGGCTATTTAATAAAGTCATTCAGTGTTTTAACTGGTGTTCAAATTGAGCAATAAGTAGGTACTTGTTTTTTTAAACACTAAACACTGACACAGGTGTGAATCAGTCGTTGCCTGGGCATTCATGGTTGGGAGCTACTCCCCATTTCATGAAACAAGACTTTTTTTTTCTGCATTAAATTACCTATGGGACATACAGTATTGGCAGTCCATATCATGCATAGCATGGATCCACTTCATTGGCAATGTATTCATCCCCTGTAGTGCCCTATGTTCTCTGCATGCAGATATTTTGCAGAGGCAGCAGTCTGCATATTTAGTATATATATAAGCCAAATGTAAAATTCCAAGTATTAGCTTAAACAATTTTAACTCCCTCCAGAGGTTAGAAATGGAAATTCCTCCCTTCCATCCTTGTTCGATTTTATTCCAACTGACATTTAGCAGCAATCTCACTGATTTCCCTGGGAATTGACAATGCTAAAATATGCAAGGGACTAATTAATTCTAGCTAATGTGTTGCTTTTGAATGCACTCATTTGAATAATTATGTGTTCTGCCAAGAAACAAAACACTTTGGCTGTCAGGTGCTAACATTTCTTTTTTCATCTCTGGAATAGAAGATAGCATGGCCTGACACCAGAGGAGGGGTTGCAAATTTACATATGCATACACACATAATGTGACAGCTATTTGACAGACCGCAGACAACTAAACAAGATTAGGAAAAAAAATAAATAAAAATTTCCAGACACCTTTTGTGTTCTTGTATTGTGGCATTGGCTAATCTGTTCATTACAGTACACATCATCGTTTACTGTATCAGATAGGCTGACAAGAGTCGCTGCTATACTTTACTACTCCTACCTACTTTGGCAGTCTGGGCTTTTACAATTTTACTACAGAGTTACTGAGTTGCATTATGGGAAATACAGGATCCAATGCTTTTGAAACTTTTCTTGTAATAGTGACAAAAATTCTGCTGCTTCGATTCTGATCTTTTTATATTTATATTATATTTAATATGTGCAGTATTAAATAGTTAGAAAACACCTTTAACTATAAATACCTGAGAACATGAACCTACCCGTCAACAATGAATTACTTTATATTATTAGATTATTATTATAAATATTATTACTTTATATTATTATATGCATGACAACTTTCTTAATCACAAGGCTGTCTAATCGTGATTAGAATAAATAGAGTATGTACTGTGTGCAAATAGTTACTCTGAAGGTACACTAGCATGATGAAACTTGAAAGAATTAGATGTAACATGCTCCCTCAGGCTGAGGATTCTGTTGGCATGAGACCAATGAAATGAATGAAAAACCTAAAAACCATGTAATGCTGTGAAACAACAAGTAACGGTAATGTAAAAAAGAAAAGGATTATTGTGTTCGAAGATTGAAGACAAAGTGTTGCCAGCAATTGTGGAATGGAAGCTGCTACAAAGTCAAAGAGAAATACAAGTGGAGGAGGAGAAGAAGAATTTTAGTCACTACTATGGCGTATCGTGCCAGATGAGCATTCTTATTGGATTCAATTGGAGCCATCTTGGCGTTCATTATCTAGTTCTAATGATATACATATGACATGAACATTTAATCCAAAAGAAGCAGAATGGAGCAGAGGTGCAGTTCTAACAGACAGACAAATTAAACCACCACAGCCACAGGAATCCAATCTACAACTGTGCCCGAGGACATTTCTCAGTTCCCTCTCTCTGCCTTGGGCTCTGTGCATGTCGATATGTATGCAAGTGACCTTCTCTACAGGGGCTTCTGCCAAAACCCAAAGGGCAAAACCTGGATTATTATCATGAAGTATATTGATGTTGTACTGCAATGAATGTTAGTCTTCTCCTATTAAGAATGGACAGATTTTTCAGGTCATTTCCAGGTCCAAGCAAACATGTGAATGCAAGAAATGAATGTGTGTGAGGAATTCTGTCCCTTTTACCTTTTTGATAACAGGGACCTTGTTGTAGTAGCGAATGGAGTCTTTACCCAGGAAGTCGAATTCTACCACATACTTGCTGCCTTCCAGCTCCTCGTGAAGGGTGATGTGCTCGACGCGCAGCGAGCAGCAGCCCACTGTGTCTGCCGTCTCTCCTTCTTCCTTCTCATTACCAGCTCTCAGTGCCAGCTTTTTGGGGTCAGAAGACACAAGAGATAAATTAACAACAAAATCTACACGTACGCTCCCAGCACATTCACAATCATCGCTCCTACTCGACAAACAAACATGTGCCAGTCAAATGACTATTCAATAAATACACTTGAAACAGAAATACGGAACTACATAGCAAACACAACAAAGCCAGAATCAGAATTGATGCAGACTTTGGCTTGAGCCAAAAGCAATTGCACACTCAATGCAGAATGAGATAATTAGCTTAGGGTCAATGGAAGAAAATGGCTACATGTAATTCATTTTTCTCCTGGCAAAAGATGTACGTCCAGTTATGTGAGAAAAGACTATCACAATGCATCACATTGATTTACAATATTTTCACATGGCTCTTAGTATCAGAATTCATCACTAAGGAGAATCTGTCAAACAGACAGCAGTTTATTTCGAGCACTCAACAAGTAAAACTGGGTATCCTAATTGCTGTATCTTTACGCCAGATTTTCTCCTTCACCAGTGGCTCCACACCAGACCTTGTCTATGAAGTAGAGGGCCACAGCTCTTTGCCGTGTTCCCATCTGTTTAGATTTGAGATCCTGGAGGTACTGGTTACGGATGTCGTCCACGCACAACTTCAGTTTCCGAGCAACCTCGTATTTCTCCCAGTCCTTCTCGCCCTGCATTTACAGAACCAAAAGTAGGTAAACAAGGAGGAAGAGGGGTGTCAAGAAAAAGAGAGTGACAGTGAGTGGCAAGGGAAAAGGTGAGAAATGGGATAATAATGGGGTAACAGCACAGAGAGGAAAGTGGAGAACATATGAAACAAAATGACAACATTAAGTCATTTTGCTTGAAAAGCCTCAAAATCAAAACATTATTCAACATGGTAATAATGACATGAATGCAGGCTGGTATATCACAGAGAAGAAAAGAATATAAATACACACAACTATACGACTTTAATGACAAAATTGTCTTTGCCTCCTGTTTGCTTCTGGTTATACTGTAGATTGCGACGAAGACACAATTAAACCCACCATCAGGGAACGGGGACACACGTATTGTCGTAAAGGCTAACAGTGGAATAACTTAACCTTTACTCATGAAAGATGAAAAGAAGGAAGAGGAAGAGTGAGCAAATAGATTGAATAATGAATAATTAGATGTTGCACACTCGTCTTCTTCAATACATTGACTCACAGGGCATTTACTCTCAGAAAACAAAAACATTATGGAATTTTTATACTTTAATAATTCGGAATACTTCAGTGCAAAATTCCTACACAACAGTTTTGGCCTTATTGACCATGTCAGAAATGAATGCTATGTGCTGGTTATTCAGTGCAGATCTAACATCAGAACCGTGGCATGACCCGCAAGGCGCAACAAGCTTTCAAGAAGACGTTGGACTTGAAGAGTTAATTGGCCTTTCCACATGTGTAAAAAGTTAATAGTTTATTTGCAAGTTAAATTACAAACCTTGGTGCAGCCTAATTTACAAATAGCTGCATGGCTTACATTACATTTAGAGCCTTTTTTTTTCATTTTAACAAAATATATCTCTGCAAACTCTGTTGAAAATTAGGCTATTCAGTAGGATAAAAGGTCTGGGAAATCAGTTTTGTGTGTTAAACAAAAGCCAGGCTGGTATAACTTGCCAGTTGGCAAATAACTCTGTAACTTAGCACTGCTCTACAATTTTTTACACATATACTGCAGCACTGCTTAAGACCTGCAAACAGATTAAAAATTTGTTGTTTCCCTTTAAATCTTAAATGTGTTAAAAGTTGCCTTTGAGCACACCACAAACTCTGAACTGAACTGAAGTTTTGTGCCATCGTAAAAGGAAATAACGAGACAGCAGTCTGCTTTCCTAATCTGGAATACATCACCGAAAGACAGACGAAAAAGCTAGACTGCCCTTTTCACAGCATTGTGGACCCGTTCAGAACAAATTGAAAATATGCCTGATAAATGAATGGGCACAGGCACTGTGAAATTTAGATTTTTTATGTTCATTGGTGTAGTCAGCCCATGGAAAAGGTGAAAGCTTAATAGTTTGTTTACAATACATGCTTGAGATACTGTATATAATGCATTGCAGTGAACAACACTACATCTATCATTTCTGTCAAAGTCCTGCTTTTATTAAGAGGCAACACCTAACTGGTGGTGCATTTAGGTGCTTGTAGGAGTGTTAAAAGTGGTAAATATGCTTCTTAACTGAAAGCCCGATCTAAAAAGTGGTGACTAAAATTTAAGTTATATAAAGCCACATCATCAACCCATAAATTGTGCATACCAGCCCCTAAAAATTAAAACAACTGGTTAAAAGTGTTAATTTAGCCCTTAACTTAACCCTTATGATGTATGTGCCCATGCTACAGTATGTAGGGGCTTTTTTTGACCCATACCTTGAGTTTTGAGTTGGCATTGAGCATGATGTATTTAATAGATCCCTGGATATTCTCAGTCCAGCTGGCCAGCCATGTAACAGTGTTGTCATGTCGAACCTCCTTCCAGTGGTGACCAGCAGGTGGCACGGGGATACGCGCTTCTCTGACAATCAAAGAGACAGAGCAGAAATGAATGTGTGTAAGCAGTTATAGCATCAAGCTACGACATCCTACAGAAGCTCTACACTTAAAATGTACAATGTATTTTATCAACACAGATTACCTAAAGAAAACCCAATCATTTTGTCAGAATCCAAACACTGCACCATCCGTAGTAGGAAATTACCAATACCTATGCAGCTGTCAATACAGATATGCCTTGTCGAACCCTAAGAAACACGGTAATGTGCAATTTGAAAAGATTAAAATGACTTAAATCTTTTTTTTTAAAGCTTTTTTTGCTGTGCATTCAGCTAGGAGGTCGCACCAAGAGGAGGGAGTTTTAGCAGACCAGCCTTCACTTATGCATCAGTAGATGGTCACATCTCTGTATGCTGTCTCATCCTTTTTCCCCGCTCTCACTTGCTGCAGTTGATGATGACATCCTCCGGTTGGATCCTCTTCTTCAGCATCCCCTGTTTGGGATGCTCGCCTCTACCCCGGAACAGCCCTGGAGGCTCAATCTTAAAGTTGCCAATGCGCTCTTTGTGGTGGTCCAGTAGACAATAGCCGAAGTCATCCACGATCTTCTGGTTGGCCTCTTTCAAAGCCTACAACAGAAATAAAACAAGAACAAATAATAATTAAGCAGAACCTAAACAGTCCTCGCTGACCTTCTTTAGACACTAACAGAAAAAAGAAAAGAAAAAAAAAAAGAGTACTGTAAGTTTTGAAAACAGCAAAAGAAAAAAAGGCTGACCCTTACCTGTTTCTCCTCTTTGGTCATGTTTTTCCTGGCCTCCACCTTGGCTTTATGCATAGCATGAATCTCTCCAAAGTCACATTTGTCAAGATCTTGAATCAGTGACCTCTCTTCATGGGTCATTTCCTAAACAGACACAAAGCGTTCAACACTGAAGGGTGATCCTTTCTTGAGTCTAGTAGCCTGAAGTGACATCTGCACAGAAACTGGGATATCCTTTAGTGAAAGAATTAATAAACTATTTTGACAATCAATAAATCTTTTCAGTCATTAATCAAGCAAGAATAAAAATGCCCCTGGGAATCTGACATTTTATAGACTAAACAATGAAACATTCATCTATCCATCTGCTGATGTTTACCCTGGACTGGGTTTGAATTAATCAAATATATTTAAAAAATAAGCAGATTCATCTATAATTAAAACAACAGTGAGCTGCGGCACAAGTACCCCGGAATGCCAGAATAATTAAATGTATCACTGATGGCAATAATATACATCATTTTTGCCCACAGTTATGAAGTATCAGGTAAATCTGGATGAAACTGATGCATTTTGAACTCAAAACATGTCTTGTATGCGAGTGAGTCAAAATGCTGAACTGAGAGAAGAAAAAGACAAAGGATCTGCACACAGTGCTGCTTTATTTAATTTACTGGGAGCCATTAATACAGAGCATTGAACCTTTGTCTGTCAAATAGGGCATTACAACAATAATGTATCATAAAAACCAAATAAGACGAGCGTGTTCAAAGCAGATCAGTGACCTTTCGTTTAATTACTCATCTTTATGGAGGCAGAGCGGACAGAATAAGAATTAAGTGGTATCATTATGAAAGGCCAGAGTATAAACCATTTTCTGCTCGCTGTGCGAGCTGGACTATCACGGGGCAGCAGTACATTGAAGGCAGCAGCTTCAGTTTCAGCTGTAATGGTCAACTTTTTAAAGTTACTGCAAAAGGCCGTCGCCCCTTCAAAGAGGTCACTAACAGGGCAGCGATGCAGGGCAATTAAGTGGAGGCTTTATGGTTCCTCTCAGAGGTTTCGGATGCTAAAATGTGGCTTTAGCGGGCAACACAGCTAGTGCAACAGAAACTACCGGCAACCTTTTGAGGACAACCTGCCCGTGTGGCAACGTAGACAGACCCCATTCAGTTAAGAAGGTTTAATTTAATAAGAATATTCATCATTGATTGTTGTTGAATCTTGAACGGAACCGGTTTAAGAAGCAGAGCTATTTGGTGTAAAAGGGGACCCACATTACTGTTCCCAGTATTTCCCGATCGGACCCACAATTGGTTGTCTTTTTAAACCATTATTTTTACCTCAGCCTGCTATCTTGTCATCACATCCTAGCTCATAACTAATCATTTATCTATGTGCGCTTAATGCTTTGCGCATGATCGTGACTATGTAGCCAGCTTATATTGAAACAAAATATTACAGGAAATGCAATTGCATTCCACCAATCTTTATTTTCAAGCAAAATTTTGAATTTTTTTTAAAATAAAGAGATTCCTCCACATGCCACTAGAGGAGCTCACATGCCACCAGTGGTACACATACTATATTTTGAGAACCAGATCTTTAACAGCTGGACATCTCTTGTGGCCTTCATTCATCATTTCAGCAGTACTCATCAAAAGCAGGGCAATGACCATATTAGTTATCATTTAAAAACACAATATAAAGAAAACCTATATGGGTTAACAAACAAAAGGACCTCTAATCTGGCATAATAAGCATACAGGGACTTGTCTATCAAGCTTTTCAGAGCCGTTCTGATCTGGTCCACGTGTCTGCCTTAAGATGATATGCAAAGACATATCTTTAGATCAGCACATGTGCACACACACACCCCTCTCTCTTGAATAACTCAGTATGGACACGCAGTCAGTCTGCGTATCTAAGCATGATTGACACCCAACAGTGGGCGGGCACTGAGGGCAGCGGACCGAGGAGAGTTTTTTTCCGGCTATAATAAAACAGTTTAATTGGATTTGTTCATATGCAGGGGAGCTACTTGTATGGATTAGCATATCAATTCCTTCACACAAATCGTATTTTCAAGTGCATTGAGCACTAAGCAGCGCAAAATTAATTCTGCATGATATGCCTTGAGGCTTGGCATGCTGTTTTCTCTATAGAGAGGACACCCCAACAGACACCAGCATGTAGGTAGCAGTCGCAGTCACATACAGACTCCAAAGCTGGAATACAGACAATTTAATACTGTACTTGGGATGTTATCAAGAGAAGGATCCTGGAGCTGATGTTATGACGAGCTGACAATGCATTATTCCCTTATATTAACGGCTTGACTAAGACAAAGTACTCATGTACATAGAAAATGAACCACATCTGACAAAGCTCACAGCAATTATCACTGCAGCGGCATCAAGGGAAATGTTGCTGGATAAAAGACAAATCTGACAAAACTGTTGCAAGAAATGGGAGAATCTTTTGAAGGTCTTGGTCGGATGTAAATGTGAAATTTACTTCATTTCAAATGTTGATTTCAATTTTAGTGCTCAGGATAAATCTCTGAGCTGCAGGTCAGTCAGGTTTTTTTTTGTCCTTCTGAACAAAATCTATGATTACTTTACCTTCCTCCAATCTTTAAAGAAATTCTCCCGGAACACCTTCTTGGTGGTGTATTCATGATCCAGCATCTGGGCAAAGAACAACGCCACTTCCTCAGCTGTGACGCTCAACTTCACCTTCTTACCTGCACACCAACAAAGCACAAGCACATATCCAACATCGGGCATGAAAAAAACCCTCAAAACATATACCTTTGGAAGCTCAGATCAAAAATCAAAGATACAATAACAACCACCTCAGCTCCTCTAGAGACCTGAGAACTAATTCACGACTTTACAAAAGTCTGCTCACAGACAAGGACAAAGATCTACATTCAGCCCCACAACTAAGAGTGAGCTACAAACAAGTACATGCAAGCACAGGAATTAACAGATCAAACCAACTCCCTATAGGACACTGTTGTGGCTGGAATACTAAACAAAGCAAAAACAATTACAGTCATCAATCAGTGTTTGACCCCATGCACCTTTGGGATCTTAAAAGAGCCAACTGTGTGTGTGTGTGTATGTGTGTGTGTGTGTGTGTGTGTGTGCACTTCTACAGTGGCAAAACCTTTTTCTATTGTATGCACAACTTTGTCCACTGGTCCTCTAAATCTGAGCTTGCACTCTGCCTGGTTTTAATTTCTAAGATCAAGGAACAGCTCTACATCATTCTGGCACAATCTTTAAGCATCTCTAGGAGTTTGTTTTGATGTTAAGGTATAATTTGTCTGTCGCAATTTTTAATGTGTACAAAAGGGCAGAGGTTTTGTGACTCTGCATGGAAAAGCTCTGCAATTTAACAGTCAGTCTTTTTCTTGAACTTCAAACAGGCCAGCTAAGGACTCCTCCTGTACACAACTTAACCTGCCATCATAAGGGGAGGGGGGCAGGATAACTATTAAATATGAGGATAACTACACACTTTTTCAGACAGCATCTGGAAGGTCATCATTAAGATTATGCTGCATGTTTCAATTTGGGGGGGGGGGCAGACACTCATATGGTTTGCTGTTTGAAGCTGATGAATTAACAGGCGCCCCAGTGACTCTTCTGGTGAAAAGATGTCAGGGCTGGGTCCCTGCTGCAGCGGCAGATTTCGGTCCTCTTTTCCCCTGCCTTTCCTGTATCTCCTTTCCATCTACTACCATTATCCAAAGCAAAACAAAATGTCAAAAAATAAATAAAGGAAAAAAATGAAAGGAAGAAATTGGTAAATTTTCAACAGCAGCTGAGAGTAAACATGTAGTGTGTCAAAAAGAACACATGTAAAACCCTTTCACCCTTTTCATTTTACCCTTTCTGACATTCAACTGACCGCCGTAGTAGAAGTTAACGTTGTCTGGAAGAGGCTGGTACTCAGGAGGGAAGTAGGGTCCATTGTGTTCGAGGAACTTCCATTTCACCCCATCTTCATACTTCTCTTCCTCCCACCTGACACAAGGCAAGAGGATGAAAAAGTGAAAATTGCTGCTCTCTGCTTTCCCCACGCAGTCTGCTTTTGATTGTGTGTGTGCGTGTGCTGGGGTTGGGTACAGGTTGATGCGAAATGAAAAGAGCAACATTTTCCAACCATCTCCAGCGATTCTGCTCCTCCTCCTCCTTCTTCTTGATCTTCAACTGTCTTGCCTCCTCAATCTCCTCTTTTGTCCTCTTCGGTTTTTTGGGGGCCGAATGCTCCCCTTCCTCCTTCTTCACCGTCTGTGGCGAGAATAGCACTCAAGATGTGAATTCAAACACTCCCATTGTGAACTGCATTTCCAACAAACCTCACATAACAGGAGTATTATTGATGGGACACAGATTACCTCGGAGAGTCAGATGTTTACCTTTTCTGTTTTCTTCTTTGACTTCTTCTTCTGAGCTTCCCCATTACTCTCTTCTTCCTGCCCATGTTGCTCATTTTTTTTCTTTGAGCTGCAGGTAACCAGAAGACTAGACTAGAATACTAATAGCTTACACAGCATTGACAAACATGAAGGGGGAAACTCATTAACCTCTACATTTAAATATTAATCCACAAATATTCTGATGCTGTGAACTCTAATAATGTGAAAACCTACATGTAAAAATGGTTTCATTTCTGGTCAATCCACAGCTCAAAGACCTGGTCACTTACGTAGGGGTAGCAGTGGAATGTGAAGGGCCTTCCATGGGCTCATCCTTAATTCTTTTCCTTTTCACCCCTTTCTTCTTTGCTGTAAAGTCATCATCCACTGGCTCCTGTTTCACCGACTCACTAAACCAGGACGACAGAAGAGAGGACAGATGGTCATTGTCCGAACATAATACGCACTTGAGCGAACTCATCTTAATACTGTTAATAATGTTCTTTTTCAGTCATAAGTCTGCTTTGTAGTCTCATGCAGTAACATTTCTTTTTAAATTTCTAAACACATCAGCACAGACTGCAGCTTTGATGTGGAGCTTAGAGTAAAATGACTCTCTCTTCTTGAACTCCAGCTTACAAGGGTAAGAGAAAACCAAATTTCACCAAAGATCTTATTAACTGCTGTGTTTTTTTTATCTAGTCTTAGAAATTCTGACACAAGCTGTTAATTTTGAATTATACCACTTTTAACAGGCTAATAACAAGGCAGAATAAAAGCTTAATGTCGCTTTTCACTGCTGCCTGCCACATTGCTAGCTACAGAGTTAGGACAAAATTACCCTCTACACAGAGTGCAAATCCCAATGATACACTGACCACAAGAAATCACATACGTATAATTAGGATAATTAGACAACATTATCAAAACAGTAATGATAATGACATAATTACAGCAATTAGAAATAAAAACATGCACGACTACAAGCTGGGATTTCCCTGCAGAGTGAGGAACCGGAGGGTAGGGAAATAGTCCATATTAAGAAAACAACAAATTGGAGTCAACACATTCCTTTCCTCCACATAACATACATTTAGTTAAAGGGGAAAAGGGGAAAATGTAAAGCACCGTAGCTCATACAGTAATTGTCACTCTGGCACACGTTCTATGCTTAATGCACTCCTTCTGCACTTCTACACTTGACAGCTTATGGCTTCTGATTGAAGCAAATGAGCCTTCTCTCAGGTCTCTGGTCCATCTGACTCCATCTGTCTTGACTGCAAATGCTGTACATGCACATGTTCGGACATAAAGCAAAGATGATATGAGACCTTTTGTTTTATCCCTAGAGAAAATACATTTTGGACTTCAATAAATAAAACAGAAGGGACAAAATCTAATGTCAAGAATCCTGTTTCATTTTTTAAGATAAATGTCAGTTCAGTACAGTTTTAATGTAAAGGTCACAGCGGGAAAAACACAAGTGTAAATAATAAAATAAATGTTGGCTCACTGCCATGCTTACTGTTCACTCATTTGTATATGTTGAAGGTTAGTGGAAGGTGTCTGTTGAGGGTCACCTTTTCATGTCAATCCTTATCTTTATGATTTACAATTTCTTTCATCATGTCATTGTAATTATTTTTTCCATTTTGACCTTTTGTCCAGCAAATCGAGTTCAATTAGAAGTGCAAACTGCTAACGCTTATACAGTTCTTTTCTCTTTCAGCAACCACTCACAGGAGACCTCAATGACATAAACAGGGACTTATTTAAAGTGCTTATTCCAACTTGCATGATATTCCACAGATGTAATATGAATTAAAATGGCTACAATTTTGCTTGGAGAATATCAGCTAAATGCAGTCATATTGACTAAATTAGCTCAAATCGTTTCCATCAGAATAAGGCTTTGTGAGTCACGGACAAAAGACAAAATCTTTTATATAACTATAATGTGCATACGTAAATGCAGAAACCCTGTTGCTTACCTGCAAACGTCACGATTATATTCATACGGAAATATCAATGTTCTCACTGACCACATTAGGAACACTTCTTGAGAGCCAAAGCTCATTATATTCACTGCAAAGTACTTTAAATTACATTTATTAAGTTGACACTTCTATCCGAAGCGATTAGAATAAAGTGCATTCTGCCAATTTGAAAGAAAAATTGAAAGAATCGTGAAAGCACTTTGTCAAATATGCTGAACTGTTTCTACATTTGGAATCAATAAGAGGCTAAACCAGACAAAATTATATATTTTTTTATGGGCCATGTAGCAGTTTCTGCTGTCCTGAAGATTCCTCATGAACAGTTTATCTAACTTTATCTTGGTTCTAATGCATGAGTGTAGAAATGTTCTGGTCATGTTTTTTTAGTATACTGGACCACTGAGCAAAATCCATGAAAAGTTATACAAAAAGATGTTTGGGTCACTGCATCCATTGACATTTACAGCGTGTGGGTCTAATAGCCTTATGTTCCTTCCCCATCTTTGGTCTTAACTTTCCTCCCTGCATGAAACCCACTCAGCACTCAACCACCTGAGCCTTTCTGGAGGAGGAAAAAAATAAATCAGGAGAAACATTAAAAGCCAGAATTTAGCTTAATAGTTTGTCCAATTGGCATCTCCTTTGAAATGTCACTCATCATATTGGGATGGACTAAGTCCACGTCTGGGAAACAATCCATTAACAACTTTGTAGAAACACTGCTGTGAGACAGATTCGACGCAGCAGGCCTTCGGCCAAAGTCTGCCATCGTGGCAACACCCTGCTGAGCATCCAACCACTCAAACAGTGCATTCTCATTTATTTCTTTCATGACAAGCTACGGATGTTTGTTTTCAGCACGGAGTAAAATTAATTTTCTGTCAGACAGCTTAAGACATTGTATAAGATGGGAATGGCTTCTGTCCAGGGCCCTTGAACATTAAAACACAAAAATTAATTCCCATCACCTCAGGAGGGATGAGGAAAAGAAAAAAAAAAAGGAGAAAGATAAGATTTCTGGCACAATCACTCCATGGTAGTTTCTCACCCTGTTATGACTGACTATCAGTGTAGTGGTGTTATGACTTCACCCCTACCTGTGATTGTCAGATGGCTCCATCTTAGGTGTCTTGACCTGAGGAGATGACAGGCATTAAGTTTAACACAGCATAACTGCAATGCAAGAGCACGTACACAGATGACCTATGACACATGAATGAACAGCAACGGTGTTCATGCATGCATAAATGTGTGCATAAAGGCTTAAAACATTCAGACAACCACACAAGGTCATGTCATCCAGAACTCCCAATGAGAACATGTAAGCACAGCTGTTACATTTCATACATGTATTTCAACTCTTGAAATATGTAAACATGTTACATGAAATTCTTTATCTGAGGGTGAGACGCTGAGAGCATGATGCAGTACACAGATCTAAATTACTCCTTTTTTTTTTTTTAATTTCCAAAGAGTTTGTTTGTTTTGGTATTTTTTGGGGGTGGGGTAGGGGGTTATATAGGTTCTTTCGCTTGTCCGGGCATTGGTATGCATGTAAATATATCCTGTCAAATAGCATGGAGGTGACCTACCAGGCCACGCTGTTGCACACACAGTCTAGCTGGGGTCACTGGGTAACAGGCTGGAATTTTCACCCCGGTGTCTGATGTGCTAATTCCAAACAGGGCAAGAGTTATGTATTGACTCACATGACCATCACAATTCCTCCCCTGGTCAACAGGGTACTGGCTTTCCATCGAGTTGTACTAAATTGCAGTCAGACGAAATAGGTGGAATGGTATTACAGTGAAAAGAAAATAAGTGATTTACCTTCTTACGAGACTTTCTATTGTCAGTTTTCTCTGTAGGTTTAGTTGACTTTGTACTGCTCATCCGGATGTCAAGATGGGATGGGGATGGAAATGAGAGGAGAGGAAAAGAAAACGCTTGTTAGAGATGATGTTTTTGTGACACATGAGCAGTTAAAGAGATATTATAGAAGTATGAGGAGAACTTGCTACTTTCCATTTTACTTTGTCATGACTAAATGTGCTCCTAAGAGACAGTCGAGAGCTTCACTTTTAAGTGTAGGCTTAAAGTGAAAGCATATTAAGCTCCTGTTCGGTACATGTCTTTGCCTGGTGAGTATCATTCTAGTCAGACAATCCTAGAAAATGCCACTAATCAGACAAGTAATGTCTCAGAGAACCCCTTTAGAGCTTCGAATATGTTTCTTTTCAGTCTGACCTTTTCACCCTTCAGGGCTGAAGGTAACATGAAACCGAGCCACAATTATCCCCCAGCTAATTTAATTTTATTCAGAATTCACGATTTTGAACATCAGTTTAAGGCAGCACAACATTTAAAGCCCCTTCCTTTCATGCTCGGGAAAATTAGTTCCATGAGTCTTGTCGCTGATGAGGATAAGTTCATCCTTAATCAGTAATTCAGTCGAGTGTGCCATGAAATAACACGAGGCTAGCTGTCACAGAGAGCTTCCTGGCTGCTCAGCTGCCAGCAGCACTTACAGGTGTCTATTCATCTCCCTGCTCTCATCAATTACACAAGCCAATGACAGACCCCTCTACATTCATTTGTCTGCTCACATATGCATGGTAATAAACGCATCAGATATCAAGGTAAATTAATTTATTCATATGAAGATGGAGTACCCACTGTACTCAGTGAAATGAATGCATGCACTCAGTGCCACTGGCCTGCTCAACTGCTCAGTTACACTTCTATGTGTCCGTCCTTTTACTAGCTAATTCACACACACGTACACACACACTGCCATATGGCCCTTACGCTCATCTGATTCATCACCATTGCAAGTGCTAATTTTATTTTTTTCAAAATTAATTTGTCTTCACATTTCAACAACATGAAAGGCAATTCTATTTACAGGATCCATGAAAACAGGCGGCTTTGATGTGTGGCCTTGGGCTGATGATGAACAGATGCTGGATGTGCTGTGTAGTCAGGTCACACACATATATTATGAGTGTGCTGCTCTAAACTTGTCAATTACGACATTGAGTCATAGAGGGAACTCCTTTCATAATGGCGATTGACTTGCTCTTGATTGAATAATGATTAAGTGCTGGCTAAACTGTGCCTGTCGGCAAATCATTTTTTCTATCCATCTTTATTTTCTCTCTTACACACACACACACACACCTCACCTGTTCTTGTTCCCATCTCCTTCGCCAATGGTGCTTTCATGATCACTCAGCTTCTTCAGCTTCATAGGTTTGTGCTTGGCGGTCCCTTCTCCTTTAGCATCCTTCTCTCCCATCTCTTACATGTGCCTCTGTAAAGTTAAAGCACAGTGGACACTTAATATTTACAGGTTAATACATTTTACGGGTTCACAATGCAACAATTATGACCGCCATGATGTGGCTTTTCCAGTTAGCCAATTAGCTAGCTAACTTTAGCCAACACCGGCAGAAAAAAAAAAAAACTAACTTTAGCGTTAGTTACATGTCAGCTAACATCTCTTATACTACGCTGTCTTTAGTTGTCTTTAATCTTTAGTATTATAGACTCGCTCACCACTTGTAATATCGAACTATCTGGCTATGTGACCTGAACAACACGAACTTTTTAGGCGGTTAAATTCACTTCTCGGCGCAGGGAAACACAGACTGTGTGCCGGGCCGGCGTTGAGCTGGGCAGGAAGAGATTCAGGCTGAATTTTGATTGGCTGAGGGAGTTCCGAGAGTCGCTAGGTTGGGTGGTGTTACGCCGTATTCTGTGACCCGTCTTTTTCTGTGACCTGCCATGAAAGCTGAGTGTCGCAAAGGTCCCCAAAACACTTGACATCTCTGTGATATCATTGATCCGACAAAACCTGAAAGGATGAGGTGTGGTATCACAGTGCTTGGCCATTTAATAGATAGGGTTCTGATCAATATCTCAAATTTTGAAAATGCATGCACAATCAGTTACATTATTTTGTAACTTGGATGGATCCATGAGGCAGTGTCAAAGGGTTTTTTGACACACAACACTCTAATCAGCAGTAAGACTACTACAAAGTTCCTCATTAATTGAATTATGTTTTGGTTGGGCTACTTTATGACCTAATCTGCATTTAAATTATTAATAAATAAAATAACTTGCAACATAATAAGCATATTTTGTCACTGCACTTGTATATTTATATATATATATATATATCACTGCCTAACAATACAGGATAGATGAATTATGTTTTTACCTTGGATGAAGGATTCAAATAGAAGAGGAGAATTTGACTTAGTGGGTGGGAAAGTGCTGCAGACTGAAGCAATAATGCATGTTATGTACCCACCGAGGTCCTTTATGGGGGCCTGCAGAAAGTTGTCAGTGCAGTTTTTTCTCTATATTCTCAGAGGCAAGTGTAATACACATAAAAAAAAGGCCAATAAAAATGAATATGTAAGCCCCAGAAAGAAGTGGGTGTAGATGATGGGGAGCAATCCTGAAGCTACATAAACAGCACCTTCACCAAAACCTTAGTCTAATACAGTATAAATTATAATAATAAACAGAAAAGCACCAATAAGTACTCACCATCTTTCCAAAATAATGTATCTCATACTGACCAAAAGTGAACATACTCACCGTTGCCAGCCATGTTTTCCCATCACATTGTCTGTTAATTCTGTCTGTGTTCAATGACACATGTCACAATACAGTACAAGTGCTGTCATTTATATACTGTGTTTCTGCTTTGACAGCTGCCATAAAAATGGATGATTTGGAGTCTCAGTATGTTAACAAGAACATATTGCTTAATTGGGAAATAAGAAGAAATTATTCATGACAAGCTGTTAAGAATAGATCTCTCTTTAATTCACATACATAAAACTTTAAACACGTTAAAATAAACTGATTTTTTAAAATATGGTAGTTGGATTTTTTTTCATATGAACACAAAGGACTTTGACAATACCTCCGAACACCATCCAGTTCTGTCAGGATTGCAAGCTGAAATCTGCTGAAGCAGTGAAAGTGTTTGCACTGCAATATAAACCCAGTCCTGTAAAATGACCTCTTACTGTGCCGCTGGACCATTTTTCAACAATACAAGGCAATGATTGATGATGATGATCCACCTGATGGAGTTCACAAAATGTTACCATTTCAATAGAATGGGTTGAGACAGAGGTGAATATTGTTGCACAAACACACAGACTATGGAGTATTTACAGTTCCAAGGCAGCCTGTTGATTTACCACCTTCAGTAATGGCGAGATGTATGTTTACATACTGTCAAAAGAAAAATAATATGATGTCAACAGAAAATGCTCCTAATAACTTAATAAAGTAATTAATAAATTAATATATGTTGATACTGTTATCTGTCAAGCAGATAGCAGCCTCTTTGGATTAACCTTTTCATATTGAAGTGACTAAACTGTTATTTTGTGTTCTACATGAGCTCACGGAAAATCAAAATTGAAAATGAACTTTTATTCTACATCATCCCATTGACTTATGTTAAAGTCATGAACCATGGACTCTGTTCTCAGTATGAGCAGATGAAAATGGTCTAAAACCTTTTATTGAGAATAATACATGAGTGTGTTAAAGAAAACATGAAACAACATTTTTGAAGTAGCAGCAATTAAACAACTTCTGATATTGATACTATTTCAGGTTTCCAAATAAACAGAAAAAAATAATAATTATAATGATTTGTTACACTAAAAATTGGTCTCTTTTAATTTTTTTTTCCTATAAAACGTGTGAAAAGGTCTTTCCAAGCGCGTTTTTAATAAAGGAAAAATAATAAAGGAAATTGTGTTGACCTCCATGGACCTCCAGTCTGACCCTCTTATTCGTTGCCATGACAGCAGTACTGTCTCTTTAAGGGACCCGGAAACGGTTCCTTCCTGTGTGTTCACTGGTCCCGGGTCCCAAACAGACAGCTGAGCTCCCTCCCGGCGATGATATCCCACCCTGCTATCTGGGCTTTTCGCAGCAGTGTGAGGTGCTGGCGACGCCTGGCTGACCTCAAAGCGGCTCTAGGAGTCTCAGACGTCGGCGTTTGTCGCTGGTACTCTACCCAAATTCGTGGCGGTGTCACGGGCATGGAGGAGATACTGGCGAGGGTGGTTGCACCTTTACCTACATACGAAACGAGGGACAAATCGCCTCCTCCTCCCGAATCCAACAGCTTGGAGTTCATGCACTTCTACGGCAGTCTCAAAAAGGAGGACAGACTCGGTGTCCTGACGAAGCTGTCACAGGACTTCGGAGTAGACCACAAAAGCGTGTCAGAGCTCGCTGTGAAGCTGTTGGACACCCAGCTACGGGACTTGGCGACCATTTTGCAAGTAGAAGACAGGCTGCGGTACAGCTTGACTCCCCGTTATAAACAGTTGCTGAACCATATAAGCAGAGTCGAGGGGGGAGTGAAGTTTCTGGTGGACCTCCGAGCCGATGTGCTTGAAATAATCTCATCCAAAGCTAGCGAGAGCCCACACATCAGGGTAAAGCTTTTGTTGACTTTTTTCTACGGGTGCTCGCATGAGTCAGGCAGTGCCATTCGCGATTAGTTGTTTGCCACTGCTGCCTCAATAGCTGAACGAGAATTTTAGATCATTTTAGATCATTTTTATGTGGTATATTTTAACAGCATCAGCAGTACAGCTGCATACACAGCTAACATTCACTCTGAGGCATGAACTACACCCCTTCCTTTGCCCCCCATCACGTGGATCACGTTTCATCACAGCTTGAGTGTCTCTCACCTTTGCCCCACTTTACTCTCCTTACCAAAATCGAGGAACTAAGTTATTATTTTTGATTTCCTCATAGCTTAGGATGTTTCCGCAAATAGGTTAGACAGAGCTTGTTTGGCACAAAACACTATAAAGCTAAATGTCAGAGCTTCCTTCATATTTGTCAGAGCTGTGCAGATCAACTTGCAGCACTGATCTGAGCTACTCTGCACTGTAGACCTTCCTGTGTTAAAATAGACCCTGTAATCATGTCTAATTCTACACAAGAAGAGGCAGGAATTGCAAAGTGAACAAGCAGAATATACTGTAAATCAGGCATGTCATGAATATTTTAAAGACAAAGTGAAAATAAATTTGACAGAGAGGGTTGTGGGATAAAAATAATAAATAAATAATAGAATTAATTAAACTTTCCATCACAGACATGGCTCCCATGGTCCCCTTATTGTACCATAATGGTACCTTTTTGTCAACTTTTTTCCAGAAAAGCTACCTCAGTCTCATTTTCTTCATTGTTCAGTCAAATATAATTACAGTTTTGAGTGCAGTTCAACACTTTAGTGTCGGAGTTTCCATGCACACTCTGCTATAGTGGAATATTTTCCAGATTGAAATCCTGCTTCCATTTTATCACCACGCACAGTTTATTCAAAGGAATATTGTGGTTTAATTCCACCTGGGATCTTTGTAAATGTATACAAAGTGTGTGGATAAATTGTGTAGATAATTATTCTATTACTTCTTTTGAATAGTTGAGCCGTAAAAGAACAACTAATGTTGTTTTTTTTTTTTTTTTGAAGGGGAGGCTGCAACTAATAATTATTTACCAATTGTTTCTCTTTAATTGATTAATTGATTCATTTTGGGCCTACAAATGTCAGAGTGTAGTCATCTCAGTTTCCTAAAGCCCAAGGTCACATGAAACCAAGACCTAGATCTAGATCGAGAGTCTATCAATTTATCTATTAATTAAATAGTCTCAGCTCTAGTTAGATTGGTGCTATCAGAGGCTGTAGAGCTCTTCAGTGATATGCAAGCAATGTCCAAACTCCAACCACAAGATGAAATAGGATATATTCTTTTTTATTTAATCAGTGTTTTTTTAAGTTTGATAAAGATTATAGAACTGTTTAAAGTTTCTGTTTGTTTAACATTCGTCTCACTTGAATTTCTTGTGTTGGCTTTAATTTGGAGTCATCCAAAGCTGATATGAAGCCGCGTTTATATATCAATCAGTGGCTTTACAGATGCATGCAGGCTGGAGAATTGCCATTTGAGCAGTAGCTCTATAAGCAGAAACCCCTTTAGTGTATAGTGGACACAGTCATAACCCAAATGATGTACAAAATGCCAACGAGAAAGATGCTTGGGTTACTGTTGGGAAAACGATCAGGGATGTAGTGGTTTCATCTAAAAGCAAATGCTGCATCTGTGTCTACTTTTCTCAGACATAGCAGATCAAAAGCAAATGGCTGATTGGAAACTTGTTATGCTGAGCTGCAGTAATCAAGATTACAAAACTGATGTGTCTGCCATCCAAAGCTTTAATGGTCAAACTCAAACTGCCCTGTTTGAGATCATTCCAGAGCCAAAAAAAGTTTTTCATCTTTGCGAATCAATTTTTTATATTTTGTTTTGCTTTGGAATCAAGCTTAATATGATTTTCAAAGAGCCCTACTGCACTATCGCCAGAGGACTTCCAGCCTCTTCTCTCCTGCTCAGAATCTATTTTATTCCTGCCGAGAGGTGGCTCAGATGCACTTAATCTCAATAGCCAAGGCCCACTGAGACCTTTTGTATCTTAAAAAGGTCTAAGCTACCTACAGAGTGCTGACTTCTACTGAGTGTTGACCACCTTGGTCTTTGGAGTGCACAGCAATCTTTTCTTGTTGTTATTGCCAGAATTGATTGTGCTAAAAATAGAGGAAAGGTCATGGTGAATATGAAGCTTTTACTACACGTATTGATATCATGTGCATACCAGGGGAGAGGAAAAACTGTGGAGGGAGAAAAATGCAAAATAAAATTTCTACTAACTAAATTAATGAAAGTTTGGATTTGACAACACTGCAATTACTGTGGTTCTTGCAAGACTGTCACTTTGAATTCTACGCTAGATTAGTCTCTCTTGGTTGGGTAATTCATTTTTGATGTTCCTCCTCACTCCATCTACCTCGAGGCCTTTCATTCTTGTTCACCTGTCCACAAACTGAGTGGATGAAAGACGTAAAGACAAGCCAAAGACGTTATTTTATCCGGCTCTTTGCGATTTCAGTGAAGTATCAGTGAGGCTATTTTTCCCTCCCCGACTTGCCAGGCTGAAATGTGGCATGCAGCCTACTGGATTAAAGGTATTGGAAGCACTCACACTGCTTGACCTGTAAACACGTTGGCAGTCTGTGGTCATTTGGCCTTGAATAGACAAACCCTTCCTTCCAGGCACTGCAGCCACTGTATGATCACAATATAACTGCAGATCAAGGAGGCAGAGGCTGTATCAGCTCAGGACATCTGCGCCTCTCCACATTGATGCAGCGCCAGTGTCGAAAAATGCTGCTTCATTTTCTTTTCTAATGAAGTGAAGGGTTTTCTTCTTTCCCCTACCTCTTTTCTTCTGTCTCCCTCCTAACCTCAGGCTTCAAACACTAGCCCCTTCCATTTCAAAAGACTTCATCTTGAGCTAGGTCAATGGCATACACATCTCAGTTTGCCCTTTCTTTTGTGTGGGTGAGAATTGGCTACCCAAGGCAGTAGCTTCTCTTATGAGTTGTTGATGTGGTGGGTTTCTTCCACAGAAATTCAGGTCTGGGATTATCAGACATCATAGATTATTTCACCTTAGGCAGTTTGTGAAGTTAGAGGAACACAAATACACACATACAGTATATAAGTATACACACACATGCGTGGTGGAAGGTTTTTTTTCCCCCTCCTTTCTTTCTCTGAGGGCTGTTTTTGATCCTCCTCACTCCACAGAATTTCCCAGCATGAAACCACTCAACCATATCGCTGAATAATGCAGGGCCCGTTGCATATATGTGGGGAAGATTTTCAAATTTTGTTAGTTTTACTTTTGATAGTTTGCTCGCAGATAACTTCAGCCGGTGGCTTTTGTACCATGACTGTGTTTGAGCTTGTTTGTATTAGCTATTATTATGACTGACAGGCCGGCATTAAAGAAAGCCTAAAGTAATGTCATCATATGGAACAGCCAATATGAGCTGTATTTATGTGTTTGAGTGTGTTTGTGTACGAGCACTGTGTGCGCTTGTTTGTATGTTTGAAGGAGATTTGCTTTAAATGAAGTCTGACCTTTGCAGGAGGCCAGGCCTGCTTTGAAATGGCAAGTTGTTAATTGAAGTGCCTCTTCTATACCCATTGCAAGTTCAAACAAAAATCACTACTCATAATGCGAAAACATTCAAACAGAATACAGGCGCCCAAGGGACCATAGTCCCAGCATAGTCTGCGAGATACCGGCATGGAATTGTTTATAGACCTCAGGCAAACTTAAGCAACTTCCCTGTCGGTCAATAAGGTAAAGCCTGTGAGCTCTCTCAATAAAAGAGGTTGTAAAGACTGCGTGTTTATCCAGCTTTTTAATAGTCATATAAAAGCCGCATTTTCAAGAGAATACTTTTATGGTGTCTCTTCTTCATAAGATATGAAGAAAAAATGGAAAACAATTTCCATAGCTACAGAAAAAGGACATCTCTTACAGACCTTGGATAACTTCTAATAGAATAGATACCATGACCTTTTTCTTATTCATGTACATATAAGAATTGCCAGCAGTGTTTTATTGATATCTTATTTATTTCCTGCTCTTTTATGAAATACAAATGCAAGAGACTGCTTTTATTTCCCAGACAGAGCGCTCGCCAAGGGGAGAAAAAGTGGTGAAGTTTCTATTATCAGCTGTATGTGGATGTTAATTCTAAACTCTTTCACCTATTCTGTCTCCCAGGACCTGAACGGCACTCTGAAGAGTTTGTTGTCTGAGTGGTTCTCTGTAGGTCTGCTCCGACTAGAGAGAATCACCTGGCAGTCCCCCTGCGAGATCCTGCAGAAGATCAGCCAGTAAGGGAATTCATGCTGCTCCCTCACACTGTGTTTCTCTTCTTTCTTCCTCTCTCTCTCTTTCTTTTCTTACCTACAAATGATGCAGCACAATATGATTGTCCCCTGATAGCTTAGCAACTGTAACTACAATTTTGGACAAACCAGACAGACTTTACTCTTTGAAAAGAGTAAAGTCTGTCTGGTTTGTCCAACTACGTACTGCACTGCAATATGTAAACGAGTAAGATCCCTATTATTATATTATAGCTAATTAGATCTACACCGCTATAATGTATGTATGTCATCAAGGGCATATTTAAAACACCTTTTACAGGGCTCTTGTTTTAAAACAAGTCAGCAGAGAGCATAAAAAGTCATGCAGAGACGTTCTGTGTCTCCATTCAGATACTTCTGATAGTGCACGTCTATGTACACAGTGTACACTACGTATTTACTGATGTAATGCGCTAATTTCAACAGGGTAGGGTCAATTAATCAGTGCCAACATTTGAGTGCCAAAATATAAATATAAAACATATGTACACTTACGTTTTCGTATTGTGGTATTCACTACAACTGCTTCAGCTTCAGCCACTTCCTCAGCCACCATTTTCACAATCCCTGCCCTTCATAGCCAAAATGGCGACCACTGAGGGCGAGATGTGTCCAGCGTTCCAGACTCAGCTTTTTGACCGTTAGTAGTGCACCATTACACTGTGTAATAAGTATGGAAGTATGCAAATTGAGACACAGCAATGGTGTTTAGATCTGCTCCCTGAGTTGCTCCTGTTGTAAACTGTATATGTGCAGTAAGGGGATGGAACAGTAAATTCATTTAAAAAAAAAAAAAGCTGAAAGACAATCCTCTTCCCACTTCCTATCCCAGGTATGAGGCAGTGCACCCTGTACGGAACTGGACTGACCTGAAGCGCAGAGTGGGGCCATATCGCCGTTGTTATGCCTTCACCCATGCCGCCATGCCAGGAGAACCCCTGGTTGTGCTACACGTGGCCCTCACTGAAGACATCTCTGATAACATTCAGGTTAGAAGCGATGGCTGCAGGCTGTTGTCATGGTTTGTATCACTTTACCAGACCTTGGAGGATACTGAAACATCTGGGATGTAGTATTTTTATTCCTCCTCTCAGCTGACAAATGGATTATTGCTGTGTGAAAAACAATACAGAGACCTTTAAACTGCATATCCCTCTGGGAGCAACCTCTACAGGCTTCTTCCTCTTGCCGTTTACAGTGAGGAAAAGGTGCTTTTGACAACACTGAAATATTACGTGGTGTAAAATAGTCCAGCGATATCCACAGTTTTGCTCCAGCAGCTCGGAAATCTTTGTAAGACACTCCTGCCTTGGTTGCAGCGATCTAGCTATGAACACTGACAATGGACTTGTATCTGGATGAGTAACACAGAATTTGTCTTTCTGACTCGACAAAAATGTGTGTTCTCTCCTCTTAGAGTATCGTCCGTGAGTTTGCCTCCCTCGACTCAGAGGAGGATGTGAATAAGATAAATGCAGCCATCTTCTACTCCATCTCCTCCACCCAGGCTGGCCTACAAGGGGTGGAGCTGGGCAATTACCTCATCAAGAGGGTGGTCAGAGAACTACAGGTGAGCAGGGGTGGGAAGTGGGGTGTACATTTGTAAAAAAGCAAAAAGTTGATTGACAAAAACACTGGATGTGGCTGTTATAAATCGTGGTTTAATTATAGATGAATTTGAGCAATACAGTATTATTGTAGATGGCTATATTTTAAACGATTTAACTTTTAAAGTCAAGTCAAGTTAATTATATTTATATAGCCCGAACTCACAAATTAATTGAAATGTCAAAGGTCTTGAATAAACAAACACTGTAGTAGAAAAAGTAAACACATTCAGTGAAGTACATTCACAAGGATCATTCTGCCTGGTATGAATGTATAATTTACTCAGCATGCAGCACATTTAATAAACATAATTAAACTTTTCAGAGGTCATTCTCTGTATCAATTCAAATACTGCCTTCTGCATATTTCTTTTTCTCATTGCTATTGAGGAAATTAATTCAGGGACGAACATAATAACGATGTTCTGGTAAACCTTCTGAATCGTATAATTAGCTAATTTGATATGTGAGATGAGGCCAAAATTGAGACGATAGCATTTTATCTTAATAGTTTAGCTAATTATAGAACTGTAAAAATTGGAGGCAACGCCATTGTGAAATCCTGTAATAGGAAAGTTATTTGAATCGTATTAAAAACAAGGCTTGGGGGAAGCAGGAGGTCACAGAAGAGACAAGTTTGTGTAAACATCTGTTATGTAAACACAAAACCATAAAGCACCCAGTGTTATCTTTGAAGCTTGTAAACCATCCTGTCTCATTACAGCTAGCTTATCATGAGGCACATGTCACTATATATGGCACAGATACAACTGTTAACTCCTGCAGAGCTCCTCAGCTCCTCCCCTACGGTGTAGTTGCTGAAGTGTTGTTTGTCTCTTCCAGGAACAGCACGTTTCTCTCTGCATGACTCGTGCTGAATTCAATTAAAAGGCTATATGTTAGGCTTTCAGGTGCGGCCCAGCTGGCACGGCATTGTTCCAGCGAGAAATATAGCTGCGACCTGCAAAATTTTTGTTTGATAGTTTTTCAGAAGTTTTTTGTTTCTTATTTTAGTCTCAGTGCTGAATTATAAATCTGCCACTTGTTTTACCACTTGCTGAATGCACACACACATAAACAGAGCGGGAGTCACTCGACAGGCAGTAATGAAATCTCATCTATCCCCCTCAATAAGCGCAGAAGAGCCCTTCATGTTGGGCCACTCCAGCTAGTACTTGTTAAATGATTGGAACATTGAATGGAACATCAAAAGCCACTCTGCCCAACAGATGGAAAATAACTCTTATAGTGTATCCTTATAAAAAATCAAGTTTCAGAGCCTTAAGCTTCTTTAACTTTAGTTATTTATGCAATGGGACTGTTGACTGCTGCAAGCTTTTCCACTTATTGGCATTTTTAATAATGGCAACAACACGGTCCAGCCAGCTCAGCAGATATTGTTTTGTGTTTTCTGCTTTACTATTAGTGCTATTTGTTTCAGAGGTTGAGAAGTAGGTCATATTGCACTGTGCTGTCAAGCCTTACAGATGGGGAATGTTGTCTTCATCAACGTCTACTAACATTGCATGTCTGCATCATCTCCATTCATCTTTGTTATCTTTGTAATGCAAAAATGGATAAAAAAAAAAGGGCTGTACTACTTTTTGGCTTCTCTACAACCATACAAAACCATACACTGAGCAATTACTACATGATGTTGAGTTAGTTTTCATGTGGGCCGACTGCATAATATATTGTTGTGTGTTACCTTAACTTTAACCTTAATTTCATTATTAGTCCATAGTTCATTGGAACTTATCTGTTTTGCTATTTGTCATAATTATAATAAAATAAATAAAATAAAATAATAAATATAAAATAAATAAATAAATATAAAATAAATCTGCATGTGAATACATTGAAATATCTGACTGGAAACTATCTTAATTTCACCAAATCACATAAATTACACTAGACTCGACACCTGACCTGGCAGTTACAGCGTCTCTGCTAAGCTAGTTATGTTAGCTCTCATTTTCTAGATATTAGCTTCTGCCTTATTTAACTGTCAGTTACGTTAAATAATAAAATATATTACAACAATGTTGGTTCATCAAAATTGAGATATTTTCCTATTACAATTACCAGCTAGGGAAACATCAGTAAGCAAATTAAGATGCTGCTAAGGCTAACAGAGGCTGTCCCACAAGCTAGCTTTCACTTGATGTAGCTCTCTATCCATTGTTCTGGCCGTTATTACGAAACTCTAATAGTTCAAAAAAGGATCAATTAGGCTCAAATCCCATTTGTCTGACAGCCCAGTATGCCGGAAACAAACCGCTTTTGCTGCGGAGGCCAATTGGTCCAAAAGTACCAACCCAGTATAGATGTCAGTCCATTGTGTCCTTTTAACTCGTGTGACGGGGGTGCACACCAACAATTATTCATTCCGATGTTCAGAATTTGTCTGCAATGGTTAAACCATTTGAAATGTTTTGCACGGTAAGGTCAGAAATGTTGCCTACTAAGGGCAAAAGCCCCACTGAGCCAGCACCATGGTCACAGCAGACAATCACTGAACTGACAACTGCAAGGAGAGTTGCGTTTTTGAAGCAAAGGGACATTTTAAGGACCATTGGGGTGTCAGAATAATTGCCTGTCAGAAGAATGGCATGGCACCATAGAGAGCACACCTAAGCTCAACTACCACTTCTAAAGCAGATTACTGAGCCAGAACTACAATTCTTGTGCTTAGTCAGATTCCAGATTGAAGTCAGTTTTGACATATATAATATATAACCACTGCATTTTGTTTTTATAAGGTTTAGAAATTAACCTCTTATATTTATATACCTTCATTCCTTTTCTTCTTTCTTTTATCCAAAGCACCCCATGAGTGCAATTATTCTTTTTTTCTTCATGGGAATGGAACCGTGACCCTGACAGTGTAAGTGCAATGCTCTATGGTCAAGGCTACTCAAAACCACAATGCGCTTGTATTCTGCACAGACCGTGGCTTTCTGACAGGGCTTTACCTTACATAAAGGTGAAGAGAGAGGAGCTGCGCAGCCACAGAGGGACCACTGACATGATAGATAGATGATAGAGTGGAAAAGAAAAGGTCACAATCGTGATTTAAGGTGAAGGGAGGAGGTCTTGCTTGTCTTTGTAGATTGGACCCTAGAGCACAATTCTGGCACTGCTCCGACTTTTCCTCCATATCTTTTCCGCCCCCTTCCTTTTTCATCTTTCCTACGGTCCTTATTTCCACCCCTTTTTTTTCTTTGTTAACCCTGCCAACTCTTTAATGGGAGCACCCAGCAGAGACAAAATAGAGGAGGTTGGAGAGTAGGGTGAAATCATTGTACAGTAGAGTGAGAAGAAACACAAGGCGCAACAGAAACACGGGACATGGAAAGTGAGAGGACTGGATTCTGAAGTGAAAGGAAGGCAAAATCAAGGGGAATGAAGGGAAAACAATGTTGCAGAGTGAGGCAGACAGACAGGAGCGTGTCCCTCCAGGGGTTGTCTGACACTTCCACTTTCATCTGCAGCCTTTCACTCCTCATCCTGCCACATGGCTCTGTCACTTATCAAACCTGACGCCAGGGTACGAAGATGGGTGGGGAAGAGAGGAAAGATTTTGTTGAGAGGAGAGGGTAGTGGGGTGGAAGAGAAGCCGTGAGATGAGTGGGTAGTCGTTTTTGCGTGTGTGTGATTGAGACGAGACAGCGACATGGGGGAGAGGCAAGTGAGAGAAGAGAACCGGTATTAGAGGTGAGAGTGCAGGTGACTGAGGAGGAGGAGGAGGAGGAGGAGGATAGAATAAGAGGGAGGGAAAGAGAGAGGCGATCATCCATCTCCATCAGCGGGGCAGGATCATGAAGCAATGGAGTTGATTTGTAATGCCGTCCCTGTCTGAGGAATCGGAGGCCTGAGCAGCCGCCTGAGCATAAACAAGAAAATTTTGTTTTGCGTTTTGATACTAAGGTCGAGTGTTTATCTCCTTTATTTCCACTGCTGCAAAGCTGGTGCCCTTTGCATTCTGGTGGGGATCAAATCTCTGCTGCCTCTCATCTGTTTTCTTTAAACGTTTACCTTGTTTTCTCCTCCCAATCCCTTACCTAGGTTTCTTTTATTTTTTGTTTTTCCTCTCGTCAAGCTAAGGGAAGGTTGAGGCAATTCTACGCGGAGCTGTCTCTGCATGAATGTAAATGACTGTGCAACTTATCCGTGTTTCAAAATAGATGCTTAAAAAAAAAAAAACCCTTTTCATTCCTACCTACTTTAATTCCATATTTAACACAGGCTACACATTCTTTCAGAGATACCAAACATAGAAACGTGTGTTCTTATTTCTTGAATCATTTATACTGTAGATGGCTTATTAATTATTTAGAGCTTATTAATACATTGGTACATGTATATGCATATTGTGCTGTGTTAGGCATAGGTTACTGTAACTGCTCAGAGACTGGCACTTAGCAAACACAAATTAGTCAGCAGCACAGGAAGCACAAATCAAACAGCGTCACACAAATGTTCCCGTCAAGCCCGATCACCTCTGAGCTTGTAATGTCCTACACAGTTCTGCTTCTGAATCATTTGGCCGATCACATTGCATAAAAATATAATCCTCACCTTCAGTTGCCTCAGAAACATCTTCATTTTACAGCTTTCCAGATAAAAATCCTCCAGTATCACTGAAAGTTTTGCTCCTGTTGCCATCTGCTACCTGCACACTGTGAAATACTTTGGATCGCTAAAGATCCCTAAAAACATTTTTGAAAAGCAAACTTTGGTTGTCTGAGGAATAGAAGACAGTTGAGGGAACAATGAATTAGACGGGTTGTCTCTGAAGACAATGAGGTATGCGTTTAAGGTTTAACTCTACCTCCTTCCCTCTCTTTTCATGTCTTTCAGAGCGAGTTCCCTCACATGGCCATGTTCTCCAGTCTGTCTCCAATCCCAGGCTTCTCCTCCTGGCTCCAAGGCCTGCTCAGCCAGTACAGGAAGGAAGGTCGGAGCTCTGATCTCCTCTCTGAGCAGGAGTGGAAGGAGGTGGAACAAGCCACCGACTCAGCCCCAGGAGCCCCGGCCACCGAGGCTCTCCGTAAGCTGATAGGCACCAGTGAGTGGACGCACTCTGAGCGGCTGTCCCGTGTCCTGGAGCCCGCCCTGATGCGTCTCTGCGCCTGGTATCTCTACGGGGAGAAGAGACGAGGCTACGCTCTCAACCCAGTGGCTAACTTCCACCTGCAAAATGGCGCCACCATGTGGCGGCTCAACTGGCACGCCGACACCAGCCCTAGAGGCGTGGCGAACTCTTGTGGCATCATGGTGAACTATCGTTACTTCCTGAACGAGACATCTAAAAACAGCGCTCTTTACCTGCAGAATAAGGTCATCACGGCATCGGAGCAGGTGCTGGGTCTGGTGTCCCAATTTCAGAAGAACAGCAAACTGTGAGAAATATGCGCCCATACATAGAAGTTAAATAGCACTTAATATTATTAATATATTGACTGACTGCTTCAGAAGCAGCACTTGAATGGACATCAGCTGGTGTTCGTTTTTCAGATGAAATTAGAACATTTCTCACATGACGTGTTTCATCCCATCTTCTGTGTGTAGTGCATAGGTTAGGCTTTTTGCCTCATTGGGTTTCTGGTTGAAGCTGTTTGATATTGTGTAAGTGCTTCGCAGGCTGAGAGACTGTAGCTAATGAAGCACGAGTCATCTATCAATGCTTTACCATGTTCCTGGATAACCGCGTGTGTAATGGCGAAGAAGGAGCAACGAGGGAGCGCAGCTACTGGAATAAATGATGTTTAGGTTCTTTCATTTGGGCGAACTGTCTCCCTGCAAACGCTGGAGAATGGGAGAGTATTCAATTCTGTTTTTTTTTTTTTTTTTTTTTTTATACACACCTGCTGTTACACTGATTATTTCCACAAAAAGCTCAATACACAAAGGCATGAAATCACAGACCGGAAATATTATATCATATTAAATAACTCTAAACAAAACTCCAATTATTTCATGACTACTCATATTTTACACTCGACTGTGCTCGCTTTGATCCAATGGGCTGGACCCTCCTGGTGCCTCCGTTCAGGTGATTTTATTTATTAATATTTTATAATTTTGCCCTCACAAACACACACCCACACACACACACACACACACTTACCATCAGCCTCTCTAGAGAGCCATCACTGATGTTCTAACTGCTCTGTACGGGTGCCAAACAGGGCTCATATCAGCCCACACCCCATTGTTGTGAAATAATATATCACAGCAAGTTGACTGTGAAATTACATTTTATCTCTCCAAGGAGCCAAACTTTCTTTTCATTTTTTCGTGTCTCTCTCTCTCTCTCTCTCTCTCTCTCTCTCTCTCTTTCTCTCTCTCTCTCTTTTTCTCTCTCTCTCTCCCCTCACCCTTTTTTTTCCCCCTCCCTGTGCCGCTCTGTGTCCTAGAAACTAATGGAGTGAGAAATAAAGTTAAAGTAAATGGCTAGATTGATGGTGTTCAGTTGTGAAGAAGCTGAGAGGAGAATAAAGAAGCATAAAAAGGACAGTTGTTTAAAGGATGCCCTTGGCAGACAGCGTGTGTGTCTCCACTGATACTGGAGACAATACGAGAGCCATAGCTTCCTCTGTGCACAGACGTGCGTAAGGGACACGGAGGAGAAAACGCCGACACTGTCACACCATCTCAGAACTGAGGACGTCACTGCACGCTGTGGTATGGGTTGCCATGGTAACAACATTGACATATTTCACACCTGCTGCTAGCATCCAGGGCTTGTTTTTCGTAACCTTTGCCCAAGAATACCTGATTGTAGTGACCAAAGAGAGGTTTGGGTCAAAAGTCCAGTGAGTTTTTAATTATGAACATTTTAACAATCTATTATGTTGTACACTGAAAGTCATGGCTTTCAGTAGTCAGTAGTGAAGTATTTCCCATAGGACTAAGAAAAAAAAAAAATTGTTCACACAGCGAGCAGTAACAACACTGAAATCTGATTTATGGACACATCAGGTCCCCGCTAAATGAAATGATACAAACCTCTTCAGTGGATGCTTAAGAGGATGAGACAATCCCTACTGCACAGCTATCTGATGGGAAAGCTTTTAGTTTTGCAACCAGAAAAGCTTTAATCAGGTCCACCTTTCATGTGTTAAATTGAGTTAATTTGAAAATGGGTGTCCAAATGAATCAAATATGAACACGTAATTACTTAAAATATCATCATAACAAAGGTAAAGTTAAACATCTGTGGTCAAATAGCGGTAAAATTGGAAAGCTATGTTAGAGCTTTTTCTAGACAAATGTAGCAGCAAGTATTCCGAGAACTGACAATTTCCACATGGGTGCTGTGTGTACTTAGACCAGTCTTCATTTGTATCTAATCAGATTGTAGTTTTGTCACATTTCCAGCCCAGCACATGTTGGTAATGGATTCACAGCCAAGTTCAATATTGTGCTGCAGTGTCGTCTGACACGTCTTAGATCCAATACTTTCCAAAAAGCAGCAAAAGACCTGATTAAAATTGATTAGAAACTGTCTGCTGCGGAAATTCATGCCTCATCTAAAAATAATTCAGTAATTCAGACAATCCTTTTATTTTTTTATTTTTTTTTTTGAAGATGGCGAGTGCATGTGTGCGTGGCGGTGGCGTATTTCATTTCTTGTCCCTCGTTCGGAGGAAATTGCCTTACAAATGAAGCTAATCCATTTTTTACAGTTCACAGTGGCCAGAAAAGTCAGAGAGTGATGGTAGAGTGGTGGCCGTGGCATTTTCACATCCTAATTCACTCTGATAAGGTCTGAGATATGAAAGCCTTTTGTCTTCATCTGTTCAGAGAGTTTAAAGGGACAACAATTGAAGTAAGTGCTGCATTGTATCACTGATAAACCCTGATGTGTTATATTTTATAATCTATTGTCAACAAAAAAAAAAACAAAAAAAAAAATGAGTGAGTGCAAAAGATGTGAGCGCCCCAATACCACTGAAACAAAACACTGAAATAGAGGCATGAGCTGTGACTGGAAAGAGCTTCAAAAGATTGTCATACTTAATTAATCAAAGAACTTTTGAAATGAACCCGAATACAAGTATTGTTTTTCTCCCATAATGAAATGCAAAATGCGAAAATGTAATTAATTTTTAAGATGCAAACATGATGGAAAAACGCTTCCATGTCATATGCCATATCAAATTGTTGTCCCAATACACACTAAACTCTGTCTATTGAATCCCAGGTTAAAGAGAACTGAAAGGTTAGTTTTAAATATAATTTGTTTGCTGTAATGTTCAACATTAATAACTAAATCAGAGACTATCAAGGTTAAAGGAAAAACATCTGAGTGCGGTCACTTTTCAGTGCGGTCATGTCTGTCTTCAAGAGATCAACTTAGATTGAAGGATGTATTCTCTGCCATTTTTTTTTTTTTTATGCACGCAGCATTTTATTTTAAAACTACTGACATTTGGGGAAAATTTTGCACACTTGTGCACACATTTTCTAAATGTCATCGTATGGACCATTCACAGCTGTATTTACAGGTAAGTGATGATTGGAGGAAAGGGGCGATTTTCAGTTAAAACTGAAAAGGAAAGAAAACCTTCCCAAAGGCTGGCTTTACCTGCAGGCGATTGACTTTCCTGTTTGTATGTGTGTGTGTGTGTGTGTGTGTGTGTGTGTGTGTGTGTGTGTGTGTGTGCGTGTGTGCCAGGGGAGGGTTCATCCAAGTGTGTTAATCCATTCTTCCTGGTTGCTGTCGCTGGCCCCCCTTCATGCTTCTCACCTCACATCATCACCATTCTCCTCCTTCTCCACCCCCTGGTAACCCGACCCTGCACCCACAGCTCATCCAATCCCTTGGTCTGTCTTCAAAGGACTTCACGGTTTTACGAGCAATCAGGACACACGCGCACACACAGTTCCACATGTGCATAGCCACACACAATCGCAGGGATGCATGCTGCCTTTCCAATCTGCCAATATTTTGCAGGATGTACCCTTTAGAGGGCAGCAGAGTTTCACTCAGAGTCACTGTGCACATAGTTCAAACAACACTTCTCTGATGTGTTGGCTAGCCAAACACCCTCTTCCCCTTGTTTTTCTAATTAACCATAGCCTCTCTCTCTTCTTCTATACCTTCCTCTTGCATACCTCCCTTTCTGTCTTTCTTCTCCCTTGGTGCCGTACTGTTTTCCTTTCAACTCACCCCCCCCGTCCCAGTTGTGGAGTGAGTTGGAGATTGACAGATCTGCTATATCTGGTTATAGGCTGTAATTAAAACTAATTCAGCTTGCTGATGGCATTTTCCGCCCCCGTTCATCCATTGCAATTAGTCAGTATTAGTTGACCCGACGTCTTGTATCAGATTGGGTTATTGAATGAAAAAGAGGTAAACAGGCAGAGGTAGCTGTGGCATCACCCTGGGGTAAAAGCCACTCTGGGCCTGATGCAGTTGCCAGACAGATAGAAATAAGAGTGTGAAAACTGTTTTGTCCTTTCCTCTCATCATCTTTTGCCCTCGATATCCGGACCACCTGGAAATATGTGGAAACACCTTTCTCTCTGTCCCTCGTGTTGCTAATACAAAGTGTGTCCTACTGTGCATGAGTCGAATTTCCCAAACATTTTACGGTTGGAAGCAAACCAGATGTTAAGAAATTAAGAAAAACAGATGTTCTGACACGCATTGTTTGTACATGCTCTATTTCATCCCTCAGTAAAGTTTAAATAGTGACAAAGCTAAATCTTGCTTCTTGAAGAGACAAAAATGTTAGAACTCACAACACAATGGTGTTGCCAATTTATTGGGCAGTTTTTCTTTGTGCAGAAATGTTGTCAATCATCCTGTTTATTGAAATAATCACCATTACAGTTAAATATCTCATAATAAGACCCACATTAAAAGGTTAGTCCAGAGACTTTGTTTTATATATTTGTATTATATAGCTCAAGGACTCACAAGGAGGCTTGGCTAGTGGTTCTGAGCAGAGCTGTGTGGCAATGACAGTATGTAATTTGCTCACCACCTTATTTTCCTTGGATAAGCTAACATTTGGTAATTAGTATGTAACACAAAATACAGCTATGGCTGATGGGGATGTCAGGAGTTGTGCAGGTATATGATCATAAACCAAACCTTCACCTGAATAGATTAACTGTGAAAGTTACAATTTTGCTAGACTGCTAGACTAGCTATAAAAAAGTGACATCCTGGGTATTCGTCTCGAGAAGGACTGGAAAAACACTGGATCCTACACTTCCCATGTTGCAAAAGACCTCCCCTGCCTGCTTAATGTCCACATCTTCCAAACTCTATGCTCCAGTTTGTGATGCAGGCTTTCTGTTAAATATACTGTAATGAGTCATCAAGCCCAAGCTTAGATCATCCTGGTTATTTTCTCAGATCTGACAAAGCTCCTCCTCAGCCAAAGAGGACATTATATAACTGATTTCACATTATGAGTACTATTCACCAGGACCTTTTATATTTATAGAATCAGCCCAAGAAAAGCAAAAATCCTACATTATTCTTTTTTTATTCTTCTTATTTACTTGTTTGAAATAGAATATTTTAGAATCATTTATAAAGTCATGCTATTAATTAATAATTAATATTGATTAAAAGCTCACAGGTGTGTGTCATTCAGACTCATAGCTAACACCAGAGATGAGCAGTTTTAATGAATTTCAGCTTGCCTCCTCAAAAGATTCCTTCATCTGATGAAATATATAACACATGCGGTGAGAGAGACAGAGTTTTCTTACTTTTCCTCTCTTCCACAGACACACTGAGTAATGAGTCAATGGCTTTTCCTGTCAACACGGTTTGTCTTTTACAGTCACTGCGTGCATCCCAGAGACCCATTAGAGCTATAGACCTCCTCCACACTTTCAATCTCGCTGATGCATCCACAGAGTTATCTTTCAAAAATCGGTTTACTCGGTTTTTCTCTCCCTCAGATCAGCTCACACTGCACCCTCTCCATCTCCCTACGTCTCGACCCTGTGTCTACCTCCCTTCATCCAGACATGCACAGCGGTTGCAGAGCTGCATATTGAAAGGATACGCGGTCCCACTTCATGAAGCTGCGACTCTCATTTAAATGGATGCAGCAGCTGGGCTGACACGCAAGCCTCGCCTCGTGAATCCATGCTCCTCTTGCAGCAGAAGAGAGGGGAGAGCGGAAGCCGACAATGGTGTGACAAATTGCGTTTTCTTATTTTTCATTCCGTTGATTTATTCCTTCCCTCTACTGCATTGCCGCCCATCAACACCCCACTACCCACACCCACACCACTCTGCCATTCCCCCATCCTGTTTCCTCATCACATTCTATCCTTTGGAGCGGAAGGCCTATAGCAGTGGTAATGAGGGAGGTTAATTGGCCTTGCTGTGTCTTTAGGAGGCTCGAAAGTGAGGATGGCAGTGGTAGGATAGGGGGTGACAATTTTCTCAATTTTCTCCGGATGCCCACCTGCTTACCCTCTGCTGTTTTCACATAATCTCAAATCTTCCCCACTGAGAGCGCTCTATCTAGGCAGTGTACAGATAAAAGAGACTTTCCACACGGAAATGTTTTTACAGACACTGACGCTGTTCACCCTATTCAATTACTCGGGGGTCACATTCTGATTCGGCATGCAATCACAAAGTTGACTTGATTTGCATTTTCAGGGTAAGTTGGATAAAAATAAAGGAGGTGAATTGTTCACTGTGATGGACTGCCTGTCTCAAGCTATTTTCAGGGCTCTGCAAGTTGATTTTCATTGTGAAATTAATGAAAATCTGTAATCAGAGTATATTCACATTCACACTATTGTTCTTGGTTTAAATCATGTCTGGGTTATGATGTCTTTATGGAACGTATAAAAAACCTGGCTATTCATATACCTGCATAGGCGATCATAGCAGAATACAGACTTCTTATTGTCTTTGTAAATTCAGGCATGTCTGATCTCTCCATATGTAGCAAGAGTCATTTTTTTGTACTGACTTAGCTCCCTCAGCAGTTGAAGACGAACTCAGTTTGGTTTCTAGATGCAGGACTCCGCTTCATTTACCACTCTGCAGGATTTGGCCTATTTATGTGATCACCGGTTATAAAAGATTCAAGTGAGAGAGTCTTATGCCTAAGTTTACAATATTTCAAGTCTGCCTTAAACCAAATGTTCAAGCAAATATTCTAAAACAGGTTGCTGTAATCACTCCTCCTGTTCATACTGGCCATTAAGACATATCTTCCTAATGGGCTTCTAACAGAAGAAATGGGGGACCAAATCCACACGTCTTGTCCGAGTTAGCCATATCATGAGAGTATCTTCTATAGAGCCACAAAGTCCTCTAGGGAGGAAGTCAGTGTGGCTGGATGGGTCAACAAAATGTTGGACTTGAACCACAGTTTAACTGTTTCTGTAGTTTCTTTTAGCCTTGACAACTGACATTCCCTAACTGTAACTGTTTGTGAAGGCACTGACAAAAAATGTCATTCTGCCTATAGGGGCATCAGATCAGACAGTGTTTGTATGCATCACTCTGGGGGTCATGAACAAGCAACGCATTTTGTTATTTAATTTGGATCATTTCAGTTGGAAGAGATCCCTTTATGGTCAGTAAAAAGCAAAAATCTGCTTCAGTGTATGTACATACTTTAAAGTGAATCCTTGTCTTGGGGTACAGCAGCTGGTATATTCAGTTTTTTTTTTTTTTTAAATCAGGATAAGATGTTGATATGATTTGATATAAGCAATACATAACCAAAAGCTCAACCACAACCAGTGTGAGTAAATGTGTGCATGTAAACATCCTGGAGTCAGTGTAAAGGCTAATCATATGCACTGGAAAATGGTTGGCATTAATCTTCATCTACACATGAGTTAAAGTTACAGTAAATGATCCAAATAAGTAAAACCACAAATGTGGGCACTTAAGTAAAATGCTGCACTTTTAATATTAGGTTGCACACATAATGGCTTTCACACCATGCATAAGCACATAGAAATGCAAAATTAGCTTGTTCAGAAAACACTGTGGGTTTAATCTACATAATTAATAGGAATTGCAAGAAGTATCTGTGAAAGGCACCTTGTTGAGAACATTTTTCATTAGCCCCAGGTGGCTGGAAGTATACTATGTAAATATATTGCATAAGATGATCCTGCAGTGTGTGTCCATGCACGATATGTGGCTTGTTAACTGTGTACAGTCCATGCATTTAACCTGCAGGTATGTGTTTCATCAACCAAAAGTGAAACAACCACTAAAGCTATTTTGTAATAACAGTATTTTTGTGTTATTTCCCAGAGCACATAACTCAGTGTCTGTGGAAAGGGGTTGCGAGGTCAATTCGATCCATTATTCCTCATCTGTCTCGTTCTTTCTCTTCCTCTCCACTCACCTTCACTTTCATCAGCGCCAACACCTCCTTCCTCTCTATTTCCACTCCATCTCAGCCCCTCCTTTCTTCCTCCATTCTAGTCCCTTCATCCATCTCGATGCTGTGGTCAGTTAGGCCACTCCAAGTGACCGATGAGCAGAGCCATTGATCACTATAAAGTCAGCCTTTTACACTTAATGAAATGCCGGTTCGTTCACCCCACACATGCAAAGTCTCCAGAGATGCTCCACCACACACACGGGCACACACACACACACACACAGAAGTTGAGTATTGGTGGCAACTTGATTAAATCAATATAAGTAGAGATAGATGGAGAAGCAGGCAGATGGATTGATTTAGCAGAGTATATTCATCTGGTTTACTCAACACTGCTGATTATTCACCATCAAGCATGTCAAACTTTTTTCTTCTTGACTTTCTGCCCCTGTCTAACCCTGCCTTACATGATTTGTGCATAATGGTGTTTAGGAATATTTTTTTATTATTATTGACTTTCTTTATTGGAAGCAGTTTCATAGGCAACAACATGACAATAAAATGTGATAGAGAGGACTTCCATTCTTTCATTTTTCCCCGGTCTTTTTATCCGTCCCACAATCCCACCTCACCCAAAAGAGAACAATTCTCAATGTAAATCCAATACTGACATGTGGACAGTACAGAATACATACAACACATACAAAATATTGAAATAAATGAGTGAAATAACAAATGTCTGAAAATAATGATAATAAATATATAAATAAATTTTAAAAAAAGCTCAGTCGTCACAATCAGGCAGAGATGGCAAAGATTCAATAGAATTTAAGAGAGGTCTCTAAGTTTTTTCAAATGAGTTTAAGGAGCCATTGAGGAAAAATCTAAGCTTTTCAATTCTAATGAACAGTAACACCTCTTTCTTTCACCCACCTGCTATGAGATGGAGGTTAAGGGTGTTTCCAATTAAGGAGTATGAGTTGCCTGGCCAAGAGGGTGGCAAAGGCAAGAACAGTCTGCGTGATTTTTGAGGTAAAAGGCTGCAGGGGGGCATCAAACAAAGCCAAGAGAGGTTCAGGAGAGATTATTGTTATATGCTGTGCTAAGAGTTTTGAAGATGTCAGACCAGAATGTGGCAAGCCTGGGACAGAACTATACTATACAAACATATGGGTATGATCGGCTGGGGATTGTTTGCACCTCTTACATGAGTCAGTTACATTGGGGTAAATCCAAGACAGCCTCAAATTAGTGTAGTGAGCTTTGTGTACAACTTTACACTGTAAGAGGCCATGCCTCGCACACATTGAAGAGGAGTGAACTAACCGTAAAACTTGTTGCCAATTATCATCAGTCAGCGTGGTTCCAAGCTCTTGCGCCCAAGAGTCCTTGGGACCGGACGCTGGGGTGTAAATAGTAGAATTGTTATGGCTGTAAATGCTATAAATTAGCCGTTTTTGTTCAGGATCAAGAGCCAATAACAAATCAACCAGAGTTTCCAGGGTTGACTCGGGAATTTGGGGTTCTGATTCTGAATAAAGGTGAATTATAAGAAGGAGGCTTTGATTTGATGTGTTCAGGAGCACACAAACACAAATACAAATAATTATTATAAACACGTCTCAAAGTGTTCTATGAGCAAACAAGGAGAACAAAACCACACTGGAGATCAGAGCAGAGTTGTTGTTGGAGAACTTGGTTACTTTAAAGAAATGCATGTGTTTGTTAGACACACACACACAAATTTAGCTTACAGGAATGGACCCTTATTCCCTCTCTTAAATCTATTAGCCTATTTAGGGGCATAAAGTGTCCACAGGAGTGGACAAAAACAGAAAAAGGAAGGACATAATGAAACTGAATGGTTGCAATACGCCATTGAAACTCTTGCACGACTTGCATGGATGTTGCAGCACAGAACAAAAAACTGCTATCATACATCTTAGATCATACTGGTTGTTAATTTATACCGTTTGTCAACAAACCATTTTTTATGTTTGGAGGGGGATATCCTCCACCCAGTCCTCTCATCCTGCTAAATGCTTTGCATCATGTTGTAGATGCTCAGTATTGAGTTCTTTGTCAACTATTTGTGAGGAATATCGACTTATCCAATCTCAACTTTACTTTTAGATGTTTGAAAATTTTATATTGCAACACACTTTGCTTTGAAAACCCCATTTTTATAATCTTCCAACAATGTGTTACCGTTACGTACACCACTCTTCCTCAAGAGGGATATGTTGAAGAGCCTCATCTTTCTCTATGACCACTCCACTTGTTGCAAGCATCCAACCACATACATGTTATTTGGCTTCATAGGACCAAATTTAAATTTCAAATTCAAGGAAAATTTTGACACTAATTATCAAGTCTGTTCAGGTGGAGGCTTTTGGAGGTGAGAGCAGAAGGGTTTA
This sequence comes from Protonibea diacanthus, assembly GCA_028641955.1. Taxonomy (NCBI): domain Eukaryota; kingdom Metazoa; phylum Chordata; class Actinopteri; family Sciaenidae; genus Protonibea; species Protonibea diacanthus. Next base: position 17,358,849 of record CM053981.1, read on the forward strand.
GCTTCATCTAGCAGCTATACCCTTCTGAGTGCTAATATGTATCTCAGGTCATGAATAGCAGTGGCACATTTAAGCTTCTGCAGTTGTCTGGGCAGGAAAAGGAGGAAAACAAGCCTCACACACAATGTGCCAACACCGCATGTGCCAACAGACATCAGTAAGTGTCACCGCACATTAAGTAATCATGTTACACGTGGACAAATAAAACACAACGGTGAAAAATGACACATGGGTGAAAAATAGCAAACCACCTGTGAAGTGTAACCTGTACCTAAGATGGCTAAAATGCAAATCAACAAGAACAGACTTTGCCAACCATGGATCGAAACAAAACGAGCATATCCTGTCAGAACGCTCTGCAGGAGTGTGTCGAAGCCTGCCCCAGTGGTAGAGTCCTAACTCATCTTTCTAGTGGCAGGTGGAGCAGGGTTGTGGTGGTTACCTGTGAGACGGGCGACTCAGAGAATAAGGAGCAAAGCTAATTTATGGATGAGGCATGATCCATTTAGTCAGTCCCGGTCCTAACCAATTTGGTGCCCTAGGCAAGATTTAAGTGGTGGTGCCCCCCTTGCAAGGCAGTACTGCCAATTTACATACAAACACACAAGAAACTGAACACAATATATACATTTAATATAAATAGCCTACACAGAGTATAAGATTTAACTGCCCACAAAATAAAAACTGTAAACAAGAGGTGGAGGCGACAGGAGGATTGCTTGATGTTGCTGAAGTGGAGATAACTGGTGACTGTGAGAGATTCACATATCTCAACAGCACATATGAAGAGAAACCGTTGGGTCTTACAGTCTAATCATAATGACACCAAGAATAAAATGAAATAAATAATAAATATGAAAAACCTAAGAGAGACGTGATTTCCCCTATTCTATACATGTATCATATAGAATGCAATTATTTCTGATATGCAAATTAGATTCAATTTTATTATCATCAGTGAACTGCTGATTAGCCGAATGCAAAAAAACATTAAACTGAAGTATAATATAACATATGGGATTGCTAAATTATGAAGAATTAACATTCATGATGTGCACTTTAACACTGATGTAAAGTTTAACACTATAAACATACTTTAGATACTATGAACTATAACACAACAACTAACCAGCCTTACTACTCTGATATATGAAGTTGTGGAAAATGAAACATTTTGACTGACTATTACAAGTAGAGCAAACGTTAGATAACCACATGTCAATAAAAATGTAGACAGATGTAATGATGAATAGATCTAATCTTTGCAAATGCCCCTGAGAAATGTAAGGTGGGAGTAGTTATCTACATTATTATTTTCCATAACAGCTGTTAGGCTGCTCCATCACATTAACTGACGTCAAAACAAGCTAATGCTATTTATTGATTATCAAACCATGTTAGGCTAAAAGTTACTATCATTCTGCAACAGACAAATAAATACACGGCATCATCTTTACTGTACCAATGACTTTGTCTCATTTTTCCTCCTCCTCTTCTTTTCTTCCTTCCCCCGAGCACCAGAGAGATTTGGTCGTTTTCACATTATTGTATTGTCAATAACGAGGTGACGTCAGAAAACTGGGGGGGGGGGGGGGGGGGGGGCTTCTTATTGTTTTTTAATATGCTTTGCTATTCAGTTAAATTAATGTGGGCTTATTTTTTTATATCAAGAAATAATAGTACCAATGAGTATTAGTATAAGAAAAGTGAAAGTTTCTCTTTTTTTTTATTCCCCCATTTGTGGCGCCCCCTGGATGGAGGCGCCCATAGCATTTGGATTTCTTCGGAGCATGTGAAAACAAGTGTCCGCTCCCACCAGAACAAGGCTGGTGTCAGCTGCCAGGTATACAGTATAGCCCTAGATAATTGTCACAGGTGCAGTAAAGAAAGTGAATGTGCACATCGTCAGGTAGATTCTAACAAGGCATTAATATCTTTACCAAACCAAGAGTATCAGATATTCATAGAGTAAAACAATTACATCGTAGGTCATCCCATCACAGCCATGCCAATATGGAACACAGCCCATCTCTTCATTAAGGACCAACTTGAAGGTTCAAAAGGTTTCTCTCTGTAACATTTTACATTTTTTCCAGGGCCTCTCTGCCTACTGCGTTGAGTGTCACCTCTGTGGTGTTATTTATAATGCTTGGCCATGGGGTAGTCTTCATTTCCTGTGCAGAGCATGGCATGTCATATTTGTGCTTAGCTATTCTCTCTTCCAGTTTTCTTTATGTTCACCCCACATAAAAATAACCACATGGGCATTGTGGGTGCTATACTACACGAGCTGTATTGCAGTTAATGAATTCTTTTATAGTATAGGTTTTTATTTGAGTGTACATCCTTAAAGTTGCTTGTTTGTTACATGGTGTCACAGTGGTTAGCATCTACCACACTTGAAAAAGACTTGCGGCCAGTGATCAAGCTAAGTGCCTTCTAGTTAGCATATCCACAGCTGAGCTGCACCTACTGGCCTTCCTCTTTAAGGATGGTTGGCTTGTGGGAATTCTGTGAGTCTAGCAGTTATTGCCTAATTAAAATCAGTGTACGACGGTCAGTTAGCTGCATTGCTTTAGTCAGCCAAGGATTCATGTAGTGTTTGCACAGACACCTGCTCAATGTTGGGAAGAGCTATTATCTAAATTGTGAGCAGTTGCTGTATAAACGTTACATAAACAGGGACTTTTTGTATTTTTCTCCTTCAGTAGTGTTTCTTTCTTCTTTTTGCAGCAGCAGTTTAACGATGACACCATAGATTAAAATATATCAAATATATTGTATGTGTTGCCCAGCCCTAGTTGTACTGTGCCACAATTAAAGTATAACTTTGAACAAAAATGAGAGCTGGATTATGTTCCGTACATTTGTGATGGGATGACCACCCCCTTAAAAACCTTTCCACTTCCTAGTTATCCCTCTTCTCATTGCAGGTAACCATCAAGCTTTGAAACAGAACTCAAAAGCAGATGGAGGTGATGAGGAAGTGAAGATGTTTACTGAAGAACAGACAGGAATGAATGCACAGAGAACAGGGGGGAATCAAGGCTGAGTCCAGGCTCCGTTGAGGACGGAGAAGTTGAGGAACTGGCCGAGTGAGCAAGGTGGAGTAGGATCCAGATGTCAGTGCTGACTGGCAGAGAAGACAGGTAGTCCAGGGAGAACAGAGCAAACTTCCTGAGGGCAAAAACAGAGTAGAGAGAATCAGCTAAATGAGAACGGACTATATATGGCCAAAGAAATGTCAGAGGCTGGTGCAAAGCGTACGGTGGTACACACAATCCGCTGAGGACTGGAGAGCTGGGCAGGTCTTAAAAAGTGTGCGGTGATGGAAGACTGTAGCGCAGGTGCTTGATGGGGTGCAGGTGTGCCACAGTCAATGAGCTGGAGGCCATGCCCACCAACTCCAGGATACATGGGGGAAAAAGGACAAACGGAAAAACACCAAGCACACAGCAAAACTCCCAGACAAACGTCACTCATACACACCGAGCCTCCAGCCAGTGTCACAGTCAGGCAGTCATGACACATCTTCAGTCAGTATCAGTATTCAGTATCGGAGCCTGTGAGGATTTATTTGTGTTTGCGAATATGTCACACTATTGACTATGTATGATGGATTTGCTATCCTTAAAAATAATTATGCCTTGTTACAATCAACATAATTATGTATACATCCACTTTCTTGACTGCACCTGTGGCAATTAGACAGTAATATTCTGATTGCTTGGCAGCTGGTACCAGCCTTGGTGAGCTGCCACTTGTCTTTTAGTACCAAAGAAGATTGAGCTGAAACAAGAAGACTCTAACACCATTTATTAGGGATGTTTGCAAAACAGTCTATCTTGGTATCTTTTGGTTATGGCTTTCTGACTACAAAGCCAAGCACAAGTCTAGCCTCCTCGGATCCAAAAAGCACATCTTTTTGAAACATGCATTTTTGAGCTAACGCCCCTCAGCCAATTTACTGCCATTTGCTTCACTCATTGCTGAACTTGAGTAAACTTCCGGTACTACACAGAGAGCAATTTCCCTTTAGATGTGGATGCCATTTGTGGCTGTGACCCATTGTTAAGGAAAGGGACACCATCATTCACTGTGGCAGATGTCGAGGTGAGGGAATAGTGTTTTTTCTATTTTTCTTGTATTATGGCAGATTAGTGATTAGTGCTTACACAGATGGCCTGATTAGTTTGGAACAGAGGAATGAGTGTAGCGTTCCAGTGTAGCATCAATGCTAAACAGTGACTAAACAGATCACGGCTTTCCATTTGATTTCTTAGATCTGACAACAGAACAATAATAATGGTGACAACAGCTGAGGTGCACACGAGACCTGTTGGTCCCTTACATCAATGCAGTTCAATGGCATGAGAAAAAGCTTAATCCTGCTGCAGCGGTCAAGTGTGAGGTGTATGAGAAAGCATAGTTTCACATGCTCACGAGTCAAGACAAACCCCACCTTCCCCCAGGGCTTGATTGCCTCGCAGTTACCAGCTATTCCGACGCCAGAAGTCCTTTTTCCTGAATTTATGCCGGTACTCATGTCCCTGTTGAGTTCATATAACATATCATGTGTTGGTTTCTCAGCTACACTATTACTCTGCATATTTGGGTAGGCATTAAATAAATGATGTAATACTGCATAAAATGAACCCTTAATAGCTTCTTAGTGAAATATGAATTTCAGCCTCACAGTCCACAAATTAGCTTACGGTGAAGTATCTGAATCATTTTCTTGGTATTTTTGACTCAGAGGAAACGATGAAGATAACTGCATAAACCTATCTCAGTGGCAGCAGCAGTTACCCACAGTGTGGGTAGTAGTGACAGTAGCTTCAGTAGAGTGTCGGAGGATTCAGTGGAGACTTGCAGTCCAGCTCCTCCGCCAGGAAGTGTGTCATGTACTTCTCTGTGACCTTATCCTCAACAGACAGGACCTCCAGGTGGCCTGATAGTCCACTGCTGTCAGAGAAGTGTCAAATTATTCATGATTTTGCTGCCAGACACTTGATGCAATGGAAATTATGCTACTACATTTTTTTTTTCCTTTTCCTGTACACCACAACATCTCTACTTTAAAAGCCAAACATAACACTTGAGTTTATCAAATGAAAATGTTAATCCTGTGTGGTGTTTTTTTGAAACTGTGACTCAGACAGTGTTGTTAAATACTGAATGTTATTTCCACATGCATGCGTTCACTGGCACCGACATTTGGAGAGCACAATAAAAGTAAGATGACGTCATGTTCAACAAGTGTTTTTACTTGTCTTCTGTGGTGTCATGGAGAATTCTGTTCATTAATGGTCAGTTCAGTCAGTGGAGAGAAAGTGCCCAGGAGTCTGATATGTCTTATGCTGAAGACTTTATTGAATCCTGATTAAGGAGAGTGAAGAATTTATCAATACGCTTGTCATGGCATCATCTTCTCAAGAAGCGGTCCTCTTTGGCTCGTCTATATACCCTCAGGACAGTGAAACAATTACTCAGTGTCCATAAATGATCATATTTAATGCATCTAGTTTATTGGCCATTAGTCTACAAACAACTAAATATGTTAGTGGCCCAACATCGTTATCTGATGTTGATGTGATGACTGCGTAGATGCTTCTAAATCATGAACCTATCTGTTGTGTCTAGGGAGTCAGGCAGCCCGATACTCTGTCCTTGGTTATGTTATAGTAATGATCAGAATGGTGCCTGCTATGCTAAACACAAACCTACAGCTGCTCTGTATCTCAAGGACATGTCAGTCCCCAAACAATCTTAAGATCTGAAAAGAAATCCCTACAGTAACCTCAAGACCTATGATTGACCACCATATGTGGTATGCTAGAATACAAAATTCACTCACAGTGAACGCAATACAAATGATGACATTTAAAATTATTTACTCCACCTGCCTCTCTGCTAATATAGCTTGTCAGCTCAGATCTAATGTGGTAGTAACAATTTATATTCACTTTTCAAGATGTTGGAATCAAACACAATGCGCTTCAACAGTGCAGTATGTTTTTTGTCACGACCTGATGCACAGTTCTGATGGCCTCAAATGCACGACTCCGAAGACAAGGTAATCCAACAAAAAGTATTTATTTCCCAAGAACAAATGAAAAGCGCTCTCATGGAGGATACAAACAAGACAAACTAAAGGCGGTCTCAAAAGAGGATGCAAAAAACAAACAAAAGGAGGATGACGATAATTCAAACTAGACTTGGAACACGAGAAAACCCGTCGAATGGGCAGTCACGCTTGACATACGAACAAGACGAACTGACAAGGACAAAGGGAGACAAAGACTATTTATTCAGGAGACGAGTGAAAACAGGTGAAACCAATCAAGGGTGGGGCAAACAATTACTAAGGCGGAAAAAACACACAAAGGGAGGAAATCAGGGTCTGAAACAAGAGGGAAAAGGTGAGTACAAAATAAAACAGGAAGTGTTAGAAACATAACACTGAACGTGAACATGACTAACATTAACACTTGATGAGACATAACATTTTTTTCTGCTTTGCATCAGGGTGCTGCCTCTCCTTTATCTTTACCTTTGGGGGGTCATACATCCTAATACATGGTGCCAGTGAATGTTATAAGACATGCAGATATGGTTTGGAAATTACATGTGTTTTCACTTTGATGTTGCATAAAGATCTGTGTAGTGCAGTCATCAAGACATCTTAAGAACTTTTACACCAGAATTTTAATTAAAACCTCATCACAATGCATGACACAAACACACACACGCATACACGACACACTGTAGCTTTTTAGACATGCTTTTTTTTCCCTCGGTGTTTTCAAGAAAGCAAAACACACGCACAGCTTCATGCGCACGCACACACTTTAAAGTATTTGTGCAGCCTTGAAATGGAAGACCAAAGGAACATGAATGGATCTATCAAACCTCTCACTGTCCTCCTTCCAACCATAGAGACATCACAAACAAGCTTGTTGCTACTCTGCCACGAGCAGCTTAACCAATCTAAGGCAAAGCAGAGGAATAGCCACCATATCTGCGGAGAACGCACAAGGACGACAAGGAGAGAGCAGTGGGGAGTGCAATACAGGAGGAAAGAAACATAAAAGAAACAAGATATTTAAACAGAGTTTTGTCTTCTTATTCAACCCCACAAGCTGACCCAAGTGAGCAGGTCTGATTGACCCAACACATACTTTGAATTCAACTGTGCCCCTTCCCTAAAACAATAATTATCCTTGTAGATGTCACATCCATAACAAGGTGATTGCATTGGGCATTGGGCTGTGGTAAGAAACCTTTTTGCTTTTAACATTAAAATAAAAAAAAAGTATTAAAAGAAAACTTTATAATAACACTGTTGTTTCTTTATTTCAATGTCTTCTACCCTGCAGTGTAACATAATTGTTAGAATTGTAACATTATTGTGCCAATTGACAATAAAGTTGAGCTGAATTGAAACAAGGTCCTCTTATTTTTATTCAAATGAGGGTAAACAGTAACACCAAAATACCACTTGTGGCCAAAAAATATATATTATATCTGTAGTGATAAGAAACACGGAAATGAAGCAACACAAGCCACACAGAAAAACAAACCTGTACATGTTATGTTGTAGTACATAAACAATATTTATCCCATTCCAGTGGCAGTAAACAGCACATAGGCTTGCAGATACCCACTGACACCATCTACCCAATGCCAACCATCTTTTAATGTAAAGTGGCTGAAGCCTGCTTGAAAAGGATGACACTAGATGTTGCTGGATTATGTCATGCACTAACTTTTTGTGATGTTGTAACCAGTATGAAAAATCAGGTCACTAAACCAGTATTTGTCATTTAGACAGTCCCGGTAAACCCCAATAGGTGGCAGTGTTCCCCTGTAGTGATATTTTGCTAGCTCAGGTACCGCGTGAAGTCGTCACCTGAGAGACGCCATTTCTCTCTCAGACACGAGCCGAACAGCAGCAGACCAGACCGAATGAGTCGGTAGCGAAAAGTGAAAAGAAAGCAAAGCAAACATAAAGAAAAGAGTTATAAATTGCTCCGGACAACAGCAGAACCGTCCGCTGAAAGTCCCGGTAACCACGGGCAAACTCAGTTCACCCCAGTAAGCCGTGGGCCGAGGAGGAAAAAAAACCCCCTCGTGGAAGTAATTACAGAGACTCCGGTGAGTTAGCATACAGTTAGCCTGTAGTCTGGTAGCCATTTAGATGGAAAAGATGCATTTATCGTGTTATCTTCTTAGTTAAGTTGGTCTGTATTGCTTAAAAATAACTTTTGTGCACTTTTTACCGTAGTTTATTGTTGGAAAAAGATCGTTAGCTAATGCTAATAGCAACCGCAACATGCTAAACGCTAGCTCCGAGTTGTTAATCTGTCTATTGTTATGCTTAGTCATGCTAATCGCTATGCTAATTGCTAAGCCAAAGCTAATTACCATGCGGTCTGCAATGAGGTGATGCAGTTTATATTATTTGTGCTATTTGAACTGCCTATTTGTGTTGTTAGCTATTTGAAAGGAGTAACAATACCATTTAAAGTGAGGTATATTTCATTTTGATGAAGAAATTTGTACTTGTGTTTAAAAACTGTAATTCATTTGATATTCAAGGGTTAAATAATTAAAAAGTGAATTAAAATAGTTAAAAAGTGATGATATAAGATAAATAATATGTCTGTTAAAAATACTATTACTGATAGAAATTCATGAATAATTGAATACATTTATGGTTAAAGCAAATTGTTTTAATTCATAATTCATTTATTGTGTATTAATATATTTCCTTGATTTTTGGTGATATATTTCATGATGAACAGAAAAGATGAGGTCTCATAGAATATGACAGAATCAGATTTAGTTCTTACACCTATGCATTTTCTGTGTAGGTTGGTTTTTGTACTTTGCTAGTCTGAACTACTGTCCGAGAAACAGAGAGAGAGAGAGATGATTGAGATGGCGAGCCCAGCCCAACGGATCTGAGAAAGAGAGAGAGAGCGTTCGAGAAGCAGTGTGGCCAGCTGTAGAACCTACCTGGACGATTCCAGATCTTCTGATTCTCACACTGAGAACCACAGATAAGTTACTCACGCACTCACCTACTCGGGTAGAGCTAGTAGTAGTAGAAAAAGAAACTGAGGACAAGGAAACTGAATTGACATTGACAAAACATACATTGGATCCATCCTGAACTGAACTTGCCGAATACTGAGCAGGATAGCTCAGTCACAGGACTCATTCTTCATTCTTTTAGTTTTGTTTGTTATTTTACGGCGCCTTAGCTTATTAGTTTTTCTTATTAATTTGGAAGAGTGTACAGCTACGCTGTTAATGTTTATTTCTTGTTTTCTCATTGATATTAAAATATCACCTGTTCATATACCAACCCTCATTCGCGTAAGTCATTTCCTAACTCCTACCGAACCTAGAGATGTGAGTAACCCTTAATTCTCCAAGTAAGGACTAAAGGTGCTACAATGTCATGTTACATAACTGTTTAGATTTATAAGATAGCAACAGTAACTAAAGGGAGTGGACTGTGGGCTGATAGTGAAAGTAAACTTTACTATTATGGACATTGTTATTATTATGCTTCTCACAAACAGCAGATATATGTACTTTACCAAAGATGTGAGCAGCCACGGTACCTCCAAGATTGGTTGAAGAAGAACAAGAAACAAGAACAACAAGAAAGTCAGAGCGAGACAAACAAGAAGATAAAAACAGAAATCTGTCTGAGGATAGGAGGCTGTAACTCCATTTCCAAATGTAAGGAGGCAGTGGGATGATTGTTTCACTCAGAGCACTGCCTCTGCTTTACCCGGTTAGAAAGCCATGACACTAGGCAATGAGCTCTGCTGTGATCACGAAAAGTGGTTCCTCTAAGCAGTGTGTAGATGTTTTGAATATTAACTCACCTTCTATGACTCTAGGCCTTGTCTTTCTTTTCCATTGAACCCCTTTTATTCTTTTGCTTCGCCACATTGCACCTACTTTACATCACACAGCCTTCCCCTACACCTCTGCCTATCTCTTTCTGTCTTTATCTCCTCTCCTCATGCCTAGTGTGCCTCGATGGCTTTGAATCTGATTGAGATTCCAGTTCTATTAGATGCAGATTACGCTGGAATTAGATAAACATTGCTTACAAAACCCAAAGGGCACAGTCGGCTTTTAATGCTTTTTTGCTAGTCATCAAGAAATCTCCATTTATCTGCAATACTATCTGTATCTTTCTCACCATCACATAAAATTTGCTCATAGTGTGTGCAGGTGACAGTAATGCAAATATCAGCTGTTTGATGTGCATATTAACGGTAAGAGATCTTGCTGATATTTTTCAGAGGCAGAAGTTTCAACTGCCAACCTTTCTCTCATCTTTCATTAAACTTAAAATAAATTTTGTTTCCTAATTCAGTTGTAATTAGACTGTCTTTATACAGCTAAATATGTCACCATGATGGTATTGTCATATGCAACTAGAAATATACTATCAAGTTAACAATTATAACAGCAGACACATTTCCTTAAGAACTGTGCTTGGCACTGGGGTTCGAAGCAACATTTTACCATGGGATGACAGATTTTAAACAATTTTCATGCTACACTGATTTCTAATCAGGTTAACTTTGTTTATGTTTTTCCCCTTCCCCTGTAACATCTGTTCTTGTACTTATATAACTTTGTGGTCCAGGTACGATGACTGGAGAGGTACGTAGAGATTTTTGGCACTTGGTCACACACCACTGACTTGTTCACAGATTTTATTGAAACTGGATTATATTTTCTGGTTTTCCATATGATATCCTCTGAACTGATTTACAGAGTTTTCTGATAGACAGTAAAGTAAAAGTTTTGTTAGCTGGGCTGCCAGACTGTGAACTCCTTTCTCACCGACATAAGTACCAATATGAATAAACCTTTGTTGAGCCTACAGCAAAGCAGAAAGCAATCAGCTACATCCTAACGCTTACAACCTTATGATTTATGAAAGCTAGGACTGAGGTAGGACTTTTACATCACAAGATGATGCAAGCTGAGGACCATTGATTCATAATTATTTCTGAAAACTGCTTAACGCCTTCTTTCAAGGTGCGGGTTTATATCACTTGAATACATCTGTAGATTTTTAAAATGACCAGGCGTAACCTTATCAGGTCCTACAGAGTTGTCCACATGAAACCAGTCTGATTAAAACTAAATACGTATGTATTCTAAGCATTTGTAGAACCATCTGCCAATTCAAAAATACCTTTTCTAATTTGTATCCATATTGTTAAAGTATTGGCGCACACACTCACACACAGTACTGTATATCTCATTGTGTTATTACTGCATGCAATTGTATTTCTCCAATTTAGAAGTCTTGCCTTATAGGCATTTTCATTTTTTCCTCATTTGATTTTAATTTTTTTGAAACTCATTACAATAGCCATATTCATCTAAATAAAATACAACTCAACAGCCTTATTTATGTATCTTCATCAGTTGCTGTCTGCTTTACTGCCAGCTTCTATGGTCTTTTTACTTATGTATTGCTTATAACAAACAATGTCCCATTTTCTCGGGTAATCTATAAATCTTGATTGCATCTGCAACTATTTTCTTCCAAAGGTAAAAGAACATCTGTCCACAGTAACCAAGGATTCTTCTGGAAAGAGATGTGTTGAATTTGACAATTGCAAAATATCATCCTTCAGGTGCTACTTTAAAGGGAAACTGATGGAAAGAAAATGGTTCATACAATTCAGGCAGTCAGTTTGGTCAGATGATAGATGGTCATATCTATCAGTCTTTCCCTGGCTGAAATTTACCCAACTAGGGAAAAACATCAAATGGCAATCATACTCTAATCTACTCCCTTAAATTGTGAGACAGATTAAGTTAGTCAATGGTAAATCCATATATGATGAGTTAAGGGAGACAAGAAAATACCTTGTCCTCTGGATGTACCAGTAGTGTCAATAGAAATGGGAGAAGTCAAGCGCTAAATGACTCATTATGATGTCCATGCATGACAGCCAGCATTAGCATATCAAATCATGCTAGTGCTGAGCTGCCCTTGAGTTGAAGGCAAGGGGGCGGCGTGTGTCTATTTGCATGTCAAAATTAAAAGAGAAAAAAAAAAGCAGAAAGCAGAATACACACATGTGAGGATGACACGCCTCCATCATTCTGAGTTCTCTAACTCTAGGAAAGCCATTTGTAAACTGTTGAGTTGTTACAAAATGGCAAAATCATAATGATATCAAATCAAGCTCTGGAAACAATGTTTGTGCTGTACTGATTCTTTCCATCTGTTTTCATTAAAATGAAAATGAGACTGTTCATCCATCTTTCTGCCAAAGTGATATGCCTGTATCTTGGGAACAAGGATTGTGAAAGCATTCAATATCCATTCAAATGACGATGCAACTCTTACGTACAGTATGTGTTTCAATAAATTAACTTTGGCTAAGGTTATGAAATCTCACAAAGGCTGTGATCTTGAGAAAGTTGTAACACTGATGCCACATCGATGCAATGGGAAGAACAGAAGATTAATCATTCAGTCGATACAAATAATAAAAACAAAATAAATCACCTAGAAGAAGAAGTATGGTACTGGATTACTGACAGGTGGAGAAAAGTTGTCGTTGTTGAAGTTTGTTTGGGTGATGGGGCTGGAAGGTTTGCATGTTGAAGCGGAAGAACAAGTTGGGGAAACAAGCTGTTAGAATCCAATTAGATGATATTACAAAGCAAAATGATCGGCTGAGGCAGTTAGGACATTAATCTTTAATATTGCTTGTCTGATTGCTGTACTGTAAATCACAAATTATATTTAGCACCTTTGCTTTCCTTTCCTCATCGTCTTGCTATGGTTTTCTCTCAGTCATGAGACCAGAGTACGAAACCTGTTCTGTTACTCCTTTTTTAAGGTAACCTTCCTGAAGAGGATCTCCTCACCTCTTCCACCTCGCCCGCTCTCTTCTGCTAATTTTCCATCGACCTCCTTGAGCTTGATTGTTGGCTTCCTCTCTCATGAATTCCACTACCCCACTCTGCCATGATCACAATTCAGACTTTTTCAGCAGCAGTTCAGATCTTGTTGCTGTCCCCTTTCCAGGCAGCTGAGCTCCTACTGTGCAAGGAAGGAAATCTCCACTTCCAACACGTGTTTGATGTGAAATTGGTCTTGTTTCCATTCTTTGTTATCCATGTTTTTGGCTTGTGTTTTAGCTAATTATACCTATCTCCCCAATATTCTCCGTAGACTTGTTCTCATTCATCAGTTTTATTATTTTATCATCCTAGATGAGGCATCCATAGTTAAATTACCACTCTCCTCCCTCTGGGTTTTGCTTTTTCGAGGTTCTTACAGCTGAATAAAGGGCTTGTCCAAGTTTTGCTGGGAGTCTGTCTTTATATTGTCTTTATAAAAGTTCTATCTTTTATAGAGGCTGTTGAATTGTCTATAAGTAGGCAGTTTCTGTTTTTCTATCGATTGAAGTGAGGTCTGTAAGAAGACTTGTATAAAAAAAAAAAACCTTCAGGAGTGAAGTTGATGGCTTTTGAATGAGTCTATAGATGAGTTTCAGAGCAATGTTCTACCCCGAGCTGGGTAGAAAACAAACCAAAATGAGCTTGTGGGGAGATCAACTTAAAAGCTGATTTCGTGTCTTAAACAGCATGATTGACAAAAGCAATTGGTGTTCATTTTATCGAGAAAGTAACCTCCCTGTAAGCACAGAGTGCAGAATTAGCCATTAGCTTCAGCAGTCTGGAATTTATACTGTGATGCAAAGCAGTGGAAGTCTGGAGTTTTATTGTGGGACTTGGCATCTGACAGAAGTGCAGACTGATGGTAATAATAATGCTAATAATCTTTTAGAGAGAGAATGCTTGTAACGCTTGTCACAAAGGTTTTGGCTGTTTAAGGAAAAGCAGATTATCATCGATGCTGACAGAGTTAATATAATATGCAAAATGAGGGAGGTCTCAGACTTTAAGCATGACATTGCTTACATACATTGACATTTTTCCCCCAATTAAGTCTTCAAAGGGTTTGTTCCTTATCCAAATTAAGGCTCTACAGATACAGCATGTTGCTGTACAGAATATAAAGCCCCTTGAGGCAAATTTGTAATTTGTGATATTATGCTATGTAAATAAAATTGACTTGACTTGACAAAGTGGTCCTTAGCATTCTTTTTGTACTTTCTCAACCCTTTCACACCGGGCGCGTGACGGCAGTGTAATGGCAGATCACGTGAGAATCCTGAACGCACGCGAGACCCTGCGATAAACTGTGTATAAAGGAAACTATATAATAACTATATAATAATAATTATATAATGTATAAAGGAAATTCTCCTTCATATCTTGTGGTTAGGAAAGGGCTAAGAGCTATTTTTTGACTATTCGACTGCACCCTAATTTCTTATACCTTATAACTATAACTATATTTTCTAATAACTTTTTCCTTTTCCTTTATTTGCCTTCATTAGCTTGTGTACAGTGCAGAGTCACGGTCAAACAGGAGGTGAAGGGGAATACTTTGTGCCCATATATTTAGACCAAGGACATACCTCAGAATGAAATAGATGGTGCAATATTTGAGGATGGAGTACTGTTATATGTCTGCAACAAATAAACATGATACAATTATCAAAGCAGGCTCAGTTGTAGAGTTAGTTAACAAAGCCTGGTGGGCAAAGTGCCCTATACTCCTGGTGCGGTATGAAGCTGCAGGGAGAACAGCACTTTATTAGCACTTTAGCACCTGCTTTCCATTGAGCTGAAATGGCATTAGAGAGGTGCCAGGAGGCATTAATGTCTTTTTTTATTTTCCTTCAAACTGCTTACATCTATAGATAGAAACAAGCATGGTTTCACTAGTGTCTTATTTGCATATTACTTAACCTTGAGAATACCCCTTTGCATGAGCACATGCATAGAGACATACCTGTGTTTGCACATGTAGACACAACTTGCACTGTTTAGCTCACAAGGTTACATGAAACACTAGTTGACATTAAAAATGCAGTGACTGTATTTTTGCCTTTAAATTTGTATTTAAATTCAGTCTGTGGTTCCTCTTAAAGATTACTGTGTTATATGACGACTCTTGACAAATTATGGAAGTTCAATTGTTTTGTCTTTTGCTCTGTCCATGCAAATCGCACAGCAAGAGATAGCCATTAGACAATTACATGCAAATTAATGAACAAATAAACAACACGATCAATCAATAAATCTATTAAGTGAGCCAATCTCTTGGGACTCTCATGGCGCTTGTTACATGACTAACCAAATGAATGAAAAGCAGAGGACGGTTGGTAACAAAGCTAATTGGTTCTTAACTGACATCTTAAATTAATGTACGGGTTGGAAATCAATTTAACAGATAGCTTCTTCACCATCAAATTACCCTTTTACATCTTCTCCTCTTCAAAGATTCAAGCTGCTTAGCACACAGTGCACGTTGTAATACTTCAGCTGAAAAGCTGATTCACATTCACTTCCTCAGCTGTTTACATGAACATCAAAATGATGGACATCACAAAGCACTAATTTAACTATAAGCTCTCCTCACCACGCTGGCCTGGTCTCTCTAGTCACAGACTGGTCAATTAAATTAATCAGAGTTAAATTAATAATTTCTGGACTCAGCAGCATAGAAGGAATGATTTTTTGACAATTATAATATGTAGTGTCACAGTGCGACGCATTATTCTACAGAGACAAATAAGCGTGAATTTGCAATAAGCTACATCCACATGTTCATATTCAAACACACAGCCTCACAAACACTTGACCTCCATGGCAAATATAAGCCTCGTAGTGTGAAAAACTGTGGCTGGCAAACCTAAACCTGTACGCACACCTGTCGAACATAGCAATTTCACACAATCAGATGTCCATTTTCATCTGATTCATGCTATATAGCGTAGTTTATAAAAAAGTAATGTAGTGATAGTGCTGTTGTAAACAACAAGTCAGATCTGCTTTTCTGCGAAAAAATCCTTTGTTGCACAGAAAGTAATTTGTGTTATTTATCCATGCATCAGCAATAGCGGTTTCCTTCCATGTCGCTGTGAAGACAAAAGAAAAATGTAATGCCAAGGGTTAGCTACACCATGTAATTCTCTTAGCACTGTTCAGTTCTGTGCAAAAATATGTGAGAAGTGATCATTTTACAATGGAAGATGAAAAAGCAGCAGACTTTTGAATTTATGTATGTATGAATATATGTATTTATTTATTTCACGGTCACTTGAATTTGAATGATTAATGCATATTCAACCCTAAAAAACATTAAGCCATTTAAATAAAGTCTCAGTTTTCTGCTACTTTTCACTCACATATGGCCACCCCCACAAATCTTTTGTTCATCACAATGAATGTAGACATGGCAATTGCATGGCAATAGTCTCCGTCTCAGTAATGAGGCAAGCCAACCTTTGTCGATCTTTATCAAAAACGAAATGTAAGAACGAAAACACAATTACTGTGGGGACTATAATTAGAGCTACGATCCATTCATTTATAGCCGAAGTCAAGTAAATCAAAAGATAATACGGTGGAACTGTCATTAACCTCTATGCTGCATTCCAGCTTAGGTTTGTATTCCATTTCTTTCTCATACTAACCGGAAATCGCAACTTAAAGGGTAGTAGAACACCAAGCAACTGCATGGTAATTAATGTCTTTGTACTCCCTTATGGCAGGGTTGAACAGGTCATCATGCCGGTGATCAGTCTTTATTCGCAGTCAAATGCTGCAATGCTATATGGTATGGTGTATGGTAAACAACATTTTTTCCTGTGGGTGTCTTCTGGTCTAAACTTTTTGCTGCAGAGCTGCTGTTTTTTTAAAAAAAAAAAAAAAAAAAAATTAATAGTAGTGATCCAGAGAGTTGGAGAATCAGTGACAAGGAGCATTGAAGCTACTCTGGAGGCTTCTAGTGGAACAATATGACTGCGCATGACCACATTATATATAAAATCAGCTTGCTCCAACCATTAACAAAAATTGTGTAACAACTACCCAGATGGTAGTGCAAGTTTGATTCCTGGCTCCTCCAGTTCAGTCAAAGTGTACTTAGAAGCAAAATACTAAAAGGTGTGTGAATGACTGTGTATGGGTTGAGCTTACACCCAAATTCCACCGGGCACGGATGCAACGCATGCCGAGTGTGTTGCGGCTGCCGGAGCTAATTGCAGCCATTTCAGTCAATGTATAAAACCCTACAGGGTCCCACTGTGTCCCAGAAACTCAGCAGGTTACGTAGCTGTTCTATTTTTGATGAACGCTACAAGCAGCCCATGTCAATCTACACAGGATGTACCAAAACAGTGCCGCATCACCACCATGACAGAGATGTGCGCAGTGGGGTTTTGGTGTTAGAATCAGTGTGAGTTTGGATAGGAAGTGCTGATGAGCAGTTGGCACCTTGCATGGCGGCCTCTGTCATCGGTGTATAAATTTAACAAGTGTTGCTCTGAGTGCTTAGTACATAAGAAGGGCGCTATCTAAGTACAAGTCTATTTACCATTCATCAACACTATAAAAATGGCCTTTGTTGGACTCTGCTTTGTATATGTTCATACACTTACACACAAAACTCCCCCAGACGACAGTACTAAACAATACAGCACAAAAAAAAAATATTTCTCAGCATGACATTATGATTACTAATAGCCTACAGAACAAGAAAGCGCTGCATCAGTCTTAAAATCCCTCAAGCTGCTGGTACAGTACATGAAATGTCTGCTGTCATATTATCTGTGCCTTTGTTGCTTTTGGCAGCAGGGTTTTCTATCTGTTTCATCCAGTGGTGTTTTGACTCGCACTTAATCTGCGATTTCACACTGCTCCCATCATTTTCAACCGGGTGTCTCGCCTCCCATCAGAATAAAACAAATGAAAAGCATATTGCAGAGTGACAATTTTCTCCGTGAAGTTGTATGGCGACAACAAGTTCGCAGGAGCATAATAGCCTCAGTGGAGTGGTCACTGTGATCAGCCATTCATCTCCCTGCATGCTCCTTCATAAAGGAGCAGCCTGTATTTTCAGTTCAGCGTGGGAGATTTCAAAAGGCACAGGGAGGCTACAGTATGCTGTTCATACACTCACAGGACACATAACCTAAAGTGTGTGTATGTGTGTGTTGGAGCCAGCTGGTAGGACATCAGCTTGTTATTGAGAATTTGGAGGATGAGTCCAATGCCAATTGGGCAGCTCCCATTTTACTGCTTTGTTAAACACACACACACAAATTGATAGTGCCCCTCAGTCCGTATATACATAGCCATTCTGGTAAATTGCAGGGGGCAGATTAGGATGTTTAATTCACTTGTTGAAGAGGCACTGAGGCGAACAACATTGCAGCCATATTAACCAAAGCCTTCCTAATGTGTGCTGCCAGAAAAATGTCTCATTTCAGCATGTCACTATCATCTCCGGACAGTTCTGCCATCCCCTGTGGTGCTCATTTAGTTGGCTTTTCCTTTTTCTTTGTTTTAGCCAGTCAACGTTGTTAGCCTTACCCCTCCCCTGTCCCCTGTCTTTCTTTCTTTGTCTCTTCCTCTCTCTATCTGGCAAAGTACACACGCAAAGTCAAGTTGTTCGGAACAGCGGTGTCTCTTGATGAAAACCCAGGGGAAATGTTCTGGGAATTGCTTTCATTTTGTTAAAGACGGGGCCATTCTTTTCTTTTGTGTTCAGCATGACCAGGCACAGCTGTTTGCACAATTCAATACCAACTGCCTTACAAATGGATTTTCCTCCTCTGTTTTCCCTCAACCTCTACTTCGTTTACAGCTTTGTTGGGACTATGCGCGCAGTTGTAATTTGTTTGCTAGGGCTTGTCAGAAAAAAATGGAACTGTGAGTTGTTAAAAACTTAGATGTAATACTATTAATGCTATTTTATTTCAGACATGTAAAGGGAATCTGCTACTACATTAAGTACAATTACTACTATAAATACTCTTAATAGGTTGCAATGAACAGGATATTGTTGATGTCACCTATGTCAAAACCAAACCTGAGCAGAGTTTAAAGAGAAATTTCATGGAACAAGCACCTTTGTCACCAGCAAGCTGGTTGTTAGTACTCCACTCTCTCTTCTGCGGATACCTTTAAAGCCTGAATGAAATATTCATCAAAGGCTGTGCCCAGGCTAAACATGGCACAGCATGGAGACTGTTCTGTAATTGAGAGCACAGGGGATCCACGTTAGTCCAACCTGACTGGAGAGAGGGGCTCACACCAGCAGTCAGTCAGATGTTTATGTGGATAAATGTTTATGCCAACTGATCAAAAACACATTCATCAATACACTGCAACTTTTTTTTTGTTTGTTTTCTTATTCTTTCACGCTCTATGTTGTACATTTTCTGAATTGGTTATTGTCTAAGGACAGGGCTGGGATTTCTCTCTCAAACTCCCTTTTCCCATACTTAACACAGCTATTTCTGTGAACTAATGAAACACTGAATTCTTTGAATACTTGCCTTCGAGGTACTGTCCGCAAGCTTTTCACCCAGCCTTTGAGTGTGGCTCTTCTGAGCAGCTATAAACTCTCTTGCCTTCAAACATAGTTGGATAACACATCGTATGGATGTTGTCCACCTGAAAATGGGAAGAAATAACCACCAGAGTGATGCAGTGTTGCTTCCCCTGGTGAGAAACTAATACAACAGGAGAGTAGAGTGTACAAAACACATTCAAGTTGCACTATATTTACTATATTTACAGTATTTACCAAATATTTTTTTTCTTCTTCTCTTTTTTTTTTTTTTAAAAGGATTTTAAACCCACTAAACATTTACAAAATTCAGCAAAACTCACTGAAGGCCATGAAACATACAGATATCAAGGCAAAACATGTTGTGATATGTGTACACATGAATAAACAGTTGACACAAAATGGCAGCTGTACTGTCTACAGCTATGGGCCAACCAGTTACTAAGCAGTGACTCACGCACACACTTGACTACTCACAGAAACATTGTTTGAATACTCTCAGTGTGTTTGTAAATTATTACTTAATTCTAATTTCCATAGGTACGTGGGTGGAGACAGAAGAAATCAATCTCAGAATATCAGATTAGGACCACTTTGTAGATCGCAGGTTAATATTACTACTGTCTGACGTTAACAAAAAGAATACACTAAACAATGTAAAATAAGCATTTATTTTTGTTTAGCATTTTAAGTATCCTGGGATTATAGAAGAATACTTCTGTGGGATGATTGGAAAATTCCAGCCATTTAGTGCTCAGAACTCTTATTCAAAGATGATCTGCCTAGTCGGTGGTTGCCACAACATGCATGCTCTCTTGCTTGTGTACTCTACGGTGAGTACTGCTGCTTTTTTCTCTTTGACTGAAAAAAGCAGCAGAGTGATTATCTGAAGATGAAGCTAAAACATTTTCATCATGAGGTCCCTGGGAGGGCACCATGAATTGTGAAGAAATAACAGGTGTTCAGAGCAACAGGCTATGTAAACATCAGATATTTTCTGGTCACAACAGAGACTGTTGGATCAGCCTGTCACAAAGACATGGTGTATACAGTAATCCTGTAAGTTAAAAATGTAATAAGAATACTTCTGGTAATAACTTTTAGACCCAGGAAACAGGTCAACATACAAGATCAAAGTGAACAAAAGTAAACTGCTAACAGAAAGGAATGAAAAAACTGACCATTGTTCAATATGAAACGTATCTAGTGGCTGATCTGGCCTTCAGACACAAAGACAGATTAAGTGAAAGTCATTTAAACGAACTACAATGACCATAAAACATGTCAATATAATGTTACCTTATATTACAAATAATAAAATGATAGTAAATATAGCTGTCAAAGAAATAACAAAAATCACACTAGAAACACAGGGCAGTCTGATACTGACTGATACTGCAAAAAACAACAACAACAACAAAAACTAATACCCCTCTATCTCCCCCTATTTCTTTTTAACTTAACTGGTCATGGCAGATGGCAGCCATCATTGCGCATCATTGCTCTCTATGGAAAATGTCTTGCTATAACTTCTGTGATGATTTGACTCTATCTAAAAACAATGAATTTAAATTAATATAGCAAAATTTAAACGTGTTCACTAACGGTGCTATCAAACAAATAATGGATATGTTATAGGAAACCAAGATCCGTGTCCAGTCATTTATCTGTCTGTATGATGAATGAAATGGATGAAAAGACTTCCTTTGGTTCAGTATGCGGCTGCTAGTGTCACTATCACATATTCTCTTCCCCTACTTAAGCTTCTAATCGGCTGTCCTGCCAGTGTTGGTTAACTCTCAGCTTCCACAAATAAGAAGCAGTCACACCTTACTCCTCTCTGGACTGACAGGTTGTTTGATTTGACTCGATCTTCATTCTCTCTCCGACCATCAGCTCATCAACCTGTTCAGTAATCACAAGCTGCAGTTTGGTGGATGCTCATCAGGTCATCCTTGTAGCTCCTTATTGGAGACTTTATCTGGCCAGACTGAAGCCACACACCTACCATCTGCCTTTCTGCAATCAGTATGACTTCAAAGGCTGTTACAAACAGCACTGGGGAGATGAAACATCCTATTGCTATTCCAGCTTACATCTGTTTCCATCCAGTTACGAAATCTTGTAAAGCTGCAGGTTGCTGAAGTACCTTGTGATCAGCCTTTTTATGCAGTCTAGGACATGGAATAACTCCAGCGTGAAGATGATGATCTGATGTAGAATTATTGAAAAAAAAAAAACAGAGAGATGTTGAAAGAAAGTGCCAAGTCTAATCTCTGAACTACAGAGAAGAGATGTATTTGAATTTCTGATTTGTTGTTTAAAATACACAGTTGGATGCTGTGTATATTTGGTGTTATTCGCTTTAATGCTGAGTTAATATAGAATCTGTGTACAGAATATAGTATGAGTGTAATATAATATACAAAATTATGTTTTCATTATAATCAAATCTGTGAAAATAATTTTGTTGTTTGTTTTAGTCACCTTAAATTAGCCATACCCCAAATGTTGTGGGTCATCTTCCTCACAGTCCACCATGTTTCTACAGTACCCAGATCAGACAAAATAAACACTGGCTGTAGATAAGGCCACTATAGTTTCTCCCTCATGCTAGAACGGAGAGAGTGAGATGAGGAAGTTGCAACTACACTGCTAAATACTATTATATCCTAAACGCTGGTCCTTTAACTGCTGCTTAGAGGTGATTAGCTTAGCTTAGCAATACTGCTAAACAGCTAGCTCGTTTCAAAGATAAAGCAAATTCATCTTTCAAGCTCACAAATTAAAGTGGAACTGCAGAATTAAACATGTTTTTGAGCTGGAAAATAATAAATGATTTCAAACATGCAGTCGTTGATATTGATAACTTTATAAAAAATTCCCTTTCTAGATTGAAAATGGCTCAAAACACCAGAGTTTGGGAATAATTTACATATACATCATATCAGTATTTTGCATGGACGAGCATGTCACTTTGTTGACCAACATTTTATCCCCACTTGAGTTGAGACAACAAGGTTCATGGAGAAAGGTCAGTGAGGCAGTGTGATGTCGTTGGCAGGCTTTTGACAGTCCATTAATAACAATTAAAGCACTTTTGCCTTAAGCACTAATAGGATGTGTACAAACTCTTACAGACTCTGTCCCATCATAGTTTATGTACATTATGTAAAAATAAATAAATAAATAAAATGAGAAGAATCAGGGCTGTGTAGAGACCTCAAGAATCTCAAGTGGTATGCATTAGCTGTTTCATCTTTTTCCAACTGTGCATGTTGACTACAGGTTGACTTTCTCTTTATCGCAAGGTCAGTAAGATAATGTAAACATGATTACCTTGTGAATACTAATGAATGCACAACTCTGCCTGAAAAGAAAGGCACATACATCATATGTTGTATTTTGGAGTGATAATTTATGAGTTAAATTCCACACCAAACTATAAATTAATCCTGATGTCATAGCAGAGTAAACACTGCAACACCTCCAAAGAGAGGTGTAACTCTGCCTTCACACCTACAGCATCACAGTTGTGTGAGATAATGACATAGTTTTCCACGAATCAGTTGAATAAATGATTGAAATTCAGGGTGGATACTGCCAGTGGAGTCAGCAAGCAATTGTGAAAACACAAAAATCACGTAAGTTATTCATAGACTTGGTGAGCTGGCACGTGGCAACACATCAAACACGCACGCAGACAGATGTTAATTGTATCAGCTCTTGTATGTGAGCATGGAAAAGAAACCATATTACAAAACGTTTTCATTTTCGTCACATTCCTCAGAGCCAGAAAACGATTAGTAAACAATTTCATTAATGTGATGCTATGCTATGGTATGCTGTGCATGCAGACAGGCATTGTAATTTCATACTGACAAAGACATATGGCTTTGCTTATCATAAAAAACTGCTCTAAAAGAAAGTCTCATTCTCCCGCATTAATGCTGCAATTTGTTCTCTAGCCATTATAAACACCACGTTTCCCATGATGCATGTAAATACTGTATTATGAATATGAATCTAAAAGAAGGCATTGCAAACACTATTACATTCTCTATCTATTACTCTCTATATACAGCTATATACAGCTATATATATATATTTTCAAATACTTCTTTGGGACGTGTTTTTGATGTGTTGTGATGGTTACTGTCCCAGCAGCCATCTGTATTTTGGATAGGTTTACTGCAAGAGACAAGCTCAGCAGTCCGACCAAGGACAACAAGAGGTTATTAAGTAAATCTACTCTCAGCAATTGTTGCCTTCCGCTTGGCTCCCCCTCAGTCTCTGCCAGGGGTCCCCTGTGTGATATGGATTGTTTTCAAGTAACAGGCGGTGAAAATGGCCATCTCATTATTTTTAATGGGTGTTTGAGATGGGCTCTATTGCAGTGGTGTGCTGTCATTTAGATGCCTGGGCAGAGAGCGGGATGAAAAGGAAAAATGGATGAGGTGCACGGGGAAGAGACTTCTCCATTGTGGTAGAGGTGTACTCTAACTATTGTAGCAACCATGAGAATGTCTTAATGTGTGTTTGCTTTGATCAGAGCCATGCAGACAGAGTGGAAGAAGAGGAGCGACGAACATGAGAGAAGCCTGAGTGAATAGAAAGAAATCTGTTCTTTGTCCACCCGAGCGTAACTGTGTTTGCGTCTGGCTCTAACCCAGGCGGCCACAGCACATACTAATTGTTATCATTTTTCAATCTACATTAGTCAGTTGGCTAGCAAGCTCATCTTTTAGCCCCCTCCCCACCTACACTGTGATTAGGTACACATATCTTCTATAACCCTGGAGCTGCCAGCAGCCCGAACAAAATGGCATTTTTTCATCACGTTTTCCATCTAGATGAGTTTTAATTAAGTCTCCTCGCTGTGTTCCCCTGTGGCTGCTCTAATCAGACCATGGGAGCGTTGCCTCTTTCTCGCTTGTTTAGTAAGGGATCCCACAGCATCTGTTGGTCCCCCCACCCCCCCGCAATTTAACTGTAACACCCCCTCTGTCAGTCTGCCTGCACACTGGGAGAGACACAAAAACACGGGCACTAGGGTGAGCATTTCGATACAGCAAAAGACAATCAGTGGGTGGTTGTCGTATCATTGATTAAGATTGGTGAGGTTATTACACTGCATGGATATGCACAGATGCTTCCTGATGAAGGCCAGGCTGAAACATGCTGGGCTACTAATTTATAAAAGTAGACATGCGGAAAAAAACTTTGAAAATAAAAAGCTTGCTTTAATGTCACTTTTTAATAAAGTTTTTTTTTTTTTTGTTTAGCATTTATTATACTCTCTGGGATAATTTAGGGAAGTGTCAGGAAGTGTGACAGAAAGTGAAGGTGGAGGTGTCCACAGAAAGTGAAAGAAATCGATTAAACAGTGTGTTTATCCGCTCTGCAATCATTAGCATACCTGCCAAACCAGTTGCCTGTAGTAGGTAGTTACGTCCAAGGTCAGAAAGCATTTTATAAGTTTTTGTGGTTTTACATTTTACGTATAGAAACAAACTTCCTGAGGATAAAACATCCACTGTGTAATATTTACTCTGTTTTGGAGCCAGCTCAGATGCTGCTACTATATCAGAGCATAGGGCAAGCTTGCTTCTTGCCTGGTCACTTTCTTTTCCTCTTCGTAGCTTCCTCTGCCAATCTCCTGTTCAGTTCCTGCTGGAGATGCTGCTGTCAGGCTCTGGTTGTGGTGCACATTCCAGCATCACTCTCCTTGTCTGGATTCTCCTCTTCCTGGTCCCAAATACCTGTGGTACAAACACTAACACTGCCAGGTGCTCTCAGCTCACAGTTCAGGAAGCCCAGCTAACAAAGTGAGCAATCATTAGCTAACAGCAGCTATACTGTAGTTTTCAGCAGTTGAGGAAGACTTGAAAAAAGCCGTATGGAAATCCAACTTGTGTAACTATGAAAAGAAATCTGAAATCTTTTATATTCAGTATAACTTTCTTTCCTTGAGTCACACTTCTTTTTCTGTCCCTGTATCTGGGGTAACACATGAAACAGCTACTTGAAAGCCTCTTCTTTAACTGATTATCAGAAGCTAAAGTCTTAAGACTTTACACTCCATGTTGCCTTGAAAATGCCACAGATTAAAACTGAAAATATGATGTACTTTTGCATGTATAATTGTTTTGTTCACACAATGACACCAGAAATTGACTCCAGGAGTAGGCAGAAGTGTGGCTTTACAGTCTGTCAAACGTGGGTACTTCCCTGAGCAACAAATTAGAGTAATCGTCCATCCATCCATTATCTGTAACCGCTTATCCCCGTCAGTGTCAGGGTGGGGCTGGAGCCTATCCCAGGTGACTTAGGGTGAGAGACACGGTGCACCCTGGACAAGTCACCAGCTCATCACAGGGCACATAAAGACAAACAACCATTCACACTCACATTCACAACTACAGCCAATTTAGCATCGCCAGTTAACCTGTTAAGTGCATGTCTTTGGACTGCGGGAGGAAGCTGGAATTAGTTTAATCATGAGTTACTAAATTAAATTACTGGAAAAAGAGGAATAACTGTTTTATCAATTGCTCCTAAACATGGTAATCTTGTGTGTTATACAGATATGCTAATTCCCAGATGTGTATTTAGGAATTAAGACATGCATATATTTTTGTATTTGTGGATATTTGTCTGTGTTTGTCCAAGGGCTTAGGAGCTGTTTAATAATCATGCTGTGTGCAGGACAAAATAACAGTGTGGTTTACTCCTCCATTAACATGCTTGTTTTGAATTTCCAATGTGATAAAATGAAACTTGGTGTTGAGAAGTGTTCAATTTCTAGAAGAAAGGGTATTGTCTTCTCATAATTGGGTTCTTTCTTCCTATTCAAATGGATTAGACAAAAATCCAATCGGAGACGGCTGGTAGGTTTGACGCTTTATCATCGCTCATTTCTCCATGCATCAAATTTGCTGCTTGATATCCACATTGTTCTCCATTTATTTATGGGTCGGATCTAAATGAATTAATCTTCCACCCTCCTCTCTTTCTAAGCAGAACACTGAGCAGCGTTGTAAATTAAAATGAGATTAAAATTTGTCACATTTAGTATCACTGTTTCTCACTAGGTAAGGCACAGTAAGGGCTAACACTTGAACGTAATAGTTTTAGTTATAGTGATGTACAGGCATTGATAGGTGTGGGCCTGTGTGTGTGTGTGTGTGTGTGTGTGTGTGTGTGTGTGTGTGTGTGTGTGTGTGTGTGTGTGTGTGTGTGTGTGTGTGTGTGTGTGTGTGTGAGAGCTCCCTGTTAAGCAGGAAAGTAAAAGATTGCTCTTTTTAAACTGTGAGACTGCAGCTTGTTTTCATCCAGCATTATCGTCTAAGCTGTGTTTCCCCTCTCATAATTGTCCAAAAGCAAGAAGCCTCTGTTTATGCGTGTGTCTTCTCCCTGTGTGGTGTCATCATTAGCGACAGAACAAGAGAGACCGAGAGAGAGAGAGATGACGAGCCTTGACTTTAAATCACATCAGTTTAAGAATTCCACATTTTTTAAATTTCCCCTGCTGTAGCAATATCAGCTGAAACACCCACACATACAGGATACACACAAAGGTTTATATTAACTGTGGCTTATTAATGCATATTTTTGTTAGGTTAGGTCAGGTTCATAGCATTAAAAATAGAATAGCTTGGAGTGATGTGGATGCAAAGGTGGATCAGGGGCAAAAAAAAAACTTTATAACTGCAGAGAGCAGGGCTCAATACGCTCGACTTCAACAGTTTCACAACCTCTGGCTGGTTCTCTTCTGGGAAGCTTGATGGACAAGCATGCGTCCTCTGTGCTGCACGGTCTAAGAACACGATCATACACAAGAACAGGGTAAAAATGTAATGAATTCAATTTTCTCAATTCAGTCCCTGCCTTATCATCCTCCTAAGCTAATATATCTTCTGATTGATATGCCACTTCTCTCATGGCTTCTTGTTTAGTGTTTCCTGTTTAATTTTATAATTCTATCCTCTCCTTGTGTTTCTAACTTCATGTCCTGTGTCCTGCACCTGTGTTTTGTTGTCCTGCCTTCACTTGTGCATTTAGTCTATGTGCTCCCTGGTTTCACTGACAATTCATCTTCATTTTATGTTCAAGCATTCCAGCCAGTCATTGTGTTTTGTTCTCCAGTCTGGTTTTGACTACTGTTACCCTTTTGCTGGACCTTGCCTGTTTCATGGACTTTAGATTTAGCCTGCTTCTTTATAGATTTGTTTACTTGTTTGGTTTTAATGTCAAACCATTATTCTGCACCAGTTCGGCCTTTGTAGTCTGCATTTGGGTCCTTTTCCCTGTGTTCCTGGTTACTCTGCTTGCACTCTGACAACTTCCTTGTTCTTATTTATGCTTGTACTGTATACAGTAGTACAAAAAATGTAATATTCTTGAAACCTATATGAACCATATCTTGATTTTGAATTTTAATTTGTGCTTAAGAGAGGTACCTTGAGCAACAGCTAAACTGATTATAGTTTATAATTTTAAATTTGGGGTAACACGAATCAGGAACAAGCCGAAATCTCTGACTGTTGACTGTACATTAAGCATCATACTTTCTCCTCCTTGTATGGCTTACAGCATTTACACATTGTGATGCATGCATCTTTAATATGCAGCACAGCTTACAGACAGACATGTAAGCATGTTTAAATGTATTCAGCGTCCTCTTCAGCACCATGGACAGCCACTACTAAAAAGCTCTTAGGTGTGTGAACACACACACACGCTGACACGATACTCAATCAATAGCTCGAGGCGTTTCAAAACTACACTGACAGTGAGAAGCCTGATCATTAAAATCAAGGTGACAGATGATCGTTTCCTTGTTCTGTGAGGATACTGTATGAAGCTGCTCCTATCTGCTGGTAGTTTTGCCACCTACAGAAAACCTGCACACACTTGTTCTCAGATGCTTCAGTGTCACGATTATGCAATTGTTTTTCACAGAGGTGTCCTCCTCAATTTTTATTTAGTTTTTATTTATTTAGTTATTTGGTTTATATTTAGTTTACTTAGTTTAGGTCAGTATGGCATGCTGTGTCGAGACAAGATGAGAGTGAGTTTAAGATCACTCCCTGCGGGACCACAAGGCAGGCAGGCTACTAGCCTGACAGGCTGTAAACTTTACAAACTGAGTCTCAAAAAAGCCAAAAACCATAAAGCTAACATTGATGGGAGTGGAAAAGGATGATAGAAGTGGAGGGCAGCATGATGGCAGACAGTTAGACAGGGCAGTCTGTTGGCCGTCTGATGCTCTCTCTCATCATCTCTGATGATAAATGTCAATGAGGTTACCTAAACCTTATGCTTTTGAACCAGACGGTGCTACAACTTCCTCTCCTGCCATCCGATGTGATTGACTCTTTGGCTGACAGTGCTGTCAGCTGCCCGACAGGAGAGATGGTCATTGGGGCTGCAGGGACTTTAATGTCTGAAGTATGAGCAAGATGCGCACTTTTACTTTCTCTCTCTTTCTCTCTCTCTGTGGAAATTTTCTCATCACAGAAGACGTGAGGTAAAATAATGACAGTTTAGTGGCATCTGTTTTGTTGGGTCTCTGTAGATATTAAAATCTGTAGATTGCTGCTCTATGGAAAGTGTCATTAGATATCTTTTATTATGATTTGGCACTGTATAAATAAAATTAAATCTTACAAAGTCTGTGTCAGGCACAGCCGTAGTCTTCATTTAGAATCAATTCAAGTGACAGCCCTAGTTCTATGTAAATCTAAATCATTGTACTATTGTTATTACATGTCATTATTTGTGTGTTGATGAATGATATGTAAAAAAAAATCTATACACCCAAGATGCAGGAATCCTACACAGTGAGATAAAACTTGAAAAACCAAGGAACAATAAATCAAATGCTTTCAGTGAGCTGATTTGCTTGGAAGCGCAGAAGAAATACGTAAAAAAAAGAGGAACATAGGAAAAGTTGTCCTCTTGATTAAACTTTCACTAAGCTTCATGTCTTACCACATGCAGTTTGGGTCTTTTCGCTCCCAACCTGAACAATTAACGGATTACAGGGTCCTGCTTGTCAACAGTGAATGTGGCCGTACTGCTCGCAAATGATGTTGGGGATTCCTAACTCTCTAATCACCTTAGAAACAGGAGCAGCATCAGTACAGCGGTACTGAAAATAATGCAGCACTGTTTTTGCACGTCTGTGTGTGTAATCATCAAAAAGCTCACACTGTTCACATTCGAATTACTTGTGCCAGAGATATGGAGAAATTCAGGGAAGAGAGCAAAGAGAAACACACACACACACACACACACACACACAAAGAAAAACACTTTTGTTTTTCCTGATGTGTATTATAAACATGGTGATGATGTCCCACTTTCCATTAAAATTCAAAACAACAGTAAAATGCCTCTGAGGGATAAAGTCGTTTAGGGAAGAATTGGCAATTTCGTCAGCTGCGTGATAACAACATATGGTATATATCTTTTCAGAAGTCCACAGTCATTTTTGAGGATTTATCCATTTTTTATTATTATTATTAATATTTGGCAATTGCTGTTAAACTGGAGGAGAAGGAAGGTAGAACAAGCTAGATAGTGTCAAAGCTGAAACAAAACAGCAGGAAGGGAGGGGGAGGAAGGCAGCTAGGGATGAATAAGGATGATGAAGGACCAAGGCCTGGGCAAAGTTTATCCCCGGGGCTTGTACCGTGGCTCTGTTCCTCTAGTCTGAAGGCCCCTTTAGGAGGTTAGGGTCAGGCAGCTGCCCAAATCGATGGGCCGAAAAGGGACTGAGAGGCTCCATGCTAATACCTGCTCCATGATATTACCGCCTGCTGAATCCCTGCTGGGTAAAGTCATCCATCACCTCACTGCTGCCACCAGCACAGATAGGGGAGGAGGAAAAGAGAATATCTATTGTACAGATAGATAGATGGCTGAAGATTGCTCTTGCGTCTTTGCTGTATGTCCCAGAGCTGATTTTAATAAACGTGGTAATAGGGCAGCAGGAAGTCTCTGCACGGTGTCTCTGGCCCTTCAGATGGAGAGATAAATGCCAGGTCTTGCAGGTCTAGTGGGACAGAAAGATGTTAATACATATATTACATATTACTTCGCCCAGCCTCAGCATCACAGTGCTGATACATCATTGTAGCTATTGATTGGCCCCTGTCCTGACAAGGGCTTCTAAATGAGATATTTCGTCCTCGCAAGGGAAGCCCACCGTATTAATTTTCAAACCAGAGGCACACTGCCTGGCCAGTGTTGTTTTGCTTCAAGTTTATTTCGTCTCATGAAAGGTTTAGTTTTTCTGTGGAGCATTGTCAGAAATTACACTCCGTCTCCAGAGGAGTGTAAATTCTTTGTTAGAGGCTCATGGTGTAAACGCTACACTCTGCACTCATATGTCTGAGATGCATTAAGCCATTTCCAGCTCTGTGACAACTTTTTAAATATTTCTACAACTACAGACGCAGGCGCTTTACATCCGTCATTAAGATGTCTGATGATGAAGACAAAAGACATTTAAAAGAAAACACTACAATCACACACAAATATTTATGATAGCAAATCTTTACTGCTAAATTTGACCAGGCAAGTTACGACACGTTCTAGGTGCACTGCAGCTGTGGGAGTTGATGGTTGCCATTCTAGATAATGTTTGTAACCTGCGGTCTGGGAAAAGTTTAACTACATAGAATACGTCGAAGGAAAAATGACCACATCTGAGGTAACAAAGGTTGGTGGGAAAACACTCTGCTCCTAAAATGCTAATAAAGCCATGTGGAGAATGGACCAAAACAGTGTCAGACTTGACACAGATCTGTCTAGTGGGGTCCAGGCATCAGACCAAAAGGCTAACTGAATATGAGACTTTAACTTTGAAGACCACAGACACATGACCACGACAATTGCAAGTGACCACAGCACTTTGCTCTTTGGAATGGACTTTTATTGTGATCAGATGCTAATTATGTCATGGCAACACCTGCTATGTCCAGCCAAAAGTAAACTTGTGCTGAAACACACTTTCTACCTCTGTATATCTTAGCAGAGCAAAAATAATACTGCTTTAAACTGCTTTAAACAAAACCCACAAGTGTCTGTGACGCTGTCTGGGCTGTTACAAGAGTAATAAATCAATTCTTTTTAAGGCTTAACAGATGCCAAAACACTGTCGACAAGGTAGACAAAGCACAGGTGTAAATAATAAAAATAATGATGCTGAATTCCACTTAGCTGCTTCTGTTTTGTGGGTCCTTATATTGTGCATGCTGTCACACTGTCACACTGTCATGTCCTGCCGGGACACTTGAATGGAGAACTGAACCATTGTTAATGTTATTAGTAACACCTGTGCTTCTCCTACTGTGACATGTCAAAATGTCTGCTGTGAACAAAGGTCTTCTAAGCCATCTCTAGCTCTATTATGACCTTTTGAATGTTTTTAAAACTTCAGTATAAAGTAAGGATTATAATTTAATGCTTCATAATGACTTGGTTCTGTTTTATATGTACTTATTTACACGAATAGTTCAGATTTTTTTTTTTCACTAATTAAGCAGTGACAGGACCTGTTAAAACACCTGCTTCATCTCTCACCCTGCTCAACTGCCTGACTCTCTAACTCCTCTCTGTATTAGTGTGAACTGGCCTCTCCTCATTTAGCTGTCACCTGCCTGCACAGCTTCTCTGTATTAACTCATTAGCCATTGTAGTATGTATTACTATACTACGGTCTTAGAAAGGTGTTGCTCTCACAGTTTTCAGAGCAGGCTGCTTGCACTGACAAGTCTCTTCACACAATTTATTCTACAGTTCACACTTGACAGTAGAATAAATACTTGGCTAGGTGCTCGTAAGCTGAAGTTTGGAGTTGAGCGCTTGTAATTGGTTTATTTAGATGCACACACATAATTCAAAAGTATCTCTTCTCATAAGTTCGACCACAACCTTTGGGTCAGTCTCTTTGCTTCGTTCAAACTAGAGATAAGAGCTTGCCGTGGGTGTCAGTGTATTTACAGTCACTATCTCCCTGACGAGCAGCGCTTCAGCTGTTGCTTTTCTTATCAGTAGTGTCCTCCTTCACCAAATACACAGAACATTTAAACCGACCCAACGCGCCGATCTAATCGCTCTCTTTCATTCCCCCCATCCTCTGTACTTTTCTTAGAAAAGAGCACTTGAGGTGAGAACTGTACTCCTCAGTGTCTGATGACAAAGTGTTCCCCCCCCTTTTATTTTACTCACTATGCTCTGTGTAACATTGTGTTAAAAGATGTCAGTGTGAAAAGATAAATGTAGTGTGGGCTATCTGCGGAGGCCAGCAGGAAGAGTGAGGGAGAGAGGCTATAAAGGCAAACATTCATTCTCATTAGCTCTCAGCTGAATTACTTAGCCATTTGACTTCCTGTATCTCCCAACTGCACCGCTAATCACTGAGCTGCCCTTCAGCCATCTTTAAGGCCACTGAAGACTTTCTATCTTGCTTTTCTTATTTCTCTCCTTCCTTGCTCAGACATACTCATAAGTGGCTACTGATTCTTTTGTTTTTGAGTGTTTGTTTGTTTTCCAAGACAAGTACGGCAACACCACACCTCGTTCTTCTCTTAGATTTATTATTGTTCTTCCTCTAGTGACAAATGTGATTGTGGAAATATTGAATCAGGGAGGAATTGAAAAGAAGAAGAAGATGCAGCTGCTCTGACAGATTAAAAAACAAATCAAGAGGAGTACATATGAAGTTATACCGACTGACAGACCCCTCATCGATTGGACAGCTCTTTGCTACATGGACCCCTGTGGGGAAATGAAATATTGGTGACTGACAGCAGGTCATGCAACACTTTACTGATATTTTTATTTATGTTCTCTGTGAAAAAGAGCTTGCAAATAAATAACTGATTGACATTAGACACTACAGCTCAGCCTTATTTTATGAATAATGATGACTAGCTGGAAACAGGATGAAAAACTAAAATATGGGTCCTGAGTGGTCGACAAAATGCTCAAAGTAGGAAACTATTACTTTCTGATTGATCAGGGACAATCCCCACACTCACCTGCTGATATTCATATTTTTTAACAATGGCTACCAACAGACTTAGTTTGCATGTATACATGTATGTATTTGTCAGTTATAAGATTTCTTACCTGACAGTCATCAGTTAGCAGTGGAATGAAGTATTTTAGCTTTTAGATTGCTGCTAAAATCACATAAACATCTGTGATTAGTCCATACAGACATATCCTAAGTCTGCTGGGAAGATCCACCTTTTCAGGAGGCCTCAGTCCAATTGCTTTGTCAGTATCAGAGTTCAATTGACAGGTTTCACACCAGGCAAAATGAATATTGGGAATTGTTTTAAAACTATAAAGAACTACCAACCTGTCCAGGGTGTACCCCCATCTCTCGCCCAGTGTCAGCTGGGACAGCCCTTGCATGTGTGTACATCAGTTTAGGGAAGCCCGCATCAATTTACACAGAGTAGCTCTAATTAGCGGAAGCCAGACACAGAAACAGCAGAGAATCCGATTGATTTTCAAAATAAAATACCCCGTGTTTTCTCACATTTCTTCTTCTATTATTGTATCGGTTTACCAAGAAAACAACTTGTTTGTTTTCTAGAATTCCTCAATGTCAATGAAACACATACAGTACCAGACACACTTCAGTCACACACACAAATTACAGAGAGTCAGTGAGAATAATGCTTTGTTTCAGATTACTGGTAGGTATGCCAGTGGATTAATTATTCATATTACAGAATAACTCACTGTGCCTGCACATTTCCACATATTGTTGACGTATCCAACCACTGAGGCCTCATGCAAGACCTGTAATAATGGTTCATATGACATTTGCATCTCTTTCATGTCTTAATGGAGAAGGCCAATGCCATTTGGTGTAAAAACATTGCTTTGGTTTGACAACAGGTTTGTGTGGTTATCAGAAGAGTTTGCAATGTTGGTAATGTGCTGAAGGGGCCAAATGTCAGAGATAATCCAGTGGTAATTAGATGTATCACCGCCAGCTGAAAGAACTGTGAGAGTGAGTGAGTATGCTCAAGGGAAGGGAGAGAATAAAGAGAGACATCCACTGTTGTTTTTTCTGTACGTGTTGTTAGACAGCAATCTGTCTCCCACTGGCAAGATCAATATACGTCAGGCATACAATAGTTCATCATAAGACACACACAAAAATTTGCATGCAAAGCACATATACAGATGCCCCCATGGGATCAGAAGAAGGCCATAGAATTACATACACAATTATGCAGACTTAACACATTATCTGAGCTCGACACTGACATCTATCACCAGAGTGAGGCAGGAATGAATTAGAAAATGTTTAATTCATTTGCAGTCTATCTGTGTTAACCTGCCAGAAACTTCTAAGTGTTAACACATCTAATGGCTTTTTATTTAAAGGGGGAAAAAAAGTGCTGCAATTTAAAAATCTGTCAGCTAGACACATTTCAGCATCTGAATGACTGAGGTATATGTTTGAGCCCCACTCACAGTCAGTGTGTCTGATCCTCATATTCATTTTCTTCCACCTGTTAGGATGGTTCACACGGGTGATCTCTGGGGCCTTGTGAGTGGAACTACACCTGTATTCAAAGAAGAACTCACATTTAAGTAAAACATGTAATCTAACCCTAACCCTAAACCTTTTGTCATATATATCCTAAAAGGCAAACGCAAACCCATCTTCAAAATGAAATTTTTTCATTTTTTGTTTACTTTTGGTGAGATACGATGAAAAAATTATATGCTTATTCTAGATGAGAAAACTATAAATAAACTATAAGTACAGTGTAACTAAGAATGTTTTCTTTGACAGTTTTGTCAGATACAGATATGCAGTGATGATTGCTGGGTAATATGCATGTTAATGTTGTCTATCTGATCATGTGACAAGATGATACGATATAGGATCCAACATAATAGCATGCACTAGGCCTGTTTAAGGACTTCTACTTCATAGGCACTGTTTACAGTACATCTGTAAAACTCTCTTGCCATTTTACAAGCCATCATCTTCCTTTTATACAAGCTCACAGCTCTGCATTATAAGCAGCTTCCTTAACTTAGTTGGAATCCTGCCATGCTTTTAGTGCATTGAGAGTTGTCAGGACCATCTTCTGTCCGCAGGCATTTTGTCATTGGTGTCACGACCTTGGAAATTTGAAAGAAAAGCTGAGCGGCTTATGCAGTCTTCAAAGCCTTTGAGAATCATCTAGCTTTGGCATGTGCTGCTGTTTTCAAGTTTCAAGGCTGCATGTTTGGCCCACAGCTGTGTCTGTTCATTAGTGGAAAAGCATTTGTGTTGAGGTTCTTGGCTTTTATGCTCCCACACATTCACCTTATGAATCATCCTTTGACAGGATGCCTGTAAGAATACAGAAATGTCATCAACAAGACAGAAGAGGGACCTGCTGGAAATGCCTAAGATTGCATATACAAATGGCCAAAATGAATTTCTTCCATAAGGTGGCTGGGCTTAGTGGTAAAGCTAGGGTGAGGAGCTCAGTCATCCGGAGGGAGCTCAGACCTCTATGTCAAAGGAGGCAGCTGGGGTGTTTCGGGCATCTGATTTGGATGCCTCCTTTGGAGGTGTTCCTTGCATGTCTGGCAGGAGACCCCAAGGCAGACCAAGAACTTTCTAGAGGGACCATATAGCCCATCTGGAATGCCTCCAGAAGAGCTGAAAAGTGTTGCGAGGAGAGGGACGTCTGGAATGGCCTGCTAAACCTGCTGCCACCACGTCCCAGTCCCAAATAAATGGAAGGAAATGGATGGATGGATGACATTCACAACCTAAAAGTAGAAGAGCATCACTCTGGGGATGGAATGTCCTGGGTTGCAGTAATTTGCACAAAAAACAAACAAACATACCAAGTAAAATCTGCCTCTAGGATGTAAGGTGTATCTTTTTTACTATTTACTTTCTTTGAACTCAGTGAGAAGTTCTTTCATATGGAGTACCTATTTATCAAGAAGAAAGATGAACTCTGTCTCTCTCTCTAAGTTACCAAGACTGTGTAGTTATCCTCCAGAGTATGTGTAGCCTCAGACTGCATCATTCTGTAGCTGTAATTTTATGTCTTGCCAGTGAATTTCACTACATCAACAACATGTTACAACACCTGCTGTATCTTCTGTACTTGATCTCAGTGGACTGATATTAGAGAACCATCAGCAGGTTGACCATCTTTGCTTTAGTGCTCTGATGCAAACCCACTGTTTCTATAATGCATGCAAACAAAACTGAGACTATTTAGTAACCTCGAAGTGTTTTTATCACATATGTTCCACTTTTTTTTTTTTTTTGATCACCTGTAGACCAGAATCAGGTCCAACAGTCAGTAAGCCATTTTAAAGGTATCCTTAAAGACGTGTCATTTTCTGATAGAAGATGAAAAGTTGCTGATAACTCTTGAAGATATTTTTTTGGCCTTTTGGCGCTTTATTTGACAGAGACAGCTGAAGAGTGACAGGAATGTGGGGAGAGAGAGAGATGGGGAATGACATGCGGAAAAAGCCACAGGTCAGATTCGAACCCTGGGCCGCTGCGGCATGGACTGAGCCTTTGTACATGGGGCGGATGCTCTACCGACAGAGCTACATAAACACCCCGCCAATGATTCATTCTGCACTTAGAAACCCTTTCTTGCTTATGAGGCTGCCAGTGTGAAGTACTTCCTGTTTGAAAAAGCCTATGCATGATTCTGAGGGATGCTACGTGCTTCTTTTATTAATTACTATACAAAAACACAACTTTATAACTTTATTAACTTTGTAACCAACCATATCATATTTGTTACATGAGTTTTGGAGACCTCTACATCAACAGTGTGACTTTTTTTTTTCCTGAAAAACCTGATGTATACAATCAGACACATGCAGTGCATGGATAATTCACCAGGGATCAGTAATTCATGCACCAAAAGGCCTTAAGTTGAGACATCCAAAATAGCTGCTGTCAATCAGTGACCCACAAGTGGTTTTTCAAGGATATTTTTGCCAAATTTGAAAAAGTTAAGATGAGAAAACTTTTCAAATTGTTACTGAAACTTCAGCAGGATTATTAATGAACTGATGCAATGTAAAACTTCTCAATATTTCCTAACTTAATCTATAGTAAAACCTCGATGAAAATGTGTCCATCAAATTTGATACAGCAGGTATTTTAGGTAATTGCTTTGCAAATCTGTCAATTAGCATTTTATTGCATTTCATGCATTATGCATTCAATAAAGCAACATAC
This sequence comes from Protonibea diacanthus, assembly GCA_028641955.1. Lineage (NCBI taxonomy): Eukaryota > Metazoa > Chordata > Actinopteri > Sciaenidae > Protonibea > Protonibea diacanthus. The sequence continues at coordinate 17,396,618 of CM053981.1, forward strand.
TTTTTTAAGTCTTATTTAAGTAAACTAATTTAAGGTTTAAATGGCATAATTATTTATATTTAGAGTAGAAATTGAGATATTTAGAATGACATGGAGCAGTTATAGGTGATGAAGAGGAATAAACTCGTACTACAATAATATAAGATAATTTTTTATCATATGATGTCCTCCAGCAGCTAAGCTAGAGCTCTTTGTGATTTACGTTTCCTGATGGACATATAACTTTAGCCTAATGACTTTCTGGAGTAGCTAACTACTAAATAACTGAGGCGTACTGTATCTGCCGTTAGCATGCAACAGAACGAGTTAGAGCACAGCCTTGGAGACCAAAAGGGAGTAATGTTACATGACTGAGATGATTGCTATGAAGCAAACCGATGACTGTTGTTACCTCGGTCAGCTGCACAGGAAACACAATAGACTCAATCCTGGAATGTCAGAAGCTAAACCCAGCAAGAAAACAGCCTCTGTAGGCTATTGTATTCATTTCCACCACCTCTTTGCCTGGACAGTAGATACTGTCACTAGGTCATCACATTATATGCAATGCACAGCAGTGGATGTCTAACTCTTACAGCACTATAGGCTATTGGAAATGCCAATCAATATCCATGACAACTCCTTCCCTATCTGCCCCTTTTTTACAGAAAACACAACAATATGCTGAAGAAGCACTCTGATTTCTGTTTGATGGGGGCTTTAAGCAAAACAGTGACAATGAGGCAAATATCTAGGATGCAGCTCAACAATTCTTTGCACTTAGTGTGCAGATAGTGTGGTGGATTTTGAAATAAGGACAGAGTTATCTACCCTCTCAAAAGCAAGAAAAATATGTCAACCACAAGAATTTGAGGAATCTAGGGGGAAAAAAGTTTCCTAGGTAATATATGACTGAGAATTAGGTTATGTTGGAAGCAAAAATTTGATTTCCAATTAATAACAAATCTTCTCGACAGCTGAATCTCGCCTACTGCTTGTTTAGTGATGTGAGGAGGAGCAGGAAACAGCCACATGTCTTCCTGACAGGAAACTAATACACCAGAACAAATGATGACAAAAAACAAACAGTTACAAGAATTCATATTTACACAGGTCTGTACGAATATGGACAGCTTATGAAACAAAGGGGCAGGGCACAGACATCTAAATGCCCCTTGACCTCCTACGTAGAAACCAAAACAGAAAGAAACACAAAAAAACTACAAACGACATGTTGTTGTTTTGCATATCTTTACAGTTGCTTTGTGTGTCTTTGTAGTCATTTGTGTCTCTTTGTAGCAGCTTTGTGTCTCTTTGTAGTAGCTCTATGGCTCTTTGTTGCTGTTGCTTTGTGACTCAACAATCAATCCATGTGTAGATACCTCACCTTCTTAGAATCTCAATATAATATGTTTTTTATTGCTTAGTACATGTGACTAGATCAATACAGGAGAAGCGGATTATGCTATAGTAGTGCTTACAGAAGTTTCTGTCGATGTCTTGATACTTTCTGTAGTGAAAACATTATTGTATTCCATTGTCTAATAAGAAAGTAAATTGTATTTGTGAAGCTTTTGGCAGATGCTTATGGTGTAAGAAGTGCCAACAATGCAAACCATTTGTCATATTTTCAACTTCATCATTAACAAAAACTCTCAGACTGTGGATTTGTACTTGACACTCGACTGAAAGGTAGAGGTGCTGTTTGGGTCAATATTGTAAGCAGAGTGTTGTTCAAAACTCAGAGTGTGAAGAATGTTTAATTACTTACTTGTAGGCAGCAATTAAAAATCGGATAGCAACACATAAAACTCTCCCAACGTGGACTTGATCAACACTGTCTTGATGCTGGCATACTGCACTGGTTTTTAACTTTTATTCCGCAGTTTGTTAAAAAGAAGAAAAGCTTCATCTTTTCTCCGAGCTTTTCGCAATTTGCTTTCACCACATTGCCAAGAAATCAGGGAATTATCTCTTTTTGTTCTGTTTTTGTGTTGCTTTTCTTATTTATCTTGCATATTCCTTCAGGGAAGACAGTGCTTGCAATAAAGGCTTCTCAGACAGAACCAAGCAAAATATGACAATAACTCTGTATAATACGATAAGTAGCTTAGCTAACCACTTTGCTGACACACAACCTCTAAACTGGTCTCCCAAATCCTCAGCTTCAACTTCAGGGCTTTTTGTGTCAAATCAAATTTAGGCATAAACAGGCAGAGGTTTCATATTAAATCTCCTAGGTGATGCAAGATGATTTAAAATGTGTTGCAATTACTGTGTGCCAAGTATATTTTCCAACTGGTAGTCTGTGTTTGTCTTATAATTAAGTACAGTGCCTAATTCAATACACTGAGGCCGTCTTCCGTATTCGTCTAAGTGATCTTTGACTTTACCTACACCTCATTGCATCAGACTGACAGCTGCACCACAGTTAATCTGTGTTACTGTGAAGATGCTACCAGGGACAGTTAAGAAAAGAGAGTCATTTACTGTATCTGTTTTATGTAGGTTTAGCCCAATGACTGTAAAAAAAAAAAAAAAAAAAAAAGAATAAAAAGAAAAGAAAGATAGAGATGACATGACCTGTCCTTAAAAGTGACTTAATGTTAACAGATTGAACATGGGCCAAACTGAAAAGTCAAAGTCAAAGTGCTTGTCAAATTCATTTTTCCAAAAGATGCTCATTTTAGGAAGCCCAAACCATGCTGCTCTATGTTTAAGTCTTCATGTTTGTTTTTCATGAGTCATTTTGTACTACATAAAGGGGGTTTCGCTTCATGATTGACATGATTGTCTGGAGTAATCTGTTCTATTTTCGGTAAGTTAAATTTGTATTTTGTATGCTAATCAGTCAGTTAATGTTAATAGCTTACTGTATCTACCAACGTTGTCAATGATATGCATCAGTGAGTGCAAAAAATGATTCCTAGTATATATGTTCAAAATTTGATCCTCCTAAGAAATGTTAGCCAGCTTTCACAAACCACAGGTGTCATTATGATAATGTTACACAAAATGCCATTATTCCCAACCCTGCTGTTCTTTAATTCACTGATTTGATTAAGGCACCACCGCTTATTTTTAAATTACTGCCGCAATGTTAGCAATCATTTCCTCCAAGGGAACCCAATCCAGTGGTCCATGAAGTCAATAGGCACTGATTGGACTGGAGCAAAGTGTGTGGACAAAATGTGTGTGAGGCACTGGCCCAATCACCAAGGAGTTCAGTGGTTTCTGAAAAGGTAAATTGCCTGCATCAGACCATATCCACATTATGTGGATAATTCATTTAAGAGTGATTGTAGTGTGAATGGGGAACATGGAGTGTTAACAAAATGCTGACATATAATTATAAACTTTCAGTCTGCAAAATTCCCATTTGAGTGAGACTTTAAGCTTTTACTGTGGTACATTTTAGAGGGGAATGCAGCACTTTTCATTTATTAATATCATTACTAGTTTCTTGGCAATACATGGCTTAATTGGCTCAGGTGGTAGACAATTAAGAGGGTCTCGGAGGGTCTCTGGTTTGATACTGAACCTGATATTCCTGATGGATGTACTTGATGAGCAGCCTTTGTTATCAGTATGTTCATATGTATGTAATATATGTGACAAGTGTTGTAAAAAGCGCTTTATGTGGTAAAAATGCAAAAACAAAATGCCCTGTTAGAGCCCAGGTTCAGAAGCTGGCAACTTTAGGTTTCTACTCTCAGACAACTACACTTGCTTAGAGGACCTGTATGAAGTGGCACACTTAGTGGCACCTTGTGCACTGAGGTGATGTTTTTAACACAGAAGGCTGCTGTTGCTGACACTTTCCCACTTTGAAGTGTTTGTCCACTATGGTAACCATAACAACGAAGGTTGTGTAAACTTAAATGAAGCAATCATTTTAAACCAGATCATGATATTTCCCTAAGATATACAGAGACTTGTACTACCATACAAGTTCGACAGGACATCCTTTCATCTGCCTTCATATGAAGGTGGTTAGGTGGTTATCAACTCGGTCACCCCAGGGTTTCCCAATCCATCTGTGAGCATGTTTATATAAAAGGAGTGGTATTTGTAGCATAGGATCAATCAGAAACATGGACAAGTCACAGTAGTGGATGGATGCTGGACACAATGGACATAAAACACAAGCCAATAAGAATCAAACAAATACACGGCTGTAGTGCTGTTGTGTTGTTGTAAGATAAGCCAGATACCTTCAACAAGAATCAAAATCTCTTGAATAAAAATTGTCAGAGTAAGCCAAAGGGTTTTGTCGATGTTTGAGCACTCTTGACTTTCAAAAAGACCCTATCATGATCCACTTTGGGGGATCTTGAATGATGATGCCATATTCTGGGAAAAATGATTACTCGGTAGCCGGTGCTTTTATAGGACTCTATAAAGCTTGTATAGATCTCTTATCTGGAAAAACAGATGCCCAGATGCCCAGCATCAAGTTCCCATGTGATGCACCCTTGTAAAAAAATGAACCATCATTGCATGAGTTTTTGTGTTTGCCTAAACCTAACCAAACCTTAACCACAGTTAATTTTAAACAGTTTATTTGTCAACAGTAATTTGACATAAATTTCAAAGGCAAAAATGATGTCATTCTGTCAAAATGCATAAGATCTGAAACAGTTCTGTGTCTTTCTAAAGGACAGTCACAAACAATTTGTATTTGTAATTTCATTTGATGGACTTCGTTGTGTAAAACACAAACTGAGAGTGTCAGTACTTCACCATTTTGTTTGGTTGCTAATCACCATGTGGGAGGACAAGATCTGACAATTTTCACTTGTTTTGATTGTGAGAACATTGTGAGAAGAAAACACCCCTGAGCTCCATTTTTGCATCACAATTTGTTCATACTTTGTTGCATTCACAGAGGTTGCTATTTGAAGCCTTTTGAGCCTTTGATAATCAACAAATCAAATAAATCAAATCAAGTCAGTGGACATAGCTAACAAGACAGTTGAAAAGTCCTTCCATGCTTAACTTGTTCAAACTATTGCAACTAGTTGTGGTTAGAACCTTGTTGGTAACGCAAATAGTATTTTCAGATAAATCCACATAGAGTGATCACACAGTGAACAACAGTGGCTCCAGGTTCACATTGTGCTTCAATAGCCTGTCAATTCCCCTCCACCAAAGTGATGGGGAACTGGAAAGGCCAGTGTCTTCTTAATTGACTTTGCTTCCACAGTTAATAAGGTAAGAGAGTAAAAGATAGACAGCAACAGCTATTAGTGACACTGCTGGCCACAATTAGACTAACATACAGTGTTCCTCGGCTCAATAAAGAAGTCAGGTATCTGAGTTATCTCTCTTTCACAGGAGGTCATGATGGGTGAATGAAAAAAGAAGCTGGAAGGGTGTCTTTATTTCTGTCACAGCTAATAATCTACAAGTGTGATGCAAGGACTTACCCACCGTAGTGATTTTACAGCTAATAAGAGAGGAAATTCATCCCTGTGTGCTGTTAATCTCCAAGCAAATTCATTTAATTGTAATGCAAATTGACTTTGTTTGTAGAACATTACTGTAAATCCTGAGTAAATGACACTAATGCTGTTAGATTATCTACATACTTACAAGCACAGAAAATCGCATTGAAGAGTTACAAATATCTAGAATTAAAAAGTCCTACAACCACATAAGGACATTTCACTGACATCTTCTTCAGTCTTTGCTCTTGTTACTTTGCTTAGAAAAACAGAAAGAGCACTTTATTGTGAGGCATATTGGCAGGACAACACAGTTTTTAAACACAGCTTGAGGAAATGGTTTTACCGTCACTCACTGGCTTTTATTTTCTCAAACGAATAACAGGGAGCTGCTGGGAACAAGATTGTAGATAATAATATATGATTGTTCAGTATGTACATCACATGAAAAGGCAAAGGGATAACTAAAGTGCACATATTAATGGAAGAGCAGAAGGACAGGCACCTGCAGAGAAAAGAGACAACAAAATGACGAGGCGAGCCTTTTCACTGCTGTGCCACAGAAAACCAGTTTCCTTGTTGCTTTTTTGTTAAATTATTCCTGTTGCATCAGTACTCATCAGAGTGCATAGTCCATAAATTTGCCCCTAATGTGTCCCTGTGACCACCCGAGCACCCACTGAGTTGCATCAGTGTAGATCCATCCAGGGAGCGAATGTGCTGAGTCCATCTGCTACTCTTCATAGTTATCGGGAAGAAAATCACAGGCATCTGACCGCAAAGAGACACAATGAGCACAACAGTGGAAACAAATTGGCACTCTGGGGAGCTCCGATGCCTCCTTTTTTGCTACCCAGTTCGGTGGGGACGACATAATAAAATACTTTAGCTGCTGCAATGGGGGTTAGCCCTGCAGAAGACTGTGTGTGTGTTTGTATGTGTGTGTGTGTTGGAGGTGTAAACAATAAGACAACTAAAACTTTGCATGGTGAGCAGCTTAGCGTAGTGTCTCCGCACATGCTTATGTCTGATATTGTGCGTATTAAAAACACGCAAAGGTCAGGCTGGTATGTGTCATGCTAATGTAAATTCTCATGCCAACACTGTTTACAGCATGAGTAAAGCATCTGGTTTATATTCCCTGTTGATTTCATGGGTTGTTCTCTACTTGTATTCATTATCCCCTGGGGACAATGAATGGCATTATACACTGTATGGTGTGTTAAAGCACATAGACAGATGTGCTGCGTTCACAAGATGCTCCCATCCCCAACAACTATCTGTTTGTCATTATTTTGTTTGTTTAGCAAAGCCCCCAACTGTTTGTTTGTTGTTGACTAACCTGCGGGAAATAATATTGCATCTCAGGACCACAATAGAATATGACTTGACTTATACTTTAATCAACATACAAGGAAAGTCTAAAATGGTTCCTAGAGGAACTGGCATTAATGCTAGTAAGACATTTTGCCAATGCTTCCTGAAAACCACCGATATAAAGTAGCTTAATAATAAGTCCTCTGAAGCACCACATTACAGCCCAGGCGGCAAACTATCTGAATGCCTAAACACCATAAAAAACAAAAACAACAAAAGCAAAATTGATTTGAGCTGTTTTATACAAGCTAAACATAGTGCCTTAGGCGTACACAAAATTTGAATACTCAACCTCACTTTCTGTGACCTTGTTTATTTTTTAATCATACCTCCTAAAGTCAGATGAACAAAATACCTTCCAACACTAAGTTTGCTAAAGGTATGGGGATTGTCGATAAATATTTTTTGTCCCATGGGGATTATTGTTTAATTTAGACACTAATGTATGTGATATGCTATCACATAAATGCAGATGCTATGTTGCTGGCATCATACACTGACATCCACAACCTCAATCTGTCTTTTATTGCTCCATTTGCATATGAAGGCCTCCTGTTTAACACCTTTCTGTGTGTAAGACAACACAGAAAATGAGAGAGCAGTGCGTTATCGGCCTTGAATATATAAAAAAGGGACATCATATGACGTTTTGTGTACATTCGTCGACTTGGCAAAATGGATGTTTGATTTGTAGAGGCTATTAAGCGCAATATTTACAGTAAATTAGCTGTGCATCTTTGCATTTAATGAAGGCGGGTGTTCTTTCTCTATGGTCTTTTTAGCATCACTCTCTGACAGTTTTTAAGACGTCCTGCTAATGAGGATGGGAATGCTTAATGAGGTAGAGATCTACCTTTTCTATGAGCTGGTGTTTAGCAAACGCTAACATCATTACAGTTACACAGAGAATAAAAACCTCCAGACCTCTGAAAACAATCACAGACCGTTTTACTCTGTTAGCTGAAGGAATACTTAATAGGGCAGGGAGATGGTTAGCTTAGCTTAGTGAAGAGACTGTAAGCAGGATGAAACAGCTAACATGAGAAATTATTAGCATGTAACTACTTGTAAAAAAAATAAAAATATTGTCTTTTTTGCATTTTGTATGTGTATAGTTTAAATAAGCAAAATGCAACATTTTAAAGCTTTAGACTTTGAGGAGACTGGCCAGCTGTTTCTACTTGTTTCCAATCTTCATACTACGCTAATCTAATTGTGTCCTGGCTCTAGATCTATATTTAACAGATAAATACGAGAGTGTTATTGATCTTTTCATCTTACTTTCTTGCTGGAAAGAACCTATGTTTATTTCCAAAAATGTCGATCTGTTCCTTTAAGACTGTAAGAGAGAAGTGGACACCAGAACAGGAGATGGTTTATCAATGAACAAATGTATCGCTAAAGAGGTTTAATGCTCATTGATTGTTAACCAGTTGCCAGGCTAAGTTCAGTTTCACTTGATAAATAATGCTGTCTATTCGAGATGTGATGAAATTAAATAGCAGCAATGGACTGCGTGTCTACATTACGCTCTGTGGAAGTAAAGACCTTGAGAACGAAAGAAATCTGCTTCTTATTGCAGACTGCTAATCAAAACACATTATAGATACAAGCTGGAGGAAGGTATCCTCATCTCAGTGCAGATCAAGGTCGATGTTAGCCCTTTTTCTTTTTGCATCTCTTTCATCTGGAGCATGCAGTACAGCTTGATATGAATATCCATGTCCTTGAGAAGGGCATCTCCGCTAAGTCAAGGTTGATGATACAGTTGGGATTACAAGTAAAGAACAGATTTGGTGCATACTTACAGGACTGTTGAGAGTTAGAGTTGGGAACAGAGAGTTGTTTACATTTTTATTATATCTTAAAAAACAAAAGCAGTTACACAGGAAGGATATTTGACAGATAAAACAAGACAAAGAGTTCACAGTCACACTAGAGGATCGGTGAAGCTGTACCTAGACCCAGTGGTGCTTTTAGCTCAATGCTAACGTGCCTTCAGTGCCAACGTCTTCAGCAGGTTTATCACATTTACCATTTAAGTTATGCATATTAGCATGCAGGCGGCACAGTGGTGCAGTGGTTAGCACTGTCGCCTCACAGCAACCTTCACAGCAAGAACTGGTTCAAACCTTGGTTTTCTTTATGGAGTTTGCATTTTCACCATAATAGGTTCATTGTTGACTCCCGTAGGTGTGAATGTCTCTATGTGCTGTGTGATGAGCTGGTGACTTCTCCAGGGTGTACCCTACCTCTCACCTAAAGTCAGCTGGGATAGGCTCCAGCCTCACCATGACCCTGATGAGAATAAGCGATTATAGATAATGGATGGATGGATATTAACATAGACATTGTTAATTAAACCTCAAAATGCAGCTGAGGCTGCTGGAAATGTAAGTTTTCATGGTATTCGTATTGGACAAATATAAAATTTGACTCGATGATGGTGTTTGATGAAAAATTAGGGGGTCACCAAAGTTATTCATTCATTTTCATTCTTTCATCCTGGGGGAACTATAAATGCCTGTACCAGATTTTGTAGCAATCCATCCTGTTGGATTCTGTCCATAGCTGTTGAGATATTTTAATCTGGACCAAAAATGGTGGACTGACACATTCATTACATTTCCCAGAGTCTCAGAGTCTCACCACCAGCATGGCTAAAAAGCATAATTATAAGAAAAAGGATTTTAGAGCTGCCTAGTTTTAGAGCTACCAGCAATTTGCCAGAGAAAATTAAACACCGCCCTTTTTAAAACATGTATCTATCTGTCAAATGGCTGTATTCAACAGCTGTGGATGACTATGCAGGATGCAAGTGTTTGAATTGTGTGCATATGTGATGTAGTATTTAGGAAGGGGGTCACCGGATGCTGTTACAGACATCAGGGTGACATGGTCAGCAGATTAAGGCAGGTGATGCTACATTATCAGAGTGATGTGTGAGAGAAAATAACAGTTGATGGATGAAGGAGAGAATAAAGAGGCCCTTTAGGCCTGGTTGAATATATTGCCACTGTAATTACCACCAATATCTGCCAATGGCCCATTCAGCGTTTGTCACAGGTTCAGGGCGTTACTTAACCTTGCTAAGCCTAAGTAGAATGAGAGTGAAAATGATAATTGAGTGGTCATTACAGATGAGGATCTTGTGTTAATAGGTGCTAAATGATCATCTAGGAGGGAATAAATGAGTCTGAATGGCTGAGTGGGAGATGGCTGATGGAGGTTATTAGTATCATTATTATTGGATAGTATGGTTGCTATTGGCATTTCCAGAATTAAAGTTATAGGGAGCTGTGAGGAGGAAATCCTCCACGCTGGCAAAACTATAAAGCAGTCTCCTAATTAGAAAGTGAAATTAAAATGCTCAACCAATGGATGGTTTCATTTTAAAGCCACAAAGAGGCAGGAGGAAAAGTCACCCTGCCTTTCATATACGAAGATTTTTCTGCAATTTAAAAACACTTTGTTTTCAGCTTCGTAACCATTAAAATACTGTTTGTCCTTCGTTTCAAGATTCACCTTAGGAAGACCATAGTACTACTTTGTCATCTCTTGCATGTCAGACAACATTTGTCTTAACTGCTTTTTACAGCGTCTAAATATGAAAAACTAGGATGAAACATGACCTGAGTATCTGTTCTGAGTCTAAACTGATAAGCATATGGAAATACGTGCCAGTGTATTGCACGGTATTCGACACAGGAGGTGGGTGGTTATACATGATCTAGAAACTGCTGCAGTGTTGTGTTTGGTACATGTAAACTGCACCCATCATTTACTCATCATGACAGTTCAGTACAGGTTAATAAGCGGTTACTTATGAATGCTTGCACATGTGCAGGTGCATATTTAGCAGCTTGCATCTGACTATTTCACTTGTCTACAGCAACACTGGACTGAGAATGAACACAAATAATACTATGTTTGTTGAGTCAACTGTACTTTACTGCCAATAGAAGGTCGACTGATCCAAAAGTTCACCTTTGAATACCTCCATAAACGTTTGTGACATGTCCAATACACACAATCCAGTACAGTATAGAACAAACAACAGGTTCAAACAATGGGTTAGAATTAGCACTGATCAACCAAGACAGCTTGACTGCGTGTTCCCATTTACACGTCAAAGTCAGAGATCAAAGATCTCAGAAAGACTGAGGGCAATGACAAAATTCAAACATATAAACTAATCTCAGCTACACGTGACCAAGGAAGACAACAAGAGTTTTGAGACCCGCAGCTTGTTAAAGTAGCTTGGAAAGGTGTGGGAAGCCTTTGATGAAAGCTGATTGCATTGATTAAAGTTGACAGCTACCTGTGTAGAGAGCTGGCTTCAGTACACAATCCAGGCTTCAGTTAGTGTTATTTCTGTGTTGCTGAAGAGTCTTAGAAAGAGTATTAAAAAAAAGTTCAAGTCATGAATAAATGAAATGGACTCTTTTGATTTGAGGTTTTTACAATACAACTAAAATTAGATTTCATTGTGGTACTAAATAGATGCTGCATGAACCAGTAATAAAATGGGCATTATTATAACTGCTATAACTATTAACTGTAACCATGACTTTTACCCCGGCTAGTGTCAGCATACGTCAGTAGACACACGGTCTTTTAATCAGTTTGGATAAAAATCTCTTTGTCTGTGTTACCAGCATTGGGAGGCTATGATAGACTTCCTGTATCATTAGGGGAGTTGCACCATTCAGTATATAGTATATATTACACAGGCAACACCCTTTAATTGTATCTGTAGATCAGTTTCTCTTCCCTGAGGAGCAGTGTATTGTATTTACACTCCTTGCAGCTACTTTGTGGTTGGGAAGCTTACCTATGCAGTCACCTGGAAACACAACTTCCACTGTTCCAGCTGTTTTCCCGTGGGAATACTTCCACCATGACCAAGACGATGAGCAGGTATGCCATTTTTTCAACCTTCTGGAAAAGCCTGCATTCATCCTTGATGCTTCACCGAGCAAAGACAAGACAGATGCACCCTCCATGGGAGACATAATCCATGCTGCTGCCTGCTTTCCTGCTCCTGCTGGACCTCATTGCTATAGATGGGGCCCTATGTGATAGCTTTGTCTGGAACAGACTCAGATGAATGCGTTGAAACAGACTAGTATAGTCTTTTATGTGTGATGGGTCCCATGTGTGCCTTCACAGATTTTGCCAGGCTAGACAAGACTCATGGGGCTCTCCCCAGCTGGTATATTGTATATTCCCTGCATTATTACTTAATGATGCACTACCTACCTGTCACAACTGTCTTAGCTGCTCACTCTTAAGTGAGACTGCTGAAGTGTCAGCTTCCCTCACAATGCCTCTATCCACTGAGGGAACAACAAGACCATCCATGCCATTGCCACTTTCCCTGAGTTGTCTTTAGGCAGCAATCACACTGGATGTGTTAACAACTGTGCAGTGTCCTTCAGTAATTGATTCCAAAATGTTTTTTTCTGTGCTGTTTTTGCACTCTGGGTATCTTACGTTTTATTGACTTGGCACCGTTGGCAGTGATCTGAGCACCTTGAGATGAAAACTTCAAACACGTTAGGGGAAAAATGACCTCTACAGAAAACCCAGATTCATTTCACATATACAGACTGTGACATGTGTGGAGCACATGTGGTTTGTGCATGTTAAACATGCTTTGCACATGAGAAACATGGTTTTGGATTTGAATGAATATTGCAACATGTGATAAATGCTTTCCTACATTTGTGGAAAATCTGTGAAATCTGTAGTTTTTCTGTAAAGTAATGGCACATTAGTGGAGCTAAAGCTAAAGTTTTTGTTGGTCTTTTAAATTTATGCTTTTTTTTTTCATAAAGCTGCTATTACCACCAAAAATGCACCAGTGTGATTTGGATCAGCTTCACAAAGTGCGTTGTGCTTCAGGGATTCGGTGGGAACTCAGTTGGATAGGTTTCCAACTAGTCCACCATCACACTGTCCCTCAGGGAGATGTTCTGACGATCTGCGGCTCATTAACAATCTATTGTCACCGAATGATGCCCCACTACACCAGCAGGAAAGGCAGCAGTGTCTGTCTTTATAAATAATCATCATGTGTTGGGCTAAAAATGGTCTACCGCAGAGTTCTGGTGGCCTTGTTGTCAAGATGTTTATCATATACTGTGATCACAATGTGCCTGACTTGCTTCCTTCAATTCCACTTTAAAATGAAGGTAAAAAATTGTCTCTTTCTCGTCTCCATCATTCTTCTCCGGCCACCATGAAGGTAGACTGGCTCCTTATTGAATCTCACCTTAGACTTTCTGTCTTTGATGTGGCCAGAACAGATACACTCCTTGGCTGACTGCTTCTTCCTTCTCCAGCTGGAATAGATAGCGGCTGATAGTGGGAGACTGAATGATTTGTCTTCCTCGCCTCCAGCGACTAAAGACCACAATGAACATCTTGACTCCATATACCTTTAAAGATTCTTTCAGACACAAGTCACCATCATCCACTGAAGAAACCTTTTAAACTAAAAACTGTATATTTTTTACTGTATGTGCATCCATTAGCTTTGTTATATGAGAAAAGAAACATAGTGTTTTCATCAATGCTCCCTGCGTATCTGCTGCAACAACAGTGGCATCTCAGACAGAAGTCATCATTCATTCCAAACAATATCAATTTCTCTTGATTTTGTGTTACGGATGGTATCCCTGAAGTCCGTGGACCCAGGCGAAGTCCTCTAACCTCGATACCCTCCATGGTCACAGAAGATTAATAGATGCCGAGGTGAATTTTGACAGCCTATTTTAAACCAACAAAGGTTTGGAGGTTTCACATGTTAATTTCAGGGCAAGGTAGTAAATTCATGTTTTTATCATTTGTGGAAAAAACATCCTTTCAAAGCCCATTTGTCAGCTGCCTTGACAGTCTGTCTGCATCAGTGTCTCTAAGGTGCTAAAAAAAAAAAGAAAAAGATAAAGGATTATAGGATCAACAACCTAACAACAACTGACAACACAATTTTCAAAACAACATTGTGGGAATTTTCAGTAACGGCTTTATTAAATTAGTGCAAAAGACAGACATAACTCATTCAAAATGTCATCTTTTTCTTTAAGGTGGTCTTCCACACAAACCCACACACGCTACGTTCTTTTGATGAGCGCAAGAGAAAAAAGCGAAACTATGCACCAAAAACCACAGCCTTTTGTTTTCTTCGTACACGTCTTCTTGTACACGACTTGTAATGACAGATGGAGAGAGAACAGGAGAGGGCAGAATTGACTGGAGACAAAGTCGAACCTAAACACATGGCAGTCATCAAAGCAAGACTCCTGATTCTGCAATTAATCACAGATTTCAAAAAGAATAAAAAAAAAAACAAAAAAAAACAAACAAATGAAACAAAACAAGATGTTACAGTAAAATAGTCAACACATCAATAGCATTAGAAATAGTGCCTAAAATTCACAGACAAAAAAAAAGTTTCCTCTTTTATGTTTACTCACTGTGTGGGTGACCAAAAAACTTGCAATCAAAGTACATAAGTTAATCAATACTGTATATTTATACAATGGTAAAAAATAAAATATTTATATAATAGTACTTTTTTTTTTTTTTTTAAGGTTTACACCGTTACTATAAAGATATACCGTTTTCCACTCCATGACAACTAATGCAATAAAAACAGAAGCAAATCGAAGAAAGGACTCCAGAGAGTTTCTGACTTTGAAGGCTTATGGCTACCACCTTGTCCTAAAAGACCACAACCACTGCAGACAAAGAAACAGGGTTTGCTCTCTCCGCCTAAAGAGGGGAAACAAGCTCAAACACAGTCTGTGACGAGAAAAGAAAGGAACACATCAAAAAGTCAACGCTCTTCCCTGACCAGGACAGTAGCTCAGCCTTTGCAGTGTTCCCTGGCCCACCGATAGACAGAGAGAGGTCAATAAGATAGAAGGGGAAACAGGGAGGGAGAAGCAGATAGTTAGGCTGATGTCTATGCATGAAGAGGGCGAAGGAAGGGGAGATGGGACAGAGGGAAAAAGAAAACAGAGGTAGCTATGAGAGCCAAAGGGGGGGAGCTTTCAGATAAACTGAGGGAAAAGACCAGAGGATGAATATGAAACTTCTTTTTATAGCTTTAGTTTTGTTACAATATCAATATACACATTGTTTCAAGTATCTCCTATGGATGTGGCATGTTGCCATGACCGCTGCTAACACCCAGTTTGTCTGTCAGTGTAATGGTGCGGTGCCAAAATACTTGGAAATATGATGGGAACTGCAAAAAAGAAATGTAATAATCGATGATGGAGGAAGTGCAGAAGGAGGTGTACAGATAGAGAAAAAAGTCAAAGAGAGTCAAACAGAGTCAGGGGAATATGAGGAGATGAGATGAGAGAGAGTGGGGAAGGACAGATGCAACAAGGAAAGGCAGAGATGAAGAGAAGGAGACGAGAGTGGCAACAGAGATAAGTGAGAAACTTAAAAAAAAAAAGAAAAAAATGCAGTGGTGTTATACAGCAGCAGGTGTGCCGGTGGGGAATTGTGTGTATTTTCTTGTTTGATTTGTTGTGGTGAGAAGACTCCTTCTCACTTCTTCATCTTCTTTTTCGTCTTCTTCTTCTTCTCTCCTAAGCCTGGGTTGCGTGGGGGAGATAAGTCGTTGCTTTTCAGTGTTGCAAAAAAGACTACGGGAGGTTTCAGCAGAATCTACAGGCCTGGTGGGAGAGGGAAGGAAAAAAGGGGGGATAGGGGAGGGATTGTGTGGGAGAAGACAGGAGAAAAAACAGGAGATACTGTAAAGTGAAGGTCACCACTGAACCAGATCAATTGCAATCAATTACACAGGACAGGTGATGGCACCGCATCATTAAAGATTCAGTAAGGACAGAAGAGAGAAGTTATAATTGTTCACTCTCACTCCACCTTTAGGCAGTAGCAACTAACTAATTGGATCTAATGTGAAAGTCCACCCTGAAACTGTGTCAGCGTGTACCTTCCTCAACATCCTGGACAGTTCAATCAATATGGCTGAACACCAGCAATTCTCTCCAAACTTAGAGCGCAGAGAGCTGCACCAAGCTTTTGATTTACCATGCCATCAAGAGACACTTTCTGGAGTGGCTACAGTGAGGATTAATTGGTTCCTGACGTGTACTTGCAGAATACTTAAATTTTTACTTCAGAATGAGTTCAGTTTATGATACCGAGGACAGCTCTGAAGTAGAAAATATGGCCATGTGTTCAACAAATGAGCCTGGACCGAACTGAGAGGAGAATCTGTTTCAATCCTTGCGACGTAATCTTTACGAGAACTATGAACTTCAAAGCATCACAGAACATATGTTAATTTGGACTGTTGCCGTGTTTTCCCTGGTGATACAAAAGTCTGAATCAACGTAGGGTGGGCTGTGTTCTCTGGTAATGTGACAGTTTGTCTCATCAGTCTGGTAGAATTGCTCACAACGAGCTGGTTCGAAGATTTGATACAACAAACACATGCAGTCGCATAAATACGCACAGCAGGCACATGTACACACACGCCGCAGTATGAAAGTGAGAGCTTATTGATTGCCTCTCTGCCAGCCATCTCCTCCAAGCCTGCTCCCTATTTCTGACATGTTTGGAGACGGCTGAGCATTCGACAGAAACCCTCCTAACTCCCACACCCCATTTTGCTCATTCTCTTCCCTCTTTCTCCTTCCTTGTCTCCTTTATTTTTAAATCTGTTGTCTGATATGACTGGGTAGGACACAGCGCTTTGGGGTTCTACAACGTCCTTAAACTCTTACTCTAGGACAAAGTAGGAGTCAAGCAGTTAACTAAAATTGAAAAATATTTAAATAGTTACACATATAGGTCCAGATGGCACCAAGTTCAGGAAAAGGTCAGGTTGCTTCTACTAAATTCAAATTGCACTGTGGATGTGAGCACTTCAGCACATTTACTACATACTTCACAAGAGCACTCATGGGGGAGCAGGAGGCAAATCCAGGTCATTCATACTGTCGAGACCTTTTGCTCCTCTGTTGAACACTGCACTCTCTCTACAAATGTATTTTTCGATTGGGCATTACATGATCTGACCCAACACTTAAACAGAATGCAGAGATTTTTAAATTCCATTTCACAAAAACAACACAGTAGAATGTAGACATGAAAAGTTATGGCAATAACGTGAAGATCAAGTAATATCTGTATGCAAGCAGATACGCAGGCGTTATGCACAGATTTATTGATAGCTCGTCCAGCACAATCCAGGATTGCTGAATAACAAGCTTGTTATTATTCAGGACTGTATGTCTATGTATAATATATAATATCTAAGTGACTGTGCATAATTCACAGTAAAAAGACAGCGATACCTTTCACTGTTTCACTATTGGAGTATAAGCTTCTGATGGCCGT